>CM070783.1:79571337-80876202 GCA_036346955.1 Dipus sagitta | reverse complement strand
AATCCCAGCACTCGGGAGGCAGAGGTAGCAGGATCGCCGTGAGTTTGAGGCCACCCTGAGACGCCATAGTGAATTCCAGGTCAGCCTGAGCTAGAGTGAGACCCTACCTTGAAAAACCAAAAAAAAAAAAATAAATAAATAAAAAAAAAAAAAAAAAAGTGATAAAGATCTATTCATGCTTAGTTAAAGTTAGTTATACTTAAAATGGTTTTCTTTGTATATATGTGTGTACATGAATGTGAATATGTGTGTACACGGACGTGAATGCTGTGTGAGTATGCACAGTTCTGCATGCATATGTGTACACATGTGTGCTCATGTATATGGAATAAAAGTCAACTTTAAGTGATGTTACTAGGTACCCTCTAATTTTTATTTATTTATTTATTTTTGAGAAATGATGTTTCACTGGCTAGGAACTCTTCAAGTAGCCTAAATAGAGTGATGAATGAGATACAAAGGCTGGCCTATCTCTTAATCTGAGCACTGGGATACAAGTATATTCCACCACGCATGGCTATTTTAATGTGTGTTCTGTGGGTCAAGCTCACGTCCTCATGTTTGCAAGACAAGCATGTTTAGAGGCATAAATATTTTTCCAGCTCTAAAATAGAGGATTTGACTATCTAATATATATATGGGTCTGTAAAATTTTCATCTGAACCATTTTAACAAGTTTTTATTGTGCTTCTAATTTATAAATGAAGCTAATACATGCCCTTTAAATAATTGGCATCATTTAAATAAACAGTGTGAGAATATACTCAACATCAACTTCTTTACACTGTTTTAAAATATTGAGTACTTCAGATTTTACTTTGAGGATTTGAAAGGGCCAGAGCTCCTGGTTCCTTTTCCATCTTCCAGTTATCTAGACATGGGACCCCTGCTACTGGCGTAGTGCTACCTGGAACCTGATGCTTGCTATAGAAGCATGCCCCTTGCTCCACATTCCTGAGTGAATGTCTCCTTTGTCCCCAACTCCTCAATCCCCTGCTCCAGAGGATTTACACCCAGAGTGTCTAAGCCAGAGCTCAGGGTTCATTTCCCATCTCCCAGTTCCCTGGCCCCTGTAACCCTGCTGCTGGCTTAGGGAAGCCTGACTCAGCAAGCCTTTTGCTCTGGCTTCCTGATTGGCTGGCCCATAGGGCCACATATCTCTGTTCGCCTGATCCAGAGGTAGTACTGGCCACTGGGAGAACTGGCCTTCTGAACCTAATTCCCCAGCTTCCCAGCTCCTGGTTCCCCAACTCCTGGGTCACTGGTGATGAAGACTGCATACAAATGAACTGAGTAGGCAGAACTTCCAGTTCCCCACCTGCCAGTTTCCCAGGTACCTTTGATGTACTTGCAGTCTCCACGATCTGCATGGCTATAGTAATAACACCATCTTCCTCCAATATGGTTCACATTTAAAATAGAACAATCCCTGAATACACTACAAAGATAAATATTTCCTTCCTCCTAAATAAAATAAGACTTTCCCCCCATGGTGGGTATACCACAGTGGAAAAAAATGAGTAAAAATCAGAAAACTGAGAGAATTTCACTAAGGATGCCCAGTCTCACAATGGAAGCCTCCCATAAAATCATAGAGAAAAGAGAAATTGAATCCCCAAATGAAAACAAAAAAGCTATGTAACACTGATCAAGAGAATTGCTGAATTGGATGCAAAGAATAAAAATACCAAGAATTGCATGAATGAAATTGAGCAGAATCATCTCATAGAGCACTCAGCTTTTGTCACTAGGCTCAACTTAATTGAAGAAAGCCAGAGAAGCTTTAAAAGAGAGATAAATGAATTGAAGGTGAGTCAACAATAGAGGATCTTAATAACCAGCTGATTAAGCTTAATAAAGATATGATCAAGTGGAAGAGTCAATTCCAGGAAGCATCAAGAAAATCAGATCTCAAAATGAAACCATACTTTAAGAAAGAGACAGACACAATTAAAAAAAAAAAAAAAACACAATAGAAAACAAAAATCAAATAGAGATTTTACCTCTGTAGAACCCTTCACTAACAGCATCACTCATGGGGATGGTAGAACCTGAGCTGGAAGACAAGAAGGAAGAATTTGATTCGGAGTCCAAAAGTTTTCTAAGTTCAACAAATCTTCCAAGCATAATATGAGGGAACTGTAGGGTACCTTAAAATGAACCCTTCTATCTGATGTTTTTAAGCAATCCACCTTACCAGTGAAGACAGACACTTCTTCAGGGTGAAGAGATGGAAAATAATACTCTAAGCAAGTGGAAATAAGAAACAAACAGATGTTGCTATATTAATGTCTGATAAAATAGACTTACAACCAACAGTAATCAAAAAAGAAAAAGGCCACTTCTTATTCATCAAAGGACTGATTCAATATGAGGACATCACAACCATAAATCTATATGCAACAAACAGAGGTGCACCACTGTTTGTAAGACAAAACCTACTTGACAACAAAACTGAAATAAACACCAACACCATCATAGTTGGAGACTTTAATACTCCACTATCATCAACACACAGATAATACAAGCAGAAAATCAACAGGGAAATAATAAAGCTCAAAACACCATAGATTAATTGTACATAACAGACATCTACAGAACATACCACCCCAGAACTACAAAATACACATTCTTCTCAGTAGCCACAAGAACCATCTCCAACATAGATCATATATTCGGCCATAAAGAATGACTCCATAAGTTCAGGAAAATTGACATCACTTTCTGCATCATATCAGTTCACAATGCCTTAAAGCTAGAAATTAACAAGGGACACATCAGGAATTCCAACAACTCCTGGAGACAGTACAACACACTTTTAAAGAAGGAATGGGTTCTGGAAGAAATGAAAATAGAAATTGTAAAATTTTCAGAATTGGATAATAGTTAAAGCACAACTTACTAAAACTGATGGGACACAATGAAAGTATTCCTAAGGGGAAAATTTATAAACAATAAATGACTTCATAACAAAGATGGAGAGATCCCAACTTAATAATCTAACCATCCACCTAAAGGTATTGGAAAAAACAAGAAGAATCCAACCCTAAGAGCTCCAGGCAGAAAAAAATCATCAAGATCAGAGCAGATATTAATGAACTGGAAACAAAGAAATATTTTTAAAAGTTAATGAAATGGTGATGGAGATATAGCTTAGCCATTAAGGCATTTGCCTGCAAAGCAAAGGACCCAGGTTCAACTCCTCAAGACCCATGTAAGCCAGATGCACAAGGGGGCACATGTTTCTGGAGTTTGTTTGCAGTGGCTGTAGGCCCAATTCTCTATCTGTCTCTTTCTCTCTCCTTCTCTCTCTCAAATAAATAAATAAAAATTATATATATATATATATATATATATATATATATATATGTGTGTGTGTGTGTGTGTGTGTGTGTGTGTGTGTGTGTGTGTGTTGTTTGTATATATGTGTGTATATATATATATATATATATATATATATATATATATGATGCAATTGATGAAACAAAGAGCTAGTTCTTTGAAGAAATGAACAAGATTGATAAACCCTTGTCCAATTTGATCAAATGGAAAAAAGACAAGTCTCAAATTAACACACTCGGAAATGAAAACATGAGAGGTAATACAGAAATCAATGAAATTGGAGAAATCATCAATACGTACTTTCCAAATTTCTACTACACAAAACTAGATAATCTGGAAGAAATGGATGAATATGTAGACACATAACACCTACCAAAACTAAACTCAAAACATCTCCAAAAAAAAAAAGTCTAGGACCAGATGGCTTCTCATCAGAATTCTATGAAACCTTCATTGAAGAAATAAAATTAATTTTCTCAAACTGTTTCACATAATCTAAGAAAAAGGAATCCTTCCCAACTCCTTATATGAAGCTAGTAGCACCCCAATTCCAAAACTAGAAAAAAATACCAGGAAAGAAAACTATATACCTGATGAACTTAGATGAAAATTTCCTGAGCAAAATCCTCACAAACTGAATTCACCAACACATCAAAAGCATTATCCACCTTTATCAAGCAGGATTCATCCCAGGGATGCAGGGATGGCTCAACATATGGAAAATAGACAGCATAATATGCTACATAAATAAACTTAATCAGGAGAACCACATGAACATTTCAATAGATGCATATAAGGCCTTTAACAAAATACATCATTTCATAATCAAAGTTCTAGAGAGCATAGGCATAGATGGCTTGCATATCAACACAATAAAAGTTATATATTAAGTACCTGGATCCCAAATAATATGTAATGGGGAAAGACTCAAGTAGTTCCCATAGAGGTTAGAAACAAAGCAGGGGTGCCAATTCACACCACTGTTATTCACCAATGTACTAGAAGTCCTAGTTCAAGCAATAAGACAGGAGGAAGAAATAGAAGGGCCTATTTGCAGATGACATGATCCTATATATAAGTGAGCTGAAAGCATCCATCTTAAAATTTCTAAAGGTGATTAATTCCTTCACCAAAGTGGCAGGATACAAAATCAACACGCAAACATCAGTTGCCTTTCTCTATTCTCTATTTCTCTAAAGGACAAATGTATAAAGAAAGAAATCAGCGAGGCTGTTCCACTTTCAATAGCCAGAAAAATGTTAAATACCTTAGAATAACACTAACCATGTATGTGAAATACCTATGTAATCCAAACATGAAAGCACTCAGAAAGAAACTGATGAGGATTTGAGAAAATGGAAACAACACCCACCCTTCTGCACAGGTAGAATTAATTTAGTGAAAATGGCAATTCTACCCAAATCAATGTACAGATTTAATGCAATACCAAAAAAAAAAAAAAAATCAAGGATCAATTCCACAGGACCCACATAAGCCAGATGCACAGGGTGGTGCATGCATCTGGAGTTTGTTTGCAGTGGCTGGAGGCCCTGGCATGCCCATTCTCTATCTATCTATCTGCCTCTTTCTCTCTCTGTCTGTCTTTCACTCTCAAATAAATAAATAAAAATAAACAAAAATTATTAAGAAGTGCCTGAAAATATTTCAAAAATGATTAAATCTATGTTCAAAGAAATCATAGAAATGAAAAAAATCTCCTAAAGGAAAACACAGAAAACTGATTTAATGAAATAAGGCAGTCAATATAAGACATGAGTAAGGAAATAGAAATAATGAAAAAAAATACTAATCAGAAATACTACAAATGAAAAACAGAGTAAGTCAAATAGAAAACACTTCAGAAAGTCTCACCAGTAAAATGGATTAAGGAGAAGACAGAATATCTAAACTAGAAGACCAGGTGGCAGATCTAATACAGACCAAAAAAGTGAAAGATAAACTACCAGGAAGACATAAATATGAATCAAACAAGAATTCAGGATAAAGAAGAATTTCACTCCTAAGACATAATAGGTATTTTCAACAAAATTATAGAACATTTCCCCAAATAGGGAAAGTGATGCCAATACAGATACAGAAAGCCCTTAGAATGCCAAACAGAAAAAAATCAACCATGAACCTCTTACTCCCAATTTTAATTAAACTACAAAACATATGAACCAAATAAAATATATTGAATGCAGTTATAGAGAAAAATCAAGTCACATACAATCACAAGCCCAGCATGATAACAGCAGATTACTCAACACAAACTTTAAAAGCCAGAATGGTTTAGAAAGATGTATTCCAAGTTCTGATAGTTAACAACTGTCAACCAAGATTACTTCACCTAGCAAAGCTATGCATCCAAATTGATGGAAAAATACAGACATTCAACTACAAAAACAAGTGAAAGGGGTTAGAGAGATGGCTTAGCAGTTAAGGCATTTGCCTGCAAAGCCAAAGAACTCAGCTTCAATTCTCCAGGACCCATGTAAGCCAGATGCACAAGGTGGTGCATGGATCTGGAGTTTGTTTCCAGTAGCTGAAGGCCCTGGTGTGTACATTTTGTATTCTCTATCTACCTGTGTAGCAGACAGCTTCAGGTTCGCTGAGATGAACTTCCAGACCAGGCACAGTTATAGAGGAAAGGATATTTATTGACGCTTACAGATCCAGGGGAAGTTCCATAAATGGCAGAAGAAGCTGGCCTGCCTTCACAGGTCCAAGCAGAGAGAGGGAAGTACAAGCCTAAAGGTCAAAAGCCACAGCACACTTCAGGAACTCCTGCTAGACACACTTTGCATATCTTTAGATTGAAACCTGAAACCCACCACCACACCTTATGATCCACCCAGTGACACTGCCTCCAGCCTGGTGTCTGCAGATGCAAACTACACACAAATAAACAACTGAAATATATTGGGGGGCCATCTATTCAAACTACCAAAACCTCTTTCTCTTCCTCTGTCTGAAATAAATAAAATAAAATAAAATCAGGTTAAAGGACTATATGACAACCAAACTAGCTCTACAGAAAATATTTGAAAGGATCATTCATTCAGAGCAGAAAGAAAAGCACACATGTAAGAAAATAGGAAAAAAAAAATTAAACTCAAATAATAGTAAATATAAGAGAGTAAAGGAAAAAATGGAAGAAGTATAAAACAAGGAAAATGACAATAATAAATGCACACCTTTCAATAATGACTCTTAATATAAATGGCCTCAATGGCCCATCCAAAAGACACAGGCTTCCAAACTGGGTGAAAAAGAAGGATCCTACCAGTTCTTGACTCCAAGAAACTTACCTTTCCATAAAAGATGGACATTATTTTAAGGTGAAAAGATGGAAAATGGTATTTGAAGCAAATGGGCCTAGAAAACAAGCAAGTGTTGCTTGTTGCTATATTAATATCTGACAGGATTGACTTCAAATCAACATTAGTTATGGAAGTTAAAAAGGTCACTTTATATTGATTAAAGGAAAACTAACATGAGGACATTATAATTTTTTTAATTTTTTTAATTTATTTATATGAAAGAGAGAAAGAGAAAGAGGTAGATATAGAGAATGAGTATGGGTATGCCAAGGCCTCCTGCTACTGCAAATGAACTTCAGACATATGAAGTATGTATACACCTAACATGGGGGCTCCCAATTTCATCAATTAAACACAATAAGGTGACAGAAAACAACAAACACAATTGCAGTGGGTGACTTGAGTATCACACTCTTATCAGATAACATGTTATCCTGGAAAAACAAACAAATAAACAAGCAAGCAAATACCAAGTAGATAAGGATCTCAATTAAAGGAACTCATACATCAAATGGACCTAACTGATATCTGTAGATCATTCCATCCAAATGCTGCAAAATATACATTCTTTTCAGCAGCACATGTAACATTCTCTTTAATAGACCATATATTAGGAATCAAAGCAAATCTTAATAAATACAGGAAAATTGAAATAATTCCTTGCACTCCATCTGATCACAATGGGATTAAACTACAAATCAACATCAGGAAAAGTTATAGGGCATATAAAAAAATCATGGAAACTAAACAATACAGTACTAAATGATGAATTGGTCAATGAAGAAATCAAGAAGGAATTAAAAAAATCATAGAAACAAATGATAATGACAACAATGCATATGAACAACCTTGGGGTAAAATGCATACAGTTATAAAAGGGAAATTTATAGATTTAAGGGCCTATAAATTTAAAAAGTCACCAATAAACAACTTAATGCTTCACCTTAAGGCCTTCAAAAAAGAAAAACAAAACAAACAAACAACAAAAAAAGAAAACAAGGCAAACCAAAATAAGTAAACAGGAAGAAATAATAAAGATAAAGTCATAAATTAATGAAATTTAAACCAAAAAATAACACAAACAACAATGAAACAAAGAGTTGATTCTTTGAAAGAATAAACAAGATTAATAAATCCTTTGCAAATGTAATCAAAAGAATGAGAGAGGAGACACAAATCAGTAGAATTAGAGATGGAAAGTGTGGCATTACAACAGATAACCATGATATTCAAAAAATCATGAGGACATAGTTTAAGAACTCCACTAAGTTTGAAAATCAGAAATAAATGGATGCTTTTCTTGAATTTGATGATCTGCCAAAATTAAATTCAGATGAGATAAACCTCTTAAACAGACCTATCACAAACACAGAGATCAAAACAGTTCTAAAAAATTTCCGTACTAAAAATGTTCATGTGCAGATGGATTCACAGGTGAATTTTACCATACCTTCATGGAAGAATTAACGTTTCAAACTTTTCCATAAAATAGAAAAGTAAGGAATACTACCAAACTCCTGTTATGCAGCCAGCATTACCCTAGTACCAAAACTAGACAAAAACAAAACAAAAAGAGAGAGAGAGAATTATAGGTCAATCTCCTTCATGGACATAGACACATAAATTCTCAACAAAATACAAAAATATATCAAAATGATAGTTTCCCTGACAAAGTAGGTTTTATCCCAGACATGCAGGGATGGTTCAACACATGTAATTTGACAAATGTAATATAAATGGACTGAAAGACAAAAATAACATGATCATCTCAATAGATGCAGAAAAGGCATTTGATAAAATCCAACATCACTTAATGGTAAAAGTCCTACAGAAACTGAGAATAGAAGAAATATATCTCAACACAATAAAGGCTTTGTATGACAAACCTATAGCCAACATAAGAGTAAGTGAGGAAAAACTTGAAGCTTTTTACAGGAACAAGACAAGGGTGACCACCATGCCCAATTTATTTAATATAGTACTAGAAGTCTTAGCTATATCAATGAGAAAACTGACACACATAACAGAGATATAGATTGTAAAGGAAGAGAACAAAATATCATTATTTACAGATGATATAATTCTATACATAAAGGATCTAAAGACTGTATCACCAAACTGTTAGTGCTGATAAACACTTTTAGCAACATAGCATGATGCAAAATAAACACACAAAAATCAGTAGCCTTCCTATATACTAACAATAAACATGTTGAGGATGAAATCTGTGCATAATTCCCATTCACAATTGCCTTGAAAAAAAAAAAAACGTATTTTGGAATAAACCTAATCAAGAAAGTGACGGATCTCTACAAAGAAAACTTTAAAACACTCAAAGGAAAAATTTCAAAAGAAACTAGGAAATGGAAAGACATCCCATATTCTTGGATTGGAAAAAGTCAATATTGTGAAAATGTCAATCTTACCAAAAGAAATCTACACAGTTAATGCAATCCCCATCAAAATTCCAATGGAATTCTTCATAGAAATAGAAAGAAACAAAAATTCATTTGTAAGAACAAGAAACCACAAATAGACATAGCAATGTTGAGCAACAATAACAACAACAATAAAATAGATTTTAAGCTACATTACAGAGCTATAGTAGCAAAAAAAATATGGCATTGGCACAAAAATAGACACATAGATCAATGGAACAAAATAGAGGATCCAGATGTAAGTCCATGAAGCTATAGCCATCTGATTTTTAACAAAAAGTGTCAAATAAACGGTGTTGAGAAAACTGGATATCTGTATATGGAAGGATGAAAATAGATCCTTATCCCTCTCAATGCACAACAATCAAGTCTTACTAGAGGAAAAAGTATAGAAAACCTGTCAACATATTGGCATAGGCAATGACTTTCTGAATATAACCACAGTTGCTCAGGAAATAAAACCAGAAATCAACCACTGGGCCCTCATGAAATTAAAATCTTTTGTATAGCAAAGGACACTGTGAATAGAAAATATTTGCCAGCTATACATCTGACAGAGTATTAATATCCAGGATATACAAAGAACTCAAAAAACTAAATAATAAAAAATCAAACAATCCTATTAAAAAACTGGCTATAAACTGGATGTGGAGGCACCTGCCTTTAATCCCAGCACTTGGGAGGCAGAGGTAGGAGGATTGCCTTGAGTTCAAGGTCACCCTGAGACTACATAATGAAATCCAGGTCAGCCTGGACTAGAGTAAAACCCTATCTAAAAAAAAAAAAAAAAAGTCTATAGAACCAAATAGAGTTCTCAAAGAGGAAATACAGATAGCCTATAAACATCTAAAACAAATTTTCTACATCCAGGGAAATGCAAATTAAAACTACTTTGAGAATCCATCTCACTCCTGTCAGAATGGTTATCATCAAGAAAACAAATGACAATAAATGTTTGTGAGGATGCGAAAAAAGAAGAATCCTTCTTCACTGCTGGTTTGAATATAAACTGGCACAGCCATTGTGGAAATCAGTGTGGATGTTGCTGAGATAACTAAAAACAGATTTACCATATGACTCAGCTATATCACTCCTAGATGCATATCTTAAAGACTCATCTCACTACCTTAGAGATACTTGCACATCCATATTTATTGCCACTCTATTCACAATTGCTAGGAAATGGGACCAGTATAGATGACTCTCAGCTGATGAATGGATAATAAAGATGTGGTACATTTATACAATGGAGTTCTATTCAGCAGTAAAGAAAAATGAAATTATGAAATTTGCAGGGCAATGGATGGATCTGGAAAGGATTATAGTAAGTTAGGTAACCTAGGTCCAGAAAACCAACCACTATATTTTCTCTCTTATGTGTGAATTGTAGCCACAAATATTTAGACTTTTATGTGAATTGGGGTAAAAATCAATAGCAGAGGAAAGTACATGAGAAAGGGGCTACAAAGGAGGGAGGAGTGGGGTGGATTAAGGGGATGGTATTGTATATATGCAAATAGATGAACAGATTACTGGGGGTAGAATGTCCTAAGTGAGGTCAGGTGAAGACTAGAGTAAAGGAAGGGTGATGGGAGGGTTAATTAAAATTTAAGAGGGGCCGGGCGTGCACACACACGCCTTTAATCCCAGCACTTGGGAGACAGAGATAGGAAGATCACCGTGAGTTTGAGCTCACCCCGAGACTATATAGTTAATTCCAGGTCAGCCTGGGCTAAAGTGAGACCCTACCTCAAAAAAAAAAATTAAGAGGGTATGAAAAAGCCATATGGAAACTTATATTTTTAGACAATGGTGTGCCCAGAAGGCGTAGATTGTTACTAGAAAATTCAGTGATGGAATGCCTTCCAGTGAGTTGTTGGCAAGGGAGATACATCATGACCTCAAAACATTACAGGCCATTTTAAGGGTCCTTGGCTTTCCACCAGGAATAGCTCATAAGACCCTATTGCTGAAGACTCCATATGTTTGGGTTCATGAAGGTCACTGAGAAATCAAGCTAGAGCTGAGATGAAAACCTCCTCCCTGTATTCCAGGTGACAGAAAGCTGGAAAAAGCCACATTCCATGAAGCCATGTGGGAGACATAATTAATCAGTTGAGATAAACAGCAATGGACACTGCAAGCCTTATGTCTGACCAGAAAGCCTAAATGAGCCAACAGATGAAATACTGGTTGTCTGTTATGGGATAAACCAACCACTCATTATTTGGACTGGAGGCCTCCTCCACAGGAGGAAATACATGCCCGGAACTAAAATTCTATGACAGGGGAGGCCATAAACCCTGCAGGTGTAATGACTGTTGGTTTCTGGCTAAATTCATATATTATGCTCACCAAACTTCCCAATAAGCACTTCTGTTAATGTTCATATATGTTAACAATACTCTCATATTTGGATTAGGGAAGCTTTTATTTTCAGATGGCGGTGAACTCTGGATGATTCAAAAAGCACCATAGTCTGAGGAGAAGTGGCAGAGGAGGGTTCAGCACTGAAACATCTCTATCACAGCCTCCAAGGCTTGGAGCCCAGTGCAGAATCGATGGCAGAAAGAACGTAAGAACGAAAGAAAGTGTAGGACATCTTCCAATGCATTCCTCCACACAAAAAATGGCCAGCATGTCCATGACCTTGCAATGCCTGATGCTACCTACATAGGACCCATATAATAGGAGGAAAAGATGATGATATCAAAATAAAAGACAGACTAATTGAGAGGGGATGATGATATAATGGAGAGTGTATTTGTGAAGGGGAAAGTGAGGGATGGGAGGGAACTATCATGGTTTATTGTCTGTAATTATGGAAGTTATCAAATTAAAAAGTTTTAAAATATTATATTTAAAATGCTGACATTTTTAGGTTGGGCATGGTGGCACACACCTGTAATTCCAGCATTCTGGAAGCTGAGGTAGATGGATCACTATGAGCTGGAGGCCAGTCTGGGACTACATAGTGAATTGAAAGTGCATTGAAAAAAGAAAAGTCAGGTTTAGATAGTGGTAATAAAAATATAATGAGCCATATCTAATAACACAACAAAAAAAGCTACACATCTCAATTCAGAGATATTTGCTTAACCCTGTTTATAGCTGCTCAATTCATAATAACCAAAAACTCGTATCAACCCAGGTGGCCTTCATTGGATGAATGGATAACCAAGATGTGGTATATCTATGTAATAGAATTCTACTTAGCAGTAAGAAAACAATGACACATTGAAATTTGTAGAAAAATGGTCACTCTTTGAATAGATCATTTTTAGTGAACCCAGAGAAAGGCAACCATTATGTGGTCTCACTCATCTGCAGTTTCTAACCTTGATTAGCCCAACCAGCTGACATACCTGAATAGCATCCCAAGACTGGGACAATAGGGAGGGCAGGACTTGGGGGAAGAAGGGTGGGGGGCACACAAAACTGAACCCAAATTGAACTGTTACCATAGAAACCTGTATCCTGGAAGTCAGACTATAAGCTCCCACTAACTTTGGCTATAAGAGGGGTAAACCCTTTAGATTCTAAATAAATAATGGTTATTCCATTTAACAGATGCTGACTTCACTCACCATTGGAGACTCTGCTTCTCTTTTTCAGACAGGACCTGGACCTGAGGAGATAAATGGCCTAGTGCACTCCACCCTGGCCCCAGCTGACACCATGGAGAAACTGGGGAAATGAGCAAGCACGCAAGTGTGCTGCTTTCTCGGTGAACCCGGTATCAGCACAATGGTGAAGGAGACAGACACCAGGACTCGTAACACCTACCAAACCAGAGGCTCCTAAGTACCCATAACTGAAGTAGACTTAAAATGCTCCCAGTATGGCTTAGGGAATTTTGCAGAAGAGGGGGTAGAAAGAATGTTGGAGCCATAAATTGGGACAATTTGCACAGAGACATTGACTCTACCCCCCATAATGCATGACCTACCATTCCCATGGGGTTGACCTGCATCCCCAAAGAGGAAATCCTCTTCAGAAAAGGGGCAGGGAGGAAGGAAAGGATTGTACCAATATGGTTTGTTTACATACTAAATATATCTATATCTAATAAAAAATGCTTAGTCAACATATGAAGTATCATCAAAGAAAAAAAAACAATGACATACAATTAAATAAATTAAAAAATCCACTGTATAAAAATGTGAAAAATATTATATAGAGACACAGTAAAATGTTTGTGTGATATGGGGAAACTAGATAATTTTTGTTGATATTGATAATGATAGTTTTCAAAACACTTCTCTAAAAGAAATTCAACTTATTTGTAGGTTATGAATTTAAGATACTCTATTGAATATTATGGAATAGTGGAAAGAAAAAACACTACTTATTGTAAGTTTCCAAAATACTATTGTATAAACATTATATTGCTTAAATTAACACAAATTTTATGTAATAGTTATTTTATATTCTAATACTGAGTTTAAGTTTTCTTGTACTTTTTTATTTCTAGCATTTACTTATGGAGAGAAGTAGTGATATAATTAATTAAAGTACAGTTTTTGAGCATCTGAAAAATTGATAACATCAAGAAATGAACTCATCTGATCATTTTTAGGTAGGGTATATCATGCAAAGAGCTTTGCACAGATTATTAATCTTACAAGCACATTGATTTAAAAAATTACTCACTTAGTTTTTAGCAAACACAAGAAAACAAAAGGTGCTATGACATGGACTCTTAGAAATAAATGTGAAAATGAACACTGAACAGATATGAGAAGTTTATACAAATTTTCATGTCACTATCAAGAATGTATTTCTAGGGGCTAAGGTGCTTGCCTGCAAAGCCTAATTACCCAGGATTGAGTCACTTCTACACACATAAAGTCAGATGCACACAGAGACACATGCATCTGGAGACATTTTTTGAAGTGGCTGGAGGCCCTGGCATACCCATTATCTCTGTCTGTGTCTGTCTGTCTCTCTCTCCATCTCTTTCTCTGTCAGTTTGCAAATAAATACATAAAAATATTTTTTTAAAAATGAATATTTAGTACTTTAAAAATTCCTTCTCTGTGGCTATTTCATACTATACATTAAAAATATCCATCATTTACTATATAAATTTAGAATTTTGCAGGACAATAAAAGACAAAGGTTTTTATTTACATTAAAAATCTATACCCTAGATATTTTATTAATTTGTGCTTTAAATAAACAAATTTTGAAATAAATTCATATTAGACAATTTAAAAAAATCAAATTTCTCTTGACAAAGCTCACTATAATAATAAATATTATAATGCTATAAAGTTGATTTAAAAGAAGAAATTTAATAAAACACATGAATTTTTATGTTTTCAGACATCTTAAAGGAAATCGCAAATCTATGCACTGAGACATGACATCAGAATGTAGGAACTGGAGCATTAGAAGTTGTTCCATATTTGTTGAAGGAGGAAACATTGTATGTGTATCTTGAGCTTGTGAATATCATTAAAGTCATCTGCCTGAAACAAATCTTAATAGACTTCATTAATTGGCTTTGCTTGGCAAATTTGTTGTAATTTCATGTGCTGGTAAATCTCTTTTAGAAATTGGTGATGTGCCTAAATTTTTAGCCTTTTATTTTCTTATTCATCATTAGTTTGGGGGGAAGTTTCTTTGAAGTTGTACCTGTTTACACAGTTTTGATTGCTAATTATTTTTATCACTGACATTAGTATTTACATTTTATGTGTTGCTGTCATTATATAGTTTACTGTTTATTACTGTTATAAAATACTTCATCTCCATGTAGTTAAAATATTTAGTTGGAATTTTGATTAATGATTGCTGGATTGAAAGCCATA
Organism: Dipus sagitta; assembly: GCA_036346955.1. NCBI lineage: Eukaryota > Metazoa > Chordata > Mammalia > Rodentia > Dipodidae > Dipus > Dipus sagitta. The sequence goes on along the minus strand of CM070783.1, from coordinate 80,861,283 downwards.
ATAAAAAAGCGGAGATTATACAAGCATGCGTTGCTTAAAATTTAATTCTCTATTAGAACTGGAATAGCTTCAGTTTTGGACTCCGAGTGCCATTGTATTATAAGCTTGTTTCCCAAGAGTGAGCCAATTATCCCTGTCAATTAACACATTCCTGGAATGATCCAGAACATCCATCTCCATTATATCTTTCCTGGAATAGCCCAAACCACCACCCCAATTATTGCTTTTCTGTAGTGGCCCAAGCCCTGAGGCAAGATGGGCTGCTCAGCAAATAAGGGATTTCCAATGATCCCCACTGTGCCATAAATATTCCCTAGTCTGTAAGGGTAGTTGTTTCTGTGCTGTCTACATAGAACCCTTCTCAGATTTTCCCAAATAAAGTCTGTCTCTGCTGGGGAATTGAGTCTTCCCTCTCATTTTATTTCCCACTTTTTCTAACTATCTCAACCCATGTTCCTGGTTACTAGTACCAGTGTCACTGCACATTAACCCTCATAGTCTCCATCACACATGTACCGTTTCCTGTTCCCTGTTCAGTCATAGGATGATTAGCATTTCATATAAAGCAAAGACTGTTTGCTTCCCATAGTCATTTTTCCTTTGCCTTACTCCGTCTCTTTTTAAAATTTTTGAAAAGATATTTCAATTATTCTTGGTTTCAATTGGGGCCCTGGTGAGATGTGATGGGCTGATTCTCTCCTCAGAATCTGCACCCATCTAATAAAAAAAAAAGCAGAAAATTCTCCAACAAAAAATGAAATCAGCACCAGATAAATGGGATAACCATTATTATTTTAGAGAGAATTTAATAGGTGCAGGCCCTCTTGTAGCCCATGATTGGTGGGAGCACGATAATGTATAGTCTGCTTGTTTTTTGCATATGGTTATTGTAGCAGACAGCTTCAGGTTCGCTGACATGAACTTCCAGACCAGGAACAGTTATGGAGGAAGGGATTTATTGAAGCTTACACATCCAGGGGAAGTTCCATAAAAGCAGAAGAAACTGGCCTGCCTTCACAGGACCAAGCAGAGAGAGAGAGACAAGCACAGGCCTAAAAGCCAAAAGCCACAGCACACTTCAGGAACTCCAGCTAGGCACACTTTGCATATCTTTAGATTGAAATGTGAAACCCACCACCACACCTTAAGATCCACACAATGGCACTGCCTCCAGCAAGGTGGCTAAAGATGCAAACTACAAACAAATAAACAACTGAAATATATTGGGGTCCATCTATTCTATTCAAACCACCACATTCCACCCCTTGCCCCCAATAGATTTATAACCATCACACATTGTAAATTGTACTCAGTTCAATTTCAAAGGTCCCCACAGTTTTGACCAATTTAAGATATGAAGACCTGTAAAATCAAACAAGTTAAACATTTCTAACATATAAAGGCACAGAGTAAACATTTTCAACTGGTATAATGCATAGCAAGGAGAGACTAAAACAATGCAAACTCAACCACCATCAAACAAACATCAAACTTCTGCAGTTCAAGTTCAATATATCCACAGACTAACATTCTTTCCAATTCTGCCCCTCCAGCTGGGCAGAGTAGCCGGGGAACACTTCCATCCCAGGCCAACAATGCCCTCTATGGTATCCTTGCACAGTCCTGGTATATACAAAACATCTTGAGGTCTTCATGCAAACCACAGTCCATCTTCCAAAGGCTCTTTCAGCCTATCAGGGCAACATGCCCTGCCTCATGCTGCATCTCAGCAGCAGCTCCTGGAACCATGTGCAATTCATGACCACTCCTCACATTTTCCAAAGGCTCTTTCAGCCTATCAGGGCATCAGGCCCTACCTCATGCAGCATCTCAGTGGCAGTTCCTGGAAGCATGTGCAATTCACGGCCACTCCATGCATTTTTCATGCTTCTGAATCCAATACCAGGTGAGCAGGACACAGTCATATTCTTAATTCACAGATGAAATAAATCATAAACTTGAAAAGCAGGTTCCTTCTCCAGTCAACTCTTTCCAAAAGAGTTTGCATTTTTTTTTTTTTTTTTTTTTTTTTTTTTTGGTTTTTCGAGGTAGGGTTTCACTCTAGCCCGGGCTGACCTGGAATTCACTATGGAGTCTCAGGGTGGCCTCGAACTCACAGTGATCCTCCTACCTCTGCCTCCCGGGTGCTGGGATTAAAGGCCTGGGCGTGCTGGCAAGAGTTGGCATTTCTATGATAGTCTTTCCTCAGGCATCCTTTCCATTGTTTTAATGTAAAGCAGTTGGACCATCTTCCTTTAAGATTGCTAATGTGTTTGACAGTAGCAGATGCAGTAACCTAAAATCAGTCTCAGTGCCTGTAATTTTAACTTGCTTGAGGTTTTCCATCTTAAAATCTTAAATCTCTCAGTCCAATATCTTTAGCCAAGCACATCGGTCCATTACAAATTTAACCTTGATCAAACACTCTGGACCTGGGCAGCAGGAAGTAGCCAGCCCTTATGCCAGTAGCCCAGTTCCAACAAAGTCCTCTGCAGTCTTTCCTTCCCCTTAGAAAGCTCATAAGCCAAGCCTCGAAGTTCAATGCTGTCTGCACTTAGCATTCTCAGACTCTCATCAGAATAGTCCATAAAACTTGGCTTACCACTCCAGAAGACATCTTCTGTAGCAAGCACCAAGTCCATGCCTATTCCTCCAAAACAAATGTTCCAAAAGATCAACATCCATATAGTGAGGTTCATCTCACTCCACTCCTCGGTACCAAATTCTGTAGCAGACAGTTTCAGGTTCACTGACATGAACTTCCAGACCAGGAACAATTATGGAGGAAGGGATTTATTGAAGCTTACAGATCCAGGGGAAGTTCCATAAAAGCAGAAGAAACTGGCCTGCTTTCACAGGCCCAAGCAGAGAGAGAGACAAGCACAGGCCTAAAAGCCAAAAGCCACAGCACACTTCAGGAACTCCAGCTAGGCACACTTTGCATATCTTTAGATTGAAATGTGAAACCCACCACCACACCTTAAGATCCACACAATGGCACTGCCTCCAGCAAGGTGGCTAAAGATGCAAACTGCAAACAAATATACAACTGAAATATATTGGGGTCCATCTATTCTATTCAAACCACCACAGTTATGATTTGTTTCCCAGTTCCAGCTATGGGTTCTGTTCCACTGAGCATATCTGTTAGCTAAATCAAGAGCAGTTCATTACCCACCATTGCTGTGTGCCACTATTGAACTTGTGTGACCATCATGTCAAGTTGTTTGCTGCTGCATAGCTTAGACCACAAGTTGCTTGGACAGATGTTGGTCATTTTCTCCCAGTCACTCATATAGCATCTTCTGGCATTAGATAATCTAACTGTCTGGGAACTGACTCTTCCAGATTCCAGCCAGGTCACTTCATGTTCCATACCAACAGCACATGGTGTCTTTGGCAGTAGGGACTTAACACTAACCTTTGGTGGGTCATCAAGTACTCTGACAGAAATCTGTCTTCTTTTGGGAAACTGTGTGAGTATCTCTGATCAACAGTACATTATGAATGTTAACCACATTCAGGTACTGGGAGTTACAGGCCAGTGCCAAGGAAAAGAAGGAGGAAAAAAGAAGGTAATATAAAAGAGATAGTGAGAAGACAGAGAGTGGGAGAGAAACAGGAAAAGATTAAGGTTAGTCTTCATCATACCCTCTCCAAGGACCTGTGATTCATGTATTCCCTCTAAGGACCTGGTGAAGGTTCAGCCACTTAGTCTCTGGCACACCCATTCTCTCTATTTCTCTTTATCATTCTGTATCTGTCTCTCTCTCACTCTCACTCTCAAATAAATTAATATTTTAAAAAAATATGTATATTTTCTTTATTTATTTGAGAGTGGGAAACATAGAGTGAGATAGATAGATGCTAGACAGATACATATATACATACATACATACATACAGAGAGAGAGAGAGAGAATAGGCACTTCTCTAGCCTCTGCAAAAAGAACTCCAGATGCATGTGCTGCCTTGTGCATCTGGCTTACAAGGGTCTTGGAGAATAGAACTTGGGACCTTTTGCTATGTGGGCAAGCACCTTAGCAAATAAGCCTGTACAGCCCATAAATTGATTTTTTTTTCAGTAAAATACAATATAATTAAGCCTATATGGTACACAATTTAAAATGTCATGTAAATAAATCAATTTAGAAAAAAAAAAACTTAATGGGATATATTGTGAAGTGGGAAAATGTAAACTCAAAAACAAGAGACAAAAAGTCAGTGAACACCAAATCTAAAATAAGCCAGAGGTAGAAACTACCAATGTGCATTTTAAGGCAGTTGTGAATGCATACAAATATTTGAAGAATAAATAAATAAATAAAATATTAAAGGAAGGATATGAGAGTTAAAGGAAAGTCAACTTTATTTCATATTACAGGTCAATTGATGTGGGCAAAGTTTCAGTGACCTTGTAATTTTATCAGAAGTAATTATATATAATATGTATGGTGGTTTGATTCAGGTGACCCCATGAACTTAGGTATTCTGAATGCTAGTCTACCCAGATGATGGCAATTGGAAATTAAAGCCTTCTGGAGGCAGTGTATTTTTGGAGGTGAGCTTATGGATTTTATAGTCAGTTTCCCCATGCCACTTTTTGGCACACTCTCCTGTCCACCTTATTATTATTATTATATTATTATATATTATTATTGTCCACCTTATGTTGGCCAGGTCTGCTCATGCCATCACTTTCCCCTGACATCATGGAGCTTCCCTCTTGAGTCTGTAAGCCCAAATACTTTTTTTTTTCTTCACAAGCTACTCTTGGTTGGGTGATTTATGCCAGCAATGTAAACCTGACTGTAATAATATACAAAAACAATATACAAGAGAAAATCCTCTTCAAAAATGATTAAAAATGAGCTAGGTGTGATGATACATGTCTATGATCCCAGCACTCAGGAAATGGAGACAAAAAGATCACATTGAAAAATGATAGCCAGGGTAATGAAACAATGCCTAAAATAAATAAATGAACACATAATCAATACATAAATAAATACATAAATATAAATATAAATATAAATATGAAATGTAACTAAATGTATTTGAGGAAATAATAGCAAAGACCATGTTAACACAAACAACATGATCACTGATTCTAGAAACTCAGGAGCATTAAGGCTGGCTGATTGCAAGGAAAATAACATCAAGAAATGTAAGAATTAACTTAAATTATAACTAACTAGAAATCTTAAAACAACCATATGAAAACAAGGAAAATGAAAAAAGTGCTGGTGAAATTCATAAGAATCAACAAAACAATATAAGATTCTTATATTTTCTAGTGGTGAAATATTAACTTAAAAATGAATTAAATTAGGTATCATAAGATAATTCCACAACAAGATGGGATACAGAGACAGGGGAATCCTTAGAAACTCAAGTGCCACCTTGCCTGGAGACTGCCATGTGACTAAAGGAGACTCTGCCTCAAACAAGGTGGAAGGTAGGCATATACTCCCATGGATGTCCTCTGATTGCCACATGTGTGCCCAAACTCACACACATGAACAGCCACAAGTGCGCACACACACACACACACACACACACACACACACACACAAGTTTATCAGTCTAAAAAAAGAAAAACAGGATAAAAGAAGAAAGAAAGAAAAAAAGAAAATAAGAAAGAACACATAGATGAAGGAAGACAAAAAGTAATGGACATCTCACACCCTCCAAGGCTCAGGGTCCTTTGCAGAAAAAGTGGTGGATAGAATGTAAGAGCCAACGGAAGGGTACCACTCGTACAATGCAACTGTCCAGACAGAAATTGGCCTCAATTTCCATGACCTTGTAGTGCTAGAAATACCTACACAAGACCCTCATAATAGGAGAAAAAGATGATATCAAAATAAAAGAAAGACTAATGGAGAGAGGGAGGGTATATGATGGAGAGCAGAGTTATGAAGATTTATTGTCTGTACATAGAGAAGTTGTCAATAAAAATTTGTATTTCAAAACAGTAATGGAAAAATAAATGATTAATTAAGTACACAAAGAAATATAACATATATGGGCTTTTACATTGTTATATCAGGTATAAAAACAATTACCAATTTTGTTAAAAATCAATTCATCCCAAATTTGAACATAAAAACAATAACTCATGCATTATATTAACTTCTTTTGAAGAAATAATTTAAATGCAAAAGTATAAATGATTTGAAAGTAAAATGACTTAAAATATATACCTTGCAGAAACTGAGCATAAGCAGGTTAATGTGACTGTTTTATTTATTTATTTTTTTGTTTGTTTATTTATTTATTTGAGAGCGACAGAGAGAAGGAGGGAGGGAGGGAGGAAGAATGAGAGAGAGAGAGAGAGAGAGAGAGAGAGAGAGAGAGAGAATGGGCGCGCCAGAGCTTCCAGCCTCTGTAAACAAACTCCAGATGCGTGTGCCCCCTTGTGCATCTGGCTAACGTTGGTCCTGGGGAATTGAGCCTCGAACCGGGGTCCTTAGGCTTCACAGGCAAGCGATTAACTGCTAAGCCATCTCTCCAGCCCCAATATGACTGTTTTAATATCAGACAAAATCAACTTCATAACAAGCCTTATTCCAAAGAAAAAAGAGGGCATTTAATACATTTCATAGCTTAACTACAACTCTCAAAAGCCACTGTGACACTATCAGAAGCTGCTTTCTCACCTGGAAGTTTCTAATAATGTCTCATGTTCCCACCACCCTCACCGAAAACATGCTTTGTAGATTGAGTTATGTGATACTTAACTGTCATTTCTTTGTAGGCCAGTGTCAGGAGAGGTAAGAGTCATTGGTAAGGCTATTTCACAGAGGCCACAGGAAAAGTGTTTGATCCACACAATCACTTTCTGAACAGTTGGAAATCGGAGAAGGACATAAGGTCCCCTGTAGCCTTATGGAAGAGCACATTCTTATATTTTATCTTTTATTTCGCCAATCCTAATATTATCATTTAATTAGAAGTAATGTTACAAGTGACATGAACACAGTAGGGAAAACAGTAACCAAATATATGAGCTTTTGTTATTTTCATGCTTGTCTTCATATTGTATCAATTGTATCAGACTGTTTCTTACACATATTGAAGTGGATGTATTGTGCAAATGATGGCAAAATAAACTAACCTAACTTCACCTATAACTAGAAAATTAACAGGATGTCCAAAAAGTATCCCTCATAATATGGTGAAAGAAAAACTTTCCACGTAAAACTCAGCTTTACAGTTATATGAACACAAAACCAAACCTACAGAGAGTACTTCAGGAAATTCTCCACTCAGAAGAATCAAATAATGAATCTCAAATGCCTACAAGAAGCAGATCACAATAACTGAACTCAGAGAAGTCACAAAACACTTCAAAGTCTATGAAAACACCAAACCACATACACCAACAAAATATGTCAGGGATCAAATCAAACTGCACAGTCATTACCCTAAATATTAATGGCCTTAATTCACCCATCAAGAGACAGAAGCTAACGGTGTGGATCAGAAAATTAGAGCCCACAATCTGTTGTCATCAAGAAACCCACCCCACCTCACCACTAAAGACAGATACCCCCTAAAGGGTGGAAAACGATATTCCAAGCAAACAGGAATAAGAAACAAACAGGTGTAGCTATATTAATATTGGATAAAATAGACTTCAAACCAAACATAATCAAAAAAGACAAAGAAGGCCACTTCCTACTTATCAAAGGAATGATCCATCAAGAGGATATTACAATTATAAATCTGTATGCACCAAACACAGGGGAACCACAGTCACAGTTCATAAAGCAAAACCTACTTGACAATAAAACAGAAATAACCACCAACACCATCATAGATGGTGACTTCAATATACCATTATCAGTAATAGACATATAATCCAAACAGAAACTCAACAGGGAATTAAGAGAGCTCAACAGAACCATAGATCACATAGACCTAATGGACATCTACAGAACATTCTATCCCAAATCCACAGACTATACATTCTTCTCAGAAGCCCATGGAACACTCTCTAAAATAGATCATATACTAGATCACAAAGCCTGCCTCCATATATTTAGAAATATTGACAGAATTCACTACATAATATCAGATCAAAATGCTATATTGCTAGAAATTAACAACAAAAGACACACCAAGAAACCCACTGACTCCTGGAAACTGAATAGCACCCTTTTAAACAATAAATGGGTAGTGGACAAAATAAAAAAATGAAGTTGCAAAATTTCCAGAAATGAATGATGATGAAAACACGTCATACCAAAACTTATGGGACACAATGAAGGCAGTCCTCAGGGGAAAATTCATAGCACTAAATGCCTTCATAAAAAAGAGAGAGATCCCAAATCAATAACCTAACCATCCACCTAAAGGCACTGGAAAAGCAAGAAGAATCTAACCCAAAAAGCTCCAGATGGAAAGAAAAAACTTAAGATCAGAGCAGAAATCAATGAATTGGAAACTAAGAAAACAATTAGGAAAATTGACAAAACAAAGAGCTGGTTCTTTGAAAAAATAAACAAGATTGACAAACCCCTGGCCAGTTTGATCAAACAAAAAAAAAAAAAAGTGAGATGCTTCAAATTAACGAAATTCGAAATGAAAAAGGAGAGATCACAACAGACATAAGTGAAATAGGGAGAATCATCAGGACTTATTTCAAAACCCTCTACTCCACAAATCTGGATAATATGAAGGAAATGGATTAATTCCTTGACACACACCATCTACCAAAGCTAAGCTCAGAGCAGATTAATCTCCTAAACAAACCTATCACACTCATCAAGATTAAAAAGGTAATAAAATCCTCCCCCCAAAAGAAGAATCCAGGACCAGAAGGCTTCTCAGCTGAATTCTATCAGACCTTCATGGAAGAACTCAAACCAATCTTTCTCAAACTGTGCCACAAAATTGGAGAACAGGGAAAGCTACCCAACTCCTGTGAAGCTAGTGTGACACTAGTTCCAAAACCAGGCAGAGATGCCACAAGAAAAGAAAACTACAGACTTATTTCCCTGATGAACTTAGATGTGAAAATCGTGAATAAAATCCTTGCAAACGTAATCCAACAACAGATCAAAAGCATTATCCACCTTGTTCAAGTGGGATTCATCCCAGGAACACAGGGATGGTTCAATATATGGAAATCTGTCAATGTAATACACCACATAAACAAGGTTAAACACAAAAACCATTTGAACATCTTGATAGATGTAGAAAAGGCCTCTGACAATATACAACATCACTTCATGATCAAAACATTGGAGAGAAATGGCATGGTTGGTTCATATCTTAACATAATAAAGGCAATATACAAAGCTCCTAAAGCCCAAAAAATACTTAATGGAGGAATTCCCATTGAGATCAGGAACAAGACATGGGTGTCCACTCTCACCTCTACTATTCAACATAGTACTAGTCCTAGCCAAAGCAGTAAGACAGGAGAAAGAAATAAAAGGGATGCAATTTGGAAAAGAAGAAGTTAAGTTAGCTCTATTCACTGATGACATGATTCTATATGTAAGAGATCCGAGAGACTCCATCCCAAAACTCTTGAACATGATTAACTCTTTTAGCAAAGTAGCAGGATACAAAATAAATGCACAAAAATCAGTAACCTTTCTATATGCAAATAAAAAAGATTCAGAGAAAGAAATAAGGGACATGGTCCCATTTTCAATAGCAACAAAGAGAATATGAAATTGTGTCATTAAAATATTGTATTAGGACTTCCAGGCCAAGATGGTGACATCCTTGCTGTGCTGCAAATCCTGGGGAAAGAAAGGCAAGATATTAAGGGTTCATTGGAGCTTTTAGGGGAGAGAAATCTCGGAGGGCACAGAGGTGGGGGAAACAGGGAATCACGATCCCCTCATAAGCGGGTAGCCCACCCCTTCCCCCAAATAACCGCTGTATCCACAGCACCACTGCTGCCGCCAGCGCCGCTGCGAGCTGATTGATCCCTGTGTATGAAAGCTTAGACTTCTCCACACAGTCATACACTTGCCCTCTTACTGAGTGAGCCCAGTCCCTCAGACTGTGCCTCTCACTTGAGCCAGCTCAGGTGCCATCCACTACCTGTCTGCCATGCCGGCTGTCCACCATTGTGCTGTGGTGGGGGAGCGCAGACTGCTTCAGGGTCCCAGTGTTGCCAGCCTCAGTTTAGGCTGCTTCAGTGCTTGGTGCCTCAGTGTCACTCCTAGCTCGAATGCAGGCAGCTTTGGCACATTACAGCTTGAGAATTCAGGCAACTTTGGTGTGCCTGCCAGGCAGTAGATAGGTGGCTTTGGCAAGTGAGAGCCAAAGTCCAGGCTGCTTGGCAACTGCCACAGGCTGCCTCAGATTCCCATTGTGCTTGAGCCCAGGCTGATACACCCACCTACCTGTCCATACACTGTCATGGGCAGACCACAGCACAAAAGAAATAACATGAAAAATCAAATGCAAGAAAATCCAGTTAGATCACCCAGTCCCAAAATGAATACATCTAACCAAAACATAGAAGAACCATTAGAATCAGAACACCAAATTGAAGCTATGAGCAATGCAACCCTGACCAACCTACTGGTAGAACTTGCAGGAAAGCAACAAAGAACCAATAATCGTGTGGATGCTGCCATCCCTAAACTAGAACTAATAGATAAGAAATTGGAAGGATTTCAAAGAGAGTTAAGAGATTTGAGGGAGAGTGAAAAAAAAGAAGACCTTAAAAATCAGCTGGCCATGCTAAATGAAGACATAAAGAAATGCAAGGATGAATTCCAAGAATCCTCAAGAAAATCAGAAAATAATGTGAAAAGGGAGCTTGACAGAGGGATGGAAATTGTACATAGAAAAGTAGTAGAAAATGCAAACTTAATTGAACAAGTCCAAAAGTCTCTAGAAGCTCTCAAGAATAGAGTCAGCCAAGTGGAGGATAGAAACTCTGATCTGGAAGACAAGATGGAAGAAACAGTTAGAGAGTTCAAAAATTTCATTAAGTTCAAAAGTTCCTGTGAACAGAAAATGAGGGAATTGTGTGATACACTTAAATATCCTAATATCAGGATAACTGGAATAGCAGTAGGAGAAGAAATTCAGACCAAAGGCATGGAGAACTTATTTAACAAAATAATTGAAGAAAACCTCCACAGTCTCTTAAAAGAAAGGCCAATCAAGATACAAGAAGCCAATAGAACTCCAAACAGACTGGACCAAAGGAGAAATTCTACAAGACATATTGTCATTAAGACTCTAAACATGGACACCAAAGAGTAAATCCTAAAAGCAGCTAGGGAAAAACAGCACACCACCTTCAAAGGTAACCCCATCAGAATTACTTCAGACTTCTCAATGGAAACCCTGAAAGCTAGAAGGGCCTGGAATGAAACACTGCAAAGTCTAAGAACCTATGGCTTCCAACCCAAACTACTCTATTCAGCAAAAGTATCCCTCATAATAGATGGTGAAAGAAAAACATTCCATGACAAAGCTCAGCTTTACAATTATATGAACACAAAACGAAACCTACATAGAGTATTTCAGGAAATTCTGCACAGAGAAGAAACAAATAATCAAATTCAATTGCCTACAAGAAGCAGATCACAATAAACAAACTCAGAGTAGGGACAAAAAACTTCAAAGTCCATGGAAACACCAACCCACATTTACCATCACAATATAGCAGGGGTCAAATCAAATCTCACAGTCATTACCCTAAATGTTAATGGCCTTAATTCACCCATCAAAAGACACAAACTAATAGGATGGATCAAAAAATTACACCCCTCAATCTGTTGCCTTCAAGAAACCCACCTCATCACTAAACACAGACACCCCCTCAGAGGGAAAGGGTGGAGAACAATATTCCAAGCAAATTGGAATAGAAAACAAGCAGGTGTAGCTATATTAATATCAGATAAAGTAGACTTCAAACCAAAAATAATCAAAACAGACAAAGAAGGCCACTTCCTACTTATCAAGGGAACGATCCATCAAGAGGATATTACAATCATAAATCTGTATACACCAAACATGGGGGGACCACAGTTCATAAAACAAATCCTACTTGACAATAAAACAGAAATAACCACCAACAACATCATAGCTGGGGACTTCAATACACCATTATCAGTAATAGATTATCCAAACAGAAACTCAATAGGGAAGTAAGAGAGCTCAACAAAACCATAGATCACTTAGACCTAACAGACATCTACAGAACTTTCTGTCCCAAATCCACAGACTACACATTCTTCTCAGCTGCCCATGGAACATTCTCTAAAATAGACCATATATTGGGCCACAAAGACTGCCTCCACATATTTAGGAACATTGACATAATGCCCTGTGTGATATCAGATCACAATGCTATATTGCTAGAAATCAACAACAAAAGACCCACCAAGAATCCAAATGGCACCTGGGAACTGAACAGCACACTTTTGAACAATAAATGGATAATGGATGAATTAAAAAATGAAATTGCAAAATTTCTGGAATTGAATGACAATAAGAACACATTGCACCCAAACGTATTGGACACAATGACGTCAGTCCTCAGGGAAAAATTCATAACACTCAATGCCTTCATAAAAAAGACAGAAAGGTCCCAAATCAATAACCTAACCATCCACCTAAAGGCACTGGAAAAACAAGAAAAATCCAACCCAAAGAGCTCCAGAAGGAAAGAAATAATTAAAATCAGAGCAGAAATCAATGAATTGGAAAGGAAGGAAACAATTAAGACAATTGACAAAACAAGGAGCTGGTTCGTTAAAAAAATAAACAAGATTGACAAACCCCTGGCCAGTCTGATCAAACAAAAAAAGGAGAATCTTCAAATTAACAAAATTCAGAAAAAAAAAGGGAGATCACAACAGACATAAGTGAAATAGGGAGAATCATCAGGACTTATTTCAAACACCTCTACTCCACAAAACTGGATAATGAGGAGGAGAGGGATAAATTCCTGCATGCATACCATCTACCAAAGCTAAACACAGAGCAGATTAATCACCTCAATCAACCCATCACACTCATGAAGATTGAGAAATTAATAAAAAAAAAAACCTCCCAAAAAAGAAGGGTCTAGGACCAGATGGCTTCTCAGCTGAATTCTACCAAACCTTCATGGACGAACTGAAACCAATCTTCCTCAAACTGTGCCACACAGTTAGTGAACAGGAAAGGCTACCCAACCCCTTTTATGAAGCTAGCATCATCATAATTCCAAAACCAGGCAGAGATGCCACAAGAAAAGAAAACTACCCGCCTGTTTCCCTGATGAACTTAGATGCAAAAATCCTGAACAAAATCCTTGCAAAGAGAATCCAAAACACATCAAAAGCATTTCCAACTTGACCAAGTGGGATTCATCCCAGGAACACAGGGGTGGTTCAATGTATGGAAATCTGTCAATGTAATACACCACATAAACAAGGCTAAACATAAAAACCACATGATCATTTCGATAGGAGCAGAAAAGGCCTTTGACAAGATAGATCACTTCATGATCAAAACATTGGAGAGAATTGGCATGGTTGGTTCATATCTTAACCTAATAAACGCAACATACAAAGCTCCAAAGGCCCGAATAATACTTAGTGGAGAGAGACTGGAGGAATTCCCATTGAGATCAGGAAAAAGACTGGGTTGTCCACTCTCACCTCTGGTTTTCAATATAGTACTGGAAGTCCTAGGTCAAGCAATAAGACAGGAGAAGGTAATAAAAGGATACAATTTGGAAAGGAAGAAGTTAAGTTAGCTCTATTCGCTGATGACATGATTGTACATGTAAACAACCCGAGAGACTCCATCCCAAAACTCCTGAAGGTGATTAACTCCTATAGCAGAGTAGCAGGATACAAAATCAATGCACAAAAAAAGGTGGGCTTTCTATATGCAAATGACAAAGATATAGAGGAAGAAAAAAGGGACATAGTCCAATTTTCAATAACAACAAAAAAATAAAATACCTTGGAATAAAGTTAACCAAGGAAGTGAATAATCTATACAACAAAAACATAAAAACACTCAAAAAAGAAATTGAGGAGGACTTGAGAAAATGAACAGACCTCCCATGTTACTCAATAGGCAGAATTAACATTGTGTATATGACAATCCTACAAGCCACAGTAATAAAAACAGCATGGTACTGGCATAAAAATAGGAGTATAGACCAATGGAATACACTTGAGGACTCCGACTTTGGGTCAAGCAACTATAGCTACTTGATATTTATTAAAGGACCAAACAACATAGGCTGGAAAAAAGACAACATCTTCAACAAATGGTGCTGGACAAACTGTATAACCATATGCAGGAAACTGAAACTTGACCCACACATTTCACCATGAACTAATGGATCAAAGACGTCAATATAAGACCAGAAACTCCAATACTACTGGAAGAAAATTTAGGAAGTACTTTCCATGATATAGGAATGGAAAAAGACTTCCTGAACAAAACCCCAGTAGCTCATGAATTTAAACAGTCACTCAACCAATGGGATCATATGAAGCTGAAGAGTTTCTTTACAGACAAGCATACAATAAGCAAAGCCAATAGATTACCCACAGAATGGGAGAAAATATTTGCAGGTTATCCAACTGATAGAGACCTAATCTCTAGAATCTACAAAGAACTCAAAAATCTAAACAGTAAGAACTCAAACATCCCACTCACAAAATGGGGCAAAGAGCTAAACAGGCAGTTCACAGAGGAAGAAATACAAATGGCAAACATACACTTAAGAAAATGTTCATCATCCCTAATCATCAGAGAAATGCAAATTAAAACAACTATGAGATTCCACCTTACCCCCATAAGGATAGCAAACATCAAAAAATCAAATAAAAATAAATGCTGGCAAGGACGTGGAGAAGTAGGAGCACTCATCCACTGTTTGTGGGAATGTAGGATGGTACAACCACTTTGGAAAGTAATATGGAGTCTTCTGAAAAAGCTGACTATAGAGATACCAACAGGCCTAGTTATTCCCTTACTGGGCATGTACCTACAACCTTCAAACCACAGGCTAGAGAGATTTGCTCAACCATGTTTGTAGCAGCTCAATTTGTAATAGCTAAGAGCTGGAATCAACCCAGATGTCCATAACTAGAAGAATGGGTAACTAAGATGTGGTATATCTGCACAATGGAATTCCATACAGCAGTAAGAAAAAATGACACAATGAAATTTGAGGAAAAATGGTTGAACCTGGAACAGATCGTTTTCAGTGAACTTACCCAATCACAGAAAAAAAAAAAAAAAAAATCGCCACATACTCTCACTCATCTACAGCACCTAACCTGAATCTAAGGTACCTTACATATCCAAGATACCTTACATATCCAGCAAGCATCTCCTTGACTAGACACTAGGATGGATGGGAGGGCATCAAAGGGGTGGGAAACACAAATCTAGACCCAAACGGCAATGGTACCATAAAATTCTACTTACTAAAAGACAGACCAAATGGCTGATCCTTCAGCAGGCTCTTACAGGGAACACCTGAACCACAAGACACTGGAGAGAGTAGGATCACGACTAACCTTAATCTTGTACATCTTCCCTCCCTTCTTCTCCTTTTCCCTCTCCCTCTCTCTCTCTCTCTCTCTTCTCTCTAACTCTTGTATATTAGTTATCTTTTTCCTCATTTTCTTAGTGGGCACTGACCTGAAAGTCCCAGTACCAGCATGGGGCTATCATCCACAATGAGCTTTTGATCAGAGTGACCGACATGGTTTCCTCAAAGACAGACAGATTTCTGTCAGAGTACTTGATGACCCACCAAAGGTTAGTGGTAAGAGCCTACTGCTGAAGACACCTTATGTGGTAGACATGGAAAATAAAATGGCATGGCTCGAAGTTGGAAGAAAGTCAGTCCCCAGACAATCAGTGCGTCTAGTGCCAGAAGGTTCTACATGGGCGACTGGGGGAAAATGGCCAATATCTGTCCAAGTAACTCATGGTCTAACCTACTTAGCAGCAAATAACTTGTTGTGATGCCCACACAAGTGCAATAGTGGCACACAGCCATGGTGGGGAACCAACTGCTCTTAATTTGGCTAAGTGACCTCCTCAGTGGGATGGGACCCATAGCTGGAGCTGGGGTCAGAACCACATCCAAACATATGCCCACTTGCCAATATCAAGCTACTATCAATCATGGGCTACAAGAGGGCCTACACCTATTAAATTCTCTATTAAAAAGGTAAGGGTTATCTCTTTTATCCTGGTGGTAACTTACTCTCCCTTGGAGAATCTGCTTCTCTTTTTCAGATAGATGTAGATCCTAAAAAGAGAGCCACTCCATCATACCTCATAAGGGCCCCGGCTGAAACTAAGAAAAATTGGCGAAACAAGCAAGGGTACTGTTTTCCTGATGAACCTGGTACCAGCACAAGGGGGAAGGAGATCAGCACAGAGAAAAATCAACTCCTACCAAATCAGTGATCCAGAGCCTCAGAGGCCCCCAACACCTCATCACTGAAGCAGACCGAAAATGAACCCAACATGGCTCAGGCAAATTTTGCAGAAGAGGGGGTGGAAAGAATGTCAGAGCCATATGTTGGGTCATGATATGCAGAGACATTTATCTTACCCATAACTGTGGGCTAACTCCACAATGCATGACCCATATACCTCAACAAGGAGGGGCCAAGGGGAGGGGGTAGGTCACAGATGAGCCTAATAATGGTACCAAACTGACAGTATTTGCTGAATGCAAAACTAACTAATAAAGAAAAAAAGAAAAAAAAATATTGTGTTAACATCAATACTCAAATTTCTTTTTAAAAAATATCTGTATGTGTTTATTTGCAAATAGAAAGAGATAGAAGACAGACAGATAGAAAGAATGGGTACAAGGTCTCTAGCCACTACAAATAGACTCCAGATGTATGTGCCACTTTGTCCATCTGGCTGTACCAGGGCACTGAGGAATTGAATTCACATTCTTAAGCTTTGTAGGCAAGCACCATAACCACTGAGCAATTAATCTGTAGCCCAACACTCAAATTTCTGATTGGATCTTTGAGAGATGACCCTTCTTTACATTAAAATTAGTAGACAAGTGTAACCAACATATGTAGTTTATTGGAGTTAAACTATTGGAGATTTTTTTTTTTTTTTTGGCTGCATTGATTAAATTTAGCATGAAGTTCAAAGAAATAGATTATTTTCTTTTGTTTATTTATATAGTTTTCATACTACTGGAAAATTATAGGTACATAAAATGTGCTACCAAAAACCATTATCTTCATTCAACAAAGCTTCTCTCTAAGTTGTTATAGTTATAAATAAGTTGCTATTTTACCTAATTGGATATCAGATCATTGAAAACATGTGCAAAGATATCATCAACCACAACGATGAATAAAGCAATTAAAAATATAGGCAATCCGACTTAAAGAAAGAAAACAAAGATAATGGATAAATAAATACATAAGGAAAAATAGCACGCATTAAAAATACATTTAAAAGTCTGCATTTGTATAATGTAAAATATCTTGTAGTGAAGGCCAATAAACTTCAAATGCCCATAATCTCATCCCTTCAGAAAACTAACACATACATAATTTTTAAATGCCTCATTACACAGCATTTTATTCATTATGGTACACTTTCTGCAGAGCAACTTTAGTGATGACTCAGAAGGAAAAAAAAAAAAAGCTTTCTTTTTCTTTTTTGTTGTTCAAGCTGTTTCTGAAGCAGGCAGGACACTGCAATTCTGCTGGACACAAAAATGCCCTATTGGGCTAGAGGTGGCTTAGAGGTTAAGCGCTTGCCTATGAAGCCTAAGGACCCCGGTTCGAGGCTTGATTCCCCAGGACCCACGTTAGCCAGATGCACAAGTGGGTACATGTATCTGGGGTTCGTTTGCAGTGGTGGGAGGCCCTGGTGTGCCCATTCTCTCCCTCTCCCTCTCTCTCTCTCTCTCTGATTCTTTCTCTCTGTCTGTCACTCTCAAATAAATAAATAAAAATAAACAAAAAAATGCCCTATTGCCTTAGATCTCTGATTCTGTGATACAGTTCATTTTTCTCTACTCTTTCCTTCCCTATTTGTATTATTTATATAATTTCAACTACAACTTAGAAAACATGATAATAACCATTTAGTCACTGATGATAAAAGAAAATGAATAAGAAAGATAAACTTCTATCATTTAATGAAGCTGGGTAGTGAATCTGTGCTCTTAGAAATGTTCATTTCCCCAGGTACAATGTGGAATGGAAGTGTGATATTAGAAGTGTGCTTTCTCCTGGAACAATAAAAAAAAATGGAAATGTGAGATCTTAGAAGAGTGAGATCCAAGGGTATAATATGGAATGGAGATGTGAGATTTTTAGAAGTGTGAGTTCTCAGAATATAATAAGGAATGGAAGTATGAGATCTTAGAAGTGTGAAATCCCAGGGCATTATGAGGAATAGAAGTGTGAGGTCTTAGAAGTGTGAGATCACAGGGTACAAAATGAGGAATTGAAATTTGAGATCTTAGAAGTATGAGAGAGGTCTCAGGGAGGTATGAGATATTAGAAGCATGAGAGAGATCTCAGGGTACAATGAGGAATGGAAGTGTGAAATCTTGGAAGAATGGGATCCCAGAATAAAATGAGGAATGGAAGCAAAGGCTGGGAAGAAAGTTGGATGAAAGAAAGTCTGTTAAGACTAGGGAGAAGAGCTATGAATGGCTTCCCTGTGCAGTGCGATTTGACAAATACAGCGAGACAGTAGATCTGGGGGAAGAATTTCTGGAGAGAGAAATCTTAGGAGAAAGTTCCATATGAAGCAGAAGTGCCTTAGTATAATTGAGGGACTGAAAAGCCAGTCAATCCAAGGTGAGATGCGCAAGGTGAAGAAAGATGAGGCAGTCATTTGGAAAGGTCAGAGAAGCCATCTCATAGAGTGCATGGTTGGGCTTTAAACCTCAATCTGAATGTTTTAAGGAGCTGTAAGAAAGTGTCATATTTTAAAAGGACAAGGAGTTGACTAGAGATACTTGAGATGGGAAATCATGCTATTCACACTGCATCTTGAAGGCAGAACAGACGGCATTTGATGATGTATGGGACTCTTAGAAAAGGTGCAATCAAAGACTATCATGTCTGAAATGAGTCCCTGAGTGAATAATGATGCCTTTCCCAGAGGACAGAAGACAGGAAGGAGTGGGCTGGAGCAGGGACATGTAGAGGTGAAGCAAAGCATTCAGGGACATTATGCTTGACTTTCTTATTAGCTATCCAAGTAAAAATCAGACAGAAAGTACAATGAAGTAGAACATATGAATTTTGAGCTCAGAGTCATGAGCAGAGAAATAAATCTATTTGTCATATTTAGCTTTTTTGTATGTCCAATGGGAAAACTTTAAAATAATAAAGGCCATTGAATGCAACACATAAAGTTATTTTAGGAAATAGTGAACCATTTAAACATTTTGAATTTTTAAATCAAGCAAGAAAAATTTGTTTCAGATAACTTTAACTAATTGTTACTATGGCTTAAATGCTAAGAAATATTTTTGCCATTCAAATATCTTCATTTTTCCAAAGTTATCTGAAAGGGAAATATTCAAAAACACAATGGTAAAATAGTTTTCTTTAGTGATGGGATTAGAAGCAAAGCATTTTGTTAACTTTTGTTTTGTCACAATAAAACAAATGTGATTTTTAATGGAAACTATTTTGTAACAACATGACACAAAACATGAAGGATGAATTGTCATCCTACAGGGGCATGAGACAACAATACCTGTAGAGGAAGGTTTAGTAGGCTGCATATCATGGAACTTTGCAGTAATATGTAAACAGTTTCTAGGCAACTAGAAAGATTTCATTTTCCTTGTTGTTTCTCTGTTTTTGCTTGTTTTCCTTTTTTTCCCCCTGTGGGGAGATTGGGTATTGCTTCTGTCTTATATTTTTTCCTTTTTAAAATTATGACTATTCATACAAGAACATGCTAGAAATTTGAATATGATCCCCTCCCATTATTTTCTTTGTCTCCCTCCCACACACCAATTCCATTGCACCCCTTCTCTCTGGTCCCTCTTCTATTTTGATGGTATTTTTTTTTTTTTTTTTTTTTTTTTTTTTTTGCTCCTCTTCCCCTCATCCATGTCAAAATGTTTGTGGGCTCCATTTTATGCCAGGTTTTGTGAAGGTTACAGTAGCCCACAGCCACAATGAGGTTATGAATGTCATAGACACTTTATGTCAGTAGTGTCCCAAAGTGCTCTTCTCCACCCTTTGTCTATTAAATTCTCTGCAATGTTCCCTGAGCCTTGGAGGACCTGAGAGAGGCATCTTGTTTAGCTCTGAGTACTCACCAGTCACGTTTTTGGCACATTGACAAGTTTTGTGTCTTGCTAGTATCCACTGCCTTTTGCAAAAAGGAGCTTCTCTAGCCAGCAGTAAGAGCAACTCCAATCTTTGGGCATAAACATAAGGTCTAAGGCACAATTTAATGAGCACATCATTGTTTTTGTAGACAAACATCAGAAATAACTTCCTCTTCAAGGATCTATATGGTCTTCTTAGCCACAGAATTTGACTAGGTTTTCAGTACCAAGGATAGATATTCTCCTTTAAAGTGGGCCTCAGATCAATCAAAAGAACAGTTGATAAGCCCCAAAACTGTTTTTGTGTACTTGATATTTATTTCCTTTCTTTCATTTTTTGACTAGTCAATAATACTACATAATCTAAATTATCAAATTACATTTCAGAATAGCCCTTCTCAATATCATTACTCATCAGTGCCAAGTGAAAATATATTTTTAATGTTCTCTCTTTTTTCATTTTATTGCACCCTCACTTTTTAATACCCTTGTAATATTGAAACAACCCAAATCCCAGATGATGTCTACTTTTCTTTTATAAAGCACTACCATTTGGTTGTCACTTACACTTTTTTATTTCCAACACTGAATCTTTTTTTTTTTTTTTTTTGCTGAACTCCAGATATGTACGTCACTGCTCTTATGATATTCCCATAGTCATCACATAACAATGATGTCAAAACTAATGGTACTCTGTAAACAAATCCCTATTTCCATGTAGTATTTTCCACTCTTCATGACCACTGTTGACTGAATGTTTCATTATACTTCAAGTTACTCTGCCAAGCACAGAGATAAATTAATGTTAATTTTTTATCTAATTTTGTTTTAAAAAGGTTTTTATGATACCCATGAGATACCCTTAAAATACATATTGAGTATTACAAGTTTTGGCCTATTAGAATCTTAGTCACCTTACTACTAGTCTCAACACTCTAAAAGGATAAGTATGTATATACTAAATATTATTTGATTTTTTTGACCACAGTCTTTTTTGTTCCTTTAAGAAGAAAACAATTCTTTATAGAACTGATTTTCATTTTTTTTTTTGTTTTTTTGTTTTTGTTTTTCGAGGTAGGGTCTCATTCTGGCCAAGGCTGACCTGGAATTCACTATGTAGTCTCAGGGTGGCCTTGAACTCACAGCAATCCTCCTACCTCTGCCTCCTGAGTGCTGGGATTAAAGGCATGTGCCACCATGCCCAGCCTGATTTTCATTTTAAAGTGTAACTAGTACTGTAATGATTTCTGATTTTATTCTGAGTAAAAGGACATATTGTAATGTGGAGAAAATGGGCATGCCAGGGTTTCTTGCCACTGCAAATGAACTCCATGCACAAGTGCCACCTTGTACATCTGGTTTACATGGGTACTGGGGAATTAAAACTGGGTAATTAGGGTTCACAGGCAAGCACCTTAACTGCTAAGCCATCTGTCTAGCCCCTTTTATTTCTTTCATGCATATTTTTCTTCTACATACTGATGATGAATTTACTGTTTAAAGTTGTCTCTAAGAATGGCATCTAAATAGTTTGTGGTGGTTGTATGACATATTGCTCCAAGTTAAAATATTCCCTCATGAAGGGAGGGTGGAGGATACATGAGACATCAAGTCTGGGAAAACTGAAACTGAAAGACCTCATGGCAGAGATGGTGGCCTACACCTTTAATCCCAGTACTTGAGAGGCAGAGGTATGAGGATCATTGTGAGTTCAAGAACAGCTTGAGAATACATAGTGACTTCCAGGTCACACTGGAATAGAATGAGACCCTAATAGTAATAACAATAATAATAATAAAAAAATAATAATAATAGTTATGTGACTACATCTCAAGGTTATAGGAACAGTAAACAACTGTGTAGTGGCAGACTCTTACTTGTGTTATGTAATAATTTTCTTTTAACTGAAACATTCCCTCCTGGCATGAGGAGGGAGGTTCCTGAGAGTCAGCAGAGGGAGGCACAGAGAGTCAGGAGGTCATTAAGTCTGAGACAAAGGTTGTAAAGAGAGGGAGTATAGTAGAGTGACTGAACCCCTGGAAGTGAAAAGGGCACACTTGCTAGAAATCAAAGATGATCTGACCTCTTATCTCTTGCCTAGTTCCCTAGACCTGTTTTTCCACAAAAAACCAGGACCGTTTCTGAGAGGGACGTCATTCATAGATTTAAACATTGTGGCTGGTGAAGTTCAGCCACTGAAACTTGGAGTCAGGGATACCCTCTTCCTGAGACAGGCCCTAGCCCTAACCAGACAGCTGCCCCTCTGGTTCACTTGAGTCAGAAGACAGCCCAGCGCTATCAAGTTATAAATACCTTTACAACAGGAGGGCAGGCCTTCTGACCACTTGGGGACTTCTAGCTGTGGGTGAATTTTCCCTCAGTTGGTCTGGGCTCAACCCGGGCCCAGCCTGGCTGAGGCGCAGGGAGAGGCCCCTAGTCCTTACTCTTCACATGAGCTCCTGCACCACACCTGACTCACCACATGGCAGGAGCTTTTGGAACTTTGTTTTTTCTCTCTTTTTTCCATGTTTTTTTTTTTTTCCCAGCCCCCCACCCCAAGTGGATCTCTAGCCACATAGATGTCTTTCTTTCACTCTGCACTTCCCTCAATAAATATAAATAATAATTATGCTTCTCAGTCTTTTTACACATTTTTTTGAATTAAAATTGGAAATGAACCTAGGGTTTTGGGTTTAATGACCTTCTGGACTCCCAAGTACCCTGTTACAGTAAGAGATCACTCTGAAGTTATATAAAGGATGAACACTTGCTTGGGAAGAGATTCTTCAACCTGCTGAACTGTCCACAGTCTGCTTCTGTGAGCCATCATGTATGTTAGGGTGGGCTTTTTGGTGATAGCTGCCTTTGAGTCTGTAAGCAACTGTTCACTTTTCTTACAAAGTAACTCCAATGAACTCATCAGTTCAACAAAACTGGCTTGGGAATGTCCTCTGTACCCTATCTGGAGTGAATAGACATAAGTTTGCATCTCCGTAGGGAAGAACTTTTGTGTACTCGTGTACTAGACTGCTGTCATGTGCCATTTGGAGGATATGTTTGTTAGATTACTGAAGGATGAGGACTAAGATTCGCCATTCATGGCCATGAGTTTAGCACTAATGAACTAACAAATTATATTTGGTGAGTTATCTTTAATCAGATACACACATAAAGCAGATTAGATTTTGATCAACTTACATAAATTTTGTGACTTGAATCTCATAAGAGCATATATCTGTATTTGCCCTATGAGCAGTGGGTTATGATTCTCTTATTACTGAATCATGATTGACTTAACCTTAAGTACAACTAGGTAAGATAATTAGAAGTGATTATATATCATTTTTACTGGATAGAATGTAAACTTCATGAGAGTATGAGAGAGAAATACAAATTTATTCAAAAATAAATTAAGTAGCTTTCGTTGTTCTGTTTTCCCAAGACTAGGCCCCCGAAAACTATGCATAAACTCATGTGGATGGACACACCTGAGAAATATATTGTCACTAGTCTTTTTTAAATCATTGTTATTGTTAATAGGCTTATTTTTAAAGAAAAATGTTTATATTTCAAACATCATTTGGGTTGTTGAATTTGTCACACAGGTAAAAATGAGACTAGTACAATGATAAATTGCAACATGTATAATCATAGTAATTTCTTCTTTTCTGAGCATTAACATAGTTTCAAAGTAATCCAATAACTAGTTCAAGTAGTAGACTTGCAACAAAGAAAATATCCCATAACATCTATTTAGAACACTGAAAAATTACTTCAAAAATTATGTTGTTGCAATGACAAGTACATTAATTTCACAGCAGCTATATTGATATTTCAGGTAATGTATTTTCTACATATTTTCCAAGACATTCTAAAATTAATCTTTAAAATCTGTTTCTTGTTATTAAACAGAAGGGAAATAGTGTGTTTTAATATATTACCTGGACTGACAGGCAGCTTGCATGGATACCATATTGACCCTGTCACATGAACTTGAAATACATATGCTTAAAGACCACATACCTGACTAAAATGTAATGCAGATATTATCCTTCTGCCAAATGAACTGTTGGAAAATGTTTTTATCCACCATGTAGCTTCTCCTCTGTTGCTTGTCTCCTTCAATATGCAAAAGGATTTTAGTTTGGTGTTATCTTATTAGCCTAGGTTGTTTTGTTTCCTGTGATTCAGTATAAATTTCTAGAAAATCTTTTTCCTGTACCAATATATGAAATTGTTTTCTGTATACCTTTCTATAGTATTTTCGAATTTCATGTCTTCCTATAAATTGTTTGGTCCATTTCAGTCCATATTTTCTATAGGGTAAGAGACAAGGGTTGATTTTTTTTTTTTTTTTTTTGGTTTTTTTCGAAGTAGGGTCTCACTCTAGCCCAGGCTGACCTGGAATTCACTATGTAGTCTCAGGGTGGCCTCGAACTCACGGCGATCCTCCTACCTCTGCCTCCCCAGTGCAGGGATTAAAGGCGTGCGCCACTATGCCCGGCCAAGGGTTGATTTTGATGTTCTGCAAATGTACAACCAGTGTTCTCACTTCCCTAAGACTTTGTCTTTTCTCCAAAACATGATTTGGGAACTTTGTTGTGAACTGGTTGATAATAGATGCATACATATATTTCTGAGTTTACCATTATGTTCTAATAATTTGTTTATTTGTTTTTATTCTAGCATACTAGTTTCCTTACTATAACTATGTAGTATTTCTTGAAATCAAGTATCATGATGTGTCTAGATTTCTTCTCTTTGATAAAAATTATTTTTATGCTTCAGGGTTTAATGTTGCCACATGTATTTTAGGTTTGTATTTATAGTTTGGCAAAAATATTATTTTTGAAGGGGATTGAATTGAATAGGGAGACTGCTTTGGGTAACATGGCCATTTTTACAATAATATTTTTTCCTATTCATGAATGTGGCATATTATTTCACTTCTTAATGTCTTCTCCAAGTTATTTTTTCAGTGTCTTCTAATTTTCATTTTTGTGATCTTCCATTTATTTTTAGTTAAGTTTAATTATTATTTCACTTTTGTGAGTTTATGGAATAAAATTGCATTCATATTATTTTTTACAAAATCTTTACTGGTGTATAAGAAATCCAGTTATTCTATATATTGATAATAAATTTTTCTATTTTGCTCAATTTATTTATCAGTCATAAGTTGTTTTGAAGTTCTTTTTTATTTTTGGGCTAGTTATACAAATATCATCAACAAGCAAAGGGTAACTTGATTTTTTTCATTTTATATTTGCAATGAATTTAATTTATTTTCCCTCCCTTAATGTTCTAGCTAATATTTCTAGTGTACTGAATAGAAGTTTTAGCACCTTGTTTTCTTCCTAATATTACAGAAAATGATGCTAGGTTTTCCATATTCTGTACAATGTTGACTGTGTTTGCCACATATGATGTTTAAGATATATTACATGATCTGTTGTTTGTTTCTGGGTCCTTTTCTATAAACACATGTCAGAGTTCATCTAATACTTCTACACTTACTGACGTCCTGCTCTCTCTCCTGCTCTTAAAAATGTATTTTTTCTAATTCCTATATGAAATTATTAGATGTGAGAGAGATTTTATGGAAATATTGATGTATATAAAGTATTAGAAGAGTTGGGCAATGGTGGCACACACCTTTAATCTCAGCACTCGGGAGGCAGAGATAGGAGGACTGCAGAGAGTTTGAGGCCATCCTGAGACTACATAGTGAATTCCAGGTCAGCCTGTGCTAGAGTGAGACCCTACCTGGAAAAATCAAAATCAAAATCAAAATAATAATAATAATGATAATAATAATAATAAAGTACTAGAAAAAAATGGAATCTTATGTTAGCATATGTGCATGAACTTTTTTTTTTTTTTTTGGTTTATCAAGGTAGGGTCTCACTCCAGCCCAGGCTGACCTGGAATTCACTATGGAGTCTCAGGGTGGCCTCCAACTCACAGTGATCCTCCTACCTCTGCCTCCTGAGTGCTGGGATTAAAGGCATGCGCCACCACGCCCGGCTGTGCATGAACTTTTAAACTTCTGTGTTTTCATTTAAATTTTGAATGGGAATCCGAACAGAACAAAGTGTTTGTCTTCATATCCTGTTCAGAGAGTTTATTTTAGGATAGCATACAGTTTTTTAGTAAGCATAGTATTTTAGTCAGTAAAGCACCATGCATGAATTATGAAGCCCTGATTTAGTGACTATTATTTCAACAGCTTTGTTGCTATCATTACATGTAATTATTCAAATAAAAATTAATAGCAGTAATAGCAAAAGTGTTGAAACTTATTTTAGAGAAGTGCTTCTGTCAACTATTATTGTTCAAGGGAAGAATTGCTTGTAAAAATAATTGTATATTTTTCCTTACTAAAAAATATCCACATTCTCTGGCTTAGACAAGGTTGAAACTAAATACTCTTAGAAAATTATTTTGAAGCTATAATAAAATATTTTGCCAGTAATAACTATAGATAAATTATAAATTTATAATAAACTTGATAATGATAAATTATATTGTAAGGTAATGTTTTATTATTTGAATGGTATAGACTAGTATTAGTAACTTAAATTAAAAATAGGTAAATGTTTATTTTTTGTTTGTAGTCATATACTCTAAAGGTCCCTTACCAAAATCTGGCTAGTGAAAACTTAATATTTAACTAAATAAGAAATCACAAAGTAAAAAATCTGTGAATATATATGATGATTAAGAAATTATAACAAGGGGCTGGAGAGATGGCTTAGTGGTTAAGCACTTGCCTGTGAAGCCTAAGGACCCCGGTTCGAGGCTCGACTCCCCAGGACCCACGTTAGTCAGATGCACAAGAGGGCGCATGCGTCCGGAGTTCGTTTGCAGTGGCTGGAGGCCCTGGCGCGCCCATTCTCTCTCTCCCTCTCTCTATCTGCCTCTTTCTCTCTCTGTCTGTCGCTCTCAAATAAATAAATAAAAATAACAAAAAAATTTAAAAAAAAGAAATTCTAACAAAATAGTACAAAGTAACATACTTGGGTGAATGAATACAAAGGTAAATTTATGGCCAAATGAATGGACAGTGGATGTATCATACAAAAAATGTTTTGAATGTCTCACTTGCCAAATATGTCACTGGATTATTCTACTTGTTAAAATAAATACTAAAATTTTGTTTTTCATCTATAGCAGTCTAATGATTTTCAAGTAGTATTCTAATGATTATAAAATGTTTCTCAAGTACTTATGTGATATATATATGTGGGTATATATATACACATACATTTATATTCATAATTCTTATATGACACAAGAAATATATAAAATTTAGTGTTAGGCAAATGTGATAACCACTACACTATGGAAACCTAAAAATTTAGTGTGCCTAAATATTAATGTTCACAATACACTACACTTATGTGTATCATATATGTATTTGCTGAACTATAATTTAAGAAATTTGATTCTAATATTCTGCTATTGTGTTCTTTTATAATTTATTTATTAGTATGTAAAGATAATTTCATTGACTCAATTCCCAGTATTTCTCAAGTTACCTTGTATTATTGATAACAGTGTTTTTTATTACTTAGATTCCCACAATTTGCAGTATGTCATCAATGTCAAATTTCATTATCTTCTTTGTGATTATATGCCAATAAACATACCTTCCAATGTAGGCAATATTTTTCCAATGGTAAATTATACCAATTTTTGAGAACCTACTTATGCTTAACTTGTCTCTTGTAGATGACTTAATTATTTAAAATGGATACTTACTTTTGCTAATATTTCATAATTCCTTTTAAACATATTTTATTTGAGACAAAGTGAGAGATAAGAGAGAGAGAGAGAGAGAGAATGAGAATAGGCATTCCATGGCCTCTAGCCACTGCAAATGAACCACCAAAGTATGTGCCACTTGTGCATCTGGTTGTACAAGGGTACTGGAGAATTGAAGCTGGGTCCTTTGGCTTTGCCAGCAAATACCTTAAACACTAAGTCAGCTCTCCAGTCCTTTATACATCCTATGTAACTACCAAACTTATAGAAATTCATCAACTATGTTATGAAATATTAACCTGCTTTAGGAAACTAGATTTGTTTCCATACTTTAACTCATTTTTGAAGTCATATTTTTCACAGATTATTTAGTTTTTGAATATTAATATTCCAGATTTCAAATGATTATATTATTAAAATATACTTGTAAAGTTATATTTAAGATATATTTTCATCATTTTAAAGTGTTATGACACTAAGACAAAGTAAGTTGCAAAGTAGCAGGTTTGTCAGAACAATGTGAGATAAGCTGTTGCAATTTAATATATCATCATATTAATCCATATTAATTATACAAATTAATGGAATACACTACGATATTTTATACATGTGTCCAAGATAAGTCAATGATAGTAATCTCTCCATAACCCTCTGAACCTCTCTAACTCTCATGAATTTCCCCTTCCTGAAGTAGTCTTATTTCTATTTTCATGTCCCTAATATATATATATATATATACATATATATATATATATATATATATATATATATATATATAATCTGCCTATGAAGAAAAGCTTTACTTTGTTTAGTAACGTGATGTCTATTTCCATCAACTTTTATGAAAAGGACATATTGTATACAGTGTTATGTCTAATTTTTTATTTTTAATTTATTTTTATTAGATATGGACAGATTTAGTATGTAAATAACACATGTTGGTACCATCCTTTTCCTCCTTCCTACCCCTTTTTTGAAGAGGCCCTCCTCACTGGGGATGTAGGTCAACCCCATGGGGATTGTGGGTCATGCATTATGAGGGCAGCAGTCAGTTATGGAGGAGAGACAACATCTCTGTGTAAAATGCCCCAACCTGGGGCTCTAACAATCTTTTGACCCCCCTTTCTGCAAAATTCCCTGAATAATATTGGGTACACTTTAAGTTTATTCAGCGATGGGTACTTAGGAGACTCTCGATCTCTGATTTCTTAGGTGTTGAGTGTCCTCAGTGTATATCTCATTCACCCATGTGCTGATATCAGATTCACTGAGAAAGCAGCATTCTTGCTCATTTCCCCAGTTCCTCCGTGGTTTCAGCTGGGGCCAGAGTGGAGTGCTCTGGGTTGCTTTTCCCTAATGGTTAGAGATGTTGAACATTTTCTTAAGTGTTAGCCATTTGCAATTCTTTCTCTGTAAACTCCTTATTCAATTATCTGCCCCACTTTGGAGTGGGTTGTTTGATTTTTTATTGTTCATTTTTTGAGTTCTTTGTAGGTTCTAGATACTAGGCTTCTGTCAGGGGTATAGATGGCAAAGATTTTCTCCCATTCAGTGTGTAATCTATTGGCTTTTCTTATGGTAACTTTGTTTGTGCAAAATCTTTTTAGCTTCATGAGACTCCATTGGTTGAAAGATTGTTTAATGTCCTGGACTACTGAGGTTTTGTTTAGGAAGTCTTTTCCCAGTCCTATATCATAGAAAGTGCCTGATATATATATTTTTTTCTTCCAGTAGTTGAAGACTTTCATATCTTCTATTGAGGTCTTAGATCCATTTGGACTTGACTTTTGTGTATGCTGAACTGAGTAGGTCTAATTTCATTTTTCAACATATGGTCATCCAATTTGTCCAACACTATTTGTTGATGATGTTGTCTTTCCTCTAGTCTACAATACTGGCAACTTTGTCAAACACCAAGCAGCTGTAGTTACTTGACTTAAGGTCTGAGTCTTCCATTCTGTACCATTGGTCAATGATTCTGTTTTCATTCCAGTACCATGCTGTTTTGTCACCATGGCTTTGCAATATAGCTTTAGATCAAACACCAGAGGGTTTTTTTGTTTGTTTGTTTTTTTGTTTTTTCCCCTGAGGCTATGTTTCAGTATCTGAAGCCTTCTCTGACTCCATATGAGTTTTGAAACAATTCTTTCAATCTCTTTGAAGAATGAATCTGGTATTTTTATTGGTATGATGTTAAATTGGTATGCTTTTGGTAGCATTGGCATTTTCACAATGTTAATTCTACCTATCCAGGATCATGGGAGGTCTTTCAATCTTCTCGTCTCCTCAATTTTTTTCTTGAATTTTTTTCATTTTTGTGTTTCCATTATATAGGTCTTTCTCATCATTGTTTAGTTTTATTCCAAATAATTTAATTTTTTTGGTGCTACTGAAATTGGGTCAGACTCACTGATTTCTTTCTTTGTATATTTATCCTTTGCATATAGAAAAGCTACTGCTTTTTGTACATTGATTTTTGAATCCTGACACATTGCTGAAGGAATTTAGCATCTTTAGAAATTTTGAAATGGAGACTTTCAGGATACTTATATGTAGGATGATGTCATCTGCAAATATGGCTTCCTTGACTTCATTTCATATTTGAATCCCTTTTACATCTTTATCCTGTCTTATTGCTTGGGCTAGTAGTTATAGTACTATATTGAATGAGCAGTGGTGAGAGTGGTTACCCCTGTCTTGTTCCCAATCTCAGTGGGAACTCCTTGAGTTTTTCCCCATTAAATATCATTTGGGCTTTAGGAGCTGTATATATGTAGCATTTATTTTGTTGAGATATATACCCTTCATACCCATTCTTTCCAGTGTTTTGATGATGAAGTGGTTTTTCATTTTGCCAAAGGATATCTGTGCATCAATTGAGGTGATCATGTGTTACTTATGGTTAAGTTTATTTAAGTGGTGTATTACATTGACTGATTTCCATATGTTATACCATCCCTGTATCCCTGGTATGAAGCCTACTTGATCAAGGTGGATAATGCTTTAGATGTGTTGTTGAATTCAGTTTGCAAGGATTTTGTTCAGGATCTTTGCATCTAAGTTCATCAGGGATATAGGCCTATAGTTTTCTTTCCTTGTTGCATCTGTCTGGTTTTAGTATTAGGATTATGCTATCTTCATAAAAGGAGTCATAGAGCATTCTCTGGTCTCTGATTATGTGAAACACTTTGAGAAACATAGGTTTCAGTTCTGCAATGCAGGTTTTATAATGTTCAGCTGAGAAGCCATTCATTCCTGGACTTTACTTTTTGGGTAGATTTTTGATTACCATTGATGTGATATGTTTCTTTAGGAGATTATTCTGCTCTGAGTTTAGTTTTGGTAGGTAGTACGTGTTTAGGAATTCTTTCCTTTCCTCCAGATTATTCAATTTTGTGGAGTAGAGGTTTCGGATGTATGCAATGAGGATTCTTCTAATTTCAATGATGTCTATAGTGATCTCTCTTTTTTCATTTCTGATTTTGTTAATTTGAGACTTCTTATTTTTGCTTGATCAAGTTGGCCAGGGGTTTTTCAATCTTGTTTATTTTTTCAAAAAACAGCTCTTTATTTCCTCGATTTAAAATAAAATCTTATTTTCCAATTCATTAATTTCTGCTCCGATCTTGACTATTTCTTTCTACCTGGAACTCTTAGGGTTGGATTTTTCTTGTTTTTCCAGTGTCTTTAGGGAGACAGGCAGGTCTGTAATTTGGGATCTCTCTGTATTTGTACTGAAGGCATTTAGTGGTATGAATTTTTCCCTTAAGACTGCCTTCATTGTGTCCTGCAAGTTTTGGTCAGTTGTACTTTCATTAACATTCAATTCTAGGAATTTCACAATTTTGTTTTTGATTTTTTTCCACAACTCTTTTATTGTTTAAGAGTATGTGGTTTAGTCTCCAGAAGCTAGTAGAGTTCTTGATGTTAGTTTCTAGCTTTAAATCATTGTGATCTGATATGATACAAGAATTTATTTCAATTTTCCTGACTTTATAAAGGCACACTTTATGGCCTAATACATGGTTAATTTTGTAGAAGGTTTCATGAGCTGCTGAGAAAATGTGTATTCTGTCCTGTTGGGGTGCAAAGTTCTGTAGATATCCTTTATTCCTAGTTGGTTTATGATGTTGTTGAGGTCTATTACTTCCCTGATGATTTTCTGCTTGGATAATCTGTCTATTAATTATAGTGGAGGATTAAAGTCTCCAACTATGATGGTGTTTGTGTTTATTTCTGTTTTATTGTCAAGTATAATTTGTTTTATAAACTGTGGTCACCTGTGTTTGGTAAACATACACACACACACACACACACACACACACACACACACACACGTGTATGATTGTGATGTGCTCATGTTGGATCATTCCCTTTATGACTAAGAAGTGGCCTTTTTGTCCTTTTTGATTATTTTTGGTTTGAAGTCTATTTTATCAGATATTAATATAGCAACACCTGTTTCTTCTTAAAATTTCAATTTTCTTGGAATATCATTTTCCAACCTTTCACACTGAGGAGGTTTCTATCATTAGTGGTGAGGTGCATTTCTTGAAGACAGTAGATAGAAGGGTCCAATTTTTGATCCACCCCAATAACCCATGTCTTTTGATTGGTGAATTAAGAACATTAATATTTAAGATTATTACTGTGAGGTTTGAATTAATCCCTGCCTTGATGAGGTGCTTTATTGGGTTTGGTGCTTTCTTGTGTTTTGTAGTATTTTGAGCAGGGTCCACTTTGGTAATTGTGATCTTCTTGTTGACTCTTGAGATTGGTTGTTTGACTGTTCTGTGTGGAGGATTCCCCCAAGTATTCTCTGTAGGCTTGGCTTTGTGTTCATATAATAATCGAGTTGACTTTTTTTCATGGAAAGTTTTGCTTTCACCACCTATTATGAAGGGTACTTTTGCTGGATAAAGAAGCTTGGGTTGGAAGCCATAGTTTTTTAGGCTTTCCATTGCAGGCATTTAGATTGTTCCATTCCAGGCATTTCTGGCTTTCAGGGTTTCCATTGAAAAACCTGACTTAATTCTGAGGGGTTTGCCTTTGTATGTTGTGAGTTGTTTCTCTCTCACTGATTTTAACACTTTTTGTTTGTTTTGTTGTGAAGTACTTTAATTATAATGTGTCTTGGAGAGTTTTTTTTTTTTTTTTTTATTCCTATCTGGTGTTGTTCGGGCTTCATTTATATGGATGGGCCTCTCTTTTGAAAGATTCAGAAAATTTTCTTCAATAATTTTGTTGAGTATGTTCCCTATGCCTCTGGTCTGAATTTCCTCTCCTTCTGGTATACCCATGATCTGGATGTTTGGTTGTTTAAGGTTATCCCACAGTTTCCTCATATTATGTTCACTGATTTTTTTGAACTTAGCAAGGTTTTTTTTCCTCCCAATCAATTATTTCAGTCTTGTCTTCGAGGCCAGAGGTTCTGTCTTCCACATGAATAACTCTGTTGGTGAGGGGTTCTAGAGAGGATTTTATAATTTCTATTTGGTTTTTGTTTTCTGTTGTGTTATTTTGCATTGTGTCCATTGCTATTTTGAGATATGATTTCAATTCGAGTTCTGAT
Organism: Dipus sagitta; assembly: GCA_036346955.1. NCBI lineage: Eukaryota > Metazoa > Chordata > Mammalia > Rodentia > Dipodidae > Dipus > Dipus sagitta. The sequence goes on along the minus strand of CM070783.1, from coordinate 80,827,634 downwards.
TTTCTTGATGGTTCAAAGAATCCTTTCTTGCATTTGATCAAATCTTCATTAAGCTTAATCAACACATTGTTGAGATCTTCCATTTCTCGATGTACCTACAATTTATTCATATCTCATTAGTGGTTTCTAACTTTTTCTTCAATCATGCTATCAAAAGCTAAATGTTCTAAGAGACAATTCAGTTCAATTTCACTGATACTATTCTTACTTCTTTGATGGTTTGCTTCCAGTTCAGTGATTTTTTTTTTTTTTTTTTTTGAACAGGGTCTTATTGGGTGTTGTGTTTTCATTTTGGGAATAATTTTTTTTTTTTTTTATTTCTCTGTGATTTCACTGGAGGCTTCCATTTTAGGACTAAGCATCTTTGGTGTAGATCTCTCAGTTTTCTGACTTTCATTGACATTTTCTGAGTCATTGGCATTTTTTGTGTTGTTGTCTACACATTTTAGGAAGACTCTTTGTTTCTTTGGGGAGGAAGCAAGTTTTTGTCCTTTGACATGTTTACCCTCTGACTCAGGTGAACAGGGATGTTGGTCCATAATAGCCAGTTAGGATACCAGAGCAAAAGTCCTGATTCCACAGCACATACAGAGACCATGCCTCCCCAAGCAAAGGATAGTGGGACCTACCAGGACTAGGAGGATCCAGGGATCAGGGATCAGGCCTACTCACTGTGTGCCCACAGTCTGCCTGCCCACAGTCTGGACCAGGAAAACTTGACCAAGTTCCTTGACCAAGGAAATGGGAGTAGCCAGGAAACATGGGACTGGCCTACTCACTCCACACCAGCAGGCCTGCCTCCACACCCTCTGCTCAGGGAACCAAGACTAGGGTACTGGGAAGTGCCAGGAAACAGGGATCTGGCCTAATCTGTCCAAAATGCAGCACCCACCCTCACACTGTATGTGCAGGGAACACAGACCAGGGAACTGAGAGGATCCAGGAAAAAGGTGTCCAGCCTACTCTCTCCACACTGCTGCACCTGCCATCACATAGACCAGTGCAAGAAATCCAGAGAAGAGAGCTGGGAGGAGGCAGGAAACAGGGGCTGGCCTACTCACTCTACACTGCCACACCTGCCCACAAACCGTCTGTGCAAGGGAAATGGGAGGAGCCAGGAAATGGGTCTGGCCTACTCACTCTACACCTCTGTGTCTGCCAGCCTAATTCATAAATAAATATATATATATATATATATATATATATATATATATGTATATATATATGTGTGTGTGTATATGTTTATATATATATATTATATATGTGCATTTATTTATATATATATTTATATATATGTATATATTTTTTTTTTCAAAGTAGGGTTTCACTCTAACGCTGCTGACCTGGAATTCATCGGGCTGGCTTTGAACTCACCGAGATCCTGCTAACTCTACCTCCCGAGTACTGGGATGAAAGACATGCACCACCATTCCTGCAATACATACATATAAATTTTCATTCATTTCGATGAATATTCTTGAAACTAAATCTGGAAAACAATTTCATTAAAATGGCATCAAAAATCATTTTGAAAAAAATCCTACAAATAAACCTAATTATGAGGAAAAAAGATTTTCATAATTAAAACTATGAAATACTTTAGAAAGAATTTGGAGTTGTCAGAAAATGTGAACATTATAGTAGAGAACCACAGTAAAAGAAAATGATAGCATATGCTTCACTCAGAAGTACATCATGCCCACTATAATTGAACTGGGAACCCAGGAATTAGCCAATGTAATATGGCTATTTCATTCTTTACAAAGGTGCAAAAACATAGGTGGGCATATAGATACCTTCTTCAATCAAATATTTTGAGAAAATTAGATATCCACACATAAAAACCAGATAGTATTATATCTTAAATCACTCATTTTAACAACCTATAAATAATATAGTTATATTTTATTTTTGGCTTTACAGAGTTTTAAATTATTAAAGGTCAAAGCATAATATATAATTATAAAAGTATAGTGATACTAGAAATCACTTATAGTTCACTGATTTCTGATTAAAATATCCCCAGCTGTCTTTTAGCATTTCAAGGACACCTGGATTCACTCACATTATTCATTGTTCTAATTTCTGTGGCATTCAAACTATTCAGCATCTGCTATAGTAATTTAAGGGAATTAATTACTATACATATTTATAAAATAAAAATATTTTTGGGGTCTCTGGAAACAAAAATCTTATAAATTCTAAAACACCGACAAAATATTTAATGTAACTAATTCATCAATATAGTCTAATAATTTTTAAGTTCCATCTTAGAAATAAACATGATCTGACACAGTGATAAATGAGCTATATTGTGACCCAGAAATTTTTTCCAAAATTGTCTTCATTCTGTTGAATCCAAAGATTCTTCTGGTGCCAGTGAGATAGTTTTCTGTGTTAAAACAAACATAGCACCATTGATGTGTAAGAGGTGGTCTCTTCCAATGAGATTCTGCTAGTCTTTCCTGAAAAAATAGGCATGGATTACAGAAAGTGAATATATCTACAGACAATTCCTTGAGGGTCTGGAATGATGGCTTAGTGGTTAAGGGACTTGCCTGTGAAACCTGTGGACCCAGGTTCCATTCTTTAGTATCCACGTAAGCCAGATGCACAAGGTGGCATGTGTGTCTGAATTTCCTTTGCAGTGGCTGGAGTCAATGGTGTGCTTATTATCTCTCTTTCTGAAAGAAAGAAAGAAAGAAAGAAAGAAAGAAGAGAGAGAGAGAGAGAGAGAGAGAGAGAGAGAAATTCCCTTGGCATGGTCATTCACAGATGATCCTTGGAGGATGTTGGAAGGTGGCCTCATTGTGGTTAAGTTTCACATTGTAAAGACAAATAGTTTTGTCTCACATTGATTCTTTTTCTCATATCTTTTAATATTGCAAAAGAAGCCTTACTCCCTCACCCCCAAATATCACAAACCTTTATTGTTTGGCTACCATGCATACACATGCATACCAATGTGTCCTACATAGACATGTGACCAAGATCAGGCTTTCGCCTAAGTTATGCCAAATCTTTCAAAGATTTACACAACACAATCCTTTTAACTTGATGTGGCAGTCTCCATTTCTTCTTCAAAATTTTGAATGTGACCCTTTGCTCTAAAAATTATCTTTTTGATATTCTCTATGCCTGACATAAATTAAACACTTAATAAACTTGTATTTGCTAATTCTTTATCTATTATTACATACACACATTCTACCTTATGGACTTTGCAGAGTACACATGTGTGTACACATGTACATGGACATGCATGCAGAGTCCAGGAAAAACTGGTAGTTATCATGGCTTACAAGTTACTATGGATCAATATTTAATAATCACCTTTTTAAGATGATTTCTCCTTACTTTTGTGTCCAACTACTTACATGTAATCCTGCAAATACTATGTGAGATAAAAGTTATATTCAGGTCTACATCATTGAGAACATGATATAACCAAATGAATGGTAATTCTCAAATTTGGAATCTAAATTGACTTAACTCAATAGGTATGAATAATTTTGTTTTTATCCAAGCTTGTTTTGGTGAGAGACTGAGAAAATGTCATTGCTTTATTCATACATATAATAGTAGAGAAAAGAACTTGAGAAGGTACATGATTTTATCCCCATGCCTGTACAATATTACATTAAATTTTCATTTTTTTAAACAATACTTTTCCTTTTTCCTCAAGCTATCTTTTCTCATTTTATAACTAAAGAAAAGAGACTTGCTATAACATTGTGAAGAGAAAGTTATTAACTGAGAATGTAACATGGCAGTTTTCTGTATTTCCTACTGAGACATGTACAATGAAAACAAAATCAATTGTTAGGTTCTAACGCATTGTTCTACAATTCCATAATTTCTACAGATTTGTTGTTTATTTGTTTCCAGCAACAAATTCAGTGTTTCTGAGAAACAAGGGGACTTAGCTTATAATTAGACTTGAATAAAGTCTGGCTCATGGTGTGAGTTGTACAAATGAAACATATAGAAATCAACTATAACATAGAAGAAAAAAACACATTTTACAAAAAATCATGGTAGAAATGAAGTTTAGTTCCTGTGAATTCATCTAAATAACTAATAAGAACAAAAGGAAACTATATTATGTAGACATAAACAGAGTACAGTGGATGATATTATGGAAACTTAAAAAAGAGGAACCTGAATGGTTAATTCTTTTTTTTTTTTTTCTTTTTTCTTTATTAGTCAGTTCTGTATTCAGCAAATACAGTCAGTTTGGTACCATTATTAGGCTCATCCGTGACCTACCCCCTCCCCTTGGACCCTCCTTGTTGAGGTATACGGGCCATGCATTGTGGAGTTAGCCCACAGTTATGGGTAAGCTAAATGTCTCTGCATATCATGACCCAACATGTGACTCTGACATTCTTTCCGCCCCCTCTTCCGCAAAATTTCCCTGAGACATGTTGGGTTCATTTTTGTTCTGCTTCAGTGATGAGGTGTTGGGGGCCTCTGAGGCTCTGGCTCTCTGATTTGGTAGGAGTTGATTTTTCTCTGTGCTGATCTCCTTCCCCCTTCTGCTGGTATCCAGTTCATCAGGAAAATAGCCCCCTTGCTTGTTTCTCCAATTTTTCTTAGTTTCAGCCGGGGCCCTTTTGAGGTATGATGGGGTGGCTCTCTCATTAGGATCTACATCTACCTGAAAAAGAGAAGCAGATTCTCCAATGGAGAGTAAGTTAGCACCAGGACAAATGAGATAACCCTTACTTTTTTTTTTTTTAATAGAGAATTTAATAGGTGTAGGCCCTCTTGTAGCCCACAATTGATGGTAGCTTGATATTGGAGAGTGGGTTTATGTTTGGATCTGGTTCTGACTTGTTTCCCAGCTCCAGCTATGGGTCCCATACCAGTGAAGGGATCAGTTAGCCAAATTGAGAGCAGTTGGTTCCCCACCATGGCTGTGTGCCACCACTGCACTTGTGTAGTCATCACAACAAGTTATTTGCTGCTAAGTAGGTTAGACCATGCGTTGCTTTGACAGATATTGGTCAATTTCCCCCAGTCGCCCATGTAGCACCTTCTGGCACTAGAAGCGCTGACTGTCTGGGGACTGACTCTCTTCCAACTTCGAGCCATGCCATTTTATTTTCCATGTCAATCACATAAGGTGTCTTCAGCAGTAGGCTCTTACCACTAACCTTTGGTGAGTCATCAAGTACTCTGACAGAAATCTGTCTGTCTTTAAGGAAACCATGTCGGTCACTCTGATCAAAAGCTCATTGTGGATGATAGCCCCATGCTGGTACTGGGAGTTACAGGTCAGTGCTCACTAAGAAAATGAGGAAAAAGATAACTAATATACAAGAGTTAGAGATAAGAGAGAGAGAGACAGGGAAGGGGAAGTGAGGGAGGGAAGATGTAGGAGATTAAGGTTAGTCTTAATCTTACCCTCTCCAGTGTCTTGTGGTTCAGGTGTTCCCTGTAAGGGCCTGGTGAAGGATCAGCCATTTGGTCTGTCTTTAAATAAGTAGAAGATTATGGTACCATTGCCATTTGGGTCTAGATTTGTGTTTCCCACCCCTTTGATGCCCTCTCCTCCCTCCCCTCCCTCCCCTTCCATCCTAGTGTCTAGTCTAGGAGATACTTGCTGGGTATGTAAGGTATCTTGGGTAGATTCAGGTTAGGTGCTGTAGATGAGTGAGACTATGTGGCGATTTTTTTTCTGTGATTGGGTAAGTTCACTGAGAATGATCTGTTCCAGGTTCAACCATTTTTCCTCAAATTTCATTGTGTCATTTTTTCTTACTGCTGTATAGAATTCCATTGTGTAGATATACCACATCTTAGTTATCCATTCTTCTAGTGATGGACATCTGGGTTGATTCCAGCTCTTAGGTATTACAAATTGAGCAGCTATAAACATGGTTGAGCAAATCTCTTTAGTCTGTGGCTTGAAGGTTTTAGGGTAGATGCCCAGTAAGGGAATAACTGGGTCTGTTGGTATCTCTATACTCAGCTTTTTCAGGAGTGTCCATATTGCTTTCCAAAGTGGTTGTACCATTCTACATTTGCACCAACAGTGGATGAGTGTTCCTACTTCTCCACATCCTTGCCAGCATTTAATTCTTTTTATATAGCATTTTTTTAAAAGATAAAAAAAAATGAGGAAAGGAAAATGAAATAAATAGATCTCTAAAATGCCTTTTTCCCCTCCAAAATAGACTTCTTTATGTATGTTAACATTCACACTACAAGTATTTGTTGAATACTTTGTGATTGACACTTTAGTATGGAATGGGCCTATAAAAATAATAAAGCACGTGCACTGCTTCTGTTGTGAGTAAGACACACACACACACAGAGAGAGAGAGAGAGAGAGAGAGAGAGCAGTCAAGTACCTTCTGTGGGTGATTAAAGAAATAGGCACAGAGCATAGAGGAGGCAAACCTATCATAAGGCTACAAGACATTATAATATACTGCATTCATATTTTTGTAAATAAGATAAACATTAAATCTGAATCTTTGAAATGATTTCACAGATCAGGAAATATGGGGCTGTCACATTTCAGACTAAAAGTAAATTATTAGAAGAGTTAGAAAATATATTATTGACTGGATTGTATATTTACAGATACATATATACACATAATTACACACACACGCACACACACACACACACACACACACACACACACACATATATATAAAATCTGTGACATGAAGAATAAAATTATTCTGAAATATATTCTGGTAGCTGTAGCATACAGTATAAAAATAAAAGTGCTACACAGAGATATATATTGGTGTGATAGTTTGAACAGATGTCCTCCAATAGATTATGGAGTTATATTCAAGCTTGTAATTTGATGTCATTGTGGGGAGATGCAAAGTCCCTCTCGAAGGTATGTGTGGGGGCAGATCTGAATTCCAATCTAAAAAAATGCAGAGTGCTTGAACTCTGCCTGGGGTTCCTAGAGTGTGCTTGCTTGTGGTTTTGGTGCTTTGTATTTATTTATTTTTCCTTTTATCTCCTCTGAGGGGACCTGTGAAAGGGGGCCAGCTTCTTCAACATTTATGGAATTTCTCCTGGATCTGTAAGCTTCAAATAATTCCCATGCCTCCTATGAATTGTGTCAGGTTTGGTGGTTCATGCAAGCAATATGAAGCTGATTATGATAATGGAAACTCCAAATTTAAAAAAGAATAGAATTTCCAGCAGTTCTTATCATTCCTTGTAAAGATCTAGACTTTAAAGATTGCAATCAACTTTCCTGTACCATTAGAAATACAAAAGCAACCATATGCAATGAAAAATGAATGGATATTGCTGATTCCAATGAAACCTTTTAAAGGCAGGTTGAAGTTGGATTTGGCCAGAAGATTATAGCTTGCCAATTGCTGATTTATGTTTCAGAGAAGCCATAAAAATATTATGTGAACATGAAATAATAAAATTTATAGCATAATAAGACCACTCTTCTCCAGGTATGAAGGATTACGGTTGATATGCAGATCTAGATATGGAGAACACTTGTGAGGTTGAGATAGAAACTCAGGAAATATAGCTGCATGCAATAGTACAAGAACAATGAGTATGGAAGAAATATATAAGAATTGAGGTCTAAAGAAAAAAATAAAGGATTTACTAATGGGTAGAGAGTGAAGTAAGGAGAAGGCAGGCTAAAGGATGTCTCTAAAATATGTAACTTGGATATTTATGCAAAATTTAGTAGTTGCTACAGGAAACATGTTCAGAGGAGCAAGAATAATTTGAGGAGTCAGTTTACATCTATGATAGGAGAAGTAGTAAGGCTGAACAGGGTGATTATATTCACATAGTCTTATTTTTACATTTTAAGTCAAGGATCTTCTGACATTAGTAATCTCAAATAATTTTTTTTTGCTAAGAATAACATGGATTATATTCATTAGTATATAGTAGGGATTTGATCTTGTACATGTAAGATGTCATTTAAAGCACAAATAATATGTAATACGGAAAGACTCAAGGAGTTCCCACAGAGATGAGGAACAAGACAGGGCTTCCCACTCTCACCACTGCTCTTCAACATAGTACTAGAAGTATTAGCCCAAACAATAAGACAGGAGAAAAAAAATAAAAATAAATATTTGCAGGTGTTATTATCCTATATGTAAATGATCCAAAAGTCTCCATCTCATAACTTCAAAAGGTGCTAAATTTTTTTTAGCAAAGTGGCAGGATACAAAATCAATGCACACAAATCAGTAGCTTTGCTATATGAAAAGGACAAATATACAGAGAAAAAAGTCAGTGAGGTCGTCCCATTTTCGATAGAAAAAATAAATAAATAACTTGGAATAGCACAAACTAAGGATGTGAAAGATATATAATGAAAACATTAAAAAGCTCAAGAAAAGCCCAGTGTGGTGGTACACACCTTTAATCCCAGCACTCGGGAGGCAGAGGTAGGAGGATCACCATGAGTGCGAGGCCACCCTGAGACTACATAGTTAATTCCAAGTCAGCCTGGACCAGATTGAGACCCTACCTCAAAACACCAAAAAATAAAAAATAAAAAACTCAAAGAAAGAAATCAAGGAGGACTTGAGAAGATGGAAAGGACCCCCATGATCCTGGATAGGGAGAATTAATATCTTGAAAATGGCAATATACAGATTTAACATAATACCAATAAAAATACCAGCAATATTCTTCACAGAGATTGAAAAAATGATCACAAAGTTCATATGGAATGACAGAAGGTCTCGGGTATCCAAACATATCCTCACCAAATAAAGCACCTCAGGCAGTATCATCATACCTGATATAAAGATATATTACAAGGCCATAGTGTGAAAATAGCCTGGTACTGGAATAACAACAGAAACATTGACAAATGGAACAGAATTGAAGACCCAGACCTTAGGTCAAGTAACTACAGCTGCTTGTTTTTGACAAAGGTGCCAATAATGTAGACAGGAGAAAAGACAGCATCTTCTACAAATAGTGTTGGACAACTTGGATGACTATATGTAGAAACATGAAATTAGACCTACTCAGTTCAGTATACATAAAAATCAAGTACAAATGGATTAAAGACTTCAAGATAAGACCTGAAAGTCTTCAACTACTGGAATTAAAAAATAGGAGGAATTCTCCATGATGTAGGACTGGGAAAAGACTTCCTGAATAAAACCCCAGTAGCCCAGGTAATTATACAAGCACTCAACCAATGGAATCTCATGTTGCTAAAAAGCTTTTACACAGACAAAGATACCATAAATGAGTCAATAGATTACCCAATGAATGGGAGAAAATCTTCACCATCTAAACCATTAACAGAAACCTAATATCTAGAATCTACAAAGAACTCAAAAAACTAAGCAATAAAAAAAATCAAACAACACACTCCAAAATGGGGCAGAGAATGGAACAGAGAATTCTCGGAGAAAGAATTACAAATGGCTAACACACACTTAAGAAAATTTTCAACATCCCTAACCATTAGGTAAATGCAAATTAAAACAACTATGAGATTCCACCTTACCCCACTAACAATAGCAAACATTAAAAAATAAAATGAAAGCAAATGTTGGCAAGTCTATGGAGAAATAGGAACACTCACTGACTGTTGGTGGGAATATAAACTGATACAACCACTATGGATTTCAATGTGGAGACTCCTGACAAGGATGAATATATAGTTACCAACAGACCCTGTCATTCCCTTACTGGACATTTACCCCAAAACTCTACATCTCATTTCAGAGATATTTTCTCAACCATGTGTATAGATACTGAATTCTTAATAGATAAGAACTGGAATTGACTTGGGTGTGCAATATTGGATGAATGAATAACCAATATGTGGTATATCTACAAGGTGGAATTCTACTCAGCAGCAAGAAAAAATAATGCAATGAAATTTGTAGAAAAAAAATGGTCAAACTTGGAAAAGATCTTTCTAACTGAACTCACACAATCACAGAAAGACAATTGTTGCATTGTCTCACTCATCTGTGGTTACTAACCCGGATCAACCCAAGTTGCTAACATACCTAAATGACATCTTGAGGCGTGCACAATAGGGAGGCTAGGGCTTGGGAGAAGGGGGTGGGAGGGCATGAAACTGAACCCAAATTGAACTGCTCCCATAGAATTCTATATCCTGGAAGTTAGACTAAAAGGTGGAACCCTCACAAGACCTTAGGGGGAGTACCTGAATGGAAGGGCTCTTGAGAGGATGAGACAAAGCCTAACATTAAATTTCTCCTTTTTCTCTTTCTTCTTTATTCTCTGTCTTTTTCTTTCCTTTCTTTTTTTTTTTTTTTCTTTTCCCTTGGTGCTGACCTGTAATTCCATGTACCAGGATGTGCTCTATATACACAATGAGCTGTTGATCAGAGAGACCTACTAGATCACCCCCCCAAAAAAAAGAAAAAAAAAAAAGAAAAAACAGAGTTCTGGCAGAGCACTTGATTAACCACCAGAGGTGAATGGTAAGATCCTACAGCTGAGGACACCATATGCTGTCAGCACGGACCATGGAAGACCTGGTTGGAGTCGGGAAGAGAACCAGTTCCCAGACAGCTAGCCCATCTAGTGCTGGAAGCTGCTATAAGAGCTACCAGGGGAAAGTGGCCAGCATCTGTCTGAGCAACTGAAAGTATAAGTGACTGAGAAGCAAACAACCCCATGATGCTCACACAGGCACAATAGTGGCACACAGCCATGGTGGGGAACCAACTGCTCTTGGATTGGCTAACATATCCACTGAGTGGAAAGGAAACCATATCTGGAGCTGGGAAACAAGTCAGAATTATATCCAGATAACAATTCTACTTTCCATTGTCAAAGTCCCACTAATCTTGGGGTATAAGTGGGTCTACATCCTTTAAATTCTCTCTAAATTAGTAATAGTTATCCCATTTAACTGGTGATGTCTCCACTCTCCTTTGGAAAATCTGCTTCTCTTTTTTGAAGGAGAGCTAGACCTGAGGAGATAAGTGACCCAGTGCTCTCCACCCCAGACCCAGATGTAACCACAGAGGAATTGGGGAAATGAGCAAGAATGCTGTTTTCTTAGTGAATCTGATGTAAGCACCAGGGTTAACAAGATAGACACTGAGGACACTCAACATTTACCAAAGCAGAGCTCCAGAGGCTCCTAAGTGTCCATCACTGAAATACACTTTAAATGCACCCAACATGGCTCAGGAAATTTTGCAGAAGAGAGGTCAGAAAGATTGTTAGAGCCCCAAGTTGGCACATTTTTCACAGAGACAGTCTCTCCCCCCTAACTGACCACTGCCCCATAATGCATGATCCACAATCCCCATGAGGTTGACCTGCATCCCCAATGAGGAAGGCCTTTTCAGAAAAGGGGCAGGGAGGAGGGAAAGGATGGTACCAATATGTGTTGTTTATATACTAAATATGCCCATATCTACTAAAAATATATTAAAAATAAAAAAGGATGGATTGAAAAAAATTGTAGAAGGTGAAAACAGATATAGCCCAAAACAGACCATGGGTAAAGCTACTATAAGTAACACAAAGAAGAAAAAAATCCTTGCAGACAGTGGAAAAATGGGCAGTGGGCAGTCGAGGCTATTTATACTGTACAGCAGAGACCATTAGTCACAAACCAGACTGCTGTTAGAGCACAGTGGGAATTAAAAAAAAACAGCAGCATAACTCTCCTTTTGTAAGATATGGATTCTAAAATCCATATGTGACAATGGATTTGCTTGTAATATATTTTTAAATCTCTGATTTATAAATATAGCTTGGTACCTCACCTAACATTTTAGGTGATACATTAATTTTAGGCATATGAAATATACTGAAAAACTGTTAATGATCATTATAATAGGTTAAGATGTGCATAATAGAAATAATTAACTATAGCATCATAATTAGAAATATCAGCATTATTTGAACATTTATCTATTTCCACATGAAGGTTGATCATGGTCATGTGGGCCTTTTAGAAAAGTGAAGAAAATAAAATGAAAGATCGTCAGAAAATAAAGTAAGAGAGAGAGACAAGGGTGAGAAAAAGGAAAGAGAATAACTTATTTGCAGTTCCACATTCACCAGAGAGCTTATCCCCAAGATCGATGCTGCCTGACATTCTTCCAACTGAGTAAGCATATATTCCTATTTTATTGGTTATTAACAGTGGAAATTCTAATACTTTATACATAGTTTTTATAATATCGTCTTCTTCAAAGTTAAAATTAAATGTCTTCTTCCATGTATTTTATGAATAAACAATAAAACTGTGTAACAGGGGGCTGTTGAGATGGCTTAGCAGTGAATGTGCTTGCCTGAAAAGCCAGGCTGGATGTCCCAGTACCCATGTAAGTCAGATGCACAAGATAGTGCATGCGTTTCGAGTTTGTTTGCAGTGGCTAGAGGCCCTGGTCTGCCTATTCTCTATCTATCTTCCTCTTCCTCTCCTTTCTCTCCCTCTTTTTACCTCTCTCTTTCTTAAATAAATAAATAAGTACATAAAATATTAAAAAAAAATAAAAACAAAGCAAAACTGTGTAATGGAGTTTTATGAGTTGAGTTAGAGACTTTAAAACTCCAAACTTTGGGTTCATATTTGTTTTTAACCAAAGATTTAAAATAAAACCAGACTAAGGAGGATAAATATTAAACTATCACATCTTTATTCAGGAATATTGAGGACATAAGGGAAAGGGAGAGTTTGCAAACAGAGAAAGGAAAATGGATACACCCATGTGGTCCTAGAGACCAAGTGGTTGTCAGGCTTGAGTCTGAGGAGAAAAAGGAAAAATAAATTTTGGAAAGGGAATTTATATTTAGAGTGGAAAAGAAAAGTAGAGAAAGCTCCTGTCAGGTGAAAGGGGCTGGGAGTAGGGGTACAGTGGTCCCTCAAAGCCAACTAAGACAAGGGGTCTTACCAGAGCAAGGACCTGGACATTCAGCAGAAGTGCAAAAGCAAGAAAAGAGCTTGTCCACCTGGTAAAGAACTATTTATAATCCTTTTATGGTGGGCTTTACTTCCAAGCTCAGGTGACCTCAGGGAGTGTTGATTGTTCTGGGCTAGGGGCTGGCTCTAGGGAGGCCAGCCATGAAGCCAAGTTTAGGCCCGAATTTACCAGATTTCCAGGATCAGATTTAAACCGTAATTTTAGAATAGGAGAACTACTTTCCAGAGGGAGACTCAAGTTGTTTATGGAAAAACAGATTAGGCCAGGAATAAGGGGAAGCCAGATTCTTCTCTGATCCGCAGCAAAGTGGAGACTGCAAGGGCAGGCCCAAAGACATTCCTGCTGTTTACTTTCTGAACCCAGTCACCCTAAGGATTAAAATGAGTGCTATAGTTGTTAAAGCTCAGCCTCCAAAACTTGCCATCAAGGCTGGTTATCTAAGTTCCCATTCAGAACCTATCAATGACCCCAATTTGCATCTCTCAGTAAATTTTAACCCCCTTCCGCCTTATCCTTAACAGGACCTTTTCCTGCTATATCTTCTTTCTTTTCTTAAAATACTAAAGTTGCTCTAAACTTTAAGAAAACTAGATTCATACCAGGTGACTTAGGGAGCCTCTTGTAATTAAGAAAGTCACAGGAAAGATATTTTTTTGTAAGTCAAATCTGATTTATGTTCATATGTTATCAAAATTGTTTCACATGTTATAGAAATGTTATTTTATAGGTTATGGGGATATGCTACCATATATTATAGGTAATTAATGAGGATGAACTGTAGCTTGGAAAGGATGACACAGGATGTCATTAGGGAAACAGGAAAATAAGAAAAAAATATCAAATACACACATAAATAGGTCAGATTACAGTATCACATGTATATTTTAGGTATATATATATATATAATTTGAAAATATTTACAAAAATAATTTTAGGGAATCTTAAAATCAATTTTTGGTTATTTTTGTTGCTTCATGTTGTATGTATCAGATAGTTTGCTTTACTTTGGGTTTCAAGAAATGAAGTCAAAATGAATTCCAAAGTGTAGAAATAAAATTCACTTTACCATATAGTAGGCTTGTGTCTTCCTTTGTCTACATCTCATGCAATCAGTTTTCTTTATGTATGCGTGCATGTATGTATGTATAGCTCATAGGAATATGCATGTTCAGGAGAAGGTAATATATGGGAAGCAGAAGTTTCTAAGGTTTCTTCTAAAAATCACATTTCATGGTATAAATTTCCCTCATTCTACCTTCATCAAACTTTACATGAGTAAAGAAGATTATAAGTGTGCTAAGAGTGAATGGATGTATAAATGATTGAAGATTCTGGTAAAACCTATTACTATTGTTCATGTATAAGGCATTGGATTTTTGGATAAACTGTTTTTTTTTTATGAAACAAGACTATTATTTCCCTATGTGTTTTCATGTTTGTGTGGGGGGCAGTGAATGTGGATGTGCAAGAACATGTGCGCGCCTGTGCATGTGGAGGCAAGAGGACGAACTCTGGGGTCATTCTGCACGTGTGGCCACCTTGTTTTACTTTTTTGACAGAATGTCTCACTGCTCTGAACCACTCTGAGTATGTTTGACTCGCTGACCTATGACCCCCAAAGGATTCTCCTGTCTCCATCTCTGCAGTGCTGGGATTTCAGGAGTAGTAGCACAATGTGCTTTTTTAATATGTACTCTGGTTATTAGATGTAGGTCCTCATGAAGCAAATATTTTACAAATTGAGACTACCTCTCCAGCCCAAAACTATTAATTCTGAGATCTGTTAAGCACACTAAATAAAGTTGTTATTGAGGAAAATGACTTTATCTCATTAGATAAGTAATGTGCAATCCTGCAGTTGATTATAGATGGCTATATGCAATGCCCATATATTTCTATAACATAAATTCATTTCTTTACAAAATGAGATGATTTACTAGTCTTTGCAAAACAAGAGGAGGAAATGATAGCTGAAGCAATGCTTAACCCTTTGTCTAAAGATAGTTATTTCTGCATAGAAAAAGAAATATGAAACTTACAGTAGAAAAATATGAAGGATGTGATATGAACATATGATAAGAAGGATATGAAAAAAATCTGATGATAAATTATTCATTTTATCAGTTATCCTGAGTCTCTAAAGTTAGTCAACATTTCCTGTCATTTCATTTTAACACATCTTATGAATTTTTGAGTATGTACAAAATATCTGTAATCTCATATAAGCAGATGAAAAGTAATGTTGCTGTATCCATAGTCCTCCTAATTATTTTCTCTCCTAAGTAACAATAGAATTCACACATTTACATTTATTTGTACTAATCTGCAGTATGTTTCACACTGCTCTGAAAGCTTGACAGTCATTCAATTATTAATTATGCTCATGTTTTGTTGTGGAGAGTGTTCTTTAAAATCCATAATTTCACTTTCTTTCTCAAGGTGCTGTATCTAATACATATTGGAAAATCTCAAGCCCAGAAAGCTCCTATATAGTGTTCTATGAGGGATAAAAGCTCTTTTTGTCTGGTATGAGTGATGCTGACCTTAGACTTAGAGTGAAAGGGATGCAATCTCTTCTCAGATTTGGGTTTTCATTCTCTATTTACCAGGCTTAGCTGTTATGTACTCTAAAAGTAGCACTGCTTAAACTACAAGACAAGTCAATATGCTACGATGCTGGCCTTCCAATCTGTCCTCCCACTATAGTTTTGCTGATAAGTAAAATAATTAATTTCCACACCATTGCTTCTTAAATAATCCCAAGAAGTATAAAAGAGAATAATAAGCAACATTTTCAGAAGAGTTTCCAAAAGACTTTTTATATAATTTAAAATCACGTATCCAATTAACATTAACATACTAACACTTATTGAATTATGTTTTGTATGGTGTTTTATCTGTAAGTAGTGCTTATGTAAGTAATCAATAAGTGGAGTTTGCTTCTTTTGACTATATATATTATTTATCTTTATGTATTAGTATAACTAATAGTATTACTGTATATAATACACACAGAAACACAATCTTAAGCTATGACTTAAGTCTTAAAAGTCAGAGCAAGAATAAGAAATGAAAAACTCTTATTTCTTAAATCCTGGTAATAGCTTTAAATTTATTAAATTGTCTACCCTTGATGATGCTGGTCCTGGTTGGATTCCTTAAGATTGGGTAGAGAGGTTGAATGAACATTTACAAACTCAGTTCATGAACACAGAACTTGACCTGGAAAACAGTGGACAAGTATGACCAGTTCGTTCTACTATAGCTCAAACTTTTATTTTGTTTTCCATTTGTTTATTTGCTTGTTTGTTTATTTTTGTTTTGTTTTGTTTTTGAGGTAAGGTCTCACTCTAGCTCAGGCACAAGAGGAATTTACTCTGTACTCCCAAGCTGGCCTTGAACTCACAGCAATCCTTTTATCTCCATCTCTTGAGTTCTAGAACTAAAGGAATGCACCACCACTTCTGGCCAGCTCAACCTTTTTGTGTGTAACTTATTAATCTGTTATTTGAGTCACTTTACAACATAAGAGTGTTAACATTACTTTCATATAAAGAAAATTTCTATTTTCACAAAAAATGCAAGGGAAACATAATTTCATGCATTTCTATATATTTGCTATGTGGAAATTACAGCCACTATATATATGTTACACTGAGGCATATAGTGCAAGTGAAATATCTGATGTGTGAGATTCACACCTGCCATCCCCTTTCTACACTTCATCTATCTAGGAGTTACCTATTATCTTCATACCCTAAAGCTCTATTTGAGACTTTACCATCTGTCAAACGGGTAGTGTCATCTTAGTATAAAATGAATATGACATCTTTGGTTATTACATGCATATTTCCTCCAAATATTACTACCAAATTGTCAAAAGCACTGTTATTTTCAATTGGATTTGTGAGGAAAAATATAATTTTATGCTTGAAGTTATATTTTCATAAATTTCACCTAAATAATTTTAAGTATCATTTCACTTACTGTAAGAGTATACATATCTGTATAATAAATTGCTATATTAGATGATATTTTATTAGTCTTAGACTACTATAAAACCCAATGAGTTTTTATGGACAGATACAGTCATTAGCAATAGAGCAAATCTGCACTAAGAGAGGCAGGAGTGAAGAGATCAACAGTCATCATCTACTGGAATGGAATGTGCACTGGAGTATTTAAAGAGCTGTAGACCTTATCCTGTATCTGGACCACAGTTCCAAAACACATGAATTTACTTTAATGGGTGGGTAAGGCTTCAACATTCCTATTACATGCCATAGGACACATTTTGTTTAAATTGAATCAATGTCAAAAAAATTTTTAAAAATTTAAGCAGTGCAGTTTCTTTTTTTTTTTTTTTTTTTTTTTTTTGCGGGAAGCATAAAGCACTGGCTAGGTTGTGACTGTGGAAGTCAAACCTGAGAGGGGTCCTGAAAGTCATCAATAGGCATTTGGATTGGGCAAAAGGAAAGAAGATAAGTGAAAGTTTATAAGTGCTGATGTTATAGGTCACTTTATAGTGATCCTCATAAATACGAACTCAGTATAGAAAATTAAGGTCAGACACATAAACCCGGGGACATTTCAAATCACCTTGCTTTTTACACATCCCTGCTTCCCTCTAACCCTGTCTTTCTCTTTCTTTTTCTTCTTTCACTTCCTCCCTTACTTTCTTCCTCCCTCCTCTTCCCCATTGCATTTCTTCTTCCTCTCCTACTCTGTCTCTCCCCCAAACTTCTCTCCATCTTGTTTTCTTTCTCCTCCTCCTTTTTCATTCCTCCTACACCTTCTCCCCATTTGCAAGAATGGTTCTCTGAATTAGAAAAGCTAACCTGAATTATTTTCTAGTAAGGCTGGATGGAGAATGAAATATTTTAAAGCAATTATAATGAACTAATAGTTTCATGTACCTACCACTGCAAAGTAGAACAGTTAGGTGGACAATCTGGAACTGAGTTTCTACTGTCTTCCTTTGTTTCCTGCACGTGAGGCAGCAAAGCCATGCCTATTTGACCAACCAGTATTCATTAGTTCTAAACAATATTTTGTACAACCATGATGGTATTCCTAAATACATAAAGAGCTATAAAAACTACATTCATTTCTGGAAGATGTGAACATGAAAAATATTCAAGAAGGATGAATAATCCATACACTTTGTAAACACACCCACACCCACATTCACACACACACAATATTTGTGTTGTGTGGTCCAGAACTTTCTGGAAGGCACCATCTGTTGGCATAAGGAAAGGCTGACAGAGGGAAAGAGTTTGTTCTAGTTTCTTAAATAGTGAATGTATGAACAAATGCATTTGAAGAAAATTTTCTGAAATCAAAAATGTCTAATAACATAAAACTAAAGAGAGGCTGAGAGGGGGAGGAGATATGATGAAGGGTGGATTTGTGGGGGGGGGGGTGAGAGACCCATTATCATAGTTTATTGTCTGTAATAATGGAAGCTGCCTGTCCATAAAAAGTTTAAAAAATGTCTAACATCATCATTACATGAAATGGTGTTTGGGTATTTAAACAGTTCTTTTATTGCTTTAGATACAAGATGTCATGTCATCTGAAATTCATGAGAGTTCAGATGAGAGATAATAAAATATTTGTTTTATGTTATTGTTGAACCAAAATAATCCATGAGGATTCTAATACATAGCTAATTAAATGTACAGAGCATGAGGTTATGAGAGTTCTCTTCTTGTATTTTTATGTTCTTTGTTATAGGAGAGAGAATAATTTCAGAAATAGAGCTTAGGGTCTTGCTCCACAACATTCTGACAATTATCTGCAAGGTACAAACCTAGAAGCAACCTAAAAATCTCCTTACTCTGTGTACCACATATTTTTATTTATTTTATATTTGTTTTGTTCTATTTTATGTTACTTTGTTTTTGTGCCAGCACACAGACCTTTGACAACTATCTAAAAGGAGATAAACATTTTACTCCTTTTAGAAATGTAGAAGTTGATTTATAAAAGGTTAAGTTACTTGCTGAAATTCACACCACTAATTTAATTATTTGAAGTAGGATTTGAAGACATTGTGACTATTGATTCTCTGACTTTCATCTCAATGCTATGTGCAATCTACTCTTAACAATCAAAAGTGACGAATTAACTCACAGTGTCAAAGGAGTATCAGTATACACAGAACTGGAGTGATGGCTCTGTTGATAAAGTCTTCACCAAGAAAGCATGAGGGCCTGTGTTTGGATATTCAGAGTGCATGTAAAAAGCCAAACAGAGCAGCACATGACACTAATGCCAGTGCTGTAGAAGCAGAGATAGGAGAAATCTTGGTGCTTGCCTGCAGGTTAGTCTAGTTGAATTAGTGAACTCTGCATTCAGTGAAAGACGCTATCTCATAAAGTAAGGTGAAGAGTTGGGGAGATGGTTCAGTGAACAGAGTGCTTGCCACACAAGCATGAGTACTTGAGTTTCAGTCCCCAGAACACACATTAGGCCAAAAGTCATACTGAGTGTCTATAATTCCAGCACACTTGCAGAAAATGGATATAAGAAAATAGCCAGAAACTCATGGACAACATAGTCTGTGACTTGAGGTACCTAACTCATACACATGATCATGTGTGTGCACATGTAACACATGCATGCACACACATGCACACAATAAAGTGAGGCAGTTAAGAAAGACACCCAATGAAAACCCTAGGTTTCACAAGCACACTTACACACATACCAACATACACACACATGCATCTACACCAAACAGAAAGAAAAAAAAAAAAACTATAAAAGTAAACAAACAAGTTCCCGGAAAACAAGCATCACTATCCCTATTGAAAATAAGAAATGAGATATTTCCCCAGACTTTTATCTAATTTGAACATTTTATTGTTTTTAAATATATAGAGTTTTAAAAATAAAGGTCAATAAATTTCTGGCTAGTTTAAACACCCAGAAATGTCTTTCTGAAGAATAGGGATTTGTGGCTTTGAACTATAAACACCAAGAAAACTGCACCATTGTTTCCTAGTGTCTGCTGGGGCATGGAGTCTCACTCCAGTCATCGTTGTATTGTTAGCTGCAAAACTTGTTCTTGTCATAAGTTTAAGAAAATTTTACAATTAGTAAATACATATAGATGGCCCTTAGATTGGAACATGATTGTATAATGAAATATATGTGATGGATGGCCCAGTGAATCCTCCTCCCTGAGCACTAATTGTTTTGAGAGCACATCCACGTGCAGTGGGTTGTACCTATAGGGCTTTACAACACAGTGAGATTCCTTTGTGTCTTTGCACTCTCAGCAATTAGACTATGATGGCCCTCACATTCTGAATTAGTATCTAATTCTCAATCATTATTTTCCTTCAGGAATGAGTATGTAAAGATATTTTCTATTTTTTTAATAACTTCCATTATTAATTATAATTTCCCCTCAGGGAACACCTCAGGAAAATAGAAAATTCACTGTCCTGTTTTTGATGTAAACATCGTGTATGTGATTTCAATAAAATAGAGAATATGGAAATTATAGTTACCTTATGCATACTAATTCTTGGATCATATTCTTTAGGGAAACATTCAGTTAAGAGATGTCATCTTCAATTACTTAATGTTTATCTTTAATAAAATTTTTAAATTCAACAAAATAACTTAAGTTATTTCAAAGAAATGATTGTTTTATACCAGTTAGATTTAAATTGATTTCTTTCATATAAACATGAATCAAGTTGTATTGTAAAACAAAAGAGCAGTGTTATTTATCTCCCTATAATTCAGCGGGGGCATAGCATGTTTTGCTTGGTGTCTGATGGTTAAATGTTGGTGTATCTCTCTGAGATCAAGACAAGGAGCAATGAAGCAGAGAACAGGGATAGAAGCTACACTCTGCTGCTCAATGCCTTTGACATGTTTCACAAGAGAGGAGTATGCAGTGCAGGTGAACTGAACCGTTAATATTTGAAATTATAGCTCTTTCCTAGTAAACTCCGTGTTGACTAACAATGATACTCCAGACTGACACATTCACACATAACATGCAATAATGTTTTTTTTGTGTATGATATGTGGGAAGTGATATTTATTAATACTTCTCCCATAATATACTCCTCACATTATACATTCCAAGGTGAATATCCTAAATAATTTCTCTTACTTCTCAAGTGTACTTATTTATTTTTGTCTATTTTATAATGAAAAAATAAACTATTTGTAAGAATTGTTTTGTTGTATGTTGTTTTGATATTGAGATAAAATACTTGTTTTCTGGTATTTAGCTACAAACTGATCAAATGACTTAAAGAGATTAGGGATACATAAGCAGTAAACTGCATGAAACAATTTCGAAGAAAAAAATCAAAGTTACATTTGTAGTATTGAAAGAGCACCCCCTTGAGGGGGAGTCTTTCCCCAGGAAGAGACCCTGAAACCCAGAGATCAGTCCGAGACCACGGGATGCAAACAGCAAGAGGCTTTATTGTGGGTACCGGTGCACCAGGGCTCGACACGGAGTCCTCACGCAGGAGGGGTGAAGAGCCCCGAGCAGCCGGGAGGTAGGGGTTTTAAAGGGAAAAACCACAAACATGCGGAAATATCTCAAACATGTTTCAGTTCAGGGACTTTTCAGACGTCATCAGGCAGTCGCCTCGGCCGTGCCGTGCCGTGTTATCTTGACCTTGGGCAGGGAGCTCAGGATGTCGCCTCGGCCGTGTTATCTTAACCTCGGCAGGGAGTTAGGGCCCCTGCAGTTAGGCATTGTTCAACTGCCTCTGAGCCGAGGCTTCCCAGAGAGCGGAGGCTTCTCAGAGATTAGGTATGGGGGTTGCGGTTGAGCAAGCAGGCACAGGTTTCTAAGGCAAAGGTCGGTACTTCAGTTAACTATTTCCTTACCTGAGCCCCGGGCAGCTGGTTGCAGAAAGTCACATACAATGTGCCTTATGTTAAGCAAGCGATTGTACAGAAGCCAAAGAAGCAGGTTAGATGTATTTATTAGGGATTGGTGACCTTTCAGGGTAACCATAGGGGGTGGGGGTTTCAGGTCACAGAGTTCATGGAAGAGGCAGTTAGGCCAGGCCTCTCTTAGGTGCTCAGTAACTTAACAAAAGAACAAAGTAAGCAAGCAAGGTTACAGAAGCTGAATAGAGCAGAATTAGCAAAAGCAAAAACTCCAGTCTCTATCTGGGGCGTGGGTGGGTTTTCCCAACTGTTTGTTCCCCTACCAGACCAGGTGTTAGACCACAGATATCCCGTTTGGCCACCTAAAGGAACTGACCTTGCCCTGAACTGGTGCTTTTTCGTGCAAGCCTTGCAAAATAGCAGTCAAAATGGTGTAACAGCGGTCTAGCCGGGGTTTTTCAGTATAATCTTACCGAAACCAGTCAACATGAACTGCCAGTGTTCAAAAGGTATTGTAGATTCTGGCTAGGAGCTATAGGGGGTGGGGGACACAATTCTGGCAATGGTATCATAAAATTCTACATCCTGAAAGACAGAACAAATGGTTGAACATTCAACAGGCCCTTAGAGGGAGCACCTGAGTCACAAGGTTCTGAAGAGGGTGCTAAGAAGACTGACCTTAATGTTCTCCTATTTTGTTTCTCTCTCTCTCTTCTTTCTCACCTCTCTCTCTTTTACAATACTTATCTTTTTCTTCCCTCTCTTCCTGGGTGCTGACCTGTAACTCCCAGTATCAGAAGGTGGCTATCATTCACAAGGAGCTCTTGATCAGACAGACCTACAAGTTTTCCCAAAAGAAGACAGATTTCTGTCAGAGTACTTGATGACCCACCAAAGGTTAGTGGTAAGACCCTACTGCTGAAGACACCACATGCTGTTGCCACATAATAAGGAGTGACTTGGTGGGAAGCTAGAAGAGAGTCAGTCCCCAGATAGTTAGCGCATCTAGTGCCAGAAGGTGCTACATGGGCGACTGTGGGAAAATGACCAATATCTGTCCAAGCAACTCATGGTCTAGCCTACTTAGCAGCAAACAACTTGACGTGATGCTCACACAAGTGCAATAGTGGCACACAGCCAGGGTGGGGAACCAACTGCTCTTGATTTGGCTAGCTGATCCGCTCAGTGGAATGGAACCCATAGCTGGAGCTGGGAAACAAGTCAGAACCATATCCAAAAATGAGTCTGTTCTCCACTACCAAGCTTCCACCAATTGTGGGCTACAAGGGGGCCTACACCTGTTAAATACTCTCTAAATATTAATGGTTATCCCATTTATCTTGTACTAACTTTACTCTCTTGAGAGAATCTGCTTCTTTTTTTCAGATAGATGCAGATACTAAGGAGTGAACCACCCCATAATACCTCAAAAGGGCCTGGCCCCAGCTGAAACTATGAATAATTGGCAAAACAAGCAAGAGTGCTGTTTTCTTTGTGCACCTGGTACCAGCACAAGGGTGAAGGAGATAGACACAGAGAACAATCAACTCCTACCAAACCAGATATCCAGAGACACAGAGGCTCTCAAAACCTCATCACTGAAGCAGACCTAAAAACCCAACATGGCTCAGGGAAGTTTGTGGAAGAAGGGTCAGAAAAAATGTCAGAGCCACACATTGGGTAATGATACACAGAGACATTTCCTCCTACCCATGACTGATCGCTAACCCCACAATGCACAACCCATATACCCCAACAAGAAGGGTCCCCTGTGGAAGGGGGAGGACAGAGAGGAGGCTAACAATGGTACCAACTTGACTGTATTCACTGAGTACAAAACTAATAATAATTTTTTAAAAAGTTACTGTATGGGCCTGGAAAGATGGCTTATCAGCCAAGGTTCTTGCCTGTGAAGCCTAAGGACCCAAGGTTTGATTCCCTAGTACACATATATGCCAGATGCACACGGTGGTGCATGTGTCAATAGTTCATTTGCAGTGTCTAGAGGCCCTAGCAGACCCATTTTCTCTCTATCTGCCTCTCTCTCTCTCTCATAAATCAATAAATAAAATATTTTAACTACTTTTTAAAATTTTTGTTTATTTTTATTTATTTATTTGGGAGAAACAGACAGAGAGAGAAAGAGGCAGATAGAAAGAGAGAGTGAATGGGTGCACCAGGGCTTCCAGCCCCTCCAAACGAACTCCAGAAGTGTGCGTCCCCTTGTGCATCTGGCTAACGTGGGTCCTGGGGAATCGAGCCTCGAACCAGGCTCTTCAGGCTACACAGGCAAGCGCTTAACCGCTAAGCCATCTCTCCAGCCCAAATAAAATATTTTTAAAAAGGGCTGTAAAAATTGCTTTTTGTATATGGCTTACAATTAGCATTACAACATAGCTTTGAGATGATTGCTTAATAAAGTTACCAGAATAGGTTTCACAAATCTATTTCATGTGCTAAGATGTAGAGAACTGGTAACATAATTAAGAGTTTAGTTATGAAACTGTGTGGTTCTTGAATGTTGCAGTTTGGTTTGCATTGCTGGTAGAAATTATCCAACCCAGAGCAGCTTGTGGGAAAAATAGGTTTATTTGAAAGGCTTATAAGCTTGAGGGGGAAGCTCCATGATGGCAGGGAAAATGATGGCATGAGCAGAAGGTGGATATCACCCCCTGACCAACATAAGGTGAACAATAGGAACAGGAGAGCTATAAACTGGCTATAACACCCATAAGCCCAGCCCCAACAAAACACTTTCTCCAGAAGTCATTAATTCCCATATCTCCATCAGCTGGGAACCTAGCATTCAGAAAACCTAAATTTATGGGGGACACCTGAATCAAACCACCACAACTCCAAAGCACAGTGCTGTTCACCTCACATTGAAACTGGAATAGTGTGCATGTTAGTTAACCTCACTGACCTGTAAATTCCATGATTCTGAAGTCCAGAGGCTAGTTCTATTTTTCACCATCCTCCAGTGTTTCTTTCTTCATTTGTTTTCTTTTTTCCTAAAAATGAAATGAAATTTTCTGTAGAAAATAATGTGTAAACTACAAGGCTTTAGAGGGCTATTATTGGTAACATTTTCTCTTTTTGTAGGCTGAGAGACTTAAATAACACCCTGTGCTTTCCAAATATGTATATTGAGATTTCTTAGCCTGAATAAGTCTATACCTTTCCCCATAATGTCAGTGACTTTACTATTGGACAGGATGCAATATCTAAGAAAGATGATATCACAGTAGGCCACATTTCATTACTGTTCTATGAGATTTGCTTAAAGGCATTTTATTTTCCTTTTTTGGATTTCTAACTTGATGACCTACCTGAACTTCCTCAGTTGTCTATCCCTTCTTTTATTTTACAAATCCCCAGATGTGTTTATATTTTTAAATATAAGAAAAGTACTCATATGCAGATGTGTACACATTTGTGCAAGGTAAGACATCTCAGACGTGAAATAGGACAATTACCGGAAAATACATCACTCTGCTTCATCCAAAAATAATTGTCTTAAGCTATTTTCCTGTGCAATGTGTGATGCTCGCAGAAATCTACTTCAATGAGTACCTGAGTTCAACAGTACGAGTTTCAGCCCTTTCATAGGTATAGTGCTTCTCCCTTCTCCAAATTCACCCAGGTGGGTAACAGTCAAAATGTAATAAAATAGCAGGGTAGAAATCAAATAAAAATGTTTAATAATAAATATTTTAGTGACAGAAAGAAATGGACAGCACAAATTCATAGACCAGGCATGAGTTTATGCTTATTTGTCCAGCTTTAAAATAAGCAGAAAGAAAAGAGGACACCTGATCCACATGAAACTGTCACTATCAGAAGGAGGAAGAACACTGCTTCCTTAGGGGAAAAGGTTACGTCTTGAATACTTCTAGGAAAAACACAACAGCCCTTAGTCATTCTCTTGAAAGTTTTTCTAAGAAAGACAGAATGAAAAACCTTGTTTTCTGAAGTTTCCTATAGAAAGTGTAATCAAAGATTTCAAATGGCTAGGTAATATAATTTCCCTATACAACGACCCAGGTTTGATACTAAAATAAATCTCTAAATATGTATGCTGCACTCTGACTTTTAGGGAAATACCTACAGAAGGGCTTATAGTGGATATTATCTAAACATTTTCAAAGATAATTTATTTAATTCACGACATCTATAAAGGCTAAAGGACATTACTGTGTAGAGTATTGTCAGATAGGAGACTATGGGAATGACTTTCTGAAAGTATGATTGAAGGTATATTCATTTAACTTAGAACAGAGACAAAGAATAAAAACAATCATGAATATCTAATAATTAATATTTGCACCCCTACGTGCTAACAAAACAAGTCAAGTTTTAAGTCCGGCATTTATTTGAATAGGCAAATTTAATCACACGAACATCAATGCCCCAAGAAAGTAACCACAATGTATAAGTGTCACAGCTTCTGAACTCTGTTGTCTAGGGCCAAGTGGTCATATTTTCCAAACAACAATACTAAATGCAATAAGTAAATGTAACTCTTCGCCATACCAGGTTCATAAATCTTTATTTCTGTCACCAAGTGCTTAGGACCCATGTCATTATTAGTAGAAATATGTTTAAATTAATGCTGTTTTTAAAGGTATTATGAACTGTATCGTCTAACAGAAACTAGTGTTTCATTTCTGAAACACTTCTGGTCTTGCTTTTGGGGAGACACAGAATAATTTAATATTTACAAGAGTAGTGTGATGATAGCTGCAAGAGTAATATGATCTCTGGGTAGCCGAGCAGCAGTGGGCCAGGGATCATGAATATGCACTTCTTCCAAAATTGTTCTCACCTTTTTCCCTGCTAGGTGTGGTGGCCCCAAAATGAGGCATGTTCATGTGGTGGTTTCCACAGTTTCCAAAAGAGGGACACTAGTTCCACGATTGATCCCACATACATACTTCCCTCTGCCAGCTGCATGTTGATGTCAGAGTCTTGGAAGACGTGTTTAAGGTTCTTGCCACTCATAGTTTACTATTCAGTTATCACATAGAGCATAGCAGTTCCCCAACTTATTTCTGCCTTGATCTGGATTCCTGGATGACGAATGAGAATGTACTGTTTAGAAATACTTCACATTGACAGATGTGTTTGTTACAAATGAGAAATCATTCAAGGCACTCTAGCCTCCAAATAATATAGTTCTTCTTTGAAAAACAATTTCGTTGTATTTTGATACACTGTATCTGTGAAGGCAATTCCTGAAAATTATGTTCCCAAATGGATACCATTGATAATAGTTGACATATGCCAGTTAGAGTTCATTTGTTATCCTCTTACTACCTCACTATTCCTTCTCTTCCTCAAGAATAACTTGCTAATTTCTGTTGTAGACATCTCTACTGAATTTTATCTCTGTAACACGTTTCTTTTTTTCCTCACCTCTTTGCATGACTGACTTCTCACTTTTCACATCTTGGCACAGTGACCTTGAATTTGAAAAGTTTCTCTGCTCACATTAATGTGTAAGAATTATAATTTGACTATTTCTATCTTGTTATGGTGATTATCACTATTGGAATTACGCCCATTAGTATCTATGTTGTATGTATGAGGAAGAGTATGTCTGTTCCTCCTCTTCTGAATTTGGTATCCAAAGTAATAAAGATTTATTTTATTTAGAAACATATCTTGAGTGCCTAATAATAAGGACATATTAGGAGAAAATAAATATGTTTTCCAATCAGTATGAATATTGCTTTTCAAAGGTAGATCAGTATATAGAACAACTGGACATTTAACACAGTAGTTTTCTGATGGATATTAGTATAACAATATCAGGTTTCTTCAAGCATTATGAAAGAAAACAATCTATTATTTTCAATTACAAAACGAGATAAAGAAGTAAATATTGACCGTGGTTATAATTCTACAGAGGTCTTATGGGTACCAATTTAGCATTATATAAAAAATTCAAATGTATGTATAGTCCTGTACGTACACAATAACCTCATAGTAAATGAAGAATTTACTGTTTGTAAAGATATCAGCTTAACAGAAGTGACATATTTATTGAATTGGTTAATAGACACACTGCACTCTTTTATTTATTTATTTATTTGTTTGTTTGTTTATTTATTATTTTTTTGGTTTCTTACAGTAGGGTCTTGCTCTAGCCCAGGCTGACTTGGAATTCACAGTACAGTCTCACAGTGGCCTCCAAATCACAGTGATTTACCTACCTCTGCCTCCCAAGTGCTGGGATTAAAGGCTTGTGCCACCACACCTAGTTACAGAAAGAATGGGCAGGTCAGGGCCTCTAACTGCTACAAATGGACTCCAGAGGGATTTGCTACTTTGTGCATCTAGCTTTATGTGGATAGTGTGGAATTGAACTAGGGTCCTTAGGCTTTGTAGACAACCATCGAGCCATCTCTCCATTCCCCCACACTGAACTCTTGAACACAATATTATCATACTAAGAAGTTAAGGCAAGGCAAATATGAAAACCATATTGAACTTCTCAAAAGTCCAAATTGTGTGTTTTTTCATTAAAAATTGATAGCTGAACATTTACTTTAGGTTATATTTTTTGTAACTAAATATATTTTTATTATAAAATATCTTTATCCAAATGTGATGGTACACACCTTTGATCCTACTATACAGGAGGCAGAAGTAGGAGGATAGCTGTGAGTTAGAGGTCACCCTGAGACTACATGGCATAGTGAATTCCAGGTCAGTCTGTGCTACAGCAATACTCTACCTCAAAAAAAAAAAAAAAAAAAAAACTCTAGAACATGATTAGTTATCAGAAATTGATCTAATAATGTCATGTAAAATCTAAATATTCATTGGATGCTCTCATTTGAGATATGATTTACTTTTTTGTCATGTTTTTGAGACAGAAAGACAGAGAAAGGAGAGAGAGAGAGAAAGAAAGACCATGCCAGGAAACTTTCACCACTGTGAACAAATTCCAGACATGCGTGCACCACCTTGTGCACATGTGCAATGTGCAACAGTGCATGCTTACATCACTGTGAGTCTGGTTATGTTGGACCTGGAGATTCAAACATGCATTCTTAGGCTTTACAGGCAAGCCCCTTAATGGCTAAGCCATCTTTCCAGCACTGCTTTCATCTTTTTAACCTAGTCAGGTAATAAATAAAAATTTCAACAGCAAGTTTCATATATGTGTGTGTGTGTGTGTGTGTATTACATTTTAATTGTGTATTTAAAGCAATTTACTTCATACTTTCATCTTTAAAAAATGGAAATGTGTATTCAATAAAACATAGGAATACATGTAACTATACTCGAGGAAAATAGAGTTTATGATATCAAAGGCCAAACAGATAAGTCGTAGGAAATATGTGATTATCCAGGTGAGTTGGCTCATGGATTTTTTTTTTTTTGTTTGTTTGTTTGTTTTGCTTTATTTTTATTTATTTATTATTATTTTTTTCTTTATTAGTTAGTTTTGTATTCAGCAAATACAGTCATTTGGTTACCATTATTAGGATCATCCATGACCTACCCCCTTCTCTTGGGCCCTCCTTGTTGAGGTATATGGGTCATGCATTGTGGAATTAGCCCACAGATATGGGTAAGATAAATGTCTCTGCATATCATGACCCAACATGTGGCTCTGACATTCTTTCACCCCCTCTTCCACAAAATTTCCCTGAGCCATGTTGGGTTCATTTTTGGTCTGCTTCAGTGATGAGGTGTTGGGGACCTCTGAGGCTCTGGCTCTCTGATTTGGTCGGAGTTGATTTTTCTCTGTGTTGATCTCCTTCCCCCTTGTGCTGGTATCCGGTTCACAAGGAGAACAGCACCCTTGCTTGTTTTGCCAATTTTTATTAGTTTCAGCCAGGGCCCTTTGGAGGTATGATGGGGTAGCTCTCTCCTTAGGATCTACATCTATCTGAAAAGGAGAAGCAGATTCTCCAACGGAGAGTAAGTTAGCACCAGGACAAAAGAGATAACCCTTACTTTTTTATACAGAATTTAATAGGTATAGGCCCTCTTGTAGCCCATGATTGATGGTAGCTTGATATTGGCAAGTGGGCTTATGTTTGGATATGGTTCTGACTTGTTTCCCAGCTCCAGCTATGGGTCCTGTACCACTGAGGAGATCAGTTAGCCAAATTAAGAGCAGTTGGTTCCCCACCATGGCTGTGTGCCCCTATTGCACTTGTGTGGGCATCACAACAAGTTATTTGCTGCTAAGTATGTTAGACCAAGAGTTTCTTGGACAGATATTGGTCATTTTCCCCCAGTCGCCCATGTAGCAACTTCTGGCACTAGACGTGCTGACTGTCTGGGGACTGACTCTTTTCCAACTTCCAGCTATGCCATTCTATTTTGCATGTCAACCACATAAGGTGTCCTCATCAGTAGGGTCTTACTACTAACCTTTGGTGGGTCATCAAGTACTCTGACAGAAATCTGTCTGTCTTTGAGGAAACCATGTAGGTCTCTCTAATCAAAAGCTCATTGTGGATGATAGCCCCATGCGGCTCATGGCTTTAACCCCTACATTGGGTAGGATGAGGTTGGAAGACTGGTTTGAATTCAAGGACAGCATTTGACTACCAAGTGAGTTCTGTGTTAGCCTGAGTTAGAGTGAGATCCTTTCTCCAACAAAACAAAACAACATAAAAAATAATAATCTATATTGCCAGCCAAGATGGCAACCGCCTAACTGCAGCACATCCCAGGGAAATAAAGGCAAGGAATTAAGGGTTCACTGGGTCTTTTAGTGGAGAGAAATCTTCAATAGATTGCCAGTGGGAGGTCGCAGAGGGAAAAAGCAGGGAATCCCTGACTCCCTAGCGGGCAGGCGGGTATCCTACTCCTGCCCCCAAGCAGCCACTGTTCCCACTCCCAGCTTCAGGAAAATCCCCCACTTACTATAGGAAAACACTCCCAGGTCAACATAGTTCCACTTGCCTCACTGCACAGGGGTGATCGCCCTGCTACCTCTGCCCACCAGTGACCTTGGCCAGGCTATGCCTGCTGGCCCATTGGAGCTCAGGCTCCCTTGATCAATTTAAATGGTGCCCACCATCACTCCGATCCTGCTTGTGGAAGTTTAGTCTGCTCCACCCACTTTCCCACTTACTGTACCAGCCACCGCACATTCACGTGCACAAGCCCAGGCCAATTTCCAATTCCACACGTGAGCTCAGACTGTGTCTGTCGCTTATGCTAGCTCTGGGGTCATCCCCTCCCTGTCTCCCACAGTGGCCTAAGAGCATTGTCCTGTTGCAGGGGAGCACAGACTGCTTCCAGGTCCTTGTGTCCCACCAAACCAGTTTGGGCTGCTTCAGTGCTTGGTGCGTCTGTGTCCCTCCTAGCGTGAGCACAGGCATCTATGGCACATTACCTCCTAAGAGCTCAGACAACTTTGGCACTCCAGCCAGGTAGAAACTCAGGTGGCTTTGGCAAGCAAGAACCAAGACCCAGGCTTCTTGGCACAATGAAATTTGAGGAAAAATGGTTGAACCTGGAACAGATCATTCTCAGTGAACTTACCCAATCACAGAAAAAAAAAATCGCCACATCTACACATCTACAGCACCTAACCTGAATCTACACAAGATGCCTTATGTACCCAGCAAGCTTCTCGTGGACTAGACAATAGGATGGATGGGGAGTGGATAGAAGGGGGGCGGGGAACGCAAATCTAGACCAAAACGGCAATGGTACCATAAAATTCTACACCCTAAAAGGCAGACCAAACGGCTGAACCTTCACCAGGCCCTTAGAGGGAACACCTGACCCACAAGACACTGGAGAATGTATGATGAAGACTGACCTTAATCTTCTACAGCCTCTCTCTCTCTCCCTCCCTCTCTCTCTCTCTCTCTCTCTCCTCTCTATCTCTTTTATATTAGCTTTCTTTTTCTTCCTTTTCTTAGTGGGCACTGACCTGTAACCCCCAGTACCAGCCTGTGGCTATCATCCACAATGAGCTTTTGATCAGAGAAACCTACAAGGTTTTCTAAAAGATTTCTGTCAGAGTACTTGATGACCCTCCAAAGGTTAGTGGTAAGACCCTACTGCTGAAAGCACCTTATGTGGTTGAGACATGAAATGGAATGGCATGTCTGGAAGCTGGAAGAGAGTCAATCTCCAGACAGTCAGCGCGTCTAGTGCCAGAAGGTGCTACATGGGCGACTGGGGGAAAATGACCAATATCTCTCCAAGTAACTCATGGTCTAACCTGCTTAGCAGGAAATAACCTGTTGTGATGCCCACACAAGTACAATAGTGGCACACAGCCATGGTGGGGAATCAGCTGATTTTGATTTGGCTAACTGATCCCCTCAGTGGTATGGAACCCATAGCTGGAGATGGGAAACAAGTCAGAAAATATATCCAAACATAAGCCCACTCTCCATTATCAAGCTACCATTAATCGTGGGCTACAAGAGGGCCTATACCCACTAAATTCTGTATAAAAAAGTAAGACTTATCTCATTTGTCCTGGTGCTAACTTACTCTCCGTTGGAGAATCTGCTTCTCTTTTTCAGGTAGATGTAGATCCTAAGGAGAGAGCCACCCCATCATACCTCAAAAGGGCCCTGGCTGAAATTAAGAAAAAATGGCGAAACAAGCAAGGGTGCTGTTTTCCTGATGAACCGGATACCAGCAGAAGGTTGAAGGAGATCAACACAGAGAAAGATCAACTCCTACCAGATCAAGGAGCCAGAGACCCAACACCTCATCACTGAAGCAGACCAAAAATGAACCCAACATGGCTCAGGGAAATTTTGCGGAAGAGGGGCGGAAGAATGTCAGAGCCACATGTTGGGTCATGATATGCAGAGACATTTATCTTACCCATAACTGTGGGCTAACTGTACAATGCATGACCCATATACCTCAACCAGGAGGGCCCAAGGGGAGGGTGTTGGTCATGGATGAGCCTAATAATGGTACCAAACTGACTCTATTTGCTGAATACAAAATGAATTAATAAAAAAAAATAAAAAGAATGTGAAATATCCTTTTCTTTTTTGGCCAAAAGCTTATTAACTGATTAACCTTCCCCAGATCTTCTCCTGTCTTTCCTATGACCCTTGTAATTAAATGTAGGACATCTCAAAATATTTCCCTTATCAGAATAGAAAACAAACACGATTTGGTTCCAATGATCCTCCCAGGATAATGTTTCTAGATCAAATGACATAAACATTATGTTGAACTTTTGTTGGTTGTTGAATAATTAATATTTATTAAGTTGAAAAAAATAATCTATATTATTAACCATATAATATTTTATTCATGTAGTTTTGAATGTACTAAGAGTATCCATACATATATTATTTATAGTTGGATACATTTTAAAAAAGAGAGCTATTCATATGATCTTGTAAAAAAAAAAAAGAAAAACTAAGATATTGTACTGTTTGAAAATAAAAATGCAGAAGTGTCAGGTGTGAGAGTAGCAACTTGTGCTTTGAGCACTTACGGAGCAAAATGAAGAGAATGTTGAATCCAAGGCTAGTTTAACCACTAGAGAATTTGAGACTGGTCTGGGCAACAATGAAATCCTATCTGAAACAAGCAAACATGCATATAAAACAATACACAAACAAAATGCATCAGAGAGAGATCTACCTTATGAGAATGGACAATGGTTTAATTAAGGAAAGATATTATGAGGAACTTATTGTGAACTTAGGTAATTACTTAACCAAGATAATTTTTTAAGTTTTCATTCATAAATTGGAAAATAAATGTATTACTGATGAAAGACCATTGATTCTGAAATCAGTTCAAGTACCTTTGCGGATAGGATTCACTTTTTTTCTAATGATTTCTTATTGTATTTTGTTTTATGTTGGACTGGGGATTGAACTTAGGTCCTCAGGTTTGCAAGGCAAGTACTTTTCCAGATGAGCTATTTCTCCAGGAAGATACAATTTTTAAAAGCTTTCTTCATGAAATTATACATTTTGTTCTCTATTCTGCTATTTATATTGTTTTCCATAGAAATGAATAAGACTGATTAATGTGTCTAAACTGGATATACTTATATGTTTGTAAATGCTAACACTTGTAAAATACCATTCAAGAATTGTGGAAAATCATAAAGCATATGTAAAATAGCGATGGATCATAAATGGAAACTTTATTAATTCAAATACATGTTAAATTGAAAAGAAATGATTTATTATCCAATAGCTGTATGCTAAGGAAGAAAAATGACTTCTGTCCTAATTTTATAAATATAAAATATAAATTTATGGATCTCTGTGCCATTATTTTTGTGAATTGGATTGATAGAACTCTACAGGTTTACAAATGGATTGCTAAGTAAAAATATGAAACAAATTTGAGTCACTAGCAAAACCCCATGTATATATTTCTTTTGATAGACTAAGTCATATTTTACCAATGGTTATACATTCTCCTTGTTTATAAAATAAAGGGAGTGACTGAGTTTCTGATCACATTTGTTAAAGCAACTATTAGTTCCTCTTTTGGTCATCTGAACCAAATTAGAAAAAGAATCAATATCTATTCTACTATTTTATATAACTTAACTCAACACACAATACATTTGTTTCTAGAATTGAATTTGATTTGTGTTCACTTATTCTAGTGGGTAAAGTACACTGTAGCAATACACCTCAAGAGTCCATGATTCACAGCTTTACAATTGTTTTGTTGATCTTCTTATAGTATACTGATAGATAGCCATAACGAGAATTTAAGATCTGCTTATTTTATTAAAAGGACATCATTTGTACCAAAGGTCTTATTCATATGCAGGTACCCAAAGTTCTGAGTGTTGAAATTATATACCTTCTTCAACCAGATCATAGGATGTTACCAGTAAGTATCTAGACATGAAGTAGAAATTTGATAGTTTATGTTTACTTCTGGCTCAAAATCATATATTGTATAAACTAGAATCACTATGTAATATGTTGGAACTTTAGTATATTTGCTTGCTTTATTTGTATCTGCCTACCACCATGCTATGTCTGAAACTTGATTGCACAGAGGGTAACAATGCCATAATTCACTTATCTCTCTAATTATTTCTTCTCAGGGCTGCTGGAGTGTATCATTTCCTATAGTTAGGATTTTAGTGAAATTCACATATCTTCACTATTAACCTTTCCCTACCAAAAATGGAAATGGTAAGCCTTGTCATATCAAAAGAATACTGATAGATTCAGGGATATAAATGAAAAAGCATACATTAATAATAAATATGTCATTATTTTCTAACATTGGCTCATAATGTATATGATATTTCTAACACTAAGAAAAATTTTATTCCTGTGTCCCAATTATTTTCTAAAGTGCATATGACATTTGAATGTAAATTTGTAAAAAAAAACCAATAAACACTCCTCTTTGGAAGATGCAAATAGGAAAATCTAAAATCATATAATTCATTAGTCCAGTGTCATAAAATAAGAATTATAACTATGGTAAAAAATATCTTTGAGAGCTAAGCAAAATTTTATATGCAACATACAAGACACAGGCTGTTGGAAAACCTATGAAAATTTTATGTGTGTAGAAATAGAATTGATCTCACTTTTATGATCTTATAGATAGATATTTTGATATTTTTTATTTATTCCTAACAATGTTTCTACAAAACCTTTGGGGTTTTATACAACAGCCCATCATATCATCTTGGAAAAATTTTCTTTTCTCTTTTACAATTTTATTGTCATCAATTTATGTTATATATTTCTTTATTCATTAAAACTTCCAGCATAGTGGAAAAATAATCTTTAATTGTGGATATTTTTGTATGATTTCTTTCTGTAAACTATTTTCTAATCAGTTATTCAGCTGAGATGATTATAATGTATACAACAGTTATTACTGGAGGCTTAAAGGGTAAACAGAAACTTTGAAAGGTGCTATAAAGGGTAAAAATATATTGCAGAAGCAATTAATTCAGTATGTTACAGAACAATAACTTTGTTTAGTTACTTTTATCATAATTTTGACTAAACATTCATGAAAATAAGTGTAGTGGAGGAGAGGTTTAAGAGGGTTTCCAATCCACCATGGTGGGAGGCATGATAACAGGAGCAGGAAACATTTTGAGCAAAGAGGTGGATGAATGCAGATGGTCAGCTCAGGTTTTCCTGTTTCCCTGTTTATTCATTCTGGACCCCAGCCCACAGGATGATACCATCCATATTCAGGATGGGTTTCTGATCGTCAGTTGAAACTCTCAGTAAATACTCACATGGAAATGTCTCCAAGGTTATTTTAAATCTAGTCAAACCAACAGGGAAGAATATTCATTAGAGTCACCTATAAACTTCAAAATAACATTTTATGTACTATGGGAATATCCAGGAGGAGTAAAAGGTTCCAAAATACCAGGGATTGGTAAACAAATGGAAATATTAATGATCTTGATTCAATAAATTGCATGGAATATATGTATTCAGGAATCATACTGTACCCCATGAAATGTGCAGTTGCTACATGTCAAGCAAATATTTCAAAATACTAAAGAGAAAGATACATTATTGGCCTTGGGGAAGACTCAGTGGATAAAGCACTTTCTTCAAAAATATGAGTTAATCTGGAGAGATGGTTTAGTGGTTAAGGGACTTGCCTGTGAAGCCTAAGGATCCAGGTTCAATTCCTCAGTACCCACATAAAACCTGATGCAAATGGTGATGCATGTATCATAGATCATTTGCAGTGAATAGAGGCCCTGGCAACCCATTATTTTTCTATTTACCTCTTTCTGTCCCTCACACACACACATAAATAATTATAAATTAAAATAATTAAAAAGTGAATGAAAATATATTTTTAAAATATGGGCCACCAAAGTTAACTAGCTTCTGCAATTCCACTGTGCTTAGGTTGAGAGGGGTTCTTCTACCTAGTCTTGGAGAACATTGGGAAATGAGAGGCCCTGCCTCAAACAAGCTGGTATGCAATGAACACACCCAAAGTTGTCCCTCTTCCTCCATACAATCAAGGAACAGCACACATGGACCTACACTCACACTCATGCACTCGCACACATGAACACACACACACACAAGATCAAACAATCCCTTACTGGGCATATACCCTAAAACCTACAACCCACAGGCTAGAGAGCTTTGCTCAACCATGGTTGAAGCAGCTCAATTTGTAATAGCTAAGAGCTGGAATCAACCCAGATGTCCATCACTAGAAAAATGGATAACTAAGATGTGGTATATCTACACAATGGAATTCTATATAGCAGTAAGAAAAAATGACACAATGAAATTTGAGGAGAAATGGTTATACCTGGAACAGATCATTCTCACTGAACTTACCCAATCACAGAAAAAAAATCGCCACATAGTCTCACTCATCTATAGCACCTAACCTGAATCTACCCAAGATACCTTAAATATCCAGCATGCATCTCATGGACTAGACACTAGAATGGAAGGGGAGGGAAGGGAGGGCATCAAAGGGGTGGGAAACACAAATCTAGACCCAAACGGCAATGGTACCATAAAATTCTACTTACTAAAAGACAGACCAAATGGCTGATCCTTCACCAGCCCCTTACAGGGAACACCTGAACCACAAGACACTGGAGAGGATAGGATCAAGACTAACCTTAATCTTCTACATCTACCCTCCATCCTTCTCCCTCTCTATCTCAATCTTCTCTCTAACTCTTGTATATTAGTTACCTTTTCCCTCATTTTCTTAGTGGGCACTGACCTGTAACTCCCAGTACCAGCATGGGGCTATCATCCACAATGAGCTTTTGAACAGAAAGACCTACAAGGTTTCCTAAAAGACACACAGATTTCTGTCAGAGTACCTGATGACCCTCCAAAGGTTAGTGGTAAGACCCCACTGCTGAAGACACCTTATGTGGTTGACATGCAAAATATAATGGCATGGCTGGAAGTTGGAAGAGAGTCAGTCCCCAGACAGTCAGTGCATCTAGTGACAGAAGGTACTACATGGATGACTGGGGGAAAATGACCAATATCTGTCCAAGCAACTCATGGTCTAACCTACTTAGCAGCAAATAACTTGTTGTGATGCCCACACAAGTGCAATAGTGGCACACAGCCATGGTGGGGAACCAACTGCTCTTAATTTGGCTAACTGACCTCCTCAGTGGTACGGGACCCATAGCTGCAGCTGGGAAACAAGTCAGAACCATATCCAAACATAAGCCCACTTGCCAATATCAAGCTACCATCAATCATGGGCTACAAGAGAGCCTACACCTATTAAATTCTCTATAAAAAAAGTAATGGTTATCTCATTTGTCCTGGTGCTAACTTACTCTCCATTGGAAAATCTGTTTCTCTTTTTCAGATAGATGTAGATCCTAAG
The DNA here is from genome assembly GCA_036346955.1 of Dipus sagitta. Lineage (NCBI taxonomy): Eukaryota > Metazoa > Chordata > Mammalia > Rodentia > Dipodidae > Dipus > Dipus sagitta. Next base: position 80,789,517 of record CM070783.1, on the reverse strand, counting down.
GAGAGAGCCACCCCATCATACCTCAAAAGGGCCCTGGCTGAAACTAAGAAAAATTGGTAAAACAAGCAAGGGTGCTGTTTTCCTGATGAACCAGATACCAGCAGAAGGGGGATGGAGACCAACACAGAGAAAAATTGACTCTGACCAAATCAGAGAGCTAGAGCCTCAGAGGCCCAAACACCTCAACACTGAAGCAGACCAAAAATGAACCCAACATGGCTCAGGGAAATTTTGCGGAAGATGGGGCGGAAAGAATGTCAGAGCCACATGTTGGGTCGTGATATGCAGAGACATTTATTGTACCCATAACTGTGGGCTAACTTCACAATGCATGACCCATATACCTCAACAAGGAGGGGCCAAGGGGAGGGGATAGGTCACGGATGAGCCTAATAATGGTACCAAACTGACTGTATTTGCTGAATACAAATGTAACTAATAAAGAAAAAAGGGGGAAAAAGGAGAAAAAAAATAGAGAAATCAATGTTAAGTACATAGATTGACACAATGTAAATATGTATCAAATTATGTTGCCTTTTAAATATGCACAATTTAATCATAAAGAAATAAATTGGATGGTCCTGGTAGGTCCTCCTGTGGCTGGCTTGAGGCTGCTTGGACCATGTGAGCTTGCTGTGGAAGAAACCCCCTTGCTGTGCCTTCCTGATTGAAGTGTCCCTGGGTCTCCAATTCCCTGGTACCCTCCACCAGAGGGTACATGCTGCATGGAGTGAGTAGGCAATCTCCCTTTTCCCTGGCTCCTGCCAGTTCCCTGGTCCTGGTAGGTCCCCCTGTGCCTGACGTAGGGTGGCCTAATGCCTCTGTGGGTGCTGTGGAAGTAGGCCTTTTGCTCTGGCATCCTGACTGGCCCCTAGCTACCAATATCCCAATTCCCCTAAGTCAGAGGGTGAACTGGCCACTGTATGAGCAGGCCTCATGTCTCTGGCTCTCCAGCATCCTGGAGCCTGTTTCCCCAACCTGTGATTCCTGTGTGCTGAAGAATAAATCCAAGTGGGTTGGGAGTAGGCCAGGTCTCCCAGTTCCCCAGGTACCTTTGGTGTACCCACAATTTTCACAATCTGTGTATCTGTCGTTATAATCCCACCATAGTCCCTGGGAAGAAACCTCTCCTCACCATGTTTCAATTAAACTGCTAAACACACAAACCAAAGAAGATATATTGAAAGCAGTTAGAGAGAAGAAGCAAGTCACCTTCAAAGGCAAGCTCATCAGAATAACTGCAGATTACTCAACACAAACTTTAAAAGCCAGAACAACTAGGAATGATGTATTGCAAGTTCTGAAAGATAACAACTGTCAACCAAGATTACTTTACCCTGCAAAGCTATCTACTCAAATTGATGGAGAAATAAGGACATTCCACAACAAAAAAAGGCTAAAGGAATTTATGACAACTAAACCAGCTCTACAGAAAATACTTGAAGGTATTCTTAACACTAAAGAGAAAACTAAACACACACAGGAGGAAATAGGAAACACACACACACACACTCAAATAACAGTTAAAACAAATGAGTACAGGGAAAACAGGAAACACTACAGAATAAGAAAAATGGCAAGAATAAATGCATATTTTTCAATAGACTTAAGGTCACAGATAACATCAAATGAAATTGTAGTGGGAGATGTCAATACCCCACTCTCATCAATTGACAGGTCATCCCTGCAAAACAAAGAAACAGAGAGATATCTGAATTAAATGATGTCATGGAACAAGTGGACCTAACAGATATCTACAGACCATCCCATCCAAATGCTGCAGAATATACATTTTTCTCAGCAACACATGGAATATTCTCTAAAATAGCCCATATATTAGGACACAAAGCAAATCTCCACTATTATATGAACATTGAAATAATCCCTTGTTCTCTATCTGACCACAATGGGATTAAACTGCAAATCAGCAACAAGAAAAGCTACAAAGCACACAGAAATTCATAGAGACTAAACAGTACACTATTGAATGACCAGTGGGTCATTGAAGAACTCAATAAATTCATAGAATCAAATGATGATGATAATACAACATACCAAAACCTTTGGGACACAAGGAAGGCAGTCCTAAGAGGGAAATGTATAACACTAAGTGCCTATATTAAGAAATTAGAGAGTTCACAAATAAGCAATTCAATGTTCCACCTTAAGGCCTTGGAAAAAGAAGAACAAGGCAAACCAAAAAGCAGTAGATGAGAAGAAATCATAAAGATTAGGGTACAAATTAATGAAATAGAAACCAAAAAAATAATAATCCAAAGAATCAACGAAACAAAGAGTTGATTCTTTGAAAGGATAAACAAGATTGATAAGCCCTTAGCAAATGTGACCATAAGAAAGAGAGAAGAGACAAAAATTAATAAAATTAGAGAGGAAAAAGGCACCATTACAACAGATACCAAAGAAATTCAGACAAGTATAAGGACATACTTTAAGTATATATAAAAAAAGGTCTCCCAACTAAAAAAAGCCCAGGTCCATATGGATTCACTGGTGAATTTCTTTTCTTTTCTTTTCTTTCTTTTTTTTTTTTTTTTTTTTTTTTTTTTGGTTTTCCGAGGTAGAGTCTCACTTTAGCTCAGGCTGACATGGAATTCTCTATGTAGTCTCAGGGTAGCCTCGAACTCACGGTGATCGTCCTACCTCTGCCTCCTGAGTGCTGGGATTAAAGGTGTGTGCCACCACCCCCGCCTCACTGGTGAATTTTATCAGACCTTCATGGAAGAACTAATACCAATGCTTCTCAAACTTTTCCAATAAATAGAAAAGGAGGAATTGTACCCAACTCCTTCTGTGAATTCAGCATCACCCTCATCACAAAACCAGGCAAACACAGAACAAAAAAAGAAATTACAAACCAATCTCCCTCATGAACATAGATGCAAAAATTCTGAACAAAATATTGGCAAACATAATAAAACAATATATCAAAAAGATCATTTGCCCTGACCAAGTTGGCTTTATTCCAGGGATGCAGGGATGGTTCAACATATGCAAATCATTAAATGTAATACATCATATAAAAGGTTGAAGGACAAAAATCACATGATCATCTCAATAGATGCCAAAAAGGCATTTGACAAAATCCAACATCCTTTCATGGTAAAAGTATTACAGAAACTGGGACTAGAAGGAACATATTTCAACATAATAAAAGCTATTTATGACAAAGCTACAGCCAACATAATACTAAATGGTGAAAAACTCAAAGGTTTTCCACTAAATTAAGGAAAAAAACAGGGGTGTCCACTGTCCCCACATTTATTTAATATAGTACTGGAAGTCATAGCTATAGCCACAAGGCAAGAGACACTCATAGAAAGAATACAAATTGGAAAGGAAGAGATCAAATTATCACTATTTTCAGATGATTTGATTCTATACATAAAAGACCCTAAAAACTCCACCAGCAAAATGTTAGAGCTGATAAATACTTTTAGCAATATAGCAGGATACAAAATAGATACAAAGAAATCAGTAGCTTTCCTATATACTAACAACAAATGCACAGAGAATGAAATCAGGGAATCTCTCCCATTCACAATTCCCTCAAAACAAATAAAGTACCTTGGAATAAACTTAACTAAGGAAGTGAAGGAGCTCTACAATGAGAACTTTAAAACCCTCAAGCGAGAAATTGCTGAAGACACAAGGAAATGGAAAGATATCCTGTGTTCTTGGATTGGAAGAATCAATATTGTGAAAATATCAATCTTACCAAAAGCAATCTACACTTTTAATGCAAGCCCCATTAAAGTTCCAATGGCAATCTTCACAGGAATAGAAAAAAAAAATCCAAAATTTCATTTGGAAGCACACAAAACCTCGCATAGCCAAAACAATTTTTAGCAACAAAAATAAGACAGTTGGTTTTAAGCAATATTACAAAGCCATAGTAACAAAAACATCATGGTACTGGCAAAAAGACAGACATATAGACCAATGGAACAGAATAGCGGACCCAGATGTTAACCCAGGTAACTACAGTGATCTGATTTTTGACAAAAATGCCAAAAATATTCATTGGAGAAAATACAGCCTTTTCAACAAGTGTTCCTGGGATAACTGGACATCTACATGTAGAAAGATGATACTAGATCCTTGTCTTTCCCCATGCACAAGAATGAAATCCAAGTGGATCAGGGACCTTAATATCAGACCTGAAATTCTGAAATTGTTAGAGGAAAAGGTATGGGAAACCATTCAACATATTGGCACAGGTAATGACTTTCTGAATATAACCCCAGTTGCTCAGAAAATAAAACCACTAATCAACTACTGGGATCTCATGAAATTACAAAGCTTTTGTACAGCAAAGGACACTGTGAATAGAGCAAAATGACAACCTACATAATGGGAGAAAATCTTTGCCAGTTACACATCTGACAGGGGATTAATATCCAGAATATACAAAGAACTCAAAAAAACAGAACAATAAGAAATCAAATAACCCAATAAATAAATGGGCTATGGAAGTAAATAGATAATTCTCATCAGAAGAAATACAAATGGCATATAAACATCTAAAAAATTGTTCTACATCCTTAGCCATCAGGGAAATGCAAATTAAAACTATCTTGAGATTTCATCTCTCTCCCATAAGAATGGCACCATCAAGAAAACCAATGACAATAAATGTTGGCGAGGTTGCGGTAAAGGGGGAACCCTTCTGCACTTTTGGTGGGAATGTAATCTGGTACAGCCATTGTGGAAATCAGTGTGGAAGTTCTTGAGACAGATAAAAATAGATTTGTGATATGATCCAGCTGTAGCACTACTAGACATATATCCTAATGACTCTTCTCACTACCTTAGAGACACTTGCACAACCATGTTTACTTCTGCCCTATTCACAATAGCCAGGAAATGGAACCAGACTAGCTGTCCATCCACAGATGAATGGGTAGTAAAGATGTGGTACATCTACACAATGGTGTTCTATTAAGCAGTAAAGAAAAATGAAATTATGAAATTTTCAGGTAAATGGATGGATCTGGAAAAGATTATACTAAGTGAGGTAACCCAGGCCCAGAAATCCAAACATCACATGTTCTCTCTTATATGTGGATCCTAGCTACAAATGTAGAGACTTGTGTGTGATCTGGAACCAATAATCAGTAGTAGAGGCCCATAAGCTAGAAAAAGGCCATGAGGGAGGGAGGAGAGGGAAGGCCTTAAGAGGATGGTATTGTACATACATAAGAAGAAGAACAGATTACAGGGAGGGGAAAGGCCTAAGTGAGGTCAGGGGAAGAGATCATACAAAAGAAAGATGGGGGGGTAGCATCAATCAAAATTCAAGATATTCTGAATAAGATATATGAAAATCTACTTTTTAAAATAATGGCAAATCCAGAAGCCATAGATTGTTACTTGAAAATTTTCAGTGCCTGGGGTGGAATACCTCACAGTGAGTCATTGGCCAGGGAGTTTTATGTTGCCTTCAAAACACTATAGGCTATTGCCAAGGACCTTGGTCCCCCATGAGAAAGAGATGGGAAGTCCCTATTACTGAAGATGTCTCACTGAGGAAGCAAGGTGGTGCTTAGCACAAAACCTTCTCCCTGTAGCCTAGCCAAATGAAAGCTGGAAAATGCTGCACTGTATGCAGTCTTATGGGAGACAGAAGACATCAGCCATGAAAACAGTGGACACTGGAAACCTCAAGTTTGGCCAGACAGGCCAAATGTCTGAACAAGTGAAAAAGTGGCATGTCTGCTCTGGGGGAAACCAATGGTTCTCTAATTGGACTGAAGGGCCACTCTATGGGAGGGAATATGTGCCTGGTACTGAAAACCTAATCAAAAGCCTATGGCAGGGAAGGTCATGAGCCTTAGGGGTAAAAGCCTGCTCTTGTCTGGATAAATGCATATATTACTCTCACCAAATTGCCCTGAAATCACTACACTTAATGTTCATACTCATATATTAATGTTATTCTCACTTCTGGTTGGAGAAAATTCTCTTTTCAGATGGTGATGACCACTGGGATGGCAAAAAAAAACAACATAGTGCTGAGAAGAAGGGATGGATGAGTGTCCAGCACTGAAACATCTCATACCCTCCATGGCTCAGGGCCCATTGTGGAAGAGGTGGTGGAAAGAATGTAAGAGCCAAAGGAAGGGTACCATTTCCTACATACAACTCTCCAGACAGAATTTGGCCTTGATATTCAAGACCTCACAGTGCCTAGCAATATCCACAGAAGACCCTCATAATAGGAGAATAAGATGATGACATCAAATTAAAACAGAGACTAATGGACAGAGGGAGGGGATATGATGGAGAGCAGAGCTATGAAGAAGAAAGTAAATACCATGGTGTGTTGTCTTTAAGTATAGAACTTGTCAATAAAAGTATATAAATATATATATATTATAATAAAAAAAGAAAATCAGAACTGAAATTTTACCTTAAAAATGAGATGTACATGATGCAAAATAACACAACAGAAAACAAAAATCAAATAGAGCTTATAAAAATCTCTCTAGAACCCTTCAATAACATAGTTACTCATGTGGAAGCAGAAGCTCTTACCTAGAAGAAAAGACAGAAGAAATAGATTGGGAGCCCAAAAACCATCTTAAGTTCAAAAAAATGAAGTGGAGAGAATAAGAGGAAACTGTGGGATACCCTAAAACAACTAAAAGTCTGGATCATGGGTATGCAAGAAGGAGAGGAAATACAGAATGAGAGCCATAGAGAACATATTCAACAAAATTAGTGAAGAAAATTTTCTGAATGTTTCAAAAGAGAGGCCCATCCAGATAGAAGAAGCCCACAGAACACCAAACAGACTGGAACAAAGAAGAAACTCTCCAAGGCACATCATAGCTAAAACAACAAAAAAGAAAAAGAGTGCTAAAAGCACCAAGCGAGAAACAACTCATCACATACAAAGGGAATTCTAGCAAAATTACCTCAAAATTTTCAATGGAAACCCTAAAAGGCAGAAGGGCCTAGAAGGTCTTGAAAGTCTAAAAACTATGGTTTCCAACCCAAAGTAATCTACCCAGCAAAAGTATCTCTCATAATAGACGATGAAAGGAAAACTTTCCATGAAAAAAATATCAACTATATGATAACATGAACTCAAAGCCAAACCTGCGGAGAATACTTGGGGGAATACTCCACACAGAGCAGTCAAACAACCAATCTCAAGAGCCAAGAAGAAGTTCACAATAACCATAAATAGACCATGCTCAAAAATTCCAAATCACAAGGAAGCACTAAACCCCATACAGCACCTCAACATGGCAGGGATTAATTCAAACGTCACCAGTAATAAACTTAAATATTAATGGTCTTAACCCACCCCCCAAAAGACACAAGTTATCAGTGTAGATCAAAAAGTGGAACCTTCTATCTGCTGTCTTCAAGAAACCCACCTCACCACTAATGATAGACACTTCCTCAGAGTGAAAGGATGGAAAAAGATATTTCAAGCAAATTGAGAGATAAACAGATTTCAACAACACAACAAAGACATTATCCAATTCTCAGAGGAAGAATTACAAATGGCGAACACACACATAAGAAAATGTTCCACATCCCTAACCATTAGGGAAATGTGAATTAAAACAACCATAAGATTCCACCTTACCCCAGTAAGAATAGCAATATTTATGAGAATGTGGGGAAAGAGGAACCCTCATCCACTGTTGGTTGGAATGTATACTTGTACAATCACTATGGAAATCAATTTGGAGATTCCTGAAGAGGATGAACATAGAACTCTCAACATGGTATTTCCTTACTGGGCACTTATCCTAAATGCTCCATGCATCAATACAGAGACATTTGCTCAACCATGTTCATAGCTGCTCAATTCATTATAACTAATAACTGGAATCAACCCTGATGTCCATCATTGGATTAATGGATAACGAAATTGTGGTACATTTGCACATTGGAATTCTACTCAGCAGTAATAAAAGAAAAAAAAAGATACAATGAAATTTGTAGAAAAATGGACAGACTTGGAACAGATCATACTCAGCCAGCTCACACAATCATAGAAAGAGAAATACGACATGGTATTTTTTATCTGTGTTACCTATCCTAGACCTGCTCAAGTTGGTGTCCTACCTGATAGGGAATTCAAGGCACAGACAATAGGGATGAAATGGGTTGGGGCGAGAGGTGCGGGGGAAATGCAAACACAAATTTAAATCCAAAATGAGCTGATACCATAGAAACCCTAAAAGATACAACCTTCAAAAAGTGTGAAGGGGTAGCATCTGAAAAGTGGGCACTGGGGAGGGTGGGATGAACCCTAAGCTTAAGTTTTTTTTTTTTTTTTTTTTTTTTCTGCCTCTGACCTGTAACTCCCAGTACTAGTACTAGAGATGATTGCTACACACATTGTGCTGTTGAACAGATTTCTGACAAAGTACTTGATTACTTGCCTGAGGGAAAAGCCAAGACCCTATTGCTGAAGATACCATATGCAGCTGACACAGAGCACAGAGAGACCTGGCTGAAATTCAGAAGAAAGCCTTTGCCCAGATAGTTAGTCTGTCAAGTGCTGGAAAGCACTACATGAGCTATAGGGGAAAATGGCCAGCAACAGTTTGAACAAACAGGGTTCCATGCTACTCAGATGCATATACCCTGACATGATGTATAGGCCAGGGAAATAGTGGCACACAGCCTCAGTGGGTAACCAACAGCTTTCTGATTGGCTAAGAGATCTGCTCAGTGTAATGGAACCCATATCTGGTATTGGGAACAAGATCAGTATCCTATGGATACAAAGATTATGCTCTGCAGTGTCAAGCTCTCACTACTCTTTGGCTAAAAGAGGGGTTACATACATCAAATTCTTCCTAAATTAATAATGTTTATCCCATTTAAACTATGCTGACTTCACTCTCCACAGAAGAATGTTATTCTTTTTCAGAAGGTCATGAGACCGGAGGAGAAAAACTACCTAACACATTTCAACCAAGCCACATATGAATCCACAGAGGAACTGGGAAGATGAACATGAATGCTCCTTCCATGCTGTTACTGATAATCAGTGCCAGGGTGTAGGAGACAGACCATGAGGATACTCAACATGTACCAAAGCAGATATCCAGAGGCTCCTAAGAGCTCATCACTGAAGTAGACTTAACACTCTCCTACCATGGCTCAGAAATTTTATGGATTAGGGGGCAGAAAGGCTGCAAGAGCCACAGTTTGAAACATCATGCCCAGAGGCTCCTTACTCCCCCCCTCCATCCTCTGCCAAATAACTTACTGCTGTTCCCACCAGGCATAAACCACAAACCCATAGGTAATGCCTGCAGCCCCACTTTGGAGTGTTCTTCAGAATGTGGGCAAGGACAAGGTAAAAGAGGGTACCAACACATAATGTATCCATAGGAAACATCTTATTATTAATAATAGTAATAAACATAAATACATGCTATTCAATAAGAGATTAATGTCATGTGTTTATCACTTTTTTCTAATCTTATATGATTTTAATGTTTAGTATCACATCAAATGTTGACAATAATTGATGGTGATTTACCCTGTGTGCTCCTTATCATCTTTATTCTACTAATGAATAAGATAAATGTATAGATTTTATTGGTTCGCCTATTCTTAAAATATACTGCAAGAATCAAACTTTATTATTTATTGATTCTGGGGGCTGTGACATTGAGTATAGCAAAACTGCCGGACCCCACTCTTCACATGAATGCAGTGGAGTCTAGTAATATTTGGTAAACATATGGAATTGTTGCAAGGTTCCTTCAGCTTGTATCCAAATCTGCACATGCTCAATAATCAAAGAATGTGGGGGTATTTTAATAAAAATCTGGAGTTAGTATCTGAAAATTATATGATCTACTTTATACCTAGTGCTTGAATTGTTACATAGTACAACAATGGACAATAATCCATTCAATTTAATTTCATGCAGTCATTTTTTAATTTGCTTTTAACTAGTATATATGTAAGAATATAATATTTCTTTATGATTCTTACATTTATTGTACCATTTCTCTAATTGGCCATTCCTGCAATCTTGGTGTGTATTTCATGGATATATCTGGTGACTATGTATTCATTTTTCTGAAGGTGAGGGCCATGTTCTGGTGAAAACACATAATGAAACAAGAGAGCCATCCCTGCCCTTGCTGCTATGACATTTTGATTTCTTTCTCAGATAGCATTGTTGTTAAGTCTTACAACCAGAAAAACTAAATAAGTTATCAATAGAAAGATTTATTTCAAAGAAGAACATAAATGATATTAGGAGAAAGAGTTACCATTATTGTACAAGTCAATATTAAATGAGTCTAACCACAGACATTTAGGAGAGGTGAGTGTGTAAATATTTGAATGTGTGTGTGCATACACCCCAGTGTAATGGCAAGAGTGAGTTCTTTTAAATGAACACATAATGATGGCAAATATAAGTCATTCCACTAAAATAACTTGAGTTGATTAAGTCTAATTACTTTATCCTCAGGAAAACATTTGTGGAAATAGATTATTTTTCAAGATAACATTGACTTCATGATCTGTTGGATTTTCATGTAAATATAAATGCAAATAGGAATGAGGATGGTAATGTTTAGGAGAGGTAACACTCGGATATTTTTATTGGTATTTTGATTGTTGGGTGTTAGCACATTTTATGAAGATAGACTTTGCATCTGGCATTTTAGGAAATAACCTTGATTAATTTAAACAGGGTATAAAAACCCATGCATTAATCTACATTAAACTGACAAGAAATAGCTATACAAAGAGGAAATCTTCATAGCGTGTGTCTGCTATTCACTAAAGGCTTGACCCTCACAGCTAAGGGTATTGCAATTACGTTTCACTACCCTCCTTCAATATGTTTCTGGTGTGATTTTTTTTTTTTTTCATTCACAAGAGAGTGCAACATGTGACAAGGGTTAAGAGTAACTTTTGTTTTACACCATTAAATTCTGAAGCAAAATGTGCATAGAGTTTTGAGAATTAAAATGTTCATTATTAGGCCTCTGTCAGTTGGATAATCAGCAAATATTTTCTCCAATTCCGTGGGTAATCTATTGCCTTTGCTTATTGTATGCTCGTCTATAAAGAAACTCTTCAGCTTCATGTGATCTCATTGGTTGAGTGACTGTTTAAGATTGTGAGCTACTGGGGTTTTGTTCAAGAAAACTTTTTCCATTCCTGTATCATGGAAAGTTCTTCCTATATTTTCATCCAGTAGTAGCTGAGTTTCTGGTCTTATATTGAGTTCTTTGGTCCATTTGCACTTGAGTGTAGTCCATGGCAAGATGTCTGGAACAAGTTTCAATTTCCTGCATATGGTTATCCAGTTTGTCCAGCACCATTTGTTGAAGATACTGTCTTTTTTCCAGCCTGTATTGTTAGGGCCTTTGTCAAATATCCAGTAGCTGTAGTTGCTTGACCCAAAATCCAGGTCCTCAAGTCTATTCCATTGGTCTATACACCTGTTTTTATGCCAGTACCATCCTGTTTTTATTACCATGGCTTTGTAACATAGCTTTAGATCAGGTATGGTAAGGCCTCCAGAGGGATTGCTTTTGCTGAGGATATGCTTGGATATCCGAGGCCTTCTGCCTTTCCATATGCAATTTGAGATCTTTTTTTTTTTTTTTTTTATCTCTGTGAAGAACAATGTTGGGATTTTAATTGGAATGGCATTAAATCTGTATATTGCCTTTGGTAGGATTGCCATCTTCACAATGTTAATTCTGCCTATGCAGGAGCATGGGAGGTCTTTCCATTTTCTCAAATCCTCCTCTATTTCTTATTTGAGTGTTTTTATGTTTTCGTTGTATAGATCTTAAACTTCTTTTGTTAAGTATTTTATTTTTGTTGTTGCTATTGAAAATGGGACCATGCCCCTTATTTCTTTTTCTGTATCTTTGTCATTTGCATATAGAAAGGCTACTTTGTGCATTGACTTTGTATCCTGCTACTTTCCTATAGGAGCTAATCACCTTCAGGAGTTTTGGAATAGAGTCTCTCAGGTCTCTTACATATACAATAATGTCATCAGCGAATAGAACTAACTTAACTTCTTCCTTTCCAAATTGTATCCTTTTATTTCTTTCTCCTGTCTTATTGCTTGAGCTAGGACTTCCAGTACTATATTGAAAAGCAGAGGTGAGAGTGGACAACCCTTTCTTGTTCCTGTTCTCAATGGGAATTCTTCCAGTCTCTCTCCATTAAGTATTATTTGGGCCTTCGGAGCTTTATATATTGCCTTTATTATGTTAAGATATGAACCAACCATGCCAATTCTCTCCAATATTTTGATCATGAAGTGATGTTGTATTTTGTCAACATCCTTTTCTGCATCTATCAAAATGATCATGTGGTTTTTATGTTTAACCTTGTTTATGTGGTGTATTACATTGACAGATTTCCATATGTTGAATCACCCCTGTGTTCCTGGGATGAATCCCACTTGATAAAAGTGGATAATGCTTTAGATGTGTTGTTGAATTTGGTTTGTGAGGATTTTGTTCAGGATCTTGGCATCTAAGTTCATCAGGGGAATAGGCTGGTAGTTTTCTTTTCTTGTGGTATCCCTGCCTGGTTTTGCAACTAGGGTGATACTAGCATCATAGAAGGAGTTGGGTAGCTTTCCCTGTTATCCAATTGCTTGGCACAGTTGGAGGAAGATTGGTTTGAGCTCTTCCATGAAGGTTTGATAGAATTCAGCTGAGAAGCCATCTGGTCCTGGACTCTTCTTTGTGGGGAGGTGTTTTATTACTTTTTCAATCTCACTGAGTGTAATAGGTTTGTTTAGGAGATTAATCTGCTCTGAGTTTAGCTTTGGTAGGTGGTATATGTCCAGGAATTTATCCATCTCTTCCACATTATCCAGTTTTGTGGAGTAGAGGTTTTTGAAGTAAGACCTGGTAATTCTCCCAATTTCACTTATCTCTGTTGTGATCTCTCATTTTTCATTTTGAATTTTGTTAATTTGAAGCATCTCTCTCTCTCTCTCTCTCTCTCTTTTTTTTTTTTTTTTTTTTTTTGCTTGATCAGATTGGCCAGGGGTTTGTCAATCTTGTTTATTTTTTCAAAGAACCAGCTCTTTGTTTTGTCAAGTTTCTTACTTATTTTATTAGTTTCCAATTCATTAATTTCTGGTCTCATCTTAATTATTTCTTTTCTTCTGGAGTTTCTAGGCTTGGATTTTTCTCGCTTTTCTAGTGCCTTTAGGTGGATGGTTAGGTTATACATTCGGGATCTCTCTGTCTTTATTATGAAGACATTTAGTGCTATGAATTTTCCCCTGAGGACTGCCTTCATTGTGTCCCATAAGCTTTATTCTCATCATCACCTTTCATTTAAGAACTCAAAAATCTAAAAAATAAAAAGTCAAACAACCCACTCATACAATGGGACAAAGAGCTGAACAGGCATTTCACAGAGGAAGAAACACAAATGGCAAACATCCACTTAAGAAATTGCTCATCATCTCTAATCATCGGGGAAATGCAAATTAAAACAACTATGGGATTCCACCTTACTCCAGTAAGGATAACAAACATCAAAAAATCAAATGAAAATGAATGCTGGTGAGGATGTGGAGAAGTAGGAGCACTTATCCAATGTTGGTGGGAATTTAAGATGGTACAAGAAGTTTGGATAGCAATATGGGGATTCCTGAAAAAGCTGACTATAGAGTTATCAACAGACCCAGTTATTCTCTTACTGGGCATCTAGTCTAAAACCTTTAAACCACAGTCCAGAGAGATTTGCTTAACCATGTTTACAGCAGCTCAGTTCGTAACAGCTAAGAGCTGGAATCAACCCAGATGTCCATCACTGGAAAAATGGATAACTAAGATGTGGTATATCTACACAATGGAATTCTATACAGCAGTAAGAAAAAAATGACACGATGGGTCATGATATGCAGAGACATTTAGCTTACCCATAACTGTGGGCTAACTCCACAATGCATGACCCATATACCTCAACAAGGAGGGGCCAAGGCGGGGGTAGGTCACAGATGAGCGTAATAATGGTACCAAACTGACTCTACTTGCTGAATACAAAACTAACTAATAAAGAAAACAAAAAAAAAAAATGACACAATGAAATTTCAGGGAAAATGGTTAAACGTGGAACAGATCATTCTCACTGAACTTACCCAATCACAGAAAAAAAATCGCCACATAGTCTCACTCATCTACAGCACCTAACCTGAATCTACCCAAGATACCTTACATATCCAGCATGCATCTCGTGGACTAGACACTAGGATGGAAGGGGAGGAATGGGAAGGACATCAAAGGGGTGGGAAACACAAATCTAGACCCAAACGGCAATGGTACCATAAAATTATACTTACTAAAAGACAGACCAAATGGCTGATCCTTCACCAGGCCCTTACAAGTAACACCTGAACCACAAAACACTGGAGAGGGTAGGATCTAACCAATCTTCTACATCTTCCCTCCCTCCCTCTCCCTCTCTCTCTCTCTCTCTCTCTTCTCTCTAACTCTTGTATATTAGTTATCTTTTTTCCTCATTGTCTTAGTGGGCACTGACCTGTAACTCCCAGTACCAGCATGGAGCTATCATCCACAATGAGCTTTTGATCAGAGAGACCTACAAGGTTTCCTAAAAGACAGACAGATTTCTGTCAGAGTGCTTGATGACCCACCAAAGGCTAGTGGTAAGACCCTACTGCTGAAGACACCTTATGTGGTTGACATGCAAAATATAATGGCATGGCTCAAAGTTGGAAGAGAGTCAGTCCCCAGACAGTCAGCGCATCTAGTGCCAGAAGGTGCTACATGGGCGACTGGGGGAAAATGACCAATATCTGTCCAAGCAACTCATGGTCTAACCTACTTAGCAACAAATAACTTGTTGTGATGCCCACACAAGTGCAATAGGGGCACACAGCCATGGTGGGGAACCAACTGCTCTTAATCTGGCTAACTGATCTCCTCAGTGGTAAGGGACCCATACCTGGAGCTGGGAAACTAGTCAGACCATATCCAAACTTAAGCCCACTTGCCAATATCAAGCTACCATCAATCATGGGCTGCAAGAGGGCCTACACCTATTAAATTCTCTATAAAAAAGTAATGGTTATCTCATTGTCCTAGTGCTAACTTACTCTCCATTGGAGAATCTGCTTCTCTTTTTCAGATAGATGTAGATCCTAAGGAGAGAGCCACCCCATCATACCTCAAGAAGGCCCTGGCTGAAACTAAGAAAAATTGGCAAAACTTGCAAGGGTGCTGTTTTCCTGATGAACCGGATACCATCACAAGGGTGAAGGAGACCAACACAGAGAAAAATCAACTCCTACCAAATCAGAGAACCAGAGCCTCAGAGTCCCCCAAAACCTCATCACTGTAGCAGATCAAAAATCAACCCAACATGGCTCTAGGAAATTTTGTGGAAGAGGGGGCGGAAACAATGTCAGAACCACATATTGGGACATGATATGCAGAGACATTTCTCCTACCCATAACTGTGGGCTAACTCCACAATGCATGACCCATATACCTCAACAAGGAGGGGCCAAGGGGAGGAGTTTGGTCATGGATGAGCCTAATAATGGTACCAAACTGACTGTATTTGCTGAACACAAAACAACTAATAAAGAAAAAAAGAAAAGTGGATAACTAAGATGTGGTATATCTGCATAATAGAATTCTACACAGCAGTAAGAGAAAATCACACAATGAAATTTGAGGAAAAATGTTTGAACCTGGAACAGATCATTCTCAGTTAACTTACCCAATCACAGAAAGAAAATCACCACATAGTCTCACTCATCTAGAGCACCTAATCTGAATCTACCCACGATGCCGACATACTGAAAAACTATCTCGAAGACTACAATAGGGTTCATGGGGAGGGAAAGGAGGGAAAGAGAGGGGGTGGGAGACACAAATCTAGACCCAAATGGCAATGGTACCATAGAATTCTACATCCTAAAAGGCAGACCAAGTGTCTGAACCTTCACCAGGCCCTTAGAGGGAACACCTGAACAAGACACTGGAGAGGGTATGATGAAGACTGACCTTAATCTTCTACAGCTTCTCTCTCTCTCTCTCTCTCTCTCTCTCTCTCTCTCTGTTCTCTCTAACTCTTATATTAGTTATCTTTTTCTTCCTTTTCTTAGTGGGCACTGACTTGTAATTCCCATTACCAGCATCTGGCTGTCATCCACAATCAGCTTCTGAACAGAGAGACCTACAAGCTTTCCTGAAAGAAAGACAGATTTCTGTCAGAGTACTTGATGACCCACCAAAGTTAGTGGTAAGACCCTAGTGCTGAAGACACCTTATGTGGTTGACACGTAAAATGGAATGACATGGCTGGAAGCTGGAAGAGAGTCAGTCCCCAGACAGTCAGCATTTCTATTGCCAGAAGGTTCTACATGGGCGACTGGGGGAAAATAACCAATATCTGTCCAAGCAACTCATGATCTAAACTACTTAGCACCAAATAACCTGTCAATGCTCGCACATGTGCAATAGTGGTGCACACCCATGGTGGGAAACCAGCTGCTCTTGATTAAGGTAACTGATCCCCTCAGTGAAACGGGACCCATAGCTGGAGCTGGGAAAAAAGTCAGAACCATGTACAAATATGTGCTTGCTCTCCATTATCAACCTACCACCAATTGTGGGCTACAAAGAGGGCCTACAACTATTAAGTTCTCTATGAAAAAATAAGGGTTATTCCATTTGTGTGATGCTAACTTACTCTCCGTTGGTGAATCTGCTTCTCTTTTTTCAGATAGATGGAGATCCTAAGGAGAGAACCACCCTATTGTACCTCAAAAGGGCCCCAGCTGAAACTAAGAACAATTGGCAAAAAAAGCAAGGGTGCTGTTTTCTTGGTGAACTGGGTACCAGCAGAAGGGGGAAGGAGATCAGCACAGAGAAAAATCAACTCCTACCAAATCAGAGATCCAGAGACCCAGAGGCCCCCAACACCTCATCACTGAAGCAGACCAAAAATGAACCCAACATGGCTCAGGGAAATTTGTGGAAGAGGGTGCAGAAAGAATGTCAGAGTCACACATTGAGCCATGAGATGCACAGACTTTTCTCCTACTCATAACTGTGAGCTAACTCCACAATGCATGACCCATATACCCCAATGGGGAATGGCCAGGGGGAGGGGATAGGTCATGGGTCATGGATGAGCCTTATAATGGTACCATCTTGACTGTATTCACTGACTACAAAACTAATTAATAAAAAAACTAATTATAATAAATAAATAAATAAAAATTTTTATTATTATCATGTTCAAGCACCTAGCTTTTCCCTGACACACTCTCTATAACCTCTTGTTGTGTTACTATAGCTTTCTATTTTTGTTTATAATTCTTAATGCAATTGTTTGAACTTTTAGTAGTGGTTGTAATCCTATGACACAGAAATGAAAAAAAAATGCTTCTTGTGTGATAAAAGTAGATAAATAAAATGACAAAAAATATACTTGGTTATTCTGTTTTAAGTTTTATTTGTTCGTCTATTTATTCATTCATTTATTTTTTATGAGAAAGAGGAGCAGAAACAGAGTGAGAGAGAGAATCAGAATGGGTATACCAGGGCCTCTAGCCACTGCAAATGAACTCCAGACACATGTGCGACCTTGTGATTCTGGCTTATGTGGTTACTGGGATATTGATCCTGGCTCCTTAGGTTTTAGAGGCAAATCCGTTAACTACTAAACCATATCTCCAGCCCCCTACATGATTATTCTTAAGTGGTCTTTTGAATATTATGAAAATCTTTGAGATAATGTAAGTGGTCCAGGTAATGAATAAATATATTTTTTCCTCATATAGTGGAGGATGAGTCTTGGATGAACTAGATGCTAAGCAGTCAGTTATTAATCTATACAATGCACTGTACATCTGAAACAGTGAATGAAGTTCACTTAAGGACTTATTTGGACAGCACTGGGAAACTTTATGGTATTTTTTATGAGATACTCTACCTAATTTTCACCAATTAATTTAATTTATTTTACTTTTTGTGTTTGCTTTCAAGGTGGGGTCTTGCTGTAGTCCAGGCTGACCTGGAAATCACTATGTAGTCTCAGGGTGGCCTCAAACTCAAGGCAATCCTCCTACCTCTGCCTCTGGAGTGCTGGGATTGAAGCTGTGCACACCCACGCCCAGCTTAATTTATTTTATATTTACTTAAAATTGTCTTCATGATTCAATTATATCAATATGAATAGTTTCAATCTATTCAAAACTTCATGTAAAATATGGCACTAACATATTTTATGGCTTTAATAGTAGAATAAATAACCTTTTTTTTCTGCTTGTTTTGTTTTTCGAGGTAGGGTCTTGCTCTAGCCTAGGCTGACCTGGAATTCACTATGTAGACTCAGGGTGGCCTTGAACTCAAGACAATCTTCCTACATCTGCCTCCCGAGTGCTGGGATTAAAGGCGTGAGCCACCACGCCTGGCATAAATAACCATTTTTAAATTGACAATGAATAAGGAAAATATTGTATGCAAGTGACATGTCATTGATATCTTTCTATCACATCTCAGATCTGGGATCAATTACTTTTTCTGTTATATAGACCATTTGGGAAGCTTTTCTGACGTTATTTCTCATTTATATTTTTGAATCTATATGAGAAACATTTTAAGTTAAATAATATTGAATCTTTTTATCATTTAAAAATTGTATTGTCGTTTTTTACCAAGAGAGATTATTGAAAATAAGAAGCATAGAGCTGGGTAAAGACAAGGAGTTACTTATCATATAAAATTGAGGTAAATTATTTAATTCTCATTATTTCCACTATATCAGAATATATACATACACATACACACACACACATACACACACACACATATATATATATATATATACAAGTGAAGTATAAAATCAATCTCAACCTTTAGATTTAACAATTCAACCTTCCATTTGATTACATAATGCAAACAGAGGGCTAGAGAGATGGCTCAGCAGTTAAATGCAGTTCCTATATAAACATGAGGCCCTGAAAGTGCCAGAGTTCCAGCCTCTAGAACCCATACACACACCTGGGCATGGCCACACATGTCTGTAATCCCAGTTCTAAGATAAATACAGGAGAGTGATGGAAGAGACACACTACATTCTCTTGCTGCCCCATCAAGCAAGCCCACAGGGCAGCACAGTCAGGCACATAGGGTGCTGTTCATCACATACACATGGCATCCATCACACATAAATTACACATACCATGAGTATATACACATACATAAGAATGTTTTGAAATTTTAAATATAATATTAAATGTTTTTTTTTTTTTTTTTTTTTTTTTTTTTTTTTGCTAAATGGCAGCTATATTACTAGTCTGTTAACTACAGGACAGTTTTGAGTTGCCAGCTTCAATGAATGAAGCAGTGAGGAGCTGAAGGTGAAAATCTCATAGGAACTAACCATTGGTCCAGAAACTAGTAGAGCATCAGAACACACTCTCATAATTTTATCTGACTAACTCAGTAAATTAACATGTACTCAAAATTTCCAGTTGTTTATTAATTGAAAGGCTAAAGAACAGGAATTCACCACATTGAAAACCAGCAAGGATTATCCATCTGTGTGCAGAGCAGCAACAACAAGGCAAAACCCTATTATATGATACCAGTCCAAAGCCAGAACTGAACTTTATAAGACACATAGGAACGAACATATGCTAGGAAAGTTGGTCTTAAATTGGAAATTAATTATCTTACTCACCACCTCCAAATCTGCTTAGGTTTGGCATTGCTTATGATGCATAATCTTGGTTTCAGTGACTATAAACAGATAATTCAAGGTAGAAGCTATTACTTATTTCTGCTGGCAATACACATATTAGTCAACACTGATAACTTTTGCAGATCACATTAAATCATTAACCAGAGATGGGATTTGCACTCGCCTTCCTCAGTTGTAATGCTGTACTCATTGCTCATGCTCTCCTTATCCCTTTATATCATCCGGAGGTGTTGAGAGGATAGGGTGTATTTAAAGTACTGAGTTAAATAGAGAAGCATGTTTTATAAACCACATGACTGTCTTTACCATTTATATTATTACTGCTATTATTTGTATTGTTATTTGCTCTGCTATAAATACATCCCACAAAATGCATGTGCTAGAACTTAATCTGTAGTGCTTCTTTTGAGAGCTGGGAGCTCTAGTGGTGTATT
Source organism: Dipus sagitta (assembly GCA_036346955.1). NCBI lineage: Eukaryota > Metazoa > Chordata > Mammalia > Rodentia > Dipodidae > Dipus > Dipus sagitta. The sequence continues at coordinate 80,769,328 of CM070783.1, read as the reverse complement.
AGGTAATGAATTTTCTCATGATTAAAATAATGCTCTTATTGGGGGTGGTAGCATGGATATGTGCTGAAAGAATGAGTTTGCCTCCCCTCCTTCTCAAATGTAAATGGCTCTGGCTATGTGTCCTTTGAACAAGATGATGCTGTAAGGAGGACCTAATTATATATATCCACCTGTTATATTTGGCTTCTCATTTTTAAGACTTCCCTTCCATTATCAAGACTACCTTTTTAGTTAAAGGGAACCAAAGTTTAAATTTGGGGGATTATGCACCGTGAATTTAAACTTTGGTTCCCTTTAACTAAAAAGGAAGTCTTGATAATTTATCACAGGTAAGGACACAGACCATGAAAAGAATGATACAGAGGGTCTTGTAGTGATCTCTGAAGCAGTTAGTGCTTTCAGGGTAAGGCATCTGAAAAGGTATTTTGATGCCTTAACTAATTCAGTATCCAGTCTTACCTCATGTCTCTGCACCTTCACTCTGGTGGAGTTCTCCTTGGACATTCCAGCCATAGTTCAAACTGACCTATGCAAGTGCCCTGCTATTCAGTAGGTCAGAGGTCACACTTTTATAAGAGTCAATGATGACTTCACCAGCACAGAGACTGTATGATCTGTGAGGCCATAGTGACCTCCACATAGATTTTAGAGTATCAGTTACAGAGGCTAGTGGTCCAAGTACAGTCTTCTGACAGGTACAGAGCCAACACAAAATCCAGATATAAATGAGAACATTGTGCTCTAACTTCACTGGAGCAATGCTGGGGAAGCTAGGGAAATGGCACAGCCTTCAAAACCCTAAAGAATCAAGCAAGCTGCATGCAATTTGGGCCTGCAGATGTTGCAGGCATACCATTACAGGTATGAGTCAGAGTCTAAAGGTCACATACAAAGATTTACAGGTTCTCATGTGCCATAGCAAAGACATGGACCATGGACGAACATGTGAATACTCAGATAAGCAATTTATAAAGAAAGAAATGTGCTCCCAATAATGGAAGCCGGCCAGAGAGATAAGAAATTTAACAGGTGCAAATAGCCCCTAACTACCAGTGTAGTGAGCCTTTGTAGCTTATTTACTAAAACCTTACATCTCTTGTGTTCATATACCTCATTTTTACACCTCCACAGCAGGATTGCTAAACATAAGAGGTGCTATGAGGATTAAGTAAAGGTGGTCAGGTGGGGGGGATATGGAGTAATTGGACAGTACTCTGATGCTTTAAAACTTAAATGTTATTGTCCTTGTTGGATATTAAATTTCCTTGGAACCACTTACCCTTTGTCTTTCCTACTTATCTCTTCTGAAATGGAGGTGACTGTCTTATGCCGGTCCCACTGTGACATTTCAATAGAATGTAATTTATTTCCATGTACAACCTCATAGCTGGAGGGAGATTTGGTGGCAATGAGTCATGCTTTGAATCTTGCCCACATTTAATTCACTTGAATTGAACTTTTAATTTGATGTTGGAAAACTTTAAGGTTTTAGGTGCTACTAGTATGCATTGTAATCAGCTCCAAGCTGCTGGGATGAACTTCCAAACAGCCATGGATTATGGGAAGAATGGCATTGATTTCATGCTTACAGATCCAGAGGAAGTTCCATAATGACAGAAGAAGCTGTCTGCCTTTCACCGATCTTAGCAACCAGTACCACAAGCAAGCACAAAAAGTGGGCAGCAGCGAGCAAGGAACTATGCAGAGACCATATCATTAGCTCAGATCCTACCTAAAGTGCACCTTAGGGGTGGATCCTAGAATCTGTCCACAGTGACACTGTTTCAGACAGATGGCTGGAAATGAAAGTTACAATTTTTAATAAAACACCTGAGTCTATTGGGAGACATACATTCAAACTACCAGAGTGTGCAAATAATGCATTTTGCATGTGAGGACATGAATTTGGTGGGTCAAAGGAGGGTGTTATGTGTGTAACCCCAAACTTCCTTATTGGAAACTTAGTCTACTGTGAAGCACTACAGAGAATATTTTCTTTTTATGTTAATTGTTATTACTATTATTATCATTGTTAACAAAATATTTCATATGGATACATCATGTGTTGGTACCATCTTTTCCATCATCCCTGCCCCCATTCCATTGGGGATGCTCCTCATTGGAGTTGCAGGTATTCCCCATGGGATTGTGGTTTATGTGTTGTGTGAGCAGCAATCTGCTATGTTTTGGGGGGAGGGAGGGAATGCCTCTGAGCATAATGTCTCAACCTGTGGCTCTTAAATCTTTCTGCCCCTCTTCCCCAAAATTCTTTGAGCCATGATGGGTGAGTTTTATGACTACTTCAGTGATGAGCTCTTAGTAGACTATAGATGTCTGCTTTGGTAGGTGTTGAGTATCCTCAGGGTCTGTCTCTTACAAACTGGAGCTGATTATCAGGTTCAGCATGGAAGCAGAATTTCCTCAATTCCTCCATGGTTTCAGTTGTGACTTGGCTGAAGTGCAAAGGGTAGTTTATTTCCTCTGGTCTTGGCTACCTTCTGAAAAAGAATAGGTTCTCCAATGGAGAGTGAAGTCAGCATAGTTTAATTGGAATAAGCATTATTAATTTAGGGAGAATTAGATGTATGTTAACCATCTTTTAGCCAAAGACTTGTAAGAGCTTGACACAGGAGAACATAATCTTTGTCTCCTTAGGATTCTGATCGGGCTCCCAATTCCACACATGGGTTCCTTTATGCTAAGAGGATATCTTAGACAATCAGAAAGCTAATGGTTACCCACTGAGGCTGTGTGCCACCATTCCACTGGTGTTTACTACCTGACAGGGTGTTTGCTTCAGAGAACATTTTCTTTGAGGGGGAAATTAGGCCACAGGTCTAACCCAGCAGCAGCAATGGACAAAAAGCCATACTTGTTCTGCAGAAAAGGATGAGTTCAAAACATTTTCCTCTTCTGGCCTTCTGTCTTTTTCCAAGCGAAATATCAGATACAGTTCCATAGTATTGGACTTCCCATCCTGCAGTCAGTATATTTCTGTTGCTTATAAATTATTATGCTGTGGATATAGCAGCATAAAACAAACTAAACTCTCACTGATGGTATTTCATGCATTAGATATACAATGCATATTCTTTGACAAAAGTAACAAGATATTTGTTAAAATTCCATCATTTTGAAATTTTGATCAACCAAACAGTTTAATTAACCTTTCATTATGTCAATCATTTCTACATAGAAAACACTACAATATACTTGTTCTGTCATTACTATCCCTCTCTCAGAGAGAGCGAAACTGAGGTTTAGATATGGTCTGTGCATTATTCAAGGTCTTGAAGCTGGAAACCAGTAAACAGGGAATTGAATCCTGAACATTCTAAACAATTAAATATATTTCTGCAGAGGATATTGTCTGGTTTTTAAAGTTTATACTGAGAACTTTACTTACTAAATGGAATCTTCAGACTCTTGCCCACCTTCGCCACTTCTCATTTTCTCTTCTATTGGGTTGATAATTATCTATGGAAATCTCCTATGGTCTTAAGAGTTTAAAACTTATGCTAGACCCAAGTGAGACCCAAACTTAACCTCCACTTATCCTTTGAAATTCCCTGTCATTCTTTATGGTCCTTTGCTCTGCTTGTCATTGCAAATTATATTTAGCTTTCCACTTTTACAGATCCTTAAGAAATGGATAACATATAGGTATACAATGTTTATACCCTTGTATAAGATAAAAATCAAATTAAATTTTCAATGTGATAGAATGAGAACAATTATAAAAGAAAGGTTTTAATATGAATATACACATTGATGAAATTTTAATTTTCTGCATAAAATTAAAATGTATCCTCATTAAATATTCAATATAAATGTATGAACATCACTTTACACAACACTATTGCAAAGCTATGATAAAAAATTATGAATAATAAATATCAAAATCAGTGGCATTATGCAATATGCTTTGCCAGAACAAAAAATATTTCTGACTTAGAAGTATTTGAAAGACTCAAATTAATGTTATTCTTTTTGACATTATGCTTACGTTTTCAATTTATACTTGGTAGTTTGAAAACAGAGAAATAAATTTGGGGCTGCCTCACATTAGTGTGAAAACTCCTCTGACATTGTAAAAATATCAACAGGCTTAAGTTACTTAAATAATTTGTGGTGTTTGAAGAAAGCTCATCAGCACCTTGTAAATTTTCACATAGTTTGTGTTATAACTTCATTTCTAGAAGAGCTATCATAGCACAAAAGAAGTCCCATGTGCAATTAATAACTGAAAGAATCACTGAGTGATTCTGAAGAGAAGACACTTCATAATAAAGACTAAATTCTCAACTCAGTGTGTAGGACTGAGGCATTAATAAGAGTTATACTAGTAGAAATTATTTTACTCTTTTCTCCTTTTTGGTATGCCCACCCACTTGGAAGATTAGCTGTACATTGAACTTTATTCAATTAGTTCATAATTCTATTGGAAAGTAAGGCTAGCTTATGTTATGATTTAGAATATATTTCTTTAAAGGGCCAATTCATTGTTTTCCTGCAAATAAGATTTTTATCTTTCATTATTTCACATAAGCAATGTAGAGCGATATTATAAGATTTACTATGCACCATTAAATAGTTTTCTGACTTAAAATTCAACCAATACATAAACCATTAAGGCTATTACTGATATAGGTGCAGTTTGAGCAGAAGTTTAGTTATGGAAATAAAGACCTGCAGCTAAATATAATAGACTGTGTTCTAAGGTTGCATCCCAAGGATTAGGAAAGAGCCAGAAGAATTAATCCTCCTCTCAGCCCTTTAATTCATCATGCCAGTTCTCCAATTCTTGCCACCAATATTCATAGGACATGAGTAGGGAGAATAACAGAATGTTGGAGTGAAGAGTTACTGTTAGAGTTATTGTAAACATTTTTTTGGGTGGGGGAAATGATTGAATAATCATACAGACAAGTGACAAGTTCTCAGTTGTGTAGTTCATAGAGAAGAGAGGTAGTGTGATCTTACTCCATGATGGACGTTTGCTGAGCTGCAGTACTTCTTTGTTTCTTTGTCTTTCTTTCTTTCTTTCTTTCTTTCTTCCTTCCTTCCTTCCTTCCTTCCTTCCTTCCTTCCTCCCTTCCCTCCTTCCTTCCCTCCTTCCTTCCTTCCTTCCTTCCTTCCTTCCTTCCTTCCCTCCTTCCTTCCCTCCTTCCTTCCCTCCTTCCTTCCTTCCTTCCTTCCTTCCTTCCTTCCTTCCTCCTTCCTTCCTTCCTTCCTTCCTTCCTTCCTTCCTTCCTTTCTTCCTTCCTTCCTTTCTTCCTTCCTTCTGAATTCCTTCCTTCCTTCTGAATTCCTCTTTCTTTCTTTCTTTCTTTCTTTCTTTCTTTCTTTCTTTCTTTCTTTCTGTCTGTCTTTCTTTCTTTCTTTTTTTTCATTACCTAAATACATCATGTGTTGGTCCCATGCTTTTCTTCGTCCTTGCCCCCATTCTGGTAGGGGGCCCCTCCTCAGTAAGGTTGCTGGTATTCCCCATGGGGTTGTTAGTTATGCATTGTGGGAGGAGCAGTCAGGTATTGGTGGTAGGCAATGCCCCTGGGCATGATGTCCCAACTTGTGCCTCTTACAATCTTTCTGCTCCCTCTTCTGCCAAATTCCCTGAGCCTTGGTGGATGTATTTTAAGTTTACTTTGGTGATGAGCTCTTAGAAGCCTCTGGATCTCTGCTTTGGTGAGCATTAAGTATTTGCATCATCTGTCTCCTTCACACAGAGGCTAATTATCATGCTCACCATGAAAGGAGCACTCTTGCTCATCTCCCTGGTTCCTCTGTCATTTCAGCTGGGCCTTGGGTGAAGTACAAGAGGTGGTTTAGCTCCTTGGGTCTCACTACCTTCTGATAAAGAAAAACAGATTCTCCAATGGAGAGTGAAGTCAGCACAGGTTAAACAAGATAAGTGTTTTAAATTTAGGGAGAATTTGATGTATGTATCACTTCCTTTAGCAAAATACTAGTGGGAGTTTGGCATTGGAGAGCACAATCTTTGTCTCAATGGGATTCTGATCTGGTTCCCAGTTCCAAATATGGTTTCCTTCCCACTGAGCAGATCTCTTAGCTAATCAGAAAGCTATTGGTTACCCACCAAGGTTGTGTGCTGCTATTGCACTGGTGTATACTTCTTCTAAGGCTAGTTGCTTCTGAGTAGTTAGACCCCTTGTTGCTCATATCATTGCTGGCCACTTTCCCCCAGTAGCTCATGCAGCACTTTCTAGCACTAAATGGACTCATTATCTGGTGACTGACTCTCTTCCAGATTCCAGTCAGGTCTCTCAGTGTTCTGTGTCAACAGCATATGGCTTCATCAGGAATATAGTCTTATCTTTTACCCCAGGCAGGTAAAAAAGTGTTTTGACAGGAGCCCATCTTGTATTGGGGGCCTCATAAATCTCTCTGATCAATAGCTAATTGTGGATAGCAACTGATTTCTGGTAATGGGAGTTACAGGGCAGAGCCAAAAAAAAAAAAAAAAAAAAAAAAAAAAAAAAAAGGTTGGGATTCATCCCATCCTCTCCAGGGTCCTTCTTTACTTCTTTTCAGGTGATCCCCCCATGTTTTGTTGAGCATAGTCTATCTTCACTCCATGGGAAGGAATTCACACATGGTACTAAAACATTGTCAAAGTCTGTGGTGGGCAAGGTCATATCAATCATAGGGAGAAAAAGCTGTTGTTTGGCTACATGGATATATTGTGCCCTTCAAATTGTCTTCTAAATATTTGCATTTGCTCTCATAGATTACTGGTGAGTTCATAGTTGGTCATAAAAAGCTTTTTTTGGCAGAAGGTAGGGTCTACTGTAGAGATTCAAGACTCACAAAAGTCAGAAGAGTAAGTGACTATTGGGTGCTCAGAACTAAATAAAACATTGCTATCATATCCTCTCAGTCTCTGTGAAAATTATTAAAGTAGGGGCAGAAAGAATACAAGAGCCAGTGGATTAAACTGTATGAATGCTATTTTGAGGGCATGGACTGACCACTGTATTCATGACCCCATTGTAGGTATTACCACTTGCAACAGACATGTAAATATTGGTCCTGTCACCATCTTGCTTTGTATGATGAAGGAGGTCAAAACAAAAATGAGGAAGAGAAAGAAGAGAAGTAAGGAGAAGGAGAAAGCAAAATACAAGAGGGAGTAGTTACAAATATAAGTTTTAGTTAAGTGGCACAAGGATGGGAGACTATAGACAGTAATTAGAGTGGATTATGTTCAAATACATTCTGTTTGAAAATAGTCAGTAAAATAAAAAAAGTAAAAACCTATGTTTATTGAAACATATATATGATGATGTCACATGAAATTCACCTCTTCATTAACTAAAGGCTTATAACATGAAAAACGTGAAGAAATAAACTGGTTTATTTATTTGGCATCCCTCTAAAAATTTCTAATAGGAAAAACAGAGGGCAAAGACAGGAATTGTGAAGAATTGACTCAGTAGTTGACTGAGTTCTACAGAAATGAATTTCACAAGGTTTCAGGCATGCCAAGCAGCATTGATTTTCCCGTGTGCCCTGTTCCCTCTTCGAGACGGAATGGCTCCAATGGTGTCTAGGAGAAACTTCTTTTGGTTATTTGTATGTGTCAGGAGTGACAAAGGCATGTTTCATCTTTAGTTCACTGATCTTCACTGACACAACTTCCACTTGATGAGCTGCACACTATAGTGACTGAATGAACGTATCCCAGAATCTAAACGGATAAAACTTTTCAGAATGAGTGAGAAGTCTGTGAATCCTGGCTGGGCATTGTGGCACACACCTTTAATCCTAGTAGTCAGGAGGCTGAGGTAGGAGGTTATCTGAAATTTCAAGGCTACCTTTGGGCTACAACATGAGTTCCAGGTCAGCTTGGGCTAGAGTGAAGCTCTGCCTGAAAACCATCAAAATAATAATAACAACATTCTTATGATAAGGGCTTTCTGGTACCTAGACCCTCATGATCTTCCCTTTTCTGATGAGCTTGGCTGACATGTAGACAAAAGTGTATAGTAATGGTGCAGTGTGAAAAATATTTTCATTTCTAAATGAAAATCTTGAATTGTGTCTCCAGTACAAAAGAATGAGATATAGGAAGTGAATTGCTAAAAATGTATTGGTATGGAGTAGTTCTGTGAAATGTTGCTTTCCTTAGCAGCAAACTGCATGTTCACATAAAACATACTTAGAAAGCAGAATTGTACAGAGTATATCACAGAGAGAAAGATGGAGTTAGGGTTTAGGTCATGAATAATAATATATGTATATAGAAAAAAACATGAAAAAAACAACATAGCTTAGAAAGCAACACATTTCACATCAGAACAATGATGCAGCAATCTTTTCTATGGGCCAGCTGCAGGCCATAATACACATCAAACATATTCTATCCTCTCCCCTCAAATAAGTGAAATAAAAACAAAGCCTTTTCAATTGTGATGGAATCTTAAATGTTCCCCCAAAGATCTCTGTGTAGACATTTGATACCCAGGCTGTGTTGGCAATAAAAGGTATTAAATCTTTATTCAGTGGGAACAGTGTCTGCACTTAGAGAAACAGAGGCAAGGTGGTACCTTGAAGGAGATAGTGGAATCTTTGTCCCTTTCTCCTATCCCACTCAAGACATGACTGCACTTCCTCCTCCCCATGCTCACATCCACTCCAAATCAATGAGGTCAGCTGATCATAAATTGAAGCAAGCTTGCAAAACTCTGAGCCAAAACAAACCCATCCTTCAAATTGATTGTATTAACAAGCACATTGAGGCTATGCCAACTGAAGGAGAAAGAAGCAGAGATATGTCTAGACAAACAGTTGCCAGAAACTTTGGTCAGTAGGAATAGAGGCATGAACAAGGAAAAAAATAATCAAAGACAATTCTCTGGTAGCAAAATTGCTTCTGCAATACACTTCATTTAGAAAGGTTCATTTTAATCTAGGTTGTAATTCTTATAAGTTGAAAATTTTCTTTTCAGTTTCACTATAGTTTTTTTATTACTATTTTTATCTGTATGATTGTCTTCCTATTTGTTTGTCTACTTTGGAATAAGATTGACAGGGAAATTGATAAGCAGCTCTTCAGTAAGGGAAATCTGATACATAGTAAGTGAATTTTAACAGCTCCTGAAACGTACAAATAATATTGTTTAGTAATAAAATTCTTATGGTTATGCTTTTTCAAAATGCTAATTCAAACATTGCAAACTATATATATATATATATATATATGCATACATATATATATATATATTTCCAATTTTTCATTTGTTCTCCTAATGCTCTTATGACAGAACTATAAAACTTTTGTTTCCAACTACAAGATTAAGTAAGATACAGCTTATATTGGGCATATCATTTCTGGGTGGAGTAAATGGAGGAATATTTGAACTCACTTGGTTCAAAAGATTGTGGCCCCCTCTGCTGGATAGATGACAGTGGTTAAGATACTTGCCTGCAAAGGCTACCAACCTGAGTTTGATTCTCCAGTGCTCACATAAAAGATACTTGCCTGCAAAGCCTACCAACATGAGTTTGATTCTCCAGTGCTCACATAAAACCAGATATGCAAAGTGGTACATGCATCTGGAGTTTGTTTGCAGTGGCTAGAGGCCATGGCATGCCCATTCTCTCTCTGTCTCTGTCTCTCTCTTTCTCCTTGTAAAATAAATAAAATAAATCAAAAAGATTACAGCCCTTGATGTATCTGCACTACTTGGAGCCATGTGAAGTAAATCAGGCCTACAGTACAGTGAACACATGTATTCTCTGATCAGGCCAGTTTCATAGATGCTGTGTTTTCTAAAAAAAACTGAAATGTAAGCAGTTTTAAGAAATTACTTCAAAAATGATTCAATACATTAACATATACTAGAGAAATGTAGGCTACACTAGGTTCTCCTTACTATATTTAAAATAAAGACAATGAGAATAGGCTCTTCCTGCCAAGATGGCGACCGCATAGCTGCGCTGCAAATCCTGGGGGAAGAAAGGCAAGATATTAAGGGTATATAGCGGCTTTTAGGGGAGAGAAATCCGGGAGGGCACAGAGGCGGGGGAACAGGAATTCGCGGATCTCCTCGCGGGTGGGTAGCCCACCCCTCACCCCAAATAACCACCGTGTTCACAGCACCTCCACTGCCGCTGCTGCTGCGCCAGAGCCCGCACGGCTGCCACCGCGCGCCAATTGTTCCCTGTGCGTGGAAGCTTAGACTGCTCCACACTCTCTTCCACTCGCCCACTTACTGAGCATGCCCGGTCCCAAAACAGGTGCCACGCAAGCTCAGACTATGACTTTTGCTTGCACCAGCTCAGGTGCCATCCCCTACATGTCTGCCACACCGGCCGGCTGCCATTGTCCGGTGGTGGGGGAGCACAGACTGCTTCTGGTTCCCAGCGTTCCCAGCCAGAGTTTGGGGGGCTTCAGTGGTTGGTGTCTCAGTGCCACTCCTAGCTTGAACGCAGGCAGCTTTGGCACACTACCGCTTGAGAACTCAGGCAACTTTGGCACCCCTGCCAGGTAGTAGATTGGAGGCTTTGGCAAGTGACAGCCAAAGCCCAGGCTTCTTGGCAACTCCCCCAGGCTGCATAAGATTCCCATTGTTCTTGAGCCCAGGCTGATATGCCCACCTATCTGCCTATACACTGTCATGGGCAGAACACAGCGCAAAAGAAATAACATGAAAAATCAAATGCAAGAAAATCCAGTTAGATCACCCAGTCCCACTATGAATACATCTAACCAAAACATAGAAGAACCAATAGGACCAGAACACCAAACTGAAGCTACGAGCAATGCAACCCTGACCAACCTACTGGTAGAACTTGCAGGAAAGCAACAAAGGGCCAACAATCGTGTGGATGCTGCCATCACTAAACTAGAACTAATAGATAAGAAATTGGAAGGATTAGATAAGAAATTGGAAGGATTTCAGAGAGAGTTAAGAGATTTGAGGGAGAGTGAAAAAAAAGAAGACCTTAAAAATCAGCTGGCCATGCTAAATGAACACATAAAGAAATGCAAGGATGAACTCCAAGAATCATCAAGAAAATCAGCAAATGATGTGAAAAGGGAGCTTGACAGAGGGATGGAAATTATACATAGAAAAGTAATAGAAAATGCAAACTTAATTGAACAAGTCCAAAACTCTCTAGAAGCTCTCAAGAATAAAGTCAGCCAAGTGGAGGATAGAAATTCTGATCTGGAAGACAAGATGGAAGAAACAGTTAGAGAGTTCAAAAATTTCAGTAAGTTCAAAAGCTCCTGTGAACAGAACATGGGGGAATTGTGGGACACACTTAAACGTCCCAATATCAGGATCATTGGAATACCAGAAGGAGAAGAAATTCAGACCAAAGGCATGGAGAACTTATTTAACAAAAGAATTGAAGAAAATTTCCCCAGTCTCTTAAAAGAAAGGCCATCAAGATACAAGAAGCCAATAGAACCCCAAACAGACAGGACCAAAGGAGAAACTCTCCAAGACATATTATCATTAAGACTCTAAACATTGACACCAAAGAGAAAATCCTAAAAGCAGCTAGGGAAAAGCAGCACACCACCTTCAACGGTAACCCCATCAGAATTACTTCAGACTTCTCAATGGAAACCCTGAAAGCTAGAAGGGCCTGGAATGAAACACTGCAAAGTCTAAGAACCTATGGCTTCCAACTCAAACTACTCTACCCAGCAAAAGTATCCTTCATAATAGATGGTGAAAGAAAAACATTCCACGACAAAACTCACCTTTATAGTTATATGAACACAAAACCAAACCTACAGAGAGTATTTGAGGAAGTTCTCCACAGAGAAGAAACAAATAATCAAACACAATTGCCTACAAGAAACAGATCACAACAACCAAACTCAGAGTAGGCACAAAAAACTTCAATGTCCATGAAAACACGAACCCACATTTACCATCACAATATGGCAGGGATCAAATCAAATCTCACAGTCATTACCCTAAATATTAATGGCTTTAATTCACCCATAAGAGACACAAGCTAACAGGATGGATCAAAAAATTAGACCCCTCAATCTGTTGCCTTCAAGAAACGCACCTCACCATTAAAGACAGACATCTCCTCAGGGTGAAAGGGTGGAAAACAGTATTCCAAGCAAATGGGAATAAGAAACAAGCAGGTGTAGCTATATTAATATCGGATAAAATAGACTTCAAACCAAAAATAATCAAAAAAGACAAAGAAGGCCACTTCCTACTTATCAAGGGAATGATCCATCAAGAGGATATTACAAACATAAATCTATATGCACCAAACACAGGGGCACCACAGTTCTTAAGAGAAAACCTACTTAACAATAAAACAGAAATAACCACCAACACCATCATAGCAGGGGACTTCAGTACACCATTATCAGTAATAGACAGATCATCCAAACAGAAACTCAACAGGGAAGTAAGAGAGCTCAACAAAACCATAGATCACTTAGACCTAACAGACATATACAGTAGTTTCCATTCCAAATCCATAGACTACTCCTTCCTCTCAGCAACCCATGGAACTTTCTCTAAAATAGACCATATATTGGATCACAAAGACTGCCTCCATATATTTGGGAAGATTGACATGATGCCCTGCATGATATCAGATCACAATGCTATATTGCTAGAAATCAACAATAAAAGACCCACCAAGAATCCCAACGGCACCTGGAAACTGAACAGCACAGTTTTAAAGAATAAATGGATAGTGGATGAAATAAAAAATGAAATTGCAAAATTTCTAGAATTGAACGACAATGAGAACACATCATAAGAAAACTTATGGGACACAATGAAGGCGGTCCTCAGGGGAAAATTCATAGCAGTCAATGCCTTCATAAAAAAGACAGAAAGGTCCCAAATCAATGACCTAACCATCCACCTGAAGGCACTGGAAAAACAAGAAAAATCCAACCCAAAGAGCTCCAGAAGGAAAGAAATAATTAAAATCAGAACAGAAATCAATGAACTGGCAATGAAGGAAACAATTAAGACAATTGACAAAACAAAGAGCTGGTTCTTTGAAAAAATAAACAAGATTGACAAACCTCAGGCCATTCTGATCAAGCAAAAAAAGGAGAAGCTTCAAATTAACAAAATTCAAAATGAAAAAGGAGAGATCACAAAAGACATAAGTGAAATTGGGAGAATCATCAGGACTTATTTCAAAAACCTCTACTCCACAAAACTGGATAATGTGTAGGAGATGGATAAATCCTTGGACGCATACCATCTACCAAAGCTAAACACAGAGCAGATTAATCACCTCAATCAACCCATCACACTCATGGAGATTGAAAAAGTAATAAAAAACCTCCCAAAAAAGAAGAGTCCAGGACCAGATGGCTTCTCAGCTGAATTCTATCAAACCTTCATGGAAGAACTCAAACCAATCTTCCTCAAACTGTGCCACACAATTGGTGAACAGGGAAAGCTACCCAACTCCTTTTATGAAGCTAGCATCACCCTAATTCCAAAACCAGGCAGAGATGCCACAAGAAAAGAAAACTACCGGCCTATTTCCCTGATGAATTTAGATGCAAATATCTGTAGAGAGCTGCGTAGTGCCGCGCCTTAAAGATGGCGCTGGTTGCCGCCTTCCACCTTCCCGATGGTGAGTGCTCTCTGTGGTAAACAACTCCATATTTGGCTGGGGCTGATGATCTGGCTTGCTTCCGCATATATGGGCCTATCTGCAATCACCACGTGGCGTACTGGGGTTGGTCGACCAGAGGCCTTATATACAATGGGCTGGCTTTCCTCGCAGTCAGTCAGTCAGTCAGTCGGTCGGTCGGTCGGTCGGTCGGTCAGTCAGTCAGTCAGTCAGAAGATTGTTCAAGGTTCCTGAATAAACTGCCTAAAGAAGAATCCAAGTGTTGTGTCTTCCTTGCTGGTCGAGGTGGTCGCGACAAGTGGTGGCCCATACGGGGAACCTTCAAGGGATTCAGAACTTTTTGCAGTCAGGGCAGCGCGCTGGTAAGTTCCCAGGTAAGTGGGATGGAAGGACCGTGACAAGAGTGGTTAGATTGCTCTTCTCTGTAGATAAAGAGAGAGCAGAATAACTTCGCGGGACAGCGAACCAAAGGTGAAAGTTCAAAAAAGGCACTGCTAGGTTGATTATGGGCGCTTCACAGTCGCACCCAATTTTTTTGGCTCTGAATGAGCTGCTTCGTTCGAAGAATTTAAAGCTTAAGAAAGGGACTTTAGAAAGATTTTTGGAGGAGTGCGATACTGTCGCCCCTTGGTTTGCTGATTCTGGCAACCTTACCATCCCATCTTGGAATAAGCTAGGGAGAGACCTCGATTTTGCCTGGGACCAAGGCACACTTAAGCCTGGTGTTCGCCCTATTTGGAAATTAGTACAAAGTTGCCTTGAGGATCAAAGATGCAATGACGCGATAGAAAATGGCCAGGCTGCTCTAGAAATGTTACAAGAGGAAAGATCAGAATAGGTGAACAGCGAGAAAGGGGAAAAGCACAGAACACGACTTTACCCTGATCTGAAAGATCTTCAAGGCTTAGATGGCCCGGAGTCTATGGACTCCGAGGCCGAAACCAGTGATTTAGAAGAGGAAGACCTACAGGCCCTCAGAGAGCAGGTGGAAAAACTTAAAATCAGAAAAAGGGAGAGAAAAAGGGAAAAGGAAAACCCTGGAATAGACCCAAAGATGCAGGGCAACTGTGGGCTTACGCCTCCATCGCCATTGCCACCAGTATATAGTGAGGCAGGACGATTCGCTCCTGCTGGGTGCTCGGGGCAGACTTTTTGCCCAGAGACATGGAGACAGGTTCACATAGAGTTACCTCTTGCTTACCCTGTATTCCAAGATCCACAGGGACAGAGGTATCATGAGCCCTTGGATTTTAAGGTGATAAAATCTCTGGCCGAATCAGTCTGCACTTATGGTATTACAGCCTCATTTACATTGGCTCAAGTGGAGGCTCTCAATAGACATTGCATGACACCTAGTGATTGGTGCAGCCTGGCACGTGCATGCTTAAGCCCAGGACAATACCTGGACTGGAAGGCCTTTTTGATAGAGTATGCAAATGAACAGGCTGCTGCCAATCACGCGGGCTGGGATAGAGATATGTTGCTAGGGCAAGGCAGGTTTGCTAATCAACAAACAGGCTATCCTGTTCAGGTGTTTGAACAGATCAATCAAATTGCAATCAAGGCCTGGAAGTCGTTGCCTAATAAAGGGGAAGTAAGTGGAAATCTTACTAAGATCCTGCAAGGACCTATGGAACCTTTCTCTGATTTTGTAGCCCGGCTGGTAGAAGCTGCAGGCAGGATCTTTGGAGACCCAGACACAGCTATGCCTCTTATTAAACAATTAGTCACTCAGTTCAACGAAATTTTTGCAGGGCACAACTGGACATATCAAAATCCCACCCAACAATCAGCTGCTAACCCTTTTGGTAATTGGATACTCTGTGGGATTAATGGAAGTTGTACTGATGTTTCGCCCATGGTTATGTTAGGGGGCGGAGGCTTTAGTAATGCTAGTTTTACATGGAATAGCTCGGAAATTTTTGAAAAAAGCCTTAGTCGGAGTGCCTCCGGTAGCAATATGACTTTCTCTCCTACTCCTGTGTGTGTTTGGCCTCCATTCGTATGGTTGGTCAGTAATGGCAGTATAGAAAATAACTGGTTAAACTGTACCAATGAGACATGCTTTTACGCCTTGTGCTGGGATGCCTCTAAGCATCCCATAGCCGTGGTTACCTGCATGCCTCGATATGTGCCTGTTCCCGTAGAAGCACCTAGCAGTATGACCTTGCTGAGGTCCAAAAGAGATTTTGGCATTACAGTCGCCATTGTGACTGCTATTACTGTTGCTGCCATTGGGGCTACAGTGTCAGCTGTGGCTCTGTCTAGCATGGTTCAGACAGCCTCAACCTTGAATAATTTGTCGACCACGGTGGTCCATGCTTTGGATTTGCAAACATCCTTAAATTCTCAAATAAAGGGGGGACTGATGATTGTTAATCAATGCATCGACCTGGTCCAAGAGCAAGTAGATACACTTTGGCAGCTGGCCCAGCTAGGTTGCGAATGGAAAATGCCAGGATTGTGTGTTACATCTGTTCAGTATGCTAACTATACAAGAGCTGCTAATTTGTCTAGATCTCTGTCTAGTTTTCTTCTACAGAATTGGTCGCTTGATTTTGAAGATACCTTAAAGGAGCTGAGGTTGGCTGTGGTCCATGTGAATTCCACCAGAGTGGATCTCTCTCTTGCCACAGGATTATCATCATGGCTGACATCTGCTATGAATCACCTGAAGGAGTGGGCAGGAATAGGAGCCTTAGCAGGCCTTCTAGTGTTGATTTCCTTAGTCTGTCTGTGGTGTTTATGCATAATTAGAGCTACGCAGAGGCGTAATGCAGCCATGATTATTCAAGCTTTTACAGCCATGGAAATGGGAGAGTCCCCCCAAGCCTGGTTGGCCACTGTAAAACCTTGACGCTCAGGATGCGAGGCAAAGCACTGCACCCCGAGTCAGCTTTTGGCTTTTGGCGACTTGGAGAAGAGTATGTTCGTTTGCATGCGGGTTGATACCCCAGATCCCGCCTCTGAAAAAATGGTATCAGACGGGTCTGGCACTCATGGGATGGATAACAGCTTATGAGGACCAGACAGTTGTCCTTGTGAACTTCAGAGATTGAACCTCTACTCTTGCCTGTTGCATCTTAAAAACAAAAGGGGGAACTGTAGAGAGCTGCGTAGTGCCGCGCCTTAAAGATGGCGCTGGTTGCCGCCTTCCACCTTCCCGATGGTGAGTGCTCTCTGTGGTAAACAGCTCCATATTTGGCTGGGGCTGATGATCTGGCTTGCCTCCGCATATGTGGGCCTATCTGCAATCACCACGTGGCGTACTGGGGTTGGTCGACCAGAGGCCTTATATACGATGGGCTGGCTTTCCTCGCAGTCAGTCAGTCAGTCAGTCGGTCGGTCAGTCAGTCAGTCAGTCAGTCGGTCGGTCGGTCGGTCAGCCAGTCAGTCAGCCAGTCAGTCGGTCGGTCGGTCAGTCGGTTGGTCAGTCAGTCAGTCAGTCGGTCGGTCTGTCGGTCAGTCGGTCGGTCGGTCGGTCAGTCAGTCAGTCAGTCAGTCGGTCGGTCAGTCAGTCAGTCAGTCAGTCAGTCAGTCAGTCGGTCGGTCAGTCAGTCGGTCAGTCAGTCAGTCGGTCGGTCGGTCGGTCAGTCAGTCGGTCGGTCGGTCAGTCAGTCAGTCAGTCAGTCAGTCAGTCGGTCGGTCAGTCAGTCAGTCAGTCAGTCAGAAGATTGTTCAAGGTTCCTGAATAAACTGCTTAAAGAAGAATCCAAGTGTTGCGTCTTCCTTGCTGGTCGAGGTGGTCACGACAAAGATCCTAAACAAAATCCTTGCAAACCGAATCCAACAACACATCAAAAGCATTATCCACCTTGACCAAGTGGGATTCATTCCAGGAACACAGGGGTGGTTCAACATACGGAAATCTGTCAATGTAATACACCACGTAAACAAGGTTAAACATAAAAACCACATGATCATTTTGATAGATGCAGAAAAGGCCTTTGACAAGATTCAACATCACTTCATGTTCAAAACACTGGAGAGAATTGGCATGGTTGGTTCATATCTTAACCTAATAAAGGCAATATATGAAGCTCCGGAGGCCCAAATAATACTTAATGGAGAGAGACTGGAGGAATTCCCATTAAGATCAGGAACAAGACAGGGTTGTCCACTCTCACCTCTACTTTTCAATATAGTACTGGAAGTCCTAGCTCAAGCCATAAGACAGGAGAAGGAAATAAAAGGGATACAATTTGGAAACGAAGAAGTTAAGTTGGCTTTATTCGCTGATGACATGATTATATATGTAAGAGAGCCGAGAGACTCCATCCCAAAACTCCTGAAGGTGATTAACTCCTATTGCAAAGTAGCAGGATACAAAATCAATGCACAAAAATCAGTAGCCTTCCTTTAGGCAAAGGACAAAGATACAGAAAAAGAAATAAGGGACATAGTCCCATTTTCAATTGCAACAACAACAACAAAAATACCTTGGAATAACATTAACCAAGGAAGTGAAAGATCTATACAATGAAAACATAAAAACACTCAAAAAAGAAATTGAGGTGGACTTGAGAAAATGGAAAGACCTCCCATGTTCCTGGATAGGCAGAATTAACATTGTGAAGATGACAATCCTGCCAAAGGCAATATACAGATTTAATGCAATTCCAATTAAAATCCCTACCTTGTTCTTCACAGAGATAGAAAAAATGATCTCAAATTTCATATGGAAAGGCAGAAGGCCTCGCATTTCCAAACATATCCTCAGCAAAAGAAATACCTCTGGAGGCATCACCATACCTGATCTAAAGCTATATTACAAAGCCATAGTAATAAAAACAGCATGGTACTGGCATAAAAACAGGAGTATAGATCAATGGAATAGACTTTAGGATCCGGACTTTGGGTCAAGCAACTATAGTTACTTGATATTCAATAAAGACCCAAACAATATAGGCTGGAAAAAAGACAGCATCTTCAACAAATGGTGCTGGACAAACTGGATAACCATATGCAGGAAACTGAAACTTGACCCACACATTTCACCATGCACTACCCTCAAGTCCAAATGGATCAAAGATCTCAATATAAGACCAGAAACTCGAATACTACTGGAAGAAAATTTAGGAAGTACTTTCCATGATATAGGAATGGAAAAAGACTTCCTGAACAAAACCTCAGTAGCTCATGAACTTAAACCGTCACTCAACCAATGGGATCACATGAAGCTGAAGAGTTTCCTTACAGACAAGCATACAATAAGCAAATCCAATAGATTACCCACAGAATGGGAGAAAATATTTGTGGGTTATCGAACTGATAGAGGCCTAATCTCTAGAATCTACAAAGAACTCAAAAATCTAAACAGTAAGAAGTCAAACACCCCACTCACAAAATGGGGCAAAGAGCTAAACAGGCAGTTCACAGAGGAAGAAATAGAAATGGCAAACATACACTTAAGAAAATGTTCATCATCCCTAATCATCAGAGAAATGCAAATTAAAACAACTATGAGATTCCACCTTACCCCAATAAGGATAGCAAACATCAAAAAATCAAATAAAAATAAATGCTGGCGAGGATGTGGAGAAGTAGGAACACTCATCCACTGTTGGTGGGAATGTAGGATGGTACAACCACTTCGGAAAGCAATATGGAGACTTCTGAAAATGCTGAGTATAGAGAGACCAAACGACCCAGTTATTCCCTTAATGGGCATCTACCCTAAAACCTTCAAACCACAGACTAAAGAGACTTTCTCAACCATGTTTATAATGGCTCAATTTGTAATAGCTAAGAGCTGGAATCAACCCATATGTCCATCACTAGAAGAATGGATAACTAAGATGTGGTATATCTACACAATGGAATTCTATACAGCAGTAAGAAAAAATGACACAATGAAATTTGAGGAAAAATGGTTGAACCTGGAACAGATCATTCTCAGTGAACTTACCCAATCACAGAAAAAAATCGCCACATAGTCTCACACATCTACAGCACCTAACCTGAATATACCAAAGATATCTTAAATACCCAGCAAGCATCTCCTAGACTAGACACTAGGATTGAAGGGGAGGGAGGGGAGGGCATCAATGGGGTGGGAAACACAAATCTAGACCCAAACGGCAATGGTACCATAATCTTCTAATTACTAAAAGACAGACCAAAGAGCAGATCCTTCACCAGGCCCTTACAGGGAACACCTGATCCACAAGACACTGGAGAGGGTAAGATTGAGATTAACCTTAATCTTCTACATCTTCCCTCCCTCAATTCCCCTCTCCCTGTCTCTCTCTGTCTTATCTCTAACTCTTATATATTAGTTATCTTTTTCCTCATTTTCTTAGTGGGCACTGACCTGTAACTCCCAGATCCAGCATGGGGCTATCATCTACAATGAGCTTTTGATCAGAGAGACCTACAAGGTTTCCTAAAACAAAGACAGATTTCTGTCAGAGTACTTGATGACCCACCAAAGGCTAGTGGTAAGACCCTACTGCTGAAGATACCTTATGTGATTGACATGCAAATTAGAATGGCATGGCTGGAAGTTGGAAGAGAGTCAGTCCCCAGACAGTCAGCGCATCTAGTGCCAGAAGGTGCTACATGGGTGAGTGGGGGAAAATGACCAATATTTGTCAAAGCAACGCATGGTCTAACCTACTTAGCAGCAAATAACTTGTTGTGATGCCCACACAAGTGCAGTGGTGGCACACAGCCATGGTGGGGAACCAACTGCTCTCAATTTGGCTAACTGATCCCCTTACTGGTATGGGACCCATAGCTGGAGCTGGGAAACACGTCAGAACCAGATCCAAATGTAAACCCACTCTCCAATATCGAGCTACCATCAATTGTGGGCTACAAGAGGGCCTACACCTATTAAATTCTGTATTAAAAAAAAAAAAAGTAAGGGTTATCTCATTTGTCCTGGTGCTAACTTACTCTCTGTTGGAGAATCTGCTTCTCTTTTTCAGATAGATTTAGATCCTAAGGAGAGAGCCACCCCATCATACCTCAAAAGGGCCCCGGCTGAAACTAAGAAAAATTGGAGAAACAAGCAAGGGGGCTGTTTTCCTGATGAACCGGATACCAGCACAAGGGGGAAGGAGATCAGCACAGAGAAAAATCAACTCCTACCAAATCAGAGAGCCAGAGCCTTAGAGGCCCCCAACACCTCATCACTGAAGCAGACCAAAAATGAACCCAACATGGCTCAGGGAAATTTTGCGGAAGATGGGGCGGAAAGAATGTCAGAGTCACATGTTGGGTCATGATATGCAGAGACATTTAGCTTACCCATAACTGTGGGCTAACTCCACAATGCATGACCCGTATACCTCAATAAGGAGGGTCCAAGGGGAGGGGGTAGGTCACGGATGAGCCTAATAATGGTACCAAACTGACTGTATTTGCTGAATACAGAACTGACTAATAAAGAAAAAAGAAAAAAAAATAAAAAATAAAGACAATGAGCTATAAGTTCATTATTGTCTACCACAGGGCTTCTATAGTGAAGGTAAAACTAATGTGAAATCTGAAGGTAAAGAGATTAAACAATCCCATCCATATTTTGCATATGCATATGACAGGGTAAAGGCACTGTAATATAAAACTTTGAAACATGTATTACCTACTTTCAGATAACATGGTATATTTCCTTTTATCCTAAATTTGTAATGGCATATCATATTTAGGCATGGGTACAACAAGTACAATAAATATTAATACATGTTAAACCTTATCAATGTTATTTTTGCGTAATTAAATAATTTACAGAATTTAGTAGAGTGAAGAATGACTCAGGAACAGACCATATCAGGATATGGCCTGAATATGTCACAGAGCACAGGTACCTTTTTTTGCACAGGCCAGTGGCAAGATTTCTGATCTGAAGTGTCTTTATATTACTGAGACTCTAAAAGTTTGTTTAAGTCAAAGGCCTGTGATGTTCCTGAGTACTTAGTTATTAATGAATGAATGAACATGAATTAATGAATAAAAAACACTTCCCACAAAACCTTGCACATAAGCCAAGATGTCCTTTGATGGATTCACAGATTGATCAGCTGAGGCTCAGTGATCCAGTTTCATGTGTTTGGCAATGAAAAGGAATGAGTGCTATCACATTACCTTAAAGAGGAAGGTTATCAGGTAAAACAAGGGCAGAGGTAACTTTACCAACTGTCTTGGAGGTAAAATGACTGTTGCAGTCAGGTTCCATTGATGACAGAAATCCCTTGACCAAAAGCAGATTCTGAGAAAAAAAAAAATGGTTTATTTTGTCTTATGGATTTGAGGGAAATCTCCATGATGTCAAGGGAAAATGATGACATCAGCAGAGGGTGGACATTACCCCCTCACCAACATAACATGGACAATGCAAGAGGAGAGTGTGCCAAATACTGACAAGGGGAAACTGGCTGTAACACCCATAAACCCATTCCCAACAATACACTGTCCCCCAGAATGTGTTAATTCCCAAGTCTCCATCAGCTGGGATCCTAGCATTCAGAACACCTAAATTTATGGGGGGCACCTGAGTCAAACTACCATATTCTGCCCCTGGCCTCCATAAACTAATAACCATCCATGATATAAAATGCAGTGCATTCACTACAACTTTAAGAGTTCCCATAGTTTTTATCAATCCTAATGATGCCCAAACATCCCCATAATCCAAAGTCTTTTAACTGAGCCATAATGCAAAAAAAAAAAAAAATACCCCTAAACCCAAAATTTCACAGAATAAACATTCACACTACAAAAGATGGCATTGGGCATAGCAAAGAAATATTCAGCCAATACAAGATGTAAACAGGGCAAACACAAAACTGTGTAGCTCCAAGTCCAACAACTCTAGCCAATAACAAGTCTCTAAATCTGATAATCCTAATCAGCAACAAGTCTCTGGAGTTTCACTTCTGCCCCTCTAGCTACTCACAATCCTGGAAAACTTAATAGGGGCCAGCATCTCTCCTTGAAAGCAATCTTGTGGCCCGGAAGCTCCCCTGGGCCTCCACTGCAAACCATGGTTCATCCTCACAGCTCCATCAAGTCTCCATGCAGGCATCCAGCAAACCTGTTTCACACTGTCCTTGGCCCTTTCCAAAACACAAGATCATGTTGCAAACTCAATGACCCTCTCTTTCCTGCATTTTTATGCTACATAATACCAAATTGGGTGTCAACTTGTTAATCCAGAGGGTAATAAAGCAGACATAGAAGAACAGGTCACTCCTTGAGCCTTCAGACGCCTTCAGAATAGTCTACATTCTTCCTGTTGCCCTAGTCCAGGTCAGCTGGCCCAAGCTCAAAGCTTGTGACCTCTCATATAATTGCAGCTGAACAGGCAGAAGTTACAGCCCAATGACTTCATTTCTGTGCTATATCCCTCTGCTCACACCAGTTCATTTCTACACAAAGCAACCCTTCACAGCTTCTTAGGACATGGACATAACAGCAAGCCTCTCACACAAACTGCTTCTAGCCCAGCCCAGGCTAAGCTCTTTCTCACTCCCATTAGCCAAACCTCAGAGTCTATAGTTCTTACTGCATTAAGGTCTTTCAACTCTGACCAGAATAGTTCATCAAGCTTTCCTTATAGTATTGGAAGGCATCTCTGAGGACAAGGTTTCAAATCCTTTCACATTCCTCTTGAAAATCAGCTCCAAAAGGCCAAAGCCACACAGTCAGGTGTATAGCAGCAATGCCACTCACGGTACCAACTTTACTGTTGTAGTCAGGTTCACATTGCTGGTAGAAATCACCTTACCAGAAGCACTTTTTGGGAAAAAAGGGCTTATTTGGTCTTATGGGCTTGAGGGAAAGCTCCATGATGGCAGTATAAAACAATAGCATGAGCAGAGGGTGGACATGACCTCCTGGACAACATCAGATGGCCAACAGCAAAAGGAGAGTGTGTCAAACACTGGCAAGGGGAAACTGGCTATAATTACCATAGGTCTGCCCCCAATAATACACCTCCTCTAGGAGGCTTTAATTTACAATTGCTTTCAGCTGTGAGACTAGCATTCAGAATGCCTAAGTTTATGAGGAACACCTGAATTAAACCACCACAATGACCTAAAATGAAATCAAAAGATTTTAATAAATGTGAAGTGTTTCCGAAGCTGAAGGTGTTCAGCTCTGGTAGTCTTTCCTTATTTCAACCTTTGAGGACATGGTTAGCATGAGCTATATTTTATTAACCATAGTAAGTTGTACTTACAGGGCTCTTGTCTCTATGAGTTTACACTCACACTTATACTCACACTTGCATGGAATGAGTAGACATTGACTGGCTCAGTGACGTTCACTCAGAAAACTCATGATGCCAAAAGTAAAGCACTTCAAATATACAAAACTAAATTTCAAGGTAATATTCACTAATATTTTTATGTTGTGTGTGTCTGTGTATAATTCTTTGCCTTAAGCTGGCCTCTTTAAACTACCTTCAACTTGAGACATTTTATAGCTGGCTACTCACATGCAAACTTTTCAGTCCCTTTTGTCTGTATTATTCCTTCCTCATGTGTTCCAGACTCATTGATATTTCCCACCTAGAATAACCTGGTAAATGCAGCCCTAATTTCAAAATAATTGATGGGTCAATAATTTCTTCATGCGTATGTTAGTAAATGTAACAACATGTAATCACCTGTTAAAATGATCCTCAAATCCATTGGCATATGGGAGCCTAAAGACAGCAGTTCTTTCATCTATTCTCAGGGCAGGATATCCCTAAGCCACCAGTAGTCATTGCAAGGATAATTTCTGTCACTGTAGCAAGGTATTGCAGGCAATTACACTCAACAAGTTCTTACAATTTTATTTTATTATTCCTATCAGGGAAACAGATTAAGAAAAAAATAACTTCCATGTCTAGCAGAGTTATCATTATTACAAAATTCATTTGGAGACCATTTAATTTTGAAAAGGAGGGCAGAAAATTTAACAGGATCCAGGCATGGTGACGCATGCCTTTAATCTCAGCACTTGGGAGACAGAAGTAGGAGGATTGCTGTGAGTTCAAGGCCACCCTGAAACTACATAGTTAATTCCAGGTCAGCCTGGACCAGAGTGAGACCCTACCTCAAAAAGCAAAAACAAAAACAAAAGCAAACAAAAACAAAACAAAAAAATTAACAGGACCATGGACAAATGACCAGAATTATTATTAGCATAGGTACACAATTCCCATTTCCTACCCTTTAGATTGTGGTTCCTCATATCCATGCCTCCACTCAAGTGATTAAGTTTATCATGATTTCACTATGTAGAGAAATGGAAAGGATATTTTAAGAAAATGACTCACATTGTTAAATTTATCATATATAGGTTATTTGCAAAGAAAAACCAAAAAAAAATTTCTAACATATCCAAATTACTCTATTCTTGCCATGCGGGATAAATGGATTAATTCAAATGTATGCAAAATGTATTAATGATTGTTAATTAAGTGAATAGTATTTGTCCACAACCTTTGAAAATGTGTTAGAAAGCCATACCTTCATTTGTAAACTAAGTAAATGCATAGTTAGAGAAATAGTGAATTCAATTAAAGTGTCAGTTTTCTCATTCAAGATGGAAATATTATTTTCACCTTTTCTGCATTAAATGGAAATCAAAAGGACATAATGAATCATGAACAGTAAGTGTAATAAAATGTAAGAGACAGTAAATTAGTTTACTTTTCTACTTTCAGAAACACTTATTTTTCTTAAGAAAGCAAATATTTCTTAAAATAGCTTTGTCAATATCAACTATTTTCACTTTATAATATTTATAATTTGATGTGTATTTTGGTATATTGGAAATTACATTAAAATGAAATTTAATTATTCAATTAAATGTTAGAACAGATACCAGATGATTTCAACATTACTTTTCTAATTCATTGGCCATTCAAATTAAATTAAACATATTCATTACATTGGATTCAATATTAGAAACAGTTATTTTTAATATTTCCTGAAAAATAATGTGGAAAGATAACAGAAGGCCTACTTCTAAGAATGCTAATGAAGGTAGAACACACAGAAAATTAATACAAGCAAATAAACACAAACACAAATACATTTCAGGTAATAACATATAAAGTCGATTTAAATGTTCCTTGATTTAGAAATAATAACTATAGTCTTCATACTGGGCATACAGTGCTGGCAAGTTGTGTTGGGGGAATTAGGAGACCCCAGTCCCTGAAGTCATGTTTGCTGATTATTAGAATACCTGTATTATGCTAAAGAATTTGTACAATGAGCACTGAAGGGATGGCTTAGCAGTTAAAGTGCTTGCCTGTGGAGCCTTAGGACCCAGGTTTGATTGCCCACTACTTATGTAAACCAGATGAACAAGGTGGCCCATATGACTGGAGTTCATTTGCAGTGGCTAGAGGCCTTGGTGTGCTCATGGTCCTTCTCTCTGTTTGCCTCTTTCTGCTTCTTTCTCTCTTTCACATAAATAAATAAAATATTTTATAAAAATGAATGTGTCCAATGAAATTACTTTAACAATATTAGGTAACAAAATATGAAAGACTATACTACATAAAGTTGACGGAACTGTATTTGAACCTCGGGTTTAGATTGAATGCTGGAATTTTCTTGAGCTTCATGACCTCATTTAACTTATGGGAAAGATAGAGCTTTTTAAGAGTCCAATAATTGGTTTCATTCTAATTTAGTCATAGCTATCTATTTTGCCACCTTGCTTTGGATTTCACTAATTTATCCTCTCTATCCTTAGAAATTACTTCTAACTGCACTGATGCAATAAACCTAAATTATTAATATATACCATTTACTATGATAAATTAATTATAGTTAATAAATAGTTACTATGCATTAATATTTATTATATAAATCATACTACATTTGTTAATGTGTTAAAATGTTACATAAGCCTCAAATAAGTTTAATTATACACTTAGAACAGCTCTTCCTAAGCCTATAGTTTGAAATAAAAATAATTAACTTTCTATAAAACAGATTACATTACTGCTTTTGAGGGGGCAAAGCAATAGATTCAGTGCTATTAATTCTCTGTTTTTAAAGTTTCTGTCCATCTACTTTCAGGCATGTGTGTGCCTCTGTAAGATTTCAGATCAACTGAACCTGTTAATAAGTAAAATTTATTGAAAAGCTTAAATTTTTGAGTCTTTCTGCCAGGAACACTGTCAGAATTTAATAACACTGAAAACCTTGTACCTATTTTTCTGTTTACCCTCAAGTTCTAAAATAAGCACCAGAAGTAGAACTATAAAATGTGACACTATGTCAGTGAAGGCTCCATTAAAAATTTCAAAGCATTAAGACTTTGCAGAGGCTGTATTGAAATAATTGATAATTTTGTGATGGTCAAATACATCAAAAAATCTTTTACAATGAAGTCTTTCTATAAGTTGCAAAAAAATTAATCCAGATTTCCACCAATATATTTGCCAATATTCTCAGGATTGTTTGTTGCCATAAGAACTTCTAAACATTTTGGAAGCCATGCTAATAGTGCCAATTTCAAGAATTAAGGAAGTTTTATACTAATACAATATAAAAATATATAAACATCCCAATATACACAACATGGAACTAAAGACTAGGGAGTTCAGAGTTCTACTACCACTTTGGAATAGAAATCACATGAAACTTTGCCTGAAAACTTATGCATAGAATGTGAAGTTATTTATTTATTTAGTTTTTACATTGCAATATGACATTGTTGAGTATACCAAAGAATCTGTCAATTACCTCTTTCTGAGTAGAGATGGTATAAGAGAATTACAGGATTCCTAACACAGAATAAAATGTCTATCTGAATTCTGTGAGATAGAGGGGTGTAATTTCACTCAGTCAATGAATGACAATTACAGAAATAGACAGGGAAATGATGAGGAAGTTGAAATCAGTCATCAGGAAGATGAAATCGAACAGAATCTGTTTCTACAAAAGAAATGAAGTTACCTCCTTTATTTTCTACTCAAGACATTTTGAAATTGCATTCTGTTTGCTTCATGGGACTCCTGAAAGTAGTTCTGCCTTGCACTAGGATGTGATTAAATTAAGACCATCACAAAACATTTGCTAGGGTTTTCATCTAATGACTTTGAGGCACATAGACATCACCATCTACCCTTTTGGCTAGTAATAAAATCAGAAAACAGTGTTTAAGTATTTTATTAAAAGAAATGTACCATCAGAGCTAGTGACTCCATATTTGTTTTATATTTAATAAGCACCTTTAATTACAATTTAAAGTGAACAACATTTACAAAAAAATCTTATTAATGATTTACTGTTAACTTCTTACATTACAGAAGTCATTTCTGAAAAAAATCCTGTGGGCAGTTATGAAAATTAAGAGACTAGGGCATATAGTTTTAAGAGCAAGTATTAGTAGATGATAAATGACCTACTGTAGAACACTTGGCCAATTCTTAATTAGAAGGTCTAAACATATTTAAAAAAGATTTTAACTCTAAGGAGCAAAATATTACCAGAACATAATTAACAAAATTTATCCATAAGTAATAGTTTCATATAGTCTGCTTTAAAAATTTGTTTTTAATTCATGACTTGAGTTATAAAAACATTTAATTTGTAGTTTCTCTTTCCATTTCTTGAAATTTCCTTTTTATCTTAACTAGTTGTTAACTTTTTTGATATTGCAATAGCTTGACATACAAGTATCTATCTCAACTTAATTATTCATGTTCAAACAGAATCTAATTAAGGGTAATTATGAAGTTTTGAATATATTAATTATGCATTATTTAGCTCACAATTTAATGTGTTTATTAAATGGTTATTTAATTCAAACACTATGCAAAGCACTGTCTGTAGCATAGAACAAGGGAACTCCTCTCTAATTCTATCTGTTAAATACAAGTATAGATTTGCATTTTCACCTGTGCCTGTATTTATTTATTTAACTTTATGACTGTTGACCTATTGCCTTCTTCTTCCACATTATACTGATTTCCCATCATAAGCATTTACTGACTTAGGCTTATGGTTTTCAATCAAGGATAATATTCCATCAACACATACATTATGTGCTGTGATTTGATTCATTGTGCAGGAAGGAATTATAAATTGTTTAATATTTCATCCAGATGGTTACTTTCCACAAGCATTCATCAAAATGTAGAAATTCATTTTGGGGAACATTATCTCCACATACAACTAGAAGTAGGTGGGGTGATTTTGTTTGTTTTTAAGGTGACTTGCATATCAATTTAAAATCAGTAACCTTGGATAAGAGCATAGAAAAAATGAAGAGAAATGTAATTTTATAGTATGCTGAACCATCTTTAAAGGATTCAAGATAAGCATTAATATGAGGATACCCAGTGAAGATATTGTTTAAAAAATAAAAAGTCAGGGTTAGAGGGATGGCTTAGCAGTTAAGGTGTTTGTCTGCAAAAGCCAAAGGACCCAGGTTCAATTCCATGTAAGCTAGATGCTCAAGGTGGCACATGTGTCTAGAGTTCATTTTCAGTGGCTGCAGGCCCTGGTACACCCATTCTCTCTGTCTGTCTGCCTGTTTCTCTCTCTCTCTCTCTCTTTCTCTCTCTCAAATAAATAAATAAATAAATAAAGCTTAAAAAGAGATGTAATATTTTGTAGGTTTATGGTTTCCTAATTGGTAAAGGACTATAAATTTTCCATTGATATGACCAAATTATTTTTGAAAAATAGTAATTTTAATTTTGAATATGATAATAAATATATACAAATAAAAATTTATATTAAATGGTAGCTCTGCAATAAGGTATAATATGTTTTTTCATATTGAAATATACTTCATGTATAATAACAAAAGTATAGAACCTTAAAATCTAATCATTGTAGAATTAAATAAATGTAAAACATGACATTTTATTGCAATGAAGGAAACAGAAATAAATCTCTTCTATAATATCTTTGAACTAACATAAATCACCCCACTTTTATGTGTTTTAGGACATCAGTTTCATCTCCTTTTGTTTACTTTAAAGGACTAACCTGGTAAAGAACTATCACAAGCACAAAACAATCTCCCTCTCCTGCTAAATCTAGCATCTCGTGAGCTCTCATTATTCCATCACAGGCTATGTAGCAACCTTCAGAAATCAAATGCTCATTTCACAGAATGTGAATGGCCACACAAAAACATTTGAGGAAACACAAAATGGCAGTAATGAGGAAGAAGGAATAAGTGAAGAAGATAATTATTCAATTATTTCTTGTCCTATGGTATATCAAAAATGCATATTTTTGTGGAGATTAATACCAACAGTTAAAAAAACCAGGTGACAGGTACATTCCTCTAGGCTATTATTTACCACAAATTTTGCTCTTAAAGAAATGGTTGACTTCCGACCAAGATAGTGACCACCTAGCTGCGCTGCAAAAACCGGGGAAAGAAAGGCAAGATATTAAGGATTCACTGGGGCTTTTAAGGGAGAGAAATTTCCAATAGATTGTCAGTGGGAGGGAAGAGAGGCCAGAGAAACAGGGAATCATGGATCTCCACGAGGGCAGGTAGCCCACCCCTCCCCCTAAATAACCATGGTGTCCACAGTGCTGCAGCTGCTGCAGGCGCAGCTGTTGCTGCTGCCGCATGCCAATCCATCCCTGCATGTGGAAGCTTAGACTACTCTGCACACTCATCCACTTGCCCACTTACTGAGTGAGCCCAGTCCCATAGCAACTGCCACACAACCTAAGACTGTGTCTCTCTCTTGCGTCAGCTCAGGTGCCATCCCCTACCTCTCTGCCATGCCGGCCGGCCGCCATTGTCCTGTGGCGGGGGAGCGCAGACTGCTTCCGGGTCCCAGTATTCCCAGCCAGAGTTTGGGCTGCTTCAGTGCTTGGTGCCTCAGTGTCACTCCTAGCTCGAACGCAGGTAGCTTTGGCACATTACCGCTTGAGAATTCAGGCAATTTTGGCACCCCTGCAAGGCAGTAGATAGGCAGCTTTGGCAAGTGAGAGCCAAAGCCCAGGGTGCTTGGCAAATGCCCAAGTCTGCCTCAGATTCCCACTGTGCTTGAGCCCAGGCTGATACGCCCACCTACGTGCCCATACACTGTCATGGGCAGACCACAGCACAAAAGAAATAACATGAAAAATCAAATACAAGAAAATCCAGTTAGATCACCCAATCCTACAATGAATACATCTAACCAAAACATAGAAGAGCCAGTAGGATCATAAGACCAAATTGAAGCTATTAGCAATGCAACCCTGACCAAACTACTGGTAGAACTTGCAGGAAAGCAACAAAGGACCGATAATAGTGTGGATACTGCCAACACTAATATAGAACTAATAGATAAGAAATTTGAAGGAGTTCAGAGAGTTAAGAGTTTTGAGGGAGAGTGAAAAAAAGAAGACCTTAAAAATCAGGTGGCCATGCTAAATGAACACAGAAAGAAATGCAAGGATGAATTCCAAGAATCCTCAAGAAAATCAGAAAATGATGTGAAAAGGGAGCTTCACAGAGGGATGTAAATTATACATGGTAAAGTAGTAGAAAATGCAAACTTAATTGAACAAGCCAAAACTCTCTAGAAGCTCTCAAGAATAGACTCAGCCAAGTGGAGGATAGAAACTCTGATCTGGAAGACAAGACGAAAGAAACAGTTCGAGAGTTCAAAAACTTCAGTAAGTTCAAAATTTCCTGTGAACAGAACATGAGGGAATTGTGGGATACACTTAACCATCTTAATATCAGGATCATTGGAATACCAGAAGGAGAACAAATTCAGACCAAAGGCATGGAGAACTTATTTAACAAAATAATTAAAGAAAACTTCTCCAGTCTCTTAAAACAAAGGCCCATTAAGATAAAAGAAGCCAACAGAACTCCAAACAGACTGGACCAAAGGAGAAACTCTCCAAGACATATTGTCATTAAGACTCTAAACATTGACACCAAAGAAAAAACCCTAAAAGCACCTAGGGAAACACAGCACACCACTTTCAAAGGTATCCCCATCAGAATTACTTCAGACTTCTCAATGAAAACCCTGAAAGCTAGAAGGCCCTGGAATGAAACACTTCAAAGTCTAAGAACCTATGGCTTCCAACACAAACTAGTCTACCCAGCAAAAATATCCCTTATAATAGTTGGTGAAAGAAAAACATTCCATGACAAAACTCAGCTTTACAATTATATGAACACAAAACCAAACCTACAGAGAGTATTTCAGGAAATTCTCCACAGAGAAGAAACAAATAATCAAACTCAATTGCCTACAAGAAGCAGATCACAACAACCAAATTCAGAGTAGGCATAAAAAGCTTCAAACTTCATGAAACCACCAACTCACATTTACCACCACAATATAGCAGGGAACAAATCAAATCTCAGAGTCATTACCCTAAATATTAATGGCCTTAATTCGCCCATCAGGAGATACAAGCTACAAGGATGGATCAAAAAATTAGACCCCTCAATCTGTTGCCTTCAGGAAACCCACCTCACCACTAAAGACAGACACCTCCTCAGGGTGAAAGGGTGGAAAACAATATTCCAAGAAAATGGGAATAAGAAACAAGCAGGCATAGCTATATTAATATCTTATAAAATAAACTTCAAACCAAAAATAATCAAAACAGACAAAGAAGGCCACTTCTACTTATCAAGGGAATTATCCATCAAGAGGATATTACAATCATAAATCTGTATGCACCAAACGCAGGGCACCACAGTTCATAAAGGAAAACTCACTTGGCAATAAAACAGAAATAACCACCAACACCATCATAGCTGGGGACTTCAATATACCTTTATAAGTAATAGACAGATTATACAAACAGAAACTGAATAGGGAAGTAAGAAGCTCAACAAAACCATAGATCATTTAGACCTAACGGACATCTATAGAAGTTTCCATCCCAAATCCACAGACTACTCCTTCCTCTCAGCAACCCATGGAACTTTCTCTAAAATAGACCATATATAGCATCACAAAGACTGCCTCCACATATTTGGGAAGATTGACATAATTCCCTGCATGATATCAGATCACAATGCTATATTGCTAGAAATCAACAACAAAAGACCCACCAAGAATCCCAATGGCACTTGGAGACTGAACAGCACACTTTTAAAGAATAAATGGATAGTGGATGAAATAAAGAATGAAATTGCAAAATTTCTGGAATTGAACAACAATGAGAACACATCGTACCAAAACTTATGGGACACAGTGAAGGCGGTCCTCATGGGAAAATTTATAGCACACAACGCCTTCATAAAAAAGACAGAAAGGTCCCAAATCAATAACCTAACCATTCACCTAAAGGCACTGGGATAACAAGAAAAGTCCAACCCAAAGAGCTCCAGAAGGAAAGAAATAATTAAAATCAATTAAAATAAACAAGATTGACAAACCCCTGGCCAATCTGATCAAGCAAAAAAAGGAGAAGCTTCAAATTAACAAAACTCAAAATGAAAAAGGAGAGATCACAACAGACATAAGAGAAATTGGCAGAATCATCAGGACTTATTTCAAAAACCTCCGCTAAACAAAACTGGATAATGTGGAGGAGATGGATAAATTCTTGGACACATACCATCTACCAAAGCTAAACACAGAGCATATTAATCACCTCAATCAACCCATCACACTCATGGAGATTGAAAATGTAATAAAAAACCTCCCAAAAAAGAAGAGTCCAGGACCAGATGGCTTCGCAGCTGAATTCTATCAAACCTTCATGGAAGAGCTCAAACCAATCTTCCTCAAACTATGCCACACAATTGGCGAACAGGGAAAGCTACCCAACTCCTTTTATGAAGCTAGCATCACCCTAATTCCAAAACCAGGCAGAGATGCCACAAGAAAAGAAAATGTCTGGCCTATTTCCCTGATGAATTTAGATGAAAAGATGCTGAACAAAATCCTTGCAAACCAAATCCAACAACACATCAAAAGCATTATCCACCTTGATCAAGTGGTATTCATCCCAGGAACACAGGGGTAGTTCAACATATGGAAATCTGTTAATGTAATACACCACATACACAAGGTTAAACATAAAATCCACATGATCATTTCGATAGATGCAGAAGAGGCCTTTGACAAGATACAACATCATTTCATGATCAAAAAATTGGAGAGAATTGGCATGGTTGGTTCATGTCTTACCCTAATAAAGGCAATATACAAAGCTCTGAAGGCACAAAAAAAATACCTAATGGAGAGAGACTGGAGGAATTCCCATTAAGATCAGGAACAAGACAGGTTATCCACTCTCACCTCTGCTTTTCAATATAGTACTGGAAGTCCTAGCTCAAGCAATAAGACAGGAGAAGGAAATAAAAGGGTTACAATTTGGAAAGGAAGAAGTTAAGTTAGCTCTATTCTCTGATGACATGATTGTATATGTAAGAGACCCGAGAGACTCCATCCCCAAACTCCTGAAGGTGATTAACTCCTATAGCAAAGTAGCAGGATACAAAGACAATGCACAAAAATCAGTAGCCTTCCTATACGCAAATGACAAAGATACAGAGAAAGAAATAAGGGACATAGTCCCATAATCAATAGCAAGAAAAAAATAAAATACCTTGGAATAACGTTAACCAAGGAAGTGAAAGATCTATACAACGAAAACATAAAAACATTCAAAAAAGAAATTGAGGAGGACTTGAGAAAATGGAAATGCCTCCCATGTTCCTGGATAGGCAGAATTAACATTGTGAAGATGACAAACCTACCAAAGGCAATACACAGATTTAACACAATTCCAATTAAAATCCCAACAGTGTTCTTCACAAAGAAAAAATGATCTCAAATTTCATATGGAAAGGCAGAAGGCCTCACATATAAAAACATATCCTCAGCAAAAGAAATACCTCTGGAGGCATCACCATACCTTATCTAAAGCTATATTACAAAGCAATAGTAATAAAAACACATGGTACTGGCATAAAAAATGGAGTATAGACCAATGGAATAGACCTGAATATCTGGAATTGGGTCAAGCAACTATACCTGCTTGGTATTGGACAAAGGTCCTAACAATATTGGCTGAGAAAAAGACAGCATCTTCAACAAATGGTGCTGCAGAAACTGGATAACCATATGCAGGAAACTGAAACTTGACGCACACATTTCACCATGCAGTACATGCAAGTCCAAATGGATCAAAGACCTCAATATAAGACCAGAAATTCGAATAATACTGGAAGAAAATTTAGGAAGTACTTTCCATGATATATGAATGGAAAAAGACTTCCTGAACAAAACCCCAGTGGCTAACCTTAAACCATCACTCAACCAATGGGATCACATGAAGCTGAAGAATTTCTTTACAGACAAGCATACAATAAGCAAAGCCAATTTATTACCCACAGAATGGGAGAAAATATTTGTGGGTTATCCAACTGATAGCGGCCTAATCTCTATAACCTACAAAGAACTCAAAAATCTAAACAGTAAGAAGTCAAACATCCCACTCACAAAATGGGGCAAAGAGCTAAACAGGCAGTTCGCAGAAGAAGAAATACAAATGGCAAACATACACTTAAGAAAATGTTCATCATCCCTAATCACCAGAGAAATGCACATTAAAACAACTATGAGATTCCACCTTTCCCCATAAGGATAGCAAACATCAAAAAATGAAATAAAAATAAACGCTGGCGAGGATGTGGAGAAGTAGGAACACTCATCCACTGTTGGTGGGAATGTAGGATGGTACAACCACTTTGGAAAGCAATTTGGAGACTTGTGAAATAGCTGAGTATAGAGATACCAACAGATACCAGTTATTCCCTTACTGGGCATCTACGGTAAAACCTTCGTATCATAGGCTAGAGAGATCTGCTCAACCATGTTTGCAGTGGCTGAATTTGCAATAGCTAAGAGCTGGAATCGACCCAGATGTCCATCACTAGAAGAATGAATAACTAAGATGTGGTGTATGTACACAATGGAATTCTATACAGCAATAAGAAAAAATGACACAATAAAATTTGAGGAAATATGGTTGAACCTGGAACAGATCATTCTCAGTGAACTTACCCAATCACAGAAAAAAAATCGCCACATAGTCTCACTCATCTACAGCACCTAACCTGAATCTACCCAAGATACCTTACATATTCAGCAAGCATCTCGTGGACTAGACACTAGGATGGAAGGGGAGGGAGGGGAGGGCATCAAAGGGGTGGGGAACACAAATCTAGACCCAAACGGCAATGGTACCATAAAATTCTACTTCCTAAAAGGCAGAGCAAATGGCTGATCCTTCACCAGACCCTTACAGGGAACACCTAAACCACAAGACACTGTAGAGCGTAGGATCAAGACTAACCTTAATCTTCTACATCTTCCCTCACTCCCTTTCCCTCTCCCTCCCTCTCTCTCTTCTCTCTAACTCTTGTACATTTGTTATGTTTTTCCTCATTTTCTTAGTGGGCACTGACCTATAACTCCCAGTACCAGCATGGGGCTATCATCCACAATGAACTTTTGATGAGAGAGACCTACAAGTTTTCCTAAAACAAAGCCAGATTTCTGTCAGAGTACTTGATGATCCACCAAAGGTTAGTGGTAAGACCCTACTGCTGAAGACACCTTATGTGGTTGAGACATAAAACGGTATGGCAAGCCTGGAAGTTGAAAGAGAGTCAGTCCCCAGACAGTCAGCGCGTCTAGTGCCAGAAGGTGCTACATGGGCGACTGGGGGAAAATGACCAATATCTGTCAAAGCAACGCATGGTCTAACCTACTTAGCAGCAAATAACTTGTTGTGATGTCCACACAAATGCAATAGTGGCACGCAGCCATGGTGGGAACCAACTGCTCTTAATTTGGCTGACTGATCTCCTCAGTGGTATGGGACCCATAGCTGGAGCTGGGAAACAAGTCAGAACCATATCCAAACATAAGCCCACATGCCAATATCAAGCTACCATCGATCATGGGCTACAAGAGGGCCTACACATATTAAATTCTCTATTAAAAAATAAGTGTTATCTCATTTGTCCTGGTGCTAACTTACTCTCCATTGGAGAATCTGCTTCTTTTTTTTTTTTTTTTCAGATAGATGTAGATCCTAAGGAGAGAGCCACCCCATCATACCTGGAAATGGCCCCAGCTGAAACTAAGAAAAATTGGTGAAACAAGCAAGGGTGCTGTTTTCCTGATGAACTGGATACCAGCAGAAGGGGGAAGGAGATCAACACAGAGAAAAATCAACTCCTACCAAATGAGAGAGCCAGAGCCTCAGAGGCCCCCAACACCTCATCACTGAAGCAGACCGAAACTGAACCCAAGATGGCTCAGGGAAATTTTGCGGAAAAGTTTGCGGAAAGAATGTCAGAGCTACATGTTGGGTCATGATATGCCGAGACATTTATCTTACCCATAACTGTGGGCTAACTCCACAATGCATGATCCATATGCCTCAACAAGGAGAGGCCAAGGGGAGGGGGTAGGTCACGGATGAGCCTAATAATGGTACCAAACTGACTGTATTTGCTGAATACAAAAGTAACTAATAAAGGAAAAATGAAAAGAAAAAGAAAGAAAAAAAAAGAAATGGTTGATATTTCCTATTTCCATATTTCACAATGATAAACAACAAATAATTCAGAATCTAAATGCCAATACAATAAATTCCAAGAAACTATGGAGAAGAGCCATGATGGTTTTGCATAGAATATCTCACCTGTGAGATGATTCTCATGATCCTTCCTGAAAACAACTAAAGGTGTTAGACATGGGATTAGAAAATATGTGGAGGTTCTGGTTCTGGTATTTGCCTCCCATTTCTAGAGAGTTGATTCCACCAATAACATTAGGATTCCTTTTGTTCCAGGAAATCAGTTTCCCTTC
The DNA here is from genome assembly GCA_036346955.1 of Dipus sagitta. Taxonomy (NCBI): domain Eukaryota; kingdom Metazoa; phylum Chordata; class Mammalia; order Rodentia; family Dipodidae; genus Dipus; species Dipus sagitta. Next base: position 80,731,926 of record CM070783.1, on the reverse strand, counting down.
TATTAGCATATTTTCTCCTTTGGGTGGGGATTAGGATACAGGCTAGTTAAGACTCCTTGAATACCTCTTCCCAACACTTGCTGATGGTAACAAAGCCTTGTTCCCAACTTTTGAAACTAAAATTTCTTATGTTAAGCTAACTTAAAAGATGCAATTCATAACTTACTAATTGGAAGCAAATGAAATGAAGGCATTTAAATTTCTTTTTGTGTGGAAGGGGTGGAGATCTTTTCAGGTCTTGTTACGTACATAAAGCATAAACTTACATGTGGCTTGTTCCCACATTCTTCTGTATTAACTGGGTCATGTCTCAGTTGATTCAGAAACATCTTTAACCAATTCTTGATAGTGAAATTATTCTGGTACTATTTCAAAACTGTGTGCTTTTGGTTTAGGTCTTTACACAATCTTTATCTTGGTCTGATGGTATGACAGTTTTCTTTCGTAACCCTGAGGATACACCGGTTAATGCAAACCTCACTTCTTACTTGCATTTCAGCTCTGCCATCCTTATTCATAAGTCATCAACTCTTACATTTATGAAGGTTGTTTCAATGTATTCTGAGACCTAAATAGCCATGGATGCAGTTTGGATCCAAAGACCTGAGATCTTGGAGAAGCAATGGTTTAATTAGAGTGTAAACAATTTATTGAATTAAAATAATGATTGATTCTTTCTCTTAGTGGAATAGTAAGCCATGTTTTTCAAGACTTTTCTCTGTGGGTAGAGGGCTATTCTCATAAGGGAAGGCAGCTGGCTTTGTTCAGTTCACATATTGATCTTATCCAATCTAGATGTACACAAATATATAAGATAGTTAGGAGAAATATCTGGGAACTACATAGACCACTTGAGTTCAAGAAATAAACCAAAACTCACCTTCTTAATATCTTTTACTTATACATATCTCCTTAAATCATATGTATTATCCTTCTCCCCAAAAGGTAAAATCAAGATGGTAATCTACCTAACACTAGGTAATTTTTTTATATACAAGCAGACATTAGCTCCCTCCTGAGGAAAGGAGATAAGTCTTATCATGATGTAAATTATTCATTCTGATGTTCTATAAATCAAATGTTGTGCTGTAAAATTATTGATATATGAATACTATGAGACAAAGTCAATTCATGTTATGTTATATCATGAAAACATGAAGAAAGCAAAAAATGTATGAGTATAATACAAATATTGAAATGTAAAGAGGCAATATAATATCCCAAGCCAGTCACTGTAAATTGGAGATATTTACTTCACCTAGTCTACTGAACACCCAAGCAAACTGCAGCTTATTGCAGCTTAGCAATTTATCCTTGTGACTATGTAGACACTGGGAACTTGTGCTCTCTGACTAATATTTTAAGAGATTATCTTACTTCAGTGTAATAATCAAGGAAAAGATTAATGCTCAAAACCAAATGTCTATTTTCTACCAAATAAATACTGTTTTGGACCATTTTAAAGTCAAAAATTATAATTTAAATCACTGAAATTCAGAAAACCTATCTCTGTGTGTATTTACAATACCCACACTAATAAAATAAACTATATCAATTACATATTAAAACATAAAAAGATCATATGTATACATACACATAAATATATAATGAAACTTGGAAAGACTCATAACAGATATAGTTCACTTTTTCTGTAACAGTCAGAAGATGGTAGAAATTATCACTTCCTATCTTCTACTGTCCATTGCATGATCCTTTTGTTTTCAGAAAGAGCCTCAGATGGCTGAGTGAGATAGACACTTATTCCTGATGTGTATGGAATGACATGGATCCTTTTCAGATTTCTGCTAACCTTAATGGCAAGGTCAATGACACTAACATACAATGATACCAAGAGATAGGCAAACAGATTGTGCATTCCAGATGTGATTTCCCTTTCCTCTGTTTTGGTATACTAGTCCAGTTTCTCCTTAGGGATAAGAATCAATTATCCAAGCCAAAAAATGAACTTCTATGTTTATACTGAGGTAGACACATTTTCTTTTAGAAGCACTCTTTCCTCTGTTACTAGAACTTTTAGTCCAGTAGATCATAGGGTTATGGATACAGAAAGTAAAGTTTTCGGCAGAGGAACAAAGAGGGTGATCGACATCAATTTTCATTCTAGGTTTCCTAGATCTATGACTACTTACTTTAGGTGGAGAATTCCATATTAGAAACTGAATCAAAGCTTAAACAATCTGTTTTGGTAAATTGTATGCATCATCTTGGCTCGAATAAGGAATACTCAGATAGTTATGAAACCAGGTGCCTCTGTTGGGTATTTTAGTAGCAGAAAAAGAAGCACCAGACTAGAGACAAAGTAAAGATCTTAATTGCACATAAGCAGACATTATCTAGTTACTTGAGAGCCTTAACAAAACTTCAGAGCAAAGGGAGAATGAGATCTCACTCTGGATTACTGAAATAGGACATCCACTTTCTCCTCCCTACTGCATCAAAGTCCAGGCTAAGGCTCCTTCGTGTTCCCTAGGTACCAGCTTTAATGACACTTTCACCATTGGTTTAGACCCTTAGATTTAGACTGACTCACATTATCAGTTTGCTTGATTCAGAGACAATATATTGTGGAATTTCTCTGCCTATATAACAGTGTGATCCAGCTCCTCTTTAGCTATCTACTTTCTACCTATCATCTATGTATGTATGTATGAATGTATGTATGTATGTGTGTGGCTAGCAATCTAGCTATCTAACTATCTAACTGTCATCTATGTATCAATCTGTCATCTGTTTAACCTTTCTATTTATTTTTCCTTTTAAATATTTTATTTATTTATTTGAGAGGAAGAGACAGAGTGAAAGAGACAGGCAGCAAAGGTGATTATGGGCATGTCAGGGCTTCCTTCCACTGCAAACAAACTCCAGTATCATGTTTCACTTAGTGCATCTGGCTTTATGTGGGTACAGGGGAATTGAACCCTAGCTATAATGCTTTACATGTAAGTGACTTTGACCACTTGGCCATCTTTCCAAGTATCCACATTTTTCAAAGTAGTTGTCTATTTCCTGTTGATTCTGTTTCTTTGTAGTACCCTGACTAATATGCAGCCATCTAGATATTTTAGCTTCAGCCTAGCAAGGTATTAATGACCAGGTTAGTGCATATACTAAACTTCAAAAATCCTTTCAAATACCTTGCTGGATCAGCCAGGTTATCATGACCAGAAGGAATGTGAGGCCAGTGGATTTCAGGAATATAATCCCATCCCTGCATTTACTTGGGTGTAAAATTACTTTATAGATTAGACACAATAATTTGTAGAATGTAATAGCAGTGAATAAGGCATTCTGAAATTTCATGTTTTGTAGACTTTAAAGAAGCATTATATGCAAGAAATTACATATGTATTCAGAGTAGGTGTCTATTCATATAATAGCAATATTTTATTCATTTTTTTTTTGTTGGGAAAAAAAAGAGGTTTATTTTGGCTTACAGGCTCGAGGGGAAGCTCCATGTTGGCAGGGAAAATGACGACATGAGCAGAGGGTGGGCATCACCCCTGGGCAACATAAGGTGGACAATAGCAACAGGAGAGTGTGCCAAACACTGGCAAGGGGAAACTGGCTATAACACCCATAAGCCCGCCCCCAACAATACACTCCCTCCAGGAGGCATTAATTCCCAAATCTCCATCAGCTGGGAACGTAGCATTCAGAACACCTAAGTTTATGGGGGCACCTGAATCAAGCCACCACACTGGGTATACTGCTTTCTTTGATAAAATATATATATTTGTTTTTTTTTATTTTTTTTATTTTCTCCATTTTTTTAATATTTTCCATGATAACAAAAAAATCCCATGGTATTACCCTCCCCCCTTTCCCCTTTGAAATTCCATTCTCCATCATATCCCCTCCCCATCTCAATCTTTCTACTTACATATATACAATACCAACCTAATAAAAGCCCTCCTCCCTTTCTTTCTCTTCCCTTTCTATCTCCTTTTTTAACTTACTGGCCTCTGCTACTGAGTTTTTTCCTTCTCACACAGAAGCCCAATCATCTCTAGCTAGGATCCACATATGAGGGAGAACATGTGGCGCTTGGCTTTCTGGGCCTGGGTTCCCTCACTTAGTATAATTCTTTCCAGATCCATCCACTTTTCTGCAAATTTCATAACTTCATTTCTCTTTACTGCTGAGTAAAACTCCATTGTATAAATGTGCCATATCTTCATTATCCACTCATCAGTTGAGGGACATCTAGGCTGGTTCCATTTCCCAGCTATTATAAATTGAGCAGCAATAAACATGGTTGAGCAAGTATCTCTAAGGTAATGAGATGAGTCCTTAGGATATATGCCTAGGAGAGCTATAGCTGGGTCATATGGTAGATCAATCTTTAGCTGTTTTAGGAACCTCCACACTGATTTCCACAATGGCTGGACCAGATTGCATTCCCACCAACAATGTAGAAGGGTTCCTCTTTTTCCACATCCCCGCCAACATTTATGATCGTTTGTTTTCATGATGGTAGCCAATCTGACAGGAGTGAGATGGAATCTCAATGTAGTCTTAATCTGCATTTCCCTGATGACTAGGGATATAGAACATTTTTTTAGATGCGTATATGCCATTCGTATTTCTTCCTTTGAGAATTCTCTATTTAGCTCCATTTCCCATTTTTTGATTGGTTTGTTTGATTCCTTATTATTTAACTTCTTGAGTTCTTTGTATATCTTAGATATTAATCCTCTATCAGATATATAGCTGGTGAAGATTTTTTCCCATTCTGTAGGTTGCCTCTTTGCTTTCTTCACCGTGTCCTTTGCAGTGCAAAATCTTTGTATTTTCATGAGGTCCCAGTGGTTAATCTGTGGTTTTATTGCCTGAGCAATTGGGGTTGTATTCAGAAAGTCTTTGCCAAGACCAATATGTTGAAGGGTTTCCCCTACTTTTTCCTCTAGCAGTTTCAGAGTTTCAGGTCTGATGTTAAGGTCCTTAATCCATTTGGACTTAATTCTTGTGCACGGAGAAAGAGACGAATCTATTTTCATCCTTCTACAGATATATATCCAGTTTTCCCAACACCATTTGCTGAAGAGGCTGTCATTTCTACAATGAGTATTTTTGGCATTTTTATCAAATATCAGGTGGCTATAACTACATGGGGTTACATTTGGGTCCTCTATTCTGTTCCATTGATCTACGAGTCTGCTTTTGTGCCAGTACCATGCTGTTTTTGTTACTATGGCTCTGTAGTATAGGTTAAAATCAGGTATGGTGATACCACCAGCCTTATTTTTGTTGCTCAGTATTATTTTAGATATTCGAGGTTTTTTGTGATTCCAAATGAATTTTTGGATTGTTTTTTCTATTTCCGTGAAGAATGCCTTTGGAATTTTGATGGGGATTGCGTTAAATGTGTAGATTGCTTTTGGTAAGATTGCCATTTTCACAATATTGATTCTTCCAATCCAGGAACAAGGGATGTTTTTCCACTTCCTAGTGTCTTCTGCAATTTCTCGCTTGAGTGTTTTAAAGTTCTCATTGTATAGATTCTTTACTTCCTTAGTAAGGTTTATTCCAAGGTACTTTATTTCTTTTTTTTTGATGCAATTGTGAATGGGAGTGATTCTCTGATCTCATCCTCTGTGTGTTTGTTGTTAGCATATATGAAGGCTACTGATTTCTGTGTATTTATTTTGTATCCTGCTACATGACTGTAGGTTTTTATCAGCTCTAACAGTTTGCTAGTAGAGTCTTTAGGGTCCTTTATATACAGAATCATGTCATCTGCAAATAATGATAACTTGACCTCTTCCTTTCCGATTTGTATCCCTTTTATGCATGTCTCTTGCCTTATTGATTTTATTCATTTTTTGATGGGAGTAGATTAATATGGCCAACTTGCCAACAAGCAGTCATCTAGTAACCTATGAGATTGGTGCAATATGTGTGAATCAATGTTTTCCAATGATGGGACACTCACCAAGGGAAGAAGGAAGATTAGCCTGGTAAGTAGAAGTTTGTGTTCCAAAAGCATATATAGGGGACTGGAGAGAAGGCTTAGCAGTTAAGGCACATGCCTGAAAAGACCCAGGTTTGCTTCCCCAGTACCCACATAAGGTAAAAGTAGATGCATGCATCTGGAGTTTGTTTGAAGTGGCTGGAGGCCCTGTTGTACCCATCCTTTCTCTTTCTCTGTCTCCCTCTCTCTCTTTCTCTAATTCATAAATAAAAAATAAAATAAAGGCATATATAATACTCATCATTGTCACTATAGCACAGTTTTGATGCCTACTGGGCAATACCTGGCAAATCTGTTACATGAGGCTACCTGGAATTCAAAGAATGTGTCGTACTTGGTTGGATATGAAAATGTCCTAGTGTGGAGGCTGCCCCTTGATAAGCACTCACTTGTGGGACATTTATATAGATAGCTTTGATCCTTTCACACAAATACACTGTGATATCCCTTTCACACACATGCTTTCCATCCACTTTAATCAAATTCTTCCCATGTCCCTGACCTGGAACAATTGGTCCCAGCCTGTGCATTAGTATCACATATCTGGTCAATTCATCTTTGTAGAAAAGTGATCAACATAGAAACTACTTGTTGTTTTGTGTACTGGGTGAATTACCTATATGTGTGTGTGTGTGTGTGTGTGTGTGTGTGTGTGTGTTTGAGACAGAAGAAAGAGGCAGATAGAGAATGAGCATGGGTATGTAAGGGCCTCCTGCTACTGCAAACAACCTCTAGACATATATACCACTTTATGTATCTGGCTTTCCATGGGTACTGGGGATTCTAACCCAGACCATCAGACTTTGCAAGCAAGTGCCTTTAGCTGTTGTGCCATCTCTTTGGCCATATTATTATATTTTAGGAATATTCCAGTAAGGGACTATGACCCTGAAGCTGTCAACTTTTACCTAGCATCTTACCTATTGTACAGAACTATTTGTACAACATGTATGACTTCCTTCAGTGACAATTTAATACTGAGAACGTCTGTAAATCTATCAGTGAATGAAGAGAGAGAAAAGGAAGTGCAAGGAGTGAATAGCATAGCAATTTAGGAATTTGGACTACTTTATATATTTTACTTAGTACTCCCAGGACATGCAGAGACTATCTATCTATCTATCTATCTATCTATCTATCTATCTATATACTTATATGTCACTTCTGTTTCATGATGTAGCTTCTTCTCTGCATGCTCAACATTGTGTCTTGATGGGATAAATAAATACTCAGTTTATGGCATGAACTGCCCGAGGTCACATGGGAACTTGGTGGTCCAAGACTAAACATTCAATTTTTGTTAACTTCAAGACATCTTAGCAAAAGCAAGAATAGTTATCAACAGATATTGAAAGTTTTCTACTTCTTTAAGGTCTCAATGGAACATAAAACATGTCATTTCTAGTGCCATTTGCCAATAAGTACCTGAAAAGGGTATCCAATCACTCTTCCTATTGCTAACATTTCCAGCACCACTGGATATTATAGATCAGGCTGAAGAACAGCTTGCGTGTTTGCATTGTAGCCAGGACCTGGTACAAAGCTTGCTGTTTTTCTGAGCCAGAATTAAAAACATAAAACAGCAGTTTCTTTTCTAGTGATTATGAAAAATTGTGGGAGTGTCACACCCAAATGAAAAATATTGCCTCCAATGTCCAAAACAGTCTATCTATAATGTGTTTGCATCCCTGATGGTTTTAGCAGGAAATAGATGAACAATTTTAATGTTTATTTCTAAAGTGGTACATTTCTGCATCTCAACCACTGGTCTAGTAACAATGTCACTGAGATTTCAAATACATGATAGCTGTGATGGCCAATATTTACTGCCTTCTTGATTGGATTTGGGATCACCTTTGGGATGGATTTCTTTAGGTGTTTGTAAAGATGTATCCTGAGAAGTCTGAGAAAGGAGACACGTCTTGAGTTGAGGGGAACCATTGGATGGCCAGAGTAACCTACTGATTAATAAGGGAAATATTGACACCCCACTGTTCTTCACCTTGGCATTGAGCACAGATTTCATGAACAGTCTCAGTGGCTTGACTCTGAGAGGAGCCAAAACAAACCCTTGATCTCTTGAGCTCCATCAACTTGTACTTAAACTTTTGGACTATTTGAGTCTCTTGAAAGTAATATCTACTCAAAACCAATGTCAAAACCTTGTAAAATTTGATGATTTAATTTTCTTCGATTTACTCTTACCTTTGTAAATGATTATATAACCCAAGAGGAATATGAACCATACATTTTCGGTATATCTCCATTTTCTTTCTCCAGACAACTCAGCTTTCCCTTCAAGAGGTTTTGGTTTGATGAAACCTCATGTCTAGGCTCATGTCTAAGGATGGATGGATGGAGAAACTGCAAGTCTGTTTTGTTATTTTAGGTAGACCTTTAAAAGTATTTTATTTATTTATTTATTTAAGATATATATATATATATATATATATATATATATATATATATATATATATATATATAGAGAGAGAGAGAGAGAGAGAGAGAGAGAGAGACAGAGACAGAGACAGATACAAACAGAAAATGGGCACACCAGGGCCTCTAGCCACTGCAAATGAACTCCAGACACATGTGCCACCTTGTGCAACTGGCTTATGTGGGTACTAGGGAATCATACATGGGTTCTTAGTCTTCATAGGCAAGCACCTTAAACATTGAGCCATCTCTCCAGCCCTTGGTAGATTTTTGATCACTGGCCTAGAATATTACTATTAATCTAGTGCAAGTAATCCTTCAATATGATTCCTAGCTATTAGGGTTCACTCTGGCACCAGGTGTTGATGTGAATCAGAGGATTCGATCTACTGCTGTGGCTCTCTTGCTGTTCCACACAAGTACACACTGTCTGTAGCACATGAGCACTGCCAGTTGTCCACAGCTGCTCTGGAGTTCAGTTAGCATTTCACTTATACTTCTCTGTTATGTCACTGCATTTTTCACTCTTCGTTTTGGTCCATATACATATATTCACATCATTGTTATTAATGTGTACAGGGGTTCTAAAGGTATTGCAATAGTTAATATCGATTATCAACTTAGAATCACCATGGAAATACATTTCTGGGTATATCGGTGAAGGAGATTCTAGATGGTTAATTGAGGTGTGATGACCCACCCTAAATCTGGGTGGCATCATTTGTTGTGCTCAAGAATGAATAAGAAGAGAGTTGAGTACTAGTATTCATTTCTATCTTCTTTCAGACTTCAGATGCAGTATGACTAGTTGCCTCAAACTCCTGCTTCTATAACTTCCCTGTTATCACAAACTGACTATCTTTTCACTGTGTGTTAATCCTTTCACTTTTGACTTATTTTTACCTGATATTTTTTTTTCCTCAGAGAAATGTAATTAATTCACTCGCTCATCATGAAAAATAATGCTAAGATATCTAATTCACTAAAATATCTGTGATATCTGAGGTATTCCTACAGAAAATCTCTTTTCTCAATCTACCTTTGCTTTAAACAATCTTAATTTTCATTGCTATAATTTTGGATAAAAATAAATTCACTCATTTTATTTTCTTCAGATAATGAGATTAGTCTTTTAGTACAGAAAGAAACAAATTATATCTTGACAAGTCTCACCAATTAGCCACAGAAACCAAACTCTCATTTTCTTCTATATGGTTTACTTCCTTTACCATATTTGTTTTCTACTGAGGTGACAGGAAGTTGAAAAGGATTGTGTACTATAGTCCATAAGCACACATTAATCAGTGTCTGACTGTAAACAATGATTTGAAAGATATTTTATTTATTTATTTATTTGTTTGTTTGACAAAGAAAAAAAAAGGGAGAGAGAGAGAGAGAGAGAGAATGAGAATGAGAGAGAGAATGCTAGAGCCTCCAGCCACTGCAAATGAGCTCCAGATGCGTGTGTCACCTCATGCATCTGGCTTACTTACATGGGTAATGGGGAATTGAACTGGGGTCCTTAGGCTTTGCAGGAAGGACCTTAACTGTTAAGCCATCTCTCCAACTCCCCAGTGATGAATTTGATGAGAAAATCACAAAATAAAACTGGCTCAAATTTTTCTGAAATTATTTAATTTCATATTTTTTGTGCATTCATTGGTTCTCAAAAAGTAAAAGTCATAGTGTAAAATAATACACCTACCCTATCTTATGCACACCAAACAGACATTTTAAGGAAAATATGCAACTACCAGGCATTTCAAAGAGACTTATTCCTTTTTGTTGGGAAAAAAGCAAAGCAAGAATGAGATAAGATTTTAGCAGAAAAGTTGAAATGGGTAGAAGTATGATTGACCATAAGTGGTATAATAATTCATTTTAGCAAGAAAGAAATTCATCATAAGAATATTTGAATTCAAGTGTCTCTCCATGAATATAATACCTTCAGAATTTTAAATATAGGTTATTTAAATGTAATATGTAATTTGCTTGGTAAATACATACTTATTTGGAAAGATATTCATGTGATCCTTTCTACCAGAATAACAAAATAAAAAAATGAAATAAAATAGAACTATGATATATTACCATTATTATCTCTATTACATGTTTTCTACTTAAAATTCACATAGTTACTATAAACAAATCTAATTGATTTCATATGAACTTATACATTTAGAAGCTTTATGTAAATTTTAAATTTTAGTACTTTTTCTGCTGAATGCTTTTTTTTTAAAGGCACAAGTAACACAGTGAAAAGAGTACATTAAAAAAGAAAGAAAATCTCTCTGGTATTTTGTCAGGTTGGCATTCAGAAATCCTTAGGGAAAACTTGACTTTTGAATTCAACTTAATAGCTAAGCCCCTATGAACTCTGTCATGAGAATAACTATTACAGAATTTGACACAAGTATAGACATGCAGGATTATTGCAGCAGAAAATCCTACAGCAATAAAACAAAATTTTTCTTGACATAGAAATCTAAGTTTGGTAATTAATTAGGCAACTGGATGCAGCTGATGGTACAGTAAGCTTGGAGCACAATTGTCTCTATGTTTGAGAAAAGGAAAATAGCTCCATTAATAGTGAACAATTGCAACAATATGTAAAAGAAGTTATAGATACAGCATTCAAATTTAAATTTGCTGAACTAATAAGTTGTTCTGTAAAAGAATTAGGAAAATAATATGCTAATTTATAATATTCAATAGTCATAAAAGTATCTTTAAATAACATGTGAAAAATTAAACTATGCAAAATTCATTTAAATTTTAATTAATGTTAAAGGTACAACCACTAAAGTAACCACAGTTTAGTTCAAGTACTTTAAGTATAAAAAATTTGTTTATGGTATATAAAAGTGGTTCAAAATATAAATTTTTATAATAATGAGCATAGCAGAAGACAATGTACTGAGATCTATATTTGACTAAACTCATTGCTATCATATAACAGCTCAAAACTACTTACTTAATATAAATTTTAAATTTTATGCAATTTGATCTCAAATTTCTAATTTCAAACTTCTATACAGAAAAGAACTAAAGGATAGGTGCTTATTATTCATGCAAGCTTAGTAAATTTGCTACAGATTCATGAATGCTTGTAGAAGACTTCAAATCATAGGAAGAATAAGTTCATTACTCACAGCAGTAGTGGTGAACAGGCAATCAGTAATCCCTTAATGATGTCCATTTACTGAGCCTTGAATATCTGTACCAGGAAAATGAAAATCTCCAGGTGTCACTGAAGGTATAGTACACAGGACAGGGGCTCTAAGCTTAGCAAATCTGAGGTTTTCACTCTGAGAAGAATATTGGTGCATTGCTTGTAAAGGATACCGTTGTACATTTCAGTGATGTTCACTTTATACACATACTTGTGAAGCTCTTCCATGAAAAGAATATGCCAGTCTCTCTTTGTTCACAAAGTATGTAGGAATGTGATAGATTAATGGAGAATTATGTATCTACTAACAACAAGTGCACCATATATATATTAGTGCACACTTTGGTTGGAATATACATTAAGAATGTCACATATATACATATATATATATGTATGTATGCATATACATATACATATATATATGTATGAAAACATTGTAAACTATTTGTGGATCTTTGTGTTACAGCAGTTGTGGTCAATGACTTTTTATTATTGTGGTTTTCCCAAAGTCACTGTTTAGAAATTATTTCCTGGCCGGGCGTGGTGGCGCACGCCTTTAATCCCAGCACTTGGGAGGCAGAGGTAAGAGGATTGCCATGAGTTCGAGGCCACCCTGAGACTCTGTAGTGAATTCCAGGTCAGCCTGAACTAGAGTGAGACCCTACCTCGAAAAACCAAAAAAAAAAAAAAAAAAAAAGAAAAGAAAAAAAAAAGAAATTATTTCCTTGGGCTAGAGAAATGGCTAAATGGTTGACACTTGACTGCAAAGCCTAACCACCTGGGTTTGATTCCTCAGTACCTATGTAAACCAGATGTACAAGGTGGCACATGCATCTGGAGTTTGACTGCAGTGGCTAGAGACCTTGGCATCCTATTATCTCTCTCTTTCTCTTTGCCTCTTTCTCTCATACTCTCAGAAATAAATAATAAATAGGGATAGAGAAATGGCTTAGTGGTTAAGACATTTGCCTGCAAAGCCAAAGGACCTAAGTTCAATTCCCCAGGACCACATAAACCAGATGCACAAGGTAGCACATGCGTCTGGAGTTTGTTTGCAGTGTCTGAAGGCCCTGGTGTGCCCATTCTCTTCCTCTCTCTCTGCTTTCTCTCTCACTCTCTCAAATAAAAAGAACATAAAAACAAACAAATAAATACTAAATATATGAAGATGTTTTAAACATATTATCTTTCATAATTCAATTATGAAATTTTATGACTTTCCATAGAATACTGTATAAATTATGATCTTTACACAAGTAATATTTATAATTTATTAATAAGCTTATATGTACATTATGGCTAAAAACAACTTTATTTTCTAACAAAAAATCAACAATTTATATATTTTTTGCATTTTCCAGTGCTTTCAATATCTTTTTTTATTTTTAGGTTTTTCGAGGTAGGGTCTCACTGTAGCCCAGGCTGACCTCGAATTCACTATGGAGTCTCAGGGTGGCCTCGAACTCATGGAAATCCTCCTACCTCTGCCTCCCAAGTGCTGGGATTACAGGCGTGCACCACCATGCCCGGCCTGCTTTTCAATATCTTTATTTGGGAAGATTTACTCAAAAAAAAAAAAAACCAAATTTGCATCTCAAGGAAAATATTAATAATTATCTGCCTGTCCAAGCAACTCATAGTCTAAGCTACTCAGCAGCAAACAACCTGACGTGATGCTCACATAAGTGCATTAGTGGCACACAGCCATGGCGGGAAACCAACTGCTCTTGATTTGGCTAACTGATCTGCTCAGTGGAACAGAAACCACAGCTTGAACTGGGAAAGAAGTCAGAATCATATCCAAAAATTGAGCCCCTTCTCCATTATCAGCCCCCCCCCCAATAGTGGGCTACAAGAGGGCCTACACCTATTAAATTGTTTCTAAAATAATAATGGTTATCCCATTTATCTGGTACTGACTTTACTCTCTGTTGGAGAATTTGCTTCTCTTTTTCAGATGGACCCATATCCTGAGGAGAGAATCAGCCTATCGCACCTCACCAGGGCCCCACCTGAAACCAAAAGTAACTGGGGAAATGAAAAAGAGTGCAGCTTTATTGGTGAATCTAGTACCAGCACAAGGGTGAAGAAGATAGACACAGGAACTCTCAACTCATATCAAACCAGATGTTCAGAGACACAGATACTCCTAAGACCTCATCACTGAAGTAGACCTAAAATGAACCCAGCATGGGTCAGGGAAATTTGCAGAAGAGGGGTGCAAAGATTGTTAGAGCCACATGTTGGGACATTATGCAGAGACATTGCCTCTTACACATAACTGATAGCTACCCCCACAATGCACAACCCACATTCCCCAAGGAGCAGGGTGTCTGTGGAGGTGGGAGGACAGGGAGGAGGCTAAAAATGGTACCAACATGGCTGTATACGCACTGTGTACATAACTAATAATAATAATTATTATTATCATTATTATTATTATTATCTGCATACTAACATGAGTAGGTTTATATGGCATTATCCAAATACAGATTTTCCTATATCAACTCAGATGTGCAAAGCAAATTTTCGAACATTTCTCATAATGTCTGCTTAACAGTTTTACTTGTTTAATTTTATGTATTTATTTTTTTAAGAAATGAGAAAAGAAGCATATAAGAAACATTTTATGCAAAGAATCAGCATAGGAAAAGATAAAAAATGCAGAAAATATGACAGGGATTCCTGTTAAGAATTTTCTGAGCTGTCAGGGCTGACAGTGTGGAGAATTCCCACAGAGCTCTGCATCCACTGGAATGTCTAATGGAAAGGATGGTGGGGGGAGTATACAAACTGTAGGGTGTTTCCCCACAGCCGTAAGAATAATTTCAAAAAAGTATACATGGAATTTATTGTACACAAGTTTGAAAAAGTTATAATGTGCATAAATTATCTGATCTACACACCTTGAAAAAGAACATAAATGGTACTGTATTCATCAATTAGTCAAAGAACTAGAAATTTGATAATATTTTGGGGTTCTTATTTGCATAGGCCCTTATGATGCAAACTAACAAATATATTACTGTAGACCATCACATTCATTACCAATCTAACTCCATCTGGTTCTATTATTTGCTTAAAAGAACTCAGTGTAACAGATATGGAATTAAACTTAGATGGTATAAAATATAACATAAGCACTCTGAATGGGTAGAAGTTAATGATTTTCTAAACAAGTTAGAGATGAAAAGATCTCATGTTTTTTTTTATTAATAGACCAAAACTATTATACCAAACATAAATCTTGGTTAAGCAAGGGGATATAAATGGTTATGACACTGAATTTGGTAAAAGAAAGAAGCAACTCTCCATTGGAACTTTATGATTACCTGAAGAACACAGACAACAGCATGGAGCTGTTGAGGTTTCACTAACGCAGAATTGGACCAAAGTGTGTAACTTGACTGTACAGAAGAGAAATACTAATGTTTTCAAGCTTGGCATTTCTCTGGAAATACAGTGTGAATGGAAATAACAGAGTAAGGGCTAATGCAAGAATAATCCCTTTTGCTCTTTGGTTTTAATGCATTAATATAATATTGGACTTTTTGCATCCAATGTCTAAGAAAATGGTTCATACTATTTGTATAGAACTGGGATTGTGGTGACTTATGGTAAGAGAAAGCTAATGTAAATTAGACTGAGATTGCACACACAAAATAACCACGGAACTTGATTCCACTCTGTGCATTCAGAATACCAGAAGCTGCTTACTTTGTTTTCCTCCCTAACAACTATATATTATTTTGTACCAATGAATTGTCAAAGTGAAAAATTGTAACTAAGCCTGTCATCCTTATAATGGAAATACTCTGCCAGTAAAATCCCATTGAGATAGTTGAGTTTGAAGTCAGTTTGAGTTCCTTTTTAACAGGGGGGGAAGTCTGAGACTTGGTAATAAGCAGTACTTCAAGGAGTGCATCAACAGGCAAGTGTTCTTATTGACAAAGATGGTTCACATAGGAATGAGTGAAGAGACTCCAGTTAAGAGATTCTAGTTGAAGACCATAGCAAAGGTACTCCTCATTTACCTGGAAGTATTCTGAATTGTCCACAGAAAATATGAATTGTTTGGTGGTGGCTATCAGTTGAATGATGGAATCAAAAACAAGAATGACAGTACATAGATTAACAAGGTGGATCAAAAACATACATTAGAAAACATAATGCTTGAATAACAAAACACAGATGCTGTGGGAGCATTAGTATAAAGGACAAAAAGCAAGGACGGGCATTTCTAAATTTAAGATTGGGACTGCAGTTAACTGCCAGAAAGAATGCAAGCTCTGCATATCATGACCCAACATGTGGCTCTGACATGCTTTCCGCCCCCTCTTCCCCAAAATTACCCTGAGCCATGTTGGGTTCATTTTTTGTCTGCTTCAGTGATGAGGTGTTGGGGGCCTCTGGGTCTCTGGATCTCTGATTTGGTAGGAGTTGATTTTTCTCTGTGTTGATCTCCTTCACCCTTGTGCTGGTACCCATTTCACCAAGAAAACAGCATCCTTGCTTGTTTTGCCAATTATTCTTAGTGTACCCTACCCATAACTGTGGGCTAACTCCAGAATACATGACCCATATACCTCAACAAGGAGGGGCCAAGGGGAGGCGGTAGGTCATGGATGAGCCTAATAATGGTACCAAACTGACTATATTCACTGAGTACAAAACGAATTAATAAAATTTAAAAAAAATTAAAAAAATAATGCAAGCTCTAACCTTCAGGTAGAAGAAGATGCTTTTTCTGCTATGAGTAAAAATGCTGTCTTGGTCAGTCTGGGAAGTATTAATAAAAATTTCAAAACCCTGATGGGTTAATTGTAAATTTATTTCTCACAACCCTGGAGCCGGAAAAGCCCAAGGACAAAATGCTTACAATTTGTTCCTTTCTGAGGTCATTCTTTGTAAAAAAAAAAAAAAATTATTGACAACTTCCATAACTATAGACAATAAGTAATGCTAATTCCCTCCTACCCCTGACTTTCCCCTTTGAAACTCCACTGTCCATCATACCCTTACCCCTCTTAATCTTTCTCTCTCTCTCTCTCTGATGTCATCGTCTTTTACTCCTATTATGCTGTTAGGTAGTGTCAGGCACTGTGAGGTCATGGATATCCAGGCCATTTTCTGCCTGGAGGAGCACGTTGTAAGGAGTCCTACCCTTCCTTTGGCCTTAACTCCTTTCTGCCACCTCCCCAGCAATGAACTCTGAGCCTTAGAAGGTGTGATAGAGATGTTTCAGTGCTGACAGCTCCTCTGCCACTTCCTCTCAGCACCATGGTGCCTTCTGTCATCCTAAGGTCACTGCCATCTTAAAAGAGAAACTTCTCTAACCAAAAGTGAGAGTAGTATTAATATATGGGTATGAACATTAAGAGAAATGATTACCGGGCAGTTTGGTGAGCATAATATATACATTTAGCCAGACACTAGCAGATGTTATATCCCTAGGGATCATGACTACCCCTATTATAGGTTTTCAGTATCAGGGATGTATTCCCTCCCAGAGGTGGCCTCTAGTCCACTTATAGAGCAGTTGGTTTCCCCCATAACAGACATGCTACCATTGTACCCATTGGCTCATTTGGCCTTGCTGGACAAATTTAAGGCTTTCAGTGTCCACTGTTGATTTATCTCTCTCCCATGGCACTGCATGTACCATAGCTTTTTCCAGCGTTCTGTCAGCTGGTCTACACAGAGGAGGTTTTTAGCTCAGCTCCAGCCATATTTCTCAGTGACCTAGCAACCCAAGTATGTGGAGTCTTCAGCAATAGGGTCTTACCATCTATTCCAATTGGGAAACTGAGAGCCTTAGAATGGCCTATAGTGTTTTGGAGACATCAGGGACCTCCCTGACCAATAGCTTACTGGAAGATATCCCTTCCCTGACCCTGAACATATTCTACTAACAATTTATGGCTTCTGGGTGTTCCATTGTCCAGAAAAGTAGGTTTCCATATGACTTATTTACATCCTCTTAAATTTTGATTAGACCTCCCCCCACCTTTCCTATATTCAGTATTTTCCCTTGACCTCACTTAGGCCTTTCCTGAGGTCATACTTTTTGTTTGCAAGCAGATACCTTCTCCCTTTGAGGTATAGCAGAAAAGCAGAGTAGAAGCAACTTCTTCCCAGTTGGTGCTCATGCGACTTTTTATTCCTATCTAAGCCGATTTTTTCATCTTTTAAGGGCTCTACCTTTATGACTTAATTAACTTCCATGATTCCTTTCTCGAAATGTAATGGCATTGTGGAGCATGACTTCAACATATGTGCTGGGTACACTCCATAGCAAATGTGTTTTACTCTTGAAAGCTTAACCTTGTCTACCTTTCCAGGTACTCTGTGAGTGTAGAAAGACTTATGTCTCCCACAGAGTTTAACAATTTTGGTATAGATTGAAATTTGTATCCTTAATATCATAATGTTAATGTTTTACTTTTTACTCTGAAAGTATTAATACATAAATTTTTAAATGTTTTAAAGCAAGAAAAAGGATATGTATATATCCTTGTTAATAGTTATTAATATTAATACTAATAAGACTGGATGGCTACAAGTCAATAAGCACTCATGGAGTTTATGGTTTCATGATTTCTGAAAATAGGAAAATATAAATATATTATGTGTATAAATATATAAGTTCCAGGTATTACAGAGCAAACTAAAGAAGTAAACGACTCTGCTAGTTTGGTGTCCTGTAGTAAAATGAATGAGGATATCAATTTAGAAGAGAAGAATGGATCATTTTGGCAAGTGGTTTAAGGCTCTCAGTCCATGGTCACTGGGACGGTGGCACAGGACACGCAGGCAGGAGCCTGTGTCATGGAAGGTTTGCAGACATCATGTCTTCTGGGGAAAAAAATCGGGGGGGGGGGGCAGAATAATTTTATTCCCTTTATATCCAAATTTAATACTATCATCCCTCTTCTACTAACAATTCCACAATCTCTCAATGGGACCTTTAATACATAGAATCCTTCAATATATGAGCTTTTGGTGACATTCAAATTTCAAATTAGCCAATTGCCAGTTGGGCAGCTAAGGTGGGAAAAGGGGGAGAGAGAGCATGCCAGAGAGCAAATGAACTGTCTTGGCGTAATGTCATGGAATGACAAAAATCAGTGCAGTGAAGGAATTCAAGACGCAGGAATCTTGAGCTCATTTGCTCCCTGAATAACTCAACTTTGTTCTTAGGAAACAATCATGAGGAACAATCAGACAGATGTTGCATTTTGCATAAAAATTAACCTTGTTTAAAGTTGTTATTCATTTTCATAGATTGTGCTATTTATTTGGAGTAAATAAACTTTTCTATCAAAACAAATCCCCAGGCTAAAAGAAAACCCAGTGTTCACTTGTCAGGAAGACATCCATTCCTATGAGAAAAACTGCTGAATTTTCAATGTGCTTGATTGTACTATTTTCAGATCACACATTGACAAGCATTTTGCCCTGACAATAGTATGGTCAAGCCTGTTTAAAATTCATAGCTATTTTTCTCCTTAGAAAGATGAAGAGCTCAGCACTGAGCATTTTATGTAGGTTAGGCCAACCCCTCAAAACTTAAATGTTTGTGGCACACTTCCTATCGTGTGACCTGAACAACTTTGACAACTATTTCTTTACTCACCAGAATCTCATTATGACCTACCATGGTAAACTATTTAATTTAAGGTTTGCAGATAGTACTGTTTTCTTGCACATGAAAAACCACTTTCCCTGTAAATATGTGCAGCAGGTTGTATTACACTGAAATTAGTCTTTTATACTTCCCTCTAGCATATATAGAATTCAAAACATTCATAAATAATATTGATCTTTAAATATGTCATAGGTGTTGCTATGAAGATCTATTCTTTTATCACAGAAATAATGTTGCTAAGTTTATTAGGGTTTTTTATTTTAGAGCTTATCATATGTAAACCACCTTGTTAAGCTTTGTACATCCTATATGAAGAAACAAACCTTTTCTTTATAACTAAGAAGTGTAACTTTCAATGTGACTATCACAGATAACCCTTTTGAATAATTCTAAATGTTACAGTTAAAAATTGAGAACCACACCCTGAAATAGAAGTTTATGGATTACACATATTCTTAAATATTCATATTCATACACATGGGAATATATTCAAAGAATACAAGACAGAATACAGCAAACAATTTCTTTTTACATTGGTGGAGAAAAAGGCAGATCTAGTGTTGGTGACACCAGGTTCTCTGCAGTGGTAAGCAGAAAGTAACACAGATTTCTAGATTATTTGATGCTTCCAATATAGCTATTTCTCTTATTTCAAAATTATATAGCACTATTATGCAACTTTTGCAATTTCTGTATTATAAAATACTAATGATTTAGTGACATGAGCAACATTCGTTTCTTATTTCATGATCTTTCACAACAGTTAATTACAAAGAACATTGGGTTAATACAAGTGAAGTATAAAATAAGTGTAACTAGAACCCGTGGAAGAGTAGGAGGAGCAGGAATGGGAAAAGTTAGATTAAGGGCTGGAGAGATGGCTTAGCGGTTAAGCGCTTGTTTTGAAGCTTAAGGACCCTGTTCAAGGCTCGATTCCCCAGTACCTACCTTAGACAGATGCCTAAGTGGGTGCATGCGACTGGAATTCATTTCCAGTGGCTGGGGGCCCTGGCGTGCCCATTCTCTCTCTCTCTCTCTCCCCATCTTTCTCTCTCACTTTCAAATAAATAAATAAAAATGAACAAAAAAGTATATTAACATGTACATGGTGATGTTTAATAAAAAAGCAGTATGTAGTTTATTTATATTTACCTCATTATTTTTTCCCCTTTAGCTGAAGCATCTTTATGTGCTTTGACACAAAGCATCACTTGTGACTTGACTTGAATGGAAAATCTTTTTTTTTTTTTCTAACCTTCTATAGCTTTTATCCCTGGCTCTTGCCCATGTCTTTGGTTTGACAAGTGTGAAGAATGGTAAGAATCCCTTTCTAGTCCTGGCAAGCCTCCCTGCGGCTGGATTGGGACTGCTTGGACACTGCAAGCTTGCTGCGGAAGTAGGCCCCTTGCTCCACATTC
Source organism: Dipus sagitta (assembly GCA_036346955.1). Taxonomy (NCBI): domain Eukaryota; kingdom Metazoa; phylum Chordata; class Mammalia; order Rodentia; family Dipodidae; genus Dipus; species Dipus sagitta. The sequence goes on along the minus strand of CM070783.1, from coordinate 80,711,260 downwards.
CTGATCGAAGTGCCCCTGGGACCCCAGTTCCATAATAATCCAGTGCTGGTGGGTTTGGTGGGCCTGGAATGAGTAAGATCCATCAACCAAGGACTCTTTACTTGCAATCAGAGAGAATCTGCCTCTCCCTTGTCCTGCTTAAGACAAGTGGCTCTTGAGTGCCAAATGCTGTGCTGGTCCATGGGGATAATAACACAAAAGTAGAACTGCATTTACACTGCTACAGAAATTGTGAAAAATGTTAATAATAGGTAAAGAAACTGTGGATAATGCCAAGCTGGAAAAGGTATGGAGACCATAGATAATAAAGCAGGACAGGGAAAATATGTTATGGGATTGGTATGAACAAATTTTTCTACTCTATCTGGTGGCCAAATCCTGGAATTACATTAATCAGCATAGAGTAGAAAGTGATGTATGGCAGTTCAGTAAGGACTCTGGAGAGGCTGTCAGCTAAAAAACAGGAAGAGAAAGGCTCTAAAGATGAAGGAGCTCTGATGTATTTCATGAACAATTTGGGCATCTCTGTGCTTAGAACAGAGGTGAATATGGAAGAATGTTCTAGAAGTCTGGGTTGGTCAAGGGGACAAGATATCAGGGGGAAAACTACCTTTCATTTCAAACTGACAATGTAATTCATCAGAGTATTATGATTGAGACATAGCATAGTCTCACAAAAGAAAGGCCCATCAAGATACAAGAAGCCAACAGAATTCCAAACAGATTGGACCAAAGGAGAAATTCTCCAAGACATATTGTCATTAAGACTCTAAACATTGACACCAAAGAGAAAATCCTAAAAGCAGCTAGGGAAAAAAAGCACACCACCTTCAAAGGTAACCCCATCAGAATTACTTCAGACTTCTCAATGGAAACCTGGAAAGCTAGAAGGGCCTGGAATGAAACACTGCAAAGTCTAAGAACCTATGGCTTCCAACCCAAGCTACTCTATCCAGCAAAAGTATCCTTCATAATAGATGGTGAAAGAAAAACATTCCACGACAAAACTCACCTTTATAGTTATATGAACACAAAACCAAACCTACAGAGAGTATTTGAGGAAGTTCTCCACAGAGAAGAAACAAATAATCAAACTCAAACACCTACAAGAAACAGATCACAACAACCAAACTCAGAGTAGGCACAAAAAACTTCAACGTCCATGAAAACACCAACCCACATTTACCAGCACAATATGGCAGGGATCAAATCAAATCTCACAGTCATTACCCTAAATATTAATGGCCTGAATTTACCCATAAAGAGACAGAAGCTAACAGGATGGATCAAAAAATTAGACCCCTCGATCTGTTGCCTCCAAGAAATCCATCTCACCACTAAAGACAGACACCTCCTCAGGGTGAAAGGCTGAAAAACAATATTCCAAGCAAATGGGAGTAAGAAACAAGCAGGCATAGCTATATTAATATCAGATAAAATAGACTTTAAACCCAAAATAATCAAAAAAGACAAAGAAGGCCACTTCCTACTTATCAAGGGAATGATCCATCAAGAGGATATTACAATCATAAATCTGTATGCACCAAACACAGGGGCACCACAGTTCATAAAACAAAACCTACTTGACAATAAAACAGAAATAACCACCAACACCATCATAGCTAGGGACTTCAATACACCATTATCAGTACGACAGATCATCCAAACAGAAACTCAACAGGGAAATAAGAGAGCTCAACAAAACCATAGATCACTTAGATCTAACAGACATCTACAGAACCTTCTGTCCCAAATCCACAGATTACACATTCTTCTCAGCAGCCCATGGAACATTCTCTAAAATAGACCATATACTGGGTCACAAAGACTGCCTCCACATATTTAGGAAGATTGACATAAATCCCTGCATGATATCAGATCACAATGCTGTAGTGCTAGAAATCAACAACAAAAGACCCACCAAGAATCCCAATGGCACCTGGAAACTGAACAGCACACTTTTAAACAATAAATGGATAGTGGATGAAGTAAAAAATGAAATTGCAAAATTTCTGTTTTTATTTTTCTCTCTGTTTTTTTTTAATACTTAGTATACAAATAATTAGGTTTCATAATTTTGCTTTCAAAGAATATCTTGGTTGCATTCCTCTTTTCTTCTCCCTTTATTGCTTTCCCTTGATACCTTTCCCCTAACTACGCCTCTTTTCTTCTCTCATACTGTATGATTCCTTCGGTCCCTTTCTCTTATATCATCATCTCTTGTTCCCCTCTCATGGTCTGCTATTTAGAATCATAGTCCATGCTCCATCTCCCATCTATGATATGTCTATATGCAAAGATGAAATATTTGGTCCACATGAAAGAGAACATTTATCTTATTAAGCTAGGGTTATATTACTTAGTATAATTCTCTCCAACGACATCTGTTTTCCTACAAATTCTAAAACATCATTTTTTTTTTCTTTACAGCCAAATGAAACTGTTGTGTGGATGTACAACATTTTCATTATCCAGTCATTAGTTTATGTGTATTTAGGTTGATTTCATTTTTCTAGTTATATTGAATAGAGCAATAATAAGTTTTGCTGATGAAAAAAACTGTGTAGGAGGCAAAAGGAAGAGGTAGAGAGGAGATGTAGTCAGCTCTACAATGCTCAAGTGAAACATGCAAGCAGACACAGTTTATGGGAAGAAAATATTTATTTCAAGCTTATAAATCCATGGGAAGTTCCATTAGTGGGAGAAAGAGCTAGTCGCCTTTCATAGATGTAAGCAGGGTATGGTGGTTTGATTCAGGTGTCCCCCATAAACTTAGGTATTCTGAATGCTAGGTTCCAAACTGATGGAGATTTGGGAATTAACACCTCTTAAAGGCAGTGTATTGTTGGGGGCTGGCTTATGGATATTATAGCCAGTTTTCCTTTGCTAGTATTTGGCATACTCTCCTGTTGCTATTGTCCATGTTATGTTGGCCAGGGGTGATGTCCACCCTCTGCTTATGCCATCATTTCCCCTTCCACCAAGGAGCTTCTTCTTGAGTCTGTAAGCCAAAATAAACCTTTTTTTTTTTTTTTTCCTCACAATCTGCTCTTGGTCAGATGATTTCTGCCAGCAATGTGAACTTTACTACAACTGTAAAGGTGGTACCAAGACTGGTGTCATTGGCTGCTAGACACGTGATTGTGTGGCTTTGGATTTTTGGAGCTAAGTTTCAAAAAGAATATGGAAGGATTTGAAATCTTGGTCTAAGAGTCATTTTGCAGTCCTGTAAGTACAGCTTGATGGACTATTCTGGTAAGAGTAGAAAGACTTGATTGCAGGAGGAACTAAGGACTGAGAGCTTTGGCTTATGAGGGTGAGAAGGAGCTTTGCCTGGACTGGGCTAGGAGCAGTTTGTGTGAGAGGCTTGCTGTGATGCCTGTGTCCTGAGAATTTGTGCAGGGTCGTATTGAGTAGAAATGGACTGGTGTTGAGTACAGAGACATGGCACAAAAATGAAATCTTTGGGCAGAATCTTCTGTGTGTTTAACTGACGTTATATGAGATTACAACCTATGAGATTAGGCCAGCTGACCTGCCATGGTGCCACAGGAAGAATGTGGATTCTTTTGAAGGAGCCTGAAAGGTAAAGGAGTGTCCTGATCTTCAAAGTAGTCTTGACACCATCCTGGTATATCCAAAACATCTTCAGGTCTTCACTGAAAACTATCTTATATCTTACAATAGCCTCACTGGCCATAGGAGCATCACCCAGCCTCACATGCCACATCTCAGATGTGGCACCTGAATACATGCACACCTTTTTTTATCCACTATGAAGTTCATGATCCATGCATTTCTCATGCTTCCAAAACCAATCCAGATGTGCAGAAACAGAGCGTTTTTCTTACTCCAGAATATAATGACTTTGAAGAGTGGTTTCTTCCTTTCAGTCATCTTCAAAAGAATTTGCATTTCAAATATTTAGTCTTTCCTGAATGGAATCACCTCAGATATCTTTCCATTGTTTCAATGCAGGTGACTGATTCTTTTATTTTTATTTTTATTTTTATTTTTTGTTTTTCGAGATATGGTTTCACGGTAGCCCAGGCTGACCTGGAATTCACCATGGAGTCTCAGGGTGGCCTCCAAGTCACGGCAATCTGCCTACCTCTGCTTCCCGAGTGCTGGGATTAAAGGAGTGTGCCACCACGCCCAGCAAGGTGACTGATTCTTTTTTTTTTTTAAATATTTTTTGTTTTTATTTATTTATTTGAGAGTGACAGACAGAGAGAGGAAGAGGCAGATAGAGACAGAGAGAATGGGTGCGCCAGGGCTTCCAGCCACTGCAAATGAACTCCAGACGCATACACCCCCTTGTGCATCAGGCTAACGTGGGTCCTGGGGAATTGAGCCTTGAACCAGGGTCCTTAGGCTTCACAGGCAAGCGCTTAACCGCTAAGCCATCTCTCCAGCCTGACTGATTCTTAATGGCAGTAATCTGCTTGACAATAGCAGCTTCAATAACCTAAAACTAATCTCTATGCCAGTAACTTGAAACTTGTTTAAACTTTTTTCTGTGATAAACCATACATCTTTAAGTTATATATCTTTTATCAAGATCATCTTTAAATTCAACATTGATCAACAGCTCTGTAAATGAGTAGCAGAACATGGCAAGTCTTTATGCCAGTAACCAAGTGCCAACAAAGTTCTCAGTAGTCTCTCCTTCCTCTTTGAAAGTTCATAAGGCAACATAATTCACCCTGCACTTAGCATTTTCAAACTCTCACAAGAACAGCCCATAAAATTTTGCTAACTTCTCTGTAAGGCTTCTTCAGTCACAAATACAAAGTTGTGCCCCATCCCACCAGCACAAACCTTCCAAAACATCAAAATCCATATGATAAGATTTATTATGCAACAACACTTCAACACTCCAGACACAGTTTATGGGAGGAAAGGCTTTATTTTAAGCTTACATCAAATCCAGGGGAAGTTCCATCAGTGGTGGACAAAGTTGGTCCCCTATCATAGATACAAGCAGAGAGATATCACCAAAACACCAGCTGATACTAAAGAGCAGCAAGCAGAGACCCCACCAGAGCTCAGACTGCTCTCTTCTACCTTTGGACTGGAATCAAATCCACAGCTAAACAGACCTTTGGGCTGGATTCCAAGATCTTCCCCCAATGACACCTCCTCTAGCCAGGAAGCTGGAGGCTGTTCAAGTTATAAACTTAAAAAACACCTCAATCTCTGGGGAGGTGTACACTCCAACTATCAATTGAGATGAATTATTACCCAGGACATCTACTAAAATACTGCCTATTTTATTGTAAAACCTGTTGGATGTATAATTGTTACTTCATTTAAAATTTTCATAATTTAAGTGATAATTTGAAAATAAATACAAAATTGTTATTTTCTATTGTTTTTTAACATTTCAGTATCAAATCCTATAATTCCAGGCCTTATTACAGAAACAAGAGGACAGAAAATGCCAAAGATTCTATTTTACTTAAGCAGAAATGTATGTAAAGGATTTATCCTTGTTAAAATGGATTAATCAGTCCAATCATTATCAACACTAATTTTGAATTGAATCTTACCACATTTTTAATCACTATATGTTGTTACTATGAATATATACTGATTATACTAGGATTAACTGGGAATAAATGTGTTGGATATTTAGAATTGAAACAAGTAATTCTAAGCATATGCATTGATGTATTACTTCATCTTTCATTTAAATTTTTATTAATTAGTTTGTACTCAGTGAATACAGTCAGGTTGGTACCATTCTTAGGTTCATCCATGTCCTACCCCCTTCCCCAGGGCCCTCCTTGTTGAGGTATATGGGTCATGCATTCTGGAGTCAGCCCACAGTTATGGGTAGGATAAATGTCTCTGCATATCATGACCTAACATGTGGCTCTGACATTCTTTCTGCCCCCTATTCCGCAAAATTTTCCTGAGCCATGTTGGGTTCATTTTTGGTCTGCTTCAGTGATGAGGTGTTGGGGGCCTCTGGGTCTGTGGATATCTGGTTTGGTAGGAGTTGATTTTTTGCTGTGTTGATCTCCTTCACCCTTGTGATGGTTCCCAGTTCACCAAGAAAACAGCACCCTTGCTTGTTTTGCCAATTGTTCTTAGTTTCAGCCAGGGCCCTTTTGAAGTATGATGGGGTGGGTCTTTCCTTAGGATCTGTGTCTGTCTGAAAAAGAGAAGCAGATTCTCCAATGGAGAGTAAAGTTAGCACCTGATAAATGAGATAGCCCTTACTTTTTAATAGAGAATTTAATAGGTGTAGGCCCTCTTACAGCCCATGATTGGTGGTAGCTTGATAATGGAGAGCAGGCTCATTTTTGGATATGGTTCTGACTTGTTTCCCAGTTCCAGCTATGGGTCCTATACCACTGAGGGGATCATTTAGCCAAATCAAGAGCAGTTGGTTTCCCGCCATGGCTGTACACCACAATTGAACTTGTGCGAGCATCACAACAGGTTATTTGCTGCTAAGTAGGTTAGACCGTGAGTTTCTTGGACAGATATTGGCCATGTTCCTCCAGTCACCCATGTGTCATCTTCTGGCACTAGACACTCTGTGTGGGGACTGACTCTCTTCCAGCTTCCTGCCATGTTATTCCATTTTACATGTGAACCGCATATGGTGTCTTCAGCAGTAGGGTCTTACCACTAACTTTGGGTGGGTCATCAAGTACTCTGACAGAAATCTGTCTTTCTTTTAGGAAACCTTGTAGGTCTCTCTGATCAAAACCTCATTGTGGTTGATAGACCCATGCTGGTACTGGGAGTTACAGATCTGTGCCCACTAAGAAAATGAAGAAAAAGTAACTAATATAAAAGAGTTAGGGAGAAGAGAGAGAGAGAGAGAGAGAGAAGCTGTAGAAGATTAAGGTCAGTCTTCATCATACCCTCTCCAGTGTCTTGTGGCTCAGGTGTTCCCTCTAAGGTCCTGGTGAAGGTTCAGCCATTTGGTCTACCTTTTAGGATGCAGAATTTTTTGGTACCATTGCCATTTGGGTCTAGATTTGTGTTTCCCACCCCCTCTCTTGTCCTCCCCTCTCTCTCTACCTATCCTATTGTCTAGTACTCGAGATGCTTGCTGGGTATGTAACGTATCTTGGGTAGATTCAGGTTAGGTGCTGTAGATGAGTGAGACTATGTGGCAATTTTCTTTCTGTGATTGCATAAGCTCACTGAGAATGATCTGTTCCAGGTTCAACCATTTTTCCTCAAATTTCATTGTGTCACTTTTTCTTACTACTGTATAGAATTCCATTGTGTAAATATACCACATCTTAGTTACCCATTCTTCTAGTGATGGACATCTGGGTTGATTCCTGCTCTTAACTATTATGAATTGAGCTGCTACAAACATCGTTGAACAAGTCTCTCTGGCCTGTGGTTTGAAAGTTTTAGGGTAGATGCCCAGTAAGGGAATAACTGGGTCTGTTGGTATCTCTATAGTCAGTTTTTCAGAAGTCTCTATATTGCTTTCCAAAGTGGCTGTACCATCTTACATTCCCACCAACAGTGGATGAGTGTTCCTACTTCTCCACATGTTTGGTCTTGCTCTTCTTTCCGGGGATGTGCAGTGCAGTTAGGCAGTCACCGTCTTGGCTGAAAATCGTACTACTTCATTTTGGTGGTGTTGTAGGAGAAGTATTTCACTCATTTTGAAAGAATGATCTTACTTGTCTTGCAAGACTGAGCTTAATTAAATATTTAATTATATACATATCTCTTATTTTGTACTGTTACTATGTAAACAACCCACCCATATCCAACAACAATGTAATTAAATGGTTATTGGAAATATAAACTATTGAACATACACCTAACTTTTCCTTTTAACATTAACTCATTCCTTTTAAAGAACAGAGCAATTGTTCTTAGACCTAAGCTATAACTTTATTTTGAATGTTTAAATTTTGACTTCTTCCTCTGCATATGGAGTTTGGAACACTTAATTTTATATACACAGTGATTCATAGTCTCATCCTTTTCTCCAATGCTGATTCTATAATGTTTTATATTTTCCTAATAATGTCTATTATGATAATCATTTTATATGTGTTAATCTATTGAAAACTACATATTCATGATTGAGTATAAAAATTATGTTGTAATGATTCTCCCTGAAAAAATTAAGAGTGCATCTATAATTACACAAAGATACTCTGGCATATTAACATGTAATTATTTTTTAATATCATATTCCTCTTAAATTTCATATTTAGAGCTAAGTACATATTTGTTTTAAACTGAATAGTATATCCTATATAGAGAAAATCAGATTAAAATCAAGTGTATTTTGCCCATGCCAGGTTGAAAAATATGCAGCCTGGAAGCTAATTCTATTATTGTTCACTATAAAATGAACAATATGAATGTAGCTCCTCATGGCTTTTATTTAGAAGATGGATAACTGAGATAACAAATTGCCATCATTATGAGTTGGCTTCCTGTATGAAAAAAAATTCATGCAGAGATTTGGAAGATAGCTTTGAAATTTGGCTAATGTGTTGAAAACCACTGTGGGAATTAATTCTTCAGAGATATCGGTCATGTCTACATGGAGCAACCATAGTTGAGCTTCTCCAACAGAGTCTTGATATAAATCATGTGATACATGAAGTTCCACTCTAACTTTTAGTAATATATGATTGCTCAAAGAATTTTGTTAGAGACAATATGTCCTCATGCGAATGTTTGAAAATGCAGAAAAATATGACATATATTATGCAAAGGAAAATAGGATGTTTGACTTCACTTTGGAAAGATAAGAATGCTGAGCTAATCAGCTTGGTGGGTCATCTCAAATGCCTTGTCACAGGCTCCATGTGAGAAGATTGCCCTTATTATAACACACAGCTAGAGATCTAGCAATAAAAAAAAGAAGAAAGAAAAGAAAAAGAAGCATTTCCTGGCTGGGGAAATGGCTTAGTGGTTAAGGTGCTTGCCTGTGAAGCCTAAGGACCCAGGATCAATACCCCAGAATCCACCTAAGCCACATGCACATTATGGAGCTTGCAACTGGAGTGCGTTTGCAGTGGCTGTAGGCCCTGGAGTGCCCATTCTTATTGTGTCTTTCTCACTCTCATTCTCTTACAAATAAAATATATAAAATATTTTTAAAGAGCATTCTCATATGTGTACATATGGGAAAATATTCTCCTCACACCAGTATTTAATCATAAATTTTGACCAAAACATATAACTAAATATTTCATCATCTAGATTTCATATTATGTGCTGTCAATTTATGAAACTATGCATCAACTTTTTCTATATCTAAAAATATCTTTAAAAATGTAACACCTTTTATTTATAACAATGTTCTTAAATTTGGATAAGTATAATGTATTATACTAAATACACAAATTGAAAAAGAAAAAAAAAAAACATTTAGCTACTAAGCTACTGGAATGGAATGGAATTGCAGTGGATAGAAAGAAACTGCCAGTGCTACAATATGTTCACTGTGAATTGTCTCCCTGCTCCCAAGTGGTTCAGTGCTGTCTTCACATTCCATACCACAGGAGTGAGGAAAGTGTGGGTGTGAGAAGTGTCATTCCTGTCAGTAAGCATTTCCTTAAATCTAAGTGCTGGTTCTCATTTGGCTTGCAAGGTAGCCCTTCCCAAAGAAGTCTGGAGAATATAGCTGTAACTCTTTATAGTCAGTCAGTCAGCTAGTTGGAAGGGTTTTATCATTAGCAATGAAAGAGAAGGGGATGGTGGAGGCGTAGTTATGAATATCTTCCCAGGGTCTGCACGGATTAGGTGCCAATGGAGTACAGAAAGGAAAAAGATAGCTTTGTTCAGGCAGTTATTCAGGGGCAAAAGTCCATAGAGAGAAATAGAAGATGTCACCCAGCCTGCCTGGGCAGAACTGGAACTCAGCATCTGATCCAGTTTCATCTACAATGCTTCAGCAACCCCTACTATTTCCCCAATTTAGTATACTTCCTGGGTAAGTTGGCCTCTGGTTCAATGTCCCCCCCTCCCACCCCCACCACCCATGAGCCAGTCAGGTCTATCCCTACATACCTGAGTCTAAAGACAAAATCCTTCCAAATTCACTATAAAAGACTTATGGCATGTTAACTTCTCTCTCTTCTATTTTGATCGCTTGACTGACCTGTGTGGCTCTTCATCTGAATATTAGCCTGGCTGGTGGAAGGGAGGGGAGGGCTCTTGCTACTTGCATTATTACTTATTATTATTATTTTGTTGGTGCCTCCTATGTATTCTGCTTCCAGATGCCTTTTTCACTTTGTATGTATGATTTTCTCTAAACTCTTGATCTACCATGTGTGTAATCATTCTCTTGACTATTCATTTTCTAGTCATCAAAATTCCCCAGACCTCGCTTTGGTGCTTTCTCTCTGATAATCTTCCTTAAGCCCTGAGAACTTTCCTACCTAACCTTTTAACTTTCTTCTATGTGGAAGAACAGGGCTGGTGCTTTTATGCTTTGCTCTCATATGAATATGTGAGTGTTCCTTCTAAATCTTTTGGCATGGGCTTCTAGGTCTTGTCTTCTGTGTGTGTGTGTGTGTGTGTGTGTGTGTATGTGTGTGTGTATGTGTGTTTAATATACAAAGGAATAACTGGTACTAAGGATTGAATGCAAGACCTTATGCATGCTAAGCAAATATTCTCTGCTGCAGTCAGGTTCATATTGTTGGCAGAAATCACCCAAACAAGAGCAGCTTATGGGAAAAACAGAGGTTTTTTGGCCTACAGGCTCAAGGGGGAAGCTCCATGATGGCAGGGAAAATGATGACATGAGCAGAGGGTGGGCATCATCCCCTTGTCTATATAAGGTAGGCTATAGCAACAGGAGAGTGTGCCAAACACTGCATGGGGAAACTGGCTATAATACCCATAAGCCCGCCCTCAACAATACACTGCCTCCAGGAGGCATTAATTCCCAAATCTCCGTCAGCTGGGAATCTAGCATTCAGATCACCTAAGTTTATGGGGGTCACCTGAATCAAACTACCACATACTGTACATGTTTATTCTAATGAATATTATGCTAATAATTTCTTCCTCAACTATTAATTGCAGTTATTATATAATTATATTATGTTTTCTAATCTTAGCTAAAAAATAAATCAGATAATTCTCAGGGGTTAATTTTGTCCATTTTAATGTTCTTAAACAGTTGATTTCCCTCTACTTTCTTACTTTTTATAAGAAATAGGCATATGATGTTTGCAAATATGTTTATTTCATTCTATGTAAAAAACTCTGATTTCTGAGCATCAAGATGGAACTTGATTTTTGGCATTTTGTGTGTTTACAAGTGTGGAACTGAATAGAAAAGGAGGCAAGATTAGGACAGAACCAGTATGACGATTCAAGATGTGCCAAGAATACTTCATTTAAGCATGTGCTGCCTCTCTGCAACTACTATATCTATATCCTGTTGAATTTGGCTACTCTAATCTACGAGAAAATGATCGTCTATGACTCCGATGTCTGAGTTTTTCAGTTCTGAGTAAAGTTTCTAATATTTAAAAGGTAGACCATGGAATGTTACCACATAACTGTTTTGGGGTTAGGGGTGTTAAGAAATCCACAAGGCATTGGACAGAACTCCTGCACATCCTTTTCTAGATGTTGACAACACCTTGTCCCATAGTTCCTCAGCAAGCTGTTGCAGCCACACATGTTGAGAGTTGCATCCAAACGATTATGTCTCTGATAATACTATGTTTCCCTCTTCGCATAGATTCCCATTTTCCTTTGAATTCATGATTCCAGAACACATTCTTTATTTGCTTTTCTTCAAACTCATTTCTTCTTGGCTCCCCAGCGTGGCCTCTGTTCTAGAACTCATGCCCTTGCTATCATCAGCACAGTGATAGTGACACTTCGTGACGATTTGAGTGACTGTATCTGTGCAGCTACAGTCAGGGTGTGGATGAAACCACATGGATGGAAAATACATGGCCTTTGACAAGGCTTGCAATAAAAGCTCATTTTCAATTTACTAGCATTGTGATATTAATATCCATCTTATCACATTGATTTTAAAATACTTAATTCACTTTATATGAATTCTAGTAAATATTGCACAATCAAGTGTTGGAGATTATTTGCTAGCACTTATCAATTTTCACCGAATTGTTTTCTATTCAGATTTACAGCTCTATGAGGAACATTGCATTGATTTCATATGTAACATTAAAAGTTGCATGATCATTAAGATGCAATATGTGGTTATATGCAAAGAAATAGGGTTACTAGAACCTGAATGAAAAATGTTTATATTTTTATACATAGTCAATATAATACTGCTTTACTTTAACATAATTATTTTAACATGATAATAAATGGCATTAGTATATGTTGTTGCTAGAAAAGAATTATTTTTGATCAAGGGACATGAACTATGCTCAATATCTTAATTCAGAGAAATGGATGTTCCTTTCCTTAGCTTGCTATATTTTTTCACATTTGTTATAAAGTGCTTAACATTTTAATTGTCTGATAAAAATATTTAAAGAATTAACAAAGTAATGATTTTTGAAATTCCAAAAGTATTTTAAGAAGCATCTTATAAGTAAATCAACTAAATAATAATTACATTAACTACATTGTATATTTTAGGTTAGGCAATCATAAGTTTCAAAGGATTTTCCCAGAATGCGGATAATTCAAATACTAATCAGATATGCCTCATATTTTAACTAGTTCACAATTTGGAAAGAAAATCACTTTCATAAAAGTAAATTGTCAGCAGAGAACATGAATGGATTGCAAGAATATATCATTCACATACAAAGAAAAGAGATATTAATTCCACCACACATTTGTGACACTTTCTGGCAGGCACAATAATGTTAATTTATGATTTGACAAATGCTAGAGACATTTTCCAGGAATACGAAATATGTGTGTTACAGGAAATAGTTTTAATAAAGCTATTGCTTTATGGAGATAGAGGTAATATTCACATGAAGAATTTTAATATTTAGGGGGTTATTAATTATGAAAAATAAAGAGACACAATTAGACTATATTCACTTTCCAGGGAACATTGAATTCAGTCCATAAAATGCTTGAAGATTTTGTTTAAGAATGCTAAGTTATTGAATGAGTTGTAGGACAGAGTCATAAAGTATGAACTTCTCTGGTTAAAGTGCCTCATCATTGAAGTTGCATCGATGGGAGAAAAGAATGGAGGCACTGAACAATGAATTGAGACTTTGGCAACTATATGTTCTGGGATGAGGGATGAGAGGAAGGTGAGAAAGATAAATAAGAAGGTAGTTAATAGAACAGATTGCATATTGTGTGCAGATACTGACTTGCTTCATATAATTAAAGGTGTTAGTGAGGAAAATGTATATAAACACAGTAGTAATAATTTTATTCTAATGTATTCATTTGGATATCATTTTAATAGCAGAACCATAAAGAATTTTGCAACATATCCAAAAGACATTTACTCTATATCTATATCTATATCTATATCCCCATACACACACACTCATATATATATATATATATATATATATATATATATATATATATTTTTTTTTTTTACCTTCTTGGCTTCCCCTCATTCTAAAGTACTTCTTTCTCTTCCCATCCTATTTTTATGAATATTTGTTTTATTTGTTTTTGACGTACCGAGCTAAATTAGGGTTTTCATGAACATAGGTGTGAAGCTACTTGCTGGAGAATGAGCAATCTACCAGTGGCTGTAGCAGTAAAGGGTATGACTCCCACTTTATAGGTGAGGCTCATAGAAAAGTGATACTTACTAATAATATTTCATTGATATTTTTAATGTTCATACTTGTTGAACATTTACTAGTAAATTCTAGTAATAGTCACTGGCAAGGATACTATGAGGAATTCACAATAATCCTTAAAATGGGATGGAGAGGTTGCTTAATGGTTAAGGGGCATGCCTGAGAATCCTAAGGACCCAAGTTCAATTCCCTAGAACCCACATGGTGTATACATCTGGAGTTTGCAGTAGCTAGAGTCCCTGGCATGCCTATTCTCTCCCTCTCTGTTTCTCTGTCTCTCCCCCACCATCTCTCTCTCTCCAAGAAATAAACAAAAATTAAATAATAAGAAATAATTCTTAAAATGCTGAAGACTTTTGTGATGAATTTTGTTTTATTTATTATTGTAGTGTGAAGCTTATATTAACATTATTAATGTCCATTTCTTTTGGAGACATATGAGAAAACATGATATATAAAGGGTGTGTCTTTTGTTTCTGTGTATGTGATACTAGTTATTGTAGGAGGTCTTATATATTCTAGGAATCTACTCTGTCATTGTGCTACATAGACCTGAACTCTTAATAGTATCTGCCTGTCATACGGATAATTCCACTGCAATATTTAAATGAAGAGGTAAGTGAATTCAGTCTGTTGTCAGACTGAACACTTTTTGAAATTATTGTCCTCTCCACAGTGTATTTTCCTGATGCTCCAAAGGTGGCTTTAACTACATTGACTTCTTTTCTTGTGACCTCCATGCAGTGATACTAGTCAATATTCCAATGTTATTGAATATACTATGCTGTCCTGACAACTTGATTTTAGTGCATTTTTAAAGTTAGTAATATGATATCTTCAGTCTGTTCTTTTTGTTCAAGTTTGCTTTGGTTATTCATGTTCATTTCTGGTACCATACATATTCTGATTTGTTCTCCTATTTGTATGAAGACTGTCATTAAATTTTCATGGATGTACATTGACTGTATGGATGACTGTAGGTGAAATGGATATCTTAGCAACATGTATTCTTTCAATACATGTGCACAGTCTATCTCTGTACTTTTCCAAGTTCACTTAATGTTTCGCATTCAAGGTTTTCTATTTATCATCATCTTTACACTTTTATCCCCTTGGTTGTCTATCACTACACATCTTTGTGGCTTTTTGAATATGAGATCACATTTGAAAGTTAATTTTTCAGAGTTCATTACTGTTTGTTTGCATTTCATATTGAATCCTGTATTACACTTGATTTTATTTATAGATGTAATTTCAGCAGAATCTTAGGTTTTCTATATGTAACACCTTTTGTCTTCTAAGAGAAACATTTTGATTTTCTCCTTTCTTAAAGGCATATTCTTTTTCATTAATCCTCTAATTCGTCTGATAAGGATCATGGGGATTAGGGTGAATAAAAATTATGGTGGGGGGACTGCTTGTCTTGCTCTGGATGTTAGATGATAAGCTTTCAACTTGCCGCTCACTTGATGTTAGGTGTTGGGTTCTCATAAGTGACAATGATGTATATTACTCCTGCTTAGCATTTACTAAGAGTATTTATCATAAAGTGGTAGTGAATGGAATCAGATTTTTTACTTCATCTATTAAAATGATCTTAACTCGTTTACCTTTTTTGCTGTTGAGGTAATATATCACATTTATTGATATGCATATGTCGAATGACCCCTGTGTTCCTGGAATACATCCCAATTGACTGTATTACATGATTGTTTTTATAGTTTTGAATTTGGTTTGCTACTACTTTGACAGTGAATTAGCAATCCATTCGAATTATTAGAAAGGGTAATTGAGTTACAGTGAGGGATGTGATTTACTTTATTTAGATAAAGATTAATTATTTTAATGGTGACTATAATTAATCTTAATTTATGTTTTAGTCATCCACACAACCACATATGCTATATATTTAAAAAAGAAACAAAATTACTACTTGTCATACAAATCTTATTAAACACATAGAATTTAATTAAACATATATTTTTGGGTGTATAATTTCATAAAGACCTTAATTTTCTTTGAAATTTCTTTATAGTTCTTTTAAATACCAAACTCTAAAAATGAGTGTTCTTAGTTTTTATTAATTTAGGTCTTACTGAATTCCATGAAAGTTTTACTGTGGTTCACCATAACAACTGTAACATTAATAGAAAAGGTAACTATCTAATATGACTGGAGAGAAGCCTTAGCATTTAAAGTGCTTAGTTCACAAACATGTTCACCTCAGTTTCATACCTAGTAACCTTAGAAAATGCCACGTGTGGTATCATGTTATAGTAATCCTAGAATTATGAAGGCAAAGATAGGAAGAACTCTGGGATGCTGTTGCCAATCAGTCTGGACTAATTCAGTGGTGCAGGCCAATGAGAGACACTGACTGCCTCAAGCAAAGTGGACAGTATGCCTGAGGAGATACCTGTGGTTGTCTTCTTGTCTCCACATGCACACACACATGTCTGCATGTGCCAGTACACACATGAATATGAATATACAGGTGCACTACACACACATGCCAGAACGTCATCTAATGGTGTCTGTAAAGTTTAAAGTGTCAAATGTCAGAGATAATCACAGGGATTGAAGATTAAAAAAAGAAGAAAAAAAAAAACTGGCTCTGTGTTGTGTGTCCTGGGAAATGTAAACTTGAGCAAAGCGCTTATTTTCACTTACCAAGTTTTCAAAATAAAGCATACATCAAAAAAAAATGTCAGGCTGGAGAGATGGCTCAGTGGTTAAGGCATTTGCCTACAAGCCAAAGGACCTCGCTTCAATTCCCCAGGAACCACATAAGCCAGATGTACAAGGTGGTGCATGCATCTGGAGTTCGTTTGCAGTGGCTGGAGGCCCTGGTGTGCCTATTCTCTCTCTCTCTCTCTCTCTCTCTCTCTCTTTCTCTCTCTTTCTCTTTCACTCTCTCAAGTAAATAAATAACAATAAAAATAAACTGTTAAAAATGTAATTTTATTAACACAGGACTAGTTGAAAATCCTGCGACATTCTCATCATGGGGGCTTCCAAATCATATCTGAAAGTGAAGTTTTATCTTTCACTGCTTTTAGTTCACAGAAGCACAAACCACCAAACTATTTCTTGTGGATATAGCTTTCTTGGCAAAGATTTATAATTCATTTTATCCCTCTGTTGTGTTCTCCCACATACAGTATGTTCTCCTCAATGAAATGTGACCTTCATAAACAAGTATATATTGCATAATTGCATTCAAGAAGACCTTCAAATAAAACCATCTCCTTCTAACCTATATGCCAACACTGTGGCTTCACTGACTACTAAATATTCCAATAGGGCTACACATTTCTCCATATATATCTTTTAAATTTTTTTTATTTAGTTATTTTGAGAGAGAAAGAGAAAGAAGGAGAGAGACAAGTGTCCAATCTGCCCCTTCTTGAATACATATGCCTATGACCAGCAGGCTCCTACTCAAGCTACCGTGCCCTCTTACTCATGACTAAATATATCCCCTTGAAGCTAAATGTAACCAGAATAAAGTTTTTCCTCCTTTAAGCTACTTCTTGCCAGATATTTGTCACACCAACAAGCCAAGTGACTAATACACTGTCACAGTTGTACGTTAGTAGATTTTAGGTCTCCCACAATTATAATTATACCTAATTACTGCTGGCCCTGTATATGCATAAATTTTACTGAATACATTTTGGTAACTCCAATATTTTTCAATAAATAAAATAAAATAAATAAAATAATTTACAGCAGCCATAAACGTATCTTAGGCCCTAACGTTTCTGAAGGAATTTTCACGTGAAGGAATAAACTGTTCTTAAATGACAACAATCTTCATGAATCATAAAACAGTCTTTTGCAGAACTAATTTTCTTGGCTGCTGTGGTAATCCAAGTTATAGTTGTGAAGCATGATCCTAGAAAAGTAACATTTTTTGGTTGGGGAAAGACATTCAAAATAATGAGATCTACTTGCAGCTTTGTGGATGCCTAGCTTGTCCCTTACATTATGAATAAATTAGTAAAGTGGTGAAGATGCCCTTCATACCCTGCTCATAACTTTCCTTAAGCAAAGCTTTTGATAAAAGTTTGACAATAAGGTTATACTATCTGTAAGGGCTTGAGTGTTTTAAATATAGCATTAAGTCCACACCAGGAAGTAAATGAATTATAAATCATACAAATATATATTATTTAAAATAGTTCCATAGTTTTGATGATTGAAATTCAAACATAAAATGACTGCTATCTTTTTAATTGTCTACTAGGACTGAATGAAGTCCCTGTAGATCTTAGCTGGTTTTTCAAGTGCACCTATGAAAAATTAATGTCACAGATGATATAGAAGTCTAAAGCCACTTGAAACATGCCTTTGTTTCGTGTGGAAACTGTTTCTGAATGTTAAACCTAATCTGAAAAGACCCCCTACTTAAAAGCAGAGTCTCTAAATATGTTAGTGTAGAAACATTTTTTCTAATTAAAATTTAAAATTGTAAAAACAAGCATAAAAGTAAACAGTACTTTTATAAAAAGATTGTATGAAAATCTACCTTTTCCTAATATGTACTTATGTCCATATGTTTCAAAATATTTTAACGCAATAAGCATTAAATATTAAGAGTGTAGTTATTATGACCAAACTTCTTTTTTTTTTCTGGTTTTTCTAGGTAGGGTCTCACTCTGGTCCAGGCTGACCTGAAATTAACTATGTAGCCTCAGGGTGGCCTTGAACTCACGGCAATCCTCCTACCTCTGCCTCCTGAGTGCTGGGATTAAAGGCATGCACCACCACGCCCAGCTATGACCAAACTTCTTACTGTAAGGTAAACAGAAGAAATCTCTAGTTCCCTTCTCTCTCTCTCTCTATTATCTCTCTCTCTCTTTCTCTCTCTCTCTCTCTCTCTCTCTCTCTCTTTATATATATATATAGATAGATAGATAGATAGATAGATAGATATAGATATAGATAGATAGATAGATAGATATACATCTATCTATCTATCATCTCTCGATCTACATTCTACCTATATATCATCTAACATCTCTCATCTATCTAACTCTCATCTATATAGTTATCTATCTAACATCTATCTATCTATCTATCTACCACTTATCTATCCAACTATCGCTTTTTTCCTTGACTCCACCTCTCTCCAATATCCCTGATTTTGTCTGGATTGGCCAAAGTCAGATGGTAAAAGCTTTGGAATTTATTGGCAACATAATTATATATTTATATTTAAGGGCCTTTTTTCTTTATTTATTTTTATTTTGTTATAGGTTAGCTTAGTTTTGTGGTAGGTCTCACTCTAGCCCAAGATGGCCTATAAAATTCACACAAAAAATGCATAAGGATTTCACTTTCTCCACAACATTGCCAAAAGTTATTATTGATACAGTTGTATTAATCATCATAAGATGTGTGATATCTCATTATAGAATTCAAAAAAATGTGATTTCTTTATGATTCTTTGTAATATTGAGTACCACTCATGAGTTTCTTGGCCATTCTTAATACTCCTTAGAGAAATGTCCATGAAGATCATTTCCCTATTTTTAAAATCAGGTTGCTAAAGGTTATATTGTAGTTTTGCAAAGATTTGGGGAAAATTGAAAAGATTTATAATTATTTTTCCATTATAGGATTTGCTTTTCCTCATATATTTGAATGTACAGAAATTTTCATTGTGTTGTACTAAAGTTTATCTATTTTTCTCCTTACATTTTATTTGTTCAAGTTATTAATTTGAGAAAGAGAATGAGAGTGAACTGGCATTCCTTGGGACTTTGTCCCTGCAAACAAACTCCAGCACATGGGCCACTTTAGGCATCTTGCTTTATGTGGGCACTGGAGAATTGAACCCAGGTCGTCAAGATTTGTAAGCAAATGTCTTTAACAAGTGAGCCATTTTCCTGCCATCTTTTCCTTATTTATTATTTTAATTTTATTTTTATTGGAGAGATTGAAAGAGAGAGATAGAGAGAATGGATGTGCCAGGGCCTCTAGCTGTTGCAAATGAACTGTGCCACCATGTCTTTCTGGCTTACTTCGGTTCTGGGGAATCAAACCTGGGTCCTTAGGCTTCTCAGACAAATGCCTTAAATGCTAAGCCATCTCTTCAGCCCTACTTTTTTGCACATAGCTTTTATGACATCATAAGGAATCACTGACAAATATGAATCTTTTTGTTTATTATTATTTCTAAGAGTTTTATAATTTTAAGTAGTACATTTAGGCATTTGGTTTATATTATATTAATATAAAAGGTATAATGTGAGTAACAATTTCCATCTTTGGGAATATAAAAACATCATTCCCCTTTTGAAACACCTTTTCTTTCATTTTGAAGATTACTTTAGCTATTCCGGGTCTTTTGATATTACAGTTGAAATTAATTTTTTATATCTTCCAAAAAAAATCATCAATGTTTTAGTAAAGATTGCATTAAATAAGTAGATCAATTTGGGTAAAAATGACACCTTAAAAATGTTATCTTCCAGTTAATAAACAAAAGATTTTTTTCTATTATTAACAAATAGTATAATTTATAGTTAGATATCAAACACTTTGCAGCATTGGCTATTTATTAAATATTTTAATGTTCTTGCATGTTATCTTTAAGAATTGACTTCTGTTTTGATTACATAGCAATACAATTGGATTTTTGCATGTTAAGTTTACATCCAGCAACTTGATCTACCTATTACTTGCAACTGCTAATGTATAATTAATAATATGAATATGTGAGCATGCATATGTTCATTCATGTGAATATGTGCATGTCTGTATGTGTGTGTGTGTGTGTGTGTGTGTGTGTGTGTGTGTGTGTCTGGTAGTTAAGGTATTTCACATGTAATATCATGTAATTGTTGAACATAAATATCATTATTTGTTGATTCCATCATTTAGAAAACTTTTAATTATTTTGTCCTGAACCATAATTCTATTAAAAGTGATCATTTCTACCTGTATTCATGTATTTGGAAGATATACTTATCAATTAGAATCACTAAGTCAAACAAGAATATACATAACTTAAATACAGGAGCTATTTAGTATCCTGAACATAATAGCTGTCAAATGTTATGATATTGTAAGCAGGGGTTAGAGAGAGTAAAAAAGACCAGCATCTCACAGTCTAGCACGTGGGTAGAGTGTCAATCTGATCCTCATGGCTATATCTGCATTCAGCCTTATAATGATAAAGCCCAGTAACTTACCATGCAAGGACTGAGGCCTGGTGGCCCCATGCATCTTTGTTGGAAGCATCCTGAGGACAGTTTTGTTTAGGAAGGAGTCAGATTTTTCTATAACAGAAGTATAGGGGAAAGTACACTTTTACTGACAATCAAGAAAATGTTGGAAGCAGCTTATTCAGCAAGTGAGTAAGACTCATGGGCTAAAGAGAAAAATCAAAATCTCAAGGAAGCCCGTGAGATGAGTGGCTCCTGCAAGCTGAATGAGTGAGTATGTGAATCTCCAACAAGAATAAATACTACACAGAGATTTTTAGAGGGTGAAGCAGGATAGCTGTATGGGTATTGAAACCTCCAGTGAATCAGGTGAGCACACGCTTGAAACATTCATTTTTTGTGTGTGAATGAAGTAAATGTGAGCAATTCATAGGAAATAACAATTTAGCAAGTCAAGACTAGGATACACTATTTAAAGTGTATGGAAGGAGAAAAAGGTATGCACATTTTTCATAAAAATTTTAAAAAATACCTAAAACTGCAAATCTGAACTAAGAGGAATGTGGATATTATGGCAGCATGTTCCATAAAGGTGTCAATGGCACAGACAATTTTGAGAGGCACAGAAACACTAATGCGAGTCAGTGGTGTTTGCCACAGACTCAGTGTCCAGCGGAGAGGGACCTGGGACCTATTGCATGAGCTGTTTCTGCCACAGGAAGCTAATAAAGAAACCTGTGCCAATGCACAAGAGAGTATTGCACAAGTAATGAGTCCACAGAAAAATCAATTTAGCATAAAACAGGATTATCAAATAAAATACCATGTGGATTTTGAAAATTTGATACAGCTGGAGAAGAATATGTATGTTGGATGCACAGCAGATAAATTTCCCTACAAGGCTAAAGAGAAGATTACCAGGATAAACAAAATGATAAGAAGCAATAGGCATGTCCTTATGATCCAATCACTATGTAATATATGTTCCATGTAGAAAGCACAATGAAGGCAATGAAGGTACTCCAAATCAAAATTTGAAATGTCAAATGAAAAGAAAGAAAAATAACTCTATAAGCTTACAAAATTAGTAGGTATCTATTAGAAAACAATGGAAGGAAATAGCATTCTATTCAGAGTAACAATGTGTGTGCCCACCAATGCATGTACTCATGCAAACAGTCTAGGGTATTCTTAAAATTGCCTTCCTCATGTTTAAGGCAAAAGAAAATTTCCTCATGTCAAAAATAATGCAGGTGATGGCTTTTTCAGTCTCTGAATATAAAGATGAATTTATTCATTTTTATTTCTGTATAATGCGCCATTATGTTGAGGGAAACCATTTTATCCTTCAGGAGATACAATAAGCATGTCTTTGCTCCAGGTATGGTCCATACCACAGACCAAAGGATGATTGTACAAGCAATGAGTTTATTGGGCCTACTTACAGAACAGAGTGAGGGGTTGTTTACAGGAGCAATGGATGACTCAAAGACAACCGTATCACCAAAAAAGAGCTGAGTCATGGAAGCTGTGTCCCTGCACACCCTGAAGGCAGCTCAGATTGTCAGAGAGTCTCGAGCACATTACATGACTTGTAGGAAGCTCAATCACAGCATCCTGAGTATACAATATTACTTGCAGGAAACACAATACAAGTGTCCTGTCAGACCAATTGCATTGCTTCCATATATCCTTAAGGCAGGGTCTTGTCAGTCTAATTAACAAACCCATGTGGAGTGGTTGTGTGAACTTCAACTTCAGGTCTTCCAAACTTGACTTCTGGAATCAGAGCCTTCTTCCTACCTTTAGAAGGCACTACTTATGATTCTATCTATCTATCTATCTATCTATCTATCTATCTATCTATCATATATGTGTCTGTTGTAGTCAGGTTCTCATTGCTGGTAGAAATCACCAGACCAAGGGCAGCTTGTGGCTTACAGACTCAAGGGGAAACTCCACAATGGTAGGGACAAACGATGGCATGAGCAGAGGGTGGACATCACCCCCTGGCCAACATAAGGTGGACAATAGCAACTGGAGAGTATGCCACACACTGGCATGGGGAAACTGGCTATAACACTCATAAGCCCACCCCCAATAATACACTCCCTCCAGGAGGTATTAATTCACAAATCTCCATGAGCTGGTAACCTAGCATTCAGAACACCTAATTTATTGGAGACACCTGAATCAAACTACCACATTCTGCCCCTGGACCCCATAAACTGATAACCATAAATGATGTAAAATGTAATGCATTCATCTCACTTTAAAAGTCTTCATAGTTTTTATCAATTCCGATTATGTTCATATATCCCCATAGTTCAAGATATTTTAACTGAGCCATAATACCAAAAAATGACCTCAAAAAAACTCATAATGGCACAGAATAAACATTCACACTGCACAAGAAGGCATTAGGCATAGCAAAGAAATATTCAGCCAATCTATGATTTAAAATAACAAGGGCAAACATCAAACTCTGTAACTTCAAGTCCAACAACTCTAGCCAGTGACAGATCTCCAAATTCTATAATTCTAATCAGCATTAAGTCTCTGGCATTCCAATTCTGCCCCTCCAGCTGGGCTACTCACAGTCCTGGAAAACTTCATTGGGGCCAGCAGCTTTCCTTAGCAGCCATCTCCTGATCCTGACATCTCCACTGGGTCTCAACTGAAATCCACGGCTCATCCTTGTGGCCCCATGGGGTCTCCATGCAGGCATCCAGCAAATCTGCTTCTCATTGCTAATGGCCATTTCCAAAACACAGGACCATGTTGTAAACTCAATGACCCTCTCTTTCCTGCATTTTTTATACTCCACAATACCAGGTAGGGTGCCAACTTGTTAGATAAAGCAGACTTTGAAGAACAGGACACTTCTTGAGCACTCAGAACCCTCCAAACGATTCTACATTCTTCATGTTGCCTCAGTGCAGATCAGATAGCCCAATCTGGAAGGTTATAATCTCTCAAACAATTTTCAGGTGAATGGGCAGCAGCAATTGAGGCCCAAAGATTTCATTTTTTTCTGTGTCATATTTCACTGTTCACACCAGTATATTTCTATGCAAGGCAACCCTGCACAACTTCTCAGGGCACAGCCATAACATCAAGCCTCTCACACAAACTGCCTTTAGCCCAGTCCAGGCAAAGTTCCTTTCTACTCTCATAAGCCAAACCTCATAGTCCATAGTTCTTAACTGCATTAAGGTCTTTCAACTCTGACCAAAATAGTCCATCAAGCTGTACTTACAGCACTGCAAGGCATCTCTTAGATGACAGTTTCAAATCTTTTCACATTCCTCTTGAAAATCAGCTCCAAAAGGCCAAAGCCACAGAGTCAGGTGTCTAGCAGCAATCCCACTCCTCGGTACCACTTTACTGTGGCAGTCAGGTTCGCATTGCTGGTAGAAATCACGTGACCAAGAGCAGCTTGTGGGAAAAAGAGGTTTATTTTGGCTAACAGGCTCAAGGGGAAGCTCCATGATGGCAGGGGAAAATTATGGCATGAGCAGAGGGTGAACATCACCCCTGGTCAACATAAGGTACGTAATAGCAACAGGAGAGTGTGCCACATACTGGCATGGGGAAACTGGCTATAACAACCATAAGCATACCCCAACAATACAACTGCTCCTGGAGGCATTCATTCTCAAATCTCCATCAGCTGGGAACCTAGCATTCAGAACACCTAAGTTTATGGGGGACACCTGAATCAAACCACCACAATATCTACCTATCTATGCATCATCTATTATCTGCCTACTTTATCTTTCAAATATTTAACTACCCATCTAGGGCTCTGTCCAAATAGCACTCTATCCAAAATCAGTGTAGGATTAAGCTAAAAGTTAAAACAAGAAGATAAAATAGTTAACTTTGTGCATTCCTTAATATTATCTTTTCTATAATAAGTTAAAATTTACCATTCATATAGAACAACTATTATTCTAGAACAAGCACATTTTGGGTGAAAACTAAAAGTGTGCTCACAAGGAAGAAAATGCCTGTCATGGGTTTTAATGTTCTAGAAAGAACTTACTGAACATGAAACTTATAGGAGCATTTGCAATGATTATATAATAATTGATAAATTGCAATAGTAATTTATCAAAAAAAAAAACACAGTAAGCCAAAGGGACTAAAACAAATGACTGATGAGTGTTTGTCCTTATAGGAGACATAGATCATGCCTTCCAAGGCCCAGCAATTATGACAGTAGAAAGAAAGGAAAGAATATAAGAGATAGAAGTTGGGGAGGAGTGATGTGGAACTCTCTTACCCAGACATGATGTGGCTATTGTGCTCAGAGCAGCTGTGATTGCCTGAATAAGATCTATAAAAGATAAGGATAGACAACATTCTATTATAAGGGTGTCATGGCACTTAATGCTTGTTGGGGAACGGTGACTATTTCTCTTCTGTTGTGTAGCCATTGGGAAGAATAATGGGCACAGAGGGTCTGGAATGACCAAATACAATCCTAGTATGGGGCTGGAGAGATTGCTTAGTGGTTAAGGTGTTTGCCTACAAAGCCAAAGGATCATGATCAACTCTCCAGGAACCACATAATCCAGAAGCACAAGAGGGTGCATGCATATGGAATTTGTTTGCAGTGGCTGGAGGCCCTAACTTGCCCATTCTCTATCTTCCTCTTTCTCTCTCCTTCTCTCTCTCTCTCAAAGAATTAAATGAAAATATATTTTTTAAAAATCCTATAGTGTAGATATGACAATCATAAGGATCTATTCATGGTCTGATGAATACAAATATTTTACTTTTTTTATAAAAATTTATTTTTTTATTAATTAGTTTTGTATTCAGCCAATACAGTCAGTTTGGTACCATTATTAGGCTCATTTGTGACCTACCCCCACCCCTTGGCCCCTCCTTGTTGAGGTATATGGGTAATGCATTATGGAGGTAGCCTACAGTTATGGGTAGGATAAATGTCTCTCCATATCATGACCCAACATGTGGCTCTGACATTCTTTCTGCCCCCTCTTCCGAAAACTTTCCCTGAGCCATGTTGGGTTCATTTTTGGTCTGCTTCAGTGATCAGGTGTTGGGGCCTCTGGATCTCTGGCTCACTGATTTGGTAGGAGTTGATTTTTTTTCTCTGTTGATCTCCTTCCCCCTTGTGCTGGTACCTGGTTCATCAGGAAAACAGCACCCTTGCTTGTATCACAAATTTTTCTTAGTTTCAGCCGGGGCCCTTTTGAGGTATTATGGGGTGGCTCTCTCCTTAGGATCTACATCTATCTGAAAAAGAGAAGCAGATTCTCCAAGGGACAATGGAGAGTGGGCTTATGTTTGGATATGGTTCTGACTTGTTTCCCAGCTCCAGCTATGGGTCCCATACCACTGAGTTAGCCAAATCAAGAGCAGTTGGTTCCCCACCATGGCTGTGTGCCACTATTGCACTTGTGTGGGCATCACAGCAGGTTATTTGCTGCTAAATAGTTTAGACCATGAGTTGCTTGGACAGATATTGGTCATTTTCCCCTAGTGGCCCATGTAGCAGCTTCTGGCACTAGACGCACTGACTGTCTGGAGACTGAATCTCTGCCAGCTTCCAGCCATGCCAGTCCATTTTACGTGTTGACCACATAAGGTGTCTTCAGCAGTAGGGTCCTAACATTAACTTTTGGTGGGTCATCAAGTGTTCGGACAGAAATCTGTCTTTCTTTTAGGAAAGCTTGTAGGTCCCACTGAACAAAAGCTCATTGTGGATGATAGCCCCATGCTGGTACTGGGAGTTACAGGTCAGTGTCCACTAAGAAAATGAGGAAAAAGATAAATAATATACAAAAGTTATAGAGAACAGAGAGAGAGACAGAGAGTCAGAGAGAGAGGGGGAGGGAGAGGAGAGGGAGGGAGGGAAGCTGTAGAAGATTAATGTTAGTCTTCATTATATCCTTAAGAAAATGTTCATCATCCCTAATCATGAAGGAAATGCAAATTAAAACAACTATGAGATTCCACCTTACCCCAATAAGGATACCAAACATCAAAAAATCAAGTGAAAATACATGCTGGTGAGGATGTGGAGAAGTAGGAACACTCATCCACTGTTGGTGGGAATGTAAGATGGTACAACCACTTTATAGAGCAATATGGAGACTCCTGAAATACCTGACTATAGAGATACCAACACACCCAGGTATTCCCTTACTATTTTACTTTTATTTTATTATTTTATTATTTTTTTTCTTTATTAGTTTGTTTTGTATTCAGCAAATACAGTCAGTTTGGTACCATTATTAGGCTCATCCGTGACCTACCCCCTCCCCTTGGCCCCTCCTTGTTGAGGTATACGGGTCATGCATTTTGGAGTTAGCCCACAGTTATGGGTAAGATAATGTCGCAGCATATCATGACCCAACATGTGGCTCTGACATTCTTTCCGCCCCCTCTTCCACAAAATTTCCCTGAGCCATATTGGGTTCATTTTTGGACTGCTTCAGTCATGAGGTGTTGGGGGCCTTTGAGGCTCTGGCTCTCTGATTTGGTAATAGTTGATTTTTCTCTGTGCTGAACTCCTTCCCCCTTGTGCTGGTACCCAGTTCATCAGGCAAACAGCCCCCTTGCTTGTTTCTCCAATTTTTCTTAATTTCAGCCAGGGCCCTTTTGAGGTATTATGTGGTGGCTCTCTCCTTAGGATCTACATCTATCTGAAAAAGAGAAGCAGATTCTCCAAGGGAGAGTAAGTTAGCACCAGGACAAATGAGATAACCCTTACTTTTCTTTACAGAGAATTTAATAGGTGTAGGCGCTCTTGTAGCCCACAATTAATGGTAGCTTGATATTGGAGAGTGGGCTTATGTTTGCATATGGTTCTGGCTTGTTTCTGAGCTCCAGCTACGGGTCCCATACCAGTGAGGGGATCAGTTAGCCAAATTGAGAGCAGTTGGTTCCCCACCATGGCTGTGTGCCACCACTGCACTTGTGTGTGCATCACAACAAGTTATTTGCTGCTAAGTAGGTTAGACCATGCGTTGCTTCAACAGATATTTGTCATTTTCCCCCAGTTGCCCAAGTAGCACCTTCTGGCACTAGACGCAATGACTGTCTGGGGACTGACTCTCTTCCAACTTCCAGCCATGCCATTCTAAGTTGCATGTCAATCACATAAGGTGTCTTCAGCGGTAGGGTCTTACCACTAACTTTTGGTGGGTCATCAAGTGTTCGGACAGAAATCTGTCTTTCTTTTAGGAAAGCTTGTAGGTCCCACTGAACAAAAGCTCATTGTGGATGATAGCCCCATGCTGGTACTGGGAGTTACAGGTCAGTGTCCACTAAGAAAATGAGGAAAAAGATAAATAATATACAAAAGTTATAGAGAACAGAGAGAGAGACAGAGAGTCAGAGAGAGAGGGGGAGGGAGAGGAGAGGGAGGGAGGGAAGCTGTAGAAGATTAATGTTAGTCTTCATTATATCCTTAAGAAAATGTTCATCATCCCTAATCATGAAGGAAATGCAAATTAAAACAACTATGAGATTCCACCTTACCCCAATAAGGATACCAAACATCAAAAAATCAAGTGAAAATACATGCTGGTGAGGATGTGGAGAAGTAGGAACACTCATCCACTGTTGGTGGGAATGTAAGATGGTACAACCACTTTATAAAGCAATATGGAGACTCCTGAAATACCTGACTATAGAGATACCAACACACCCAGGTATTCCCTTACTATTTTACTTTTATTTTATTATTTTATTATTTTTTTTTCTTTATTAGTTTGTTTTGTATTCAGCAAATACAGTCAGTTTGGTACCATTATTAGGCTCATCCGTGACCTACCCCCTCCCCTTGGCCCCTCCTTGTTGAGGTATACGGGTCATGCATTTTGGAGTTAGCCCACAGTTATGGGTAAGATAAATGTCGCAGCATATCATGACCCAACATGTGGCTCTGACATTCTTTCCGCCCCCTCTTCCACAAAATTTCCCTGAGCCATATTGGGTTCATTTTTGGACTGCTTCAGTCATGAGGTGTTGGGGGCCTTTGAGGCTCTGGCTCTCTGATTTGGTAATAGTTGATTTTTCTCTGTGCTGAACTCCTTCCCCCTTGTGCTGGTACCCAGTTCATCAGGCAAACAGCCCCCTTGCTTGTTTCTCCAATTTTTCTTAATTTCAGCCAGGGCCCTTTTGAGGTATTATGTGGTGGCTCTCTCCTTAGGATCTACATCTATCTGAAAAAGAGAAGCAGATTCTCCAAGGGAGAGTAAGTTAGCACCAGGACAAATGAGATAACCCTTACTTTTCTTTTACAGAGAATTTAATAGGTGTAGGCGCTCTTGTAGCCCACAATTAATGGTAGCTTGATATTGGAGAGTGGGCTTATGTTTGCATATGGTTCTGGCTTGTTTCTGAGCTCCAGCTACGGGTCCCATACCAGTGAGGGGATCAGTTAGCCAAATTGAGAGCAGTTGGTTCCCCACCATGGCTGTGTGCCACCACTGCACTTGTGTGTGCATCACAACAAGTTATTTGCTGCTAAGTAGGTTAGACCATGCGTTGCTTCAACAGATATTTGTCATTTTCCCCCAGTTGCCCAAGTAGCACCTTCTGGCACTAGACGCAATGACTGTCTGGGGACTGACTCTCTTCCAACTTCCAGCCATGCCATTCTAAGTTGCATGTCAATCACATAAGGTGTCTTCAGCGGTAGGGTCTTACCACTAGCCTTTGGTGGGTGATCAAGTACTCTGACAGAAATCTGTCTGTCTTTTAGGAAACCTTGTAGGTCTCTCTGATCAAAAGCTCATTGTGGATGATAGCCCCATGCTGGCTCTGGGAGTTACAGGTCATTGCCCACTAAGAAAATGAGAAAAATATAACTGATATACAAGAGTTAGAGATAGGAGAGAGAGAGAGAGAGGGAGAGGGGAAGTGAGGGAGGGAAGATGTAGAAGATTAAGTTTAGCCTTGAACTTACCCTCTCCAGTGTCTTGTGGTTCAGGTGTTCCCTATACGGGCCTGGTGAATGATCAGCCATTTGGCTGTCTTTTAGTAAGTAGACAATTATGGTATCATTGCCGTTTGGGTCTAGATTTGTGTTTCTAACCCCTTTGATGCCCTCCCCTCCCTCCCCTTCCATCCTAGTGTCTAGTCTAGGAGATGCTTGCTGGGTATATAAGGTATCTTGGGTAGATTCAGGTGAGGTGATGTAGATGAGTAAGACTATGTGGCGATTTTTTTCTGTGATTGGGTAAGTTCACTGAGAATGATCTGTTCCAGGTTCAACCATTTTTCCTCAAATTTCATTGTGTCATTTTTCTTACTGCTGTATAGAATTCCATTGTGTAGATATACCACATCTTTGTTATCCATTCCTCTAGTAATGGACATCTGGGTTGATTCCAGGTCTTAGCTATTACAAATTGAGCTGCTATAAACATGGTTGAGCAAATCTCTCTAGCCTGTGGTTTGAAGGTTTTAGGGTAGATGCCCAGTAAGGCAATAACTGGGTCTATTGGTATCTCTGTACTCAGCTTTTTCAGAAGACTCCATATTGCTTTCAAAGTGGTTGTAACATCCTACATTCCCACCAACAGTGGATGAGTGTTCCTACTTCTCCACATCCTCGCCAGCATTTATTTTTATTTGATTTTTTGATGCTTGCTATCCTTATTGGGGCAAGGTGGAATCTCATAGTTGTTTTAATTTGCATTTTTCTGATGATTAGGGATGATGAACATTTTCTTAAGTGTATGTTTGCCACTTCTATTTCTTCCTCTATGAACTGCCTGTTCAGCTCTTTGACCCAGTTTGTGAGTGTGATGTTTGACTTCTCACTGTTTAGATTTTTGAGTTCTTTGTAGATTCTAGAGATTAGGCCTGTATCAGTTGGATAACCCGCAAATATTTTCTCCCATTCTGTGGGTAATCTATTGGTTTTGCTTATTGTATGCTTGTCTGTAAAGAAACTCTTCCGCTTCATGTGATCCTATTGGTTGAGTGACGGTTTAAGTTCATGAGCTACTGGGGTTTTGTTCAGGAAGTCTTTTTCCATTCCTATATCATGGAAAGTACTTCCTACATTTTCTTCCAATACTATTCGAGTTTCTTGTCTTACATTGAGATCTTTGATCCATTTGGACTTGAGTGTAGTGAATGGTGAAATGTGTGGGTCAAGTTTCAGTTTCCTGCATATGGTTATCCAGTTTGTCCAGCACCATTTGTTGAAGAGGCTGTCTTTTTTCCAGCCTATATTGTTTGGGCCTTTGTCAAATATCAATTAGCTGTAGTTGCTTGACACAAAGTCCGGGTCCTCAAGTCTATTCCATTGATCTATACTCCTGTTTTTATGCCAGTACCATGCTGTTTTTATTACTATGGCTTTGTAATATAGCTTTAGATCAGGTATGGTGATGCCTCCAGAGTTATTTCTTTTGCTGAGGATATGTTTGTATATGCGAGGCCTTCTCCCTTTCCATATGAAATTTGAGATCATTTTTTCTATCTCTGTGAAGAACACTGTAGGGATTTTAACTGGAATTGCATTAAGTCTGTATATTGCCTTTGGTAGGATTGTCATCTTCACAATGTTAATCCTCCTATCCAGGAACATGGGAGGTCTTTCAATTTTCTCAAGTCCGCCTCAATTTCTTTTTTGAGTGTTTTTATGTTTTTGTTGTATAGATCTTTCACTTCCTTGGTTAACGTTATTTCAAGGTATTTTTTTGTTGTTGTTGTTGCAATTGAAAATGGGACTATGTCCCTTATTTCTTTCTCTGTATGTTTGTCATTTGCATAAAGGAAGGCTACTCATTTTTGTGCATTGATTTTGTATCCTGCTACTTTGCTATAGGAGTTAATCACCTTCATGAGTTTTGGGATGGTGTCTCTCGGGTCCCTTACATATATAATCATGTCATCAGTGAGTAAAGCTAACTTAACTTCTTCCTTTCCAAATTGTATCCTTTTTATTTCCGTCTCCTCTCTTATTGCTTGAGCTAGGACTTCCAGTACTATTTTGAAAAGCAGAGGTGAGAGTGGACAACCCTGTCTTGTTCCTGATCTTTATGGGAATTCCTCCAGTCTCTCTCCATTAAGTATTATTTGGGCCTTCGGAGCTTTGTATATTGCCTTTATTAGGTTAAGATATGAACCAACCATGCCAATTCTCTCCAATGTTTTGAACACGAAGTGATGTTGAATCTTCTCAAAGGCCTTTTCTGCATCTATCAAAATGATCATGTGGATTTTATGTTTAACCTTGTTTATGTGGTGTATTACATTGACAAATTTCCATACGTTGAACCACCCTTGTGTTCCTGGAATGAATCCCACTTGGTCAAGGTGGATAATGCTTTTGATGTGTTGTTGGATTCGGTTTGCAAGGATTTTGTTTAGGATCTTTGCATGTAAGTTCATCAGGGAAGTAGGCCGGTAGTGTTCTTTTCTTGTCACATCTCTGCATGGTTTTGGAATTAGGGTGATGCTAGCTTCATAAAAGGATTTGGGTAGCTTTCCCTGTTCATCAATTGTGTGGCACAGTTTGAGGAAGATTGGTTTGGTTCTTCAATGAAGGTTTGATAGAATTCAGCTGAGAAGGCATCTGGTCCTGGACTCTTCTTTTTTGGGAGGATTTTTAATTACTTTTCCAATCTCCATGAGTGTGATGGGTTGATTGAGGTGATTAATCTGCTCTGTGTTTAGCTTTGGTAGATGGTATGCGTCCAAGAATTTATCCATCTCCTCCACATTGTCCAGTTTTGTTTAGTAGAGGTTTTTGAAATAAGTCCTGATGAGTCTCCCAATTTCACTTGTGTCTATTGTGATCTCTCCTTTTTCATTTTGAATTTTGTTAATTTGAAATTCTTCTTTTTTTGCATGATCAGATTGGCCAGGGGTTTGTCAATCTTGTTTATTTTTTCAAAGAACCAACTCTTTGTTTTGTTAATTTTCTTAATTGTTTCCTTCGTTTCCACTTCATTGATTTCTGCTCTGATTTTAATTATTTCTTTCCTTCTGGAGCTCTTTGGGTTGGATTTTTCTTGTTTTTCCAGTGCCTTTAGGTGTATGGTTAGATCATTGATTTGGGACCTTTCTGTCTTTTTTATGGAGGCATTGACTGCTATGAATTTTCCCCTGAGGACCGCCTTCATTTTGTCCCATAAGTTTTGCTACGATGTGTTCTCATTGTCGTTCAATTCCAGAAATTTTGCAATTTGATTCTTCATTTCATCCACTATCTATTTATTGTTTAAAAGTGTGCTGTTCAGTTTCCAGGTGTCGTTGGGATTCTTAGTGGGTCTTTTGTTGTTGATTTCTAGCAATATAGCATTGTGATCTGATATCACGCAGGGAATTATGTCAATCTTCCTAAATATGTGGAGGCAGTCTTTGTGACCCAGTATATGGTCTATTTTAGAGAATGTTCCATGGGCTGCTGAGAAGAATGTGTAATCTGTGGATTTGGGATAGAAGGTTCTGTAGATGTCCGTTAGGTCTAAGTGATCTATGGTTTTGTTGAGCTCTCTTACTTCCCTGTTGAGTTTCTGTTTGGATGATCTGTCTATTACTGATAATGGAGTATTGAAGTCCCCAGCTATGATGGTGTTGGTGGTTATTTCTGTTTTATTGTCAAGTAGGTTTTGTTTTATGAACTGTGGTGCCCCTGTGTTTGGTGCATACAGATTTATGATTGTAATATCCTCTTGATGGATCATTCCCTTGATAAGTAGGAAGTGGCCTTCTTTGTCTTTTTTGATTATTTTTGGTTCGAAGTCTATTTTATCCGATATTAATATAGCTACACCTGCTTGTTTCTTATTCCCATTTGCTTGGAATACTGTTTTCCACCCTAAGCTTGTGAATGGCTAGTTCTAATTATTATTTTCCACTTTATTCTCAAAATTTGTGCACAAGGATAATTGAATGCATAATATGTAACCAAATGTCTCTATAATTTTATGATATTTTAAGAGAAATTTTAATAAGTGAATTTTAAATATATACCATATCATTTTTTCCTAAAAAATCAAGGAAAACATATGTATTTATGAATTGTATTTTATCATAGAAAACCTTGTTTCCTAATTTTCCTCTCTTATTAATTTATTCTTGCTGAGAGATCATCTTTTCTTAAGCTATACTAGTAGTTATAATAATATTTAATCCCCATATAAAAATTGACCATAAATCAAAAAATGTGATTTTAAATTTATTTCTAAATTATTCATTACAAGAAGCCCAATTCAAGCATTGTGGAAGAGTTGGCAGAAAGAATATAAGGACTAAAAGAAGGGTAGGTATGCTTACAGTACTGTCTTCCAGCCACAAAGTGCCCTTGATGCTCATGCTATCTACACAAGACGTGCATAATTTGATTGGGAAAAATTATATCAAATCCTTGCATTTCTTTATGTCTTCATTTAGCATGGCCAGCTGTTTTTTAAGGAACAGTTATAAAGAAGAAATGATTCAGCAAAGGGGACATTCTTTTTTTGGGGGGGGAAACCTAAGGTAGTGGTTTGGATTATGATCATGATATATTGTTTATATTTATAGAAGTTGTCAATTAAAGTTTTTTTAAGCTAAATTTAAGCAATTATTTCAGGACTCTGTCTTTTTTTTTTTTTCGAAGTAGGCCAGGATGGGGTAAATGTTTGCCTTCAGTATCTATATGCATCAAGGTAAGTTCTGGGGTAAATGAATGACTTCAGGCATTCCTGATTAAATAGTAAAATTATCTACATAATAGAGTGGTTGCAATATAAATATAGTATTCTTACCAATATACTCAAATATATGTAGAGTGCTATGGAAAGCATATATGAGCATTATGTATTATAGAACAAGGAGAAGGTAAAGATATTCAAAAATCAGAATAGCTTTCTTCAATGTAAGTTTTTCTACATATATAACTCAAAAACAACCTTCTTTGGTTTTCTCAAAATTGAAAATTTAAGAGAATAGGACAGCATTTTTATAGATCTATCTCATTGTTTTCCCCTAGCAAAATACTGCATATCTGTGCAAGATACCTACCCTGTTAGAACCTTTGAGTCACTAGTGAAGCCCATGAACAAGAAAATCTACAACTGCCTGGGGGTCCCAGTAACAACCAAACACAGTTATGGTTGTCTCAGTGTCATATCTCTCAGTTAGGTTGCAGCCACATATGTATTTACATACAGTCTAACTAAAGCTGAGGAGAGTCTGAACAATAATCTAATTTTTGTAGGCAAGAAGAATGACTGGGAACTCTGTAAAGAGAAAATCAATGGATATACACAGTTACTTACCTTCCTGGGAAGTCATAGTACCAATGACAGTTAATGATGAAAACAGCAGTTGTGCTAATGCTAATGGCAGCATTAAGCACAGAACCAGGTTATTAATAAAGACAGATGCTGAACTATATCAGGTGATCTAGAAACGAAGTTGGGAAAAATCATGAGTCTACTCTCATATGTGGTGTCCATGTCACATTGGTGGTAAGCTGAAGTAATATCTCTTCTTGGGTCCTTAGTAGTGGCCATAAAGTGATTTAAACATAAAATAGCTATTAGTCTATTCAATCTTTAACTAGTGTATGAATTTGATTTTGTTTACACAGAATAATTCAATCTTCATAGAATCACTGTGGTTGTTTGATTCAGGTGTCCCACATAAACTTAGATGTTCTGGATGCTAGGTTCCCCAGCTGATGGCAACTGGAAATTAAAACCTGCTGGAGGTGGTGTCTTGTTGGGGGCAGGCTTTTGGGTGTTATGGCTAGTTTCCCCATGCCAGTGCTTGCCACACTCTCCTGTTGCAATGATCCACCTTATGTTGGCCAGAGTTGTCCACCCTCTGCTCATACAATCATCTTCCTTGCCATCGTGGAATTTCCCCTCAAGTCTGGAAGCCAAAATAAATCCCCCCTCCACCTTACCACCCCACAAGCTGCTCTTTTTCTGGTGATTTCTGCCAGCAATGCAGACCTGACTGCAACAATCACCCAGCACATTTTGACAGCTGATAATCAGGATTATGGCCAAAAGAAAAAAAAAAAATCTCCCACAAGGAGGTATTTTCATGGCCAGGCAGTTGTCAATACATACAGGCACCTCAGGCCCAGAGGCTAATGAGTCCTGAGTGTACAAAACTTCTGAGCATGCCATCAAGTCCTACGCAGACCTTCCCTTGGTTTCGCTGACTTGTGCTTGCCTTGTATCATGTAAAACATTTCCATTCACTATGCAACATTTACAGGAGAAACAAAATTAACTTAGACACCCTGGGAAGTTAGCATGGGAGAAAAGGACCAATCTATATGTATATAGACTTCTGAAACCTTTTAACAAATTCCATTTGAATGTTTTAAAACATTGTAAAGTATAACAAATCAAACAACTTTTATACAGGTTAGCCTTTTCTCATATATATTATGACATATATTGCAAATAATTATACAAAATATATATTTACAAAAGATATATTGTTATACAGATAAATATGAAAATCTTGCCCTAATTGTGATATGTTGTAAACATAAATCATTGTAACAATATATATATATATATATATATATATACACCATGCAAGAGGTAGTTTAATGCTATTTGAGATTTTTTTCACTTACATGATATTACATAGTTAATAGAAATTTCTAATATTTTTTTTCAAGTTAACAGAAAACTCAACTTGTTTTTTCACTATCAATTTCAGGTGCTTTCTCAAGTAGCTTTGTCACTACTTATATCTGTTTTTTTTTTTTTTTTTTTTTTTTTTTATTCTCAAGTGAGTCTTAATTAACTTAGCTTCAGACTTGAAAAAAGTTTCTGAGAAAGTAAATTTTGAAAAAAAAATCATCTTGAGGCAGTCACATGTTAGAATTTTGGACCATTTTTGATACATTGAAATGATACTATGATACATGAAAGTTACAAGTATTTTAACATCTCATAATAATGCTTCTCTTGCAATTTACTTGAAGTAAAACATCAGGACGTCTTATCTTTCTGACAGGTGGAAACACTGGCATGAGTACCTGTTTCAGAAACTTTACACTTAAGTACTTTTCCACCTTTCAGGTTTTTCTTCGACATTCCTTGGGGAGCTTTCTTTAATCAGGATATATACAGATACATTCTTTATAAAATAGGCCTAATTATGAAAAAAACATAATTTAGTGGCTGGGCGTGGGGGCACACGCCTTTAATCCCAGCACTCGGGAGGCAGAGGTAGGAGGATCGCCAAGAGTTTGAGGCCACCCTGAGACTACATAGTGAGTTCCAGGACAGCCTGGGCTAGAGTGAGGCCCTACCTAAAA
This sequence comes from Dipus sagitta, assembly GCA_036346955.1. Lineage (NCBI taxonomy): Eukaryota > Metazoa > Chordata > Mammalia > Rodentia > Dipodidae > Dipus > Dipus sagitta. Next base: position 80,674,061 of record CM070783.1, on the reverse strand, counting down.
AACAGCAAAAAAACATAATTCAGTAATTACAAGATTAATCATAACCCAATGTAAATATTTTGGTTTTAAGAAAAGTACCATGTGTGCCAGAAGTTTCTATTAGACATTGTCAAACAATGATGATCATATAAATTCAATGCAGCCAGGCATAATCCCAGCACTTCAGAGGCAGAGGTGAGAGCATCGTCCTGAGTTGGAAGCTACCCTGAGACTAAATAGTGAATTCCATGTCAGCCTGGACTAGAACAAGATCTTACCTTAAAAAGCTAAAACAAAAACAAAACAAAACAAAACAAACAAAACAAACAGGTCAGTACATTTTACAGTATATGGTACAAGAAATTAAACCTATTGACTTGGATTTATAAGACCTGACAACATATTCAATTTCACACTATAAGAATATAAATGGCATAAAATTTATATTTCAACTGGTATTAATGCAAAAATCACTATATCTGTGGAATAAATGAATTAATACAAATAGTTTTATGAAATTTTAGAAATTTCTTTTTTAAAAAATTTGGAGAAAAGACTCAAAAGTACGAAAAGTAATAATAAATACTTTTTACTTTTCTATTTAACTAGGCTTAAGTAATTCAATTCTGTTTGGAATAAATATTAAAATTTCTGATAAGTTCTTTTATATACTAGTACACTCTTCAAATACAGAATTTAGTTCTATTTTACCCTAACCCAATGGGGTTGTTGCCTATAGAATCCTAACTGTGTATGAAATAAAAGTACAGGTGGCAGTCAATGCTATATGGAGAAAACATCCCTATTTGAATTGAAGGATATTCCTTCTGGATGCAGTCTTTCTGATGCCCACTGCTGTTTCTTGACATAACCATGTGTTACACATTTCTGTGATCGCCTCCCCTCACACAACCATCAGCTTTTACTCATCTATTATTGTTCTACGGACATGCATTCCTCCTAAGTTTATGTGCTCACACTTTATATATCCCAATTCCAATTTGTGTAGTATTTCTTCTGATTAATCATTACATCACAGGTAAAAGTCCTAGTCACACATAATGAACTTGGGAAATGAATCTTTCAAAATGAATACACAGCTCTTGTTTAAATCTTGCAGTTATGAATAAAGGTTATTTCAAGCAGTCCATCTTACTTGATTTAAGTGGACATTGAATTTCTTTAAAAAGTGACAGAAAAAAAATATGAGAATGTGTTACCAATAAAATGCAAAAATTTACAGGTTCAGATCTCCTTCATTTGGAACACAAGGAACATTCATTTATTTATTTACATGTGTTAAATGATAGGTTTTTTAAATAATATGGTAGAAAATACAACTCATAAAACTGCATAGCGAACCAAGAAATTTTTTCTGCTGCCTAAATAAAATTTAACCATACAACTATCTAAGCGTGAGGACATCATATACCGTATATGTATAGTTTGGTTGTAAATGAAAAGTGTAAAATATACAAAGAATCATGTAAGTAAGTATGCAATATAATGTCAAAATACTTTTAACCAACCTTTTCTAAGTTGTCCATTGTCTTATGTTACGTACTAAGTTTACGGAGAAATTCAGTGGAGAATGGTGAAGGTTCTACTGAAGGACAGATTCTCACTCCACCCATGCTGATGTCTTACTTGTGTCCTGTAATAGAGCCTTTCAACAGCTGAAACCCAAAGTCCTGTTCATTCAGGGGTATGATGGCCATTTTTTTCTAATATATTTCCAATAACTTGAACTATTAGCTCATTTAAAGAGCTACTAAACAGAGACAAAGCCAGAGGTGTTTTCTTATTCTAGTTTTAAAAATGCATTAAGCTTGATTTTAAACCATAAGCTCTCCATTTCAGAAACACTGTCAGAACTGAAACAGAAATTGGAATGATAACTGATAAATGCTGCTAAAATTCAAATAATATTCATCTATTGATATATTTTCAGCACTTTTCTTTATTAATTAGTTTTGTATTCAGCAACTACAGTCAGTTTGGTACCATTATTAGGCTCATCCGTGACCTACCCCCTCCCCTTGGCCCCTCCTTGTTGAATTATATGGGTCATGCACTGTGGAGTTAGCCCACAGTTATGGGTAAGATAAATGTGTCAGCATATCATGACCCAACATGTGGCTCTGACATTCTTTCTGCCCCCTCTTTGGCAAAATTTCTGTGAGCCATGTTGGGTTCATTTTTGGTCTGCTTCAGTGATGAGGTGTTGGGGGCCTCTGAGGCTCTGGCTCTCTGATTTGGTAGGAGTTGATTTTTTTCTGTGTTGATCTCCTTCCCCCTTGTGCTGGTATCCGGTTCATCAGGAAAACAGCACCCTTGCTTGTTTTGCCAATTTTTCTTAGTTTCAGCTCGGGCCCTTTTGAGGTATGATGGGATGGCTCTCTCCTTAGGATCTACATCAATCTGAAAAAGAGAAGCATATTCTCCAAGGGAGAGTAAGTTAGCACCAGGACAAATGAGATAACCCTTACTTTTTCTTTATAGAGAATTGAATAGGTATAGGACCTCTTGTAGCCCATGATTGATGGTAGCTTGATACTGGAGAGTGGGCTTATGTTTGGACATGGTTCTGACTTGTTTCCCAGCTCCAGATATGGGTCCCATACCACTGAGGGGATTAGTTAGCCAAATCAAGAGCAGTTGGTTCCCCACCATGGCTGTGTGACACTATTGCACTTGTGTGGGCATCACAACAAGTTATTTGCTGCTAAGTAGGTTAGACCATGCATTGCTTCGACAGATATTGGTCATTTTACCCCAGTCGCGCATGTAGCACCTTCTGACACTAGACACGCTGACTGTTTGGGGACTGACTCTCTTCCAACTTCCAGCCATGCCATTCCATTTTGCATGTCAACCACATAAGGTGTCTTCAGCAGTAGGGTCTTACTACTAACCTTTGGTGGGTCATCAAGTACTCTGACAGAAATCTCTCTGTCTTTTAGGAAACCTTGTAAGTCTCTCTGATCAAAAGCTCATTGTGGATGATAGCCCCATGGTAGTACTGGGAGTTACAGGTCAGTGCACGCTAGAAAATGAGGAAAAAGATAACTAATATACAAGAGTTAGGGAGAAGAGGGAGAAAGAGAGAGAGAAAGAGGGAGGGAAGGAGGGAGGGAGAGGGAGGGAGGGAAGATGTAGAAGATTAAGGTTAGTCTTGATCCTACCCTCTCCAGTTTCTTGTGGTTCAGGTGTTCCCTGTAAGGGCCTGGTAAAAGGTTCGGCCATATGTTCTGCCTTTTAGGAAGCAGAATTTTATGGTACCATTGCTCTTTGGGTCTAGATTTGTGTTTCCAACCCCTTTGATGCCCTCCTCTCCCTCCCCATCCATCCTAGTGTCTAGTCCACGAGATGCTTGCTAGGTATGTATAGTATCTTGGGTAGATTCAGGTGAGGTGATGTAGATGAGTGAGACTATATGGCCATTTTTTTTCTGTGATTGGGTAAATTCACTGAGAATGATCTGTTCCAGGTTCAACCATTTTTCCTCAAATTTCATTGTGTCATTTTTTCTTAATGCTGTATAGAATTCCATTATGTAGATATACTACATCTTAGTAATATCCAAAGCTGAAGCAATGTAATATTAGGGTTATTTATGTTTTTGATGTTTAAAAAACTGAAGTTTAAACATTGAGGAGCAATTGATTTTTTGCACTGACCATTGTTTCTTCAAAATTAGAATTTATTCTTGATTGAAAAATTATGAGGGATAACTTATGTCTTTTTGCAGACCATCTCATATTTGTAATATTTTACACATACAGGAAGTTCAAAATAGGTGAGGAATACTTGAATTCAAACCAATACTGAGTGAAAAATTTAAGAAAAACTCCTATACTTTCTTGTAATTATGAAAATTTAGAGATGTATGTATATGAGGGTGGATTCAATTTGAAACAATAACCCATGATAGAAAGAGCTATCTCTCACTGTTATGATCAAAGCAGTGTTGAGTTATTACTCTTCAGGCCAACAATGATCTTCCTGCCCAGAGACTCATAGGCAAGCAGCTTAATGTAATAATATCTTCTAATCTTGCTGCCATCAATCTTTTTCACCTTGTAGTCCCAGAGAGAAAACTCTCCAATCTGAGATTCATGAGGTATTATTAATCAGAATGCTAAGGAACCATGTCTAACTTATCTAAAACAGATATTTTCCAATCTTTGAGAGGAACCATATTCTCTTCCAGACTATTCTCAAGGCCTGGACTTTATTATGCCTCTAAAAAGAAGAGTATCTGGGTTTGACCATCTTTCTTCAAATTTCATTGTGTCATTTTTCCTTACTGCTGTGTAGAATTCCATCATGTAGATATACCACATCTTAGTTATCCACTTGTCTAATAATGGTCATCTGGGTTGATTCCAGCCCTTGGCTATTACAAATTGAGCCGCTATAAAGATGGTTGAATAAATGTCTCTGAGTTGAGGCATGGAGCTTTCAGGGTACATGCCCAGTAAGGAAATAACTGGGTCTGTTGGTAACTCTACAGTCAGTTTCTTTAGAAACATATTGCTTTCCAAAGTGGTTGTACCATCTTACATTCCCACCAACAGTAGTTGAGCATTCCTATTTCTCCACATGCTTGCCAGCATCAGTTTGCATTTGATTTTTCCATGTTTGCTATCCTTACTGGGAGGGGTGGAATCTCATAGTAGTTTTAATTTGCACTGCCCTGATGATTAGGAATGATGAACATTTCCTTAGGTGTGTGTTTGCCATTTGTATTTCTTCCTCTGTGAACTGCCTGTCCAGTTCCTTGCCCTATTTTGTGAGTGGGTTGTTTGACCTTTTTATTGTATAGGTTCTTGAGATTTGGAACCAAATCTACACTTTTGTGTTGTATTCTTTGGCACTTATTTCAACTGAATCTGTTTCCCATCCCTTTTAGTGAGACACAAACTGTTAAGATAAGAAGATTTTACAGAGCAAAAAAAAAAATGAGTATTTCAAAAATACTGTCCTTTCATAAAAGGATAAGCATTCCAGAGACTAGATTTGAAATCAAACCAACTAAACCTTTAAGACAGTCATATAGGAAGGTAAGAAAATAACAGGAGAGTCAACACCAGAATGTCACTGTGCTTTTTCAGAGCAGGAATAGAACCTGTTTCCTTATCTCCTGTGCATTGCTGTGCTATTACATCACCTTTGCCTCAGCGGTGGTCTGTGATACATCACTAGAAATACACATACATGGATTCTCATCATTAAAAAAATCCTGATTTACTTATTTATTTATTTAGCCTTTCTGTCTCTGTGTATAGTTTTGTGTAGTGTATAGGTGCTATAAGCTCACATGTGTGTAGATGTGGTTTTTCTAAGTGCACATGTGCAGAAGCCACAGGAAGATGTAAGGTATAAAACTCTGCTATCATTTCTAGCTCACTTCTCTGAGAAGATTTTCTCAGACAACCTGGAACAGTGCATTTTTTTGGTTGACTGGCTGACCAGGGAGCCACTGTGATCCTTCTCTATTCATTCCCTCTGCCTTGAGGTTACAACCATGTGTAGTGAAGTCATGCCTAGCTTTTTGTGGGGGCTCCAGGAATCCAACTTAAGTCCATGTGCTTGTATGACAAACACTCTTACATGCTGAACCATCTCCCAGCATTATTAGTCATAGATCATTTATCCAAGATTCCTGAAGTTAAATTATACTGAGATATCTGATCAAGTGTGACTTACTTTGCATAATATCCCATTAATTCCATATGTCTCTTTTAGAGTGGAATCTTGGTCTACAGATGCATTCTAATATTATTCTTATGTCACCTCAGCACCTTTCTGTCCTCTTTTGCTCTCTATGTTCAGCATGGTTGTCCTTGTCATACATACTCTATCCCTCAGATTGAGTTTTCTAAAATCTCAATGTGGAAACTAAGAAATATTTATTTTTTTCTTTATTTATTTTTATATACTTCTTAGTTGGTTTTCCAAAATCTGTTCAATTCAACCCTTATCTGTAAGACATTCTCCATGCAAAATAGATCCTTTAGAAGTTAATTTGAAAAATGAGTTAAAGTAACTTTGGTGAGCTTTGCAACACACAGTAGCATATTACATGTGTAATGTAAATGTTATGTACAATAAATTCTCTGAGCAGTAAGTTATAGTTTCCTCCAGCCACATTTTCGAAAAATAAACTTTCATTGTATTTTCCCTATATATGCACAATGGCTGATGCATGTTTTCATATTTATTTATTTATTTATTTATTTATTTATTTATTTATTATTGAGAGAGAGACAGAGAGAGAAAGAACATGCAGGGTCTCTAGCCACTGCAAATGAACTCCAATTGTATGTACCACCTGTGTATCTGACTTCTGTAGCTACTGGGGATTCGAACCTAGTCCTTACGCTTCATAGACAAGTGCCATACTGGATAAGTCATGTCTCTAGCCCATGCTTTCCTTCTGAAAGGTGCTTCACAATGATCTCTCATCACTCAGTATAGCTCATTAAAGAAATGATCAATTTAGAATATAATAATGAAATTTCAAGATGAAGCCAAAAGTCAATTCAAGATCTCAAAACTCATGAATTGTTTAGCTTTTTCAATTTTCTGGTATCATACCTGGCAACACAAACCTATAACTGAGGGGCATTTTGGCTCTCAGTTTGAGAGGTTTCAGTCCTTTATATGGGGAGGACACGTGGAAAAGGTAACTCACACAAGGTGGACAGAACTCAAGAAGAGTAAGTGTGCCTGTGTGAGCTGAATTGCTCCCTTTTCCCAATTTTATTTCCTCTAAGAACCAGACTAGGGTTAGTTAGATACATTGCATTTCCTTCAAAGATTTCAGAATATGAATATTTACATATGCCATATCTTCCATATCTTCAATAAATACTGATAGTCCTCTGAAGGGAAACAGGGATTATGAAACATGAGTCTGACATGAAAGTATCCAAAGAATTCTTTCACTGAGCAACATGATCTGTGGATATCTGAGGCAATTCTTCTCAGACACTTTGTAAACTATGTGCATACAATCCCCAGACCTAATTATGATCACAGTTGAAATTAAATGTCAACTTATACAATTTGGAGGGCACATTATGATTATGTGAGTCTTTTCCTCAAGAAAACTAATGAAAATAATTAATTTATCCTATGCATCATTGGTCAAAATGTTAAGGATTTTTTTGCCACATACTATTAAAGACCTCATTATATCGTTATCCCAAATATTTAATAAAGTATTTATGTAATAATATGTTTATGTTTATAATTCTGTGTACCTTTTATCTAGATTTTTACAAATGTCAGAATGTATAATAAATATGAATGAAAATATTCATACTTTATGCAAATAATAGTTACAATAATAATGATAGCTATTTGGAGAAGAAAATCTGAGTAGACTCACTGGAAAGGCATTGTGGCAACCTGTATTTACTCTTGCTTTCTGAGTGCCAGGAGGGTATGTGCACTCAATGGCCTGTGGCATGATTTCGAATTGTTGCAAGCCCCAGGGTCTTTATAAATCACCAGGTAGGAATCACTATTCTTAAGTAGAAAATATTATTAAAAATGATGTTTTATTTTTGGTTTTAAAATGTTTACTTGCCCAGTTTTTTAGATTGCCTACCTTCATTAGCTAAATCCCATGTTAAGTAAAGTTATGTATGGAGAAATGAACAATATCCTTGTTTATCTTAGTAAGTCGTTAGAAGGAAAAGTGAACAAAGAGAAAATGCTAAAAAAGAGGTAATATGTACATGAGATTTGACAAATTAGAATTTATGGTATATTGGATGGAACTCACCTAACAGGATTTTTTATAATCAATATCAAAAGAACATTAAGTATATTCTTAAGTAGAAAATTTTATTACAGAATTGTAATAGTTGAAATTTTTATTAGGTTGAAAATTAAGTTATTTCTGAAAGAATGTATCATAAACAAAATATTATGATGTAAAAAAGAGAACAAGGAAAGTATACTTATTTCATGTAGAACCTGTTGTTAATATAGTACATATACAATGAACTGACAACAAAATCTGCACAAATATTGAATCGAATCTGATAAAAAATACATAAAGTGTTTTTTAAGAAAAAGAATCCATGTTAATGTTCAATCATATATCTTGTTGGAGTCCATGTATACATTATTCATCTTCAAGAAAAGAAAATGACGTTTCAGATTTCTTAGAATCTAGAACTGTCAAAACTGTAAATATGCTTCCTGTGGACAAACTGCACGCATAGTAAAGAAACACTTTAAAATTCAACTGGATTTATTCTGTGGTAAGGCAATAAAATGGTACATTATCCTTTCCAGATCCAAGGTTCATGGATGATTTGGGGGCAAAGGACAAATTAGCACAATTATTGTATTTCTTTGTGTGTAAATGAGAGAGAGAGAGAGAAGCTTTTGAAACAAATCTCAAGACTCATTCCCTAAACATCCCCCCAGCATCCACTTCCTGCATCATGACTCCACATAACTAAGTTTCTATAACATTCTCATAAGTATCCTACTGGAAACCAAGTATTCTAACCCATGATGCTTGATGTGGTCATTTCACAATCAAACTACAGCATTATCCAGGGTGGATTTTACAATTCATGCTACTGAGCAATAACCAGATCAAACAAGTGGTAAATTTGTATTCCTCTCTTCAAAAAGGTTAAAACACATTCAATCATTACCTAGTATGCTGCTGATCTTCTGCCCAATCCTAGTCTGACTATCTGTTCAATTTTTTTTTTATGTCTCCCTCTCCCTGAATCCCTGAAAATGTGGTACTGGAATGGAACATAGGCAAGTGGATCACCACTGAGTTATGTCTTCTATGTTGTTTATAGATGTCTATAAGCCAAAAGTTATTTATTAATTGTGCAAGACAAAACCAGCTAGACCTAATTATGACACCTTTCAGAGTAATAACAAGGGCAATGTAACTTCTTTATCATCTACTTTCCGTGCTAAATGGCACACCAACAAGCTACCATGACCTAAAGTCCAAGACCAAAAAAAGAAATAAAAAGAGGTAGTGGCCAACTTTTCATTAGTTTCCACACATTCCAGAAAACACGTGGCTAACCTGGATTCCCTTGCTGAGCTTCCGTCTTCTCCGCTGTCTGCTCTTCAATTTTTGTGACCTGTAACTAGTTTGGCAGTGGTATATGTGAGCTATCCTCATACTCTTGCGTACTTTGGACCACTGAATAAACTCTTGCTGCTGGCACTCATATTTGCTTTCGCTTTTGTCTTTTACACAAGGAATGAAGAAAAAGGCTGCTTTAGGTTCCAGGTTCCAGACACTGGAAAGGTAGGATCTTCAAATTGTTGGTAACACTATTGTAGTGCATTCATTCTTCTGACTTCTGAATTAAAATGAAAGCTTTGAAAGTCTTTCAAAATGTTTTAGATTTCTAAATATCCAACACCCATGTTACTGTTTTATGTTTTTGATGTTAACAAAAAGAACATTTCAGAATCAACATTTCTGAAGAATAATGATGGATAACAACAGGGGCTGCACGTAGAAAACATCCTGGCCCCACATGTGAGACCTTGAGTTTGAGCTCCAGAACCACAAGAAAATAAGAGACACTTTGCAGAACAGTGAAAACATTACTCACATTTTCTTCCATGCTGCACATGATATTATTCACTTTCGGGTTTAATGACTCACACTACTGTTTTTTTGTTTGGTTGGTTTTGTTTTGTCTATTTTTTTAGACTGTATAGATAAATTAGCTCTGTTTCCTGGCATAATTAGTTATAGGTCCTTCATCTTCATTCTGTAGAAGACTGAAGGACAAGTCAGGGATAACAGAATCCAGCCCTCGTTCAGTCAGCAAAGATGCTTGTCTAGGAGTCATTTATCATAGAAATGGTGTGTGTGTGTGTGTGTGTGTTTATTTTTTTATGTCTGTATGTACTCTTTCCCTCTACCCATAATTCCTTCAAGGTATGAACATTATTTTAACAGAGCTGGAGAGATGGCTCAACAATAAAGTACTTGTCTGCAAAGCCCAAGGACCCAGATTCTATTCCCTAGTACCCATGTCGGCCAGATGCACTAAGTGGTACATGTGTCTGGTGTTCATTTGCACTGACTAGAGGTCCTGACATGCCCATTCTTTCTTTTTCTCTCTAATAAATAAATAATTTAAAATATTAATTATTCATTTGAAAATAATATTATTAACATGAATGTCTCCATCTTTTAAAGTCAAAAAGTTTAGAAACTGTGGAAGTGATTACATGTTTGATATCAGATAGCTAGAATTTTTAAAACATGTAGGAAATAAATTATTATTATTGAATATAGTACTATATTAAGAATCCAAAGTATTTTATATTTGAATATATAACATACTTTTCTTAATTACTGCTTTACATAATATCATTCTGTTTATGATACCCTTTTTCAGAAGCAATTTAATTTTTAACTTAATACAATTTTTCAACTGTTATTCACAGCTGTTCTGTGTTTCTTCCTCTGAGGAGATGGCTCAGCAATTGAGAAGCTTGCGAATCCTTCCAGCCTGCCTTCAATTCCTCAGCCACCCAAGTAAAGCAAGACATGTGTTTATTTGCAGTACAAAGAGACCTTTTCAAACCTATACACACCCATAGTAGCTCCCCACACAAAAAAGAAAAAAATTTAAAAAACCTAAATAAGATATAAGCATAGTCAAATATTTTATTCTTATCCCTAAGGTACAAATTATACTAAGGACTTATGTTTATAAAAGAAACATTAAAATTACAAAAAATAATAACACATCCAAGATTAAACACTATTTTTTATTAACAGAACATTTTTATTGAAGTTATTGAAATATATATGATCACACTTAAAACAATGTAGTGAAATTATAACCATATGGAATGGCTCATAATTTTACTTTTTACTTACTCTTCTACTATCCAGTTATTTGAATGTTCCCTTTCTTTGTTTTTGTTTGTTTGTTTGTTTGTTTAATTATTTATTTGAGAGCGACAGAGAGAAGGAGGCAGAGAGAGAATGGGGCGCCAGAGATTCCAGCCTCTGTAAACGAACTGCAGATGCGTGCACCCCTTGTGCATCTGGCTAACATGGGTCCTGGGGAATTGAGCCTTGAACCCGGGTCCTTAGGCTTCACAGGCAAGTGCTTAACTGCTAAGCCATGTCTCCAGCCCAGAATCTTCCCTTTCTTTTAAAATAAATGCATAACTGATCTTTTTCATATAAAAGATCAATTTTCATTGCAATGCAAACTCCTTCAATTGTAAGATATTTTGAAATATCTATGAAAATTGTTTTAATTAAACACATCTGAAAATACAACTGTTTGTGCTCACTATTGTGTCTTTTGATTTTGTGTCCCTTACATTGTGATTGTTATCATTTCTGGACATTGCACTTGCCTGAGCAGTTGTTTCTTGTGTATGTGTCTTTCTTTAGCTCTCCCCTGAGAACTGGTGTTCTGTTAAGCTATTCCCATGGTTTACAGCTTTGCGATGCCCCTGTCTATGACCATGTTTCTTAGAAATTACTGTCGTTTCCATGTCACTACAATGCCAACCTTGAAATTGATTTCCTGGCTCAGAGGCCCCTCAGCTGTCACAAACACTCACTTCAAGAGAATTAAACAGAGACCAGCATTTGTGAGTGCTCTTGTGGTTTAACAAATCCCTACTCAGTGATCAATGAGACCTCCATACCTCAATGTATATTAAGTGGTGAGATACAGGGAGGACAAACCAATCTGTTCACAGTGTACATTCAGAAAGTTAAGGTGTTTACATTGGAAAATAGTCATTCTTGATTATTAGATAGGTGGAGTTAATTATCACCATGTTTTGCTTTCATGGGAACAGTGACCCTTTTGTAGTCAACATGATGATCCACTCTATTCTCTGAAATTTAAAAAATAAATTCATTTCTTCATTTGCAAACAGAGAGATATAGAAGAGAAACAGACAGGATGGGCACACCAGAGCCTCCAGCCACTGCAAATGGTCTCCAGGTGATTGTGCCACTATGCACACCTGGCTTTACCTGGGTAGTGAGGAATCAAAGTTGTGTCGGAGGCTCTATAGGCAAGAGCCTTAACCACTGACCCATCTCATTGGCCTTTTCTTGAGATTTTAAATGTAATGGCATTTCTTACATATTTATTTTGCATCTGCTAGTATAAATTATTCTACTGTGGCTGATATGAATGTTGCAGATGACCTTGGCTACAGGGACATGCAAGTTACATTAGCGATGCAGAGTTCATACATTTGCTCTGCAATCATGATATATGTTGATATTTGCTTTGCAATCATGATGAATGTTATAACATGTGAAATTTCAATGATAAGTACTTGTGGCTGAGACTTCACTGACACCATGGCTGTCCAATATGTGAGGGAACTGGGTAGCAGCAACATAAGAGGAATGGGTGTGTCTTCTGTGAGTCTTATACAAAATCATACAAATGAACAAAACTCTCTTAGGTCCAGAGTCAATTGTTGGTGAGATATTTGATGTTTTTACATTTGAAATATATATATATATATATATATATATATATATATATATATATATTCCTGAGATGATTCCGAGAAGGTAAATTGGGGATTTGAAAAGCCCAAGGCCAGGAAAACGTAGACATTTTAGGACATACATTAATTAGCTTATCTAACGAAATGCCAGGATGTAATTTACACCCACAGCAGAACCAGGCTGATTACTCATTTTAACTGCTGAGCATCAGCAACTGCTGATTGCTGCCCCTTCCCGTGAGAGTGACTGATAAGCCATGAAGCTGACTACTGTGGACATTATAATATTCAGTTCACTTCCTTCACCCTTTGCCTCAGGGCAGCTCATACACTTCTCACGACTTGAATTTTAGCAGGATTTGGAAGAATTCACCTTAGGGAAAATTGCAGATATAGTCAAGGGACCCAGGTTAACACATAATGCTCACTATTCCATCATTTGGTAATACTAACTACACTGGTGCAGAGGCAGAGGCAGAGGTCTGATTTGAGGTGTGTGTTGCAAATAACTTTCAGTGTGTCAACCTTTCAGCCCTATTTAGTATGAATATAACTGAAATATTTTTTTTCTTTTCCTTTTTTCCCTCCTCTCTTCCTTTTTCCTCCAAACCTGTCTTCCTCCCTACTTCCCTCCCTCTCTCCATCCGTTCCATCCTTTCTTCTTTCTTTCCTTCCTTCTTTTGACATAGGAGCTCACTATGTTGTCCACACTTACTTTAAACTTCAGGTCTCTCACTTCCTTCTCAAGAGGTCAACACAGGACTCCACATGCAGGCCTTATAAAGATGTAGCAGCCCATTTGTGATGAAGACTAACTGAAGAATCAACATGCTGGAGGCACTCCATGTTTGTAGATTGTTTAGTGACTTGCTGCTCCTTCCTTTTGGTTTTCAGGGTGGATTATAGGAAGGCTATTTTTTTTTCTTTCCCTTTGATAACTTCTTTCCAAACTTTCTTTTCCAACCTGCTGGCAGTATGACTCTTAGAAAGTATACATTTTTATACTCACTAAGAGTATGAACTTTGAAATCAGTCATGCCTCATTTGCATTCCTGTTTGTAATTTGCTAAATTATAATTAACATAAATTTTCTGTGAATTCTGAGAGCCCATATGTTCATCTATATAGTAAAAATAATGACATGACCTACTAGCCAGGGGTGAGATAAGGAATAAACCATGTCATTTATGTATAGCACAAAACTTAATATTAGGCATAGAGTCAGTTTTTACTAAGACAATTATAATACAGATAAAATCATTATCAATTCTATCAGTTTGCTAAAATATTTTATATCATATTATAATTTATTTTACTGTTAATTATACCACAATATTTTTCTACCAAAGGTAATATTTAAAAATTAGCATAACAACGGGCTAGAGAGATGGCTTAGTGGTAAAGCACTTGCTGTGAAGACTAAAGACCCTGGTTCAAGGCTCGGTTCCCCAGGACCCACGCTAGCCAGATGCACAAGGGGACGCATGCATCTGGAGTTTGTTTGCAGTGGCTGGAGGCCCTGGCGCACCCATTCTCTCTCTGCCTCTCTCTCTCTCTCTCTCTGTCTCCCGCTCTGCATTTCCTGTATGTCACTCTCAAATAAATAAATAAATATTTAAAAAATTAGCATAACGAAATTCAGTTTATTTAAATTCTTTTTTTAAAATCTTATTTTATTTTTTGTCAATTTTTAAAAACATTTTCCATGATTATAAAAATTATCCAATGGTAATGCCCTCCCTCCCCCTTTTCCTCTTTGAAATTCCATTCTCCATCATATCCCCTCCCCATCTCAATAAGTCTCTCTTTTATTTTGATGTCGTGATCTTTCCCTCCTCTTATGATGATCTTGTGTAGGTAGTGTCAGGCACTATGAGGTCATGGATATCGAGGTCATTTTATGTCTGGAGGGAGCACATTGGAAGGAGTCCTACCCTTCCTTTGGCTCTTACATTCTTTCCGCCACCTCTTCCGCATTAGACCCTGAGCCTTGGAAGGTGTGATCGAGATGTTACTCGGTACCCTAGTCACTTCTTTCCAGCACCATGATACATTCTGAGTCATCCCAAGGTCACTGCTATCTGAAAAGAGAAGATTCTCTACCCAAAATGAGAGTAGCATTAATATAAGGGTATGAATATTAAGAGAAGTGCTTACTGGGAAGTTTGATAAGCATAGTATACACACTTATCCAGACATCAGCAGATGTTACACCCCTAGGGCCCATGACTACAACTGTTTTAAGTTTTCAGTATCAGGGATGTATTTCCTCCCTTTGAGTGGGCCTCCAGTACAATTGGAGGGCAGTTGGTTTCCACCATGAGAGACATGCCACTATTGCACCCATTGGCTCATTTGGCCTGGCTGGCCAATTATAAGGCTTGCAGTGTCCACTGTTGAGTATCTTCACTGGTGGTATCTCTTTCTCCCATTGAACTGCATGTAGAATGGCTTCTTCCAGCTTTCTGTCAGCTGGTCTACATGGAGAAGGTTATCAGCTCAGTTCCAGCAGGATTTCTCAGTAGCTTTGCAGTCCAAGTATGTGGAGGCTTCAGCAATAGGGTCTTACCATCGATTCCTGGTGGGAAACCAAGGGCCTCAGCGATGGCCTATAATATTTTGGGGGCATCAGAGAACTACCTGACCAACACCTCACTGGAAGGTATCCCACCCCTGGCACTGAATATTTACTGGAAACGATCTACACCTCCTAAGTGTTCCACTGTCCAAAACCAGAGGATTCCATATGATTTATTTATATCCTCTTAGATTTTGATTAGACCTCCCTCCACCTTTACTTTACTCAATCTCCTCCCCTGACCTCACTTTAGGCCTTTACACCCCGTTAATCTATTCTTCTACTTACATATATGCAATACCAACCTATTAAGTACCCTCCTCCCTTCCTTTTTTTTTCCCTTTGTATCTCTTTCTTAGCTCTGCTACTGAGTTTTTTTTTTTTTTTTTTTTTTTTTTTTGTCCTTCTCACACAGAAGCCCAATCATCTGTACCAAGGATCCACATACGAGAGAGAGAGAACATGTGGCACTTGGCTTTCTGGGCCTGGGTTACCTCACTTAGTATAATCCTTTCCAGATCCATCCATTTTTCTGCAAATTTCATAACTTCATTTTTTTTTAATGCTGAGTAGAACTCCATTGTATAAGTGTGCCATATCTTCATTATCCACTCATCAGTTGAGGGACATCTACGCTGGTTCCATTTCCCAGCTATTATAAATTGAGCAGCAATAAACATGGTTGAGCATGTACCTCTAAGGAAATAAGATGAGTCCTTAGGATATATGCCTAGGAGTGCTATAGCTGGGTCATATGGTACATCAATCTTTAGCTGTTTTAGGAACCTCCACACTGATTTCCACAATGGCTGGACCAGATTGCATTCCCACCAACAGTGTAGATGGGTTCTTCATTTTCTACAACACTGCCAGCATTTATGATCATTTGTTTTCATGATGGTAGCCAATCTGACAGGAGTGAGATGGAATCTCAAAGTAGTTTTAATCTGCATTTCCCTGATGACTAGGGACGTAGAACATTTTTTTAGATGTTTATATGCCATCCTTATTTCTTCCTTTGAGAACTCTCTATTTACCTCCATAGCCCATTTTTAATTGGCTTGTTTGATTTGTTATTATTTAACTTTTTGAGTTCTTTGTATATCCTAGATATTAATCCTCTATCAGATATATAGCTGGCGAAGATTTTTTTCCATTCTGTAGGTTGCCTCTTTGCTTTATTCACAGTGTCCTTTGCAATACAATGTCTTTGTAATTTCATGAGGTACCAGTGGTTAAACTGTGGTTTCATTGCCCGAGTAATTGGGGTTGTATTCAGAAAGTCTTTTCCAAGACCAATATGTTGAAAGGTTTCCCCTACTTTTTCCTCTAGCACTTTTAGAGTTTCCGGTCTGATGTTAAGGTCTTTAATCCATTTGGACTTAATTCTTGTGCATGGAGAGAGAGAAGGATCTATTTTCATCCTTCTACAGATACATATCCAATTTTCCCAACAGAATTTTCTGAAGAGGCTGTCTTTTTTCCAATGAGTATTTTTGGCATTTTTATCAAATATCAGGTGACTATAGCTACCTGGACTTATATGTGGGTCCTCTATTCTGTTCCATTGATCTACATGTCTGCTTTTGTGACAGTACCTTGCTGTTTTTGTTACTATGGCTCTGTAGTAAAATCAGGTATGGTGATACCACCAGCCTTATTTTGTTGCTCAGTATTATTTGAGATATTCGAGGTTTTTTTTGTGATTCTAAATGAATTTTTGGATTATTTTTTCTATTTCTGTGACCAATGACATTGGAATTTTGATGGGGATTGCACTAAATGTGTAGATTGCTTTTGGTAAGATTGCCATTTTCACAATATTGATTCTTCCAATCCAGGAACAAGGGATATTTTTCCACTTCCTAGTGTCTTCTGCAATTTCTCACTTGAGTGTTTTAAAGTTTTCATTGTAGAGACCCCTTACTTCCCTGGTTAGGTTTATTCCAAGGTACTTTATTTTCTTGGATGCAATTGTGAATGGGAGTGATTCTCTGATTTCATCCGTGTGTTTGTTGTTAGTATATACAAAGGCTACTGATTTTTGTTTATTTATTTTGTATCCTGCTACATGGCTGTAGGTTTTAATCAACTCTAACAGTTTGCTGGTAGAGTCTTTAGAGTCCTTTATATATAGAAACATGTCATCTGCAAAGAATGATAACGTGACCTCTTCCTTTCCAATTTGTATCCCTTTTATGCATGTCTCTTGCCTTATTGCTATGGCTAAGACTTCCAGTGCTATATTAAATAAAAGTGGGGACAGCGGACACCCTTGTCTTGTTCCTGATTTTAGGGGAAAAGCTTCCAGTTTTTCCCCATTTAGTAATATGTTGGCTGTAGGCTTGTCATAAATAGCCTTTATTATATTGAGATATGTTCCTTCTATTCCCAGTCTCTGTAGGACTTTTATCATGAAGGGACTTTGGATTTTGTCAAACACTTTCTCTGTGTCTAATAAGATGATCATGTGATTTTTGTCCTTCAGTCCATTTATATATTGCATTACATTTATCGATTTGTGTACATTGAACCATTCCTGCTTGGTCATGGTGAATGATTTTTCTGATATAATCTTGTATTCTGTTTGTCAATATTTTGTTGATAATTTTTGCATCTATGTTCATGAGGGAGATTGGTCTGTAATTTTATTTTTATTTTTTTTCTCTATCTTCTGGCTTCATAGAAAGAGTTTGGTAGAATTTCTTCTTTTCCTATTTTATGGAAAAGTGTAAGAAGCCATGGTGTTAGTTCTTCCCTGAAGGTCTGGTAAAATTCAGCAGTGAATCCATCTGGGCCTGGGCTTTTTTTAGTTGGGAGATTTTTGATAATTGCCTGGATATCCATGCTTGTTATAGGTCTATTTAAGTGATTAATCTCATCTTGATTTAATTTAGGTAGGTCATATAAATCAAGGAAATCATCTGTTTCTTTCAGATTTTCATACTTAGTGGAATATATGCTTTTATAGTATGGCCCTAAGTTTTTTTGAATTTCTCTGGCATCTGTTGTGATGTTACCTTTCTCATCTCTAATTTTATTAATTTGTGTCTCTTCTCTCTTTCTTTTGGTCAGATTTGCTAAGTGTTTATCAATCTTGTTTATCCTTTCAAAGAACCAACTATTTGTTTCATTGATTCTTTGGATTGTTTTTTTTTTTTTTTTTTTTTTTTTTTTTGCTTTCTATTTCATTAATTTCTGTCCTAATATTGATTATTTCTTCCCGTCTGCTGATTTTGGGTTTTCCTTGTTCTTCTGTTTCCACGGCCCTAAGGTGATGCATTAAGTCATTTACTTGCAACCTTTCTAATTTCTTTTTTCTTTTTCTTTTTTTGTTTTTTTTTTTGTTTGTTTTTTTTTGTTTTTTGAGGTAGGGTCTCACTCTGGTGCAGGCTGACCTGGAATTCCCTATGGAGTCTCAGAGTGGCCTTGAACTCATGGCGATCCTCCTACCTCTGCCTCCTGAGTGCTGGGATTAATGGTGTGTGCCACCACACCTGGCTAATTTCTTTTCTTTTTTTAATTTGTTTATTTTTATTTATTTATTTGAGAGCAACAAACAGAGCGAGAAAGAGGCAGAGCGAGTGAGATGCAGAGAGAATGGGGGCGCCAGGGCCTCCAGCCACTGCAAACGAGCTCCAGATGCATGTGCCCCCTTGTGCATCTGGCTAACGTGGATCCTGGGGAGTTGAGACTCGAACCGGAGTCCTTAGGCTTCACAGGCAAGTGCTTAATTACTAAGCCATCTCTCCAGCCCTCTATTTTCTTAATATAGGCACTTACAGCTATAAATTTACCTCTTATTACTGCCTTCATTGTGTCCCAGTGATTTTGGTATGTTGTGTTCTCATTATCATTTGACTCTATAAATTTTTTGATTTCCCTCTTGGTTTCTTCATTGACCCATTCATCATTTAGTGATGTATTGTTTAATTTCCATGATTTTGTGTATGCTCTATAGCCTTTCTTGCTATTGATTTGTAGTTTGATTTCATTGTGCTCAGATAAAATGCAAGGA
Source organism: Dipus sagitta (assembly GCA_036346955.1). NCBI lineage: Eukaryota > Metazoa > Chordata > Mammalia > Rodentia > Dipodidae > Dipus > Dipus sagitta. Next base: position 80,654,961 of record CM070783.1, on the reverse strand, counting down.
ATTATTTCAATTTTCCTGTATTTTTTAAGATTTGCTTTGTATCCTAATATATGGTCTATTTTAGAGAAAGTTCCATGTGCTGTTGAAAGGAATGTATATTCTGCAGCATTTGGATGAAATGACCTGTATATATCTGCTAGGTCCATTCCTTCAATGACCTCATTTAGTCCAGATGCCTGTTTGTTTATTTTTTCCTGGGATGACCTGTCAATTGATGAGAGTGGGGTGTTGAAGTCACCCGCTACCACTGGGTTTGGTGTTATCTGTGACCTTAGTTCTAATAGCGTTTGTTTGATGTAATTGGGGGCCCCCATGTTAGGTGCATATATGTTTAGGATTGTAATGTCCTCCTGTTGGAGGGTGCCTTTAATCAATATAAAGTGGCCTTCCTTATCTTTCTTAACTAATGTTGGACTGAAGTCTACCTTATCAGATATTAGGATAGCAACCCCTGCTTGTTTTCTAGGTCCATTTGCTTGAAACACTGTTTTCCAACCTTTCACTCTAAGAAAGTGTCCATGCTTTGTAGAAATGTGGTTTTTTTGGAGGCAACAAATTGAAGGATCCAGCTTTTTTTTTTTTTTTTTTTTTTTTTTTAAGGTAGAGTCTCACTCTAGCCCAGGCTGACCTGGAATACCTGGAATTCACTATGAACTCTCAGGGTGGCCTTGAACTCACGGTGATCCTTCTACCTCTGCCTCCCGAGGGCTGGGATTAAAGGCGTGCGCCACCACGCCCGGCTGGATCCTGCTCTTTAACCCAGTCTGCAAACCTATGTCTTTTGGTTGGGGCATTGAGGCCGCTGATATTAAGAGATATTATTGAAAGGTGTGTATTCATTTTTGGCATTTTTTTTTGTAGTTCTTCTGGTTTTACCTTTGCTGTCTTGTTTATCTAGTGTTTGAGTATTGTTTGTCTTTTTCTGGTTCCTTATATGTGTTCTTTTTTTGTTCTTCAGCATGGAGGACTCTTTCAAATATTTTCTGTAGAGCTTGTTTTGTCTTCAAATTGTCCTTTAGCCTGCTTTTGTCATGGAATGTCCTTATTTCTCCATCTATGTGAATGGATAGCTTTGCAGCATAAAGTAACCTTGGTTGACAGTTGTTATCTTTCTGAACTTGGAATACATCACTGCATTCCCTTCTGGCTTTTAAAGTTTGTGTTGAGTAATCTGCTGTAATCCTGATAGGTTTGCCTTTGCAGGTAACTTGATTTTTCTCTCTGACTGCTTTCAATATTTTTTCTTTGGCTTGTATGTTTGGTAGTTTGATTATAATGTGACGAGGAGAGGTTCTTTCCAGGTTTTGATTGGCTGGTGTTCTAAAGGATTCCTGTATCTGCATTGCCACCTCTTTCACAATTTTGGGGAAGTTTTCATCTATAATTTTGTTGAAGACACCAACTATGCCTTTGGAGTGAAATGCTTCTCCTTCTACTGTGCCCTGAATTCTTAAGTTTGATCTTTTCATAGTGTCCCTAATACCTTGAAATTCCCACTTCATACTTTTCTATAAGTTTGTCTTTCTCTTTGTTGGACTGTATTAGATCTGCCACCTGGTCTTCTTGTTTAGATATTCTGTCCTCTCCTTCATCCATTCTACTGGTGAGATTTTATGCAGAGTTTTTTTTTTGTTGTTGTTTGTTTTTTTGTTTTTTTGTTTTTTTAATTTCATTAACTGTGTTCTTTATTGCTAGTAATTCTAACTGGTTTTTCTTTATTATTTCTATTCCTTATTTATACCTAGTATTGACCTCTTTATTTCATTAACTTGGCATCCTGTGTCTTCTCTGTTCCCTTTGATTTGTTCTTTGAGTTCTTTGAACATATTTATAATTATTCTTTTGAAATATTTTTCAGGCATTTCCTCTAAATCATTCTCACTGGAGGTCATTTCTGGTGTACTAATACTTTTTGGTAGATTTATATTGTCTTGATTTTTGGTGTTTCTTGTGTTATAATGTATAGATTTTTGCATCTTGGATTATTTAATGATTGGTTTTCCCAGTGAGCTGGATATTATGAGATGTATCAATCAATCTGACGTTATATATCTTTAGGGTAGGAGCTTAAGGCACCACATGTGGCTCTGAAGACTCTCAGAGTATGTACAAAAGTGACTCTAGGTGTTGGGTGTGCCTGCTATGAGAGTATTCAAGTAGGCTAACTGGAACAAAATACAGGCAGATTCTAAAATTTAACTATACAATGTACACTTTCAGTGAAAAACAGCACAGAGTATTTGTCCTAGAGTAGGTATTATGACAACCAGGTCCTCTGTCTGTCCCTTAGGCTGTGTGGTGCCTCACCCATTCCCTTAATCCTGACAACAAGGCGGTTAAGATTTGTGGTCTGTAGAGGGTTCCAAGTGAGCTTGTGACCACGTGAGAGCCTTCCCTAATGTACAACAGAAGAGGAAACAAAGCCACTATAATTCAAGAAGCAACAAATAACAAGCCCAAATTACAGCTTATTTAAGAATGGCAAATTAGACCATCCATCAGATTTAACATGTAATTTATCCTGATATGGAAGGTGCAATTAGCACTTCTGGTTCAGGCCTATATACCAGGTTCATTAGGCAGGTAGTGACCTGGTGTAATCCCAGTTACCTTTTGGGATGATTTTGGTCTCAGCTGCGCTCTTGATTGGGTCCCTCTTTGGTGCTCTGTCAGTTCAAGTAGGTGTGGCCAGGTCCCTGGACCACTGCTCTGTTCCCCAGGGCTGGGCACTGGAGGTGGGGAAGGGCAGGGAGCCGATGCTGCTCTAGTTGCCCCATTGTTCCATGTGTTCTTCTACCTTGTGATCTCCTCCTCCGTTGTTCACTGCCGTTCTCCCTTCACATTTCTTGAGTTTGAGGAGAGCTCCCGTGTGAGTGGAAAATCCCCTCACCTAGGTTTTCCTGAGGCTCAAGCCGAGACCCACCTCCACAGTCTGGCACACAGACCCACCCCGCCAGAGCAGCTTCTGTCCCATGTGGCCCGTGTGGGCTCTGGATGCTCTGGGTCTCTCTTACTTCTCTGCTGCTGTTTCAATTTTCTATTCACTGCACTTTTTAGTAAAAGTGTGTATTTTGCTGATTTTTTTTTTTTTTTTTTTTTTTTGGCTTTCTCCTCCCTAGGCTGCCATCTTAACTGGAAGTCCCTATTTATGTTCTTTAAAAGCATGTTTTCTTATTTTTTTCTATATCTTTTTTTATTTCGTCCTTCAAGGATTCAGGCAATTTATGTGTTTTCTCATGTATTCTCTCTTTACTTGCTGGGTCACAGAAATATACTTTGAAACCCATTCCATATCCCAATTACACCCAGTCATGTGTGTTCAATGTGTTATCTGCTACAATTTATAAATGATATCATTAGGGTTTGAATGCAATTTCATGTTATGAAATTAATTTATGCAATCCTATCTTTGTAAAAGAAAGCAGAGAATTTGGTAAATAGGGGTACACATGCATTTGAAATAGTTAAACCAAAGAAGGAAACTCTTGTCTGTGTGTGTTTGTAATCCCACAGAACTTAAATGATCAAGGCAAATCCACCCATTTAAGAGTGTGTACTCATTTAGTGTTATTATAACACATGGCATGTACTGCTGTGACCTAAGTGGTAAAACTCCAGATACCTTGTTCCAAAATGTTACTTGTACTCAGAAGCATTTGTTTGATTATATAGATTTAAGTCTATTATTTACAAAATAAATAAATAAATAAACCTCTGGGAACCAGAAACAAATTTTAATTGCAACCATTCCAGTTTGAGTTTTTGTATTGTGGTCCCTTTATCTACCCAGAGCTGCTTATAGATAAATCACTTATTTGAGATTAAGTAGCGACTATAAAGTGTATGTGTTTATAAGAGACAAGTGTCAAATGCAATGGTTTTAAATCACAGCAAACATTAAAGCAAAACCATTGAAAACAAAAACCCCTTATGAAAGCTCTTTGTAAGTTGTAATTCTGTGGTCACATTATCCTAGACTTGTCCAAGCCTACTAGATGCATGAACTTCATGACATGTATTATTGAGCTTAGCAGACATCATATTTTAACTCAAATTAATTCTACTTAAATGTCAAATCATTTTGCTCTTGTCAAAACTTGTATTCATCCAAAACAATGTTATAAAAATTTATAATTTCATGACATGTTCACCCAAGTAGCCATGACATTGCTTGGGAAAATAAGATATAAGATACAAACAGTAAGCAATGATCATAATTACCTAATCTCAATGGTCATTTGATATAAATTATAGATATTAGTGATGCAGAACTGATAATATTAATATTTGTTAATGTATTTATCCAGTTTAAAATACAAGGATCATGATTTCAGTAAAGTCCTAAACATTGAGTGCTATTAATCACATAAATATATATTAACATGAGCATTTACCCCTAGAAAAATTGCACAGAAGAATTGAAAGGAATAAAGACAAAAGTAATGAAGAAAACAGAACATTATGGAATATAATATTACATGTGTTTGTTACAGCCAGTAGTTGTTTTTTCAGTTATATCAATAAAAGTGATTTCATGTCACTGTCACAGTCAACATGCTTGGTGTCTAACACAGATTTTTTTTTCCCATGATGAATCATCTAGATGTGAGAAGGCAGGAGACAAAAGATCCCTCCTTGCTATTAATATTCTTCTGGGTAGTTGGTAATAATAGAGCCTAAAATGGAAAATAACCGCAAGACCTTAAAAGTTCAATGTGGGCTGTGCAGATGGCTCAGCAGTTAAAGGCACGCACTTACAAAGCCTGTTTGCCCCTTTGGATTCCCAGTACCAATTTAAAATAAAGCCAGATGCACAAAGTGGTGCATGTGTCTGGATTCATTTGTAATGGCAGGAGACCCTGGCATGCCTACAAACACTCTTTGTCTGCCTTTCTCTCTCTCTCTCTCTCAAATAAATAAATAAATAAAATGTTTAAAATGTTGAATATAACTAAATATAATTTGAGTATAAAATCAGAACCTAGAGACTCTAATAAGTAAAAAACTTAGAATTGCATCATAAATACAAAACGTGCTAGACCCCATAGATTATAAAAGGGCTTTAGTTATATGTTTCTGGAAAAATATATTTTGATCAAGATGGAAGCTTACTAAAATTGGAATGTTGTAGGAATTTGATATCCAATAAGCTTATTTCAAGAGCACTTTGGGCCAGAATTTCTGTGTTGTTTGTGATATGCTTCTACAAGAATTTTATTTATCATTTTGAGCCTCAGAAATATTATTTTATTTACCCAAGAGGAATTCAGAAAAAAGGGAACATGGTGTTGTGTGCCTTCAGCATTGATAAGCATGCTTTAAATTAGAAATAATCATGGATAGGATCTGCCCACAACACTTACCCTATCATCTGATTATGTTATGATTTTGAAGTGTCTCCAGCAAGATATACATTATTAAGAAACCATTTTCATTAATCTAGAACCTATTTGCATTCTGCAGTATCATTGTAATGAAAGAAACACTTTTAATCAATCTTATTGTTCTTTATAAGATACCTAGATGTGAGAGAAAGGACATGTTTTGGAACATGTTAACCATTCTCTTTAAAAGATATAAATATTCAAACATGTACCATGAAATTTCTCAGTTATAATTAGATTTAGAAGTTGAAAAGTATTAATTTTATTTGAACTAATAATAAGTAAAATTTCAAAATCCAAATAATTAAATCTTGTTATTTAAAATATTTTTAAATATTTATTTGCAAAGAAAAAGAGAGAGAGAGGGAGGGAGAGAGAGAGAGAGAGAGAGAGAGGTTGAGCACCAGGGGCTCTAGCTTCTGCAAACAATCTCCAGATGCATATACCACTTTGTGCATCTGGCTTTACATGGGCACTTGGGAATCAAACCTCCATCTTAGGATTTGTAGGCAAATGCCCTAACCAATGAGTCATCTCTCCATCCCTAAATTTTTATTAGCTTGATCTTGCATATTATATATACGATGTATACTCTGGGAAAAATGAAAATCTATGTGGATGAATGTTTCTTAATATACACTGTAGCCAGAGTTTTTATTTCAAATACATTTTTGTATTTGAACCAGCAAAAAATGCCTGAAGGAAAATGTAAAATCACATTAAAATATTTCAAATGTTGAGATACAAAAATTGAAACCCTCAGAGCTTGATTTATTCATATATTTCCATGAACTTTTCAACATTGCTATCAGTCAATGCATATTTAACTATGTTGAATTTTAAAAGAAGTTATATTTACATTTGAATTATATCTCATGTTTTGTTCTGTTGGAATATCTAAAAATATATTAGTGTAAGTATCAAGTGTATTATATAGAGTATGTAGATTTACCTCATGGTCAACATTAATTGGAAATGAAAACTGGAGTATGGGAAAAGAAAGAAAAACATTTCATTTGAAATTCTGAACAATCCTATATGATTGGAGTTGTGCTACAATGGATACAACAGTGGAACCCAAAAGGAAGTTTGGAAAGAAGTACTTACCAGTTTATAGACTGTCAGGTGCTTTCACACAAAATGTGAATTTGGGACTAGTGCATATAGAATGGGAAAGAAAGCGTTCAGTGAAAGGAAATGCTGAGACCATGGGGATGATAATGGGTTTAAGAAATTCTTTTTCAATTTTTTTTCTGAAATTATATGCAAAGTGTTAATGACACTCAATGATAAGCACATTATATAGCATATGTATATATGAAAGTGCAAGCTCTCACAGAGTTGATATTATAATATCAATCCAAGTAGTATGCAAAGTACAATGGCTAGTACACTGGGATAGGCATGGTAAAAAGTAGTTGTAGAAAATAATTCAGTCCCAAGAGGTGAGCTGTGTATGGTGCAAGACACTGAGATTTGTAAGTGTTTATAACTCAGGCTGCAATATAACCCAAACCCTTCAGTGTGTGTTAGAAGTTTGGAACATTATACAAGAACTGGAGGGCTGGGCATGGTGGCACATTATAAGACCACTCTGAGTCTACATAGTGAATTCCAGGTCAGTCTGAATTAGAGTGAAACCCTACCTAGAAAAATAAATAGAAATAGAGGGCATGTATGCTCTTTTTGAAGGGGGTACAATTAGAGGTACTCGATCCCTGAAAGTAAACATGACAGGAAAAGCTGTCCGTGGTAGAAATCAAAGACGATCTGACTTATCTCTTGCCTAAATCCATAGACATGTTTTTCCACAAATAACCTAGACCCTTCTTGGGATGGAGGTCTTTCATAGGATGTATACATTTTGGTTGAAGTTCAGTCCCTGGAACTTGGTATCAGTGCTAGCCTCTTCCTGAGACATCCTCTACTGAGCAAGAAGAAAGCCCACCACTAAAGTTATAAAGACATTTGCAAGGGGAGGGCAGGCTCTCTGACCAATTGGGAACTTCCAGCTGTGGGTGAATTTTTCCCTCTACTGGGCCTGGCCTGAGCCAGGGGGAGAGAGCCCCCTAGCCCTTACTTTGCAAATAGGCTCCTTTACTTCCTATAGCTCTCCCCATGGCAGGAGCTCCTTGAATTTTCTTTTCCCTTTTTTCATATACATACACACACACACACACACACACACACACACACACACATATATATATATATATATGATTTATTTATTTATGTGTGTGTGTGTGTGTGTGTGTGTGTGAGAGAGAGAGAGAGAGAGAGAAGAGAGAGAGAGAGAGAGAGAGAAAGAGAGAATGGGCATACCAGGGCCTCCAGCCACTGCAAATAACTCTAGATGCATGCACCTCCTTGTGTATCTGGCTTATGTGGGTACTGGGAAATCAAACTGGGGTCCTTTAGCTTTGCAAGCAGATGCCTTAACCGATAAGCCATCTTCTCCAGCCCTCTTTTCTTTTTTTTCTTTCCACAGTTTTTCCATGCCCTCCTTGTGGGATCTCTTGCCACATGGGTGCTTTTCCTTGTCTCTGTACTTCCCTCAATAAATATAATAATTTTGTATTTATCCTTGTAAGTCTTTTTTCATTCAATTTTTTATTTACAATTAGAAATGAAACCACAGTTTGTGGTTGAAGGGCTTTCCTGGACCCTCAACAACCCATTACATTCTCTACATGATATATCTGAGAACCTACATTTGCTACTTTCATCTTTTGTTCTATTTGTTTGCTAACTATTTATTTGTTCATTTATTTATTTATTTGTGAGACAAAGAGTGAATATGGACACTCCAGGGCTTTTTGCATGATGCATGTGCTATTTTTGTGTGTGTGTGTGTGTGTGTGTGTGTGTGAGAGTTTGTGTGTGTGTGTGCTGGCTTTCCTTGGGTACTGGGGAATCACAACAGGACCTTCAGACTTTGCAGTAACTTGTCTTCAGCCTCTGAGCCATCTCCCAGGTCCACTGACTTTGCTCATGTGAGGAATCTACAAGGAGTTCTCAGTTACAAACACAATGTCAGGGACTTGATCTCAGAGCTGCAGAAGGTCAGACAAATAAGAAATGTGCTTCTATTCTCATGTACCTTCATGTAGCTTGTTGTTACAATTCAAATGAGAGGAACAGTAGAAGGTTTTGTTTGTTTCTTTCCTGTACTGGTAAATGCAAATGTCAACTTGTATGTTCAGCAATGACCAGTACCATACACTCTAGTATCTCTGCCTTACTTGGCTACATGATACATTGACCACATATCTGATTTTTCCAAAGCTGAGCTCTTACTGCTTCTCCCTCCTTGATTCTTCTGAGGTATAAATATAAGGCCTACTAAATAAATATGCAAAACAGCTCCTTAACTTCCACTAAGTTTACACCATTTATGAGCAGCAACATAAAAGTTTATGTAACAGGGCATAGTGGTGCACACCTTTAATCCCAGCACTCAAGAGGCTGAAGTAGGAGGATCGCTGTGAGTGCGAGACCAGCCTGTGGCTACATAGTGAATTTCAGGTCAGGTTGAGCCAGCACGAGGCACTACCTCTTCCTCACCCGAGAAAATGGATATAAAATTATAGAATTAACCCTTCTTTTGCATTTAATTTTTAAGGTATTGCAAAAAAGTGTTTACGTACATGTATTTCGAATGATCTTATATATACCTTGGATTAGAATTGCTGCATTATTTATATTTGACATTTAATAACCTGCTGTCTTCAATTATCGAAGATCATATTTTCATTTCCATGTTTTCACATTTCCTTCACTTTGAGTCTTGTTTTGCTGCATTGGCTCCATAGTCCAGTCAAATATTGAACAGAATGTTTCAGTGCTTAGACGATGGGGTTAGACATAGTTCTGGATCTTCAGGAAATCCTGCCCAGTCCTTCATCAATAAGAATGTTCTTATTGTAAAACTCATATGATTTGTATTCCCTTCCCTTCCCTAGGTTGAATTGCATGGGTCATTTATTTACAAACCTAACATGGGAATGCTATAATTCATGATAGTAACACATATTCACAGAAAGCTAAAACACATAGAATGTACAGAATATATAAGGTTTTGTGTGATCATACTTTTTATCACAGCTTCAGTTCTTTATTTTTTTTTTCCTTTTTTTTCAGGTAAATGCCATAACTTCTGTGCCATCTCTCTAGCCCAAGAGTGCATATTTTTTTAAATTTAATTTATTAATTTTTTTCTACTAATTAGTTTTATACTCAGTGAATACAGTCAAATTGGTACCATTGTTAGTCTCATCCATGTACTACCCGCTCCCTCTGGCCCCTCCTTGTTGAGGTATATGGGTCATGCATTGTGGAGTTAGCCCACATTTATGGGTAGGAGAAATGTCCCTGCATATCATGACCCAACATGTGGCTCTGACATTCTTTCCGCCCCCTCTTCCACAAAATTTTCCTGAGCCACGTTGGGTTCAATTTTGGTCTGCTTCAGTGATAAGGTGTTGGGGGGCCTCTGGGTCTCTGGATATCTGATGTGGTAGGACTTGATTCTTTTCTGTGTCTATCTCCTTCACTCTTGTGCTGGTACCCAGTTCACCAAGAGAACAGCACCCTTGCTTGTTTTGCCAATTATTCTTAGTTTCAGCTGGGGTCCTTTTGAAGTATGATGGGGTGGGTCTCTCCTTAGGATCTGTGTCTATCTGAAAAAGAGAAGCAGATTCTCCAACAGAGTGTAAAGTTAACACCTGACAAATGAGATAACCCTTACTTTTTAATAGAAAATTTAATAGAAGTAGGCCCTCTTGTAGCCCACGATTGGTGGTAGCTTGATAATGGAGAGCGGGCTCATGTTTGGATATGGTTCTGACTTGTTTCCCAGTTCCAGCTATGGGTCCCGTACCACTGAGGGAATCAATTAGCCAAATCAAGAGCAGTTGGTTTCCCACCATGGCTGTGTGCCACTATTGCATTTGTGTATTGTGCTACAAACAGGTGCTGCTTGTTCAATACAGCTTTATTGCACCATTACTTGTCTGTTAGCATAAGTATCAATGCTGACTTTATAAGTCTGAGAATATAATTTCATGATTGCTAGTTTGCCTACTTTTAAAAAATAATGAAGTATTAATTAGTTAAGAGCTGTATGTAATCATATATGTATGCATATATACATTATGATAATCAAATTATTTTATCAGTGCTCTTTATTGGATGATATATGTTGTGATGCTCTTCAACATGTACATATTAATACATATTTTTCACAAACTTAAAAAGTACTTATTTATTATTCATTTACTTATTTTTATTAGCTTATAAAATTAGCTTTCATTATGCATTTTCAGACAAACATTTTCTCTTCCCTCTCCTCTTTTCCTGATTCCCCCACTTGCCCACTCCTATCACCTCCTTTCCACTTCCAAAGCACATATTTCCAGGTGTCCTCTCTCCCATTCTAGGCCCCACTTGTTCCCTTCTCCTATCTTGTAGTATAGCCTATGACAACTCTCACATACCTTTATTTACATGAGTGCAAATGTAAAAATTAGGGTCCATCTCCATATATTTCTTATCTAGTTATCAACTTAGAGACACGTAGGTTGATTCCATCTCCTACCTATTGTGACGAGAGCAGCAATGAACATGGATGTGCAAATATCTCTATGGTAGACTACAGAATCCTTTGTCTATATGTACAAGAATGATATGGCTGAATCACATGGTGTGTAAATTTAAATGTATATCCCCTAATAAGCTCATCTGTTTTATCAAAAGTTGGATATCCAGCCACTGGGCTGGAAGAGGTGTCACTAGGAACATATCTTTGGTTCCAGCCCTAAGATGTGTTTGGGGGCAGACCTGATTTCTAGTCTAAAGGTATGAGGGAGGTTTTGAGCTCTGAGTCCTTGCTGCTTGCTATATGCCCCTGCTATTTGCTGCCTGTTTGTGATTGCTAGTGTTGCAGGCTGTTTGGTGGAGTCTTCTGTTTGGACTTCTGAGTGGGAGCCAGTTTCTTCTGTAATTGATGGAGTTTACTCTTAGATTTGTAAGCTGAAATAAACCTTTCCTTCCATAAACTGTGTCTGGTTTGGAGATTCATGGAAGCAATGTGAAGCTTTCTACAATACATGGTAATTTATTTTTAGCTTTTTGTTTTTGTTTGTTTGTTTTTGAGGAAAGGTGTCATTTGGTAGCCCAGGTTTCCAAGACCTCAGAGTGATCCTCCTACCCTAGCTTTCTGAGTGCTTCGAGTAAAGGTATGAGTTCAATTTTGAGCTTTATGGAAAGCAAGCACACTTATTGGCATCTGTTCTCACATCCTCCATATTTCATATAAAATATATTTAAATAGAATATGATATATTTTAAATATATAACAATGTATAATAGTATATAACCTATAAGACAATATATCATTTTCTACATATCACTTACTCACTTTAATATAGGTATACATTATATAAATTATTACAGAACATTTTTAATTCCTTTATTTTACAATAAATTTGTTAAAATTTATTGTTATGGGAGACACAAATCTGTCTTTATTTTTCATATCTTGCATTGTTTTTTATTCTTCTCACGCTCAAGTTTACAACATATTTAAAAATTATAATATTCCTCTCAATAATGACTACCAAAATCACCTGAACAATTAAAAAATGTTATAATAGTCACTCAATTGTCAAGTCTCTGTATGAATAACTTTTAATTTTTTTAAACACGATTTTGCCTTTTAATTCAAGGCTGGAATTGAATTCAAGTGTCTTCTGATCCGATTTACCATGATGAGATTACAGGTGTGTGTCACCACAATTTTGAATGTCATTTAGTGACTTTATAAAATTGCCATTTTCTTATGGAAATTATTTCATGAAAACCATACGCAAATGAGTCTTGGGAAAATATATTCATTTTTAAATTTTGTTTTGTTGTTTTTCAAAACCTAAAAGCTAGAAAATGGAAGATGACCTACGATTGGCTATATAAGTAGAAGACTTTCGGATTGCAGGTGTCATTTTTGTTCTGTTTGTCTTATGCCTTTACTAGAAGCATGGTGTGTGTGCCACCTGCTGTTACTTCCTGGCCTTCATCATTCTTGACCAGAAATCACCTGTTCATATTCAAGATTTGGTCACCATTTCCTTACACCTTGAAGGTTTTTTATTTATGACTTCATTTTCCCTGCTTGATTTGATCAAACTGTCTTTTTTTGTATAATTTTTTAGTTGCTGTGAATAACTTTTTCTGGGAGCTTATGGAACATATTTATTGTGTAGATAAATAAATATTCATAAATAAAATTTAAATTGTTTTTATTTTTTATCATAGTGTCTTCAGATTGATCCTTTGAGTTTCTCTTTTCCAGCATATCCTTTGTACTTAGGCTGACACAGAAATGACACAGACTAGTTCTCAATGTTTTTAGTTCTGTGTATACTTAATAGTATTGTTTTCTTAAGAATAGGTCATTTCAGTATTTTGTACAAATTGAAAATAAATATTTTGAAGTCTTTGGCTACCAAACCCATATTTCAGCTTCCTCTAGATGACCCCAACCTGGTATAGCAAACAGTAATTGACTCAAGCTTGTGCTAAAACATAAGTAATAAGAGTGAGTACTTTGATTAGGTTTGTTTTCATCTTTTTGAATATTTTAATTTAGATAAAGAGGAAATGGTGCCTTGTGTTCAAAACATGACAGGTGCTGGCATACCTCCTTTCTGTGGTGCCTTAAAGAATCTCAGCCTTGCAAAAGTAAACAGCCTGAAAGGTTAAACATGATGGATTGGGCCACAGGAGAACTCTCTCTGGATGGACCAACTCTTTGTTCACCCCATTTAATTTCTGGATAACTTGCCATTTCTCATGACTATGCTCACATCATAGTGTTATTGAGTCTTCCAAAAATTGTAATGAGAAAGATATCCTTCATTACTACTCTTTAAAAAGTGACAGCCCTCTAATGTTTTCAGGAATATAATTTCCCCAGTTCCATGCTAATGTTAAGAAATTGTCTATCCTCAAAGTCTTCCAGAATACAATCTTGGTGCTATGGATCCAGAATGGAAGTAAACATGGGTAGAATGTATCAGCCATTGCCCATGGTAGCATCTTCTCACCCAAAGTGGGATATGTGCACTGTACACTCACCATTATGTCACTAGATTAGGAGATGGAAGCTCTTCTGAGACACTTTCTCCCACTTCTAGCTATGGAGAGATGGGTCAGCCTCTCCAGTAATTATTCTGATAGTTTTCATTTAGAGTCCATTTTCTTGAATATGCTATTTTTACAATTTTATTATATATATGTTATATACTATTATCCCTTTACCCTAACTCCCATTACCCTGGGGCCCTCCTCAGTGGGGTTACAGTAATTGCTGCATGCTCATGAAAGTCTCAGACAGTCCCTGTGCCATAGTGGTAAACTGTGCCTCAGGGTATTCCTATCCACTCTGTGGCTCTTACAATCTTTCTGCCACCGCTTCTGCAAAGTTCACTGAGCTGTGGAAGGCCTGTTGGCAGTCTGAGTTGAGTTATTTGTAATCTCTGGATTTCTTCTTTCATAGGTTTTGATTATTCTAAGTGTTTGTCGCCATCAATCTGGGACTGCTGTCAGGCTAGCAGTAAGAGCAGTATTCACAATGTCGCTTCCTCTGCATTTTTTTCCTGGGCCCTGGCAGATGTGGTGGAAGTGGAATATTTCATGGTTGGCAGTTGGCTATTTTCTTGTCTTATCGATGGATCTAGGCCTTTCTCCATTTTCTCTGCCATCTGTAAAGTAAAACTGATTCTCCTTCCAAACTATTTCGACCTGTATGTTCCCATGTTAATTTCCAGAGGCTTATGTAGGTGGTTTTATGAGTCTGGACCACTATTATGACTTTTTAAGCTCCCTACCCAGACCTTTCAAGAATAGACCAATATATCAGATTATAATAAAGTGTTTTAGGTAAATATAATTATATATATATATATATATATATATATATATATATATATATATATAATCTGTGAAACAGATGGTTTTGCAAGCGTTGGTTACTAAATTGTGTAGAAAACAGAATAAATGAAAAATGTTTTTGTTTAATTTTATTTATTTATTTGAAAGCAACGGACACAGAGAGAGAGAGAGAAAGGCAGATAGAGAGAGAGAGAATGGGCACGCCAGGGCTTCTAGCCACTGCAAACGAACTCCAGATGCATGCACCCCCTTGTGCATCTGGGTAACATGGGTCCTGGGGAATCAAGCCTTGAACCAGGGTCCTTAGACTTCACAGGCAAGTGCTTAACCGCTAAGCATCTCTCCAGCCCAAAAAAATGTTTTAATGCAAAAAAAAAATTGATCCAAGAAAATTTCATTCTTCATTAAGCTTAAAGAAAACAAACATAGTTTACAACATGAAAAGACTGGAATAGTTCCTAAGATAAGGACATTTCCAGAAAAGTTGATTTAAAATAACTATTAAATAACTATTAAGTTATTTCCAGGCTGGAGACATGCTCCAGTGGTTAAGTCCATCTCCTGTGCAACCTTGAGTGTCTGAGGGGAACTTAATGTCCTCTAGTTCAAATCTCAAGATCCCAGGTAAACAGCTGTGCATGACCACAGATGCCCTTAACTGGAGTCCTGAAGAGTCCCCAAGACCCAAGCATCTCTAGATCCCTTCAAGCTCCAGAATTTATTAAATGAGGCTCTGGCACAAAATAAGACCCAGTGGAAGACCATAGAAAGATTCATCCAACATTCCAGTCGGGCCTTTTCAGGAAATCCACCCTGATGCTTGTGAGCATGTGGGGTGTGGCAAGGGCAGAGACACATGTGTACAACGCACCACATACACACAGTCCACAGAAACATAAATTAGTAAATAAAATAACAATTTCAATGCTATGCATTTGCTAATGGCTATGTAAATACAATTTAAAAAAAATAGGCTATGTTTATGCACAATGTTTCCCAAAGCCAATAAATGTTGTAAGTAATTATTTACAACTTGATGACACTTGAGAAGCCTTAATCCTTTAGGACATGAGGCCTAGCTGGTGGATATAGGTCACAAAGTGGAGAGTTGGTGTAAAGGCTATGTGAGATACCTTTTATTTCCTAGTCCTTCTGAAATATAAAGCAAAAGATATCTTTCTTTCCTTAACTTTTGTTGGTTGTGACCCAAAATAAGTAATGCAGACAACACACTCTACTATGTGTCATGGAAATTTTTGCATGTCACAAATTCCATGTCAGGTCTTATGAGGTACCCACCAATTTTTTCAAAACGCTGTATCCATTTTGACACATTGTTTGATATTAGGACTGTGAAGATGGCTCATTGGTTTAAAATACTTGCTACTCAAGCCAGGTGACTAGAATTCAGATGTCCAGAACCCATATAAATGTAGATTCAGGTAGAATTTTTAATAACAAGGTGCCTTAAGCAATGGAACATGTTCAGGAGGATCCCAAAGCTCACAGGTGAGTGAGTCCAGCCTTTGTAGTGGCAAATTGAGAAATAATCCTGATGTTACCCTTGACCTTCATATGTCCATGAAAACAAAACACACACACACACACACACACACACACACACACACACACACAAAATGCTTGATAATGTTCACCCATTTTTTTACCTATAATGATGTCAAATACAGAACATATGCTTTTTAAAAAAAACTATCCTAGCCAACACTAGTCTCATAGGTTTATTTACAGAGTAGAAACTTGAGTTGGGTTGTACAGTCGGTTACATTGCAACACAAAGGAGAAATTAATAAGTTGACTGAAGAATGTTTTATATCTTTCCACATACCAATATCCTTCAGCTGTCTTCCACATTATTAATTGCACTATATAATACATATATGTAAAATTTATATAGACCTAGAAGTATATAATCCAAAAGAAGTATACAATGGGAACAATATTAAGGAAACAATACTATTAAATAATATATAATATATACATGAAGTTGCAAAACAATTAGTAAAGAGTACTGATAAAATAGTTAAAATTTACAATTGAATATAACATTTAAAAATGGAGAGATGGCTCAGCAGTTAAGGCCCTTACCTGAAAAGCCTAATTACCTAATTTCAATTCCCCAGTACCCAAATAAAACCAGATGTACAAAGTAGCATATGCATTTATAGTTCATTTGCAGTGGCTAGAGGCCCTGACATGCCCATTTTTTTTCTGTCTTTCTCTCTGTCTGTCTCTTTGCTTGCAAATAAATAAATACAAATGTTTCTAAAAATGGAAACCACAGAGAAATGAAAAAGCGAATCATAACCTACACTGAAGATTTAACTACATAGTCTACTTTTGCACTTCATGCATATTTAATTCACAAAATCCAAATACCTAGTGGAAGATTTGTAATGATTTCTCTTACCCAAGACTTTAAAAAAAACCTCACTTTTATTCTTAATCCCCTAAACCAATGTACATCATAATAAAGACAAGGTATAGCTACATATTTCTGTTGAGAAAATATACCACAGAGATTCATACTATTTTGATAATTTCTCTCTCTTTTTGTAGATTTGGCATTTACAGTGATACATACAATTTAAAGTCTTTTATGAAGTTTTATAAAATGCTACATCCTTTTTTTTTTTTTTTTGAGGACAGTTTATTTGTTTTGCTCTTTTCTGTGCCAGAGAGCAAGAGCCTAGCTATTCAGATTCTGCTAAAACCCTGCCAGTGACTTGATCTCTTGTGCACAGCCTTCTCCAGGGTGAGGGGCTCCCAGCTGTTCACCCATTTGGCTCATACTTAAAAGCAAGTAGGAATTCATACTTCAATCCTGCCAAAATATTTCCAACTGCCAGTAGTACCCAGCCAATGATGCTGAAGAAACCATACGGTGATTTTGGAAGATATAAATCAGAATATGTTCAATTTTCTGGTGTTTATGCTGATACTTTGCATTATAAAATGTGTATAAGAGAGGAAAGTGAAAGAACAGAGTTCCTCATGTGGAGTTTGATTTTAAAATCCTTTAAAAATACACTATATATAGTAGATCCCCACAGGAAGATCCTCTGGACCCCAATGAAGTAGATCAATGCAAATGATAGTATTTTGAGTTTTGTAAAGAAATATATTTGTAAATAGAAAAATCTCTCAGGGAAAAACAGCCTCAATTCACCAATAAATCTAGTGGGTTAGAAGAATGGCTAAGTAGTTAAAGACACTTGCTTGCAGAGCCTGCCAGGCTGGGTTTTGTTCCTAAGACACCCATATAAACCATACAGAAGAAGCAGAACAGTCATCACATGCTACTGTGGATGGTTAGTGGCCCAGGCAAGCATATGCACTGAAGCTTCTGTGTGCACCCACACACACTTGCACATGCACACATGCATGTGCGCGCGCGCACACACACACACACACACACACACAGAACAATAAAAAATACAAATAGGCATCAATGAGAGACTTAATGTAAAAAACAACAGCATAATTATGGATAATAAGTGATCAAAACTGCCATGATGTTCTATCCACATTATATTACCTAATATGGATATATCTAACAAAAATTGTACATAGTACAGAGGGTTGAGTTGGAAGTTTTGACTTTATACGAACTGAGTATTAGTATGCCTACTTAGATTTTTTCATAGTGAGCACAGTTTCCATGCCAAAGATTAAATAAGGAGAAGGAGATCCTTCTTAAAGTAGCCTAGAAATTTCTACCTGAGGTGTTTTCTACCAGAGGTAATTTCTACCTGAGGGAATGCCTGCTGAACTTCTGGAATGGATCTTAACAAATCTCTCCTCATTTTTAATGTGTAAAAGTGCCCTTTCCAGGGCAGTATGAACACCAGGTCATAGAGATACTGTTTAGAAATAATTAAGCACATATTACAGAAATTGAGGTAGAAGACATCTCAGTGACTTATCTATTATTGTTCTCATTCACTGTATCACAGCTCAGCTGAAATCCATTCTGGGCTCTTCAAATATTCCAGGCATGGGAAACTGAGAAAAAAGGTTGAAATTTTCTTAATTTACAGTTTCCATTCTAGATCCTAATGTTGTTCAAAGAAAATCCTCTCCAAATAACTTGTTTATCATTCCCCCCTCTTCCCTTTCACTGAACTTCTTTCCAATTAGATGACATTTTTGTCCCCTACTTTCATGACTAATGTTGAAATGCTGATGAGCTCACCGTAGTAGGTGTCTTGTGAAGATAATGTCAGAAATGTTGAGATCATGAATTAGTAGAACAAAACCAGAAAGGCTTGTCCCAATGTATTCCTTGCTATCCTCTAGTCTTTACACTCTTTTTGTCCCCTCTTCAGCAAGATGGTTCAAACAGCTCTGCATACTCAACTTCATTTATTCTCAGCACTGTGATAAGTTTTGAGTGTTCCCTGTCATCACCATTGTCTGCAAAAAGAAGTTTCTCTGACCAAGCTGAAAGCAGCACTATCAGGGGAGATCTATAACTTTCTTGGTTATTTTTGATATAAGTGCATCAATGAAGAATACTTCCCAATTAAACAAATACAAGAAAATCCTATTATAAACTCATAATGTTGAAAGAAACACTTTTGGACTGGAGGGATGGCTTAATAGTTAAGGTGTTTGCCTGCAAAGGCAAAGGTTCTCAGTTGGACTTTCCAGGACCCATGTAAGCCAGAAACACAAGGGGGCGCATGTGTATGCAGTTTATTTGCAGTGGCTGGAGGCCCTGGTATGCCCATTCTCTCCTTCTCTCTCTCTCTCTCTCTCTCTCTCTCTCTCTCTCTCTCTCCCTCTTTCTCTTTCAAATAAGTAAGTAAAAAAATAAATTATATAAAAAATGTAGAAACACTTTAAAGACATGGAATAATTACTGATTTGGTTTCTGAGGCATTACAAACTACAAATGTGATTTGTGCTGATCAATATCTTAGTAAATTCTCACCTTGCTAATTTTATTTTAGCTATGTCTAATCTCTTTCTGATTCTCATATATGATTTTAAAACATTCACTGTAACTTCTCCATATATCTCTCTAGTGTGCTACCTTAAACTTAACAAAGGGATACGTATACTTGTTTATGCAGATATTCATGTGACAGCATTATTTGATATGAAGAGGTAATTTAGTACATATTTTAGCTGGCTGAACAGTTAACAGGATTGAATGTTAACTTTTGGTTCATTTTGATCTTCTCTCTAGGACATAGGATAAACCATTTGGTTCAACCTATTATTGATTTCCTCTATTTTAACTGGAAAGAATTAAGGTGAATCATCTTTAAATCATTTTTGCATTTATAAAAGTTACATTTCCAGCCATGCTATTGGCATGGGCTAAACTTACAGATTTTCATCTATGGAGTCTTGAAAAACTACAAATGGTCACCAGAACCCCATAACTGGCTGCTACTTCTCATGAACTGTTATATACACAGACTCGAAAAAAGTTATGCTAGAGTAACACACAAAATTGCACACAAACAACAAAGGCACTCATTGTTTTAACTCAAATATGAAATACATTGCCAGGATAGCATCCTCAAATATTTTCAATCTATAATGTTCACATATGCTTAGAAAATAAATGATATAAATATTCAAGTGTCTTAAAAAGTAAAAATTAAAGAATAAATATTAACAAAGGGGATGTAACCATAATTGCTAATTTTAATGAAGTGACTTGTGCTGTAGGTTTTATCTACATATCACATATCTGAGTTTATATTACCAAATTTACTTAAATAAGGCAATAAAAGTGATTAAGTGTAAACCATTCACTTAGTAGTATGACTTTCTTATCCAGACATTTCTGCATCTGACTCCTTGACCTGTGAAAATGAAACAGTAGTCATAAACAAGTTTATTAGATATTTTAGACAAAATTTAATCAGGGATCTTTTGCTTCCATGTTCAAATATAAACTCTAGTCTGTTTTGATTAAAGATAAGTGCTTAAGTGACTTTGGATGGCAAAGAAAGGTTATGTCCATCTACATAATATTTACACAAAATTATAATTGAGACAATTTATTCAAGATACAATTTTATCCTAGACATTTTAAATGTGTTGGTAATATTTTAATATATTGAGACAAAGCATGCCCTTTCAGATGACACTTGTTTGTTAATTTTATTAGCTATCTTTGACTTTAAAAATATCAGATGGAGAACATCTTATTGTCTTTAAATTATGATAAATAAGATTTAGATAAAACATAGTTCAAACCTTATGAGACCATTAATTAAAGTTCTAAATATTACATAGCAAAATGAATATTTATACACATTGCCATCATTTGGAAGAACAAAATCTGCATATATGTACATGTGTATATTTATGTATTTATATATATTTCCATGTATATTTTAGCATGGCCCAAGAAACATTATAAATTAGTGACTTCTCAAAATTTCTTGTTGATAAAAGTATTAGTTTATGAATATTGTGTATGATCATTTTTTGGTCTGAATATGTTATATGGGTTGTCTCAAGGATTATGGAGAATGCTTCAATTAAATCCCAGAATGAAAAAGAAAACATATTATGACTTAGTCTTCAAAGGTTAATAATATAAGTTGTGATAAAATGATAAATAAATTAATCTTATGATTAATAAATTTAAATTGGTTAATCCTATTTTATGTAAGTTATTTTGGTTAAGGACATCCTTGTTCTAAAGCAATTTATCTTGAGTACACATTCAGACCAAAAACACAGAATAAATTTTTAATGCTTATATGTCTAAATTTATTGAAATTCAAATATATATTAGGAAAAATTAAATAGAAGCCCAAAGCAAGCAAACAAACAAAGGGAAAAATAAAATATCATCAAAGCCAAGCTAATAAAACAATGATAGGACCATTAAGAATGGGGACCAAAATGAAATGACATACTGAATGAGAAATTTAATGAGAGATGAATGGATCTTTGCACTATATTTAAAGTGCCTATCATTATTACATTACGGAATTCTATACTTGGTAGAAGCAGGACTAGTTGTAGAAGAAGGGGATCAGTAGGAATGAAAACTGAATAAGAGAAGGTATGGAGGTGGGAATACACATACATAAAAATTCCTTATGAAATCCAGTAATATGTATAATTAATATATGAAAATAAAAATGTAAAAGTATCTAAAGTTGGGGAAATTTTATGTAGTTTCTGAATACATTAAAGTCTTGTTTATTTTCCTTGTCAAACCACAAAATCAGATCTCATTAGGTTAAGTTTCAAGTTTCAAGATATAGCTTCAAGATTTCCTTGAGCATGTAAAAAAGCTGGTGATTTAAAAGTCAATAGTCAAAGGACCTTCAATTTCAACTCCAAGACATGCAAGACCTTTGTATTTAACACAAGAAAATGTTGGAGAAACTCAAAATCAGTGACTTCCAGAATCTACTAAGAAATTGAAGTTGCACAGAAAACTACCACTTTTATATTTGAGGGGATTAAGCGCTCATGAAGAAATAGAGCCATTAAGATCTGCTTGTTTGAAAACCAACACTGCCTTTTCTGAAAATCACCTGCATTAAAATTGGCCAAGTGTGGTAGGACATATGCTTACTCCCAGCATTCAGGAGGCAGAAGTAGGAAGATCACCATGAGTTTGAGGCCTCCCTAAGAATACACAGTGAATTCCAGATTAGCTTGGGCTACAGTGAGACTCTACCATGAAACAGAAGTGAAAACAAAGCAAGAAAATGTGGCTGTTATTCATGTCCCCAATGTAAATACTAATTCATTTCTATGTCCAGTGAGATCATTTCACAACTCACCCTGTCATAAAAGGAACAAGAGGGGCTAAAGTCAATTGTCCTGATGGCTTAATTTCCTGAGTCTTCTCTTAATCAGAAAAAATTTTAGCAAATAATGAAAATATTTATACCATAGATTTATGTAGTGCATCCTGCTTTCATGTATTTCTGGACAAAAATAAGGTCATGTGCAAAGTAAAATTTGGCCCCTAACTACCAGGAACTAACCTGTTATTTCTCAGAGCTGGTCTATCATTGACAGCTTCTCTGTGTTTAAAGGAGCACAGACATTACTAACAATATCAGTTAGAGGCAAGACCTCTGTTTGATTATGATGAAGCAAGACAAAAAAGATCATGCTATAGTCATGTCTAAACTCAAAATATTAAACAGCAAACATAAACATCTGTTCTATCTGCCTGCTTTAATTCTCATTGATTTTCTTTTTTCTTTTCTTTGCTAGTATATTTGAAATATTACCTCCCTGTGATGCCAAAGTAACCTCAAACTAAGGGAAATCCTCCTGTCTCAACTCCCTTTGTGTTGCTACTATAGGCCCAAGCCAACCTGTCACCACTGATTTACTCATAAACTGAGGGTATTTTGAACACTTTAACTCCATTTACATATTGTATACCCTTCATACCCATCACTGCGTGGAAAATTATATTGAGCTATGCAATCACATACAATTAACATTCATTCCAGAGCAAAGAACAATGCTCTTGACATACTTGGCTACCTCCTCAAGTTTCCCATATGAAAAGCTTACATTTCTCCATGATGTGCATTTTTTGCATTCTCTTTTAGCACATTAAGTTCATATATTCTTCCTGTTTTATCCCAAAGAATGATCACAGTAATCTAGCTAAATGACATTGATTCCTGTAATGAAAAAGTATGCTATTGCTAAGCCAGTATTTGTTAGATTACCATAACACATTTTAGATCTTTGACTTCATTATTGTATTGCACTGTATTGTATTATTTCATTTTCTTATATAGGGATGAAACCCTAGAGTCTCATACATGTTCTGCAAATACTCCACTATGAATTTATTATGTGTTCCTTATTCCACCTTCGACACCATTAGAATTTCCATTTCTAATATGTCCTTTATGGGAAGCTATCATAAATCTTAAAATGTGCTATCATTATCCAATGTATTTTAAACTCTGTTTTCCCCCTGAATTCTCTGTGCCCTTTTCTAAAGTTGAGGTCTTATCTTCAACAGTTCTTCAAATATTAAGAATGGGTTTAATATCTCCAACAATGGCTTCACATGATGTTCATGGGTCTTGACACAAGTTACTTAATTTTAAACTTCTGTTTTAAGTTCTTATATTTATAGATCTTTGTGTCACTCAAGTATCCATTTGTCTAAAACTGTAAGGATTTTTTATTATACATTGATAAATTTTAATTGTATGAAATTATGTTGTACAAAGTAAAGTTATATTCATTAATTGAATACAATAATGAAATCAACTTAGCATACATCTTAACCTCAAATTTTTAACATTTTGCTAGTGATAAAACTTGAAATTCATTCTCCTTGCAATTTTGTAATGCACATTACTTTCTTTTTAACTGTGTTGTATGTATATGTGTAATAATAACACTTCCTATCTGTCAGAATCAAGGAGGGTACTATTCCCAGCCAAACTGTGCAAATAATGAATCTGAGGCCAAAAGTATGAATAAGGTACTCAACTTTTAAAAAATGTTGATTACTAAGCTACTCTTTGGACCAAGTCATCTGTCTCTAGAAATAATATTATAATATTTAGCATAGGAATGCTAATTTTTATTTTACATATATTCTTTTTTAAATATTTTATTTATAATTAGTTATGTATACAGTGTATATACAGCCATGATGGTACCATAGTTATCCTTTTTCCCTGTCATATTCCCCTGAGGATTGTGGGTGTTTCATGGTGTGGTGCATGAAGATATCTAAATTCATAGGATATAGTTCATGGTTACTCTTTACTCTAATATATATATATATATATGATTTACTCCAGTAAAATACTAAATATGTATGTATACATATATTTATTCATATATTAATATATCTTTATACTAAATATTATTCTAATACTTATATATATATATATATATACATATATATATATAGACTATATATATATATATAGACTATAGTTATATATATATATGTATGTGTTTATATATATATATTTGCTTATTTATGATTATACATTTTGTCATAATAAATTTATGATGATAGCATCTTTACTCAACATGCACAGTTTTTCATTATTTGCTAGACAATACTATTGTATGCATTTTTGAACCTTTATACTGTATTGTGTATTATGAGAATAGATGATTTAAGGAATATATGGATGTGTGTTTGCTTCTCTATGCCCTGACATGAATGGCTCTGCTCCTCTACATCCTCCCTAACATAATGCACTTAAACCTATGACAGCATGAAAGTTTGCTTATGTTTTTATATTTGAAGGAGAACAAGGCATGCCCTTCAAAGCACTCCTTAAATATACAAATACAATTACATTTCTTATTGTATCATAGCATCATACTAATCTATGTTTGTAATTTATGTTTGATAATACATTATTAGTCTCATTAAGTGATTAATTTCACTTAGCAAAATCCTGACCACTGGCTTTATCCCTGTTGAGATGAATTTCATAATGTTTTTCCTTTTAAAGGTGTTCTATTACAGTAATACACACGAATATAATCCTATCTCCTTGAGATACTGTTTTCAATGACCTGGGGCCTATACCTAGAATTTAAATTGTGGAGCGTGAGGCATTTCTACTTTGAACTGTTAGAGGAATTGACAGGCGGTTTTCCACACATTGCACTGTTGAATAGAGTGTTCTACACATGGCATCAAGATTTTCAAGTCAGGGTACGAGGATGTTCAAGCACTGTGACTCTTTACTTTCTTCTTCATGGTTGTTCTGTGACTGAACATGGGGTTTTAGAGTCTATGAACATTATTTAGAACTATTGTTGCTTGTTGCAGTTTGAATATGAAATTTACACTAAAGTCTTATGTGTTGAATTTATAGGTTCTGGTCTGGGCATGACTTGAAGAGGTGGAAGACATGGTAGGAGTTAGAACCTACCAGAAAGAAGTGTGTGAATGAAGGGTTTGACTTTGAAGGTTTTCCCTAGTCCTCACCACCTCTTTTATTATTCTGTCTTCTTCTCTTCTTCCTGGATAAGTGATTCTGCTCTCCCACATCCTTTTCACTATAATGAAGTGAAACTTAGGAAGCCATAAGCAAAAGAAATTGGCCTTTGAAGCTACACTGCCCCATCTCATGTTATAGAAATCAAACAACTGACTAGGAGAGAAAGTTGCCAGCAGAGAGGTAGAGTTATTATTTTTACTAAAAAACTGAGCATGAGCTTCTTAAGTATTTGAGAATGATTTTGTAAACAAGCCATTCTTTTTGATTCTCAGATTCTAGATGAAAATATTTTATCCAAGTCACATAGTTTAAGAAAGGATTTATCTCCAAAGAAAGTGCATCCCATAGAGTTTAAGAACTCTATGTGGAACATAGAGATGTTGAGTTTGTAATTTCTTTATATGAGTTTTATGAATATTCATGAGGTAGTTGGCATATTAATATGGGTAAGGTGACCATTTTGTCTCTCAAATCATAGTGGATAGGTTATTCCTTTTCAGATACTCCCTATCATGTCACCCATGAAAATTCCATAGTTGGAGGTCAAAACCCAAATATTAATGATATGTGATGCTGAACCCAGCTTCTGTGGAGGACTCAAAGCCTTTGATAATAAATACATGTGGCAGTTGGGAAAGACCAGTGGTGCCTTATTTTCTGACACAGCAGAAATAATGGTAACTCTAGCTTCAAGGATGGTAAAACTCAAAGTGGTATTATGACTGTAAACACAACTACCTAGATACAGCTGTAGTCACCTTAATTACCTCAGGTATAACTTCCTGCCAAACTGCTATCCAGTTGTGGGAGGAAATTGGAAGTTTAAAAACTGCTCCCACAATGCATACATCGCAATCTCATTGGGAATACCTGCAACCCCACTCAGTTGCATCCCCAACGGAATGGGGGCAGGGATGAGGGAAAAGAGGGTATCAATACATGATGTATCCATATAAAATACATTATCATTATAATAATAGTATATTAAGATAAATAAAACTGTGGTCCAAAGAAGCCCTTGGACTCTGATATATGCTTAAATGCATTGTTTATATTATAAGAGGCTAATAGGAGATAGGGAATAAAATGTCATTGCTTGTACATAAAATGTCCTTCATGGGCTCATATATTGAATATGTGGTCCCTATCTCATTGCTCTATTTGAAGAAGCAGAAGACACTTATGTCATGCATAGCTGGAATAATTAAGTCACCACAAGGAAAACTTTGAAGATTATACATGGTCCTTAGTCCTCCATTTCTGTATGCTTCCAAGCTATCATGATGTGCACTGGGCTGTGCTATGAAGCCCTCTTAACAATCTCTAACTTAACCTATGAATCTGTCTTATTTTGAAGTTATTTTATTAGATTTCACATCTTAGTAATAAAAAGAGCTCCCAGACCACTTAATTCTTATTTTTGTCATATAATGCATATATATAATTTGTTATAACTCTGGCTATATGTGTTTAATACATAATAACCTTATTAGTCTTTTAATATTTTTATATTTTGGGGCAGATTTTTGGTGGTGGAGTCTCACTCTTATCTAGAGTGACCTAGAACTCACTCTAGTTCTCAGCTGGCCTCAAACTCACAGCAATCCTCCTACCTCTGTCTACTGAGTGCTAGGGAGGAAAGTTGTGTGCCACCATGCCATGGTCCTGGATATATATATATATATATATATATATATATATATATATATATATATTTAAAGCTTAGGACTCTGGAAATGGCTCAGTAGTTAAGATGTTTTCTTGCATTGCATTGACAGCCCAGGTTTGATTTCCCCACTAACCACATAAAGTCAGATTCATAAAATGATGCACACATCTGGAATTCTTTTCTAGTGGCAAGATGCCCTGTTATGCATTATCTCCTCTTCTCTCCTTTAAAAATAAAATATTTTTAAAAGTTCCTACTTAACTATATTTTTCTGACATTAATAGAGTCACCTTTATTCTTTTTAGTTATTATTTGCATGAAATATAGCCTTATTATCTCGTTACATTGAATCTATATCTTTGAATTTAAAATGAGTGTTATAAAGATTTAACCATTGTTTAATGCCACATTCTTTCTTTTTTGCTGTTTTGTTTTGTTTTTCTAGGTAGTGTCTTGCTCTTGCTCAGGCTGACCTGGAATTCACTATGTAGTCTCAGGCTGTCCACAAACTCATAGTAATCTTTTTACCTCTGCCTTTCCAGTGCTGGAATTAAAGACATACACCAACATACTTGGCTCACAATCTTATACTACTCCTTAGTCCAACATAATGATGTTTAATTAGTGCATAAGAAACAACCTAGTTACAAACATCTTTGAACATCTAAAAGAAACATACATGCTAATCCTTTCAAGAAGAAACACTGTTAGAAGCAGTTAGTAGATGGTAATTAAATTGCTGGCAATGCTAGAAAGAAACATACATATATTTTCTATAATTGAGGGCTTTTTGTGTTGGATCCCTGATAATCAACCTTGGACATTTCATATGCATTGAACATGTTTGCCCAAAATCTAATATAAAAAAGCTTTTCCAAAACAATATAAATCTGATGTCTATAGACTTTGTAAACATGCATTTTATTTCATGAAAACTTTTAAGTGAGACTCTACAGAGATTGATGGACCAGCAAAGTTTGGACCTGAGTTTGGACTCTCAGAACCCACACAAAAAGTAAGGCCTGATGGTACAAGCACTGGGGAAGGAGAGATAGGAGCATGCTGCCTACTCTACTCAGTTGACTCAGTGAGCTACAGCAAAGTAAGAGACTCTATCAAAAAAGCACTCCTAGACTAGACACTAGGATGGAAGGGGAGGGAGGGGAGGGCATCAAAGAGGTGGGAAACACAAATTAGACCCAAATGGCAATGGTACCATAATTTTCTACTTACTAAAAGACAGACCAAATGGCTGATCCTTCACCAGGCCCTTACAGAGAACACCTGAACCACAAGACAATGGAGAGGGTATGATCAAGACTAACCTTAATCTTCTACATCTTCCCTCCCTCACTTCCCCTCTCCCCCCCTCTCTCTCTCTCTCTTTTATCTCTAACTCTTGTATATTAGTTATCTTTTTCCTCATTTTCTTAGTGGGCACTGACATGTAACTCCCAG
Source organism: Dipus sagitta (assembly GCA_036346955.1). Classification (NCBI taxonomy): domain Eukaryota; kingdom Metazoa; phylum Chordata; class Mammalia; order Rodentia; family Dipodidae; genus Dipus; species Dipus sagitta. The sequence continues at coordinate 80,626,534 of CM070783.1, read as the reverse complement.
AACCAGCATGGGGCTATCATCCACAATAAGCTTTTGATCAGAGAGACCTACAAGGTTTCCTAAAAGACAGACAGATTTCTGTCAGAGTACTTGATGATGCACCAAAGGCTAGTGATAAGACCCTACTGCTGAAGACACCTTATGTGATTGCCATGCAAATTAGAATGGCATGGCTGGAAGTTGGAAGAGAGTCAGTCCCCAGACAGTCAGCGCGTCTAGTGCCAGAAGGTGCTACATGGGCGACTGGGGGAATAAGACCAATATCTGTCGAAGCAATGCATGGTCTAACCTACTTAGCAGCAAATAATTTGTTGTGATGCCCACACAAGTGCTGTGGTGACACACAGCCATGGTGGGGAACCAACTGCTCTCAATTCGGCTAACTGATCCCCTCACTGGTATGAGACCCATAGCTGGAGCTGGGAAACAAGTCAGAACCATATCCAAACATAAACCCACTCTCCAATATCAAGCTACCGTCATTTGTGGGCTACAAGAGGGCCTACACCTATTAAATTCTCTATTAAAAAAAAAAAAAAAGGGTTATCTCATTTGTACTGATGCTAACTTACTCTCCGTTGGAGAATCTGCTTCGCTTTTTCAGATAGGTGTAGATCCTAAGGAGAGAGCCACCCTATCATACCTCAAAAGGGCCCCGGCTGAAACTAAGAAAAATTGGAGAAACAAGCAAGGGTGCTGTTTTCCTCATGAACTGGATACCAGCACAAGGGGGAAGGAGATCAGCATAGAGAAAAATCAACCTCTACCAAATCAGAGAGCCAGAGCCTCAGAGCCCCCCAACATCCCATCACTGAAGCAGACCCAACATGGCTCAGGGAAATTTTGCGGAAGAGGGGGCGGAAAGAATGTCAGAGCCACATGTTGGGTCATGATATGCAGAGACATTTAGCTTACCCATAACTGTGGGGTAACTCCACAATGCATGACCCGTATACCTCAACAAAGAGGGGCCAAGGGGAGGGGGTAGGTCATGGATGAGCCTAATAATGGTACCAAACTGACTGTAAAAAAAATAAAATAAAATAAAAAATAAAAATGAAAAAAAAAAGCAAAAAAAAAAAAAGAAAGAAAGAAAAAATAGGGAGAGAAATGACTGAGGAAGTCACTTGACACCAACCTCTGGTCACAACACACATGCAAATCCTTTGTACTTATGCATAAAATCATGCAAACATACATGTACACATATATTCAAATACCAAAAATTAGCTCTTACATAGTCAAATGGATGTTATATTTCAATATATATAAATAGTGGGTACATACTTGCTGTTTGTCTAAAATGAGTTATTAATAAAATAATGGTAGTAAATTACTGGAATTGTTGTAGTAATTTAAATAGATTCAATATATTAAATTGCTATCAAGTATATAATACAATGGCATCAGAATATATTTTTTGACAAAATCTGTAACATAATTACAATTCAAAAACTACACAATATTACCCAATGAGGAATTATGTGATTAAATGAATATTAATTGTGCAATCATATAAACACACATAAAATATGCACATATTAAAATGCATAGACTATTGATTTAGGAGTATCTGCATAATCATTATTCCAGAATTATATGCTACAGTTGGGTGTCACATATTTATGTTCATATCTCAGAAAAATTCCTAAGAATTCAAAAGCAGAGATATTGAAAAAGAGTGTCTAAGAAGGTAGAAAAACCTAGTCTTAGAAAAATTTTTACTTAAGTATTAGAATTTACCTTCCCATCTATGATTTAGCAGCATAAAGAAATATCAGGACGTCTTTTTTGAGTAGTGATTTATGTCTTGCTAATTCCTATGGTAACTAGCACTAATTGTGATCAAGTTCATATGTTATTGGACAGAAAATGATTCCAAAAAACTTTTGTATAATCTTTTGGATATTTTTTATATAGTCTTAGGGTGCTTCACTTTTTTAGTTTGTACACAGGGTCACTAATATATCGATAATAATGCTGAACTTGGATTGTCCTACCTCCACTTACCATGTACTGGAATTAAAGGCAGTTCTACTCTGCCAGGCTTTATTTTTTATGACCTTAGTATTTTAAGAGACAATATTTTGACCTTTATTTCATGAAAACTTTGTTGTATTGCCATCAATTAAATAATATAATAATGATCAGAATGGGATATAGAATCAATCCAAGACCATTTAAAATAATAGAATTTACAGAAAAAAAATCAATATTTACAAGGCTAAGATTATTCTGGAAATAAAAAAATGTTTATAATGGCATTAAATTATAGTTTTGGTCTGTCTTTATTGCTTTGCTATCCTAAATATGATTTTCCATGAATTTGTTAGTAAAGGGCCATGAAGCATTTTAGTTTTGTTTGAACTTTTTTTGTAAAATCAAACTCAATTAAATTTTGTGAAATTATTATACTATGATCAGAGTTACAAAAGTCCATAAATTACACATGAATGGTTGTTATAATTTGATTTAATGGATACATGAATTTTTAGTTCTTCTACTTTTCAGTGAATTACTATAGAAAATAAAATATAACATATATTCATTTATTTATTTATGTAAAATACTCCCAGCCCTCTGAATAGGAACCAGGAAAATCAATGAAGTGTTAAATTACCCTTGTTTTTGTTTATTACATTTTTACTTTTAATTAAATTTAAGTGAACTAAGATTTAATAAAATAGCTGTTTTGCAAACATTTTATTCAATGTAATAAATATGTCAACAATTCCTGAAATCTGTCTTTGTTGATCCATTTCTTACAGACTAACATGACAATAGAATTTTCAGTGATAAGCCTGCTTAGGTTCAGAAGGACTTGCAGCTTATTCATACTTATCTGCTCTTTTTTTAATATAATTTTAAAACTGAAAACTTCTTTCTCAACAAACTTCAGATGCATGTGCCACCTTCTGCATCTGGCTTTATGTGGGTACTGGGGAATCAAACCTGGGTCCTTTGGCTTTGCTGGCAAATGCCTTAACCACTAAGCCATCTCTCTAGCCTGAGAATCTAAATCTTGATATGTCAATAAAGAAATTAATTTAAAATAAAAGAAGAGGAAAATACAGTGAAAAATCATTTGTAATGATCCTGTTAGGACAAAACACTTCTAAATTTCCTTCTGTTCCCAATCTTGTTTGCAGTTTTTAGTTCTGCTCTTCAGTGATTATCATTTTCCTGGACAAGACTACCAGCATCTATGTCTATACCTGTAGTAGTTTGAATGTATGTCCCCCAGTAGACTTAGGTGCTTATTAAAGCTAATAAGTTGGATTTCCAGTTGTCTGTCTGAAAGATGTGTCACTGGGGGAAGACACTGGGGTCCAGCCCAAAGTGTGTTTGGGGGATTCCTACCAAAGAGCAGGATGATTGAGGTATGTTCAAAAAACAAATATTTACTAAAAAAGAAAAATAAGTTGCAATGACCAACATCTAGTTACTATTATTCTTCAGGAATGGTATTTGAGAAAAAGCTGCAGGTGAATTTTACTCCCATTGTGACCTGCACTGTAATATTTTCTGACAGAATGATTTAGGCTAGGTGGACTTGCTAAAATAAGCAAGAAAACTTTGTTGGCAAATATTACTGGCTTTGGATTTCTTCCTAGGTGCTTATATTGTGAAACATTCTATTAAAAATGTTTCTACATTTTGTGTGGGGATGCCCATTCTCAGAAGAAATGCAAACACATCTGTGCAGTGATTGAAAAATAAATAGAGCCGAGGTTCCTTTTGAGTTGATGCTGCACTCTTTCTCCCATCTGGGACTTTGAGCTCAATCAAAACAAAAGGACTGATTTGGACAGAGAATTAAAGAAATCTTCTGAGCATTTGCAGATACACTTCCTGCTTTAACCCTTCTCCCCTCCCCTTTTTCTTTAAGTTTCAAGTTTGAACCCTCTCACACCCACCCTGCAATGAATAGCCTCAGGAAATTATAATTTTCTGTTCCACTTCCAAAATCTTCTCTTTTTCCAAGTGTGCTTTAAACGCCAACAACGCTATCTAAGCCACCAGTTTTTTAAGCAAAAATAACAGCAGGTTCTCTTTTGCTTACACTTTGAGATATTAATTCTAAGAATATTGTGAGCAACTCATTTCAACAACCAATTCCTGCTTCAAAGACACAAGGCAGGCTGAGAGAGAAAGCTTCGCCCTCCCCCATTTCTGCAGGGTACATGCTCTGTGTGAGCCAAGCCCCATGAAGCGTCAAACCAAACAACCACAGCAGGCTCCTATCCTCTTGGTTATTCTGCATTAATTTCTTAATGCCTGGTTGGGCTTGCTGATGAGTGGCCTGTATCTCTCAGGTATTCTGGAACATTGATTTCCAGGCTAGGAGTGAATTATTTGTTCGTTTTCTCTTTGCATGATTTAACACAGTTGGGCTGCTATGAAGAGAGAGGAGGAGGGAATGAAGATCTTGAATAGATTTGCCCTACTTGAGGCTTTCTGCTTAGTTATACTTATCTGAATGTACATGTTCTTTAAAAAAAAATGCTAAGATTTCTCCCATTTATAAACAAATTGTAGGTAGTGGTTAAATGCTTATATTTATAATTTTTAAGCACTCCTACCAGTTACAATGATTTAGATAATTCTAATAAAAATTTCCTAGTGGGTATAAATTATCTCTATAGTCATATAAACTTTTCCCCATGAAAAAAGTCAGTGCATTTTTTCCCAGAAATTTCCTAAACTATGTCTATTTCATTTGCATATTTATAATCTTGCAGTGTTTTGTGCAAATGTCTTATCTTTTCAATTCTCTTTGTTTTCCTACCTAACACAACACTTAATATTTTGCTCTAAATTCTTTGCTACTAACAGTAGATAGCTGAGCCTGGTGCACACCTTTTATCCCGGCACTCAGGAGGCAGAGTAAGAGTACTGCTGTGAGTTCAAGGCCACCTTGAAAATACAGGGTGAATTCCAGGTCAGCCTGGCCTACAGTGAGACCTACCTCAAAAAGCCCCCCCCCCCAAAAAAGTGAATAGCTGGTATCAGCTGATTTTAATAACTGAACAGTAATTAATTTAAAACATTTCATTTTGTTATGTAAAGTCATTATGTCATCATACATCCATAGACATACATTAACATTTTTCATATGAAAAATACATGTACGTAACAGATACATTAAAATTGATCATTTATTGAATAATCTTACTTATCTAAAAATCATGGCTGGGGAGATGGCTTAGCGGTTAAGCGCTTGCCTGTGAAGCCTAAGGACCCTGGTTCAAGGCTTGATTCCCCAGGACCCACGTTAGCCAGATGCACAAGGGGGCGCATGCTTCTGGAGTTCGTTTGCAGTGGCTGGAGGCCCTGGCGCGCCCATTCTCTCCCTCTCTCTCTCTATCTACCTCTTTCTCTCTGTGTCTGTCATTCTCAAATAAATAAATAAAAAATAAAAAAATTTTAAAATCACTTGTCCATTATATTTATTTAAATTATGTGTTTATAACCTCACATCTTTACAAAATATTATTTAATTACATAACTTATACTTGAATGCATAATCAATTTTACACCAATATTCAATTTGTCATATTATCAATATCTTCAAGTGTGGCACTTCCTTCAAACATCGCAAGGAAGGAGCTAAATGTTCATACATATTTCAAAGTACCAAAAATAGTATGATAACATCTAGTCCACCTTTCTTATTTTAAAAAAAATACTCCTTTTACTGATTAAGAGTTTTAAAAATTAGCCCTATTGCTGAAGACACCGTATGCGGTTGACACGTAAAAAGGAATGACATGGCTGGAAACTGGAAGAGAGTCAGTCCCCAGACAGTCAGAAAACCATATAACAAAAGCCATAGATATCTGTAGTGTAGAGAGCCAGAAATGTTTCTATGGAGGGGCCACATTGGACTCCAAGGAAGAGACAGCTGGGTTGGAACTGTGTCATGCAGCTCTTCAACGCTTGATTCCTTGTGATCCTGAAATGGCATGCGTGCCATCTCCGGCAGTGCCAGAAGGTGCTACATGTGTGACTGGGGGAAAATGGCCAATATCTGTCCAAGCAACACATGGTCTAACCTACTTAGCAGCAAATAACCTATTGTGATGCTCACACAAGTACAATAGTGGCACGCAGCCATGGTGGGGAACCAACTGCTCTTGATTTGGCTAACTGATCCCTTAAGTGGAACGTGACCCATAGCTAGAGCTGGGAAATAAGTCAGAACCATATCCAAATATGAGCCCGCTCTCTTTTATCAAGCTACCACCAATCCTGGGCTACAAGAGGGCCTACACCTATTAAATTCTCTATGGAAAAATAAGGGTTATCCCATTTGTCTGGTGCTAACTTTACTCTATGCTGAAGAATCTGCTTCTCTTTCTCAGATAGGCGCAGATCCAAAGGAGAGAACCACCCATCATACCTCAAAAGGGCCCCAGCTGAAACTAAGAACAATTGGCGACCCAAGCAAGGGTGCTGTTTTCTTGGTGAACTGAGTACCAGCACAAGGGTGAAGAAGATCAACACAGAAAATATCAACTCCTACCAAATCAGATATCCAGAGACACAGAGGCCCCTAACACCTCATCACTGAAGCAGACCCAAAATGAATCCAACATGGCTCAGGGAAATTTTGCAGAAGAAGGGGCTGGAAAGAATGTCAGAGCCACACTTTGAGTCATGATACGCAGAGACATTTCTCCTACCCATAACTGGGCTAACTCCACAATGCATGACCTATATATCTCAACAAGGAGGGGTCCCGGGGAGGTTGTAGGACATGGATGGTACCAACTTGACTGTATTCACTGAGTACAAAACTAATTAATAAAAATATTAATTAAAATAATAAAAAAAGAAGGAGAAAGGTTAATGTAAAAAATTACATACCTAGCTAAATGAACATTTTTAATTATCTTAGTAGTTTGGATTTGTATCATACATATTTGAACAACCAAAAAAATGCCAAAATAGGTTGTCTAACATCAGTGTCAAAATATTGACTATGAGTAAACTTTCAAACTTTTTCCAATACACCAAACCAACAAGTTTGTATATTGTAGTGAAAATTCAGAAAGCAAATAAAATATTAACTTATGACAAACATTGTAGATGTATGACATAGTGAATTGGTAAACTAATATTTTTTTTCAGTTTGATAAAATATAATACAGTTTGAAAGGTTGAAGTAATAGGTTACATTTTAGAAAATATTCTAAACTCATTTTTTCAAAGCAAGAAAAAATACTACCATACTCTAATTAGTTAAGCTACCATAATGACTAATTAAAAACATTTTAAAAACCTCTGAATTTTTACTGTTTGTACACATTTTTGTATCAAATTTATGCAAAAATATTGCATGGTTATTATGCTTAGCTTGTTGGTATTTTGAGGTAATTTTAGTAAATGTGATTATTAATTCAAATCACCACAGAATTTTTCTCCCAACAATGGGTACCTAGTTAACAAATAGAATGACATAATCTATAAGGTACCACTTCAAATGAAATGTGAATGGCCTGTGTGTTTTGCTATCTGTAAGTGACATGGGTGAATGCATGTGAAGATGAAAGTTCAGGGCCCTCATAAACAAATTTATCACTACAGTTTCATAATTATAAATTTATTAAGATAGATTTACTATTTAATGGTCACTCAATATGCCAAAGAGTATTTCTAATTATTTTGCAAATGCTTTGCATCTGTGACTAATTCGAGTGCAATGCATCTTGCCAATCAACTTACAATTTCTGAAGAAGGCTTATTTATAGTTTTGTCAGTATCAATTGGTATTTTATACTGCACATCCACATTTGCTCTGTTGTAATAGTTTTTCACCAATCCTGAACATGTAGTCATTGCTTTCACCTAAAAATTAACACAGAATTTTAATTATGTATTATAAAAATAAAAATAAAGTTAGATTCTATTTTAATCTTAATTTTAGCTTAGAAGCCTTCGCGGAGGTCACATTTTATATACCTACTATATAAAGCTATCATTAAAATACGCAATAACATTGTAGATATTTGTATAGTTTAAGTAAGCATATAAAGCAGCAATGATCTATAGCTTTGGTATTTCACATCCACTACAAATCCTGGCAAAGCCAGTTTGAAAAAGAAAATGGCATTGGTGCAGATGTACTCTCTAAGGTCCTGTGCAAACATAAAATTCAAGGAAAAGGCCAGGAAATCCCAGTATTAATAAATAAACACAACTTTCCTGTGTGGCCTTCTGCTTTCAAGAAGGGAATAAAAGGTAGATTTAGACCAGGTAAAATAAATCTTTAACGAGTTTCCTTATACTTACAGAGAATGATGGGGTAAAGGCATCACCCTACAAACTTGTTGTTTTGTACAAGAAGGCATTTATTTACCATTTCTGTCACTTTTGTACTACTGAAGGAAAACATAAGTGCCATGAAAATATGACTGCATTTTTTTAAGTTAAACTTCCTTAATAAAGTCTGGAGCAATAAGAGAAAATCCCATTGTCCAGTTTGGGATGATGTGAATGGAGCCCATCATGCATATTCATAGTTGATAAGAGTTTTCCTCTCTGGATGGGGCACATTCAAGACAGAAGGAGAGAATTGTGAAAAAAGGAAAATACTAGAGAGATGTCTACAGGTAAAATAACTGAGGGACTTTAAGAGGAAAAAGTGGCATATATTATTTAGTTTCCGTTATGTTTCAATGTTTTGTGATGTTACAACATTGGATTTGCAGCAACCTTTCCTCAGAAAAATGCATTCTTGGAAGATGTTTTGTAAACAGGAGGACACGGAGTTGTTTTCAACAGAGCAAAGCAGCGGCAGAGGCTGAAATATCTGAAGTAAGTTTCAATAAATATGGAATAAGCAATGGAGTAGGAAAATAAAGTGTATTTCAATCTGAATATACTTAAATATACTAGCAGGATTTCTGCTTTCACCTGAGATGAAGTGAGATCCTGCCACAAGGGAGAGAACCAGGAAGGTGATATTTCCTAATATTTAATTCTATTCTTAGTAGAACTCGAAAAGCTGTATAATGTCCTACATAACTGAGCCAATGCTAATATTTTTCAAATTTAGAGGAATTGATTTTTGTGTGTGATATATTCTTTCATATCAGACATTCTTGAGTAAAGTTGGGAAAGAGGTGGAGGAGACATATTAATCCAGCTGAGTACAGTGCACCATGGCTTTAACCCAGCACTTCAAAGCCAGCTTGCTCTACAAAATTTGTTCTATGTCAGTCTGAGGAAGAGAGAGACTCTTCCTCAAGAAAAATAAAGAAATAACAATACTGAAGCAACTTTGTAGCTAAAAGAATTATGGCCAGCCATTATTCCATATATTAAGTAATTGTGTATGAGATTTGCTTCATGGAAATCTTCTCCAGGCCATGGCTGCATTAATGGCAAACTATGGCTAATGTGTCTTCTTAAACTCTTTAAATCTTAATAGAATACATACTACCATGTCTTTCTACAGAGACATGATGGAGACAGCAAATCACACCACTTGAAAAGATACTTCTTTCATGGTAGAGGAGTAGGTCCTTATTAAGCCAGAACACCATATACACACGGTTGGGTCTTGAGAGGTCTGGACGCTAGGCCTAGTGGAACTTCCTGAGCCTAGCTAAAGTTTGGCGACCTGTCTCTGGCCAGCTATGACTCAGCAGGGCACCAAATTGCCTATGGCTTGCTACTTCTGCAAAAAAGTTAGAGCTCCCACGGGCACTTAGAACCAATCATTTCAAAAGTCACGGTATACTATTGGCCCTTACACCTTCCCCCATCCTAGAATCCCCACCCTGGTTCTCAACACTATATAGGCAATCGCCTGTAACAATAAAGCGAGATCCTGCTTCAACAAGACTCCTGACTCAGTGTGGTTTTTCTCCAGTGACTAGGAGAGGTTCTGAGTCTACCAGCAGGACCGGCTCTCCCACAGCCCTACCTGCCGGTGAGCCTGGCAGACTGGCACCCAACATGGTGGCATGTCTCCAATGGAAGACCACTGATGTGCCAATCGGTCTGCGGGTGAGTGTACCCTCATAAATTATGAGGCAGTCCTCATATCTAATGTGTTGACCTTTGTTTCTGTAACCTGTACTTGCTTGTCAACATCTCTTCATTCCCTTTCTCTTTCCTTTTACTTTCGGTTTGCCGGCAAGCTGCATCTGTGACATCTGTATTTCTGAATGGGTCATTCGTCCCTGGTGGGCAGACCTGGAGAAGATCGAGGCATATTGCCCCCTCATTTGAGTGGGGACTCCGTCCCAGAAGACAGAGCAAAACTTCTGGGGACATCTGCTCCCATCCATACTGCGTTTGGTATCATCGAGCCATCCCCTAAGGACACAGACTCGTCTGGCCATCATGGATCTAAATCTGAACTTAATTCTGCAGCACATTTAGCTATTTTTTGGGTCCTTTGTGTTTGTGTTGTACTCCTGTGTCTGTGTGTTGCTGTTCCCTAGGCCTTAAAAAGGCTGTCTCAGAGGATGGACCTAATTCCCCCTGGGTGGAGACCATCCTCCAGGGTTTGGCTCATCATCAGTGTACTACCCAAGATTGGAAAAACCTTGCTAAAGCCGTTCTTTCTGGCCCCCTGTACATAAAGTGGTGAGCCTTCTTTCAGGATGAGTGCCATACTCAGGCTGAGCAGAATCAGGCTGCTCAGCACCCAGTCCCAATCACCTTTGGCATGCTCTGGGGCACCGCTGACCCATTTTCCACAGGCCTCCAGCAAGCTGCCATCCCTGATCCATACCCGGATCAGGTGCAGGCTTTGGGAATGGCCGCATGGAGGAAACTGGAGGAAGGCACATCTGAGCCCCCCATCACAGGAATCACACAAAAGGCTAGTGCAGACTTGGCCACCTTCATAGAGAGTGTTGAAAAGAGCTTACAGAGAAAGTTGCCCCTGGTCCCCTACATGACCAGTTCATGAAAATGCTGGTCTGGGAAAGCATGACCAGTGACCGTAAGCTGGCCTGTGCTGGGCTAAAAGATCACTCTATGAGTAAATGGATTATAGCCACCAAAGATGTGGGATCCAGCTCCCATCAGGCAAGGGCCGTGGCGTCGGCCCTATAGAGTGCTCGCGTGAAGATATGGCCGCCCTAGTTTTTGCCCTTCAACAGGCCTCGGGGGGAAAGGGGAGATCTTTTTTTGGGTGTGGCAAAGAGGGTCACTTTAAAAGGGAGTGCCGCAATCAGACAAAAATACCCCAACAGTCCCTGAGGCCCCTAATGTGCCTCGTACCCCTTGCCCCAGGTGCAAGAAAGGGTTCCACTGGGCCAATGATTACAAATCCAAGTTCAGCCTTCAGGGTGAGCCTTTAAACTCCCCCAGGGGCTATCCCCAGCCCCGTTACACACTGGACCATGCCCCTGATTCTGGGACTAAGACCAAAGTGACACTGGGGCTGACTGCACTGTCTCTCTCAAGGAACCAATTTGGCTGATAAAATGGCTTCTGTGCCTCAGTGTAATACTAATTAGAAAGGAAGAAGTCCCTCCTTCATGGCAGTTAGTCCCTGGTCCACCTTTACTTGGTGAGCGGACAGTCAACATCCTGGGAAACGGCCAACTGGCAGCCATGGACTGACTGTGATGGTAACCGTGGGGAGATGTGCCCTCTGGTGGTGTCTGGCCTAAAGGCCAACCTCCTATATACTTGGATATACTTGGAGAAGCTGAGGCTTATATCACCACTGAAACTATAGGAAGCAATCCTCGAGGGCTCCACCCTAATCATCTTTGGCAAATTGATGTCACACACTATTCTCCATTTGGAAAGCTTAAATATATTTTTCTTTCAGTCGATACCTTTTCCCGTGCTTGCTGGGCATCGGCACATGCCGGGGAAAAATCTAAACATACTATTAGCCATATGCTTCAATGATTTGCCACCCTTGGATTACCTGACCAAGTTAAGACAGATAATGACCCCTGCTTTGGAAGCAAGGCTTTTGTAAATTTTCTCCAGTCCTGGAGAATCTCATACTCCACAGGCATCCCATATAACCCCAGGGTCAAGCAATCATTGAAAGACATAATCAAACACTTAAGTCTCAATTACAAAAACAAAAGGGGGAATCCTTACCCCCACATGACCAACTAGAAAAGGCATTATTTACCCTAAACATTTAAAATTTTTCTAAAGAAGATAAAAAATTCTCCCCTTTTCAAAAACATTGGTCCTCATCAGTTACCTACAGTTCTATCTGAGTAAGATGGAGGGACCCATTGACTGGGGCCTGGAGAGGACCATACTTGCTCCTCACAGCAGGGAGAGGGTTTGGATGTGTCTTCCCTCAAGATGAAAAAGACCCATTTGGGTACCAGTGAGAGACCTAAAATATTTGTCCCAACAAGGGGACACTGACAATCACTTCTCCAGGGAGTGTCCCACCCCTGAGGACTGTTCCTAAAATGGTCTTCACCCAGCTAAACCAAACAATTCCCTCCCTCATGGAGAATTGCTGGCTTTTCCTCCAATCTGGGCCTCCCTGGCTGCTTGCAGTAATCACCAATGATACAAATACAGTTGCCCATATGACCTTAAAAAATTGCTCAGCCACCTTCCCCATCCCCATCCAGCTTTTCCCAATGTTTCCTCTGGAACTTGCATTTGGGCCCCGCCTTCCCCTTATAATTCCAGTATAGATGTGGGATACATTCATCCTTCCTTCTGTACTTTTAACACAACTGAGCCCAGTGCTCAACGCTGCCCACCTTCTGAAATGGTTTTTGTTTGCGGAGGCGGGATGACCTATGACTTTCTGCCCAACAATTGGATGGGCCTTCATGCCCCAGCCACCTTAATTCCAGATATAGATATCATTCCTGGAGATGAAGCCCTCCCCATACCCTCTTTCAATTATATTGGAGGAAGACCTAAGAGAGCTGTATAAATGATACCTTTACTCTTTGGATTCGGAATAACTGCAGGTATGGCCACCGGAACAGCCGGGACGGGTATGGCAATCCATCTCCAGAGAAAGCTCTCTCTCTAGTTGGTCAGGGACATAAAAGCCATGTCAACACCATCCTTGATCTCCAACAACAGCTACATTCCCTGGCTGAGGTAGTACTACAAAACAGGAGGGGACTAGACCTACTAATGGCCAAAAAGGGAGGCACATGCTTGTTTTTACAGGAAAAATGCTGCTTTTATGCCAATAAATCAGGAATCGTCCAGGACAAGATTAGGAGGCTCCAGGAAGACTTGGAGAGGAGGCAACAGGACCTCCAGGACAACCCGCTCTGGATGGGCTTACATGGCTTCTTACCCTACCTTCTCCCTCTACTTGGGCCCCTCCTACTTCTCCTTATCCTCACTGTTGGGCCTGTGTAATTAACAAAATTACACAATTCATTCAACAATGACTAGAGGCAATAAAACTCCATCAGGTTGAGATACATTACCACAGGCTGGCAACTCAAAAATTAAGTTCCTCATGTGACCCACTACCACCTCCTCTCCCTCCATGTGATCGATGATGGGTAAGATCTCATATTGACTGAGAGAACCTAAGACAGGCCATGGAGTGGGTTCTCACTGAGCTAAACACATGGTACTCAGTGACGGGTAAGATCCCCAGAGGGGAACAACCTAAGACAGGGGCCATGATGACTGACGCTCTTACAAAAACAAAAGGGGGAGATATTGGGCTTTGAGAGGCCCAGAGATGAGGCCTAGTGGAACTTCCTGAGCCTAGCTAAAGTTTGGTGACCTGTCTCTGGCCAGCTATGACTCAGCAGCACGCCAAATTGCTTCTGGCCTGCTACTTCTGCAAAAAAGTTAGAGTTCCCACACACGCTTAGAACCAATCATTTCAAAAGTCTCGGTATACTATTGGCCCTTACCTCTCCCCCCATCCTAGAATCCCCACCCTCGTTCTCAACACTATATAGGCAACTGCCTGTAACAATAAAGTGAGTTCCTGCTTCGACAAGACTCCCGACTCAGTGTGGTTTTTCTCCGGTGACTAGGAGAGGTTCTGAGTCGTCGACACTCACCGTCCCGCTCAGCCCCGGGAAGAGAGGGGACCGGCTCTCCCACAGCCCTACCTGCCCATGAGCCCGGCAACACACTGCGAGTTTGGATGTTTAATTTTAACATCCAGTATGCACATTTTGTTGGTATATTTTCTTTTTGTCTCCTCAGTTGAAATTTTAGAAGGAATTCTATCAGTAATGTAATTCCTTTCAAGATCTGCTGAGACAAGTCAGATACTTAATTACTTTGAGACAACCTAATTTTGGCTAAAGCTAGTTATGAAAATAATATAAATCCTTCTATTTATAATTTTATCATTTCAATGAGAATATACTTGTATGCATGTATATGTGACTTTTTTCAGAAAGAAATAATCTGTAGCTTTTTCAATGACAATTTTTTGTCCTACATGCTTCCTACATTTGTATTATTAACCTCCTGAATCTCATATAATGATTAACTAAACTTTCAGAAATAGTTTCTTCAAACAAAAATATATCTATTTTATTTATATATGCAAAATAAAATGATTGCACACATATTACTGAATAAGATGGGTATTTTAAGGTCAGTTAATTACAGATGTAGGCAGACCTCTGCTCCCAAACACCGACTTTATTAAATCATATATGCTTTTTATCCTCAGTTAGTTCCATTTATATAACTTTGAGGGAAAAAAATAGATCCCAGTGGTCTCCTTGAGGGAAGAAATAAATTAAAGATGTAAAGTTCTGGACATATAGATTTACATTGATGAGCAAAAACACTGATTGTGAGCATGGCTGAGGTATTATTATTACTACTTATTACTTTTACAAAGACCAATCATGTACACTTTAATGCTTGTTGCTTACTATCTGTATAAGTCATTTTCCTCATTTGTGAAAAAAAATATGAGAAAAGTAGCTTAAAGAGGAAGGTTTACATCAGCTCACAGTTTGGGGTGATACAGTTCATTATGGAGTAAAAGACATGGCGGCAGGGTCGTGAAGTGGCTGGTCACACTCAGATCAAAGACATAAATCATTATGTTCAGCTTATTGTCTCCTATATTTTTTGTAAGTCTAGGATTCCCAGGCCATGGAATGGGACTGACCACATTTATTATGAGTCCACTTTCCTCATATAACTTAATCTAGTAAGTCTCTCATAGACCTACCAGAAGACTCATTGTGATTCTGAATTTTTTCATGTGAACAACTGAGATTAGTCATATCTCATTAACCTTGCTTCTCACATGCCTCTTAATTTAAACACCCACAAGCACACATACATGCCCCTTACAGTGGTATCAGTATTTGGGTTATATTATAATTAAATATGCATAATGAAATTCAAAGTCCAAATTTACAATGATAGCCCTCCTTATAATTTCTCTAAAAGAGGATGTGTGAATATTTAGGTCAAGAGCAGTTACCATCCAACATTCTGGCATTGCATATATCAACAATAGCCATATGTACTATTTCACTGAATGCACAATCAGATAACTTCTCATTATAGACCTCACATGCAGAAAGATAATACCTTTAATTAGATTTTTGTTTTTGCCATGCAGAGGATGAATGCCAGGGATGTTTTCAAGGTCAGAAAGGACTGTATGCCTAAGGATTACTACCACTGTCTGCTCGAGTTTATATTCAATTTCAAATATGTTTATCACCTAACAGTAAAGGGACAAAATCCAACAGAGGAAAGCCATTGTATAATTATAAAGGTTTCTACAGATCCTAACCAAATTCTCTTGTCTTATACCATAGTTGTATTTCTAGGTGGGATTTTACCATCCAACCATAACATAGGGAGGGAAGAAAGTCATTTGAAACCTAGGTGTGCATATCTGTGATCAAAACACTCAGGAGTTAGAGGCAAAAGGATGAAATGTTCAAGGATTTCCTTGGCTATATAGTTAGGCCTGACTCAATGACTATAGGTGATATGGATAGACTCAATCATTATTTTAGAGTTAGGAAAAATTTTTATGGGAAAGAAAGCACAACTAAAATAGCTTTCAAACAGAAAGGAGGGTATATTGTTGATTCAAAAAGGAATATTTGAGACAGAGAGAGAAAGAATAGTTGTGGCAGGGCCTCTAGCTACTGCAAAGGAACTACAGATGCATGCACCACCTTGTGCATCTGGCTTATGTGGGGCCTGGAGAATTGAACCTGGATCATTAGATTTTGTAGGCAAGCACCTTAACTGCTAAACCATCTCTTCAGCCCCAAAAGAGGGTATTGTTTATGACAGAACTTCTTTGGCTGTCTATTAAAATCCTAACTGGGGTCACATAACTGAATGAGAGACTTAAAATTTTTTTTAAAAAAATTGGCAGCAGTGGAAGGCTTTTGAACATGACCACAAACTAAATCAAAGTCAAATAAAGAATGCTTCTGGTAGCATCTACCCATATGGAATCACATGTCTTCACTGCAGTCTTTGAGAGAACACACACACATAGAGACATAATATATATGTATATATAATATATATGTATATATGATATAGATATAGAGATAGATACATATTTAGATATAGATATATGTAGATGATATAGACAGGAAATTGTTTAAAATAAAAATTGGGGCTGGGTGATGGCTCAGCTGCTAACACTATGCTTGTTTGCAAAGCTTCCTATCTCCCACCCCATTCAATTCTCCAGCCAGCCACATGTGTATCCAATACTCTCAACATACTTTTGATTTCAGCTTTGTTTACCAAACACAGTCCATGAGATGCCCAACTCACCACCAGGTGATAGAATCTCATTTCCTGCATCATTGTAATGGTTGGGCATTCAATTTTCTCATTCAAAAACTTATTCAGTTTGTGCCATGGGATATAAATCTCAGAAATGAAAAGCAGTTATAGCTTAGATGTGGACAACTTTGATCTCAAGCCATAGGTTCCACTGTTCCTCCAGGAAATGAGACTTTATTGTCTGCCTCAGTCACTTTGACACTTTCAGTAGTGCATCATATTTTCTCCTTTCTTTTTTGGGGGGGGTAGTGGGAATGTTTGAAGTAGGGTCTCACTCTAGCCCAGGCTGACCTGACACTCATTCTGTAGTAACAGGCTGGCCTCAAACTCACAGTAATTGGCCTACTTCTGCCTCCTGAGTTCTAGAACTAAACATATGTGCCACCACACTTTGCCAGATTTTCTCCTTCCTTGTGTAACTCTGTTTCATAATTACTTTGAGGCAATACTCTGCATTTTCGGGTTTGGACCTATTTAGAGAAGACAAAATTGAATTACATGATATTCTGTATAATAGGATAGCCATTGGTGCTTTTATGCCCAAGAGAAAAATTAAAACATTAATCCCTTGAAAAAATTTATTTGCTTGTTTATATCTCAGATTTTTGTACCTAAAAGCATATGTAAATAACTTTACCTTAAATCCATTCCTTTTCAATGCATGAACTAAAATAGTAGAAAAAATTGAGGTACCATATTAACTCTTCATTTCTTATCCATCATGATACCTCTTCATATGCTTACCTGATAAAATATAAATTGCTATAAGGCCTGTATGTAAACTTTCTTCTGTAATTCTAAACCATTAAAGGAGAGGAAAGGTGTAGATCGGTACATAAACAAGCATTTTAAAGATGTCTAGTTTAGCAAGCATTGTAAATAATCAACTAGAGGTTTGTAAGCATTGTCAATGAAAACACATACTTCCACAGTTTGGATTTTGTACATCTTAAACAGTACCTCTCATCTCATAGTCAAAAAGAGACAAGGAATATACCCAGGACGCATGGAAATTCACAGAATAGAGGAGAATTATCTTTCCATAATGGAAATTTCTTTGTACCTGCCTGTAGTCAGTTCCATGCTGCTGGAATGAACCTCCATACCAGACACAGTTTATGGGAGGAATGGCATTTATTTCAGGTTTACAGATCCAGGGGAGGTTCCATGATGGTGGAAGAAGCTACCCCCCCCCCCCACACACACACACACTTTACCAAATCTACACAGAGAAAAGAAAAAAAAAAAAAAAAAAAAACACCAGCAGCACCATTAGCAAGCACACTCTGGGAAGCACGGCAGAGCTCAAGCACTCTGCATAACTTCAGGCACCGAAACAGATCAACCCTAGTAGCACCTTAGGCTTGGGCCCCAGGATCTGCCCACAGTGACACAGCTTCCAGCCAGGTGGCCAGAAATCCAAGTATCAAGCTTTAATAAAATATTTGAGTCTATTGGGAGACATGTATTCAAACTCCCAAACTACTACAGTACTGCAACATTTACATGCATAGACCAATCAAATCTCTCAAGAAAGTACTCAATATACCAAAAAAGGCTACCCCCCAGGTTACTCCAAGTTGGTGACAAGACCATAGCCTTTGGCCTCCTTTCTGGGATGATCATTGTTCTAAGACTCCTTCTCAGATTTGTTGAAATTTTCCCAAAATTGAACTGTAATTTGAATTTCTTTCTATATAGACTGTGCCCTTTAAAGGTTACCAAAACAATTTCAGAAAGTTAATCTGGTGTCCTTTCTTTTTACCTACAAATAAGACTCTCGGTTTTTTGTTGTTGCTGTTATTTTATTTTATTTTATTTTATTTTATTATTTTTTGTTGTTGTTGTTTATTTATTTGACAGCGACAGACAGAAGGAGGGGGAGAGAGAGAAAAAGAGAATGGGCGCGCCAGAGCTTCCAGCCACTGCAAACGAACTCCAGACGCATGCGCCCCCCTGTGCATCTGGCTAACGTGGGTCCTGGGGAATTGAACCTCGAACCCGGATCCTTAGGCTTCTCAGGCAAGCCCTTAACCGCTAAGCCATCTCTCCAGCCCTGTTATTTTGTTTTTTGAGGTAGGGTCTCGCTCTAGCCCAGGCTGACCTGGAATTCACTATGTAGTCTCAGAGTGGCCTTGAACTTATGGCGATACTCCTGCCTCTGCCTCTCGAGTGCTGGGATTAAAGGCGTGCACTACCATGCCCAGCTTGGATTTTCTTTTCTAATCTAAGTTTAATTTTAATTATTTTAGAGACAGAGCGGTGGTTTGATTCAGGGGTCCCCCATGAACTCAGGTGTTCTGAATCCCAGCTGATGGGGATTTGGGAACTAATGCCTCCTGGAGGGAGTGTATTGTTGGAGGCAGGTTTATGAGTGTTATAGCCAGTTTCCCTTTGCCAGTGTTTGGCACACTCTCCTGTTGCTATTGTCCACCATATGTTGGCCAGGAGGTGATGTCTGCCCTCTGCTCATGCCATTGTTTTCCCCTGCCACTATAGAGCTTCCCCTCGAGTCTGTGAGCCAAAATAAACCTTTTCTCCCACAAGCTACTCTTAGTCAAATTATTTCTGCCAGCAATTTGAACTTGACTGCAACAGCATGGCAGGACCTCTAGCCACTGCAAATGAACTCTGGATGCATGCAACACCTTGTGGATCTGTCTTTACGTGGGTATTATGGTATTGAACCTGGATCCTTAGGCTTTTCAGGCAAGGGCCTTACAGGTGAGCTATCCTCTAGCCTCTCAGATTCTATCTCAATATCCCGTCTGGAAGACCTGAATTTACATATTTGCTCTGTTCTTGTTTTCATCTGTGGTATTTTATCACCTATTCAAAACAAGAAAATTAAAAGTATCACTGCAACAAAATATTTTTTAATATGTGGTGGCTTCATTAATTTTTCTTATTGCTGCTTTGGAAATTTACAAAACAAAACTGTATTGGAAGATAATTTTCCATAGCATTCCTGATATTCTGTAACAATGGTATCTTACAAGCAGGGTGTTACTGTGAGGCCATTTTCTAAAAGACAAAGCAAGCATAGAAAATAGTTGTGGTAGAGGTATGATGTAAGTGGGGAAATTTTAATCGTTCACCCAGAAAAGGATGATAATCTCTCTGGCACAAATGTTGTGTTATAATTTTAGCAGTCTTTTGGATTTCCTAAATTCATTCTTCCATCAATGTGACACAAATTTCTAAGGAGGTTGTTCAAAATCCTTGTGGGAAGCTCAACATTGCTGAATCTGAAATTAGGAAGCAAGATGAATTGTGGTGGGTTTGAAATAATATTGCCTCTAACTAAGATGTCTTTTCCCCCATGCAATTATGACGGCTTAGGTTGATAGGATGAAAACCAAAATGTATCTTAAACTTTTCAAGGATCCTGACAAAACTTAATTGAGAAATTTAATGTAGGGAAAAATTAAATATTTTGCAAACGACTAAATAAAAGTTAATATGATGGCAAATACTGATAATGTCAGCCACTGGAAAGGTATGGCAGGAGAATGAAGATCCTTCTGTGCTGCATAGAAGTTGAAGACCATCCTGGGTTATGCAAGACTTGACTCTAAAACAACAAGAACAACAACAACAACAAAAAAGAAACATTACATAATGATTCAATATGAAAAAAAAATCATTAACTTCTTCTGATGAAGTTTTTTACTATTTTTTGCTTCTTGGCAACAAGGCAATAAATTCATTACAAATTATCCTTAAATTTAACATGAATTTTTCAGTGATATTTCCAGTTGCTACTTCAGAATTGAGAAGCAAGGTAGAGGAGAAAAACAAGTCAGCAAAAAATATAAAAATATTACTTAGTTATTTTCCCAATTTTTTATCAAGCATTGATTTAAATAAATAGGGCATTTAAAAACTCTCAGTCATTTAAAACCTATGCCCTTACTTGTAATTGAGACAGATTTTTTATTCCAAATGATGATTTTTTTTTTGAGCATTTCAGAAATGAACGACAGGATTGAGCACCTCATATAGGATTTTTCTCCATTACCCTTCAGCGTTTTAACTGTCTGTATGTTCAGTTCATGTTCAGTGCGATGACTCTTTTATGCTAATATAGTGATATAATGTAGTTTTTAGCTAGAAAGGAAACAGTGAAATGAGCCTGGAGAGGGCCCTGCAGCTGTGTGGATTGACTGTATGTAGTCCTTGGGGGACACGATTATCAGAGAACAGAACCATCATTAGGATAATTAGTCTGCTTGGCAACTGCATTAGTGGGATTATTGTCATTGCTCACAGCTTGTCAATGCAGGGCTTTTTTGATTTGGTAAGATTTGTTTTCACAAATGCAGTTCTCTGTGTGAAGAAATCAAGAGGAGTAAATACTTCTATTGTCTCTATTCAGTCACCTCCACAATCAATAACTAGCAAGTGAATAAATTTTGAAATGAAAAAGAATTGTTCCAGAAATGAAGTGGTTAAATTGAAACTCCCCTGCAGGTACATTTAGAGAATTTGAACAAAACCCAGTATTATGAACTGATTATTGATTCACATTAATTTTTCACTACTGTGAGTCGATTCTCAGAACTGATAGGCAAAGGCCACCCTTGATCTTTTTTTTTTTTTTTTTAGGACCCTCAAGTGACCTTCAGTGACTGCTCATAGGTAGATTTAATACTTGAGATTTTCATATACAAGAAAATTTTACCTTCAAAAATACAAAATAAATTATTGCGTGTTAATGTTTGATAACTATATTTTATTTCCTTTATAAACCTACACCTATGATTGGAGTTAGCTGGACTTTGATATTTCTCATGACCCATAACAATTTAACACTTGCTATTTGACTCTGGCCAAACTCACCAGTTGTATGTTGGGGAAAAGCCAACCTGGGTCTCAGTACAATTCATGATTTCTTGATATATACTAAACCTTGAAAGCAAATACTCTCCTGTTTACTTAAAATTTAGCTTCTGTCATGAGATTAACTGTTCCCTTTCACACAATAGACAAATCCAAAATTCTGAACTTCTTATCAAGTTTGATGACCTTGACTCCTGGCAAAGCAGTGAAGACATAGCATGTCCTTGCTGAAACTAAGAGGCTGATACCTGTCACTATTTTCTTGTCACACACTTTTCTTCCTCATATGGTTGCATGCACCCTTTCCCTTTTCCTAGTGTGTGTGTGTGTGTGTGTGTGTGATCAGTCCTGCAATGGTGAATGTGTGAAGGTCAAAGAACCACCTCTGCACATTGTTCCTCACGTTCCACCTCTTTGAAGCAGGGTCTCCTTTGTTGTTTGGGGTACATACTAGAACAGCTGGCCCACAAGTTTTCTGGATTATCCTGCCTGTGCATCTCATCATGGTCAAATACACTCAGTAGTTAGAGAACAGCAAGTGGCTTTACATGCGTTTTAGAGATCTGAACTCATGCTTGCACATCAAGCCATTTGAGTCACTGAGCCATCTCTCCCTCATCCTCTTTATTTTTATGTTTCCCTCTTCTGTTTGGGAAACTGTAATTGGTCATATAAATGTATAAACACCTACTTCTCAGATTGTTTGTTATCTTAAAGGGAGACCAGATGGCAAATCTTGGTTGTCAACTTAGCAGGATTTAGAAGCACTTATGAGAAACATTTCTGGGTATGTCTGTGAAAGTGTTTCCACAATGGTTTAGTTGACAAGGAAAGAGCTACCATTCTGTGGTGATACCATCCCACTGTTGGGGTCCTAAACTAAATAAAAAAGGAGAAAGTAAGCTGAGCGCCAACATTCATCTATTTCTGCTTCCTCATTGTATTCCTGTTGCCATGCCTTCACAAGATGGAATATATTCCTTATTAAATTGTAAACCTAAATAAACCTTTCATTCCTTAAATATGTTTGATCCAGCATTTTATTACAGCCATGGAAAAAGGAACTAATATAAATATTTCATTTATATGAAAAGAAAACTTTTATTGAGTTTTCTCTTTTGAAATTACATGTTATATGCATGATTCACTATTTATATTTTCTAACCAAATGAAGATCAAAATAAGTTAATAAATAATTTATTAAATGTGTATATCTCAAAATTCAGGTGTGTATAAAAACTTACTATAGGTAATAATAGTTTTAGTTTTGATTAAAAATAGAACATTAGAAAACTTATTCAAACTAACACTTAAAGATGACAGCTTTAACACCCCATCATAGGAAAAGATTTAAAAGGAAGCACATTGTTTAATCTTTTTACATGTATATCATATGTGTGCTCATGTGTTTAGATGTTTGCATACATGTGGCAGAGTGCATGTGCCTGTAGGTGCATTTACACCTGTTTGTGTATGTAGAGGCCATGTTTAATATTAAGAGTGTTTCTCAGTTGATTTCCTCTTTATTTACTGAGGCAAGATCTCATACTGGAACCCAGGGCTCACAGCTTGTCTACCTACCAGTGAACCCTTGTCTCTGCCTTCCACTGGGAGCACAGGTTAAGTTTCCATATTAGATATACGTGAATTCTGCAGACCCAAACTCTGGCCCATGCTTATCTAGCAAGCACTTAACCACAGAAGCATTTCCATAGAGCACACTGTTAACTGTGTGCCCTCAAACAAGGACATTTTCTTTAGACATTGAAATATAGCCCATTTTCCATGAAGTCCTTTTTTCTTCCATTCTTCATAAAAATCTCTCTGCCAGTAGCACTTATACACAATTTATTGGAAACAATAAGAGCTTACCAAACACAAGAGAAATTAAATCGCATCTAGTAAATAAGTGGATGAATAAAATTAATTCTGATTCAGCCTTAAATAACTTAATTGAGACTAGATTTGGAAAGCAGTAGCATTTTCTTAATATGAACTATTTTAGTAGAAACCTCAATATTAAATGTTAAATGATATGAAAATTATACTGACCAGATCACTCAAGGCTACTAAATATTCTCCTAGAATGGCTACATGTTTCATTTTAAGCCATTCATACTTGTTACTGTTAAGAGTCTGCTTTTCAAGAAAAGTGTTTTTCATTAGGGAAAATTAATCCTCTTGATAAATTACTCCTATACTTCAGTTACTTGGGCAATGTAATTTTTATTCTGCCTAATCTTTTCTTTATTGTAACTGCTATGTGTAATGGATGAGGCTAGACTTCTTTCTCTTTACTCCATGTCCAGGTGAATTCAAGCAGAATCCTCACAAGCAAATGTAGAATGTACATTTCTCTATTCTTGTTTATGTACCTGGTCATGATATATAAACAAGAAACTTTAAGCACTTAAGACTGCAAAATAAAATTGAGAGCCTATCAAAGTAATGAATGTACATATAGTGTATGGGCTTAATTCATTAGTATATTTATTCATTGATAAAATATAATTTTACTGATAAAAATTGATAATTTTTGAATGTACTGATTATTGTTTTGTCGCGCGCGTGTGTGTGTGTGTGTGTGTGTGTGTGTGTGTACAAGCATGTGTATGCATTTGGAGACCAAGGAACAGTTTTGAATATCATACTCAGGAACACTGTGGTACTTTTCATAGATGTTTTATTACAGTTTGTAATTTAGGTCTGCAGCCAAATTGGATGATACAGAACTGTGAGATGCATGCATGGCCCACTGGACTTCACACCCAATAAGACACTGCAGGTTGAATGGATTTGCCTGTCACTGCTGTGGACTGTTTGTTTTAAGACCTTGATCCACAGATGTTTGATTCCCACATAGCAGAACATAAGCCAGCATTTTGTGTTACATATTCAACCAGAGTTTTTGGATATCTTGCAACCACATGCACAAACAGGCAGAAATAGTCTCACTATCATGGTAGTTGATGTGGACTAGCAGAGGAGGAAGGGCTTAGTATACATAGTTGTGTGTTAGGACTGTGTGTCTTGTCCAGGTGACCTGCTTACTAGAACCTGTTATTTATATATTCCCTTGTAACTGAAATGGATGCATGCAGTGACTCCTGCAATTATACAAATAACGTTACAGAAATTTCAATCCATTGTGGAATGAAAATATAGATTGTCTAATAGATACAAGTTAGATATATACACATATATCTAAATACATGGTATATATATGTATATATATGTATATACATATATATATATATATATATATATATATATATATATATATATATACACACAAGTTCTTCTCTACACTGATAAATGTATATTGATAGATGAAAGACACAGATAATGATAGACAATATAGACAGATGATAGAAAGGTATATAGCTAGATAGATCGATAGATAAATAGATGATAGAGAGATGGATAGATGATAGGAAATAAGATTAGGTATTTAGTTTTTGTTTATTTTTAAGAAGAATTTAAATTATGTGAGGACTCTAAAAGTCAGGGTTACCAATAAACTGCAGAAAACTACTAAGAGTCAGTATATTTAATGAGTATTTCTATAATAATACTATAGCAATTTTTAATGTGCAAGTTTGTGTGTTAACAGCCAATTGAAACAGTCATTAAGATATCACATTACACATTGTCATCAGTGCTGTAAAGAATGTTGTTGCTAATTGTGGCGCCTCCCATGAAGGTGATCCTAATCTGTACTATACTTGGTAGGATACAGCAGATTTCCAAAGAAAATCCTTTGAAAACCTGTTTGAGTAATCAAAGGAACCATCAAGTTATTCTCTCTCAAAATAATGCATGGGCTCGTCCTTCTGAAGTCAGCTGGGTCTGCCTCTGTTCAATTCTCTATTGAAAACCAATGTTCCCTTAAGATCAAAATGAATGCATGAAAGAAAGAAAGAAAGAAAGAAAGAAAGAAAGAAAGAAAGAAAGAAAGAAAGAAAGAAAGAAAAGAAAGAAGAAGGAAGGAAGGAAGGAAGGAAGGAAGGAAGGAAGGAAGGAAGGAAGAAAGAAAGAAAGGCATACAACAGGAGACAGGAGGGCTGGGGAATTTTCTCAGAGGATGGACCTGTTGTTATGGAAGTGTGAAGACTTGCACCCACATAAATGCTAGGAGGGTCTCACAGCTCCTTGTCATCCAAGAATTAGGTAGGTAGAAACTATGGACTCTGGGTCAAATTTGTCAGCTAGAGTAGCTGAATTGGTGAGCACTAGGTTCAAGTTAGACACCTTGCCTCTGTAAACACAGTGGTGAGTGATTGATAAAAGATATCTGACTTCAGTGTCTGGCCTCCACACACACCTGATCCCCCACCCCACGCACATAAAATTAAACTTAACACATAAATTTATTGCAATTACTTCTGGTGATAAGGGAATATTATGTTTACTTAGAAATTATCATAAGGTCTAGAGGGATGGCTTAGCAATAAGGTACTTGCCTGCGAAGCCTAAGGACCCATATTCAACTATCCAGAAGGCCACACCTTAGCCACAGGTAGGTGAGGCAAGTGTAAGGTCGCACATACCCACCAGGTGGCAGAAGCATGTGGAGTTCAATTGCGATGCCAGAGGCCCTGGTGTACCAATTCTCTCTCTCTCTCTCTCTCTCTCTCTGACATAAACAAAACAAAAAATAAATTTAGCATGGGTGATTGCATTTGCATATCCTCTGTGTGTGTGGAGATATAAGTGTGACAGTGAGTATAGGAATGCTTGTCATTTTTGGTGGGTGATGAGGATTGACCTCAGGTCAACAAGTTTGCTCAACCCACACAGCCATCCCCCAAGCTTCTTCAGTCAATTATTCACTAGCTTTACAAACTACATTGAGCTCCCATGTTCTCTAACAGGGGATCATAGATATAATTTATAATAAATCTACACTGCATCCAGCCTGAGAATCTGATATTGTTAAAGCCAGTAACATGCAGATACAAGGCACCAGCTGAATGAGGGAGCAGATTTCGTGTGTAAACTGCATGATGGTATCCACCTGCTACTCCAGAAAGTAATTACCCTAAAAATGCAGATCACCTGTCTCCAGGGTTAAATTTGCTGGGAAAGCCAGCAAAATCAAGTTTTTGTTTGTTTTTGTTTTTGTTTTTACTTATTTTTGTTTCTAGGGCTCTTTGGGCTAACCTACACTTGTGATAATGACTATAGACTTGAACACAGAAGTCCATCTAGCTTGATGAATATAACTTTTTAGTAATACAACTTTCCAGGATAAATGCAACACAATATTTAAAAATAGAAAGGAAATGGGAAGCAGAGAAGAAAATAAAGAGGAAATACTGTGCAATCACATATGCCAAACTGTGGCAAATCTTTTTGTTATTTTTTGGAGTATTCCCAAAAAAGATGCTCTAATCTTTTTGCTTTTAATATCCAATTATTAGTAAAGTAATAACGTAATCCATTCTTCTACATACAGTCATAATAAAATTGGCTTCTATTGCCTTTTGGATGTATTATAATAATGTATGTCATTATTAATTACAATGTAAAAATTAAACTCATCTCTTAATTTCATAAAAGCAGCATATATATATGTATATATATATATATATATATATATATATATATACACACATATTGGATACATTTAAGAATTATAGTCTTTCAGAAAAGCATGCATTTTAATACAATAAATTCTTGATATTATAATATTAAATCTTATTTTATTATACATAATAAAACAGGATATAATATGCTATTGATTCATTGATACAATTCCACATTTTGGTGCCCTGTAATTATATTGACAGTTGATATAAATAAACTATTCAAGGTTTAAGCAGAGAAAAAAAGAAGGACTAATTTGAAATTGCATTCTTTCTTTTACTCTTTGACTTGTCCCTAAATAAAAATTTCAATAAATCCTTAGGATGTGACCAAATATCCTACAATTTAAAAAAAAAATCTTTCATACTCAACAATGGGTTGTGTTCAATATTCTTATGTACTTGCATTCATTTTCTATGTCAGAAGGGTATTTTCCTCCATGTTTATGTTTAAATGCTCAGATTGTATAACCTTGTAAATGGCATTGCACCCAGGGGGTCATGAGCACGAGCTACACATATTTTGCTTTCATTTTAAAACATAGTTTTTATTATTATTGGTTTAAAAACTGAAGCACTGATGTTTCTTTCTGTACCACTAGAGGCCATCATATGCTTTCTTAAATAAATAAGAGCATATGCAAATGAAAGCTTTAATGTGAAAGGTATTTATAAATAGTCTGAAAAAATTCACATAGTACCTAACACTGTAGACACCATATGAATCAGGGCGCATTGCTTTCCTACTGGCCCAAGCACTTAGCTTGTTTGGCTGTAATAAGTGAAGATATCTTATTTCTAGTACCTATTCTTATCATAGTAGACATAAGTAAATGGATAAACAAATACACAAAAAGTAAACTAAAATTATTATACAAAAGTCTATCATGAAAATTATTTTATTTCTTTATGATCCATGAAAGACTAAGGTAAAACATAAGTAAATGAAAAACACTAAGTCTTATGTAATTAGGTATTTATACTATCTGTTTATTTCAGTTAGGAACAGCAGTGAAATATTTTTTCTAAATATATACATAACAATTCCATGTATATGTGAAGAAAAATGTATGGAAGGGCTACAATAATAAGAGTTAGCATGTGGTTTTACCAAAAAGTTCAATCTTTGTAAATCATATTTTTCATAACCAGCTTTTCAGGGATTGCATAATGTTCCTACAAGAAATTTTTCTCTTGTTAAAGTGTAAGGTCATTTTGATTCTTTTGCTTTTTTGTGTGTTTGTTATTCAGTGACCTTCAGTATCTAACCTTACATGAATTCACATAGATGTTCATAAATCATATTATTTATTGTATTATGATATCCAATTGTCTCATACCTGCTAATGGAAAAAATACTTCATTAAAAGCCATATCCAGGCTGAAGATATGGCTTAGCAATTAAGGTGCTTGTCTGTTAAGCTTAAGGACTCATGTTTGACTCTCTAGTCCCACATAAGCCAGGTGTACAAAGTGACACAAGTGCCAAAGTCACACATGTGCACAAGGGAGTTTGCCTATTTGGAGTTCTATTACAGTGGCTGCAGGCCCTGGCATGCCAATTTTCTCTCTTTCTATTTCTATTTCTTATTTTTTTTTAAATTAGGCCAGTCTGGGCTGGAGGGATGACTTTGTAGTTAAGGTTCTTACCTGCAAAGCCTAAGAAACAATGTTCAACTCTTCAGGTCCCACATTAGCCATATGCACAAAACTGAGGTAAGTGCAAGCTGACACATGCCCACTAGGTGACACATGGGTCTAGAGTTTGATTGCAGTGGCTGAGGCTCTGGTTTGCCAATTCTCTCTCTCTTTCTCTCTCTCTCTCTCTCTCTCGCTCTCTCTCTCTAAAATAAAAAAAAGGGCCAATCTGTTGGACTTGTCTCAAAAAATAAAAATAAAATAAAATAAAATAAAAAACTATATCCATTGCAATTAGAGAAATAGGGAGAATGTTTTGAAGGACATGTCTAAAGAAACTATAAAATAATACATAAACTATGAATGTTTCCCAGTGCAAATTTATTCTTTATATAGCAAAAATCATTTATCAGTTGCATCACATGTACTTGAGATACATAAATTATTTTTAAAAATCATCTGAGGGCTTGAAAGATGGTTTAATGGTTAAAAGTACTTGCTACACAAACCTGAGAACCTGAGTTTTGGTTCCCAGAACATATGTAAACCCAGACACAGTTGTAAACACAGCAGTAGTCCTAAACATGCCTATGGAAACAGAAGGTGGAATCAGGAGATACAGGAGTTCAGGGCCAGATATTCTGACACTCACAGAGGAAAATAACAATACTAGAAACCTTATCTCAATCAAGATGGAAAGGGAGGACCAACATCTCAAAGTGGACCTCTGACCTCCACATGGGCATTGTGGCACCCTTATGCACACACATATCATCCACAAACAGCACATCAAGGCCAATTGAGAGGGTAGAATGGGTTATTAAGCCAATGTCATAAGAATGGTAGATTAATACTGTTTTAGATATATTCATGTGTTTATAATGCAAATCAGAAAGTGTCAATTAAAACTGAGCAATGTAGGGCTGGTGAAGATGCTTACCTGCAAAGCCAAATGACCCAGGTTCGCATCCTCAGTACCCACATAAGTGAGATGCACAAGGCAGTGCATGCATCTCGAGTTCATTTGCATGCCCTGGCATACCTATTCTCTCTTGTTCTCCCGCTTTCTCTCTCTCAAATAAAACAAATAAAAATTAAAAGTAAACCTGAGCAATGTAACTGAATTGCTAATCCCTTTCCCTGCTCCAATCTCAAGCACAACAAAAACCACAACAGACAATAAAAAACTGAATAATACAAATTTTAATGACTTAGTTATATTTGGAAATCTTAGAAGTTACATCAGATATTTAACTTTCATAATTAAAAATAATAATAAGGACTTCCAGTTAAGGGGGTGGTGTAGGTACCATGCCAAAGCAGCCTAGGGGGGAAAAAGCCAAAAAACAACCCAGCAAAATAAACACTTTTACTGAAAAGTGAGCTGTATAGGAAATTGAAATGGCAACAGAGAAGTAGTAGAGACCCAGAGCATCCAGAGTCCACACAGGCCAGCAGAAGCAGCTCCCGCAGGTCCGCACACGGGTCTGCTGCAGCGGCCTGCCATGCAGCCACCAGGCTCCGTTTGAGATACAGGGAAACCAAGGTGAGGGGATTTTCCACTCACACCAGAGCTCTCTGCAAACTCAAGAAACGTGAAGGAAGAATGGCAGTGAAAAACGGAGGAGCAGATCACAAGGTAGAAGAACACTTGGAACAGCGAAAGAACTACAGCAGCATTGGCAGCCTCCCCTCCCACACCGCCAGTGCCCAGCTCCAGCAAACAGAGCAGCGGTCCGGGGACCCGGCCATGCCTACCTGAACCAACAGTGGAACTCAAGCAGGAGTAGATTAACTGAGACGAAAATCACCCCAAAATATAACTGGCATTACACCAGGTCAGTACCCGCCTAATAAACCTGGTATAGAGGCCTGAACCAGAAGTGCTAATTGCACCTTCCATATCAGGATAAATTATATGTTAAATCTGATGGATGGTCAGATTTGCCATTCTTAAATAAGCTGTATTTTGGGCTTGTTATTTGTTGCTTCTTGATTTATAGTGGCTTTGTTTCCTCTTCTGTTATACATTAGGGAAGGGTCTGGCCTGGTCACAAGCTGACTTCGAACCCTCTACAGAATAGAAATCTTAACTTCCTTGTTGTCAGCATTAAGGGAGTGGGTGAGGCACCACATAGCCTAAGGGACAGACAAAGGAACTGATTGTCATAATACCTACTCTTGGATAAATACTCAGTGCTGTTTTTCATTGAAAGTGTACATTGTTTAGTTAAATTTTTAGAAACTATCTGTATTAGGTTCCACTCAGCCTACTTGAATACTCTCATAGCAGGGAAACCCAACACCTAGAGTCACTTATGAAGATACTCTGAGAGTCTTCAGAGCCACACCTAGCACCTTAAGCTCCTACCCTGAACATATATAACATCAGATTGATTGATACTTCTAATAATACCCAGCTAACAAGAAAATCCAATCATTAAATAATCCAGGATGCAAATATATATATATATATATATATATATATATATATATATATATATATATATATATATATTATAACACAAGAAACACCAAAATTCAAGACAAGATAAAACCACCAAAAAGTAATAATGCATCCAAAATGACCTCCAGTGAGAACAAGTTAGAGGAAATGTCTGAGAAAGATTTCAAAAGAATGATCATAAATATGTTCAAAGAACTCAAAGAAGAAGTCAAAGGAAGCAGAGAAGACACAGGACACCAATTTAATGAAATAAAGAGGTCAATACTAGACATAAATAAGGAAATAGAAATAATAAAGAAAAACCAGTTAGAATTACTAGCAATAAAGAACACAGTTAATAAAATAAAAAACTCTGTAGAAAATCTCACCAGTAGAATGGATGAAGGAGAGGACAGAATATTTAAGCTAGAAGACCAGGTGGAAGACAGAATGCAGTCCAACAAAGACAAAGACAAACTAATAGAAAAGTATGAGTGGGAACTTCAAGATAACCCAGACACTGAAAAGATCAAACATAGGAATTCGGGCATAGTTGAAGGAGAAGAATTTGACTCCAAAGGCATAGTAGGCATCTTCAACAAAATCACAGAAGAAAACTTCCCCCAAATTGGGAAAGAGGTGCCAATGCAGATACAGGAATCCTTTAGAACACCAGCCAGACAAAACTTGGAAAGAACTTCTCCTCGCCATATTATAATCAAACTACCAAACACACAAACCAAAGAAAAAATATTGAAAGCAGTCAGAGAGAAAATTCAAGTTACCTACAAAGGCAAGCCTATCAGGATTACAGCAGATTACTCAACAAAAACTTTAAAAGCCAAAAGGGCTTGGAGCAATGTATTCCAAGTTCTGAGACATAACAACTGTCAACCATACTTACTTTATCCTGCAAAGCTATCCATTCAAGTAGATTGAGAAATAAGGACATTCCATGACAAAAGCAGGCTAAAGGAGTATTTGAAGACAAAACCAGCTCTACAGAAAATACTTGAAAGAATACTCCATGCTGAAAAAAAAAGAAAAGCACAGATATAAGGAACCAGGAAAAAACAAACAATACTCAAATACAACTTAACACAAGAAAGCAAAGGTAAAGCCGGAAGAACTACAAAAAAATGGCAAAAATGAATACACACCTTTCAATAATATCTCTTAATAGCAACTGACTAAATGCCCCAACCAAAAGACATGGGTTTGCAGACTCGGTTAAAATGCAGGATCCTTCAATTTGTTGCCTCCAAGAAACATACCTTTCCACAAAGGATGGACACTATCTTAGGGTGAAAGGTTGGAAAATGGTGTTTCAAGCAATGGACACACAAAACAAGCAGGGATTTCTATCCTAATATCTGACAAGATAGACTTCAGTCCAATATTATTTAGGAAAGATAAGGAAGGCCACTTTCTATTGATAAAAGGCACCCTCCAAAAGGAGGACCTGGCAATCCTATACATATATGCACCTAACATGGGGGCCCCCAAATTCATCAAACAAACGCTATTAGAACTAAGGTCACTGATAACATCAAACACAGTTGTAGTAGGTGACTTCAACACCCCACTCTCATCAATTGACAGGTCATCCCAGGAAAAAAATAAACAGAGAGGCATCTGGACTAAAGGAGGTCATAGAAGGAATGGACCTAACAGATATATTCAGGATATTTCATCCAAATGCTGCAGAATATACATTCTTTTCAGCAGCACATGGAACATTCTCTAAAATAGACCATATATTAGGACACAAAGCAAATCTTAACAAATACAGGAAAATTGAAATAATTCCTTGCATTTTATCTGACCACAATGGAGTCAAACTACAAATCAATAGCAAGAAAGGCTATAGAGCATACACAAAATCATGGAAATTAAACAACATACTACTAAATGATGAGTGGGTCAATGAAGAAATCAAGAAGGAAATTTAAAAAAAAAATTATAGAATCAAACGATAATGAGAACACAACCTTACGAAATCTCTGGGACACAATGAAGGCAGTCTTAAGAGGTAAATTTATATGCCTATATTGAGAAATTAGAAAGGTCACAAGAAAACGACCTAATGCTTCACCTTAAAGTCTCGGAAAAAGAAGAAAAAGGCAAACCAAAATCAGTAGATGGGAAGAAATAATGAAGATTAGGGCAGAAATTAATGAAATAGAAACCAAAAAAAAAAAAAAAAAATCCAAAGAATCAATGAAACAAAGAGTTGGTTCTTTGAAAGGATAAACAAGACTGATAAACCTTTAGCAAATCTCACCAGAAGAAAGAGAGAAGAGACACAAATTAACAAAATTAGAGATGAAAAAGGTAACATCACAACAGATGCCAGAGAAATTCAAAAAATCATAAGGACATACTATAAAAGCATATGCTCCACAAAGCATGAAAATCTGAAAGAAATGGATGATTTCCTTGATTTATATGACCTACCTATATTAAATCAAGATGAGATTAATCACTTAAATAGACCTATAACAAGCATGGACATCCAAGCAGTTATAAAAAATCTCCCAACTAGAGAAAGCCCAGGCCCAGATGGATTCACTGCTGAATTTTACCAGAACTTCAGGGAAGAACTAACACCATGGCTTCTTAAGATTTTCCATAAAATAGAAAAAGAAGGATTCCTACCAAGCTCCTTCTATGAAGCCAGCATCACTCTGATACCAAAACCAGGCAAAGATAGAACAAAAAAAGAAAATTACAGACCAATATCCTTCATGATCATAGATGCAAAAATTCTCAACAAAATATTGGCAAACAGAATACAAGAATATATTTGAAATATCATTCACCCTGACCAAGTAGGCTTTATCCCAGAGATGCAGGGATGATTCAACATATACAAATCGATAACTGTAGTACATTATATAAATGGACCGTAGGACAAAAATCACATGATCATCTCATTAGATGCAGAGAAAGCATTTAACAACTTCCAACATCCCTTCATGATAAAAGTCCTACAGAGATTGGAAATAGAAGGAACATATCTCAATATAATAAAGGCTGTTTGTGACAAACCTACAGCCAATATATTACTAAATGGGGAAAAACTGGAAGCTTTTCCACTAAATTCAGGAACAAGACAAGGGTGTCCACTGTCCCAAATTTATTTAATACAGTACTGGAAGTCTTAGCCATAGCAATAAGGCAAGAGACACACATAAAAGGGATACAATTTGGAAAGGAAGACATCAAGTCATCGTTATTGGAGATGATATGATTATATAATATAAAGGACCCTAAAGACTCTACCAGAAAACTGTTAGAGCTGATAAACACCTATAGCCATGTAGCAGGATACAAAATAAATACACAAAAATCAGTAGCCTTTCTGTATGCTAACAACAAACACACAGAAGATAAATCAGAGAATCACTCCCATTCACAATTACATCAAAGAAAATAAAGTACCATGGAATAAACCTAACCAAGGAAGTAAAGGATCTCTACAATGAAAACTATAAAACACTCAAGCGAGAAATTGCAGAGGACACTAGGAAATGGAAAAACATCCATTGTTCCAGGATTGGAAGAATCTATATTGTGAAAATGCCAACATTACCAAAAGCAATCGACACATTTAATTCAATCCCAATCAAAATTCCAATGAAATTCTTCATGGAAATAGAAAAAAAATGCAAAAATTCATTTGGAATCACAAAAAAACTCGAATATCTAAAATAACACTGAGCAACAAAAATAAGACTGCTGGTATCACCATACCTGATTTTAACCTATACTACAGAGCCATAGTAACAAAAGCAGCATGGTCCTAGCACAAAAGCAGACATGTAGATCAATGGAACAGAATAGAGAACCCAGATGTAAGTCCAGGTAGCTATAGCCACCTGATATTTGATAAAAGTGCCAAAAATACTCATTGAAAAAAGACAGCCTCTTCAGAAAATGGTGTTGGGATAACTGGATATGTATCTGTAGAAAAATGAAAATAGATTCTTCTCTCTCTCCATGCACAAGAATTAAGTCCAAATGGATTAAAGACCTTAACATTAAACCTGAAACTCTGAAACTGCTAGAGGAAAAAGTAGGGGAAACCCTTCAACATACAGGTCTTGGCAAAGACTTTCTGAATATAACCCCAATTGCTCCACTCAACAAAACCACAGATTAACCACTGGGACTTCATGAAATTACAAAGATTTTGTACTGCAAAAGACACTGTGAATAAAGCAAAGAGGCAACCTACAGAATGGGAAAAAATGTTTGCCAGCTATATATCTGATAGAGGATTAATATCTAGGATATACAAAGAACTCAAAAAGTTAAATAATAAGAAATCAAACAAGCCAATTAAAAATGAGCTATGGAGCTAAATAGAGAGTTCTCAAAAGAAGAAATATGGATGGCATATAAGCATCTAAAAAGATGTTCTACATCCCTAGTCATCAGGGAAACGCAGATTAAAACTACATTGAGATTCCATCTCACTCCTGTCAGATTGGCTACCTTCATAAAAACAAATGATCATAAACATGGTGGGGATGTGGAAAAAGAGGAACCCTTCTACACTGTTGGTGGGAATGCAATCTGGTCCAGCCATTGTGGAAATCAGTGTGGAGGTTCCTAAAACAGCTAAAGATTGATGTACCATATGACCCAGCTATAGCACTCCTAGGCATATATCCTAAGGACTCATCTCATTTCCTTAGAAGTACATGCTCAACCATGTTTATTGCCACTCAATTCACAATAGCTGGGAAATGGAACCAGTTTAGATATCCCTCAACTGATGAGTGGATAATGAAGTTATGGAACATTTATACAATGGAGTTCTACTTAGCAGTAAAGAAAAATGAAGTTATGAAATTTGCAGGAAAATGGATGGATCTGGAAAGGATTATACTAAGTGAGGTAACCCAGGCCCAGGAAGCCAAGTGTAGCATGTTCTCTCTCATAGCTACAGAATAGTGGGCTTCTGTGTGAGAAGGGAAAAACTCAGTAGCAGAGGCCAGTAAGCTAAAAAAGAGATATAAATGGAAGAGAAAGGAAGGGAGGAGGGTACTTAATAGGTTAGTATTGCATATATGTAAGTAGAAGAATAGATTAACGGGGGTGAAAAGGCCCAAAGTGAGGTCAGGGGAGGAGATTGAGTAAAGTAAAGGTGGAGGGAGGGCTAATCAAAATCTAAGAGGATATAAATAAATCATATGGAATTCTCTGGTTTTGGACAATGGAACACTTAGGATCTGTAGATTGTTGCCAGAAAATTTTCAGTGCCAGGGGTGAGATACCTTCCAGTGAGGTGTTGGCCAGGGAGGTCCCTGATGACCCCAAAACATTATAGACCATTGCCAAGGCCCTTGGTTTCACACCAGGAATAGATGGTAAGATCCTATTGCTGAGGAGTCCACATACTTGGGCTACAAGGCCACTGAGAAATCCTGCTGGAACTGAGCTTATAACCTCCTTCATGTAGACCAGCTGAGAGTAAGCTGGAAGAAGCCATTCTACATTCAGTTCAATGGGAGAGAGATGCCACCCATGAAGATACTCAACAGTGGACACTGCAAGCCTTATAATTGGCCAGCCAGGCCAAATGAGCCAATGGGTGCAATAGTGGCACATCTATCATAGTGGAAACCAACTGCCCTCCAGTTGGACTGGAGACCTGCTCCATGGGAGGGAATACATCCCTGATACTTAAAACAGGGGTAATCATGAGCCCTAGGGGTGTAACATCTGCTGATGTCTGTATAAATGTATATATTATGCTTATCAAACTGCCCAGTAAGCACTTTCCTTAATACTCATACCCTTATATTAATGCTACTCTTACTTTTGGTAGAGAATCTTCTCTTTTCAGATGGCAGTGACCTTGGGATGACTCAGAAGGTAGCATAGTGCTGGAAAGAAGTTACTGGAGTACTGAGTAACATCTTGATCACACCTTCCAAGGCTCAGGGTCTAATGTGGAAGAGGTGGCAGGAAGAATGTAAAAGCCAAAGGAAGGGTAGGACTCCTTACAACATGCTCCCTCTAGACATAAAATGGCCTGGATATCCATGACCTCATAGTGCCTGGCACTACTTACACAAGACCATCATAAGAGGAGGAAAAGATCATGACATCAAAATGAAAGAGAGACTAATTGAGATGGGGAGGGGATATGATGGAGAATGGAATTTCAAAGGGGAAAGTGGGGGAGGGAGGGTATTGTCATGGGATTTTTTTTATAATCACGGAAAATGCTAATAAAACTTGAGATAGAAAATAGCAATAATAAAGCCATATTAGAATCCGTAACATATTTAACTATTCAAAGGAAAGAAGTTGAGATGTGTGTAGCTCTAAGGTGGAATACAAGAGCAGCATATACAGAACTTTGGGTATAGTCTGTAAGATCAAAATAAACAAGTCAATTTAAAAAGTTCTTTGCTGTTTTGTGTTTCTTAAATTTTAACTTTTTTTGTATTCATGATGTACAACAAAATTAAATGCATGACAAATGTGAAAAATTAAGACAAGTTATACCTGATAAATAATTTAAATAATAATAATATTACTGTTATTTTTTGAGATAGGGTCTTGCTCTAACCCAGGCTAACCTGGAATTCACCATGTAGTCCGAGGCTGCCGTTGATCTCAGAGTGGTCCTCCAACCTCTGCAGGATTTTAAGAAATTTCATATATTAGGGAAGATTTACAAAGTCTAAGTAAATAGTATGCCTAATATTATAGTAAATTGAATTCCATTCCATATGTCAGTGTTTTACATCTTGTGAGGTTTAATTTTTATGGTAACAAATTAAAATCACAATAACAGGAATTTTACTTAGGAAATTAAAAATTAAGTCATTAACAAACATGTCATCAAGACATCATAGCAACAACACTAGCAACAGTGTAATAAAACTGGGACCAAAGGACAAAGACAATATAGTTAAGCAATTCAATCACAAAAATTGACAAAATAAGTGACTTAAATATTTCACAAAGGAAATAGGTAGATGAAAGCTGATGCTTCAATGTTATTTATGCAAATTTCTAATTAGAATATCCCAAAATTAACTCTCATAGCACATTGGGACCTATTTACTGGATCCTACACTTAAATCATGGGTATTTTCAATATGACACACTCATGGAATAAAATGTTTTCAGTATTTCAATGTATATTATGTATCCTTTCATCACTGTACTGTTTGCTACAGTTAGAGAAGGGACATTTAAAAGAAGCTCATTTCACTGTGATAACTTGTGAATGCACTTATGATATTCTCATATTACTTTTTAATTTTTTAAATTCATTTGCAAACAGAAAGGACTAAAAGAAAGACAGAGAATGGGTGAGCCAGGGCCTCCAGCAGCTGACAATGAAGTGCAGATGCGCGCACCACTTTGTGCATACCGGAGAACTGAACCAGGGTCATTAGCCACTGTAGGCGAATGCCTTAGCCACTGAGTCCTCTCTGCAGCCCATCTCATATTACTTTTGAGTAAGGTTGCAAAGTCCATGTGAGCAGTTTCTAGAAGTCTTTGTTCTCTCAGACTGTTAATTCATTCCTAAGTACTGAAAAAATTACTTGAGACAACTTTATCTTTATAACTTTGAGTAATTATGTTCATCAAGATTAGGATCTCAGATTGCCACCCTTCAGGTAGCACAGCTGAATGGTGGCATAAAAGTCCAAGCCAACTTCAGTACGTTCCAATGATAGCAAGTACCCTGATTTCATCTGCCACCTCCAGCTGTTTTTAACCCTGTGTGGACAGCTGTAACTATTGCTATGATTCGGACGGTCAACTCAGTAAAGAAAATAGATAGTATTTGGATGTAATTTTTCATTAAAAAAAAATCTAGTCAAGTATGTTTCCAGATGGATAATAGGATTACCTTGTCACCATCCACTGCCAGTAACTCATCACACCTTTCCTCGGAAAGAAGTGGTCTTTGCTCATAACAGTTAACTAACACTCTGAAAATTAATTAACATGGGCATAGGGAAGAGGGTCTTCATTTCCTAATATACAAACTTTTATTTTGCAAAATACATCCTCCACATATGTCTACTGGAGGTGTAACAGGTACTTGGAATCAATTAGGGATGAAAAACAAAACACTACATCTTATTAATTCTGAATTTCTAATTATAACAGGGAAGGATGCATCTACATGGAAATGTTTATGTTCTAGAAATTAAAAAGAAACATAATACAAAAAGGCTTAAATTTATAAATTGACTTTCAAGTCTCACATAAATTTATTTATTTACCTGGCAAATTGTCTCATTTGAATCTTGCTTTTGGTTCATTTTAAGTGGTGAAAAGTGTTAAATTCATTACACTAAAACAGATTAAATTAGTGAAACAGCAGCTATTTTTATGCATACAAGATTTAAATTAATTTAAATCACTAAATTAGGAAATTATTATAATCTTTAGCTGGCTAGATAATTATTGGATCAATTGGTAAACTTTTAAAAGATAGTATTAGTTAAAGTTTTGATTAGACATCCATCCTGCACCTGAGTTTCAATGGGATATAGGTTTGGACATCAACCTTACTTTGATTGTGTTTATTGAAACATATAAACCTTGCACCAAAAATAATACGGCCAGACTTAAAAGGGTTACACTGTCATTTTTGAGAAATTCAAAAGTCATTGCAGCTAAAAACATAATAACCAAAAAAAAAAAAACTGTGACAGTGATAGAATACCCATTTTCTTGAGATTTTACAATTGTATTTCAAATATCTCTCTGTAGTTGTTAAGATTCAATGTATGTCTGCATTTTCATTGTGAAAACAGAAAGATAAGTGTATTTTAAAGTTTTTACTAGTGAGAGCGCATTTTAACTTGGCAATTAAAACAAAGATGTCCTTCATCAATTATAAGATCATAATTTTCTCACAGATTAAGAAATGTAAACTATTTTAACACAGTTTTTTGGCAGCAGATAGTTTTATACCTACCAGAGGCTATTGAAAGGCTAGGAGTAGAAGAGAATACATGAACTACAAGTTAATTGTCAACATGAGAAAAATGACCAATTTTAGGCTAGTGTCAACCTCAAGTTCTTTGTGGTGTACAGCATGCTTTCCAAACTCAATAAAATCATAATGTAACTTATTATATTTATGAAATAGCTGATTGTGAAGACTAATGTTTGTTATTATATATCCCTCTCATATTTTCAAAAGTTTATGAATGCTAATCATTGTGCTATCTGCATATATTTACTGTAATAGAATTCTCAGGGTTCATGAATACTATTATTTTTTTTGAGGCTCTTGTGGCATGTTGTTTATTTAGGATCCTTTAAGAAAATAATATAGATGAGGTAGTTTAAGCATCAGAAATACATTTTGTCATAATGTTGCTGGAAGCGTTAGCATGCCAGCCCTGTCATCTTACAGTGAAGGATTGTTGTTGTTGTTGTTGTTTTTTCTCCATTTAGTTATTTTCCCATTGGTTCTGCACATGACTCCCTGCCCCCGTGTGTGTGTGTGTGTGTGTTTGTGTGTGTGTGTGGCAGTGAAGGAAAAGAAAACTGCTCTTGTGTTTTAATTATTTTTCTCAAAAGACTACTTGTCCTATTGGTTAATAGCTCCATATTTGTGAACTTATTTCAATTGAATTAATTTTTTAAAATTACCTTTTCCAGTTCTTAACACTTTTATATATGTATATGATATATTTTGTTCTTATTCTCCACAATTACCCTCTCTTTTTTTCTCCTCCCTGATGCATTGAAACCCTTCTTTTTCACCAATATTCCTGATCTTACATTCTTACTATTTTGTTATTTTGTATATATATATATATATATATATATATATATATATATATATATATATATATATTGTTTTTTGAGGTAGGGTCTTGCTCTAACCCAGGCTGACCTGGAATTCACTATGTAGTCTCAGGGTGGCCTTAAACTCACAGAGATTCTCTTATGTCTTCCTCCTGAGTGCTGGGATTAAAGGTATATACCACTATGACCAGCTACATTCATACTTTTTGTTGTTGTTGCTGTTAATCCCCACGAGTTAAAGTAGGATAGTTTCAGTGAGCATGGGTGGAAAATAATGGACTATGAAATGATTAGCTTACCAGTAACTTCACTACTAGAAAACCTGACTCTTACCCTCACAGTAACCATGTCTGCCATTAGGCAGCCTGGGGGGATCTCATGTATCCTTCCCTCATCCATGGTGAAGCATTGACAGTCTCAGCATTACTGGATACTACAGCTGTCATGAGATCATGAGTGGAGCAGCCACGCCCTCTCCATATGACAGACTTTTGCAGCTCTCCTCCCTGTCCTCTGATCTTAACATTGTTTCTTCTCCTTCTTATGAGAGCTTCCCAGAACTTTGGGTGGGCTTTTTTAGATCTCCCGTTTCAGACTGAGCACACAGCATTTACTCATTCTCTCTCAGTAGTTTTACCAGCTGTGATCTCTATCACTGCTGCTGCCCGTTGTAGTAAGAAACTACTGTGATGGAGGTTTCAACAAATATAGATACATAGAAGGTAGTTTTGACATTTTGTCCATTTAGCAACCACAGTAGTAGGTTACCCACTAGGGCCATGTCCCTAGCCAAAGGCTATGAGTCAGGTCTACA
Organism: Dipus sagitta; assembly: GCA_036346955.1. Taxonomy (NCBI): domain Eukaryota; kingdom Metazoa; phylum Chordata; class Mammalia; order Rodentia; family Dipodidae; genus Dipus; species Dipus sagitta. The sequence goes on along the minus strand of CM070783.1, from coordinate 80,584,650 downwards.
ATTCCAGGCATGAGTTCCCTCCTATGGAGTGGACCTCTCATCTAACAGGAAAGCTTTTGGATACTCCCATCACATGCCTGACACTATTGCACCAACCTTGCCAGTTGGTTATGGAATGCACAGGTTCCAATGTTGGGTAGGACTTTGGAGGGCTCTTCTTCCCCAGCAGCTTTCATAGCACCTTCTGGGATGAAGAAAGCTAGCTGGCAGGGAGCAACCTTCTACTTTAATTCCAACTTAGTATTTCTATGTTGTGTAACTGAAATGTGTAGTGTCTTTAACAATAGCGACTTAGTGAGGTTGAGCAGATAGTCAGGGTCACATCTGGAGGTAACAGGGAGGAAGCAGAGGGAACTTAGTGAGGTACGAAGGGCTGCACTATAATACCCAAGGGCACACCCAGAGTGACACAGCTCCTCAAGCATGATTCCACATAGCAAATGCTCCATGAAGTTCCAAAACAGTGCCACCAACTAGGGATTAAGTATGACGCTTAATCATAAACACATGAGGATGTGCAGAACATTTTACCTTCAAACCACCACATTCTGCATGTAGATCCTGTAGACTCATGGACATGTCATGATGCAAAATTCCTTCAATCCAACACTGTAAGTCCCCATAGACTTTATCATTCCCAAAATAATTCAAAATTCCAAATTCTAAAGTCTCATCTGAGACTCAACATAGTCTCATAGTCTCATATATATATATATATATATATATATATATATATATATATATATATGAAACATGTAATGTCACAGAGTAAACATTTCCACTCCAAAAATTAGGGATGGGATAGAGTCATAGCAAAGACGTGACCAATACAAGCTTGAAAACAAGCAGCAAAACATAAAATGCTGCAGCTCTATCTCTGGAATGCAAGAGTCCTGATGAAATTCTTTAGGCTTCAAAAAGCTTGGGCAGCACTTCCCCCCAGCTATGCCAATCGCAGTCCCAATCCTGTGTGGAATGCAACCCAGATGGGCAGCTTTCCTTAGCATGCCCCAAATTGTGGGATCTTCACTGCAACCTTTGCTTCACAACAGCAGTAGCATGGGAATTTCACAGAAATATACATGTTTTGATCTTGCATATCAATTTTAGGACCAAACACTTGGAAAGTTCTCAAGGGAGAGTATTCTAAAAGGTGACAATATAATGCTTGATGAGGCTAAATCCACTTGAAATCCTAAGTCTGTAGTGTGATACCCTGAGGCATTCAATTGTCCCCGCATGGCCAGGTATATAGAGACATGGTGAGACTGTATCTTTCATCTGCAAGCAGACAATGTATTCATCACTCTACATTTCAGATGCACACTGCTCTTGCTTTCCCAATCTTGCCTTTCAAAACATCCCTACTTATGCCCACAGGTCATGAGAGCCCATACTAAATTTCCCAAAGGATTACTTCTCCTATGAAGGACCAAACTATGCCCACAAAGTATAAATTGCTATAAAATCCATGTATTATTTTGTTTTCTTGAATTAGTAGAAACATTTTATTAAAAAAAAAAAGATACCACATTTTGAGACAACAGTTCAGTCAATAAAATGTCTGCTTTTCAAATGTGAGGAGCTGAGTTTTACTGATGGAAACCAGGTAAAATGATGGACATTGTGTCATGCACCTGTAATCCCAGTTCTGGGGAAGCAGAGACAAAGGGATCCATGAGCTTAATTGGTGAGATAAAGGCCAACGAGAGACTCTCAACAAGAGGTGGACAGCATTATTGAGGAATTATAGCGGAGGTTGTTCTATGACTTTGCACGCACACACATATACACAAGAAAAACAATCATTACATGTGATGGGCCAGATCTATGATTTCAACATGTGGATGATGGTTGACTGAGCCAGAATGATTACTAATTTGAGACCAGCCACATCTGCTTAGCAATTTCAAAGCCAGTCTGGCCTTTATTGTGAGATACTGACATAAAAATTTACACAAATTAGATGAATGAATGAGTAAGTAAATAAATAATTTTGTGACAGCTTTTTTTTAGAAAGGAAAAAATCTTTTTTAAAAATTATGTATAAAACTATACGAATCTTTGAAATTTTGTTTTATGTCTCAGTCTCTTCCACCCTTCAAAAACTTTTAATACTAAATATTTCTTGTGTTCTATGTTATATATACAAATAATTTACATTTAGAAATGTAACTACCACATAATGAACAACATGGTTAAACACATTTCTTTAGTTTATCCTGAATTTCTATTGTTTGAAATTAACTTCATCAAATAGTACAATTTTATATGTATAGCTCATTGTAAAAAGAGTGTCTATCTCTTCCATAGGCAGTTTTCCCTACCCCAGTGGCTTACATTCTTAAAGGGGTGCATTTGTCTCAATTACGGAAGAGACCGTGATACCTTATTGCTTAGTACAAGTGTCTGTTTCCTGATTTCCCCCAAACACCCTTCTGCTATGCTACATTATGCTTAGTGATTGTGTCTCAGGTCAACATCTGAGACTTTGACAATTTCTTGGATTTACTTTTTTTTTTTTTTTTTTTGCATAGTGTTGGTTGGAAAAGGGCATGCTGGTGAGATATTCTGTGGAATGACCCTTTATTTTCAGGTTATGGCCATCCACCTGTCAGAGAACTATCATGAATGACATTTCATCACCATAGCAAAGGTAAACATTGCCTTCATTGTTCTCACATGTCGATGGAAAACTTGCTCAACTGGTTGAAATACTGTTTGATAAATTTCTGTACTGGGAAGTCATAATGATATATTTTTATATAGAATGGTCATTAGGAAGTTAATTTTATTTTTGATATACCAGATACACACACATATACACATACACATGAGACTTTCTCAACATAAGTATTCCTGAGGAATGATACTAAATGATACTAGATGAGGTTTTCTGACCTCCACATGTATACACACACACGTTTTGGGTTGTATTTTTGGTGTGTGCGTGTATGTGCGTTTGTGTGTGGTATGTGTGGGTTCAGGTTGGTAGGAGTGTTTTCTATTCATGAACAAGGAACTGAGTTTGATCGCCAGCACACATGTATAAATCCAGGCATGATCAACCAGCACTGAAAAAGGCACAAGAGAGGCATAACTCTGGGGCTTGGTGGTCAACCAGCAAAATGTCCTGTGATTTAGGTTTAGAGAACCTGTTTATAAGGTGTGAAAAATAATAATAGATGTATTTTATGAGTACCCATCTGAATCATATTCATTTATTAAGTTCATCCTTTTTATTTATCCTTATGTAAGAATGAAATTAAAGTAAATAAAGTTGATTTTTCATGGTTATCTCTGTTGCTGTGAGGAAGAAAACTTGGTTTTGGCTCATGGTTTTTGAGGATCTAGCCATGGCCACCTGTCCTCATCACATAGAACCTGTGGCAGCCCAGTATGTCATGGTAGAATGATGTCATTGCAAAGATATTCATCACATAGCAGCCAGAACCATGTTTCCTGGCTGCCATGGGGAATCAAACCAAAGCCAAAAGACTTGGTAAGAAAGCAGCATTAGCCACTAGGCTATCATCTCCCTAGACTTTGTGTATGATATACTCTTATATCCATTTTATCCTTTGAGCCATCTTGCCAAGCTCATAACTTTTAAATATAATATCCCCTTCTGGCAGTCATATGTTCTCTCTCATTACATTATAATGCAAAATTTTTGAGGAAATAAATCCATTAAAATAATTTTAGATAAATAATTTATTATTTCATTCATGATATTATTGAAGAAAAATATTAATTGCAGCAATTCATGAATTCCCAGTGTATTTTAACATTGATTTGTTGCCAGAGGATTTAAGGGGCATCTTTGGGAATTGAAAACACTTATATAAAGTACAGTGACAGATATTGTATATAAAACGTAAATATGCCATATTTTAGATACTGGCTATGGAAGGAATAATATGTTATAGAATAATGCTAAAGAATCTTAGATAATAATTTTTATCCCTATCATTTGTACTACTAATCAATTTAAATTCTTAATCTTATGGTTTAATTCTTACATATCTATGGAGACTCACAGGAAAAAGGATTTGATGCTAACCTGTGACACTATTGTAAATTGGTGGCATTTCAATCAGTTAGACATATTCAAAGGAAGTTAGATCACTAGAGTATACCATAGAAAGGAAAGGACTCTATTAAAAGGTGAGAGCTGAGTGAGCACCAGCATTCATGGTTCTTTGCTTCCTCACTAGGAATTGAATGTGCTAAGTTGTCTCCTGATATAGTTATCTTGATGCTCTGCAAGCAAGAACTGTAAGCTGGAAGAAACACTTTTTTTCCTGTTGTCAGATATTTTGTCTCAACAATGAGAAGCTTACTGATATATTCTGATTCAATAAGTATAGTAAAAAATGGTTGAGGAAGACCCCTCCCCCACTTCTGGCAAACTTGAACTCTGGCCTCCATATACATGCACACCTTCACACATGTGAGTGAATATGTATGTATACATTCCAACCACACATATACACAAACACAATTACACACACAAAACAACTTTACAAAAGCTATTACTGAGCTCTATGAGGCCTAAAAAGGATTGTACAGCATAGTAGTTACTTCAATCAAAGAAAAGAACATATGCTAGTATGTTCAAGAAAGCTGTGGAATTTTAAGACTTAGTTGAAGTTAGACTAACTATTGCAACTTTTTGGTCTCTCAACTGCAATACTTTGAATTTTGTAATTGTGAAAATGGAAATTAATTTGGAAGAAACTTAATCTCGATCTCAGCTAAAATAATAATTTACTTGAATTTAATCAAGCTGTTTAAGACGCTCAAATGGTATTAAGCATATCACTCAAAGATTTAAAATAAATCTTTAAAGTGCTAAGCTTACGAGATTTGCAAAATTAACGTTGTAATTACTGCATGTCACAAAGCACAGTGCTGAGCGGCACTTTCTTTCTGAATGAAGCTCAGTTTAGGAAATGAACTACATACAGCACAATACCGGTAGCTATTTCTGCATTGCCAAATTTTGCTTGCAAGATAGGAAGAGAAAATAAATATTTAAAATTTTGTGCAAGATTTATTTAATTTGTTTTGTTATCTGATTGAATGTTCCACTGAAATACCATAGCAGTCAAAGCAAATTCCTAAACTAAACTGTTCATTGAATGATTACAATGAAACATTTCATTTTTCTTTTCAAGTTATTTTACTTAAATTGTATCACTAAAGTCTCTAAAACATTTTTGTTATGATTTGTATATTACTATTTAATTGACAGGAAATAGAAACTAACAATTTTAGTTTAATGATTTTTTTTTTACTTTTTATTTAACCTTGGAATAAATTCAAATAAAGCTGTAAAGTTATTTTTAACACATTTTACTAAAATTTAACCCAAATCATTTTGTAATGCTTTCTTCAAAGCATGGTAACAATTATTTTCCTATTTAGAATCTTGATTATTAATTTTGCAACAGTGCATATTTAAGTGAGCCCTGAAATTCTATAAATGATTTCAAAAAGTGGAAATGAAATGAAGTTTATACTTGATTCAACCTTTAGTGAAAGAATAATTCTTATTTTTTCTTATATTATAAATCTTATAATGAAAGGCATAAAGAAGACTCCATTACAAATTGTCATTGTCATGTAATTTTTAAGATAACACCACAATGTTTTCACTGTGTCTTGACCAACCAATGAAATATAAGTAAAATAGAACCCTCAACTGAAAGAACAGGTCATTACTGGAGGAGAACATTATCACACCTATTTCTGGAGGATTTAACAAATAAGGATTCAAAATCTACAGTCCTTCTGTTTGCTATCTGGGATTTATAGACTTAACTTTCTCATTGTGGAATAATGGCTTAAAATATTTGTTCCAAAATTTATAAATCATATGACTTACAGTGGATATTTGTAGCAAGAAGTTTATACTCCAAAATTCCATTTCCTTCTGTAAAAGTGAATACATCATATTATACTCAAGTATACAAACTGAAAATGTTAAAGCAAGCATTCAAACTAGAATGGTTTTGTAGAAAAGAGAAGGGAAGATGGTAACATTACTTATGTTTTGTTCATGGCCCCACCTCTTTTTTATTTTATAAAAGACAATTCATTTTGACATTGAGCAGGATGTATTCCACGAAGCTATCATTACTTTTAAGGCAGTTGCCTTAGTTTTTTTTCTTTAAATACCACTGTTACACAATGAATAGATTAAGATGTGGGATTAACTAATTTTAAAACATTTTTTTCTTCTTTCTAAATCCTATGTTTTGCATAAGTTCTAACAGATGCAATGCTGCAGAGAAGTGTTCTTCAAATAGAAATATGCAAAATTCTGAGACTGAAACAGAAATCCATCTACTTAGAAAGAATCTTATATTATTTGAGATTTAAAATGTGAAATCCTGGGTGTGTCTTTTCATAGTTATTGACCATATATTGCCTTGACAGGAAGACTTCCACAAAGTCACCAAACACAAGTAAGGAAAGAGGATTAGTGGAACAAGATCATGTTCACAAAAGCAGAATCAGGAAGAAAATTGTGTGGTCTCTTAGCAGCATGCCATCTAGCACCCAAGGCTTTGGTCTCAACTGGTGTTGCACAGGGCTTTACTCTACTGAAGGAATACAACATTCTTGTGGATGCTCTTTCCTTAGAATGTAGACATGTAGGTTGACATTGGCTGTCTTCCTCTATGCCTCTCCATCTTGTTTATAGAGACTGGAACTCTGATTTGAACCCAGAGCTTATTAGTTTAACTAATTTAGCTGCACAGGTTGCCACAGGGAACATCTGCCTCAGCATACCTAGTAATAGGATTACAGGTGGGTCATCGTGCCTTCCTTGTATTTAGATGGTGCTGGAGATCTTGAAGTCAGGTCTTCAGGCTTTTTGAGGCAATCACTTTTATACTCTGAGCCATCTCTCCCTCGGCTTTGGGCAGTTCTGAAGTCATTCTCATAATTAATGAGAGTACTAATCTGACTAACTTATAAAGGCACATGTAGCAAATTTGGACTCTCATAGCATTTTCTGTGACTGTAAATTTTAGTTAATGATTATGATTCATGGGCAGTATAATGGCAATTTTATTCACACCAAGATTCTGAGGGGAAAATAAGCTAGATATTTCATTAACTTTAATAGATGTGATCAAGCCTACATGGGTGAATATAACCATGATCAATTAAATAACAAGAACAAACCTAGTCTTGATCTAGGATTAACACTTATTTGGATATAATCATTCTTTCTTTTTGGGATTGTCATAAAACAGTAGTTTATGTATTTTTCTTTTCTCCACAGTAGTTTTAGCATATATAGGAAGGGGCTTACATGAGTGCTTGACATTTTGGGGAAGATAATTTTCCTTCATACAAAAACCTGAGTTAGGAACTGGGGTGATAGCTTATTCAGTCAGGTGTTCATATTTGCAAGCTTGAGCACTTGAATAGCACCTACGTAAAGATTCTGGGGTTGGTGGTATGGTTGTTATTTAGGCAATGGGGCGGCAGAGACAGGAGAATCCCTGGGGCTTGCTGGACAGCCAGTCTAGCCTAATTGGTGAGTTATGTCAAAAAATGTGGATGACACATGAAGATAACACTCAAGAGTGTCTTTGGGCTTCCATATATATTTTCACACATATGCTTCTACACACACACACACACACACACACACACACACAGATAGACATACACACACACATACAGACACACACTCACACATACAGAAACACATAGTCACACCTGATTTATATGCTTTTGTCTAGAAAACTCTTTGGTGTGACAAGGCAGGGTCACAAATATTAGGTTGCTGTGTTTAGTGAATCTTACCTTAAACACATAGAAATATTTCATTTTGTACTGCCATCACATTGAAATCTGTCTCTTAGAATGTCATCATCTTCAAATCTTGAGGGACATGTCCTTTCTTTCCCCAGGGCCAGAGATCTACTTCCTGTCCATGTGTGTGGGGTGATATACAAGAATTGAACCAAACTAAACTATAATTTTGTCCAGACGCATAAGTTTGCAGTAACTGCTTAAAGACAACAGGAAGTTTCATGGCTGAAAGAGGTGTAGGCCCAGGATGCTGCTTCTGTTTTAATCCACCTTAGGTATACTTCAATAATCTGGCAGCATCATAAGCCCAGGACAGTGATCCTTACACACACACACACACACACACACACACACACACACACACACACACACACACACACACACACACACACACACACACACACACACACACACACACACACACACACACACACACACACACACACACACACACACACACACACACACACACACACACACACACACACACACACACACACACACACACACACACACACACACACACACACACACACACACACACACACACACACACACACACACACACACACACACACACACACACACACACACACACACACACACACACACACACACACACACACACACACACACACACACACACACACACACACACACACACACACACACACACACACACACACACACACACACACACACACACACACACACACACACACACACACACACACACACACACACACACACACACACACACACACACACACACACACACACACACACACACACACACACACACACACACACACACACACACACACGATTGGAGCGACAGACAGAGAAAGAGGCAGAGAGAGAGAGAGAGAGAATGGGCACGCCAGGGCTTCCAGCCACTGCAAACGAACTCCAGATATATGCGCCCCCTTCTGCATCTGGCTAATGTGGGTTTTGGGGAATCGAGCCTTGAACCAGGGTCCTTAGGCTTCACAGGCAAGTGCTTAACCACTAAGCCATCTCTCCATCCCAAATGTGTCTTCTTGATCATAATTCCAGTTCTTCTTACTGCTGCAAATTAACTCCGGTTGCATGTGCCACTCGATACATCTGGCTTTAGATGGTTACTATTGATTTGAACCCAGGCTGTCAGGCTATGCAAATAAGGACTTTTAACCACTGAGTCATCACCCCAGCTTAAGAAGCTATATCTTTAACTCACTAAACACACACACACACACACACACACACACACACACACACACACACACACACACACACACACACACACACACACACACACACACACACACACACACACACACACACACACACACACACACACACACACACACACACACACACACACACACACACACACACACACACACACACACACACACACACACACACACACACACACACACACACACACACACACACACACACACACACACACACACACACACACACACACACACACACACACACACACACACACACACACACACACACACACACACACACACACACACACACACACACACACACACACACACACACACACACACACACACACACACACACACACACACACACACACACACACACACACACACACACACACACACACACACACACACACACACACACACACACACACACACACACACACACACACACACACACACACACACACACACACACACACACACACACACACTTGCAAATGGCTTATACTTAAGTATATAACTAAGGAAATATGGTTGTTCCACTGAGTCACTTATCAAACACCTACGCATGCACATGCATAGAATTCTGAACCCCATATTTTAGAAACAACACAAGTGTATGTAACAGTAAATGTTCAAATTATTGTAAAAATGGAAAATATGTAGGGAACAAAGGAAACCATCTTCTATTAAGAAAACAAAATTCTAGGTTCTATTCTAGTATTGGAAACTTGAATCTTTTCAGCAGGCTAATAAAGACAAAAGCACTTTTTTTTTCTTGCAAAAGTTAAGTTAAATTTAGCATTTAGTGAAAAATATTACAATCCCCAAAATAATATACATTAAATCAATAACACATGTTCTTACAATCTCTTTAAATGTTATGATACACTGAAATGCCATTTCAGAAAATCTGTTTTAACTTAAAGTAAAGTAGCATATGCAGTATTACTACTAAATAAACATTCACCATTTTCATGACTAGGGAAATACTTTGTGTTTCACTGTTCAACATAATCATAATTCTCTTATTGCCACTGAGATGCATTTATAGACCATAATTGTCTCATTTGAGCTCAGCATGGGTACCATTTAAAATATTTTTCTTTAGGTGACTCTACTGCTGCTGTGCGGAATAAGCTGTTTGCAGTATCAAGAATAATGTGATGAGACCCTCACTTGAACATAGAATGACTGCATCTCAACCAGTGTGAATGCTACATTGATGCTTTGTATTTCTGGCTTTGAAAAGGGGAAACAATGAATAAAAATTATCACTTGAGTCTTCAAACCACAGATATTCTATGTGTCTTAGAAACAAAGTATTAATTGAAAGTTTATTTTTATGTAGATAAATGGTGATGTAATTACAACATGCATTTAGTTAAAAAATCAATTGTTGGGACTAGAGAGATGGCTTACTGCTTAAAGACACTTGCTTGCAAAACTGATGGCCCAGGATTGAGTCCCAGGTACTCACTTAAAGTCAAACACACAAAGTGTCACATGAATCTGAAGTTCGTTCTCAGGGGCAGGAGGTCCTGCTGTGCAAATACTCACTCTTTCTGCCTGTTTCTTTCTCTCTCTCTCTTTCCTACTTTCTCAAATAAATATGTTTTAAAAACTAAATAAAATCAGTTTTTAATATAGTATAATCTAAACTGGTTATGTAGTTTTATCTTAAGTAATACTTGGCTTATTCAATGAGTAATTTAAAATATTGACTGTAGCTCAAGGGTATTTTTAAACCAACTCTTTTACTCATGAAAATACAGAGGAACTATTTGATGAAAATAAAAATGCCAAAGGTAGCAATAAAAAAACTGAGCAAGCATTTTTTAAAATCTTTTTACTTATGTATCTGCATCTGAGAGAGATAGAAGAGACAGAGAGAATAGGTGCACCAGGGCTTCAAACAATCTTCAAACAAACTCCAAGTACATGTGCCACTTTGTGCACCTGGCTTTACATGGGAACTGGAGAATCAAGCTTGGGTCTTCAGGCTTTGCAGGCACATGGCTTACCCACTAAGCCATCTCTGCAGCCGTAAGCAAGTATTTTATGATAACTTATCTAACTAGAGCTACATACAGATATTGTGTTGTTATACTTCAATGTCTTAAAGTCACTCTAACTTTCTCTTGAATATGATCTCCAAGTCAATAAATCTTTTAGAATACATTTATTTTGACCAGGGGTAGAAAGCTGTATTTTCTATGTAGGCAATAGAGAAAGGAGTGCATGGGCAACATCTGCAGGGAATCTATATTGTTTGTACTAGGCTGACGCGTCACTCTAATTTTGTATATAGCTTATGTGTTATGCTTATGTACCTGTCTCAGAATAGCAGTCATGAATGGGGACATGAGGACATGAATGGGACTGCACTAATTTAGAACTAGGTTATTTAGACCACACACATATAAAAAGAAATTTCACAGTGCGTAGCTTTATGCAATCCTATCTGAACATCAAAATTATAGGTAAATGGGGCATCTATTTAAGCAACTTTCCTGTTTCCCAGGACTTATTAGGGACAGAACTCAATGTCTTCCTGAGTAAGACACAATCAGAGAGGATAGATTCCATCTAAAGAACTTTTCAGGGAAAGCATGTTAGTTTATACAAATGCATTTTCAGTATATAAATTTTATATGATATACTTCCCTAAAGTATTTGATCATATACTTTAAAATATCCTAGTTAACATAATCTCTACTTTTTCTCCTCTGTGTCATATTTGTATTTTCATAATTCATGATTCAGTCTTCCTTATTCTTGTCTTCCTGGATTTGACACATACCTCCTATCTTGTTTTATTTATAAAACATGTAATATGTTACAAGTAGTTTTCAAACAAAGCTTATAATACTAGGAATTTAATAGAATTATACAGTGAAAATAACCAACTAATTGAAAGATGTAAAATAAAATTGCAATGTATCTTGAAATAAATATATTTAAGAATTTCTTATGGTCTAAAATGTATAGTTGAAGGCATATCATCCATTTTTAAGAGAAATATATTTAGGGTAAACAGTGAATAACAAATCCTAGTTGTATTTGAATAAACTGCTGCAATTGATTTAATGCAAATGTGAAGTTTTATCACATTAAAAGTCATGTGTTTGAAAGAGTAAATTTCGTATCTATTTTGCTTATTACTGGCATGCTATTACTTAACTAAAATGACCTCATTTCAAATGGAGAGCACTGTTAATATTTCAGAAGTGACAAAAAAACTTTCAATACAAATCATTTTCTGAATTTATTTTCAAAAGCTTTAACTTTTTATGAGCCTTAAATTATTTAGGTTTTGCTCATATATTCCATTCTGTGAATACTACATCTTTGAAACAAGGTTTTCCATCTCTAGTTAACAATAAGTATTCTAAAAGATTATTGATTTGGAAATCATAGCTGAGTGAAAACTGCGGTGATTTAAGAAATAGCTCAATAACAAAATGACCATAGAATTTTATATAGAATAAAGATGTTCATAGTCATGTACCATGATTTTTGGGAAAGATGTAAAACATTTAAAGAAACTTTTAATCAAATCACAGATTATTGCATTTTATTGAATATTTTTCAATTTTGCTTTCATAAAATCTGTTAACAATAGCAGTTCAACAAACTGAACGTTGATCCTGAAAATAATAACTCCTCCTATAACTTTATGAATATACTCGGAAAATAGAGTGGAATTAAAAATCAAACTAAAATTTTAGACACAGTAAATCATTTCCTGCCTCAGTGTTATGCTTTCAGAAATGAGAACTACTCGGTGGTATATGAACACGGTGCATCATTACACAATTAGTTTCAATTTTAATCCATAGTGAATGCCAAGATTTTACTGTGTTATTTTCAGGATTAATCTTCATTGCATGCAGCAGATGGAAAAATCACATTTTTTAATTTGTTTTTTATTTATTTTTATTTATTTTTTATAATAAATCATAGTTTACATGCACATTGTATTTCTTGATTAATGGACTACCAAAATTACTATTTGTGATTACTGTATTGTCTGGAATTTTATTATTAAATTTTCAATTAATATAGAACCCTACATGATGAATAAAATGAACTAAAATTTTCTCACATCATAGAGAATTATAAACTACAGATATTGTTTACATGGTTTTCTGGAAGTGAATGAATTATATACTCATATAAAATCACAGCTACATTTAGGCATGAATTCTTTCAGTATTTATATTTAGATGTGTTCATAGCCATCAACAAATGAAAACTTCCATTAAAAAGTGGAATAACTCCCACTTAGATTTTAACTGCAGATTTCAAAGGTATATTTTACTTTTTCATATTCCACATACCCTAAATGCAAATACAACTAGTTACACATAATGTTTACCTTGAACAAATGGTAATTTCCTTAAAATGTATAGAATATGAGATAGATCACTTAATATTCAAATGTCACTATAAATAATTGTTTTCAATCTTATTACTTTATATAAGTTTTTTGTTTGTTTGTTTGTTTGTTGTTTTTGAGGTAGGGTCTCACTCTCATTCAGGCTGACCTGGAATTCACTATGTAGTCTCAGGGTGGCCTTGAACTCATGGTGATCCTCCTACCCGTGCCTTCTAAGTTCTAGGACTAAAGGCATGTGCCACCATGCCCAGCCATTTATGTAAGTTTTAATGTAATAAAAACATATTTATGTTATGTATATACATCATTCATATGAGAAGCTATAAGTCTGTAATAGGACTTAATAGCCATGAAAAATACATTTATTAAGGTTATTTTCTTTTCTCTCTTTTTTGTTTATTATTTTATTTATTTATTTATTTGAGAGTGACAGACAGACAGAGAGAGAGAGAGAGAGAGAGTGGGTACTCCAAGACTTCCAGCCACTGCAAACGAACTCCAGATGTGTGTGCCCCATTGTGCATCTGGCTAACGTGGGTCCTGGGGAATTGAGCCTCGAACCAGGGTCCTTAGGCTTCACAGGTAAGCGCTTAACCACTAAGCCATCTCTCCAACCCAAGGTTATTTTCTTATATTGAATGATTCTTTGTTTTTGGAATGTTGCACCTGTAGGCAAAGGCCAATATAAATTTAATAAAATCTGGGCTGGAGGATTGCTTAGTGATTATGGTGCTTGCCTGCAAAGGCAAAAGACCCAGGTTCAATTGTGTGCCCATTCTCTCCTTCTCTCTCTCTCTCTCTGACTCTAATAAATAAATAAAAATTTAAAAAAATTAATAAAATCTATAAGAAAGGTACTATAAGACATCTATGTTGTTAAAAATGTACAAGAATAAGAAACTCAAATGAGTTTATAAAGTTGTTTCACAGACTTTAATATTCTGTATTTCTAGAACAATAAGATTTAAAATACTTTGAATTATTTTATAATTAGCAGTATTCTCCCAGAAAAAAAAGTATCAAATATTTTATGGATCTCATTTTTTTTTGGCATGAGGCAAGCACTGAGCATTTCATCAGCTTAAAAATCCATTGGTTTTAATGAAAACAGAATTTTCCACCTCTCTTCTTTCCTTTTTGGTGTTTTATTCATCTTCTATAATTCAGGCATTAATGGGTGAAAGATTAAGTAGATATAAACATTTTCTTTTCTTCTCCAGAGTACATTTCTTTCACAATGCATTGTTCCTGTATCAAACAAATTATTGTATTTATATAACTCCCTGTTTATCAACTACAATATGTATTTGCTATTATTTATTATTTTGAATGTGAATTAATACCCTTTGTTGCACATACCATATATGTCTAGTAACACTAGTTAAGTGAGTTCCAAATTCATAGTTAGAATTATTTTTCTTTTTTCTTTTTTTTTTTTTTTTTTTTTTTTTTTTGGTTTTTGGAGGTAGGGTCTCACTCTAGCTGAGGCTGACCTGGAATTCACTATGTAGTCTCAGGGTGGCCTCAAACTCACAGTGATCCTCCTACCTCTGCCTCCCAAGTACTGGGATTAAAGGTGTGTGCCACCACGCCCGGCTAGAATTAGTTTTCTAATGATTGATTTGACACTATTTTAAGAATGTGAATTTTTATGCCAGTACTATGAATAGAAACAGCATGATATTGGGATAAAAACAGGAGTATAGACCAATGGAATAGTATTGAGGATACAGACTTTGTGTCAAGCAATTACAGCTACTTGATATTTGGCAAGTGCCCTAAAAATATAGGCTGGAAAAAAGACAGCATCTTCAACAAATGGTCCTGGGCAAACTGGATAACCATGTGCAGGAAATTGAAACTTGATCCACACATATTGCCATGCACTACACTCAAGTCCAAATAGATCAAAGACCTCAACATAAGACCAGAAACTTGGCTACTACTGGAAGAAAATATAGGAGGAACTTTCCATGATATAGGAATGGAAAAGGACTTCCTGAACAAAACCTGAGTAGCATGCAATTTTAAATAGTCACTCAACCAGTGGGATCACAAGAAGCTGAAGAGTTTCTTTACAGACAAGCATACAATAAGCAAAGCCAACAGATTACCCACAGGATGGGAGAAAATATTTGCTGAATATCCAACTGACAGAGGCCTAATCTCTAGAATCTACAAAGAACTCAAAAATCTAAATAGTAAAAAGGCAAACAACCCACTCACAAAATGGGGCAAAGAACTGAACAGGCAGTTCACAGAGGAAGAGATATAAATGCCAAACACACACTTAAGAAAATGTTCATCATCCCTAATCATCAGGGAAATGCAAATTAAAACAACTATGAGATTCTGCCTTACTCCATTAAGGATAGCAAACATCAAAAAATTCAATGAAAATAAATGCTGACGAGGATGTGGACAGAAAGGAACCCTCATCCACTGTTGTTGGGAATGTAAGATGGTAAAACCACTTTGGAAAGCAATATGGAGACTCCTAAAAAAGATGACTATAGAGTTACCAACAGACCCAGTTATTCCCTTACTGGGCATGTAACCTAAAACCTTTAAACCTCACTCCAGAGAGATTTACTCAACCATGTTTTTAGTGGCTCAATTCATAATAGCTAAGAGCTGGAATCAACCCAGATGTACATCACTAGAAGAATGGATAACTAAGATATGATATATCTACACAATGGAATTCTATACAGCTATAAGAAAAAATGACACAATGAAATTTGAGGAAAATGGTTGAACCTGGAACTGATCATTCTCAGTGAACTTACCCAATCACAGAAAGAAAATCGCCACTTAGTCTCACTCATCTACAGCACCTAACCTGAATCTACCCAAGATGCCTTACATACTCAGCAAGCATCTTGAGGACTGGACAATAGGGTGGGTGGGGAGGGAAAGAAGGGTAAGGGACGGGGTGGGAGACACAAATCTAGACCCAAATGGCAATGGTACCATAAAATTCTACATCCTAAAAGGCAGACCAAATGATTGAACCATCACCAGGACCTTAGATGGAACACCTGAGCCACAAGGCACTGGAGAGGGTATGATGAAGACTTGACCTTAATCTTCTACCGCTTCTCTCTCTCTCTCTCTCTCTCTCTCTCTCTCTCTCTCTTTATCTCTCAATCTCTCTATCTTGTCTCTAACTCTTTTACATTAGTTATCTTTTTCTTCCTTCACTTAATGGGCACCGACCTGTAACTCCCAGTACTAGCAGGTGGCAATCATCCACAATGAGCTTTTGATCAGAGACACCTACAAGGTTTCCTAAAAGAAAGACAGATTTCTGTTAGAGTACTTGATGATCCACCAAAGGTTAGTGGTAAGACCCTACTGCTGAAGACACCATATGCGGTTGACACACAAAATGAAATGACATGGCTGGAAGCTGGAAGCGATTCAGTCCCCAGACCAATATCTGTCCAAGAAACTCATGGTCTAACCTACTTAGCAGCAAATAACCTGTCGTGGTGCTCACACAAGTGCAATAGTGGTGCACAGCCATGGTGGGAAACCAACTGCTCTTGATTTGGCTAACTGGTCCCTTCAGTGGAATGGGACCCATAACTGGAGCTGGAAAACAAGTCAGAACCATATCCAAACATGTGCCCACTCTCCATTATCTAGCTACCACCAAATGTAGGCTACAAGACAGCCTACATGTATTAAATTCTCTATAAAAAAATAAGGGTTATCCCAAATGTCTGGTGCTAACTTTACTCTCCATTGGAGAATCTGCTTCTCTTTTTCAGATAGATGCAGAACCTATGGAGAGCACCACCCAATCATCCCTCAAGAGGGCACCAGCTGAAACTAAGAACAATTGGTGAAACATGCAAGGGTGCTGTTTTCTTGCTGAACTGGGTACCAGCACAAGGGTGAAGGAGATTGACACAGAGAAAAATCAACTCCTACCAAATCATAACTCCTTACAGTGCACTCCTCTAAATATGAAATGGCCTGGACATCCATGACGTCACAGTGCCTGATACTACCTACACAAGACTATCATGATAGGAGGAAGAGATGATGAGAACAAAATAAATGAGACTGATTGAGAGGGGGAAAGGGTGTAATGGAGATTGGAGTTGCAAACAGAAAGGGGGGAAGGGAATTACCATGGTTATTGTCTGTAATTACGGAAGTTGTCAATAAAATATATTTTCATAAAAGAAATAAGTGAAACTGGGCATGTTGGCACACACCTTTAATTCCAGCCCTTGGGAGGCAGAGGTAGGAATATCACCATGAGTTTGAGGCCACTCTGAGACTACATACTAAACTGCAGGTTAGCCTCCGCTAGAGGTGATACCCTACCTCAAAAATAAAGTAAAATAAAATTTAAAAAATGAATGAAAGAAAGAAGGAAGTGAAAACATTCAGAATGAAATATGAATATACATTCATTGAATAGCAGCACAGACTTTTTTTTTTAATTAGGAATATGCTTTGGAGTTGGGAAGATAACTGACCCATTTAGGCACTTGACTGCAAAGCCTAAGGACCCGTGTTCAAATCTCTGGGTCCCACATAAGCCAGACAAATGAGATGGCACAAGCACACAATGGCACACATGTGCATAAGGTGCTGCATGTGTTTGGAGTACTATTGCTGTGCCTGGAGGTCCTGTTGTGCCAATTCTCTCTCTCTCCCTCTCTGTCTCTGTCTGTCTTTCTGTCTCTCATAGAAAAAATGAATATGATTTGTATGGACACATCATGTGTTGGTACCACCATTTCCCTCCTCCCTGCCCCAGTCTTCAGAGGACCACCTCACTGGGGTTGCTGGTATTTGCCATGGGGATGTACCTTATGTGGTGTGATAGCAGAAGTCAGTCATGGGGACAGATGCTTTTGGGTATGTCCTCCCTATCTGTGGCTCTTACAATCTTTCTGCCCCCTCTCCCATAAAATTCCCTGAGCCATGGTGGGTATGTTTTAAGTCTATTCAGTTATGAGCTCTCAGGAGCTTCTGCTTCGATATGTGCTATGTATCCTCAGTGTCTGTCTCTGTCACCCTGGTGCAGATTGTCAGGCTCTTCATGGAAGCAGCTCTCTTATTCATCTCACCAAATCTTCTCTGGTTTCACATGGGCCTAGGTTGACATGTAATGGGTAGTTATGTTCTCAGGTCTCACTGCCTTCTGAAAAAGAACATGTTTTCCAATGGAAATTGAACTCAGCACAGTTAAACATTGTGTTTGGAGAGGTTTTGATGGATGTAGCACTTTTTTTTTTTTTTTTTTTTTTTTTTTTTTTTTGACAAGGACTACTGGGAGCTTGTCACTGGAGACAATAGTCTTGGTAGCCATGGAATTCTGACCTGGTTCCAAGTTCCAGTCATGGGTACCTTTCCAATGAGCATATTTCGTAGCCATTCAGAAAGCCATTGGTTACCAAACAAAGCTTTGTGCCACCATTGCACAGGTGCCTACATCTTGTTAAGCTGGCTATTTTGAGTAGCTCAGACCCCCGCTTGCTCACAACATTGTTGGCCACATTTCCTCCAGTAGCTCACGTAGCACTTTCCAGCACTAAATGGGCTTACCATGTGGGGACTGGCTCCCTTCAGGGTTCCAGCCAGGTCACTGTTCTATGTCAGCAGTATGTGGTGTCTTCAGCACAATAGCATCTTACTTCTTACCTCAGGCTAATAATCCAGTGCTTTGACAGAATCTGGTCTTGTTTTGAGGACCTCTTAAGTCTCTCCAGTCAACAGCTCAATGTGGGGAGTCACAGCTTTCTTGTGCCAGAGTTTATAGGCCAGAGCCAAATATTTTAAGATTAGGCTTCATACTGTCCTCTCCAGAACCTTCTTACCATATGAACCCCCATGCTATGGTTGAGGGTTATATCTTTTAGTCTTCTATCAAAGATAAAGCTTTCTATGTTAGTAGCACATTTTTGGTTCAATTTTGTGTTCATTTCCCACTAACTTCCCACAACTCTCCCCACTGGCCCTTCCATCCCTACAGCCTGGCCCTCAAGTTGCCTGTCAGTTATGCCAGGAACTCAAGCTGTTCCATATTAGGAACCACAGATAAGAGAGAACATGCACCTTTCGTCTTTCTGTATTTGTGTGAGTTCACTGAGTATGATCTGTTCCCACTCTGTTGACTTTCCTACAAGTTTCATTATATCATTTTTTCTTACTACTGAGTAGAATTCAATTGTGTATATGTACCACAACTTCATTACCCATTTGTCCACTGATGGGTACTTGGGGTGACTCCATTTCTTAGCTATTATGAATTTTATGAGCAGCTGTAAATATGATTGAGCAAATATCTCTGAAGTGAAGCATGGAGCCTTTAGGGTAAATTCCCAGTAAAAGAATAACTGGGTCTGTTGTGCTATTTTTCATCTTTTTCAGAAGTCTCCATATACATTTCCATAGTGGTTGTACAAGTTTGCATTCCCACCAACAGTGAATGAGGTTTCCTCTTTCCCCACATCCTTCCCAAATTTATTGCCACTTGACTTTTTTTCTTTGTGTGTGTGTGTGTGTGTGTGTGTGTGTGTGTGTGTGTGTGTGGTAAGTCCTGCAGACTGTCCGTTTTTATGTGAGAGAGTGTGAGAGAGAGAATGAGAATTGGCATGCCAAGACCTCAGCCATTGCAATCAAACTCCAGATGTATGTTCTCCCTTGTGCACATGGACAATCTTATGTGATTGTGTCACTTTTGTGTTTCTGGCTTATATGGGACCTGGAGAGTTGAACAAAGAGTCTGTAGGCCTCACGGGCAAACACCTTAACCACTAAGCCATCTCTCCAGCCCTGTCCTTTGATCTTTTAATGATCACCATCCTGGCTAGAGTAAAGTGGAATCTCAAAGTTGTTTTAATTTGCATTCCCTGGATGATTAAGGATTCTGAATATTTCCTTAAGTGTGTATTAGCCACTTGGATTTCTTCCTTTGTGAACTCCCTATTCAGTACTCTGCCACATTATTGAGTTTTTTTTTTTCATTTTTAGTGTTTAGTTTTTTGAGTTATTTATAGATTCTAGATATAAGTCCAATGTCAGTGATATAACTGGTAAAGATTTTCTCCCATTACTTGGGTAATCTGTTGGCTCTGCTTATGGTGTGTTTGTGCAAAATCTCTTTAGCTTCATGAGATCCTATTGATTGAGTGGTTGTTTAATTTCCTGGGCTACTGGGGTATTGTTCAGGAAGTGTGTCCCCACTCTTATATTGTGGAAAGTTTCTCCTATTTTTTTCTTCCAATAGTTTAAGAGTTTCAGGCCTTAAAGTGAGGTTTGTAATCCATTTGGATTTGATTTTTCTACATGGTAAGATGAATGGGTCTAGTTTCTTTTTGCAGCAAGTGGTTATCCAGTTTGTCTAGCACCATTTGTTAAAGATGCTATCTTCTTTCCAGTCTACATTGTTAGGGCCTTTGTGGAATATAAAGTAGCTGTAGTTACTTGACCCAAAGCCTGGGTCCTCTATTCTGTTCCATTGGTCTATATTCCTGTTTTTATGCTAGTACCATGCTGTTTTTGTTACTATGACTTTGTAATGTACCTTTAGATCAGGTATGGTGATGTCTCCAGAGGTGTTTCTTTTGCTGAGGATACACTTGGATATCCTAGGCCTGCTGACACTCCATATTAATTTTAACATACTCTTTTTCCATCTCTGTGAAGAATGATGCTATTACTTTTATTGCTATTGCATTAAATCTGTATATTGCTTTTGGTAAAATTGCCATTTTATAAATATTATTTCTACCTATCCAGGAGCATGGAGGTCTTTCAATCTTCTCAAGTCCTCCTCAATTTCTTTCTTGAGTTTTTTTTATATTTTCATTATATAGGTCTTTTATATCTTTGGTTATTGTTATTCCAAGGTATTTGATTTTGTATTGAAAATTGATCAGCCTTGCTAATTTTTTCTGTATATTTGTCCTTTGCATATAAAAAGGCTACTGATTTTTATGTTGATTTTGTATCCTGACACTTTGCTGAAGGAATTTATCACCATTAGAAGTTTTATTGTGGAGTCTTTTGGGTCACTTATGTATAGTATCATGTCATCTGCACACAGGGTAATTTGACTTATTCATTTCCAATTTGTATCCTTTTTATTTTTTTCCCTCTCATCTTATTGCTTGGTCTAGGGCCAAGTACTATGTTAACAGCAGCAGTGAGAGTGGCCACCCCTGTATTGTTCCATATCTCAATGGGAACTTCTTGAGTCTTTCACTATTAAATAACATTTGGGCTTTAGGTCCTTTATATATAGCCTTTATTATGTTGAGATATAAACACTCCACGCCTGTTCTGTCCAGCATTTTGATCATTAAGTGATGTTTTATTTTGTCAAAGGACTTCTGTGCATCTCTTGAAATGATCATGTGGTTCTTGTGTTTTAAGTTTGTTTTTTTTTTAAATGTGGTATATAATGCTAACTGACTTCCATGTGATGAACTGTCCCTGAGTCCCTGGAATGAAACCTGCTTGATCAAAGAGGATAATCTTTCTGATGTGTTGCAGAATTTGGTTTGTGCAGGATATTTTATCTAAATTCATCAGTGATATAGGCTTATAGTTTTCTTACCTTGTGTCTCTGTCAGGTTTTGGTATTACGGTGATGCTAGCTTCATAAAAAGAGTTGGAGAGTATTCTATGTTCTCTAGTTATGTGAAACAGGTTGATGAAAAGTGGTTTCAGTTCTTAAATGAATGTTGGATAGAATTTGGCTAAGAAGTAATCTGGTCCCTGACATTTCTTTGTGGGGATGTTTTTGAATAAATTTTCAATCTCAATGGATGTGATAGGTTTGTTTACAAGATTAATCTGCTCTGAGTTTAGTTTTGGTAGGTGGCGTATGTCTAGGAATTCATCCATTTCTTCCAGATTATCCAATTTTTTGTAGTAGAGGTTTTGGAAGTATATCCTGATGAATCTTCCAATTTCACTGACATTTGTTATGACCACTCCCTTTTCATTGCCAATTTTGTTAATTTGAAACTCCTCTTTTTTTTTTTTATTTGATCAAATTGGCCAAAGTTTACCACTCTTGTTTTTTTTTTTTTTTTCCAAAGAAGCAGCTCTTTGTTTCATCAATTTCCTTAATTGTTTTCTTAGTTTCCAAATCATTAACTTCTGATTCTATCTTAATTACTTCATTCCATCTGGAGGTCTTAGGGTTGGACTCTTCTTGGTTTTCCAAAGCCTTTAGGTAGATGATTAGGTTATTAATTTGAAATCTCCGTCTTTGTTATGAAGGAAATTCAGTGCTCTGATTTTTCAATTTCAGACTACTTCAATGGGGCTCATAAGTTTTGGTATGTTATGTTTTCATAATCATTCAGGTTTAGAAAATTTACAATTTCTTTTTTGACTTATTTCATAACCCATTCATTATTTTAAAATGTGTTGTTCATTCCCCAGAAGCTGGTACAATTTCTGTTTTGTCTTTTGTTGTTAATTTCTATCTGTAAGGTACTGTGGTCCGATATGATGCAGAATGTTAAATTAATCTTCCTAAATTTATGGATGCATGCTTTATGCCTTAATGTATTCTCTATTTTGGAGAAGTCTCTATGGGCTGCTGAGAAGAATGTGTATTCTATGAAATTGTGGTGGAATGTTCTGTAGATGTCTTTTAGGTTTAGTTGATTTATGGTGTTGTTATACTCTTTTACTTTCCTGTTGATTTTCTGTTTGGATTATCTATGTATTAATGGTATTAAGGTACTAATGCTCCCTGCTATGATGGTATTTGGGTTTATTTCTGATTTGTTGTCAAGTGGGTTTTGTTTTATGAACTGTGGTGCACTTGTGTTTGTTAGATATAGATTTATGATTGTGACATCATTTTGTTGGAATGTTCCCTTGATGAGTGAAAAGTGGCCTTCTTTGTCCTTTTTTGATAACTTTTGATTTGAAGTCAGTTTTTCCAGATATTAAGATAGCCACATCTACTTCTTAATTATTTTTATTCCTTGGAAAATTATGGTTCATCCATTCACCCTGAGGAGGTGTTTGTGTTTAGTGGTTAGCTGGGTTTCTTGTAGATAGCAGATGGAAGGATTCAGTTTTATTTTTATTTTTATTTTTGAGATAGAAAGAGATAAGCAGAGAAAGAGTGGGCATTCCAGGACCTTCGGCCTGCTGTGAACAAACTCCAGATACCTGTGCCCTCTGGTTTTTTGATCCACCCTATTAACTTGTGTCTTTTGATGGGTGACTTAAGACCATTACTATTTAAGGTTATATCTGGGATGTTCAATTTAATCCCTGCCATATTTAGGGGCTTTATGAGATTTGGTGCTTTCCTCAGCTTTGTGCATTTTTAAGCCTGCTCTAGCTTTAGTTATTGTGATGTTTGTCTTGTGGGCTGTTGAGATTGGTTGTTAAACTCTTCTGTGTGAATTATTTCCTGAATTATTCTCTGCAGGTTTGGACTTGTGTTTATATAATTACAGAGGTAGATTTTGTCATTGAAAATTTTTCTTTCACCCTTTATTATGAGTGATACTATTTTTATCTTAGAGAGAGCAAGTGACAGAGAGAGGGAGACAGAAAGATAAAGAGACAGAGAGAATTGGCATGTCAGGGCCTTAGCCACTGCAATTGAAATGGCTGGAGTAATTTGGATTGGAAGCCATAATTATTCAACTTTGAAGGATTCCATTCCATACCCTTCTGGCTTTCAGAGTTTCCACTGAGAAATCTGAGGTATTTATGATGGAATTACTTAGTATGTGATGTATTGTTTCTCTCTTGATGCTTTGAGCATTCTGTCTTTGTATTCCTTGTTTAGAGTTTTCATGGTGATGTGCTTTGGAGAGTTTCTTCTTTGGTCCAGTTTGTTTAGAGTTCTGTGTGCTTTTTGCGTCTGGATGGGTCTCTCTTTTGAATGGTGGGAAAGTTTTATCCAATGACTTTGTTGAATACGCTGTTCATGTTTTTGGTATGAATTTCTTCCCCTTCTGGTATGATCCAGATGTTTGGTTGTTTTAGCATATCCTACAGTTCCCTCATGTTCTCTTCACATGCTTTTTTGAATTTTTCAAAGTTTTGACTACCAAACTATTTCTTCTGTCTTGCCTTCCAGATCTGATGTTCTCTCCTCCACCTAATTAACTGTGTTAGTGAGCTATTCTACAGAGAATTTAGCAAGCTCTATTTGGTTTATATTTTCCATTGTCTCCATGTAGTTCCAATTTCAGGCTGTGGTTTTATTTCCTTGATGCTTCATGGAATTCATTCACACAATTATGTCTTCACTAAGCTTAACCAGCTGGTTATTGAGATCATCTATTTTTTGGCTCACCTTAAGTTCATTTATCTCTCTTTTGAGGTCTCTATGGTTTTCTTCAATTAAGTTAAGCTTAGTGATGAAAGCTGTGTCCAATAAAAGATTATTTCACTTAATTTCATGTACTTGATTGTTGACTTTTTGATGGCTTGCTTGGTCAGGGTAAATAAGCTTATTGTGTTTTCATTTTGGTATTCAATTTCTATTGTCTCCTCTACATTTTCATTGGAGACTACCTTTGTGGAATTAGGCAGCGTTGGTGGAGAACTTCAGTTTATTGTCTTACATTATTTTAATTTTATTTGGCAATGGGATCTACCCATCCTGGGGTAAAACACTGTTTTATTAAGGATTATTTCCCTTGTAGGATCTTCAGTGAGTATTCTGTTTTAGGTTCAACTCAGATTGGAAAGTTATGTTTTGTTTCCATGGATACATGGGTTGTGGTGGTTGCACATATGACTGTCATTCTGGGCTGGTGGCAGAGAGAAGAGCTGTGGTTGGACATTTGGAATCTTTTTAGTCCTTGACCAGAGTTGTGCCTTCCTATGGGGTCTTAGGGCTTGGGTCAGCTCTCCTACTATATCCAACTGACCATATCTTAAAGGGATCACTGTTATTCTTTGGTGGGTGGTTACCATATATTCCTATGCTTCCTTGGAAAGGAAAGATGTATCAAGGGGGCATTGATGGGCACTTGCCATAAGTGTGGAGGGAAGCAGGGGCAGGGAGTGGTTTGTGCAGCATCAGGCTCCAAGAACAAGGTTGGACCTCTGTTTGTGGAGTTGATACCAATTGTGTGCACAGGCCCCAGCATTGCAGAGCCCCTCAGCAGCACCCGACCCACCTCACACTCAGGCACACTTAAGGAACTGATTCCAACAAATGGAGTCCCTCACCAGCCTAGAATGTTCAGACCCCACACACTCATAGCCTTGATCACCTCACCCATGGAGAGTGTGCAGATCCCATGTGCAGATACCCTCACCTGGCTGTGGTCCTGGACATGCTGAGCCCCTCTCCAGGCTAGAATGCACAACAGAAATACACTTTCAGCAACCTCACTAAGGAGGGCCCCCAGTAGAATGGGAGCAGGGAGGAGGACAAAGATGGTACCAACACATGATGTATCCATATGAAATATGTTCTTAATAAAATAATAATAATATTAAGACAAAAACTGAAAAAAATATAAGATTATTGTTGTACATTAAAGCTTTTATCCTCAGTCATGTTAAATATTTACATCATTGAGATTAACTTGGGAAGCATATCTATATATAAATATATCTATATATAAATAAATATATAAAATTAACCATTTGACAATGTTCCCTTGTATATTTTATTATAGTGGTTCCCCAGGTTAGCTTGAGTTGCATATGTTAAAAACACAATGAATGTTCAGCATCATATTGCAATGTGATACAGATCTGTAAAGTGAAACAAAATTTTACATTGTTGATTTCCTAGTGATTAACTTCTGAATAGAATTAAGAAAAATTATTTTATTATGTTATTACTTTATTGAAAAGAAAATTAGACAGAACTCAGTAAGACAATGATAATCCACAGATCAAAATCTAGAGCCACTCAGTGGTATTTAGCTGGTTTTATTCAGATCTGAAAGCTCAAGGTCATGTGAAGTCCATGTCAAGATGGAAATAAGTAGATGGTCAGGATCAGATGAGCTTTGCCTCCCTCTCAATATTGGCCCTGGGGCTCTCTCTCTCTTCCAGGGGTAAAACACCATAAATTCTCTCAGCGATATAAGAAATTTCAATACTTTTCCACTGAAGTTAGCTTCATTACACAAAATTTTATGATTGCATACTTTAATTGTACCCATGATTCTATGCCATCACTATAAAAGCATAAATTATTTATAATAGTTTTATACATTGAGTAGATATCTGGACCAACAACTTAATATTCATCTTTTCATTTCTAAACAATTTTGAATATTATAGTTTTTAAAAATATTTTTAAAAATATTTTATTTATATTTATTTGTTTGATAGAGGAGAGACGGAGAGAGAGAGAGAGAGGGAGAAAGAGATTATGTGTGCCAGGGCCCCCAGCCACTGCAAGTGAACTCCAGGTGCATGTGTCCTCTTGTGCATCTGTCTAACGTCGGTCCTTTGGCTCGGCAGGCATACGACTTAAACACTATGCAATCCCTCCAGCCCTTAAAAATATTTTTATTCATTTGAGACAGAGAGATAGAAAGAATCAGATAGAGAGAGAAATGAGTGTGGGAACACCATGGTCTCCAGTCACTACAGACAGTCCAGATTCATGCTTCTTTTTGCATCTGGCTTGACATGTGTACTGGGAAATCAAACACAGGCTGTCAGGGTTTGCAAGCATGCAGCTTTACACACTGACCAATCTGTCCAGCCCCAGACAATTATTACAGTTTTGATTTTCCATATGTATTTTAAGATCTGTTTTAAATTTCACAAAATCTCCTATTTTGTCACCCACTGTACTTCAACCCCTTTGCATTCAATCTTCCATGTCCTACTTGCTTCTTTTGTTGAAGACTTTTATTATACCCTTTAAACTCCAAGGCCTGAGACTCATAAGTTACTGTAAAATGTCCTTTCCCAACAACAAAACAAAACAAAACAAAAATTCTTACTATATTTTTGCTGATTATAACCTATCTCTGTTTTGAAATATTTATCCTACTAATTTTATAAAGCCTCTCCAATTTTAGCTACATATTTTCTCTCCAATAAGCCTATAAAATCCAAGAGTATACATTATTGATATCAGGAAAAACAAGTGAAGGACAACTTTAAACAAAATGCTGTTTTTGGACAATGGGCTCAGCACTAAGTGAGCCATCTCTGTCATACCCTCTAAGGCTTAGGGGCCATTGGGAAATAGGTTACAATGAGAATGTAAGGGCCGAAGAAAAGGACATAGTGCTTTGCACTACTACCTTCCAGATACAAAGTGATTGTGGCATCATAGTGGCTGACACTACCTACACAAAATGAGCATAGTAGGAGGGAAAATGATGGCATCAAAATGACCAGGGACGATTTAGGAATAAGGGATTCAGTGGATGGTGTATAGAGAAGCAAGGACAAGGCAGGGAGGTAGGACAGGATTGTTAGCATGGGACATTGTACGTATGCGTGGAGGTTTTCAATAAAGACGTTGAAAAAGAAGTGTTGTATTTGAAGTCTTAGATCCCTTTTTATTTCCTACTTGATTTATTTTCTAGGCTTTATGATTAACCCCAGCCAACATATCTTTAAATGTGCTAAATCACATTCAGCAATGATAGGTGATTATGGTGTGAGAGTTTTCAGAATATTTATTCTGACATATTTCCAGCAGTCGAAGTAATAATTTGTTTTTAAATGCAAATAAATGACAGCTACAATGGGTTTTAGGATTACATAGAGAGTAGCACAGCCAGGGAGTGAAGGTGATGACAGGATGGGGACACACAGGGAGGTGGAAGTCATTTATTGTGGCTGCCCTTCTCATTATACATCATGTAATTCTGTGATAGCCGCAGCTTTGCTATGCCACTGGAACTCGGGCTGAGGTTATCTAATGAAAATAAAATACTAAAATCATTTTCCATATGAGAAATTTTTGTGCTTTCATTAATCCTCAAAAGATAATTCCCAGGTGTGGTGACACACACCATTAATCCCAGCATTGGGAAGGCAGAGGTAGGAGGATCATTGTGAGTTCACAACCAGCTTGGGACTACAGAGTAAATTCCTGGTCAGCCTGGGCTAGGGTGAGACTGTACCTTGAAAATAAAACACAAAACAAAACAAAAACAATCATACAATTCACAATTTGGATATTGTGAATTTGGATATTACAGTTTCAGAAAGAAGTTTAAGGTCAACGGTTTCATTCCACTTCATTCAGTGGAAGAAGGGTAAACTTTATTTTATGAACATTTCAAGTAATTACTTTTACTAGATGAATTTTTAAATTTGTTAAATGTAGAAAATAAGTAGATCTGCCCACATTTTGGGGGGTTGTGTTGATATTTGCATTTCTGGAAGTTTTGATTCTTTACTTTTTATTTTAACTTTATACAGCTCACCCAAAAAAATTCAACAGAAACAAATCACAGAAATAATTTTATTTAACTTATTTTTAGCTTAAATAATTTAGCACCACTCATAGACTTTACCTAAATTCCTACTGCTCTATTTGTTAATAACATGCTGCATATCTTTTTTTTTTTTTTTTTTTTTTTTTTTTTTTTTTTTGAGGTAGGGTCTCACTCTGGCCCAGGCTGACCTGGAATTTACTCTGTAGTCTCAGGGTGGCCTCGAACTCATGGCGATCCTCCTACCTCTGCCTCCTGAGTGCTGGGATGAAAGGCGTGCTCCACCATGCCCGGCTTAACATGCTACATATCTTAACACTATCATTCACAAAGGTATACAGTGAGTTAAAATTACATTTGTTTTTGACTGTTGTTTATTTTTTCTTCCTGTACAGAACATCCAGAGGTGGAAAATGAAATCCTGTAAAAATCAACTACAGTCCTCTTAAAAATAATCCAATGTTTTATGAAAAGTAATAGGAAAAGACAACAGTTTTCTGTAAGGAATTTGAAAACATTGAGATTGTATGTAAAATGCAATGCATTATTATACTGTGAAATACATTAGATTTGATTTGTGGTTCTTATGATGTCAGATGTACATGGCTTAAGATTATAACTGTAACTTACAATATTTTTCTAAGAAGCAGCCAGAAGTTATACTGTGATCAAGCTAAAATGGCATGTCAAATAATTATTAAAAATAATCCACCAAGTTTCACTGTACAAATGCTAGTACTTTCTAAGATATTAAATTATTTATCTCTTCTAGTAAAAAAATGGCATCAAATAGAAAAAAAAATCTCAGTAACTTTTCCTTCCTATTTGAACACCTAATATAATATAGCTTTATAGTTGACAGATTGAAGGATTGTCTATGTCTTAAAACAAATTATCTATAAACATAGATAGACTGACTATTTTAGCAATCCTTATGCCCTTTACTTAATTTGCCTCACTTTCATGACAAGAACTTCCACAATAAGTTGGAAGCACAGATCAAAGTTGACAGCTGTATCATTTCTTGTTCCTCTAGGGAAAGCTTTAAATCTTTCACAATGGTTGTGATATTAGGTGTGGATATTACATAAACACTATTTATCATATTAAGAAAATTCCTTTCATTCTTAGTATGCTTTTTTATTCATAAGTAGATGTTAAAATTTTCCATTAATTTTTCAAGTTTGTTATAATTATATTTTTTCCTAATTTTGTTGCTGTGAGCAAATAGTGTTGCTTGGTTTTATCCTTTTGAAATTCTGTTGTACTCTTTGACTAAATCCTCCTTAAAATATTAAGGTTTTAAATAAATCCTAAATCCTCCTTAAAATATAAGGGTTTGAGACTACTTAAATGAACTATTGCACTTGATTCACTAGTGTTTTTTTTTAAATAGTTTTTATTTATTTATTTTCCAGTAGAGGGAGAGAGACAGAGAAAGGGAGAGGAGAAAGAGAAAGAAACAAAGAGAGAGAGAGGCTGCATGTGTGTGCACATGAGCATGCCAACACCTCTATCTGCTGCAAATAATTCCAAATACATGTGCCACATTGTGCATCTTTCTTTACATAAGTACTGGGAAATTAAATCAGGGTCATTAGGTTTTGCAGGTAAGCGCTGAGCCATCTCTCCAGCCATGTAACCCATTTTCCTTCTGAGTTCTATGACATCACAGCTTTATTATCAATCTGAATTCCCCAATTCAGTTACTTTATTCTTCGCTTTTTCATCATATATATATGGAGAGAGAGAGAGAGAGAGAGAGAGATTTATATCTGAATGAACTTTATTAAGAATTGTCCTATGGTATAACCTATATGATATTAGGCAAGATGTTCCATGTATAATTTAAAAACAATATTTTATTCTGGGATTGGGCATTATTTTATATATTAGTATACTTACTCTATTGTTCAAAGTTTGTCTTTTTCTTTCTTTCTTCCTTCCTTCCCTCCTTTCTTCTTTCCTTCCTTCCTTCCTTTCTTCTTTTTGGGTTTGAGACATGATCTCAGTCTGTGAGCCTGGTGATTGAGAACTCACTATGTATACCAGGCTTACTTAAATTCAGGGTAATCTGTTTGCTTCAGACTCCTGAGTGCTAGGATTACATGTGTGATCCACCACTCTCGGTTCTATTTATTTATCTTCTTTATATGTTTTTTGTTGGTTAGTAAAAATGCAGTACTAAAGTTTCCAAATATTTTAGAATAGGCTATTCCATGCTTGTTAGGTATGCCCAAAACCTGAGATCAAAGTCATCCTTAATTATACAACTCTGAGTTTGAGACTATCCTAAGTTATTGAAGAAATTTTCTCAAAAAGGTTTTTTTTTTTTTTTTTTTTTTTTTTTTTGTCTCACACTAGCATTGTTCCCATTATGAACTTTTGGATATCAATTAGATGTGATATGTTTTTTTAATTCCTTTCACCTTTGAGCTATATGTGACTTTAGGATCAACACATTGTCTAGAAGCACAACATACTATAATAATGCCATTCTTTCAGTGCAGTTTAATTTATGACTGTAATTCATTTATATTCAAGTTCATTACTGAATATGAATTTTCTTCTTATGTCCTTTCACTATTTTTCCATTTATCCTTTTTATGGTGCCCAGCTGTTCTCATACTACATGTGTTTGTGTTCAATTTAATTTCTTATCAGTAGACTATTGCATTATCTGTTCCTTTCCATTTTTGAATAATTTAAGCTAAGTTTCTATTGGTTTCCATGAGGAATCAAGATTACATATTCAATCTATAAAAGTTGAGTTTGATTAGAATTTAACATTAGTACATAAAGTTTGTTTTCTCTATTCCTACACAGTTATCTACCATTTACATTGTCTTTGTTAAAATAATATGGTGATACATTCAGCATTGTTAATATAGATTTACAATGTTATATTATGAAAACCAAAAGTATAATACTAGCCTTATCAATATCTATGAACTTACTTTGGTCTGTTGTTTTTATTTTCTCATGTGGCTTAAATTTTAGAATAGGGAATTTTGATTGTCCTGTCCTTACTTTGCTGATACCTCCGTTTTCCTTCTTTTGACTCCTATTGCTTTTCCAAATGCCTGCAGGAAGACAGGTTGCAAGAAGTTTCTTGCCGGGGGTGGCCCCTGTGAAGGCAGAGAAAGAACCCTTTCCAGTTCAATCTACATGTTTCTGGTGGCTGTTGGACAACCACTGTCTTACAACAACTGGAGATGCTTACATCTCAATTGCCTCCTCACACAGTCTTCTTTTCTCTTTCTAAATTTTCCCACCAACTGTAAGTACTTGTTAACCAGTATGAGGCCCACCTATCACAGAATGGTCTCATCATTAGATACTACCATTCCTTGTATCTTCAAACACATTTTTTCCAGACAATGCCATGTTTTGAGGCTCTCATTAGACATATTTGCTGGACTATAATTCAGACATTGCATATGAATATTTAAATTTTTACTGATTTGCTTGAAGCATAAGACATCAAAACCTCAATTCATTTTCCTGAAACATTCTTTGCCTCTTAAATGCCATTTAGTGTTAATTCTTTGCCATGTTATATCTCTTAGGCTTCTTAATGTGGTCGAGACTCAGTATATTACAAATCGCTTCCTATTTTTCTCATGTTTTCAAATCAATTATTATAAGAAACACGGAATTTTTAGTTAGCTTATAGACATGTTTATAGCATATCAAATATATTACTTAATATTAACATGTTATAACAATATTTTTCTCAAAATATCTCTTATAGAAAGTAACACAAAATTTTAAAGATAAAGAATTAGTTTGTGCAACAAATACATAGTTGATAACATTCTAATATTGCAAGTTTTCTGGTTCTAAGTATTTAGCTTTGTTAATTACATTCTGCATCTAAGTCTTCATGGATGAGGATTGGAATTGAGATATATGGAAGTAAGTTCCGAGGTCACTTTTCTATACATAAATTTGAGTATATATGCTTGTTTTTCCTAAGATTGAAGAAACTGTAGACAATACATGAATTATAAAAAATATAACTATCAAGTTTTAAATCTCTTGATGAGAAGGAACTGTCTGTACTTTATTGCATACATAAACCTAAGCTAACAAGTAAGTTTATTTCCTTGCTTAACAGGATTTTTGCAAATGTTATATATGATTAAGTTTCAGAGACAAGAATATAATATGGGCAACACTACATGACTGTGTCTGTATGTATAATTAATTTATTATCAATAAATTTTAATTGTAAGGAACAGATATTTGACATTTAACATATAAGCTACCATGCTATTTATATCAATTAACACACTTATCCAGTGTCAATTAGTAGTTTAAGAATTAATTGCTATGGAATTGATTTGTCAGAGAGTACATTTTAAATGTTAATGTAATAAAATCCATTATAATTACAAGGAAGGCATAAAATTATTCATGTGAACATTTATGCAATATTATGTGTGAAATAATCAATAGCAAATAAGTTATGAATATATATGAATCTACACCAGAATACTTTTAAAAATACAAAATTTATAAAAAAACATGTTTAAGAACTCAATATCTAAATATTAGTTATTAATATATCTGTACTTTATTGATTATCTTATGTATTAATTTTTGTTCTATTTTGCCATCATAGTTGTTGAAAAAATGTGCAGGGCAATAGAAATATATAAGATGGAGGTTTAGTTAGGATTTGTGAGAAGAACACCTATGAATTACTATGACATACTTTAAGATTCTACATGCAATACTATCACGGTGTTTATTTATGGATTAGGAAACAATTGCTCTGTTTTAATATGGGCCGTTTCCTGAAATAATTTCTACTGTAAACAATGAAACCTCAAACTCAAAATGGAAACTGGCTGATGTGAAAGTAGTATGAACTTCTTTCTTTTATTTTTTTCTGTATTAGTTATATACATACTCAATGTGTAAACAGAACATGTTGATCCCATCTTTAGCTTCCTCCCTGTCCTCCCTCCTCCAAAGGGACCCTCCTCATTGGGTATTGTGGGTCCTGCATTGTGGAAGTAGCCATCAGTTATGGGGAAGAAGCAATGTCTCTGTGTATAATGTCCCAACTTGTAGCTCTAAAAATATTTCCACCCCTTCTGGAATTTCCCTGAGCCATGTTGGGTTCATTTTAGATCTACTCAGGTGATGAGGTCTAGGGATGCTCTGTGTCTCTGGATCTCTGGTTTGGTAGTAGTTGAGTGTTCCCTGTGTCTATCTCCTTCATCCTTCTGCTGGTACTAGGTTCACCAGGGAAGCAGTACTCTTGCTCATTTCCCCAATTACTCTAAGGTTTCAGTAAGGGCCCTGGTAAGGTGCCATGGCCTGATTCTCTCCTCCGGTTCTGCTTTTATCTGAAAAAGAGAAGCAGATTCTCCAACAGAAAATGAAGCTTCTGAGTCACTTAGACTTTGAGTTGCTTGAACAGATGTTGGCCATTTCCCCCAGTTGCTCATGTATCACTTTCTGGCACCAGATAGAGTAACTGTCTGAGGAATAACTCTCTTCCAGATTCCATCCAGGTCTCTCCATGTTCCATTCCAACAGCATATGGTGTCTTCGACAGTAGGGTCTTATCATTAAATTTTGTGGGTAATCCAGTGTTCTGCTGAAGTTTGTCTTCTTTTGGGAAACCTTGTAGGTCTCTATGATCAAGAGCTCATTATGGATGTTAACCATATCTTGGTACTGGTAGTTATAGGCCAGTGCCAAGGGAAAAGAAGCAAGAAAAAGATAGGTAATATAAAAGAGAGGGAGAGGAGAGAGAGAGAGGGAGAGAGAGAGAGAGAGAGAGAGAGAGAGAGAGAATCAGAAGAAGAATAAGGTTAGTCTTCATCATACACT
This sequence comes from Dipus sagitta, assembly GCA_036346955.1. Classification (NCBI taxonomy): domain Eukaryota; kingdom Metazoa; phylum Chordata; class Mammalia; order Rodentia; family Dipodidae; genus Dipus; species Dipus sagitta. Next base: position 80,549,938 of record CM070783.1, on the reverse strand, counting down.
CTCCAGGGCCCTTTTGGTTCAGGTGTTCTCTCTGAGGATCTGATAATGGTTCAACCATTTAATCTGTCTCTCAGGCTATAGAATTTTGTGGTACCAGTTTCATTTGGTCCAGTTTTATGCCCTCCCCCACTTACCTTTCCCTCTTGCCCCACCCTTAGTATTATCTGGTCCTCAAGATGCCTATTAGGTATGTCAGCATCTCAAGTAGATCCAGGTTAGGATCCGCAGATAAGTGAGACCATGTGATGATTGTCTTCTGTGTTTGGGTGAGTTCACTGTGAATGATCTGTTACAAGCTCAAAGATTTTTCTTCAAATTACATTATGTAATTTTTCCTTACTGCTGTATAGTATCCCATTGCGTAGTTATACCACATCTTGGTATTCCATTTGTCTAATGATGGACACATTGGTTGATTCCAGTACTTAGATACTATAAATCGAGCAGCTATAGTCATGGTTGAGCAGACCTCTCTGAACTGAGGCATAGAGCTTTTACGGTAAATGCCCAGTAAGGAAATAACTGGGTCTGTTGGTAACTCTATAGTCAACCTTTTAGGAGACTCCATATTGCTTCCCATAGTGTTTGTACCATTTTACATTCCCACCTACAGTGAATGAAGGTTCCTATTTATCCACATCCTCACCAGCATTTGTTTTCATTTACATTTTTAACATTTGATATCCTTTCTAGGTTAAGACAAAATCTCATAGTTGTTTTAATTTACATTTCCGTGATGGTTAGAGATGTTGAATATTTTCTTAAGTGTGTGTTTGCCATTTGGACATCTTCCTCTGAGAATTCTCTGCTCAGTCTCTGCCCCATTTTGTGAGTGGGTTGCTTGATTTTTTATTATTTAGGATTTGAGTTATTTGTAGATTCTGGTAATTAGGCCTCTGTCAGTTGCATACCAGCAAAAATTTCTCCCATTCTGTGGCTCTGCTTATTGTATGTTTATCTGTGAAGAAACTTTTAAGCTTCATGAGATACTGATGGTTAGGTGGTTGTTTAATTTCCCAAGCTACTGCGATTTTGTTCAGGAATGTTTTTCCTACTCCTATATCACGGAAAGTTCCTCCTATTTTTTCTTCCAGTAGTAGCAGAGTTTCCAACCTTATATTGAAGTCTTTGATCCATTTGGACTTGATTTTTGTTCATGGCAAGATGTGTGGATCTAGTTTCATTTTTCCTGCATATGGTCATCCAGTTGGTACAACACCATTTGTTGATGATGCTGTCTTTTTTTAAGTCTACATTTTTAGGGCCTTTGTCAAATATCAAGTAGCTATAGTTACTTGACCCAGAGTTCAGGTACTCTATTCAGTTCTATTGGTCTATAATCCTGTTTTTATGCCACTACCAACTTGCTTTTATTACTATGGCTTTGAAATATAGCTTTAGATTAGGTGCGGTGATGCCTCCAGAGGTGTTTCCTTTGCTGAAGATGTGCTTGGATATCTGAGGCCTGCTGCCATTCCATATTTATTTTGAGATCATTTTTTCTATCTATGTGAAGAAAAATGTTGGGATTATTATTGGTATTGCATAAAATCTGTATATTCCTTTTGATAAGATTGCCATTTTCACAATGTTAATTCTGCCTATCCAGGAACAGGGGAGGTCTTTCCATTTTCTCAAGTTCTCAATTTTTTCTTGAGTGTTTTTATGTTTTCATTATATAAGTCTTTCACGTCTTTGGTTAATGTTATTCCAGCGTATTTTATTTAATTTTTTTGTTCTTGTTATTGAAAATGTGACAATGTTGCTAATTTCTTTCTCTGTATCTTTGTCTTTTGCATATAGAAAGGCTACTGTCCTGTGCATTGATTTTGCATCCTGCTACTTTGATGAAGGAATTAACCACCTTTAAGACTCTTGAGATGGAGGTTCTTGGGTCATTTATGTATGGAATCATGTTGTCTGCAAATAGGGCTAACTTAAATTCTTCCTTTCCAATTTGTATCCCTTTTATTTCTTTCTCCTGTCTTATTGCTTGAGCTAGGACTTCTGGTACTATGTTGAAGAGCAGAGGTGAGAGTGGGCACCCCTGTCTTATTCCTGATGTCAATGGGAATTCCTTAAGTCTCTCTCCATTAAGTATTATTTGGGCTTTAGGAACTTTATATATAGCCTTTATTATGTTGAATCATAAACCATCCATCCATGCCTATTCTCTCCAACGTTTTGAAAATGAAGTGATATTGTATTTTGTCAAAGGCCTTTTCTGCATCTATTGAAATGATCATGTTGTTTCTGTGTTTAAGCTTATTTATGTGGTGTGTGTTACATTGACAGATTTCCATATGCTGAAATATTCCTATGTTCCTGGGGTGAAACCTACTTGATCGAGGTTTTTAATGATTTTGATGTGCTATTGAATTTAGTTTGCAAGGATTTTGTTCGGGATCTTTAAATATGAGTTCATCAGGGAAATAGGCCTATAGTTTTCTTTTCTTGTGGCATCTCTGCTTCATAAAAGGAGTTGGAGAGCTTTCCATGTTCTTTGATTATTTGTCACAGTTTGAGGAAAATTGGTTTCAGTTCTTCCATGAAGGTTTGATAGAATTCACCTGAGAAGCCTTATCTTCCTGGACTCTTCTTTTTGGGTAGGTTTTTGATTACCTTTTCCATCTCATTGGGTGTGATATGTTTGTTTAGCAGATTAATCTGCTGAATTTCACTTTAGTAAGGTAGTATGTGTTCTGGAATTCAACCATTTCCTCCATTTTATCCAGTTTTGTGGAGTAGAGGTTTTTGAAATAAGTCCTGATGATTCGCCAAATTGTCCTTATGTCTGTTGTGATCTCTCCTTTTTCATTTCTAATTTTGTTAATTTGAAGCATCTCTTTTTTTGCTTGATCAAATTTGTCAGGGGCTTGTCGATCTTCTTTATTTTTCAAAGAACCAGCTCTTTTTTCATCAATTTTCTTAATTGTTTTCTTAGTTTCCAATTCATTAATTTCTGCTCTGATCTTAATTATGTCTTTCTGTCTAGAGTTTTTTTGGGTTGGATTATTATTGTTTTACCAATGCCTTTAGGTGGGTGATTAGGTTATTAACTTGGGATCTCTCTGTCTTTGTTACGAAGGCAATTACTGCTGTGAAATTTCCCCTAAGGACTGCCTTCATTATGTCCCATAAGTTTTGGCATGATATGTTCTCACTGTCATTCAATTCTAGAAATTTTTCAATTTTTTTTTATTTCATCCACTACCCATTTATTGTTTAAAAGTGTGTTGTTCATTTTCCAGGAGCTGGTAGGATTCCTCGCACATCTTTCATTATTAATTTCTAGCAATACAGTTTGTGATCTGATATCATGCAGGAAATTGTGTCATTCCTCCTACATATATTAAGGCAGGCTTTATGGCCCAGGACATGTTCTTTTTTGGAGAAGGTTCTATGGGCTGCTGAGAAGAATGTGTAATCTGTGGATTTTGGGTAGGATGTTCTGTAGATGTCCGTTAGGTATTATTGATCTATAGTGTTGTTGAGCTCTCTTACGTCCCTGTTAATTTTCTGTTTGGATGATCTGTCTATTGCTGATAGTGGACTATTGAAGTTCCCAACTATGATGGTGTTGGTGGTTATTTCTGTTTTGCTTCCAAGTAGGTTTTGTTTTATGAATTGTGGTGCACCTGTGTTTGGATCATAAAGATTGATGATTGTGATATCCTCTTGTTGGATCACTCCCTTGATAAATAAGACTTTGCCTTTTTCTTTTTTTTTATTACTTTTTGGTTTGAAGTGTATTTTATCCAATATTAGTATAGCTATATCTGTTTGTTTTTTTTTTTTTTCATAGGGAAAATTCTAGCCTGCTGGCCTGGATCTGAGAAGCCTGCAGGAAGTGAAGGAGGATCTGGTCTGTGAATGGCAGTGGGTGGGAAAGTGGTCAAAAGTGTGGAGGTCCCCAGTGGTGGGAAATCTTAAGATGGGGGGTGGGGACTGTAGCCTGCTGACCTGGACCCTAATAGCTTTCAGGAAGTGCAGGATGACATTGTCCATGCACTGCAGGGCTTCAGAGGGGTCAGAGGTAATGCATGAAAGGCCCTGGTGGCAGGAAATCTGAGGGAGGGAGAATCCTCACCTGCTAGCTTGAGTTAGCTTAGCCTGTGGGTAGTGCAGGAGTAACCTGGTGTTGGGGGGCTGGGATAGCTGATAGAGGGGATTAGGGGACTGGGGGGCTACCAGAGAGCATGGGAATCAGAAGATTCCCTAATTTGCTCCTCTGTTCCATCCCACTGGAGGACTACTTGGACCTTCAAACCCCTAAAATCCCCAAAGAGTTTGCATGGTTAGGCAGATACTATCTTGACTGGAAGTCTCAACTGCTCCAAAAATAGTATCTACTTCTTAATGCCTAAATCAGTGTTACACGTGTTCCTAATGTTATCAAGGGGTGAGGTTTCCTCTCTCTCTCTGTCTCATTTTCCCTCTATCATCCTTCCCTTCTCCTTATCCCCATCACTCCCCTCTTTCCCCTTCCTTAGGAGCAATTTTCCTCCAGGTTGGCAATGCACAGAGATGTCCCATTATATATATATATATATATATATATATATATATATATATATATATATATATATTATATGCTATAGAGTATACATAGTATATACTTTTATATAATATATATATATATTATTTTATATTACTACAGCAGATATATATATATATGTGTGTGTGTGTGTGTGTAAATTTTTCTTTAAAAAAGGTATCACATGCAGGGGCTTGTCTGTCTCACCATACTCAGATGCCTTTAATCAATGAGTGCATACGAACAGGAAGATATAGAATAAACATATATGTTTTATATATCTTTCTTTATGCACAGTAGGGGGCCTGGATGGAGAAGCCCAGATGCATGCCATCTAGGTGGGATGAATCCATAGGACAAAGAAACAAAGATCAAAGAACAATATGAACACACACACACACACACACACACACACACATTCATGTACACAGAAACCCACACTCATATAAGTAACTATGAGCTGCTTGTTTGATTGTCTCTAAACAGAGGTTGCTATCAGCACACTTCATGTGCTGAGAGATGAGAGCTACATGTAGACAGACACACTCATCTTTTTTTAGTCACAGAATATTATGCCTAGGACCTTCCACAAATACCTATGACTGTGGTTCCTCTAGTATCTTAGTTGAAATTTCATAGTATTTTCATAGAACCTATGTATACATTTCTTTTTTAAATTTTTTTGTTTATTTTTATTTATTTATCTGGGAGTGACAGACAGAGAGAGAAAGAGGCAGAGAGACAGACAGACAGAAAGAGAGAGAGAGAGAGAGAGAGAGAGAGAGAGAGAGAGAGAATGGGAGCATCAGGGCCTCCAGCCAATGCAAATGAACTCCAGACGCATGCACCACCTTGTTCAACTGGCTTACGTGGGTACTGGGGAACATAGCCTCAAACTAGTGTTCTTGAGCTTCACAGGCCTATATATACATTTTTGTGTACTTGTCTGATGCATATTTTTAAGAAAGGGATAATAGTTAATGACCTAAACTTCTACCAACTAGGTCAAGAATGTGAATTAAGTAATATGCTTGTGTCTATCAATGGAACACATAATTAAGCACTGTGAATAACAAACATATTTTTACTTATCATGGCTAAGTCACATGCTCACTCCCATTTCCCCCTAAAAGTCTGGGAATTAAACAAAACAAAATCAGGATGAAGAGGACCTAAGAAAAAAGAATTAAAAAAAATAATAAAGCCAACAATAAGAAAATATAAAACTCAGTGCTTTACTACTCCATTTTATATTTGGACTCCAGTGTCAATAGGTTTGTACTCCTGCTATAAATAACAAAACCAGTGGACACTTATGTGCACAAATATGCTAAGAACTTTGATTAAAGAAAATACACCAAGGAAAGAGAAAAAACACTCACTCCCACTAAAACAAACAAAGAAAACATAGTCCATGTCTTAGTATTTCTAAAACTACAATCTAGTAGACATAAAACCATGTTTTATTTATTTATTTATTTTTTCAAGGGCAAGGAACTTTATTTCAGGCTTATGCTCAGTCTCTTGATTTTACCAACACAGTGTATCCAAACAAGAGCCCTGAGTAGCAGGATAGTAGGGTTTTTATAGGGATTTGAACATAGAAGAAGGAGACGGGTACATGATTGGTTGATTTAAACAGTAACTGTACTTATATTCTTCTGATTGGTTTAGGATATTGGCGGGCAAATTTGGGGCTAGGGGAATTCCAGGCAGTTTAGCTAATCTTCATTGTGATTGGCTAAGTGGACAGCAGTAACATTTGTGTGCTTCTAATTGGCTGGGGCAGAAAGGCATAAGGGACAAGTCCTGGGTCTCAGGCATGTCCTGGGCATGTCTAGGGGCTGGCTTAAAACTCAGACCTAGCCATGGCAGTGCCCTACTGAAGCCTGTCATGGCATCAGTCTAGTTTCTGGGTCCTTTATTCCCCCCTCTCCTTGTACCATGAGGAGTCAATCTTGGTTCCTGATTGGGTTAGTGAGTGGAGTCTAATGGTATATACTGTGATCTTAAAACCATAAGCTGTACTGTATTAATGTGTTCCCTAACAAAAGCAACTAATCTATTAATAATGCAAGGTCCTATTGTGATTAGCAACAAAAATAAAAGTAATGGCCCTGCTAAATTAGACAGCAGAGTTGTTAACTATGGGGAATGACTGAACAATGACTCAAACCATCCTCTATCAGCTTCTCTTTATTTCTTTCATTTTTCCAAATTCTCTCATAAATTCACCATTGAATCTCTAATTATACCCGATTGGTTGATGTAAAAACCACATTCTTCCCTTAAGGCCACACATAGTCCCCCTTGCTGGAGGAATAAGTCCACCCCCATCTATTCTGTAATACAACCTCAGCAAGGGAATCTACATTTTTCTCTAAGTGAGTAATGGACATTTCCAGCCTTTGAATGTCTAAGTCTATACTTTCTCTCAACTCATTGTAATGTTTTCCTTGAAGGGTGAGTGCTGCAATGTCTGTTCCTGCCCATCAGGTCTGCATTGGGAAATGTTGTCACCAACCGGACAGTAAATAAGGCACCTGGATCATACCCAGTTCCGTAGAGTCTTATTCCCCAGGCCTTTCCATTATCCCAGGATACCTGTGTCCCTTTTTCTGTAAACTTGAGAGAAACTAAATTACAGGTCTCATTTCCTTTCAAAGGGGGGAGACAACATGATCCATTTTGGTCCCTGGTCTGGTTCAGGGTCATGGTTATAAGGTCCCCCTGAGTAGGCAGGTTCCAATATCCGGTAGACACACATTGCCAGCCAGCACAGTAGAAGGGTTCAGGCCCCCCCACAGCCTCCTTTGATTCTTGCTTTCCCTAAGTGCCTGGGGCATACATAGAAATAAGAAATTTCCTGATTTGACACAGAGTCCCATGAGTCACCCACTAGTTGATGGATGTCGAAGATCGAATCAGGAAACCAGGATCCCCGTGGGGCAAGACGTTATTTGGAGTAAGCAATTTCTAGTCATTGCAAACAAACTCCAGACACATGTGCTAGCATGTGCATCTGGCTTATGTGGGTACTGGGGAATTGAACCTGGGTCCTTAGGCTTTGGAGGCAAGCACTTTAACTGCTAAGTCATCTGTCTAGCCCAAAGTTAGGATTTTTTGTTTTGTTTTGTTTCTCGAGGTAGGGTCTCATTCTAGCTCAGGCTAACATGGAATTCACTATGTAGTCTCAGGGTGGCCTTGAACTCATCGTGATCCTCCTACCTCTGCCTCCCGAGTTCTGGGATTAAAAGCGTGCGCCACCACGCCTGGCTAAAGTTAGGATTTTTAATGAGCTAAATTCACTCTAGGTCATCTGAAGTTTGGGTTAATCCTGGTATTGTTTAAAATTAAAAAGAAAAAGAAAAAGGGAACATGTTTGAAGCATCCTTAACAATTATATAGGCATTCAATGAGATAGGAAATTTTTCAGCCTGGCAAGCATTGGAGATTTCCCCTAAGAAGTGCATTCCTAGCAAAAACAACTAAAAGATCAGATACAGATATTTAACATTAAAACATAAAATGAAAGATTGGATATTGAACAAAGGTATGGTATAATGCTTGACTTAGGAAAACTAGAGGAATTTGAACTAAGATAAATGAGAAGAGGTTGTGACCTTCAGGGTGATGAGATATCAGAAGAAACCTGAAGGCATCCAGAGCACTATCTTTTCCACATCTAAGAATAAGTGTACATGTTTTCAGTAAGAAGGGGGAGATATGAGATTGTTAACTTTAGTGTCTTATGTTGTGTGTGTGGTTTGTATGAGGTTACAAGTGTGTGTGTGTGGAGAAAAGAAGTCAACTTCATATATTCTCCTTTATTTTTTATTATATTTTATTTTTTTGAGACAAGGTCTCTCAGTGAACCTAGAGCTCACCAGTTCACCCAGACATGCTAAGCAATATGCCTAGGGTATGCTCCTATTTCTTGGTCTACCATCTTCAAAATTTTATGTGGGCGCTTGGGATCTAAACTCAGATCCTCATGCTCATGTGACAATCATATTACCCACTGAGCCTCTGCTCCAGTTAATGCTAATTTGTGATAAAATGTTAATGGACTGTGTTACTCAGTGTTCTCTAGAGGAACATAAACAATACAATGAATTGTATTAAAAGGGTATTCATTGGATTAGTTTAGGACAGTCCAACAATAGCAGATTATAGGCCTGAGAGTCAAGGAACCTAGTAGCTACTCAGTCCATGAGGCTGGATGCCTCAGCAGTACCAATCTGGCACTGAAGTCCTGGAGGTGTCCTGGAGACAGATGCTGCTCTTCAGTCCACCCTGGTCTTCAGTCCTCACTGGAAAGCAACAAGCTGCACTGGCAGCCAGATGGGACAGGAGAAAAAAACTTTTCAGAATATTTCCCAGAGTTTCTTTTATTTATTTATTTATTTTTATAATTAACAACTTTCATGATTGTAAAAAATATCCCATGGTAATTCCCTCCCTCCCCCCTCTTCCCCCTTTGAAACCCCACTCTCCATCATATCCACTCCCCCTCTCAATCAGTCTCTCTTTTATTTTCATGCCATCATCTTTTCCTCCTATTATGATTGCCTAGTGTAGGTAGTGTCAGGTGCTGTAAGCTCATGGATACCCAGGCTCTTTTTTGTCTGGAGGAGCACATTGTAAGGATTCTTACCCTTCCTTTGGCTCTTATATTATTCTGCAATGGACCCTGAGCCTTGGAAGGTGTGATAGAGACATAGCAGTGATTAACACTCCTCTGTCACTTCTTCTCACACCTTAATGCCTTCTGAGTCATCCCAAGGTCACTGCCATCTGAAAAGAGAAAGTTCTCTAATGAAAAAGTGAGAGTAACATTAATATATGGTTATGAACACTAAGAGAAGTGCTTACAGGGCAGTTTGATGAGCATAGTATATACATTTAGCCAGACAGCAGCAGATGTTACATCCCTAGGGCTCATGAATACCCGTTGTAGGTTTTCAGTATAAGGGATGTATTCCCTCCCATGGAGTGGGCCTCCAGTCCAGTTAGAGGGCAGTTGGTTTCCCCCATAACAGATGCGCCACTATTGCAACCATTGGGTCATTTGGCCTGGTTGGCCAAATATAAGGCTTGTAGTGTCCATTGTGGAGTATCTTCATGGGTGATTTCTCTCTCTCCCATTGAGCTGCATGCAGTGTGGCTTTTTCCAGATTTCTGTCAGCTGGTCTACATGGAAGAGGTTTTCAGCTCAGTTCCATCAGGATTTCTCAGTGGCCTTGCAGCCCAAGTATGTGGAGTCTTCAGCAATAGGGTCTTACCATCTATTCCTGGTGGGAAACTGAGGGCCTTGGCAATGGCCTGTAATGTTTTGGAGGCATCAGGGACCTCCCTGGCCAACAACTCACTGGAACATATCTCATCCCTCGCACTGAATTTTTTCTAGTAACAATTTATGGCTCCTGAGTGTTCCATTGTCCAAAAAAAAAAATACTTTTCCATATGATTTATTTATATCCTTTTAGATTTTGATTAGCCCTTCCTCCATCTTTCCTTTATTCAATCTCTTCCCCTGACCTCCCTTGGGCCTTTTCACCCCCATTAATCTCTTCTTCTACTTGCATATATACAATACCATCCTATGCTAACAGATCCACTCAGTGGAAAGGAACCCATATCTGGCAGTAGGAAACAAGTCAGAATCATATCAAAATAACAAGTTTGTTCTTTAATATCAAGCTCCCACCAATCTTGGGCTACAAGAGGGCATACACCTATTAAATTCTCTTTAAACTAAGAATAGTTATCCCATTTAACCAGTGCTGAGTTCACTCTCCATTAAAGAATCTGCTTCTCTTTTTCAGGTGGATACAGAACATGAGGAGTGAACCGATCCATCACACTTCATCAGGGCCCCAGCTGAAATCATGGAGTATTTGGTGAAATGAGCAAGACTGCTGATTTCTTGGTGAATCTGATGTCAGCACAAAGGCAAAGGAAATAGACACAGAGGACACTCAATTCCTACCAAATCAGAGATCCAGAGAAACAGAGCCTCCCAAAAGCCGACCACCAAAGTAGACCTAAAACAAACCTAACTTGGCTCAGGGAAATTTGTGGAAGAGGGGGTGGAAAGACTGTTAGAGCCACAAGTTGGGACATTAGACACAGAGACATTGCCTCTTCCCCATAACTGATGGCTACCCACAATGCACAATCCCCATGGGTATAACCAGCATCCCCAATGAGGAGAGTCCTTTTGGAGGGAGATCGGTGGGGGGGTGGGGGGGCAAAGAGGATGGGAATGAAGGTAAGGATAGTACCAACATGTGATGTTTACACACTGAGTACATCCATAACTAATATATATTAAATAAAAATTTTTATCTCAAAAAAAAGAAACAGTATAAAGGAGAGAGAATGGCCATGTCAGGGATTCCTGTGCTGCAGATGAACTCCAGACACATGTACCATTTGGTGAATTTGGTTTTACATGAATACATGAGCAATAAAATCAAGAGCATGAGGCTTTGCAAGTCATCTCCTTTAACCACTGAGCCATCATTCCAGCCCTGGTTTTTAAATTAATATATAAAACCATCTGGAAATATTTAAAAATCAAACTGTGGAAAAATATTACCAGAGACATGAATACTACATCTGACAAATTAATATTCCTCTCATGAAAGCTTATACATTTCAGTCACCAAGCTGAGTGTTTGACCTTGACCTTGGATGCCTGGGGGATATGCATGCTAATGCAGTTTCAACAGTCTTCACTGCTCAGAATGTGTCCAAATATTTTGCATTTACAGAGTTACTTTTCCTGCACATCACTCACATTTATAGATAGAGAAAGATGAGAGACATAAGTAAAGTTAGAGATATGGATGATATATAGGTGACATGTATTGATGTAGATACAGGTACATACACTGTTTACTTACTGCTTTAATGCCATTATTTGATTACTTTCAAAGAAAATTTGAAAAATCCAAGAATTTTCTGGGGGTACCTTTAAGTTTTCTCAAAGATAGATTTATTTAAAAAGAGAGATTTTTTTTTCTTTTTCAAAGTTCTCTTTTGTACCAGTCATTGAAAAAGGATTTTTAGCATTATTGATAATCACCAAATAAGCTATGTTATATATGATTTGGTTACATTATGTATGAGTTAGTTATATTGTCTATAAGTTGGTTATGTAATATATTTTCTTTGAAGTCCATATATATTCACATATAATTTGAAGTATAATGGATACATAGTATATAATACTATTGCCATCAAATTAAAATATAATTCAATAGGCAATATGCACATATCACATATAAAATATATTCATATAGAAAATATCAGACTGAGAGAGACAGAGACCAAGAGACGCAGAGCTTTTGGTTTAGCTTGGATTACTATTTACTATTCCTGCTCCTAATAATTACTAGGACTTCTCTTTTGAGCACATCTAACAGAAAAGACTACACAAATTTATGTGGACCCACAACTTGCTTTTCTGAATTTATTAAGCAAAGTAGTTTATCAAGGCTTTTAATGATATATACAAAACAAAGGCTTCTAAGAGAAAATGTTTTAAGATTGAAGGCTAGTTGCAAGGGGAAGATTCTCTCTGCAACTTTCTGGGACCAGGAGTAGGCTCAGTGCTCTTTTCTTTGGAACCTGAGAATTAGAGATAGATTAGATGTTCAAATAGCAAAGCCATTTCTAGCACACACATAAGACTAAGAAAAATCTTTCTTTGGGGACATGGCTTACCATATATGTCTTATCAAGCACATTTCCTTGCTCATCTATTTTTTCCCATTTATGTTTCATGTACTCTTAAACTGTTGAATATAATCTATGCCTTGTATGTGTGTGTATTAATATACACATATACAAATATATTCTTCTACAGTGAAATCACTTCTTATTCTTTCAAACTATTCAAGCTTACATTTTTGAACATGTTATATTCTTCAAATATGAAAATCTATATTTATTATCACTAATTGTAAATTCATTATTACATTTCAGATTTAGACAGTGCCAGCCCAGAGCCATTTTAAAAAGGAAATAGGCAGGTAAATATTGATCCACAAAACAATGCCCATAAAACTGGCTGTAACTTTGTAATATTTTAATACTATTTTTTTTACTTACATAAATGAAATTCACAACTTTTGTATTTGATTTAAATAGATGATTTTTGTGTTACTATTTTGAATGAAGGTAAGAACAAAAGAAACATAACCATCAAATCAAGAAGTGATATAAACATACGGTGGGACAGAGGAACTTTTTGTCATGAAATAGGCAGAAATATGGTAGAAGGTGAAAAAGAGGAAACACAGACCATGTGGAGACCATTTGCATTTCCTCTTACGGAGCTGGAAGAGGGAGGCCTCCAGCGACTAGTTGCCAGAGCTTGCTCATGGGCAGAAGTACTGAGTGCAATGGATGTAGAGTAAGACTATCTCATGCTGCTAGGATTCTATTAATCACTGTAACAGTCACAGTTTTAATATTTGCTTAAAGGCTGAAACAAAAAGCAATATGTTTTCAAAATAAGTGAGACAAATCTAAGAGTTTTGCAATATAGCTGGAAAGATGATAAGCCTTTCAAAATCTTTCAGTGACCCAGGAAAGATAAAACTGGTAACAAATTCAAGATGCCATAGTTATGATCCGTTGGATACATTTTAGTTAATATAAAGTTATTTAAGAAATAAAGCATAACTGTAACTATATTAATATTTATTTATTACTTCTTAAAGACTCTTTAAAAGCTTCATATAACATTTATACACATATCTTCCTCAGGAACATTTCTATGAAAATGTCTGGAAGAAGAATGGAATTATCTACTATGATTACTCTCCAGATAGTCATTCTAAATTATTAGAGTTAAGTGGATCTTTTTTCCACAAAGATATTATCACCAACACATTTTATCACATAAATAGAACATTTATCCACTGTAAATTTTATATGTAGTTTTGTTTATTTGAATTTCAATAATAAATAGCAAAGACTTAACTGTACTCAATTCTGTACAAAGTTCATGGAATTAAATGGTGAATAGGTTCTATGTGCTGCTTCTCCAAAGGAGCTGAGAAAGTAATGAAGCATTTATTTTTAGATTTTCAAAAGATAATTATAATATAAAATGTAAATGGTCATATACAAACTTGTAATAGTTATTGTCTTTTGTCAACTTGACAGGATTTAGAATAACCATGGAAACAAATCTCTTGGCATGTCTGAAAGGAATTTATAGTTAGTTTAGTTTGTGGGAAGACCCATACTAACTTTGGGCAGCACGATTCCATGAGCTGGAGTCCTGAATTGAATATGAATGAAAAGATCTGATCCCCAGTATTCATCAGGCTCTGCACCTGTCTTCTTGTTTTCCCCTCCATGATGGACTGTGCCTTCAAACTGAGCTTAGATAGATATTTGCTTCCTCAAAAAATTTTTTCTGGTGTTTTGCTATAGCAATTTACGCTAATAAATCATAAAACATGCAAAGTTTTTATACTATATATATATACATACATATATATATATATGTACATATGTATATATATATAGTACTATATGCTATGTAGTACTATATTATATTTTGGGAAACTAAAATTCTTCAGAAATGAAAATCTTATTTACAAACATAAATATGCAAATAGTTAGGAGAGACAAATGTTATACTGATGAATCACTATAAGTGAGAAATCACTGTAAATGAGAAATATGAAGATATCAAAAAGTTAAAGTGCTAAGTATTTGTAAAAAATTATCTTTAATATGAAAAACAGTAGAGTATATGCTGTTAATGTAACAGCATTAATTTAGAGTGTATTAAATGTGAGCATATTGGCCTTTGTTGTGACAAAAAAATCTTACAACTTGAGGATATTAATTAAATCTTGTAAAATGGTATACCCCAAATTTTTGAATATAAATATTTAAAAATGATTACATTAATATTATTGTGTATCATATAAATTAAAACATTTCAGAATTAGTTGAATTAAATAATATACTTTACTTTCTATCCATAATTTGTACTATACTTTGAAAAGTAGAATTAGATATTAAACTAAGGGTTTAGAAAATTTCATATCTGAGTGCTTATCATAGATATTTATTTTCTGAGATCACACTGTGTCTTTTGTTTGAAAAGATATACACTGAAGTTCTACAAAGTATTTCATATCTGCTCCACAGTCATTCATTTTCAAAAAGAAATGTATGCAATAGATCAGACTGACTAATTTGATTAATTGAATCCAGTGTAAAACTACTAAGATCAACCCAGGTTCCTGAAACACTCCAGTATACAAATGATAATTATTTCGTGAAATACTTAGGGTCTTCATTCTTTTGGGTGAGCCCAGCTTTGTTATTCATTTTGGGCAAGGACATTTTGTTTTATAAAGTCTGTGAATCGACTGACTATCTATCCCCACTAAGGTTCATACTGTTTTACTATGTTCATACACTAAATTCTGTAAATTTGTTTAGAATTGTCGGGTAGAATGCTTGTCATAGTTTTAATTTTGATAGAACATAGATTTAAACATTGATCAAAATGATCAGTGAAAAAACTAATATTAATGGTGTTTGTGGTTCTTTTTTGGTGCAAGGGAATATCTAAGTAGGGAAGGGTGTGGTAACAGCATAGGGTGGCCATGACCATACTCAACTGCAGTCACAAGTAAGGCATAGTCTCTCCCCACAAAAAGAATATGCAAAGAAAAATAAATGCTTGGAAGTACTAGTAAGACCCAGAGAATTAACACTGATGTTGAACATATCTGAGGGTCTGACTGAACTCTGAAGAAATGACACAATACATGAGACCCAAAACAGGTTTTATGAATAAATTTCATCGGTCCTCTAGACTTGCAGTTTTAGATAATGGAATATGACTAGTTATAAATGAGCTATGAATCATATAGAAATTGTATCCAAGTGGGATTTCTTGATATCTCAAATGTGTACATCAAAAAGGAATGTAAGAGAAATAAATTAAAAGAAATAATACTTAACAATGTTTAAAGAATTTATTTGAAAAATCAGTGTTAGGCAAGATACTGCCATGAACTAATATAAAATAAAGACAGTAAAACTGGCAGATGTTCAAAAATGAAATTCTAGGATCACTATTACCAACTAAATGTTAAAGCGATCTTGATAATGCTTACGTGGACTAGATCATTCATTCTTTAAATATGGCATAGAAATCCCTAACATAATAGAACTGTGGTAGAATTACTAACCAGGTAGATAAAACATAGTGAGCCCTAGTTAAGTAAAAAAAAAAAAAAATACTATATTACTCTCTGTAGAATTTTTAAATTTTTAAAAAAATATTTTATCTATTTATTTATTTGAGGTTGAGAGAGAGGAAGAGGCAGGGAGAAAGACAGAATGGGCATGCCAGGGCCTCCAGCCACTTCAAAGGAACTCCATACCCATGTGCCCCCTTGTGCATCTGGCTTACGGGGGTCCTGGGGAATTGAACCAGGGTCCTTAGGCTTGGCAGGCAAACACCTTAACTGCTAAGCTATTTCCCCAGACTCAGTAATTGTTTTAAAAATAAGTATTATAAACTATGGTAGAAGACACCAAATATAAAGTATTTTCTTTTAATTTCTTATAAGTAAATTAAAAATATCAAGTTCCCAGCTGGAGAGAGAGCTTAGCAGTTAAGGTGCTTGCCTGTGAAACCAAAGGACCAAAGTTCAATTCCCCAGTATCCATGTAAGCCAAATGCACAAGGTGGCACTTGTGTCTGGAGCTCATTTGCAGAGGCTAAAGGCCCTGGCATGCCAATTCTCTCTCTCTCTAATTTCTTATAGTGCTTAATAATATTTAGTAGCATTATAGTATTAGTATTTTAATAGTGCTTAATAGTAATTTCATTTATTATTTGCACTTACATATCTGATGTTTTCATTCCAACTAGAATTTCTTCAGAGACAAATATCAATTAAAGTGACTTAATATGTGTAATATTTTAAAGATTTAATAAGTTATTTTATGTTACTTTTCCATCTACTACTTTAATTATGAAATTAATATGACTATTTGTAGCTACTGAGCTGAAGTCTTTGCTAGATTTATTATACATCCTGAGAATTCTTTTAAAATTGTTCCAACTTGTCTATATTACAAGGTGGCCATATGTTTTTTTGTTTCCTCCAGATTATTTTTCCTCATTTAAAAAAGTGTTGCATTTACTCTGAAGTTTGCTTTCAAAAAGTAAGATAAAGCTTATTTAGCTTCATTTAAAATTTAAAAGTGACTGAGGAACCACTATGTCATTTAGCTTTTCTGCATTTTCAAAGGGAATGGAAGAAATGTTCTGGAATTAAAAACCCAGGCAAATACCCTGTGTTCATCTACTTCACATGGTATTTCCTTACCGTATCAACAAATAGGAGTTCAATAATAGTTTAGGTGAAATTATGATATGTTTAAACATAAATAAAAGAATACAGCAGTAGATAAATTTTTAAAGCAATGAATTCATAGATTTCTATATGTATGTTAAGAAGAATGAAAAGTGAAAAGAAATCTGGATTCATTTTCTTTCTTTGTGCTCCTCCCTCTTTCTCCTCTGTGCTCTAACCCTTCCCAATCTGCAGAGGCCCTACTGGCCTCTCACCTTGGGCAGTGTGGTGTCTACCTGACTTGGGCCATCTTTCAGGAGGCAGGGCAGTCTGGTTATTGGCCTTCCCCCATTCCCCCTGTACTCAGATAGGGGACCAACCCAGTGAGCCGGTACACACAGTGCAGAAGGCTCACTTCCAACCCATCCTGTGTCACCAGCACATGCAGATATCCACCACACCTCCTGCTGCCGGCACCAGTGGGTCCCCATCACATGCCCACCACACACCACTAGCCTCAGAAGATCATTATGGCCTCTGTCACCTCCTTAGATAGCCAAGCCATGTACCTAGCTGCTTCCTCATACCAATACCCCCACACTAGCTGCCTAGAGGGCCTGATCAGTGGAGCCTTGTGCCCTTCCCCCATCTCCCTCTCCACTTCCCCTTCCCACCATCTTAATCTGCCTACCGGTACCTGCCTCAGACAGGAAGCACAGGAATATCATCTGACAACTGCATGCCAGGGTGTACAAATAAATCCTCCAAAAACCTGCTCATCTGGGTACAATAGAGGCAAATGCTACTGAGTTCCACAGGAAAGGCACAGCTGTGATAAGGGGCTGCAGAGATTCTCCAGTGCCAACTCTCACATCAACCACCATCCCATAGACGCCTGCACATAGGGCACTTCCACCAGCTGCATATCTGTGGACACAATGCCATCTCACTCCAGTATGGCTCAAATTCAAACCAGAACACTGACTGAAAATCCTGCAAGGGCTACATTTTCTTCCTCCTTAATAAAACAAGTCTTTAACCTGGAGATGGGTGAAATCCAATCCAAAAATAAAATAAAATAAAATGAAATAAAATAAAACAAAACAGAAAAAATAACTTCAAAGTTAAACATTGGCACCAAAATTGCCTAGTCCCACAATGGAAGTCTCCAATGAAAACATAAGGAGACAACAGAAATAAAATGCCAAAATGAAAGCACAATAAGGTTATAAAACTCAATCAGACCCTGACCAAAAGAATGGCTGAACAGGAAGTAGAAACAATCACATAAATGAAATACAACAGAATCATCTCTTACAACACACAGCTTTCATCATTAGGCATAACTTAATTGAGGAAAACCAGAGAGACCTCAAAAGAGAGATAAATGAAGTGAAGGTGAGTTCACAAATAGAGCATCTCAATATTACCAGCTGATTCAACTTAACAAAGACATGATTAAATGCAAGAATGAATTCCTAGAACCATTAAGATAGTCAAACTACAACTTGAAATTTGAACTCAACAAAGGGATGGATACAATACATAAAAATACAACAGAAAACAAAAATCAAACAGTGACTGTAAAAGGCTCTCTAGAAAACCCCACTACTAGAGTTGATGATGTGGAAAACAAAACCTCATATCTAGAAGACAGGACAGCAGAAATTCATAGGGATGCAAATATCACATGCTTCTAGATTAAAACTTCAATAGCATATATGTTATCAATCTATTGATATAGATAATGAATTTGATATAGGAGCAAATCAAACATTGTCAATTGACTTATGGGCTATAAGGCCATGGTCTTGTGACTTCAACTATAATGGATAAGTACTACCATTGTTAAGATCATAACTAGTGCAATAATCTTTGCGAGAGCCATAAGTGATGTGAATAAAAGCCTTAGCATAGGATATACTTTGAAAAGGAATTATGGCAACATTAGTGTCAATGTTCACATTGCTGATTTCAGAACAAATTGTGTTGCTGTGGTGTGAAATATACCAACGCAATTGATATTTTGAGGTACTTTTCTTATCTGAAAATATGGTTTGCTTCAGTAGGTGATGGCTATACCAAGGGAAAAAAAAGGTAACACAGCATCATTATTGTTTTACAATGTCTTGAAGAACAGGCTTCTGTGCATATCAAGGCTGGATTGAAAGTCACTGCATAACTGAGGATGACCTTCAAATACTGATTTGTCTCCACCACATGAGCACTGGAATTATAGGAGTGTGACACCATGGCTCATCTATGTGGTAAAGAAAATTCAACCCAGAAACTCAACGCCTTGTGGACAATAGAAGAACACTATGGACTGAACTATATGTTCTGTCCTATAATATCATTCAAAGTTAACAGCATTTCTAATAATCTAAATATGGCTGTGTTGGATTAGAGGAAACGTCATTAAAAGAACAGGTACAACTTGTATTTTTATTTATATTGTTTTTGCTGTCATTTTCCAGGCATTGTACTAAGCAACCTTAAGGTACAATTTGAAATAATACATCATTTAAATAGCTAGGATTCATGGTATTCTAATTTTAAAGTCAAAATATTACTTAGGTCAGCTATATTATGCTATTTAACATGTGAACGATTCCACCTTACCACAATAAGGAGAGCAAACATCAAAAAATCAAATGAAAATAAATGCTGGTGAGGATGTGGAGAAGTAGGAACACTCATCCACTGTTGGTGGGAATGTAGGATGGTACAACCACTTTGGAAACTAATGAGCAGACAGCTTTAGGTTTGCTGAGATGAACTTTCAGACCAGGCACAGTCATGGAGGAAGGGATTTATTGGAGCTTACAGATCCAGGGGAAGTTCCATAAAAGCAGAAGAAACTGGCCTGCTTTCACAGGCCCAAGCAGAGAGAGACAAGCCTAAAGGTCAAAAGCCAGAGCACACTTCAGGAACACCAGCTAGGAACACTTTGCATATCTTTAGATTGAAATCTCAAACCCACCACCACACCTTAAGATCCACACAATGGCATTGCCTCCAGCCAGATGGCTAGAGATGCAAACTACAAACAAATAAACAACTGAATATATTGGGGGCCATCTATTCTATTCAAACCACCACAGATGGTACAACCACTTTGGAAACCAATATTGAGACTTCTGAAAAAGCTGACTATAGAGATACCAACAGACCCAGTTATTCCCTTACTGGGCATCTACCCTAAAACCTTCAAACCACAGACTAAAGAGATTTGCTCAACCATGTTTGTAGTGGCTCAATTTGTAATAGCTAAGAGCTGGAATCAAGCCAGATGTCCATAACTAGAAGAATGGATAACTAAGATGTGGTATATCTACAAAATGGAATTCTATACAGCAGTAAGAAAAAATGACACAATGAAATTTGAGGAAAAATGGTTGAACCTGGAACAGATCATTCTCCGTGAACTTACCCAATCACAGAAAAAAATTGCCACATAGTCTCACTCATCTACAGCACCTAACCTGAATGTACCCAAGATATATTACACACCCAGCAAGCATCTCTTGGACTTGACACTAGGATGGATGGGGAGGGAGGGAAGGGCATCAAAGGGGTAGGAAACATAAATCTAGACCCAAACTGCAATGGTACCATAAAATTCTACTTACTAAAAGGCAGACCAAATGGCTGAACCTTCACAAGGCCCTTATAGGGAACACCTGAACGACAAGACACTGGAGAGGGTAGGATCAAGACTAACCTTAATCTTCTACATCTTCCCTCTCTCGCTCTCCCTCTCCTCTCTCTCTCTCTCTCTTCTCTATAACTCTTTTTTTATTTTTATTTTATTTTTTTATTTTATTTTTTTTACAGTCAGTTTGGTACCATTATTAGGCTCATCCATGACCTACCCCCTCCCCTTGGCCCCTCCTTGTTGAGGTATATGGGTCATGCATTGTGGAGTTAGCCCACAGTTATGGGTAAGCTAAATGTCTCTGCATATCTCTGTAACTCTTGTATATTAGTTATGCTTTTCCTCATTTTCTTAGTGGGCACTGACCTGTAACTCCCAGATCCAGCATGGGGCTATCATCCACAATGAGCTTTTGATCAGAGAGGTCTACAAGGTTTCCTAAAAGACAGATTTCTGTCAGAGTACTTGAGGACTCACCAAAGGTTAGTGGTAAGACCCTACTGCTGAAAACACCTTATGTGGTTGACATGCAAAACAGAATGGCATGGCTGGAAGTTGGAAGAGAATCAGTCCCTAGACAGTCAGTGTGTCCAGTGCCAGAAGGTGCTACATGGGCGACTGGGGGAAAATGACCAATATCTGTCCAAGCAACTCATGGTCTAACCTACTTAGCAGCAAATAACTTGTTGTGATGCCCACACAAGTGCAGTAGTGGCACACAGCCATGGTGGGGAACCAACTGCTCTTAATTTGGCTAACTGATCCCCTCAGTGGTATGGAACCCATAGCTGGAGCTGGAGAACAAGTCAGAACCATATCCAAACATAAGCCCACTCTCCAATATCAAGCTACCATCAGTCATGGGCTACAAGAGGGGCTATACCTATTAAATTCTCTATAAAAAAGTAAGGGTTATCTAATTTTTTCTGGTGCTAACTTACTCTCTGTTGGAGAATCTGCTTCTCTTTTTCAGATAGATGTAGATCCTAAGGAGAGAGCCATCCCATCATACCTCAAAAGGGCCCGAGCTGAAACTAAGAAAAATTGGCAAAACAAGCAAGGGTGCTGTTTTCCTGATGAACCGGATACCAGCACAAGGGGGAAGGAGATCAACACAGAAAAAAATCAACTCCTACCAAATCAGAAAGCCAGAGCCTCAGAGGCCCCCAACACATCATCACTGAAGCAGACCAAAAATGAATCCAACATGGCTCAAGGAAATTTTGCGGAAGAGGGGCCAGAAAGAATGTCAGAGCCACATGTTGGGTCATGATATGCAGAGACATTTAGCTTACCCATAACTGTGGGCTAACTCCACAATTCATGACCCATATACCTCAACAAGGAGGGGCCAAGGGGAGGGAGTAGGTCATGGATGTGCTTAATAATGGTACCAAACTGGCTGTATTTGCTGAATACAAAAGTAATTAATAAAGAAAAAAAACAATTTTAAAATAGGAAAAAATTGTTTCCTATGCTATCAGCTTAGAAAGGCCCTTCTCTATTGTTCTATGCCACATTCACTTACTACAGGATGAAAGGAAGTAGACTCTGAGGAATTTTACTATATGGAGGGAGACAGAAAACAACCAGTGGAAGATACACTCTGGATCTGAGGCATTACACTCTGGATAAAATGGCATTTATTGCTCAATGCATATTATTATCAGTTCTAAAAGGGAAAATACATTGGAAGAATCAAATTGCATAAGCAAAATTTTACATGGAAAACATTATTATGCAGCATGTTTTAAGTCCTTGTACTTGTCACTTCACAGGAAAACAAAATTATTAGGGAAAGCAGCATCTTAATATGGCTCAAATATCCAGGCTCCCAGCTATGAGCTATGAATTATCTCATTCCCTGGATATGTGAGTGAGACTTATGAATGTGACTGTACCACTTCCTATGACATAAGTTACTCTTAAAATTTTTTCAGATGTATTTAAGTTTCCTTATTCATGGGCTTTGAGTTAATAAGAGAGTAAAGGAAGAGATGATAGAACAGGGGGTTTTACTGTTAACCTAGATGCAGCAAAATCTCATGTGACTCACAGAACTCCAGGGAAGCTCCATGGATCAGCCTATATAAACCAATAGCCCTCCATTTCATACCCCGGACACATGACTCTCACAGTTAGAACCATAAAGAACTCAATTCACTCACAATCAATGAGCTATAGAAGAGGATTCTGACTCTCAGATAAAGCTGGAGGTTCACACCTTGAATGCATTTGTGAGCTTCTGAATAAAACACTAACCCAATCTATTTGGACACTCAATATCCCAGGAACAGAGAAAAAATTAATTTGGTGGGGGAAATTTTAAGCAAGTCAGATTTTTTTATTTATGATTTTTATTTTTAGAATTTGTCACACCAATATATTAATCTAATGCAATTATCTAATGGTCGTATATAATGCTCACAGTTTTCATACTAATATGAATAGCAGAAATGAAGGACTGGAGAGATGGCTTAGCTGTTAAGGCAGTTGTCAGCAAAGCCAAGGGACTCAGGTTCAATCCCCCAGTACCCATGTAAAGTAAGATGCACAAGTTGTGTGCATCTGAAGTACATTTGCAGTGGCTAGAGGCTGTAGCATACCCATTCTCTCTCCCCTCTCTCCCCCAGATAAATGAATGAATGAATGAATAAATAAAATATTTGAAGAAAGGATAGCAGAAATAACAAGGGAATAGTGCAATCTGAGTAAACTTTATTGTTAATTTGACTTGATTTAGAGTCATCTAGGGGACACCTGTACATATGTCTGTAAGAATGCTTTCCAGAGAGCATTATATGAGGAGGAAATTCTCGTCCTAAATGTTAGTGGAACATGCTATACACTGAGCATACAGACTGAATTAAAGACATAATAGGGACTGGAGAGATGGATTAGTGGCTAAGGTACTCTTCTGTTATGTCTAGTGATCTGACTAGTGATCAGTTCCCCAGGACCCACATACAGCCAGATGCACAAAGTAGCACATTCTATCTGAAGTACATTTGCAGTGGATAATGGACCTGATATGTCCCCCTCCCTCTCTTCTTATAAATGATTAAAGCAGTTTTTACAAGGCACAAAAGCAAGATGAATGTGAAGGAACAGCCTAAAATCCCAGCCCTTGTTGGGGAGGGATGGACGGGGGTGTGGAGACAGGAGGATTAGAAGTTTTAGCTTATATTCTGCATTTCAAATGTGAGGCCTGCCTAGAATACATGAGAGCTTGTCTCTGAAAGAACAACATATAAATTAAATTGAAGAGGGAAAGATGAAAGCAGGAGCACTCATCTCTTTGTGCTTCCTAACTGCTAACAGTGTAGCCACCTCATGTTCCCATTGTTTTGTTATCCCCACCAAGATGGACTACACATTCAAACTGTGAGCCAAGATATACTCTTCCTCCTTTAAGTTGATTCTTGTCAAGTGTTCTGCCATAGTAATAAGAAAAGACTTCATACCTTATCTCTTTATTCTATATATGTGTTACTGCTGCTGCTAAGCCTGTCCTATTACACACAAAAACACTATTTAACAATGACAAATTAAGCAAAAGGTGCTGATTTCTTTTTCTTCATAAAATAAAGATGCCCTGTGAATTAGAGAACAATAACACTGTTTAACATCTACAAATTAAACAAAAGGTGCCGATTTATTTTTTCTTATTAAAATACAAACTGCCTGTGAAATGGAGAACAATAACCTATGACTTTATTTTCTTCACACCTTCAGCACATTTATGCACATTTTATTTTATGTTCTTGCTTTTTAGTTGACTGTGGTTACTTAACTTTTATATTTGTACTTGCAAAGTAATGCAAGAATTTGCTTTACTTTCAAGGTTAAATAATGAGAAATAGGCCAGTATAAAAGTGGTTATCCATTTGTTTTTATTTACTATGCATGAATCTTTTATTTATATGCAGTGACAGTCAATGCAAATTTTATTCCATGCATAGAACAGACTTTCTTCTTCCATGCATGAAGGGAAAGTGAATGCATATCATTGGGCTAGGCTGAAAGGAGAAAAACACATGACATCATCACTGTCTTTGGAAGGCTATGGCAATTGATCCATTTGCAGCATAAGAAAGGGGAGGAGTATTTAAGGTATGTTGAGAGCCCAACAAGAAACAATAGAATGTGCTAGTTTGTTTTTTGACATACAGTTTATACAATACAGGTCTATGGGATGAGGTGAGTCTATGGTTATGGAGATAAAATTTGTGTATATTCCCATATTCACACTATGGAACCCATTACTTAGAATCTGTTGAAACCACAAATATTGTGCCCCACCCCAACACACACACAGCACAAAAACCAACAAATATGAGCAAGACTTTATTACTCAACAAAAAACCATACTTCCTGCTGGTCCCAGATCAACAGCTATCCTGTTCTTGCAAATGTGCAGCCATGCTGAGGCTGGGCATCTGAGACCCAAATGTTGCTTCATTCTTAAAATACACAGTACTACAAAGAACAGTGCCTCCCACCAGCCATTGTCAATCATCAAGAACAACACAGGAAGATGACTTGAAAGGAACTCTGGCATATGCAGGAGCAGGTAGAGATAAGGAAGATGGGCATGGGAAGTTATGAGAGTGATGATGAGGACAAGATTTGAGGAAAACTCCCTAGCAAGCCTACCTTAAACACAAGCACAAGGCAAGGCAGTACCTAGAAGGATTCTCACAGCCATAGTACAAATGCAATTTATATGAGTTTCTCTAGAGTAACATTAAAGACATTGCCAAGAGACAAAACAGTCAACAGAATGAAAGTCCCACAAATCCACATGTTGTAAATAGCAGAGAGAAAATTATTTTCACAACTATGATTAATATGTCAAAGTCTTTACATGAGCACATGATGAATTTTAAGAGAAAGGATTTTTTAAATGAGAATCTAATTAAACACTACTATGATTCACCAACAGAGAAAACAACTTTGATGCATTCACTTTAATTTTTTTTGTTTATCTTTTATGTATTTATTTGAGAATGACACACACAGAGAGAGAGAGAGATACAATGGGCACTCCAGGTCCTCCAGCCACTGCAAATGAACTCCAGACACATGTGCATTCACTTTAAATGTGACATTGCTATAGAACAAATTATTGAAATTAAAGCTAAGTCAATAAAATGACTAAAACTTTGAAATTAAATGTATTAAATAAGTAAACATATGCCAACAAACCTCCCCCTTATGTCTAATGCACATACATATATACACACATATATGCATATATGTGTGTGTTGTGCTATATATACACAAACATATGACTCCAACATATTTTTACAACCTTACTCTAAATTATTTTTAGTGTGTATTCTGTGACATGTATGTAAGGGAATTCCAAAGGGCATATTAGATTGATGTTATACCTTCTATTGTATAAGGACAGAAACTCAAAGAGATGTACCTAAACACAAGCTCAGAAAAAATGAGGATGAGTAGGAAAATAAATTGCCCATGTGCAGCGAATCAGAAGTTCACACACTCTTCGACAGCCTTACTTATGAAGGTGTCTGCTCATGGTGCAGAAGGGGCACCAGGCCATTCAAGGTTCAAGGAGGGAATATGTGTGGATTGGAGAGTATATACTCTAGGAATCCTGAATGCCATTTATACAAGCATCCTTGAAAGTAGCAAAACTTGATTTCAGTTTGTCCCCCTTCTTTGATTGATATAATCAAAATGTGTGCTGGGTGTAATGTGTTTAAGTTTTCACATGGGTAAAAGCTATGCTAGAATTGCCACTCCAAAAAATTAGATCCCTAAGTATCCTTTCCTATTCTAGGATAGCTAAAATGAAACATGCTGTGCTGCATTTTTTATTATATGAATAAATACGAATAAATACTGTGCTCAATTTTGTTTATGCTTTCAGTTATATCTTGAAAATATATTATTAATTCCTTTTATCTCTGACTCTATTACAACACCCCTAGTTGATACCTAAAGTTATAGGATGGACCTAAGTGGCCTATGTGCATTTCTTCCTCATAATTTCACATATATGTAAACACTCACTTATAAGCTACTTACTTTAAAACATTAACAATAGATAATAAAATCTAACAATTATTGCAATATGCTATAATGAAAATTGTATAAAATGTTTACCTCATTGTCCATTTACTTTATTCAAGATTTAGTTGTTTACAGGTACCAGAAACCATGAAAAATCAAACTGTGGATAATGAAACTGGGGAGATGGTCAGTGATTCAAAGCACTTGCTTGATCACTATCAGTTAGGATCCCCAGAATCCATCTAAAGCCCAGGCAAGTAGCACATGAATAAATGGTAAGTTGAGTCAGGAACTTGAAGCTCTCAAGGGAACTCCTTGGGCTTTCAACAAAGCAAAACAAGAGGGATTTTGTCTAAAACAAGGTGGAAGGCAAAAACTAACATCCACTATTGTCCTCAGACCTCCACACACATGCTGTGGCATGAGCACACATGTCACGTATACACACACTCCAAAACAAAGTAAAAGAAATCTATGTATAAAGGGAACTGAAGCATTTCATAAAAGCAGATGAAGTAAGGAGCACATTTCAAGCCAAGAGAAACTGCTAAATGAGTTACTTCAAATTTAAGAATTATATATATATGTGTGTGTGTGTGTGTGTGTGTGTGTGTGTGTGTATCACAGGATGTTAATGACAATTGTAAGTAATACCTTTCAAAACTCTTAACGCATTAAATTGAACAGAGAAAGTACTTAGGAAGTATCTGAAAGTGTTATTTTTAAATATTTTATTTATTTATTTATTTTGCAGAGAAAGAGGGAGAGAGACTGAGAGAAAGAGAGAGAGGAGAGAGAGAGAATGGCACGCCAGGGCCTCCAGCCACTGCAAATGAACTCCAGATGCATGTGCCACCTTGTACATCTGGCCAAGTTGGGTCCTGGGGAATCATACCTGGGTCCTTTGGCTTTGCAGGCAAACACCTTAATCACTAAGCCATCCCTCCAGCCCCCTGAAAATGTTATTTTAATCATATGTATAAATTTATATCATCTATTTATATTTTATTTCAAAATTCTGTATTTGTACATTTAGATCAATTTCATTTTCACTCCATAGTATCAGGGTGGTCTCAAACTCACAGTGATCCTCCTACCTGGGCCTCCCAAGTGTTGGGATTAAAGGCATGGGCCACCACACCTGTCCCCAGTTTCATCTTCAAATATACTTATTTAAATAAGGTTTTAAGAATGCGTTTTAGAAACATATATATTTGGTCTTAAAATGAATGAGAATAATCTTTCATTTTATTACTAGAAACAACAAAATATTTGTGAGGCATGTATTATTTTTGCATTTAACAAATGATGAAATTACAGATTGGAAATCTAGAAATCATCCCTGTCATTGAGAAAGTGAAAGGTCAATTTTATAATATGCCAAAGCCTTTACAACCTCATAAATACTTGAAAAGTAACAGAAAGCATAAATTGTAAATGCATGTGTATTTTACACAATATGTATGTGTAGTTAGGAGAGCAGCAGTTTACATTGTGTATTCAAAAACATCTTCTCTCTAATCCCTATCTCATTCCACGTTAATTATATCTTAATGTAATGGGTTTATACATGATTTTCTTCATTCTTTATATGCCCTTCGAGTATTTTTGTAAACTCTATGCTGAGCATATATTAGTACATGAAACTATTAACTAAGCAAGCCTGACATAAGAACATATGTATAGTAACTCAATTGTTTCTATAATTCATAAATTTCAAAATTGGGTAAATATTAATTTTATAATGATTTTGTGTAATTTTTGAATTGAAAATGTCTCAAGTATAGGCTTACTCTGCTTATAGTTGGATAAATAACGGTTAGAGAGAAGAAATAAAATGAGATTATATGGGATCAAATAGCTGAATTTCATGTACTTTTTGTTGATTTCAAATTTTAACCATGCTTTTGGCAAATTAGATAATGGAATTTGCTTTCAAATGTTCCTAGAACAAACATATATCTATAAAACCTCAAAAAAAGAACCTGAAGATGCTCAGTGTAAATTCTAGTCTTACTATATCTAGTATCATACCTCTATGCAAAACAGAAAGTGCTATGTTTAAAGTAATTTTAAATTGTGGGCTTGGTCACTGGTATGGGACCCATAGCTGGAGCTGGGAAACAAGTCAGAACCATATCCAAACATAAGCCCACCCTCCAATATCAAGCTACCATCATTTGTGGGCTACAAGAGGGCCTACACCTATTAAATTCTCTATTAAAAAAAAAAAAAAGGGTTATCTCATTTGTCCTGGTGCTAACTTACTCTCCGTTGGAGAATCTGCTTCTCTTTTTCAGATAGATGTAGATCCTAAGGAGAGAGCCATCCCCATCATACCTCAAAAGGGCCCGAGCTGAAACTAAGAAAAATTGGCAAAACAAGCAAGGGTGCTGTTTTCCTGATGAACCGGATACCAGCACAAGGGGAAGGAGATCAACACAGAAAAAAATCAACTCCTACCAAATCAGAAAGCCAGAGCCTCAGAGGCCCCCAACACATCATCACTGAAGCAGACCAAAAATGAATCCAACATGGCTCAAGGAAATTTTGCGGAAGAGGGGCAGAAAGAATGTCAGAGCCACATGTTGGGTCATGATATGCAGAGACATTTAGCTTACCATAACTGTGGGCTAACTCCACAATTCATGACCCATATACCTCAACAAGGAGGGGCCAAGGGGGAGGAGTAGGTCATGGATGTGCTTAATATGGTACCAAACTGGCTGTATTTGCTGAATACAAAAGTAATTAATAAAGAAAAAAACAATTTTAAATAGGAAAAAATTGTATCCTATGCTATCAGCTTAGAAAGGCCCTTCTCTATTGTTCTATGCCACATTCACTTACTACAGGATGAAAGGAAGTAGACTCTGAGGAATTTTACTATATGGAGGGAGACAGAAACAACCAGTGGAAGATACACTCTGGATCTGAGGCATTACACTCTGGATAAAATGGCATTTATTGCTCAATGCATATTATTATCAGTTCTAAAAGGGAAAATACATTGGAAGAATCAAATTGCATAAGCAAAATTTTACATGGAAAACATTATTATGCAGCATGTTTTAAGTCCTTGTACTTGTCACTTCACAGGAAAACAAAATTATTAGGGAAAGCAGCATCTTAATATGGCTCAAATATCCAGGCTCCCAGCTATGAGCTATGAATTATCTCATTCCCTGGATATGTGAGTGAGACTTATGAATGTGACTGTACCACTTCCTATGACATAAGTTACTCTTAAAATTTTTTCAGATGTATTTAAGTTTCCTTATTCATGGGCTTTGAGTTAATAAGAGAGTAAAGGAAGAGATGATAGAACAGGGGGTTTTACTGTTAACCTAGATGCAGCAAAATCTCATGTGACTCACAGAACTCCAGGGAAGCTCCATGGATCAGCCTATATAAACCAATAGCCCTCCATTTCATACCCCGGACACATGACTCTCACAGTTAGAACCATAAAGAACTCAATTCACTCACAATCAATGAGCTATAGAAGAGGATTCTGACTCTCAGATAAAGCTGGAGGTTCACACCTTGAATGCATTTGTGAGCTTCTGAATAAAACACTAACCCAATCTATTTGGACACTCAATATCCCAGGAACAGAGAAAAAATTAATTTGGTGGGGGAAATTTTAAGCAAGTCAGATTTTTTTATTTATGATTTTTATTTTTAGAATTTGTCACACCAATATATTAATCTAATGCAATTATCTAATGGTCGTATATAATGCTCACAGTTTTCATACTAATATGAATAGCAGAAATGAAGGACTGGAGAGATGGCTTAGCTGTTAAGGCAGTTGTCAGCAAAGCCAAGGGACTCAGGTTCAATCCCCCAGTACCCATGTAAAGTAAGATGCACAAGTTGTGTGCATCTGAAGTACATTTGCAGTGGCTAGAGGCTGTAGCATACCCATTCTCTCTCCCCTCTCTCCCCCAGATAAATGAATGAATGAATGAATAAATAAAATATTTGAAGAAAGGATAGCAGAAATAACAAGGGAATAGTGCAATCTGAGTAAACTTTATTGTTAATTTGACTTGATTTAGAGTCATCTAGGGGACACCTGTACATATGTCTGTAAGAATGCTTTCCAGAGAGCATTATATGAGGAGGAAATTCTCGTCCTAAATGTTAGTGGAACATGCTATACACTGAGCATACAGACTGAATTAAAGACATAATAGGGACTGGAGAGATGGATTAGTGGCTAAGGTACTCTTCTGTTATGTCTAGTGATCTGACTAGTGATCAGTTCCCCAGGACCCACATACAGCCAGATGCACAAAGTAGCACATTCTATCTGAAGTACATTTGCAGTGGATAATGGACCTGATATGTCCCCCTCCCTCTCTTCTTATAAATGATTAAAGCAGTTTTTACAAGGCACAAAAGCAAGATGAATGTGAAGGAACAGCCTAAAATCCCAGCCCTTGTTGGGAGGGATGGACGGGGGTGTGGAGACAGGAGGATTAGAAGTTTTAGCTTATATTCTGCATTTCAAATGTGAGGCCTGCCTAGAATACATGAGAGCTTGTCTCTGAAAGAACAACATATAAATTAAATTGAAGAGGGAAAGATGAAAGCAGGAGCACTCATCTCTTTGTGCTTCCTAACTGCTAACAGTGTAGCCACCTCATGTTCCCATTGTTTTGTTATCCCCACCAAGATGGACTACACATTCAAACTGTGAGCCAAGATATACTCTTCCTCCTTTAAGTTGATTCTTGTCAAGTGTTCTGCCATAGTAATAAGAAAAGACTTCATACCTTATCTCTTTATTCTATATATGTGTTACTGCTGCTGCTAAGCCTGTCCTATTACACACAAAAACACTATTTAACAATGACAAATTAAGCAAAAGGTGCTGATTTCTTTTTCTTCATAAAATAAAGATGCCCTGTGAATTAGAGAACAATAACACTGTTTAACATCTACAAATTAAACAAAAGGTGCCGATTTATTTTTTCTTATTAAAATACAAACTGCCTGTGAAATGGAGAACAATAACCTATGACTTTATTTTCTTCACACCTTCAGCACATTTATGCACATTTTATTTTATGTTCTTGCTTTTTAGTTGACTGTGGTTACTTAACTTTTATATTTGTACTTGCAAAGTAATGCAAGAATTTGCTTTACTTTCAAGGTTAAATAATGAGAAATAGGCCAGTATAAAAGTGGTTATCCATTTGTTTTTATTTACTATGCATGAATCTTTTATTTATATGCAGTGACAGTCAATGCAAATTTTATTCCATGCATAGAACAGACTTTCTTCTTCCATGCATGAAGGGAAAGTGAATGCATATCATTGGGCTAGGCTGAAAGGAGAAAAACACATGACATCATCACTGTCTTTGGAAGGCTATGGCAATTGATCCATTTGCAGCATAAGAAAGGGGAGGAGTATTTAAGGTATGTTGAGAGCCCAACAAGAAACAATAGAATGTGCTAGTTTGTTTTTTGACATACAGTTTATACAATACAGGTCTATGGGATGAGGTGAGTCTATGGTTATGGAGATAAAATTTGTGTATATTCCCATATTCACACTATGGAACCCATTACTTAGAATCTGTTGAAACCACAAATATTGTGCCCCACCCCAACACACACACAGCACAAAAACCAACAAATATGAGCAAGACTTTATTACTCAACAAAAAACCATACTTCCTGCTGGTCCCAGATCAACAGCTATCCTGTTCTTGCAAATGTGCAGCCATGCTGAGGCTGGGCATCTGAGACCCAAATGTTGCTTCATTCTTAAAATACACAGTACTACAAAGAACAGTGCCTCCCACCAGCCATTGTCAATCATCAAGAACAACACAGGAAGATGACTTGAAAGGAACTCTGGCATATGCAGGAGCAGGTAGAGATAAGGAAGATGGGCATGGGAAGTTATGAGAGTGATGATGAGGACAAGATTTGAGGAAAACTCCCTAGCAAGCCTACCTTAAACACAAGCACAAGGCAAGGCAGTACCTAGAAGGATTCTCACAGCCATAGTACAAATGCAATTTATATGAGTTTCTCTAGAGTAACATTAAAGACATTGCCAAGAGACAAAACAGTCAACAGAATGAAAGTCCCACAAATCCACATGTTGTAAATAGCAGAGAGAAAATTATTTTCACAACTATGATTAATATGTCAAAGTCTTTACATGAGCACATGATGAATTTTAAGAGAAAGGATTTTTTAAATGAGAATCTAATTAAACACTACTATGATTCACCAACAGAGAAAACAACTTTGATGCATTCACTTTAATTTTTTTTGTTTATCTTTTATGTATTTATTTGAGAATGACACACACAGAGAGAGAGAGAGATACAATGGGCACTCCAGGTCCTCCAGCCACTGCAAATGAACTCCAGACACATGTGCATTCACTTTAAATGTGACATTGCTATAGAACAAATTATTGAAATTAAAGCTAAGTCAATAAAATGACTAAAACTTTGAAATTAAATGTATTAAATAAGTAAACATATGCCAACAAACCTCCCCCTTATGTCTAATGCACATACATATATACACACATATATGCATATATGTGTGTGTTGTGCTATATATACACAAACATATGACTCCAACATATTTTTACAACCTTACTCTAAATTATTTTTAGTGTGTATTCTGTGACATGTATGTAAGGGAATTCCAAAGGGCATATTAGATTGATGTTATACCTTCTATTGTATAAGGACAGAAACTCAAAGAGATGTACCTAAACACAAGCTCAGAAAAAATGAGGATGAGTAGGAAAATAAATTGCCCATGTGCAGCGAATCAGAAGTTCACACACTCTTCGACAGCCTTACTTATGAAGGTGTCTGCTCATGGTGCAGAAGGGGCACCAGGCCATTCAAGGTTCAAGGAGGGAATATGTGTGGATTGGAGAGTATATACTCTAGGAATCCTGAATGCCATTTATACAAGCATCCTTGAAAGTAGCAAAACTTGATTTCAGTTTGTCCCCCTTCTTTGATTGATATAATCAAAATGTGTGCTGGGTGTAATGTGTTTAAGTTTTCACATGGGTAAAAGCTATGCTAGAATTGCCACTCCAAAAAATTAGATCCCTAAGTATCCTTTCCTATTCTAGGATAGCTAAAATGAAACATGCTGTGCTGCATTTTTTATTATATGAATAAATACGAATAAATACTGTGCTCAATTTTGTTTATGCTTTCAGTTATATCTTGAAAATATATTATTAATTCCTTTTATCTCTGACTCTATTACAACACCCCTAGTTGATACCTAAAGTTATAGGATGGACCTAAGTGGCCTATGTGCATTTCTTCCTCATAATTTCACATATATGTAAACACTCACTTATAAGCTACTTACTTTAAAACATTAACAATAGATAATAAAATCTAACAATTATTGCAATATGCTATAATGAAAATTGTATAAAATGTTTACCTCATTGTCCATTTACTTTATTCAAGATTTAGTTGTTTACAGGTACCAGAAACCATGAAAAATCAAACTGTGGATAATGAAACTGGGGAGATGGTCAGTGATTCAAAGCACTTGCTTGATCACTATCAGTTAGGATCCCCAGAATCCATCTAAAGCCCAGGCAAGTAGCACATGAATAAATGGTAGGTTGAGTCAGGAACTTGAAGCTCTCAAGGGAACTCCTTGGGCTTTCAACAAAGCAAAACAAGAGGGATTTTGTCTAAAACAAGGTGGAAGGCAAAAACTAACATCCACTATTGTCCTCAGACCTCCACACACATGCTGTGGCATGAGCACACATGTCACGTATACACACACTCCAAAACAAAGTAAAAGAAATCTATGTATAAAGGGAACTGAAGCATTTCATAAAAGCAGATGAAGTAAGGAGCACATTTCAAGCCAAGAGAAACTGCTAAATGAGTTACTTCAAATTTAAGAATTATATATATGTGTGTGTGTGTGTGTGTGTGTGTGTGTGTATCACAGGATGTTAATAACAATTGTAAGTAATACCTTTCAAAACTCTTAACGCATTAAATTGAACAGAGAAAGTACTTAGGAAGTATCTGAAAGTGTTATTTTTAAATATTTTATTTATTTATTTATTTTGCAGAGAAAGAGGGAGAGAGACTGAGAGAAAGAGAGAGAGGAGAGAGAGAGAATGGCACGCCAGGGCCTCCAGCCACTGCAAATGAACTCCAGATGCATGTGCCACCTTGTACATCTGGCCAAGTTGGGTCCTGGGGAATCATACCTGGGTCCTTTGGCTTTGCAGGCAAACACCTTAATCACTAAGCCATCCCTCCAGCCCCCTGAAAATGTTATTTTAATCATATGTATAAATTTATATCATCTATTTATATTTTATTTCAAAATTCTGTATTTGTACATTTAGATCAATTTCATTTTCACTCCATAGTATCAGGGTGGTCTCAAACTCACAGTGATCCTCCTACCTGGGCCTCCCAAGTGTTGGGATTAAAGGCATGGGCCACCACACCTGTCCCCAGTTTCATCTTCAAATATACTTATTTAAATAAGGTTTTAAGAATGCGTTTTAGAAACATATATATTTGGTCTTAAAATGAATGAGAATAATCTTTCATTTTATTACTAGAAACAACAAAATATTTGTGAGGCATGTATTATTTTTGCATTTAACAAATGATGAAATTACAGATTGGAAATCTAGAAATCATCCCTGTCATTGAGAAAGTGAAAGGTCAATTTTATAATATGCCAAAGCCTTTACAACCTCATAAATACTTGAAAAGTAACAGAAAGCATAAATTGTAAATGCATGTGTATTTTACACAATATGTATGTGTAGTTAGGAGAGCAGCAGTTTACATTGTGTATTCAAAAACATCTTCTCTCTAATCCCTATCTCATTCCACGTTAATTATATCTTAATGTAATGGGTTTATACATGATTTTCTTCATTCTTTTATATGCCCTTCGAGTATTTTTGTAAACTCTATGCTGAGCATATATTAGTACATGAAACTATTAACTAAGCAAGCCTGACATAAGAACATATGTATAGTAACTCAATTGTTTCTATAATTCATAAATTTCAAAATTGGGTAAATATTAATTTTATAATGATTTTGTGTAATTTTTGAATTGAAAATGTCTCAAGTATAGGCTTACTCTGCTTATAGTTGGATAAATAACGGTTAGAGAGAAGAAATAAAATGAGATTATATGGGATCAAATAGCTGAATTTCATGTACTTTTTGTTGATTTCAAATTTTAACCATGCTTTTGGCAAATTAGATAATGGAATTTGCTTTCAAATGTTCCTAGAACAAACATATATCTATAAAACCTCAAAAAAAGAACCTGAAGATGCTCAGTGTAAATTCTAGTCTTACTATATCTAGTATCATACCTCTATGCAAAACAGAAAGTGCTATGTTTAAAGTAATTTTAAATTGTGGGCTTGGTCACTGGTATGGGACCCATAGCTGGAGCTGGGAAACAAGTCAGAACCATATCCAAACATAAGCCCACCCTCCAATATCAAGCTACCATCATTTGTGGGCTACAAGAGGGCCTACACCTATTAAATTCTCTATTAAAAAAAAAAAAAAGGGTTATCTCATTTGTCCTGGTGCTAACTTACTCTCCGTTGGAGAATCTGCTTCTCTTTTTCAGATAGATGTAGATCCTAAGGAGAGAGCCACCCCATCATACCTCAAAAGGGCCCCAGCTGAAACTAAGAAAAATTGGAGAAACAAGCAAGGGGGCTGTTCTCCTGATAAACCCGATACCAGCACAAGGGGGAAGGAGTTCAGCACAGAGAAAAATCAACTCCTACCAAATCAGAGAGCCAGAGCCTCAGAGGCCCCCAACACGTCATCACTGAAGCAGACCAAAAATGAACCCAACGTGGCTCAGGGAAATTTTGCAGAAGAGGGGGCATAAAGAATGTCAGAGCCACATGTTGGGTCATGATATGCAGAGACATTTAGCTTACCCATAACTGTGGGCTAACTCCACAATGCATGACCCGTATACCTCAACAAGGAGGGGCCAAGGGGAAGGGGTAAGTCACGGATGAGCCTAATAATGGTACCAAACTGACTGTAAAAATAAATAAATAAATAAATAAATTAAAAAAAAAATTATGGGCTTGGAAGATGGCTCAGTGGTTAAAGGCACTTTCTTGCAAACCCTGTCTGCCAGCATTGATTCCCTAGTATACACATAAAATGAGATGGACACAGTTGTTCATGAATCTGGAGTTTATTTACAGTGGTAAGAATTCCTGGTGTTCCCATTCTGCTTTCTCAATCTCTCTCCCTCTGACTCTTTCCCTCTGTTTCTCTGTCTCTTCCTCCCTCCCTTTCTCTGCTTGAAAATAATAAATAAATAAGTAAATATCTCTAAAATATGTAAAGTATATAAAAAATTCATTGGGTTGTCATTTATTTACATTTTTTCTTTCTTAAAAAGAAATATTTAGATTTGTAATGTATTCACAATTTAAGTATTTAAAGATAAGTTTTATTTTCCTTGAATGAATTCAATATAAAGGACAGTGAAGCTTAAAAAGAACAACCCTATTATCCCCAAATCAAATCAGAATATTTTGCTTCCCCTCATTTTTAGATCATATTAGATTCAAAATCAAACATAGCTATGTAAACAGTTTGTGTTGTTGGAATTTTGCCATATTTTTGGTAATAATTTGTTGAGCTTCTTTTAGGATCTATCTTGGCACTACTTTCTTTCTAAAAACAATGAAAACATTGAACAGATGAATGCTGAAGTGATGGTTGTATTTACCTTTGGAATGTCAGTTGATACAGGGAAATAGTTGCCCCAGTCATTAAGACTCAGTATCCAGTGGAATTTCTCTTCTGCATAAAGTGCGTAAGAGGAACTCTGATTTCTGAAATTGAGGAATATTACTTCCATTACTCTTTGTTGATTTTGATGGGGATATCACATCCTTCTAACTGAATGATTGTCCCAGTTCATTCCTAATACATGTACCCACCTTACCATTTTCCAATTTGTGCACATGTGTCCCGTCCAGCAGGACTCAGTTATTTGGGGAGCGCGAGGGGGACCAGGCCTGTGAAAAGATGGGTGAGAAAGAAGGAACGAGACCAAGCAAAGAGTTGTCAAGGTCTGTTTATTAGTCTCCAAACATCAGTTTTTAAGCATAGCGAAAAAGGATGAAGTAAGAGGGGATATTGGGCGGGGGACCAGGTCTTGTGTAAGTTCCCAGAACATTTTATGGTTTTTCTCAGAATGACCAGTGATTTCTTGGAATGACCAGTGATTTCTCAGAATGACCAGTGAAGCTTACAGTTCCAGGTGTTCTGCCATTAAGTATAGGTGAGTAAAGGTTACAATGTCTCCATGAAGGGTGTTTCCGCATACCAAGGTTTCTGCCCAAGTCTCCAACATCTCCCCCTTCTTAGTTTTATTGACTCCAGCAGTCCATGATATCACAGTGGGCTTATAACCAACTGGGGGAGCAGGGACCTGATTCCTCCCGTGGGCTTTGAACCACCCACAATTTGGGCCCTTGGTACCTTTTGGGGAGGGGAGGCAGGGCCGACATTGTGATGACATATATTATGGTACCAACCTCCTTGCAAGTCAGGTGTTACTCTCAGGGAATCCAGAAATGGTCAGATCGGGACCTTCCCTTGTGGTGCTTTGCCTCGCACCCATGTCGGTGCCCATACTGAACTCATTGGGGTGAGTCAGTATGCATAGGTCTGGTGCCTAAACAGTTCTTTTATAGGAGGGAGTCATAAAGTCCAAATTGTAGGAAAATTTTGAAACAGTAGGCAACCTGGGCAGAAAAACCTGGGCAGAAAAACGTCTAGTGGTTTTTGTTCTGTAGATCCCATAATCTTTTATACCATCAGGGATGCTTAAGCACTGAGAAATCAAGTCTGGTTGGAGGGGGTTCGTGGAGATCCCTATAAGTGGAACAATCAGTTTCTTGTGTCTCTAGGTGGTGATAATGCACAGAAACAGATTTAGAAGTGAAGGCTGTGTCTACCTGTGTTTTGACAAACTTAGTTAATTTTCGAAAGGCCCAAGGTCCAAAAAATAAAAGCAAAATAAAGCCTAAAAATGGTCCTAAAAGGCTAGGAAGTAAAGTGGAAAGCCAGGGGGGAGTAGAAAACCAATTTTTATACCATGATTCTTGTTTTTTTCTTTTTCTTTTGCGTTTTTCTAGGCTTTCTCTAACCCTTTTTAAGCTATCTTCCACAAGTCCTGTTTTATCTGCATAAAAACAGCATTCTTTCTTGAGGGCGGCACATAACCCCCCTCGTTGTAAAAAGAGGAGGTCAAGTCCTCGTCTGTTTTGTAGGACTACCTCTGAAAGTGACGAAAGGGAGACCTTGAGGTTTTGTAATCCTGATTGTAACTCTTGTAAATCTCTATCAATGGCTGCACTGAGGTAAGCATATTGTTGGTTAGACGTGACTAGGGAGGCAATACCTGTCCCTGCCCCAGCAGCACCCAATCCAAGGACAACTGCTAGAGTTATAGCTGTGATGGGTTCTCTTTTTGTCCTGGAAGGGGAGGCAGTGTCTCTCTCCCAAAACTTTAGGAAATCATCAGGGTCATGAATTGATAGACGCGGAAAAAGATTAACAAGTACACAGTATTCCTTATTAGCGAGTAAGGTGGAGACAACTATAAATGTTGTCAGTCCAGAGGAGCAGGCTAAATAGGAGTCTGAAGGAGCAGAGATGTATAAGAAGAAGAAGGTGTGATTAATTATAATAGTCTGATTACAGATATGAGAAAGGTCAAGGGGAGGTAGCATATGAGGTCCAATAAGGCACAATCCTATTTCCGAAATCTGGCCAAGTGTAATCCCTTGTTTATCTGGAGGACTCCAACGCAAAAGAGAGGTGTCATTGGTGAAAATGGGGTTTCTGAAACTGGCAAGGCCTTCATAAAAAGGGGGGCTAGGTGAATAAACACCCAGCATTCTTGAAGAAGAGAGTGGTTGGCTTCATGGAAGGTATGAATAGAGGCATTGACTAGAGATAAAATAAGCTCAGCAGAAGAGGGAGGTCCCACAGGGATGGTGGGCTGGAATAAGGAATGAGGATCTTGTGATTGGGGGGAGGGCGTGACAAAGTGTGGGGTTTTATGCGGAACCCGAGTCTTGTCATTGTTTTGGTGTATTTTAGGGTTGGGTCCTATACCAGATTTTTGTGTATTAGGGAAGGTTTTGATCAACTTAATTTTAAATGTTAATCCAAAATCTTTACCATCCTTATACATCTGGAGCCCCCATTGATATCCTCTATTATTTAGCCAGTTTTGTTTTTTGCCTTTGTCATTAAAATTTATGATTAAGGGATTGCACCAGCCTAGGCGAACGGAGTCAGGCCCACAATATTGATTAAGAGGGCGTGAACTTACATCAGTGTACACTTGTCTTACTGGATTTTTTTTTTTTTTTTTTTTTACCTCAATAAAGTCCCATGAAGAGGAAGGTTTCCAATAGGTGTCACCGGTGGTCTCACAACCCCAGGCTTTACAAAAGAAGTCCGAGTCAAACCCACATGTCCTAGCAAGAGCACGGTTTTGATGATTCCCAGGGTAGACATAGAATCCTTTAGATAAGGCAAGGGCAGCCCTCCTTACAGTAGTGTTGCATCCCGGGTCTGTGCTAGAGTCTTGTAACTCGAGTGCTTTAAGTTGTGGGATGAAGGAATCAGGTGTTCCCCAATCAGCTCCTAGTGCTAATTTGCAGACGTCCACTTCCAAAGTCAGCCAGGGGATGTCTGAGAAACCATAGAGTGGGCCCAGTTCACATCACCGACTTCACTGAGCACAGTCCAGGTGAAATTCATGGGTTGATGGTCAGTGGTGATCAATCCAGATGCCAGGAGCAAGAGTCCAACGAAGGTAGGGGCAGCCATAGTCCTGAAAAGGAAAGGACAAAACCTCAGGGGGGCGGGGAGCCTTCCCTGGGAGAGGGTGAATTTTTAAGGGGTGGGGGTGGTGTCCATTGACGAACTAGACGTTCTGGGAGCCAACGAGGCCCATATGATTGCAAATTGGACAGTAGGTGCTGGAGGCAGAAGTAAAGCAGGTTCTGGTCACAGGCAGCTAAAAGAATGCCATCCATGTAATGAAGAATGTAGACAGAGGGAAAAGTCTCCCTGAGGGGGTCAATGGCCATGGCCACAAACTTTTGACAGAGGGTGGGGCTGTTAGCCATACCTTGGGGTAAAACCTTTCATTGAAAGTGAGACATAGGGCCATGAAAATTTACTTGCGGGACACTGAAGGCAAAGCAGGGCCTATCCTCAGGGTGTAGAGGGATGGTAAAAAAGCAATCCTTTAGATCAATAACTATTTTGAAGGAACCATAGG
Organism: Dipus sagitta; assembly: GCA_036346955.1. Taxonomy (NCBI): domain Eukaryota; kingdom Metazoa; phylum Chordata; class Mammalia; order Rodentia; family Dipodidae; genus Dipus; species Dipus sagitta. Next base: position 80,508,966 of record CM070783.1, on the reverse strand, counting down.
GAATGGCCACGGGGGAAGGGAGTCCTGGTTGGTGTGCCCCCATGGGGACTATGGCTTTATTAACAGCTCTCAGGTCCTGTAGCAAGCACCATTTGCCAGATTTTTTCCGAATGACAAAAATAGGGGAGTTCCAGGGGGAGGTAGAAGGCTCAATGTGGCCAGCGGCAAGTTGTTCCTGCACTATCAACATTGCAGCCTCTGTTTTCTCATGTGAAAGCGGCCATTGGTCAACCCATACAGGGCTTTGGGTTTTCCAAGTAATTTTATCAGCATGGGGTGCAGGGATGGCAACGGCCGCTAGGGAAAAGAAGACTCAGGGACATACACAAGGCCAGAGTGATCGAGTTTCTGGGGAGGAGAAATGGGCTCTGTTATGCCTTGTAAATATTTTCCAAGTCCTTTCCCTGGAATAAAACCCTGACTAAGCATTTGGGAAGTGACAACACTATTGGGGCTACAAAGAACCATATTCATTTGTGAAAGAAGCAGAGAGCTGTTTAGGAGCGGTGCATTCACGAGAGAAGTGTCCAGGTTGTTTACAATTATAACATGTTTTCGTACCCTGAGTGAGACCAGCAGAACGGAGAGCAGCTCCAATTGCTAAGCCCATGGCGTGGGAGGAGCCCATGCCTGCACATAACTTGATATAATCAGATATGGTCTCCCGCTTGTGAGAGTGGAGAATAGACTGACAAGCAGGATTAGCATTCTCAAAGGCCAGGTGTTTGATAAAGGGGCTGTTGGTTTCCCCAACACCAAAAAGGTGCTCAGCAGTTTCATTAAGTCTACTAATAAGGTCTCTGTAAGGCTCTTTTGGACCCTGTCTAATATTAGCCAGGGAGGCGGTGGCAGCCCCTTTAGGAGGGAGGCACCGCCAGGTGGGGAGGCCTGCCTGCTGTATTTGGGCTAAAAGTCCAGGGGGGTAGTGTGCTTTCCGTTTGTTGGAATCGTAGGGATGTTCCCCCAACAATTTTTTGTTTTGTAGAAACAGCCTTTTGTAAATTATGGTGAGCAAAGTCAGAGCAGTTTTCATTAAATTCAGTGCACCATAACAGGAAAAGCAAGAAGGCCACTATTGCGGGTGTGTGGTCTGCTTCTGTTTTGCACCTACGGCTGTCAGAGGAAGGATTAGAAAAGGCAGCAAGTTCTTTTGTGACAGAATCAAGTTCCTGGAGAAGCTGCAGCTGAGGTTTTTTATCCTGAAGTGCCCTACGGAGGTCAGAGACAGAAGCTAATGTGGCAGATTGTAGTTCTATGAAGGGAGAGTGAGTGAGAGGTTTTGAGGGAGATATCAGAAGTAGCACGAGAAAGAGGTTTGAGAAATTCTTCTGCAGACAACAGAATTTTGGTAGAATGAGAGCCATGCATAAGGCTATTGATAACATTCCAATAAGTGAAAGCATGGTGAGGGACAGCGTCAGGACCCTCCTTATGTAACAACTCGTTAACTTCTCGACCTACTTTTGCCCAAGTATACGGGTGAATACTAGGACCATTAATAACAATCCATGGACAGACATCAGAAATAAACATGAGAAACTGTGACAATTCCTTTTTTGATACTCTAATTCCTCTTTCCCTGAGAGAGGCCTTAATATCCTTAATAAAGAGTGCCTCTTTAGAAATAGAATGACCCATCTTTGATGGGACGGAGGAGGTTACTCACCAGGGAGCCGTCACTTCATGAGCGGTGAGGACGTTCCCAAATCAAAGCCGCGATCGGCGATGATGTCCCGGGATGCTGAAATGTGTTTCCCTTCCAGCAAATGGTCCATACCTCGAGCCCCACACATTGGGCGCCACTTGTCCCATCCAGCAGGACTCAGTTATTCGGGGAGCGCGAGGGGGACCAGGCCTGTGAAAAGATGGGTGAGAAAGAAGGAATGAGACCAAGCAAAGAGTTGTCAAGGTCTGTTTATTAGTCTCCAAACATCAGTTTTTAAGCATAGCGAAAAAGGATGAAGTAAGAGGGGGTATTGGGATGGGAGATCAGGTCTTGTGTAAGTTCCCAGAACATTTTATGGTTTTTCTCAGAATGACCAGTGATTTCTCGGAATGACCAGTGATTTCTCGGAATGACCAGTGAAGCTTACAGTTCCAGGTGCCATTAAGTATAAGTGAGTAAAGGTTACAATGTCTCCATGAAGGGTGTTTCCGCGTACCAAGGTTTCTGCCCAAGTCTCCAACACACATGTATACACAATATTATTCTATAAGCAGAACTTAAGTTTGCCATGTCATATACATTTTAAAAGTAAACAATTGTCTTAACACACTACTCATAATCACAGCACATCATGTGTCACAAGGGACTCTGAGGTGGGCCATTGGGTAGGAAATCCATCAAAATGTAGGCCACAGGAAATCTTCAGAAATTAATTCTTATGGAATGACTGTAAAAATTTAAGAAAATTCCATTTATTTTTACCTCTTAATGTTATATAGTTAGCTAATGTTTATCAGTTCTTATTTCTTAATTTTTCTTTGAAATATTATTACAAATTTTAATATATAAAGGCATAATACTGATTTCAAAACCACAAAACAATTTTAATAATTTTAAGTATATATACACATATAAATAATTCTCTGTAATTAAAATGTTATCATTTTCTCTTTAGAAAATTTATATAGTTTGCTAACAAGCAGAAAAAATAAACAATGTATTGTTTAACAGTCTTTAAATTCATTTTGAAATTATAATCAAAACATATGGGAGAAAACAGCAGCTATTTAGAGATTCAAAGGGTATATAAGAGTATAAATGATTTGAGTTATTCCACAGTCTAGGCAAAAAATAATTATAATTGAATCTATTTATTCAAAAAAAATCTTATTAGGTAGAGACTTCTCTTGTGGAAACTATGCTGCTCTAAGGAAAAGCTGTGATCACCACCAACAAAAAATATGCCTTTTGAAGTTCATAGTCCATGAGTTAATTTAGATAAGGAAGTACAAAGCCTCATGTAGACACACAACCATACACTGTTTTGCATTCACCCATAATATGAAGCCATGAATGAAAAATAAAGTAAGGGGTAATTGAATGATTATTATTATCCTCCAAAAAATATGATAATGAAGCAAATTATCCAGGAGCTGAACAAGCAACTGCTTAGACATGATGAGGAACAGAAACTTCAAAAGCCAAAAGTCATGAGCAGACTACATATTTTGAGTTATCACCAAACCCAGTATGCTTAAATAAAGCACATGGAGCCTGGATAAGACTCAAAGGAAGAATAGAGTCAAGGTCATCAAAGTCAGTAGGGGAGATCTTAGAGCTCAATAGACTGCTGGCAGGTTTTACGCTCTCTTTTATATGAAACCAGAAAGAAATAAAGGATTGTTCATGGGAGCACTTAAAATTTTACTGAAAAGTATTTTATAGAAAATATGGTATGTGAGATAAAATTGAAAAATGGTCCAAGGCAAAGATGATTTGAGATTAACTGTGTGCATTTGTAGCTGTAGTGGCCATGATGGAAACTGGTGGGGCGCAAACACATTTTGAAATTCTAACAGGAATTTCTGATACACGGGATATAAGCATGAAGCATGCCTCTGCTTGTTGACATGTTTAACTGTGTAAAGATGGTACATTTACAATTAACAACAGTTTAGAATATTTTGAAAAAATAAGGTGTCTATTTCAGCTATGTTGAACTTTAGAGATGATAAGCATGTCAGATTCCCAATTATGCTGTGATCATTAATTTATCTCTACATCTGTGGTTTATCACAATAGCAAATGCCCATTACAAGATTATTTTACCAGTAATTAGCACTATTCCCACATAAATGGAAACACACACCACCTTCATATGATTGTATCATAATGACTGGGTCTTCCATTTTCTCAATCCAGAGAAAAGAATGTGCACAGACCACATATTCATATTTTGTATGTTTGGTTCTAAAAATTATACACATTTAATTTTGGATTTTTAAAAATATTTTACTTTTATTTATTTATTTGACAGCGAAAGAAGGAGAGAGAGAGAGAGAATGAATGGGCAGGTTAGGTCCTTTGGCTTTCCAGGGAAACGTCTTAACTGCTAAGCCATTCCTTCAGCCCTCAGATATTTTTAAATGCCCATATGAATGAGCCCAAGTACTGCTGTCTTGGAAACAAAGTGCTGCGCAAGAAGTGCATGACTCTAGAATGAATCTAGAAAACAAATAAGTAACCCCACACATAACATGCATGTTTGGAGTGACCCACCCCGTGAAGCTACTGTGCTTAGTGAACATACAATTGTAACTCAGTAATAGTATCTAAAATTTGTTTATGAACATCAAAATGAAACTATAGATTTCCATTAAATGCAACTAACTGGAATAGGGATGTGATTGGGACTAGAAATAATTGACATGGGATGTATCTGTGAATGGAAGTTCCATAAATAATTAAAAATTATACATCAATGGTAAAGATTCTACAAAGACTGGGTAGAACGCTGCGACTGTGGCCAGTTGGAAAGTTACATAGTCAAATTATTTTAGCAGCTCTTTAGCCCTCTTCATAGCATCTACCACCCATTTAGATGTCTGGTGTAACAGCCATTCAGTAAGCAGGCCAAGCCTTTGGAATGTGTTTACACAGCAGATCTCTAGTTTCCACTAGCCCAAGAGAAAACAAGACCCTCAGCATATGTTTAAACCTGCAGCAGAGTTTTGCCGTTTTCCTGCTTTGCTGCATGGTACGTACCTGGTGTTTTAATAGTATATTCAGTAAATGCCTTCAATCATGACTTCCTCGTTGACTATGAAAGTTCATGGAGCTGTTTTCACATGGAAACATGTTATTCACCTCATCCTCTGCCACTGAGCCATAATCACTCTAATTGGGATCAGGATAAAATCCTTTATTTCCTTTCATATGAAGGGTATATCTTTTATTGATACATCAATAAATAATTATTAAAAGATTTGACACCGTATGAACATGTGGACAGATATAACTGAATGGAGAAAGAAATATGATGCAAAGACTCATTTGCAAACTCTCCTTTGAAGATTTTAAAATAAATTTTATGTTGCTAATTACAGAAAAGTATCTTTAAAGGAAAAGTAGAGCTCTGGTGTAGCTCAGAAATAAAGGGTCTCAAAGTGGTGGTGGGATAATTGGTATAAAAATTTTGCCTGGAAAAACAATTACCAGAAGACCAAAAGTTGACCAATACAGTAAGTCAGATGTCATTAAGTATCTTCATAGAGGCTAGTTCAAGAGACTTGTCCTTTGTTTATTTGTTTGTTTCAGTTTTGTTAAAGCTAAAGAGTGGCAGATTTTTATAAAATGACAGACTAGAAAAGCTACAGAAATTCATAAAGTGATGATTAAGATATCTGAAAAACTGCAGAGCAATGAAAGGACAATGCACAAAAATAAAGAATTAAATCAAACAGTTCCAGTCAGTCACAACTGGAAGGTGGGACAACCTGTCAGATACATAGACTACAAAGCCAGTGCGGCCATCAGAAGCCGCTTGAATGTGTTGTAGAGAGGGGACTATAGTGAAGACAACTTGCAGACATCTGATATTTGTCAAATACTTGACTGAGCATAAGGATAAATCATAGGGAGCACAAAAGCCCACAAGTACAAATGATACAACTGGCCCTCTTGCATTTACCTGGCAATCTCTATTGTTTGCCAATCCAGAAGGAAAGTGATGAAATGCTTCATATTTTGTGAGCTTTTCTCCTTTAAATACTCTTTTAGTAGTGTATCTACATTATCTAGTGAAAAACATTATTTATATTTATTTCCCTGCATATATTTAACCAAATATGCTTTTGAATTCTGTTCATTATTGAACTTTTTGGTATCTTTCTTTTCTTTTTTTAAATATATTTTATTTATTTGCTTATTTATTTCAGAGAGAAAGAGGAAGAGAGAGAGAGAGAGAGAGAAGCTGAGAAAGAGAGTGAGAGAGTGAGAGAGAGAGAGAGAGAGAGAATGGGCACACCAGGTCCTCTAGCCACTGCAAACAAACTCCAGACACATGCGCCCCCTTGTGCATCTGGTTTATGTGGGACCTGGAGAACTGAACCAGGATTGTTTGGGTTTGCAGGCAAATGCCTTAACTGCTAAGCCATCTCTCTAACCCCTTTCTTTTCTTTATAACATATTTTTAAAGAATTTTGATTATGTACTGGTTTTTCTAAAATATATGTGTATATTTAACATATACATATGTATTACTTGTTTATTCCTTTTCTTTTAAAATATTTATTTTATTTATGAGAGAGAGAAGGAGAGAGAGAGGCATATATAGACAAACTGGGTGTGCCAGGGGCCTTCAGCCACTGCTAACGAACTCCAGACACATACATCACCTTATGCATCTGGCTTACATGGGTCCTGGGGAATTGAACCTGGGTCCTTTGTCTTTATAAGTAAGTGCCTCAACTGCTAAGCCATCCCTCCAGCCTTGTGTATGCCCCTTCTTAAATTCACTGAATCTTGGTTATGTATATTTTTTTATTTTTTGTTTATTTTTAGTTATTTATTTGAGAGCAACAGACAGAGAGAGAAAGAGGCAGAGAGAAAGAGAGAGAGAGAGAGAATGGGCACACCAGGGCCTCCAGCCACTGCAAACTTACTCCAGGTGCATGCACTCCCTTGTGCATCTGGCTAGCATGGGTCCTGGGGAATCGAGCCTCGAATGGAGGTCCTTAGGTTTCATAGGCAAGCGCTTAACCGCTAAGCCATTTCTCCAGCCCGGTTATGGATATCTTTATTATTGAGGTATCCTTTCTCATTTTAACACTGTTTTAAAACTTTTTTCTAATCTCTTGTTCTTTTCTCCTTCATAATATTTTATATTTTCATGCCCCATTTCATTATATCCTAAACTTACTAGTTCTTCATATATACTCAGTAGCTTAAGTGTATAGCACCCTCTATCTTAACGTGGAGGTTTGAATGTAAAATATCTCTAATAAGTGTAGGTTTTTTTTTCTTTTTTTCTTTCTTTTTTTTTTTTTTTTTTTTTTTTTTTTTTTTTGAGTAGGGTCTTACTGTAGCTCAGGCTGACCTGGAATTCACTATGTAGTCTCAGAGTGGCCTCAAAATCATGACAATCCTCCTACCTCTGCCTCCAGAGTGCTGGGATTAAAAAGGTCTGTGCCACTTCTCCTACCTAATGTAGATGCTTTTAATGCATGGTCTCTAGCTGGTAGCAATTTGGTAAAGTCATGGTACCAATGGAAGATGGAGGTGGTCCCTGATGTTTATTATTCCATCCCAGTGGTTTTCAGAGTAAAACATTCTGAGATTACTTCATTTTTATTGCTATAAAAAGATGTGACTCCCCAGTTACCTGCTATGCTTTCCCTACCATGTTTCAGCTTCTAGAAACTGTAAACTAAAATAAATCTTTTTGTCTCATAAAATGCTCCTGATCAATTGCTATAATCATGTTTACCATTTTCTTTGCTAATTAGTGATATATTAATGGTCCTTAACTAATTTGTACATGATTTTTCTATTTTATGTCTTAGTGGTGTTGTTCATACAGCAGTTTTTCAACTTTGTGAATGATACTTGTTATTACTAACGAGTAGGGTACTCATTAATAAGATCTGAAGTTATATTAAAATTAGCATGTTTATGAATTGAAATAGTGTCATATAAGAAATGTGAAAATGTAACACAAAATGACTATTCAAGAAGAATATAATTTTTTGCATCTACTATCTAAAAAGACTGATAGACAAAGCTCTCAAAATTTTACTATTAAAGTTATCAATGGCCAGAAAAACAATATAAACAGATGAATTCAATCCAAGATCTGGAGAGGCAAGTTAGTAACAGAGAAAATGGTCAACAAAATGCATGAGAAAATCAGCAACATGGAAGTAAATTTTCTTAAGGATTTTTGTTCAGAGAGAATAAAGCAAATAGTTATATTAGAAAAGAAGTATAAATCATATTTAAAACTCTAAAAGAAATACCAAAAGAACAGCATATTAAATCAAAGATTTGTTTCTTAGAAAATAAACAAAAATAAGGAACTGGAAGCCATAGTAACCAAAAAAAGGTAAAATTAATAAAACTTGATATAATTGAAGATAAAAGGGAGTTGTATGTATTGTGAAAAGTGAATGGAGTGCTTAGAAATCTATGAATTTTTAGACATATATGAACAAACCACCACACCAAAAATACACTACAGGATATAAGTTTTTTGAACAGATCCATTAAAAGTGATATGATAGAAACAGTGATAAAAAGTCTCACCACACAGAAAAATAAAGAACCATGTAAATTCAGTTTTCATCTGTGAAAATCTATAAAGATTTAATGTCATTGTTCTTTAAAATAATTATGAAATAGAAAAAAATTGAACATGACTGAAGTAGTATTCAGTATTCATAACTCTTTCTATAAAGCCAGAATATTTCTGATACCTGACCAGCATGGTGGCACACATCTTTAATCCCAGCACTCAGGAGACAGAGGCAGGAGGATTGCCATGAGTTTGAGGCCACCCTGAGACTAGTTAATGAATTCCAGGTCAGCCTGAGCTAGAGCAAGACTGTACCTCAGAAAAAGAAAAAATAGAAAGAAAGAAAAAGAAAGAAAAAAAGAATATTTCTGATACTGAAACTAGATAAAAAACAGTATAAAAAGATGAAACTATAGACAAATTTTCCTAATTAGTATAGTTACAAGTGTTATTAGTACACTATTTGCAAATCAATTTTAAGATTACATTAATAAGATTATACACCAAAACCAACTTGTTTTTTTTTTCCCAGAATGCTAGAATGGTTCCATGCATGCAAGTCACTAAGAAATTAGGAATAAAAGGAACATACCACAGCATAATGAAGACTATAAGAAAGCTACAGCAAGGAATTCAGAAGAAAGCCAGTCCCCAGACAGCCTGTGTTGTTTTGGAAAGCACTACATGAGCTACTGGGGGAAAGGAGCCAACAACAGTCTGAGCAATCAGAGGCCTAAACTACCCAGAAGCAAAACACTCTGACACATGTACACACCAGTGCAATAGTGGCACACAGCCTCAGTGGGTAACCAATAGCTATCTGATTGGCTAAGAGATCTGCACAGTGTAAAGGAACCCATAACTGGAATTGGGAAGCAGATCAGAATCCTATGGCAACAAAGATTATGTTCTCCAGTGTCAAGCGCTCACTAGTCTTTGGCTAAAAGAGGGGCTTCACACATCAAATTTTTCCTAAATTAATAATGCTTATCCCATTTAAACTATGCTGACTTCACTCTCCATTGGGAATCTGTTCTTCTTTTTCAGGTAGTGAGACCAGAGGAGATAAACTACCCCTTGCACTTCTGCCAAGACACAGATGAACTGCAGACACCTCAAGAGTGCTGCTTCTATGCTGTTCCTGATAATCAGTGACAGGGTGTAGAAGACAGACCTCGAGGATACTCAATACCTAGCAAAGCAGAGATCCAGAGGCTCCTAAGAGCTCATCACTGAAGTAGACTTAATACTCACTCACCAGGGCTCAGGGAATTTTGTGGAAGAGGGGGCAGAAATACTGTAAGATCCACAGGTTGAGACATATGCTCCCCACTGAGGAGTGTCCCCAACAAAAGGGGAGCAGGGAAGAGGACAAAGGGGGTGCCAACACATTATTTATCCATATGAAACATCTTGTTAATAATAAGAAACATAAAAAATAAAAAGAAATCTAATGCAAACATTATACAAACTTGGGAAAATCTGAAAGCATTATCTCTCACCTTAGGAACTTGGCAGGGATGACCACTTGCTACATACATTTTCACTGTAACACTCATTTCTTCACTAAAACAATGAGAGGAAACAATATGAAGGCAAGGATAAAGAGAAACTTTATACACTCCTAGTGGGAATGTAAAAACATTAGAGACAATCTGTAACTCTCTGTAGAGTTTTCTAATAAAGCAAAAATAGAATTATTATATTATTTAGATATGCATGTATGGGTGCTCAAACAATTCAAAGATAGAATACCGCAGAGAAACTTGCCCATCCATTGATATATGTCTCACTATACTCCAGATATGAAATAAACTAATATATACTATTATAGATGATTTGACAAAAAATGTGATGCATATATACTATTGACTTATTTATCTGTAAAGAATAAAATGATATTTGCCAAATAATTGATGGATTTAGAGATCATTACATTATATAAATAAGTCACACTCAGAAATAAAGCCATGAAGGCAATGGAAATGGTATAAAGGGTAGCAAAGGGTTAACAAGAGAGAGCAATGTAAAATACATTTGATTAACATTTACAGGTATACTATTTAGGGTCAAGAATTAGATCAGCAAGAAAAAATGATGTATGAAAGAGGAAAGAAGTTGAGAATAAAAATAAAGTAAAATATGTTTTTTGTATTAAAATGCCACAAAGAAAATAATTTTTATATATTAGTCATGTATGTGTATACATGAAAAAGCCAATGATATTGGACTTAAAGAAGATGTAATCAAGTTAAAAAATAGAGACAAATGAGGAAGGACAGAAAAAGTACTTAGGATAATGACAGGAGTCCACTGTCAAGCAATTTTATATTAATTATTAATTTGAAATGTTGGGGAGTCAAAAGGCTGCAGTTGAAATATAGTTGTAAGTATAAATAAGTTATTGTTTTTACAGTTGGGAAATTTTAAGCATACTTTGTGCTAATATATTTATACATTGTAGGGAACAAGAATAAAAGGAAGCAAATTAAATGTAAACATAGTTTGAGCATACAAAAATATTGATTTATATAGGTGAAGAAAAGAAGGCATGAAGAGAGTAGTCATAGTGAATGGTGGACCAAGATGTCTTAGCTATATATTGAGGGGAGTTAAGATATAGGGGGATTAAAAGAAAATGAAATGTGATGAAGTCAATTGACAGTGTATTAATATAAGTGTTTAGAATAGTGTAATTCATTCTCTGTATGGGAGATAGACAAAAACAAAAAAGACTTTGAGGATGCTGGAGAGATTGATCAATGGTTAACACACTTGCCTGCGAAGCCTAAGGACCCAGTTTCAATTCTCCAATACCCATGTAAGACAAATGCACAGGATGGCACATGCATCTGGAGCTTGTTTGCGGTCACTGCAGTCTCAGGTATGCCCATTCTCTTTCTATCTCTCTTTCTAATAAATAAATAAATATTAAAAAAAGACAGAAACTTTAAGGTGCTGAAACACAGTGTATCAGATATCAGTCTACCTGGGTGTGCAAGTTGCTATTGCTGTTTAAGAGAATTTTGTTAAAATTAGAAAGTGATGGAGAGAATGCCAAGACCCTTGTTAAGACCTTCAGTGAATGAGCAAAAATACCCTGGAGACTGGTAGGGAGTAAATTAATGTGATAAGTCTCATAGGCTTTTATCAAGTATGTGGCTGTATTCCTTAGATGGAGAACTAGGAAAGTATAAAAATAACAATAATAAGAAATACAAATTCATACTTCAGGCCAGGGTGGGCAGAAATCTCAGGAGACACAATTTTATCCACCTTGAAAATCCAGCAAACATTTTTAAAAATAATGTATGATTTCTTTGATAGTACACTACAAATTACAAATGCAGAGATGAAATACTTGGAAACAATGAAGTACTAACAACAGGCATAAATAGTAAGATATGCATAGAGGTATGGTGGTAATGATTCTAGAAAACTGACCCTAGTCTAAAAGATTTGTATGAAGAAAATGAGAGTGTAAATGAAATATTTATAATCTCTTTGGAGGTCATTGGTAAAAATTCTAAGCACATCTTTTTTGTACTTTCTGTGAAACAGATGAAGCTTGAATCTAATGGAGGGTGGGGGGGGGGTGACATTTGGAAGATTCCTTAGGCTTTCAGGCTTCCCAGGGGAGCAAGGCTCAGAAAAACCTGACAAACCACTGTCACCTTTCAGAGTCAAAAAAAACTTTGACAAATTTTCAAATCCCATTGTTTCACACCTATAAACAATTTATCTCTTTGCTCTCATTTTTTGTGATACTTTTTACATATCCTTCCCTTATGTATCTATATTAGCATCAAAATGTGATTGTGTAAAAATCATTTCTATTTCAAATATGTAAGTCAGTATTTACTCTTTTCCTAAATATCCCTGACATCTTTGTGTCCCTTTCAATTCTCCTGTGTCTACATAGTAGCTAAAGCATATTTGTTTTCCAATAATACATATTGAATTTTTAAATGTTACTTTTATGTAATCACTTAATGTTTATATAGTAAGACCAAACATTGAGTTGTTACCATAAATAATAAAATGACCAAGGGTTTTTAAATAACTGATGTGGAAATTCATGGCCAAACATATAGACTTTTTTTTTATTAAATAGTTTTGTACTCAGCGAATACAGTGATTTGGTACCATTGTTAGGCTCATCCATGTCCTACCCCCTCCCTCTGGCCCCTCCTTTTTGAGGTATATGTGTCATGCATTGAGGAGTTAGTCCACAGTTATGGGTAGGATAAATATCTCTGCATATCATGACCCAACATGTGGCTCTGACATTCTTTCCACCTCCTCTTCCGCAAAATTTCTCTGAGCCGTGTTGGGTTCATTTTTGGTCTGCTTCAGTGATGAGGTGTTGGGGGCCTCTGGGTGTCTGGATCTCTGATTTGGTAGGAGTTGATTTTTCTCTGTGTTGATCTCCTTCACACTTTTGCTGGTACCTGTTTCACCAAGGAAACAGTAACCTTGCTTGTTTCTCCAGTTGTTCTTAGTTTCAGCAGGGGCCCTTTTGAGGTATGATGGGATGGTTCTCTCCTTAAGATCTACATCTATCTGAAAAAGAGAAGCAGATACTCCAACGGAGAGTAAGTTAGCACCAGACAAATGAGATAACCCTTACTTTCTTTTTTGGGGGGGAAGGAATATTTATTGAAGCTTACATATATAGGGGAAGTTCCATAATGGGAGAAGTTGGCCCTGTCTTAAAAGACCAAGCCAAAAAACCCAAAAGCCATACCACACAGCACAATAAGATCTCCAGGCAGAACTCAGGTATTTTGCATACCTTTAGATTGAAATTTCAAATTCACCACCACACCTTGGAGATGGACCCTAAGATCCACCCAGGGACACCTCTTTCAGCCAGGTGGCTGGAAATTCAAGAAGTTTTAACAAACTCCTGTATCTATTGAGAGGCATTTATTTGAACTACCACGTTTTATGAAATGTTCTCCATAAATTCACATGATTTCAGTCTCAGATAAGAAATTATACTTGCACCAGATGCATATGATTGCAAGGAAACAAGCCATATTTCCAGATCTTATTTAATTTGAGGTACTTAATATGCATTGATATCTTCAAGTTTTGTAGCAGAAGGAAAGATTGACAAAATAAGAAATCTCAGAAACCATTTTCTAAAAGCCTTATCATAACTATCTTCTTTTAACCCTTACTTTTTTATAGAGAATTTAATAGGTGTAGGCCCTCTTGTAGCCCACAATTGGTGGTAGCTTGTTAATGGAGAGCGGGCTTATGTTTGGATATGGTTCTGACTTGTTTCCCAGATCCAGCTATGGATCTATGGGTACCAAGCCACTGAGGGAATCAGTTAGCCAAATCAAGAGCAGTTGGATTCCACCATGGCTGTGTGCCACTATTGCACTTGTGCGGGCATCACAACAGGTTATTTGCTGCTAAGTAGGTTAGACCAGGAGTTGCTTGGACAGATATTGGTCATTTTCCCCCAGTCGCCCATGTGTCATCTTCTGGCACTAGACACTCTGTGTGGGGACTGACTCTCTTCCAGCTTCCAGCCATGTCATTCCATTTTACATGTCAACTGCATAAGGTGTCTTCAGCAGTAGGGTCTTATCACTAACCTTAGGTGGGTCATCAAGTACTCTGACAGAAATCTGTCTTTCTTTTAGGAAACCTTGTAGGTCTCTTTGATCAAAAGCTCATTGTGGATGATAGCCACATGCTAGTACTGGGAGTTACAGGTCAGTGCCCACTAAGAAAAGGAAGAAAAAGATAACTAATATACAAGAGCAAAAGAGGAGAGAGAGAGAGAAGCTCTAGAAGATTAAGGTCAGTCTTCATCGTACCCTCTCCAGTATCTTGTGGCTCAGGTGTTCCCTCTAAGGGCCTGGTGAAGGTTCAGCCATTTGGTCTGTCTTTTAGGATGTAGAATTTTATGGTACCATTACCGTTTGAGTCTCAATTTGTGTTTCCCACCCCCTCCCTTACCTTCCCCTCCCTCCCCACCCATCCTATTGTCTAGTCCAGGAGACACTTGCTGGGTATGTAAGGCATCTTGGGTAGATTCAGGTTAGGTCCTATAGATGAGTGAGACTATGTGGGGATTTTTTTTTTCTGTGATTGGGTAAGTTCACTGAGAATGATCTGTTCCAGGTTCAACCATTTTTCCTCAAAATTCATTGTGTCATTTTTTTCCTACTGCTGTATAGAATTCCATTGTGACACTTATCCAGTGTTGGTGGGAATGTAAGATGGTACAACCACTTTGGAAAGCAATATGGAGACTCCTGGAAAAGCTGACTATAGAGATACCAAAAGACCCAGTTATTCCCTTACTGGGCATCTACCCTAAAACTGTTAAACCACAGGCCAGAGAGATCTGCTCAACCATGTTTGTAGTGGCTCAACTCATAATAGCTAAGAGCTGGAATCAACCCAGATGTCCATCACTGGAAGAATGGATAACTAAGATGTGGTATATCTACACAAACATATAGACTTTTTCCAAGTATGAAAAAAGCAAAGCCAGGTTAGAATTGGCAGATTTATGCACATTTTGCCATAAGACAAGATTCCTAAAGTACTGGGAATTATATTTAGAGATGGTTTCAAGGCTCATGTAATTGCTTAGGTAAAAGACTTATGTAGGCATACATTGTGCTTTATAAATAAATTCATTACAACAAATTTGCATAGTATTTTAAAAATAATAGATACCATTGAAATTCTATTGTATGAAAGCATTTACATTATAATTTAATTATGTGAATATCACTGATATGTTATCTGAGTAAAACATGTTTATTTGTACCCACATAATTTACAATGACAAATGAAAGTGTCATTTTCTAGACAAATATCTGAATGCACATTTTATATTCCAAAATTTTTTTGTCAATATGTAACCAGTTAACTAAAGAATTGAAAGGTTCAGAAGTGTAGGGAATGAACAACAGGGTTGGTTTACCTTGGAAGCACACATTTACCTAACAGTATTTAACACAGACCTACCATAATTACTAATGTAGAAACATGTCTGTAAAGGACGTAATCATATAAATATATCTCCTTTACTAAATAAATGACAATTCATCAAAACCTCCTGCCAAATGTGGCCCAACCACTTAAAATCTACTCAAGTAGATACATCAACATTGAGTCCATCCTACCCAGTAGAATGATTAATCTTCAGGTTACAGGGAAAAGTCACCACTGCTTCTGTTCATCCTGTTCTTTGAATCTTTGGAATAGTGCCACTGGCTCTTCTGGAGATGAAGAGGAAATGTCATTTAACTGGATTCCTTCATAACACTATTCCCAAAGTAGTATAATGGCTTTACATTTTCTCTACTGGATAAAATGGAGATGGGCCAATAATTTGATATTTCTGATTTCCCTGTTTGAAAATGGATTTCTTATGTAGTACATAATATGTTTGGATAGTATCACAAAATTTGTGAATAGAAACAGTTGTCAGGGAATTCTGTTTAAGATAAAGGAGTAGGTGCCTGTGTCTGTTGTGTTCACATTTCAGGGACAAAATACTAGAAAGAATCAGCTTCAGGGAGGAATGGTTTATTTCAGCTTGCAGTTCCCAGTTGCATGACAAGGAAGGCATGACTGCAGGAGCTCAAGGCAGCTGGTGAATTCAGTCTGTTATGAGGGAGCAGAGTGAAAAATGCTCCTCAGTCAGCTCTCTCCATTTTGAACAGTCCACGATCCTGCCTGTGGAATGGTTCTACTCACAGTTAAGGTGGGTCTTCCCACCTCAATTAACCTAATTTAAGCCACCCCTCACAGACATAAGCAGAGGTTAATCTAGCCAAGGTAATCTCTCATGGGTGGTCCTATCAAGTACATTGTCCATATGAACCATCACAAAGACCTATGCTTCTACTTTTCTTTTAGCCCATGGGAATGCAGATTAGAAACAACGCATCCTTTTTTTCTGATAGGTCGAAAGGGACTGACCCAGGGAAACATGGATGCCACCTTGAGCGCCCTGGTAGGACTAGAACCCCTGTCTGATTCAGTCTCATCCCAGAAGGTTAAAGGCACAACTTCCTAACCCCCACTCAGCAAGAGGTTCCTGTTTCTCCCTCAGTTTTGGAGCTTAACTCTATGGGGTAGACTCTATCTAAATCAGTATTCCTCCTGGGCTGATGAAACAATCAAGTTTCTCCCTTAAACAAATGACTCTGATGGCAAGGTTCATTCTAACTGGATATTTGATTGATATAAATGGGCCTGAAACATGTGCATAAACTCTCTCTCTCCTTCTTCTTGAGCTCTTGGATCCTGTTAGCTTCTTCGCCTCTTACTATTCTTCCTTATGTGGAAGGGGGCAGATCCTCTCAGTCTCCCCTCCTGCTTGCTAGCCAGGCTAGGAAGGAGAATTTCTTTCAATTGGGCTGATCTGCTTGGCCTTCCTTCTTATCCAAACACTTCTTTAAATAAAATTCACTGTTTTCTCTCTTCTGTGTTTGTCTTCTCAATTCATTGTTTATGTGGACCAGATCCCAAGACTGGAGACCTGCTGACATGGGAACTTCAATTGTCACATCAATAGGAACCAGTTTTTAAGTTTAAGAAAGATCAAATGGATATGTAAGAAGATTATTCATTAGGTTATACAGGTAACAGAATAATGGAAGACCACCCTGCTGTCCCCATTTTTACTTGGCTCTTCCCACAGCTGGTTAGACTAGCAGAGATATTTTATCTACTGGAAGCCTGAGTTTTTCAATTTAGTTCACACAAAGTAAACAGGGAGACTGGGGAATAGATGATAGATATATATATAGATGACGATGATAGATTGATGACGATAGATAGATTGATGATGATGAAGAAGAAAGATGATAGATAGATAGATAGATAGATAGATAGATAGATAGATAGACAGATAGAGGATAGAAAGTGTGGGTGGATCATAAACCCACACTCTTGACTTATCACTCTGTAAGGACTATAAAAACTTCATTATTCTGCCAATCACTTGATTACTAATCAAGCAACGCCAACAGGTAAGACTACAGTACATTGTCTTTTGGAACTGGAAAAAGTCGAGTCTGAAGTTATTAGCAGCTTATAAGAAAATTATTCTAGAGCACTCAGGAAATTTATGAAGAAGGTGGGTCAAAGAAATCAAAGACTATATACCCTACCTGTTATCCAAAGATTACAATCAATTCACAGGAAGATTTACTAGCTTCTGAGCTAAGTACTTTGCCATTACTTTGAATCTGCCAAGTACTTTGACAATTTATGGAGTCAACTTGTAATGACAATTTCTGATTAAAGAGAGGGTTTGGGACACTAAAGCCAGCTTGGGGATGATATCATAACTCTAGGTTTGTGCAGGGCCAAATGCAGGTCAGAAAATGTGAAGATCAAACTATCTCTTTTGCAAGAGAAGAAACTTGAGATGTGAGTTCACAATTTAGTTATTTTTGCTATTCAGTAATATTATTGTTTGTAGTGCGCACATTTGTGTGGGGGTGTGGGGGTGCAGTCATGTGCTTGCATGTGCATGTGAGGCAGGATGAATACATAGTGGTAAGAGGGCAACCGGAAATGTTGATCAATATCATCGACCATGTTTTAAACAGGTTACATTGTTCTCCATTTATTCGCCAGGCTACTTAGCCTGTGAGACACCAGGAAATTGTCTCTATATCACTTGACCTAAACATGCTGGAGTAGAGATTTTAGGTACTTTGTCAGCTTTTACTCAAGAGCTGGTGGTGTGAACACAGGCCATCATACTTGCCTAGTAAGCCCTTCATCCTCATAGACATCTCCCCATCACAAAATTATTTTTCATACTCTATAAGAATTATAAATTGAATGTCCACATATCTGCCACTAAAGTTAAGAATTCAGGGTTCAGTGATGTGTTTATAATACGGAGCCAATTTCACCCACATTTTTTTGTTACCAGAGGGGAAAAAAAAAACTTTAACTAATTTTAATTGTTTATCATTTCAGTTTAGCATGTTTTAAGTTATTTTTGCTATGTGTGAACATATTTTCATGTGGATGTCACTTTGTTTTGTCATTTAACACCATGGAGCATGTTTCAGAGCATGGAGGATTACATGATGAACTTCTAACATAGGTTTGTTTCCTGCAATCAGGTTCATACACGTAGTTCTAATCTACTCACTCTATGTTTTAAGGTGTACCATTTTACTCTACCCATCTCTCTGTTATGAATTTTTCTAAATCGTACTTAAAAGTGAAAAAAAACATTCATTAAGTAAACAGGTGTTCCAAATTCAGATCTTGTCCAACAGTTTCCAGGATGGTCTGGGTAAATCACATTTTCATCAGTACTTCATGAAGCATGCCCTCAGCTGACAGGAAGTGCCACACTTGCTGGCTCCAAAGTCAACTGTCTCCATATCACCAGTGAGAAAATTTTTGCCTTTACTTTTTTTTCACTTTATTAACATGGTATGATTCATTTTATATATTTGTTCATTATTCATGTTTTGGTTTTGGCTCCTCTACATAGAGTTGTTATAATTTTTTTCATGTTATCTTACCAACTGATTTGCAGCATTTTCCCCTTATTTTTGGTGGTTGCTAAATTTGCTTACTTGTAGTATTTAAATCTGTTTCTCTTATCCAACAGATGAGCATAATGTAGAATGTTCTTTTATGTTTTCATATGTACAACTAATTTTTTACCTTATTTATAGACTATTTGTCCTTTCCTTCTATCTGTGCAAAGCCACTTCCATTGTATAATGGGGCACTCTTTAGATGTAAGTTGATGGCTCTCTTTAGGTCCATTGATCTGTTGGTTTATAAGTATACCAGCCATATGTGTCTTTTATAACTTCAACATCAAAATGCATTTTTCTTAAGCTGCTTTAATCTCTTCTTCTACAAGTTCCTCATTATTTTCTTCAAATTTGTCTCTCCTTAACAGGTGCTCTCATAAAAAAAATAAATATGTAAATCAATATAAGAATAGCTTTCAGACATTGACGGGATGTATGTTATTGCTAATGCAGATTTTTTTTGTCATTTACTGTGGATGATTTCCTTAGTTATCTAAGGTTTTCTGACAGACAAACACATCATGAAATTTTAAAGTCATTAATTTAGTTGTAAAAATGTGGAACTCCCAGTACCAGCATGGGGCTATCATCCACAATGAGCTTTTGATCAGAGAGACCTACAAGGTTTCCTAAAAGAAAGACAGATTTCTGTCAGAGAACTTGATGACTCACCAAAGGTTAGTGGTAAGACCCTACTGTTGAAGACACCTTATGTGGTTGACATGTAAAATGGAATGACATGGCTGGAAGCTGGAAGAGAGTCAGTCCCCAGACAGTCAGCATGTCTAGTGCCAGAAGGTGCTACATGGGCGACTGGGGGAAAATGACCAATATCTGTCCAAGCAACTCATGGTCTAACCTACTTAGCAGCAAATAACCTGTCTTGATGCTCACACAAGTGCAATAGTGGTGCACAGCCATGGTGGGAAACCAACTGCTCTTGATTTGGCTAACTGATCTCCTCAGTGGTACAGGACCCATAGCTGGAACTGGGAAACAAGTCAGAAAGATATCCAAACATAAGCCCGCTCTCCATTATCAAACTACCACCAATCGTGGGCTACAAGAGGGCCTACACCTATTAAATTATCTATAAAAAGTAAGGGTTATCTCATTTGCCAGGGGCTAATTTTACTCTCCTTTGGAGAATCTGCTTCTCTTTTTCAGATAGATGTAGATCCTGAGAGCCACCTCATCATACCTCAAAAGGGCCCAGGCAGAAACTAAGAACAATTGGCAAAACAAGCAAGGGTGCAATTTTCTTAGTGAACCAGGTACCAGCACAAGGGTGAAGAAGGTCAACACTGAGAAAAATCAACTCCTACCAAATCAGATTTTGAGAGACCCAGAGGCACACAATACTTCATCACTGAAGCAGACCAAAAATGAACCCAACTCAAGGAAATTTTGCGGAAGAGGGGGCGGAAAGAATGTCAGAGCCACACATTGGGTCATGATATGCAGAGACATTTATCCTACCCATAACTGTGGGCTAAATCCAGAATGCATGACCCATATACCTCAACAAGGAGGGGCCAGGGGGAGGGGGTAGGACATGGATGAGCCTAAGAATGGTACCAAATTGACTGTATTCACTGAGTACAAAACTAATAAATAAATAAATAAATAAAAATGTGGAAAATATTTTATATATTGAACCTATAAATATTTTGTGGAATTTTGAGAAATATTTTTACGTCCCTTTGTTTTATATCATGAAAACACGGTGTATTTTTATACAACTTTCACTGACCTAATAATAAGGAATGCTGTTTATAATTTTTTAAGCACACCAAATCTTATAAAAGAAAAACAAGCTTTATAAATTATATTTGAAACAGTATGATATAACAAACTATTTTCTATGATACAAAGTGAAACTAAAAGCAAAATTAGAGGAAGTATTAAATTCAAGACTTAGTAAAAGTAATTTCCGAGATTCAGTTTTTTTTCTTTCTTTCTTTTATTCTTTATTTATTTTTCCTTCCTTCCTTCCTTTCTTTATTTTTTTCCTTCTTTCTTTGTTTCCTTCCTTCTTTCTTTATTTCTTTCTTTTTCATTTTTCAAGGTGGGGTCTCATTCTACATTCTAGCCTAGGCTGACCTGGAATTCACTTGGTTGTCTCACGGTCTCAAGATGGTCCTAAACTCAAGGTGATCCTTCTACCTCTGCCTCCCAAGTGGTGGGATTAAAGGCATGCAACACCATTCAGTGCTGAGATTCAGTTTTTAAATGCATTTTGAATATTTACTTAGAATCTAAAGCCAGAAGTTAATGACTTTTTTGCTACTCATTATTCATATACTTACAAGCATTTTAAGTTTCTCCTATATTTGTGAGTTAATTCTTTCATTACAGTAGAGCAATAAATACAAAATATGTTCCCTTATAATGTGTGCTTATTCTCTTATGAGGAAAACTAAAAATCAATGGTAAAAATATAAATAACAAATAAAGTGATGAATGAATGCAAACAAGTAATAAAGCTCAACAAATGGCCTTCCGGTAATAGATGGAGACAATTTTTTAAATCATGGCTTAGAAAGTTCTTTTTTGGCATACACACACACACACACACACACACACACACATACACATGTATTTTTGTTTATATATGTTTTTGCCAATGTAGGGTCTCTCACTCTAACCAAGGCTGACCTGGAACTCACTGTATCTTCCCAGGCAGGCCTCAAAGTCACAGTGATCCTCCTACCTTTGCCTTTCAAGTGCTGGGATTAGCTGGGCGTGGTGGCACACACCTTTAATCCCAGCACTCGGGAGGCAGAGGTAGGAGGATCGCCATGAGTTCGAGGCCACCCTGAGACTACAGAGTTAATTCCAGGGCAACCTGGACCAGAGTGAGACCCTACCTCGAAAAACCAAAAAAAAAAAAAAAAAAAAAAAAGTGCTGGGATTAAGGGCATGTGCCACCACACCTGGCAATATGTTTAATTTTTATAGGAGATACTATAATGTGAAGAACATTGAGAGAATAGTCCTGAGTACTATTCATGAAAGTGAAGTTATCCACAAGACAGTATGGCTCACATGTGAGAGCAGTGGAGAAAGCCATCAACTGTGGACTGGAAGGAACAGGTCAGAATTTATATGGACTTGTCCCCATATACTGCAGAAAAGGGAAATGTTCGAACATGTATGCACGAGTCAAGATGGCCCTGCCTTTCCAGTCCAAATAGCCACAGACTCTACAGGCTGAACTATGGATTTTTTTTTCCCTGAAGAATTGACTTAGTAAACAATGGACTGCTCTACTGTTCTTCCCTCCCACCATATATGTGTGGAAAACTATTGTGCGGTTAAAGGATTGAGAGAGCAGGAGAGGAAACATTAAGACCATTTAAAGAGAAATGATGGTGACGTGGGTCAGCAGGTAACTATTCACTACCAGCAGATGGGTGTGTGACAAGTTTGGAAGTTGCAATTAGTAAGTCAATGTTCAAAATTATCTAAATATTTGTGTGTATATATTTTTTCCTTCAATCACAGGTAATGTTCACAAAACTCATATATGTGGTTATGCTTTCAGTGTTGGCAAATTTCACGTATCTCTGTGAGAAGGAATAATTTTCTGCAGGGTAAAAACTGTTATATTTATATTATAATGCTTACAAAAACTTTATCCTGTTTACCCACAATAAAGATGATCTAGAAAATATAATAGCAATAATGGTGCATACTATTGTTAAAGTAACCATCCTTTAAATAGCAACTTCTTAACCTGTGGGTACCAACCCCTTATGTGGTCTCATAAGTACATGGGAGGTCATGACAGATCAGACAACAGTAAAAGATTCCCAAAAATGCATTAATCATAATTTCAAAACTAAATGCTTAATGAATCTTAGTCACTTCTACCATTGCTCACTCGTGTTGCATTGCACAATTTCACAGTTGCCTTGGTCTCAAAGCACCATACGCACACTGTGCATTGTGCATGCTATGTGGCTATGCAAGGCCAAAACACAACTAGGCTTATATGAGACTACTACTGCTGTGAACTGCTTTGTTTTTAGTGTACATATACAATTTCTGCTCTTATAGAAACATAATGGTTTGATTATGGGAAAATATCTACTAATATTCTCCTACCATCTTTTCTTCATATATAATTAACAAATATATATACTGTGACATTGTAATTTGATAGAATTTTTGGTCTTGAAAATTGCTATTGGAGTTGCTAACAAAAGTCCCACAAATGAATATGGACTTAGAGTTAGCAAAGCATATCAATTAATATCTGAAGTGGCCCAAAATAAAGTTACTCAAATTTCTACATTACGTATGTGAGGTATCTATGTGAAAAAAATCAAAAGATAAGTCATTTCTGAACAATGCGGGAGATGTTATATATCCTGAACTATCTTATGTTCAACCATGTTTATTTATTTTTGCATGCACAAGTGTGTGTGTGTGTGTGTGTTGTGTGTGATGTGGTATAAGTATGTGATGTGATATATATATATATATATATATATGATGGAGTCTTTCCCTCACCCAGGATGTACAGCTTTTGGTTGAGAGCACAAATTTTTCTCAGGTCTCCTGCCCCTGCAGGGTTGGAGTTACAGCAGTGTATGACCACATCCAGATTTTATTATGGCCAGGAATCAAATTTGCGTGGTCTCAGCCCCTAATGTTTAATTGTACAGTGACATTATTCCCTTAGTCATCTCCCCATCCCATGATGTTTTTCTTTTTAAAAAAATTACAGTAAAGTGCTTGCTTGCAAAGCATAAGGACTCAGGTTCAATTCCCCAGTACCCATGTAAGCCAGAAGCCCAAGTTGGCATATGCTTCTGTAGTTCATTTGTAGTGGCTACAGGTGCTGATATGCCCTTTCTCTCTCCCTCTCTTCTCTCTTCTCACCTCTCTTCTCTCTCATCTCTCTCTTTGCCATATCACAATAGCTGTTTTGAAACATACTTTTTGTATTTAATTATAAGTAAATGTTTGATTGGTACACTGATTTTATAAGCGCATATGCTTGGGGTATTGAAAAAATTTCTTAGGTAAAAAGGGGTGTAGTGGGCAAAAAATATTTAAATAAGCCAGCTTTAAATAGTGTGTCACTTTACAGACTGGGTTTTTCACATATTACCTAATTTTCTGAGCCTCCATGCCTTCATTTTTTTTGTTGTTGTTTTTAATCTATCTCAAAATAATCTAGTGTTGTTAAAAGAATCTGAAGATAAAGCCACCAAATGTAAGGGACACAATTTGGAAACTGTTTCAATTACAAGTGTTCCCAGAGATTCTAGGTTTTATTCATCAGCCTTATTGCCTTCCTGCTATCCAGTTTCTCCTCACAATCCATTCAATTGTAGAATAAATTGATAGTGTGGCCAAAATGGTACCCAGAAACTCAGATTCTGGAAATATCCTCAAAAAAGACTTTAGCAACTCAAGGTAATAAATTGGGCTGATTGATTCCAAATACATGTTACAAAGAAATGTATTTAAAAAATTAAAAATGAAAACAAGGGTGATTTAGATTATTATAACTACATTGATTTTTAATTTATTAACTTCCATGTATATACACAGAGAAAAAGTGTTAACAGGCACTCAAAGCAGAATATGATGATGTTAGTGCTATAAAGCAACTTTACTGTCATTATTAAAATTACAAAAGAGACTTTTTAATAGAATATACTTTCATGTTCCCTATCACACTGAAGCTTTATTTAATCAGGTGAAGGAATAGGGCAAATATTTCATAAGACTTAAAAATAAAAAAGCAGATTTCTGTACTTGTCCAATATTCTTTTGTAAGTGTAGAAATTCGATAGCAGACATTGTATTTTCTTATTTGAATCTTCAGTGTTATCAATTAACACAGATAAAAGTTATCTATGAAGTAATATTTGATTTTATATTCTTTGTATTAACAATTTATTTTTTTATTTTAATGTGTAACTTTTTCAATTACTTTTGTACTCAGTGAATACAGTCAAGTTGGTACCATTATTAGTCTCCTCCCTGTTCTCCCCCCTCCCCCTGACCCCTCCCTGTTGGGGTATATGGGTCATTCATTGTGGGGTTAGCCCTCAGTTATGGGTAGGAGGAAATGTCTCTGTGTATCATGACCCAATGTGTGGCTCTCATATTCTTTCTGCCCCTCTTCCGAAAACTTCCCTGAGCCATGTTGGGTTCATTTTAGGTCTGCTTCAGTGATGAGGTCTTGGCAGCCTCTTGTCTCTGGATATCTGATATGGTAGGAGTTGATGGTTCTCTGTGTCGATCTCCTTCACCCTTGTGCTGGTACCAGGTTCACCAAGGAAACAGCCCACTTGATTGTTACACCAATTATTCTTAGATTCAGCTGGGGCCCTTTTGAGGTATGATGTGGTGGTTCTCTACTTAGGATCTGTGTCTATCTGAAAAAGAGAAGCAGATTCTCCAACGGATAGCAAACATTAAAAAAATCAAATGAAAATAAATGCTGGTGAGGATATGGAGAAATAGGAACCCTTATCCACTGTTGGTAGGAAAGTAAGATGGTACAACCACTTTGGAAACAATATGGAGACTCCTAAAAAAGCTGACTATAGAGTTACCAACAGACCCAGTTATTCCCTTACCCGACATGTACCCTAAAACCACCAAGCCTCAGTCCAGAGAGATTTGCTCAACCATTTTTATAGCTGCTCAATTCGTAATAGCTAAGAGCTGGAATCAACCCAGATGTCCATCACTAGACGAATAGATAACTAAGATGTGCTGCATCTACATGATGGAATTCTACACAGCAGTGAGAAAAAAATGACACAAATTTGAAAAAATGGTCAGGCCTGGAACAGAACATTCTCAGTGAACTCACCCAATAATTTAAATTTTTAAATAAGTCTTCTACATTGCTATCTGCCATAGTCGTGCTTCATTTAAAAAACATTTCTTCTGTTCTCCAATTTAGCTAAAAATCTCTAATAAGTTCGACCATATCAACAACTACATCTCAATGTAAAATTCCTTATAATAAATGATTGAAATCTCAGAGAAGTACCTTTCATGAGAAATTACATTTATCCTTAAAAGAAACAAGTGTCAATAATCACTTACCATCATATAAAAACTACAAAGTATTGTGTGTTAATGGGTAAAATGATTGCATAAAAGCTAATATATTTTTATATTTGTAAATTTATTCACAATATCAAAGTACTTAGATTATTTCTTAAGAATGAAAATATAATCTGAATTTACATTATCATACTTAATAGAACACATTTATACCTTGGCCAGTGCATGTACATTTTAATTTATTTATCTGAAAATAACAGTGATTAGCACTTCTAAGGACTTACATTGTTTAATTTCTTTTTCTATATTTATAATTAAATATTTTACCATTGAAAGTTTTATATTTTTTGAGATAGGGTCTGTCTTTTGAGGCAGGTTCTCCAGCCCAGGCTAACCTGGAATTCATTAGGTAGTCTCATTTTGGCCACCAATTCATGGCGATCCACTAACCTCTGCCTCCCACTTTCAAGGATTAAAGGTGTTCACCACTACACCTGGATAGATTTATATTTATAAAGATTCTTAATTATCTGAATTTCAAATAAAATATCTATTTTTCTCAGTTTCTTTAATGGCTTCAAGTTCCTCCTGGTTATATTATTAATTAATAATATAAATTAATAATACATAATCATATCACAAAAGCATAGATTAACATTCACAGTTTAAATTTTTTTAAATGATAAAGATAAAGAAAACCAATATTAAAGTTACTATTTCATATATTCAATGCTTTCATCATTTATGAAAAATAAATTTATCCTGTGAAAAATAAGTAGGTGGAAGTAAAATACATTTTTGCAAACTTCTAATGTAAAGTACTGAGAATAATGGTTCTTTAAAGCTTATCCTGTTTTCAAATGTTGTAAAAATATCCAAAAGACATTTTCCAAGCTATTTTAAAATAGGATAATGTTTGACAAGGCAGAATTAGCTAAATCTTATTTCTTTAGAAAGATTTCACTTCTGAAGCCGGGCGTGGTGGCGCACGCCTTTAATCCCAGCACTCGGGAGGCAGAGGTAGGAGGATCGCCATGAGTTCGAGGCCACCCTGAGACTCCATAGTGAATTCCAGGTCAGCCTGGGCTAGAGTGAGACCCTACCTTGAAAAACCAAAAAAAAAAAAAAAGAAAGAAAGATTTCACTTCTAAAAAGGGCAGAGTAAAAAAAAATCTCTATGATTCTGAATATCTTTATCAATATATCTGTCTTCTATTATTTATATATATATGCATATATATATATATCTAGATAGATAGACAGATAGATAGATAGATAGATAGATAGATAGATAGATAGATAGATATAGATAGATAGATGTTATTTCTCACATTGAAAGTGAATATTGGCTTGTGATAGTTATATTTCTTTAAGCTTGATGACAATAATAAAATACTTTGTATATGTCACCTTTTCATGGAAAGGTATAGGATTTTATCCTTAATGCTGATAAAAAGTTAAATTCAAACCATATCATATTTTCCTTGCTTTGTAAAAGATAAAAGGAGATATAAATTATAGAAGTGAGCAATACCTTTAGTGATTTTGCTTTTAAAATAATATAATCTTACAATTTTGATAATTTCTGCTGTACTAAAATAAATATTATTTCAAGTTACTAATATTAAAACCATGGTACTAATGTAAAAAGACAAAACATATTCTAATCATTCGCATTTATATAGTTAATTAAGTGCTAACATGCATGATTTGCTTATATGTATCTAGTTAGCAGTTTTACTCAATCTCTTACCTTGAGCAAGTTAAATATGTTGGTACAAGAGAGAAGCTGAAGCTTTGATTAGTATAAACTTTTGGGTATTTTAAGAGCTGGCAAGTTCATAAGGTGTGTCCCTTATGAATGGGATTAGTGTTCTTTCCAAAAAGACTCCAGAAGGCTGCCATATCTGTTCCAATGTGAGGACACAGCAAGGTGCCATTTCATACACAAAGATGTAAACCCTGCTTTATAATATTTTGGAGTATAACCCAAACATGCACAAACAAGTATCAAGTAACACAAGTTTTTGGAACACTGAACTAGACACCGCATTTAAACAAAGAAATTAGAATCAGATTTGGGTGAGATCTTGTATATTTCTAAACCATCCTATAGGCAGACTTTTAAAAACTATTTTATTGACAGCTTCCATAATTACAGACAACGAACCACAATCCTCTCCCCACTTTCTCCATCATAAATCCATCCTCTATCATATTTCCCCCCCTTCTCAATTAGCCTCTCTTTTATTTTGATGACATCCTTCTTTTCCTCCTATTATGAAGATCTTGTGTAGGGAGTGCCAGTCACGGTGAGGTCATGGATATCCAGGCTCTTTAGTGTCTAGAAGATGGTATTGTAAGCAGTCCTACTCTTCCATTGGCTTTTACATTGTTTCTGCCAACTCTTCCTTAATGGATCCTGAGCTTTGGAAGGTAGCACATGCTACGTTTAGCAGGATTTTCTCAATAATCTTGACTCTGTGTGCTTAGATTTTGTAATCCAGAATTATATCATTTTTAAATATTTATTTATTTGAAAGCACAGAGAAAGAGTGAGCGAGAGAGAGAGAATCAGGGATTCTAACTACTACAAAAGAACTTCAGATGCATGTGCCACTTTGTGCATCTGCTTGAACTCAGATTGTTAGGTATTATGGGCAAGCACTTTCATTACTAAGCTACCTCTCCAGCACAGTTTTACATCTTCCTTACAGAAGTAAATAGATTGGAAAAGTCATATTTTTGTGAAGCTGTATCTGGTATTTTATATCTTCGACAGATATTTTAAATTGTAATATATTCATATTAATTAATTAATTAAATTTTAGTTACTTGGATTTGAATTATTAGTCATTTATTTTTTTATTCACAATATTGTTTTGTTTTACCTAGTTACTATATGTTTAGCATTTAATTTAAATAAATGATATGCATGTTGTATGCATTATGTTATATGTCAGCTGATAAGCATATTTCAGGAAGCATTACTACATAATAGATTAAATGTCACTTCTTGTTTTTTTTTTTTTGGTTTTTGTTTTTTGTTTTTTGTTTTTTGTTTTTTGTTTTTTGTTTTTTTCGAGGTAGGGTCTCACTCTAGCCAAGGCTGACCTGGAATTCACTATGTAGTCTCAGGGTGTCCTCGACCTTACGGCGATCCTCCTACCTCTGCCTCCTGAGTGTGTTTATAAAGGCTGAGGATATAAATGCTGTTGGTGAACCATTTTCAGTGATTAATAAGTTCAGTTGTTTATGCCCAAATGGTAATTTTCTTTGTTTAAAATTAGTTTTGAGCTTATAATATAACGTTTTAAAAAATCTTATTAAAATCTACCCCAAAACATGCAATCCCTTCTTTATATCTCTGCATTTAAAAAGTGAAGGCAAAGCCCAGCGTGGTGGCACATGCCTTTAATCCCAGCACTTAGGAGGCAGAGGTAGGAGGATTGCCGTGAGTTGAGGCCACCCTGAGACTACATAGTAAATTCCAGGTCAGTCTGGGCTAAAGTTTGACGAATTGCTTCCTCCCAGCTATGACTCAGCAGAGGGCCAAATGGCCTCTGGCCTGCTACTTCCACACAGGAAGTTAGAGTCCCACCCTTGCATGCTTAGAACCAATCATCTCAGAGGTCACGGTATGCTGTTGGCCCTTACATCTCACCCCACTCTAATGCCCCCACCTTCATTCTCAACATTATATAAACACCCGCCTGTAACAATAAAGTGAGTTCCTGCTTCCACAAGACTCCTGTCTGGGTGGTTTGTTCCTGACCATGGACACTCACCCTCCTCCTCAACCCCTTGTGAGGAACCAGCCAGCGGGTGTGGTCCTTCCTCAGCACTACCTTCCGGGGGATCCCAGCAGTCTGGCGCCCAACGTGGGGCTCCGGGAATCCCGCAGACTAGTGCCCCATGAGAGGCATTCGTTGAGGAGGTCAATCGGTGTGTGGGTGAGTGTACCCTCATAAGTTATGAGGCAGTCTTCATATTTAATGTGCTAAACTTTGCTTCTATAACCTGTACTTGCTTGTCAACATCTCTTCATTCTCTTTCCCTTTCCTTTCACTTTCAGTTCGCCAGCAAGCTGCATCTGCGGCTTTTGTACAGCATGTTTACCTATCTTTTGGATCCTTGTGTTTGTGTTGTACTCATGTGTTTGTGGGTTACTATTGCCCTAATTTTATGGACATTTCTCTCTTGACTTTATAATATGGGGCAGTCTACCTCTAAATCAAATCCTGCCTTAGAATCACTCAGGGCACTCCTAAAGAGTAGAGGGCTTGATTTGACTGATAATCAGGCTCCACAGACCTGGGATTGTCTTCTCAAGCTGGCTCCATGGCTGCCGGAAGGAAATCTCTTTGATTGGGACACTTGGGATAGGGTAGAGGCCCTTGTATGTACGGTACATGTGGAGAAGGGTCAAATACCCCCCTTAGGGGGTCCTCCCTACGATCTCAGCCCTCAAGAGCTGCTTCCCTCCAAAGCCAGCCAAACAAAAACAAAAGACAGAAGAAAAATATAATATACAGCCTGATCCGGCTACTCCTCCTGGAGATACAGCTTTAAAAACCCCAGGAAAGGGTGCATCCCTATGCCCCTCACTCGATCCCTTTGGGAGTGCTCCCTGGCCTTCCAGGGGACCTCCTCTACCTCCTCCATCGACTAACCCTTTCTGGACCACATCGATCCCTCCTTCATATTCGGCTGCCAAGACCCCCTCAGCCCCTCCTTCATATTCAGCCGCCAATCCACCAGAAAATAAAGCTACTTTTTTATTTCCCATCAATCTAAATCCTGGGGGCAATCACCCGGCTGCCTGGTATCTGTGGGAAGCTCAGGACTTTAAGGAGCTTAAAAAGGCGGTCTTGGAGGATGGACCTAACTCTCCTTGGACTGAGACCCTGTTACAGGGACTTGCCGATCAACCTTGTACAACCCAAGATTGGAAAAATCTAGTCAGGGCTGTCTTGTCTGGTCCCCTATACATTAAGTGGTGTGCCTTTTTAAAAGATGAGTGGTATACACAGGCAGAATGAAATCAAAGTCAACAGCCCCCTGTGCCGATTACTTTTGTGATGCTCTTCAGTACCTCTGATCAATATGTTACAGGCACTCAACAGGTAGCTATACCTGATGTGTATAGAGACCAGGTTAAGGCACTGGGCTTGGCAGCATGGAAAAGGCTTGATGAGGGACCCTCTGAACCCCCCCCCCCCTTATGGGTATTACTCAAAAACCATCTGAGGACTTGGCTACATTTATAGATAGGGTGGAAAAAGTCTCCAAAGAAAATTTCCCCCAGGGGCATTACGGGATCAGTTTACTAAAATGTTGGTCTGGGAAGGGATGATGGCTGATCACCGCCTCGCCTGTGCAGGTCTGAAGAACAACTCCATGAGTAGATGGATTGTAGCCACCAATGACATTGGCACTATCTCCCATCAGGCGTGGGCTATTGCTGCCGCCCTTCAGGAACATAAACAGAGAGATTTGGCCACTACGATCAGCACATTACAGTTAAATCCTAAAAAATAAACATGTTTTGGGTGCGGGGACGAGGGTCATTTTAAAAAGGAGTGCCCCAACAAGACAAAGCCTCCCCTGCCCTTTGGGGGGGATGACCAATGCCCTTCGCATCTGCTGCCCTAAATGCAAAAAGGGGTTTCATTGGGCTAGGGAGTGTAGGTGGGAGTTTAACATACAGGGAAATCCTTTAAACTCTTCCCCGGGCTTCCCCCAGCCTCGTTAAATAAGGGGAAAGAGACCATCAAAGCCCATTGGACCATCCCTCTGGTCCCCGGCTTTAGACCCAAAATTATTTTAAATATTGGCAATAAGAAATTCAAACTTCTCATCGACACTGGAGTGGAACGAACGGTCCTGAGAAAGGAGGAAGTGCCCCCCTCCTGGCACCTTGTGCCTGGTCCTCCCCTACTGGGAGTTGGTAGGCAATCCACCTCCTGGGAGACTGCCAGGTGGCTCCCTTGGACTGACCCAGGTGGGGACAGGGGAAAAGTCTGCCATCTCGTGGTGACTGGGCTCACTGTTAACTTACTGAGGCAAGACATACTTGGAGATGCCGAGGCTTTTTATCACTACTGACCATAAGGCCTTTTATAATGATTTGTTAGATAAAAAAGAATATCAACAACAATTTGAGGAAGGGAGGGAATATCATCCCAATTATAGAGATGACCCTAACTTTGAGCAACTCAGACAAAAGTATTCCAATGAATACCCTAATTCTAAGGGCCACTGCCCAGCCACCCCCCATTTGAAATCCAGTGGAGACTGGGGGATCCTATATGGGTTGAGCAGTGGCCTCTCCCTTCTTCTAAGTTACACCAACTCCACATACTTATTGATCAACAGTTGGAGGCCAGACATATCCGTCCCTCCACTAGTCCCTGGAACTCTCCTGTCTTTGTCACAAAAATGCATAATGGGTCCTGGAGATTTTTACATGATTTAAGGAAGATCAATGAACGCATGATCCCCTTCGGAACCTCCCAGAGGGGACTCCCATGGATCCCAGCTATTCCCAATATATACCATCTTACTATCATTGACATTAAAGATTACCTTTTCTCTATCCTTCTCCATCCAGGAGGCATGGAAAAATTTGCATTCTCTGTACCCGCTGTTAATTTTTGTGGCCCAGATAGGAGATTTGAGTGGACTGTCTTACCTCAGGGCATGGCTAATAGCCCACCCATTGGTCAATATTACCTGTCATCCATTTTCTCTTCTCTTATCAATCTTCCCAATACCCTGTTTTATATTTACATGGATGATATTATTCTTGGGTGCCTAGATTCCTCCACACTCCAGGACCTTACCCACCAATGTCTAACTATCCTTCATACTCACAGCTTTAAAGTACCTCCTGAGAAAGTTCAAACTGTGCCTCCCTTTAAGATCTTGGGCTCGATCCTTACCCTAGATACAGTTTCACCTGTTAAACCACAACTTTATATTCAGGATTCTTACACCTTGCCTCAACTCCAGAAGCTCTTGGGAGAAATTAACTGGATGAGGCCCTGGATACCTATGACCACTGAGGAATTATCCCCCTTGTTCAACCTACTAAGGGGCCTTGATCTTTTGTCCCAAGTAACCCTAACACCTGGGCAGAGACAAGTCCTCCATAGAGTCTAGGAGGCCATAGATAACTCTAATCTCAAATGATTCTACCCTGATCTCCCTCTTTCCCTCTGCCTTTTCCCTGGGAAGACCCTGACCACTGCCCTGTTGGCTCAAAAGGGTGAGCCTATTCAGTGGATTCACCTCTCGATCTGTGGGGCCCCTAGGGTCTATTCTTTAAGTAACCAAGTAGCTGATTGCATCATTAAAGGAAGGGAAACTGCCATTAGACTTTTTGGTATTGAGCCTCACTCCATTATTACCCCATATAAGATAACTGATTTCACTTGGCTCCAAAGATATAATGTAAGGGTCGCTATGGCACTTGAAGGGTTCCTGGGTACCATCGACTACCATTATGGCCCTCATAAGTGGATGAGCTCTTTTTCCATGTTGGAGTGGAGACCCCCCAGGCTTTTCCTACTTCAACCCAACCCTGACTTCCTCATTGCCTTTACAGATGGGGGACGCCTGGGGGCTTCCCTGGTTGTATATCCCCCTTTAAATTGGGGGTCAAACCTGAGCCCATCAAGTCTATCTCTCAGGAAATAGAGGGATCAGCACAGTACAAAGAGCTTTTTGCAGTTGTTCTGGCTCTACATACTATTCAGGAGCCGTTCAACTTATTTTCTGAGAGCCTCTATGTGGTAAACCTACTGCCCAATCTTATTGAAGCTCACATCAGACTTGATTCCAACCCTATATCCCCCTTAATGATCCAGGCTCACGCCCCACTCAAAAAAAGTGTCCACCCTATCTTCATACAACATCTTCGAGGCCATCAAAATTTACCAGGTTTCCTGTCTGAAGGGAACAGCTTGCCGATCAATTGGCCTCTGCAGCTCACTGTCACACTGTCTCAGAGGCTATCCAATTTCATTCCCTAACCCACACCAACTGGAGAGGCCTTAAACAATCATTCCCCCAATACCACATAAAAATCTTAAAAAGATTATTAGGACATGCAAGTCTTGCCAACCCTTCTTCCAGGACCCCCCCCCCCCCAAACTTCTGGGAGTAACCCTCGGAGCCTTCACCCCAACCATCTTTGGCAAATAGATGTTACTCATTATTCCCCCTTTGGAAAACTTAAATATATCGGGCTGGAGAGATGGCTTAGTGGTTAAGCACTTGCCTGTGAAGCCTAAGGACCCTGGTTAGAGGCTCAATTCCCCAGGACCCACGTTAGCCAGATGCAGAAGGGGGCCACGCATCTGGAGTTCGTTTACAGAGGCTGGAAGCTCTAGTGCGCCCATTTTCTCTCTCTCTCTCTCTCTGCCTCCTTCTCTGTGTCTCTCTCAAATAAATAAATAAACAAACAAAAAAAAAATAAAAAAAAACTTAAATATATCTTCTTATCAGTTTATACTTTCTCCTGTGCCTGTGGGGCATCTGCACATGCCGGGGAGAAATCTAAACATGCCATTAGTCATATGCTTCTATGTTTTGCCACTCTCGGGCTGCCTTATCAAGTAAAAGCAGATAATGGCCCCTGCTTTGTAAGTAAAAACTTTACAAGTTTCCTCCAGGCGTGGCAAATTACACATGCCAAAGGCATTCCATATAACCCTGGAGGCCAAGCTATCATTGAAAGATGTAACCAAACACTTAAGTAACAATTACAAAAACAAAAGGGGGAATCACTAACCCCCCCATGATCAGCTAAAGAAAGCATTAATCACCTTAAATATTTTAAACTTTTCTAGAAATGAAAAAATGTCTCCATTTCAAAAATATTGGTCATCCTCTGTCACATACAGCTCGATCAAGGTCAAATGGAGAGACCCATTGTCTGGGGCCTGGACAGGACCAGACCCACTCCTCACAGCAGGGAAGGGTTTAGATGTGTCTTCCCTCAAGATGAGAAAAGACCCATTTGGCTACCAGTGAGGGACCTAAAATATTTACCCCAACAAGGGGACACTGATAATCACCCCTCCAGGGAGTGTCCCCTCCCCCATGGAGGACTGTTCCTAAAATGGTCTTCACCCTGCTAAACCAAACAATTCCCTCCCTTGTGGAGGATTGCTGGCTTTGCCTCTGATCTGGGCCTCCCCAGCTGCTTACAGTAATCACCAATGATACAACTACAGTTGCCCATATGACCCTACTCGTTGGGTTGGGAATATCAGTGACATAAAAGCCATGTCCAACACTATCCTTGATCTCCAACAACAGCTAGAGTTCCTGGCTGAGGTAGTCTTACAAAACAGGAGGGGACTAAACCTATTAACGGCCGAAAAGGGAGGCATATGCTTGTTTTTACAGGAAAAATGCTGTTTCTACGCCAATAGATCGGGAATCGTTCAAAACAAGATCAAAAGACTTCAAGAGGACCTGGAGAAGAGATGGTGGGACCTCCAGGACAACCCACTGTAGATGGGCCTGCATGGCTTCTTACCCTACCTCCTCCCTCTACCTCTTCTTCTCCTTTCCCTTATCCTCACTGTCAGGCCTTGTGTAATCAACAAAATCACACAATTCATTCACCAGTGGCTAGAGGCAATAAAAATCCATCAGGTTGAGATACATTATCAAAGGCTGGCAACTCAGGAATTAAGTCCTCAGATGACCCACTGCCACCTCCTCTTCCCTCCATGTGACCGATGACGGGTAAGATCTCAGACTGACTGAGACAACTTAAGACAGGCCATGGAGTGGGTTCTCAGAGAGCTAAACACCTGGTACCCAGTGGCGGGTAAGATCCCCAAAGGGGGACAACCTAAGACAGGGGCCATGATGACTAATGCTCTGAGCTAAACACATGGTACCCAATGATGGGTAAGATCCCCAGAGGGGGACAACCTAAGACAGGGGCCATGGTGACTAATGCTCTTACAAAAACAAAAGAGGGAGATGTTGGGCCTTGAGAGGCCTCAATGTGAGGCCTAGTGGAACTTCCTGAGCCTAGCTAAAGTTTGGCGAACTGCCTCCGGCCAGCTATGACTCAGCAGGGGGCCAAATGGCCTCCAGGCCTGCTACTTCAGCACAGGGAGCCAGAGTCCCGCCCTTGCGTGCTTAGAACCAATCATCTCAGAGGTCACGGTATGCTATTGGCCCTTACATCTCACCCCACCCGAAAGTCCCCGCCTTCATTCTCAACATTGTATAAACACCCGCCTGTAACAATAAAGTGAGTTCCTGCTTCGACAAGATTCCCTGCTGGGTGGTTTGTTCCTTGCCATGGACACTCACCCTCCTCCTCAACCCCTAGGGAGGAACCAGTGGGCCTGGTCCTTCCTCAGCATTACCTGCTGGGGGACCCCGGCACCCTTACCTGCACTTTTGCAAGAAATTCATTCAGTGTTTTAATTACCCCCATGGATCTTTTAAAGCAACAATAAATACATCTTTAATTTTTGGAAATGCAATATTTAGGATGAAAAAGCTGAATTGTTCTGAATTTTATGAAATATGTCTGTATGGAAAGGAGCAGGATTTAGATGTATATCAATATATCAATATTATACACTAAATAATTTACATGCTTTATTTTAGTTTTTTTATTCTTAGGGTGCAGTTTTTGAGGTCAGGTTTCACTCTGTAGTCAAAGCTGTCCTGAAGTTCACTATGAAGCACAATATGGACTCAAATTCATAATCCTCCAGCATTTTGCATGCTGGTATTAAAGTGCTCACAACCATGACTGTCTGGATAATTTTCTTTTTCCTCATCAAACCATCTGTCCTGGTATAATGTATATCATCCTGATAAGGACAAAGAAGGGACCACTTGTCTCTGTGATGTGATATGAAGAAGCATGGATGTGCATGCGAAATCTAAAACAACGCTGTGTCCAACTAAACTTCTGAGTATTGTTTTTAATTAAAAATTTAAGGTTAGGCTGGAGAGATTGCTCACTAATTAAAGACAATTGTTTGCAATGTCTGATTGCCTGGGGTTTTATTCTCTAGTATCTATATAAAGCCAGATGTATGAAGTGACACCTGCATCTGGATTTCATTTGCAGTCTCATGAGGCTCTGGCATGCCCATGCTCTTTCTTTTACTCTCTCCTTGCAAGTAAATAGAAATACTTAAAATTGGATATTAAAATATTAAACTCCATTATTCAGCTGATATAAATTAATTTCTAGCAGAGGAATGAATAGTGGCATAATCTCGCTTATCAGATTATTGTAATAATTCTGAAAGTTTTCCATGTTGAAAGTTGAGAGGGGGCATTAAACAAAATCTTAAGAAAAATGTAAAGGTAAGATGAGTTAAAACATACAGCAGAATAAATTTCAGGCATTACATAATTTGATCTATACTTGTATGCACATAATATGGATGCACTTGATAAGAGAGACTCAGTACACTGTGTACCTCAGTCAGCCTGTTGACACTACATATAAGTTTTGTAGTAGGCTTGACCTTATGGTAGCATACACCATTAGATAGCAAATGTCATGGGAATTGCAAGAGTGAATTTGCATACACACTATGAGCGCCCAACTGCTGAATGATCTCCAAATGCTATAAGTAAATGATAAATGTTTCATTTTATATATTACTTTTAAATACTAATCTTTCTTCCTGAGCCAATATTAATTCAATTTATGAAAAATATTTTTCTAAAACCATGTACTTCTTCTAGTAAAGGTTAAGCAGTTTCTTGTCGAATAAAAGTATGCTATTTCTTAAATGAAAGGGCAGGTATGTTAATAGAAGTTGGATTTACTTGCACACATGTCTTAAGTCTCACAGGATGATTGGATGAGGTGACCTTTATGCCCATCAAACCTAGAGATTTATGAATGTGTGATTAAATATTTTCAGATAGTCTTACTGTATGCAAAAGAAAACGTTAGATATCACCAATAATTCTAATTAAGCAGCAGTTTTCTAAATACAAAGGAGGCAACAGTAAATGAGAGTAACTAACTCTAAGAAAGTTTTCCTTGGTTTGTTAATGAGTAATGTGATTAAAATGTCATTTTCCAGGGTCAGAAGTTTCAAAGTAATTGAAAGTAGAAGTGAAAGGCTCCCCACATCCATGTTTCTATGGACCAAGAGCTCATCATTCTCTACCAATTATAAGCTCATTTAAAATAGATTCCATGTAGTAAAGGATTTAATGAATATTGAGAAAATATTTAAATAAAAAACACTTATCCAATAACAAATATAATGCAAATTCAAAAGTTTTGCTCTTAAATATGGGGGTTACAGATATTTTCATTTTAAAGTCCTATAAAGAGGGATAGAGAGGGGATCAGAAAGGAAGGGAGGAAAGAGGAGAGAGAGAGAGAAAGTCTTTCTCTGTATTTCAACTCCCCCCTTTTGGAGTTCCTGTCCTCAAAATACAGCAGAAAGTATAGAAAAAGAAATGAAAGTCAAGCTTGGAAGCTCATGCCTGTAATCCCAGATCTAGGGACGCTAAGGAATAAGGGATTGCTGTGAGTTTGAAGCTGCCAGCCTGGTTCACATGGTGAAACTTTAACTCAAGAGCAACAAACAAACACATAATATCATAACAAGAAATGGAATATATATTATGAAAATAAAAGACTTCATTGACTATGTATTCTGAGCTATGTATTCGGGTTTGTTCATCAGATTTTTATTTTATGCTCTATTTGATGAGTTACACCTGTATAATTTAAGAATGCTACTCACATAATTGTATAAATAGCTTTCTGTGTAAAATCTTTGGAGAATGCAAGTATATACTTTCAATAATTGAAACATTTTTTCTTCAAATTGCTCTAAACGTATTTACTACTTAGAAAAGTGGTATATATCTTTATTTTTATTCTTGTGGTACATGGATCAAATGCATATGTCAATTTTTCACATAAAACACTGATTGTATTGAATTTGTTTTATATATCACATTTAATGAATTTCCTATAAACCTTCATTTTTGCCAAGTTTTACTTTTTATTATAGAATATTGACAGAGCTTTTAAGATACCAAAATCTATACTAAAAGATAGTGGCTTAAAACTTATAAGAAATAGTAGAAAGTTGACTCAAAAAGACAGAAAATTTCATTACATAGCACAAAGCCATTTGTTGCACAGCTTCATCATATTAAACTACAATATTCAGTGTTGGTCACAGATTGCAGCATTGCAGCTGATTGTTAAATATACTATATAAAATATACTTAATAAGTCATTAGTTGAATGTAAATTTCAAAATTGTATTTGCATATATATACATAAGAAGTAATTATATAAGTTTTTCTGCTGTATATAGAACTTATTAAAGAAAAATTTGCATTGTATATTTGTCTTAATATAATCTGCCATAACAAATTGTTCTAGATACAAGATGTAAACAGTAGTTTTGTTTATCCAAGGGTTGAAAGCTGGAGAGTCAAAAGTCAGGATTCCATCAGGTTCATCAACTGGTGATTGCCTTCCAATAGGAAGCTCAATTAATGTAAAAAAATTCTGAGAAAATTACTTAAAATGTAGAAAATATATACTTTGGCTAGGAGGCTCACAGCTTTAAAGCCATAATAAGTTTGTCCATTTTTTGTGCACATTGTAAGTCAAGTCGTCATGGCTGAAGCATATGAAAGATAAAACCCTGCAGCATGTCTTCAAGTGAAAATGAGTGTCCCATAATCATCTTTAAGGGTACACACACAAATACCTGAAGCATCCTACTAGCCCTACTTCTTTTTTTTTAAACTTTTTTGTTACTTTTATTTATTTATTTGAGAGAGACAGACAGAGAGAAAGAGGCAGAGAGAGGGAGAGAGAATGGGTGCGCCAGGGCCTCCAGCCACTGCAAACGAACTCCAGACGCGTGCACCCCCTTGTGCATCCAGCTAACGTGGGTCCTGGGGAGTCGAGCCTCTTACCGGGGTCCTTAGGCTTCACAGGCAAGCGCTTAACCGCTAAGCCATCTCTCCAGCCCCCCTACTTCTTAAAACATTCAAGCACTTTCCAATAATACTACACTGAGGAGACAATCCCTACCTAAACATTACAAAAATTTTTGTCTCACATTAGTACTATCTTCTAAATCAATCTTCAAATACCACAAAGAGAAGTAAATTCTTAATTCTTTTTATAATAGAATGGACACCACTTGTGAAGTCTTCATTCACATTGCTTTATTTCTCAAATATTCTACTTCATAATGTCAAATTGAAATTAGAATGTAACATAGGTAGTTTGAGGTATATTCAAGAATTCAATCTATGACACTTTAAAAATATTTTTATTTTTATTTGCTTATTTGGGGGGGGCAGAGAGACACACACACACTGAGAGAGAGAGAGGAGGGAGAGAGAGAGAGAGAGAGCAAGAGTGAGCACGCCAAGCCCTCTAGCCACTGCAAACGAACTCCAGAAGCACACACCACCTTGTGCATCTGGCTTATGTGGGCCCTGGGGAATCAGACCTTGGTCCTTTGGCTTTGCAGGCAAGTGCCTTTACCTGCTAAGCCATCTCTCCCAGCCAATACCATTTAAATGACAAAACATTTGTAGGTTTACATGATGGTAGTATCAACTATGGCTTAGTAAAATTTCTGCAGAGAAACAGGTATGTAGTTGATAGGTGATAGATAAATGATAGAGAATAAGTAGGTGTAGGTAGATATTATAGATCAACAGATGAATAGAAAAAATAGCTGGCTAGACTGCAATTTGTTTCAGAAACTTACACAATTTTGTAGGATGCAAAGTCTCCCATCTTCAAGGTGAAAAACCTCCAAAGCCAATGGTATGAGTCAAAATGCCTCCAAAAGAGATGAGCGGTCAGTGTAACTCTCAGTACAAAGCTGAAACTCTGAGAATCAGGAGAATGCTAGATGAGTCTAGAGCCCAAACTCCTTGAGAACCTATAGTACTGGTGTCTGGAGGAATAAAAATTTGGAAGTCTTAATTTGCAAAATAGGGAACAAATTCCCTCTGATCTGTGTATTCCATGCAAGTAATCATATATATATATATATATATATATATTTGTTTACTGAGGTAGGGTCTCATGATAGCTCAGGCTGACCTGAAATTCACTATGTAGTCTCAGGGTGGCCTTGAACTCTCATCAGTCCTCCTACCTCTGCCTCCCAAGTGCTGGGATTAAAGGAGTGTGCCCCCACACCTGGCCTCCTTTCATATTTTGTACTGGGTTAAAAAGCTAGTCATTCTGAATAATAGCCATAAACTATGATGTTAAATTAAAAAAAAAAAAACATGAGGTGCTGGAAAGATGGCTTAGAGATCAAGGTGCTTTCATATAAAGTCTAATGACCAGTTTTCAAATCCCCAGTACCCATGTAAAGCCAGAAGCACAAAGCAGCACATGCATCTTGAGTTTATTTTCAGTGGATAGAAGCTCTGACATGTCCATTTCTCTCTCTCTCTCTCTCTCTCTCTCTCTCTCTCTCTCTGTGTGTGTGTGTGTCTCACTCATTACACTTGCAAATAAATAAATAAAATATTTAAAAATTTAAAAATTAAACAAATACAATAATCACAAAACTATCTTATGAATAATTATCCCTGTCTTAGATCACATAGCAATGCAAATCAACCACTCTGGCTATGTTTCCACATGGCATGTTGTACATTTGAGTTTATTACAAATGAGCTAGACTCTATTGCATTTTAGATTAAATGGGAACTGAATACTTAATTATTTCAGATATTTTTCACTTCCTTAAATTCCTTATAATTTCACTGCACTAACAAGTCATATGTTCCTTGTTTGGCAATTCCTCCTCAGTGTGTATCACTATGTAGTATTCACATTTGGATGTCCCCTGTGAGCTCCATAAGAGACTATTTCACTTACTGCTCTGCCCCAGATCATTGTCCTAGACAAACTGTATACCAAACACCTGTAGAAAAACTGCAAATGAATACTATGTCAGTTCCAATAAATCATCTTATTTATAGTTAATATCCAGAAATATATTATTTTTTCTATGCATGTTGTGTTCCTGTTCCTTTCTGATATATGGCGTAACAAACTAAAACATAAAAGGAGTGATGTTTGCATTTAACACTGAGCATTATTAAGATTAGGAGGTAAATGTCAAGTGAAAATACACTTCAAATTTTGGAAAATTTGCATGTATTTTAAATTTCCTCACAAAAGCTATTTAAGTAAAAATTATTATATTCTTTTATTTTATAAGTCATAGCATGAAACTACATGCTACATTTGGCTTAATTCTACAAATTAGTTTTACTTTAATAACCTAGGAAATTATCTAAGCTAGATATTTTAGATATCTTAGGGCTTATCTTTATCTTAGGGCTTAACAATAAAGCTGAGTTTTAAAAGTTTTGGAGAATTGTTACTATTATGAATGATAATTAAATACCTAGATATTTCAGGAGCTAAAGTTTTGAACTTTTGCTTGTATCTCAGTTGAGATCATTAGAAAACACTGAGATTCTGATACAAACCTGAATTAACACTAAATGGGATTTTGACCTGTAAATATTTATTTCAGTAATGGGCCTGATGAAACTCTAATTTCTTAATTAAAATTTTAATAAAATACACAAATTATGTGGCTTATAGCATACATAATTTAAGAAAGTCAATATCTTCAACCTTTAATCTTTTTGTGTCTGCTTATACTGACAAAAATGCAAGAAAATGTTAACCAGAACCAATTGTAATGAACAAATTAGTCAGGGATATACTTCTAAATAAAAATAGTTATTTTGTTTCCATTATTTAAATTTTATTTCTCTATCCAATATCTATTGGATTATAGTTTGTCTCAAATACTATTCTTGGCATTATGAATTTTGCTAATGAAATTTACAATCTTACAATAGACAGATACAAAAGTGTGTGTCATTTGATTTTGTATTTCTTTTTCTAATTTTCATATTATTTTATTTATTTGAACCTGCTATGATCTTTTTTTTCTTTTTTCATATTTTTGTTAGATATGCACATACTTAGTATGTAAACAATACATGTTGATAACATCCTTTACCTCCTCCCTGCCCCTTTTATGAAGAGACCTTCCTCCTTGGGGATGCAGATCAACCCCATGGGGATTGTGGGTCATACATTATGGAGGGAGGCAATGT
Source organism: Dipus sagitta (assembly GCA_036346955.1). NCBI lineage: Eukaryota > Metazoa > Chordata > Mammalia > Rodentia > Dipodidae > Dipus > Dipus sagitta. The sequence goes on along the minus strand of CM070783.1, from coordinate 80,465,951 downwards.
CTCTCTGCAAAATGTCCCAACCTGTGGCTTTAACATTCTTTCACCACCTCTCCCACAAATTCCCTGAGCCATGTTGAGAGCATTTTAAGTCTACCTCAATGATGGGCACTTAGGAGCCTCTGGATCTCTGGTTTGGTAGGGGTTGAATGTCCTTGGTGTCTGTGTTCATCACCCTTGTGCTTATATCAGATTCACTAAGAAAGCAGCACTCTTGCTCATTTTCCCAATTCTGTGGTTTCAGCTGGGGCCAGGGTGGAGTGCACTGGGTCCTTTATCTCCTCAGTTCCAAATTCTGTCTGAAAAAGAGAAGCAGATTCTCCAGTGGAGTGTGAAATCAGCACTGGTTAAATGGGATTAACATTATTAACTTAGAAAGAATTAAAAGGGTATACCCCTCTTATAGTCTAAGTTTAGTGGGAGCTTGACAATGGAAAGTGGAATCATTATTTGGATATGATTCTGACTTGTTTCCAGTTCCAGATATGGTTTCCTTTCCACTAAGCAGATCTGTTAGCCAATCCAAGAGTAGTTGGTTGCCTAACATTGCTGTGTGGCACTATGGCACTTGTGTGAGCATCACATCAGGTTGTTTGCTTCCGATTCTGTTTGTTTTGGGAGATCTAGCAGGTCTCTCTGATCAATAGCTCATTGTGGATGTATGCTACATACTGGTACAGGCCAGTGCCAAGGGAAAAGAAAAGAAAAAGAGAGAGAAGAAAGAGAAACAGAAGTTTGAGGTTAGGATTTATCTCACCTTCTCCAGGGTCCTTCAATTTAGGTGCTCCTCCTAAGGTCCTCTTGAAAATTCCAATTTTTAGTTTGACTTCCAAGAAATAGGATTCTATGGAACCCGTCCAATTTGGGTTCAGTTTTGTGTCCGCCCCCCACCACACTTTTCCTTCCCCCAGGCCCTACCCTAAGCCTTGAAATACTACTCAGGTATGTCAGCAACTCAGGCTGGTCCAGATTAGGAAGAGCAGATGAGTGACATCATGTGATGCTTATCTTTCTGTGACTGTGTGAGTTCACTTAGAATGATCTGTACCAAGTTCAACTGTTTTTCTACAAATTTCAATGTGCCATTTTTTTTCTTACTGCTGAGTGAATTCCATTGTATAGATACACTGCATCTTGATTATCCATTCATTCAAATATGGGCACCTGGGTTGATTCCAGGTTTTAGCAATTATGAATTGAGCAGCTATATACATGGTTGAGCAAATATCTTTGAAATGAGATGTGGTGCTTTTAAGGTAAATGACCAGTATGAGAATAATAGGGGCTGTTGTTAACTCTATACTCATCCTTTTAAAGAGTCTCAATATTGATTTCCATAGTGGTTTAACAGCTTATATTCCCACCAACAGTGAATGAGTAATCCTGTTTCTCAACAGCCTTGCCAACATTTTTTACATTTAAATTTTTAATGTTTGCTATCCTTCCTGGTGTAAGGTGGCATCTCATAGTTGTTTTAATTTATATTTCCCTAATGGCTATGGATGTTGAACATTTTATTAAGTGTGTGAGTCATTTGCAATTCTCTGCCTCACTTTTGGAGTGGGTTTGTTGATTTTTTATAGTTTTTTTTTTTTTTTTAGTTATTTGTAGATTGTAGATATTAGGCTTCTGTCAGTGGCATAGCTAGTGAAGATCTTCTCCCATTTAGTGGGTAATTTATTCTGCCCATGGTATGTTTGTCTGTACAAAAGCTTTTTAGCTTCATGTGATCCCATTGTTTGAGTGCCTGTTTAATTTCCTGGGCTACTGGGGCTTTGTTCAGGAAGTTTTTTGCAGTCCTATATAATGGAGAATGCGTCCTATTTTTTTCTTCCAGTAGTTGAAGAGTTTCAGGTCTTATATTGAGGCCTTTTTAATCCACTTGGACTTGAATTTGTTTATGGAAAAATGAATGGGTCTAATTTCATTTGTCTACATGTGGTCATCCAATTTGTCTAATATCATTTGTTGAAGATGCTGCCTTTTCTCCAGTACATTACTGGCAACTTTATCAAAGATTCAGCAGCTATAGTTACTTTACCTAAGGTCTCATCTTAAACTCTGTTCCATTTTTCTATGTTTCTGTTTTTATTCCAGTATCATGTTGTTATTGTCACAAGGCCTTTGTAATATAGCTTTACGCTAGATATGTTGGTACTGCCAGAGGTATTTGTTGCTGTTGTTTTATTTTTTTATATTTATTTATTTGTTGTTGAGGATATATTTGGATATCTGAGGCCTTCTGCCATTCCATGTAAATTTTGAAATCAATTTTTGAATCTGTGAAAAAATATGCTGGTATTTTTATTTGTATAGTGTAAATCTGTATATTGCTTTTTGTAGAATTATAACTTTCACAATATTAATTCTACCTATCCAGGAGTATGGGAGGTATTTCCATTTTCTCAAGTCCTCCTCTATTTCTTTCTTGAGTGTGTTTATGTTTCATTATATAGGTCTTTCACATCCTTGGTTAGTGTTATTTGAATGTATTTAATATAATTTGTTACTATTAAAAATGGAACAGACTTGGTGATTTCTTTCTCTATATATTTGTCCTTAGCATAATGAAAAGCTACTGATTTTTTGGTGGATTGACTTTGTATCCTGCCACTTTGCTGAAAGAATTTATCACTTTTAGAAGTTTTGAGATGGAGACTTTTCAGGATCATGTCATCTGCAAGTAGGGCTAACTTGACTTCTTCCTTTCAATTTGAATCCCTTTTATTTTTCTCCTGTCTTATTACTTGGGCTTGTACTTCTTCTTCTATGTTGAAGAGCAGTGGAGAGATTGGACACCTCTGCCTTGTTCCCAATAGCACTGGGAATTCCTTTTTTTTTTTTTTTCCTTATTAAGTATTATTTGGGCTTTAGGAGCTTTATATATAGCCTTTTTGTGTTGAGATATAAACCCTACATGCCTATTATTTCCAGTGTTTTGATCACGAGGTGGTGTTCTACTTTGTCAAAGGCATTTTCTGCATCAATTGAGATTATCATTTGGCTCTTTTTTTTTTTTTTTTTTTTTTTTTTGGTTTTTCGAGGTAGGGTCTCACTCTAGCCCAGGCTGACCTGGAATTCACTATGGAGTCTCAGGGTGGCCTCAAACTCACGGTGATCCTCCTACCTCTGCTCCCGAGTGCTGGGATTAAAGGCATGCGCCACCACGCCCGGCTTATCATTTGGCTCTTATGATTCAGTTTATTTATGTGATGTATTACATTGGCCTATTTCTGTATATTAAACCATCATTGCATCCCTGGGATGAAGTCTACTTGATCAAGGTGGATAATGCATTTGATGTGTTGTTGAATTGGTTTACAAGGATATCATTTAGGATCTTTGTCTCTAAGTTCATTAGGGATATAGGCCTATAATTTTCTTTCCTTGTTGTGCCTCTGTCTGGTTTTTGTATTAAGGTGATGCTAGACCAATAAAAGGAGTCAGGGAGGATTCCCTGGTCTCTGATTATGTGGAACAGTTTGAGAAGAATTGGTTTTAGTTCTTCTATAAAGGTTTATAGAATTCATCTGAGATGCCATCTGGTCTGGACATTTCTTTTGAGGGAGGTTTTTGATTAGCTTTTCAATCTCCATGGATGTGATATTTTTTTTTTTTTGGACATTATTCTGCTCTGAGTTTAGTTTGGGTAAGTGGTATTTGTCTAAGAATTCATCCATTTCTTTCACAATATTTAATTTTTTGAAGTAGAGGATTTGGAAGTATGCCTTGATGATTCTTCCAATTTCATTGATGTCTGTTGTGATCTCTCCTTTTTCATTTCTGATTTTATTTATTTGAGACTACTCATTTTTTTTTGGCTTGATCAATTTGGCTAGGATTTAATCAATCTTGTTTATTTTTTTTAATGAACCAGCTCTTCATTTCATTGATTTATTTATTTTATAAATTTTGATTTATAATGATTGATTAAAATGATTGATTTATTTGTTTTATATATAGTGTGTAAACAGCCAAGATAGTAACATTGTTAGCCTTCTCCCTGTCATCCCCCCAAGAGGATTGTGGGTATTGTATTGTGGGAGTGATCATCAGATATGGGGGAGAGGCAATGTCTCTAGGCATAATGACACAACTTATGGCTCTAACAATCTTTCCGCCCCCTCTCCCATGAATTTCCCTGAGCCATCTTGGGTTCATTTTAGGTCTATTTCTGTGAGGAGGTCTTGGGAGTCTCTGTGTCTCTGGTTATCTGATTTAGTAGGAATTGAGTGTTCTTTGTGTCTATCTCCTTCACCCTTGTGCTGATAACAGGATCACTGAGCAAACAGCTCTTGTTTAATCCCCCTAACTCAATGACTTCAGCTGGTGCCCTAGTGGGGTGCAATGGGCTGATCCTCTCTTCAGGTTCTGTGCTCTTCTGAAAGAAGAAGCAAATTCTCTAATAAAAAGTGACGTCAGTGCAAGATACATGGATACCCATTATTATTTTAGACAGAATTTAATAGGTGTAGACCCTCTCGTAGCCACTATTGGTGGGAGCTTGATGTTGGAGAACAGCCTTGTTTATGGATATGGATCTGAGTTGTTTCCTTGTTCCAAGTATGGGTTCCATTCCACTGAGCAAAATCAAGATCTGTTGGTAACCCACTATGGCTGTGTGCCATTATTTCACTTGTATGAGCATCACATCAGATTGATTGTTGCTGAATATCTTAGACCATGAGTTGCTTAGTCAAATGTTGGTCATTTTCCCCCGGTTGTTAATGTAACACCTCCTGGCACTAGACAAGGTAACTGTCTGGGGATTGACTGTCTTCCAGACAGGTCATTCCATGTTCCAACCCAGCAGAATATGCTGTCTTTGGCAGTAGGGTCTTACCAATAAACTTTGGTGGCACATCAAGTACTCTGATAGAATTCTTTCTTCTTTTAGGAAGCCTTGTAGGTCTCTCTGATCAACAGCTTATTGTGGATGTTACCCACATGTTGGTACTGGCAGTTACAGGTTAGTGCCATGGGAGAAAAAAGAAGAAAAATATAGGTAATATACAAGAGAAAGAGAGAAAAGAGAGAGAGAGAGAGAGAGAGAGAAACAGGAGAAGATTGAGGATAGTATTTATCATACCCTCTCAATTCCCTGTGAAGCAGGTATTTTCTCTAAGCACCTGATGAAGGTTAGGCTTTCTAATATGTCTTTCAGAATGTAGGATTTTATGATACCATTTCTGCTTGGGTCCAGTTTTTTGCCCTTGCCCTCTTACCCTCCCCTCCTGCCCCACTATCCCTATTGTGCAGTCTTTGAGATGTTTATTAGATATGTCAGCACCACGGGCAGATTCGGGTTAGTTGCCACAGATGAGTGAGACCATGCAATGATTATCTTTCTGTGATTGGGTACATTCACTGAGAATGATCTGTTCCAAGTTTGACCATTTTTCTTCATATTTCATTGTGTCATTTTTTTCCTTACTGCTGCACAGAATTCCATCATATAGATATTCCACATGTAGTTATCCATTTGTCTTATGATGGACATCTGGGCTGATCCCAGCTCTTTGCTATTATGAATTAAGCAGCTAAAAACATGGTTGAGCAAATATCTCTGAGCTGAGGTTTGGAGCTTTAAGGGTAAATGTTCAGTAAGGGAATAATTGGGTCTTTTGGTACCTCTAGTCATCCTTTTTAGTAGTTTCCATATTGCTTTCTAAAGTGGTTATACCAGCTTACATTCCCACCAACATTCATTGAGGGTTCCTATTTCACCAGAACCTGGCCAGCATTTGTTGTCTTTTTATTTTTTTTTAATGTTTTGCTCATTTCTAAGGTAAGGTGGAATCTCATAGTTGTTTTAATTTGCATTTCCCTGATGATTAGGGATGTTGAACTTTTTCTTAAGTGTGTTTTCCATTTGTGTTTTTCTTCTGAGAATTCCTTGTGCAGTTCTCTGCCTCATTTTGTGAGTGGGTTGTTTCACTTTTTATTGTTTAGGTTCTTGAGTTTTTGTAGATTCTAAAAATTATGCCTCTTTCCAATGTGTATCTGGCAAAAAAAAAAAATTTCTCCCATTGTGTGGGTAATCTATTGGCTCTGCTTATTGCATGTTTGTCTGTGAAAAAAAACTTTTCAGATTGTTTAATTTCCCAAGCTACTGGGGATTTGTTCAGAAAGTCTTTTCTCACTCCTATGGCATGGAAATTTCCTATTTTTTCTTCCAGTAGTAGCAGAGTTTCTGGTCTTATATTGAGGTCTCTGATCCATTTGGACTTGACTTTTGTGCATGGCCAAATGTGCGTATCAAGTTTCATTTTTCTGCCTATGGTTATTCAGCTTGTCCAGCACCATTTGTTGAAGATGCTGCATTTCTTCCAGTCTACATTTTTAGGCCCTTTGTCTAATATCAAGTACCTTTAGTTACTTGACCCAAAGTCTGGTTCCTCAATTCTGTTCCACTGATCTATGTTCCTGTTTTTATTCCAGTACCATGTTTTTTTTTTTTTTTTTTCTTATTACTATAGCTTTGTAGTGTAGCTTTAGATCAGGTATGGTGATGTTTCCAAATGTGTTTCTTTTGCTGAGGATATGCTTGGATATCTTAGGCCTTCTGCAATTCCGTATGAAGTTTGAGATTTTTTTTCTATCTCTCTGAAGAAAGATGTTGGGATTTTTGTTGGTTTTGCATTAAATCTATATGTTGCTTTTAGGAAGAAGGCCATTTTCACAATGTTAATTCTGCCTATCCAGAAGCATGGGAGATCTTTCAATTTTCTCAAGTCCTCCTCAATTTCTTCCTTGAGTGTTTTTTTTAATGTTTTTATTGCAAAGGCCTTTTACCTCCTTGGTTAATGTTATTCAGAGATTTTTTTTTTCTTTATGATGCTATTAAAAATTGAGCAATGTCACTTATTTCTTTCTCTGTATCTTTGTCTTTTGCATATAGAAAGGCTACTCACTTGTGAATTGATTTTGTATCCTGCTATATTACTGAAGGAGTTAATCACTTTTTAAAGAGAGTTTTGAGATGGAGGTTTTCAGGTCATTTATGTATAGAATCATGTCCTCTGCAAATAGGGGTAACTTGACTTGTTCCTTTTCAATTTATATATCTTTTATTTACTTATCCTGTCTTATTGCTTGAGTTAGTACTTCCAGTACTATGTTGAAGAGCAGAGGTGAGAGTGGGCACCCCTGTCTTGTTCCTGATCTCAATGGGAATTCCTTCAGTCTCTCCACATTAAGTATAATTTTGGCTTTATGAGCTTTATACATAGCCTTTATTATGTTGAGATATAGACCATCCATGCTTCTTGTCTCCAATGTTTTGATCATGAAGTGATGTTGTATTTTGTCAGAGGTCTTTTCAGCATCTATTGAGATAATCATGTGGTTTTTGTGTTTAAGCTTATTTATGTGGTGTATTACATTGACAGATTTCCCTATGTTGAACCATCCTTGCATTCCTGGTGTGAAGCCTACTTGATCCAGGTGAATAATGCTTTCAAAAATCTATATCTATATCTATATCTATATATATATCTATATCTATATCTCTCTATATATATATCAGAGAAAGAGGGAGAGAGAAAGAGAGAGAGAGAGAGAGAGAGAGAGAGAGAGAGAGAGAGAATGGACATGGAAAAGTCTCCAGCCACTGCAAACAAACTCCAGACACATGCACCCCCTTTTGCATCTGGCTAATCTTGGTCCTGGGGAATTGAACCAGGGTTCTTTGGCTTTGCATGCAAATGCCTTAACTGCTAAGCCATGCCTCCTTCCAGGATAATGCTTATGATGTGTTGTTGAATTTGGTTTGTGAGTTTTGTTCAGGATGTTTGCATATAAGTTCATCAGGGAAATAGGCCTGTAGTTTTTTTTTTTTTTTTTTTTTTCTTGTGTCATCTCTGACTGGTTTTGGCATTAGAGTGATAAAAGGTGTTGGGGGGATTTCCCTGATCTCCAGTTGTGTGGCACATTTTGAGAAAAATTGGTTTCAGGTCTTCCATGAAGGTTTGATTAATTTCAGCTGATAAGCCATGTCATCCTGGACTGTTCTTTTAGGGAGTTTATTTTATTTTTTTCCATTGTATTTTTCATTTTCTTTTTTTTCTTTTTATTTATTTGAGAGAGAAAAAGAGAGAGGGATAGAATGGGAATACCAACACCTCCAGCCACTGCAAATGAACTCCAGAGGCATGAGCCCTCTTGTTCATCTACCTTATGTGGGTCCTGTAGAAACAAACTGGGATCCATTGGCTTTGCAGGCAAATACCTTAACCACTATTCCATCTCTTCTAGCATGCTAATCAGGTTTTTGTTTACCCTTTTAATCTCTGTGGTTGTAGTAGGTTTGTTTAGGAGAATATTCTTCTGAGTTTAGCTTTGGTATGTGATATGTGTCCAGGAATTCATCCATTTCCTCCATATTATCCAATTTTGTGGATTAGAAGTTTTTGAAGTAAGTCCTGATGATTCTCCCATTTTCCCTTATATCTGTTGGCATCTCTCCTTTCTCATTTCTAATTTTGTTAATTTGAAGGATCTCTTTTTTTTCTCACTCTTTTTTTATCATGATTCACAAGACTGAGATTGTTTAAATGTTATTAATTATATGCTACACTTGATATTAGCCAAAAGGCTGAGAAGCTATGAAGCATCTCTTTTTTTCTCGCTTGATCAAATTCACCAGGAGTTTATAAATCTTGTTTATTTTTTCAAAGAACCAGCTCTATGCTTCACAGTTTTCTTTAATTGTTTTCTTAGTTTCCAATTTACTAATTTCTGCTCTGATCTTAGTTATTTCTTTCTGTCTGGAGATTTTTGGGTTGTATTCTTCATGTTTTTCCAATGCCTTTAGGTGAATTATGAGGTTATTGACTTGGGATCTCTCTGTCTTTGTAATGAAGGCATTCAGCCTAATGAATTTTCCTCTGAGGATTGCCTTCATTGTGTCCTATAATATTTGGTACATTGTGCTTTCATTGTTATTCATTTCTAGAAATTTTGCAATTTCATTTTTTATTTGGTCCACTACCCATTGATTGTTTAAGAGTGTGTTGATCAGTTTCCAGGAGTTGGTTGGGTTCCTGGTGCACTTTTTGTTGTGAATTTCTAAAACTGCAGCATTGAGATCTGATATCATGCAGGAAATTGTGTCAATCCTCCTAAATATATGGAGGCAGGCTTTATGACCCTGTATATGATCTATTTTAGAGAAGGTTCCATGGGCTGCTGAGAAGAATGTGTAATCTGAGGATTTGGGATACAATGTTCTATAGATGCCTGTTAGGTCTAACTGTCCTATGGTATCATTGAGCTCTCTTACTTTCCTGTTAATTTTCTTTTTGGATAATCTATCTAATTCTGGTAGTGAAGTATTGATGTCGCCAACTATGGTGGTGTTGGTGGTTACTTCTGTTTTATTGTCAATACCCTCTGTAGGTTTGGCTTTGTGTTAATATAGTTGTAAAGCTGAGTTTTATCAGGGAAAGTGTTTCTTTCACTATCTGTTATGAGGGATACTTTTGCTGGGTAGAGTAGTTTGGATTGGAATTCATAAGTTCTTAGACTTTGCAGTGTTTCATTTCAGGCTCTTCTGGCTTTTAAGGTTTCCATTGAGAAGTCTGAAGTAATTCTAATGGGTTTTCCTTTATATGTAATGTGTTGTCTCTCCCTAGCTGTCTTTAGCACTATCTCTTTGTGAACGATGTTTAGAGTCTTAATGATAATATATCTTGGAGAAATTCTGCTTTGGTCCAATCTGTTTGGAGTTCTGCTAGCTTCTTGTAACTTGATGGGACTTTCTTTTTAGAGAGTGGGAAATTTTTCTTGAATAAGTTTTCCATGAGTTTGGTCTGTATTTTTCCAATGATCTGAATGTTGGGATGTTTAAGGGTATCCCACATTTCCCTCATCTTCTGTTCACAGAAATTTTTGAACTTGTTGAAAATTTTGGACTTACTAACTGCTTCTTTTGTTTTGTCTTTCAGTTCTGAGCTTCTATCCTCCACATGGCTGACTCTATTCTTGAGAGCTTTTATAGAGTTTTGGGCTTGTTCACTTTGATTCATGTTTTCTACTGCTTTTTTATATATGGTTTCCAACCCTCTCTCAAGTTCCCTTTTCACATCATTTTGATTTTCTTAATGCTTCTTGTAGTTCATCCTTGATTTTTTTTTTTAATGTCTTCATTGAGCATAGCTAGCTGGTTATTGGGGTACTCTTTTATTTTTTTCACTCTCTTTCAGATCATTTAACTGCCTTAGGAACCCTTCCTAGTTCTTTTCTAATGGGTCTAATCTAATGAGCATACCATTCATACAATTATTGGTCCTTTGTTGAGTTTCTGCAAATTCTGTTATTTGCATGGCCAGGGTTACATAGTTTGTTTCTTCATTTTTGGGTTCTGATCCTATTGTCTCTTCTATATTTTGATTAAAGACATCCATTTTGGGACTGGGAAATCTAGCTGGACTTACTTGCAACTGAGTTTTCATGCTATTCCCTTTTTATTGTGGTCTGCCAATTACAATGTTTCACAAAGCCTAGGGTGTGGGATGCTAGCCTACTGGCCACATCTGGGGGATAGTGGTGAGGGGGATGGCAATCTCTCTTGGAGTTTATAAAGGCTAGGTCAGAGACAATAGACTAGGTCCCTGCTCAGGGGTGGGAACAGGAAGTGGCAAGTGGGATGGTGATTGTGCGTAGGGCTCAGAAAGGCTGGGCTGGAATGGTGACTGGATTAGGGTTTAGCAAGGCTGGACAGGAATGGTGACTGGCACAGTGCTCACACACGGTGCTCAAAGAGGCTGAGCTGGAATGGTTACTGGGATTACAATCATGTGCATGGTGGTCAGCAAAGCTGGGTGGGAACAGAAATCACTCATGGGGGTCAGCAAGGCTGAGAGGGAACGGCAACTGGGACAGTAATCACACATGAGCAGTCAGCAAGCATGGGCAGGAATGGTGACTGGGATGGAGTTAATGCCCATGGAGCTCTGCCCAGTGGCAGGAAAGCCTAGGGCAGAGGACCTAGCCTGCTATTTTGGGTCCACTAGGCCTGCAGTTAGTGCAGGAGGGACCTCCTACTGGGACTTCTTAGGAATGCTTCTTGAGGGGATAAGGGGACTAATGCGTTACCAGAGAGTGTGGGAATCAGTGGATTCACTATTTTGCTCCTCTGCAATCCTCCACTGGAAGCCTACTAGAATCAGCCAGCCACTAAAGAAACAAACAAACAAAAATAAATACCCCTGAACCTTATGGATCTTGCCTTTTCTTCCCTGTGAGGTGAGGTGAGGTTAGGTGGACCCCATCTTGACTGGAAGTCTGCACCAACAATCCTTTTCATTGACTTTTTTACATTGTTTTCTTAGTTTGCAATTTATTAATATCTGCTCTAATCTTGATTTCTTTCCATCTGGAGCTCTTTGGTTTGAATTCTTCTTGTTTTCCTTGGGCATTTATGAGGACAGTCAAATTATTGATTTGGGATCTCTCTGTCTTTGTAATAAAGTCATTTGTGGCTATGAATTTTCCCCTTAAGACTGCTTTCATTGTGTCCCACAAGCTTTGGTAGGTTGTGTTCTCATTATCATTCAGTTCTAGGAATTTTGCAACTTCTTTTTTGATTTCTTCCATGACACATTCATTGTTTAAAAGTGTGTTGTTTAGTCTCCAGGAGACTGTGGAGTTATTGATGTGTCTCTTGTTAATTTCTATCATTAAAGCATTGTGATCTGACATGATACAGGAAGTTACTTCAATTTTTGACTCTATGAAGGTACTTTTGTTGTCAGGTTTGCATTGCTGGCAGAAATCACCTGACCAAGAGCAGCTTGTGTTAAAAAAAGAAAAATCCTTTATTTTGGCTTACAGACTTGAGGGGATTCTCCACAATGGTAGCAAAGAAAAAAAAAAAAAAAAAGACTGCCCAAGCAGAAGGTGGACATCACCCCTTGCAAACACCAGGTGGACAACAGCAATAGGAGAGTGTGACAAACCCTGGCATGGGGAAACTGGCTATAACATCCATCAGTCTGTCCCCCCAAAATACATCTCCTCCAGGAGGCTTTAATATCCAATTGTCATCAGCTTGGGAACCTAGCATCCAGAAAACCTAAGTTTGAGACACCTCAATCAAACCAACAAATTCTGCCCCTAGCCCCCATAAACTGTTAACCATCCAGGATGCAAAATGCTATGCATTCAGTCCAACATTCAAAGTCCTGACATTTTTTATCAGTCCTAATGATATTCAAGCATCCCAATAATCAAATGTCTTTTAACTGAGCCATAATACCAAAAAAATCTCCCCAAAACCATAATGGTACCGAATACACATTCACACTGAAAAAATGGCATTGGGCCTAGCAAAGAAATGTTCAACCAATACAAGATTTAAACAGGGCAAACATCATACTCTGTAGTTCAATGTCCAGCAACTCTAGCCAGATACAAGTCTCCAAGTCTGATAATCCTAACCAGCAACAAGTCACTGGGGTTCCAATTCCTCCCCGCCAGATAGGCTACTCAGTCCTGGAATAGTTCATTCAGGGTTGACAGCTTTCCTTAGCAGCCATCTCGTGGTCCCAGAATCTCCTCTGGGTTTCCATTGTAATCTATGGTTCATCCTTATGGCTCCATTGGGTCTCCATACAGTCGTTCAGCAAACCTGATTTACACCACCCATGGCCATTTCCAAAACCCAAGACTGCATTGCAAATTCAGTGACCCTCTCTTTCCTGCAATTCTTTTTTATTTATATATTTTTTTTAATTTTTATTTATTTGAGAGCGACCCACAGAGAGAGAAAGAGGGAGAGAGAGAGAGAGAAAGAGAGAGGGAGGGAGAGAATGGGCGTGCCAGGGCCTCCAGCCACTGCAAATGAACTCCAGATGCGTGCGCCCCCTTGTGCATCTGGCTAACGTGGGTCTTGGGGAATGGAGCCTTGAACCGGGGTCCTTAGGCTTCACAGGCAAGTGCTTAACTGCTAAGCCATCTCTCCAGCCCTTTCCTGCAATAACAGTAGGGTGCCAATTTGTTAATTGGGGGGGGTAGAGATAATGCAGACTTTGAACAACAGGACACTCCTTGAACACTCAGGCCCCTTTAAAAGAGTCTACATTCTTACTGTTGCCCCAGTGCAGGTAAACTGGCCCAAACTCAAAGGTTGAAATGTCTCAATTGCAGTTGAAAAGGCAGCAGTTTGGGCCTAAAGATTTCTTTCTGTGCCATATCCCTCTGCTCACACCAGTCTGTTTCTACACAAATCAACAGTGCAAAAGTACTTAGGACAGAGACATAACAACAAACTTCTCACAAAAACTGCTCCTAGCCCAGTCAAGCAAAGCTCTTTCTTACCCTCCTAAGCCAAGCCTCACAGTCCATAGTTCTTATTGCATTCTGCTCTTTCAACTTTGACCAAAATAGTCCATTAAGCTGTACTTATAGCACTACAAAATGTCTTTCAGGCCAAGGATTCGAATTCTTCCACATTCCTCTTGAAAAATCTGCTACAAAAGGCCAGTGCCTCACAGTCAGGTGTCTAGCAGCAATCCCCCTCCTGGGTACAACTATTATTGTTGCAGCAGGTTCGTATTGGTGGCAGAAGTCACCTGGCGAAGAGGAGCTTGTGGGGGAAAAAAAAAATTATCTTGTCTTATAGTCGTGAGGGGAAGTTCTATGATGACAGGGATAATGATGACATGAGCCAAAGGTGGACATCATCATGACCTTAGGTGGACAACAGCAATAGGAGGGTGTGATGAACACTGGCATGTGGACACTAGCTATAATACCCTTAAGCCTGCTCCCAACAACGCACCACCTCCAGGAGGCTTTAATTTCCAATTGTCATCAGGTTGGGAAATTAGCATCCAGAACACCTAAATTTATGGGGACACTTGAATCAAACCAACATAGGCATGCTTTTTGGCCTAATATATGGACAGTTTTGGAGAAGGTTCCAAGAGCTGTTGAAAAGAATGTGTATTCTGTAGATTTGGGGTGGAAAATTCTGTAGATATCCACTAGGTCTGGTTGATCTATGATGTTGTTGAACTCTATTATTTCCCTGTTTATTTCCTGCTTGGATGATCTGTCTACTGATGATGGTGGAGTATTAAAATCTCCAACTATGATGGTGGTGGTGTTTATTTCTATTTTATTGTCAAGCAGATTTTGTTTTATAATTGTGGTGCATCTGTGTTTGGTGCATACATATTTATGATTATTATGTGCTCATGTGGGATCATTCACTTGGTAAATAAGAAGTGACCTTCTTTGTCCTGTTTGATTACTTTTGGTTTGAAGCCTATTTTATCAGATATTAATATAGCAATGCCCACTTGTTTTTTTTTATTTCCATTTGCTTGGAATATCATTTTTCTTTTATTTCCATTTGCTTGGAATATCACCCTGAGGAGGTGTCTATCTTTAGTGGTGAGGTGGGTTTCTTGAAGACAGCAGATAGAAGGGTACAGCCTTTTGATCCATCCTGACAGCCTGTGTCTTTTGATGAGTGAGCTAAGACCATTAATATTTAAGGTTATTACTGTGAGGTTTGAACTAATCCTGCCATGATGAGGTGTTTTATGGGGTTGTGTTATTTCTTGTGTTTTGTACTGTTTTGAGCCTGGTCTATTTTGTTTATTGTGATCTTCTTCTTATTGGCTCTTGAGATTGGTTGTTTGACTGTTCTGTGTGGAGTATTCCCTCAAGTAATTTCTGTAGGTTTGGATTTGTGCTCATATAATCATAGTTCAGTTTCTTCATGAAAAGTTTCTCTTTCACTTTCTATTATGAGGAATAATTTGCTGAGTAGAGTAGCTTGGGTTGGGAGCCATAGTTTTTCAGACTTTGAAGTGTTCCATCCCAGGCCCTTTTGGCTTTCAGGGTTTCCATTGAGAGATCTGATGTAATTCTGATGGGATTGCCTTTGTATGTTGTGAATTGCTTCTCTCTTGCTGCTTTTAACACCCTCTCTTTGGTTTTATTGTTAAGTGTTTTAATTATGATGTGTCTTGGAGAATTTCTTCTTTGGTCCTGTCTATTTTGTATTCTGTGCACATTTGTATCTGGATGGTACTCTCTTTTGAGAGCTTCAGAAAACTTTCTTAAGTAATTTTGTTGAGAATGTACTCTATGCCTGTGGCCTGGATTTTCTCTCCTTCCAGTATAGTCATGATATGGATGTTTGGTCATTTCAGAGTGTTCCACAGTTCTCTCTTATTCTGTTCATGTGATTTTTTGAAGTTAGCAAAGTTTTTGGCTTCATGATCAATTTCTTCTGTCCCATCTTTCAGGTCAGGGGTTCTGTCTTTCACATGAATAACTCTGTTTGTGAGTGGTTCTAGAGAGGTTTTCATAAATTCTATTTGATTTTTTGTTTCTGTTGTGTTATTTTGCATTGTGTCCATCCCTTTTTTGAGGTACAATTTCAGTTTGAGTTCTGATTTTTTTTTTTTTTGATGCTTCCTGTAGTTCATTCTTGCATATGATCAAGCCTTCATTAAGGTTAACCAACCAGTTCTTGAGATCTTCCATTTCTTGACTTGCCTTCAATTTATTCATATCTCTTTAGAGAGTTCTAACATTTTCTTCAATCCTGTTATGCCTATGTCAAAAGCTAAATGCTCTAGAAGATAATTCTGTCCAATTTCATTGTTACAACTGTTGGTTCTTTGATAGTTTTCTTCTAGTTTAGCAATTTTTTGATCGGTGTCTCATTGGTTGCTGTGTTTTCATTTTGGGAATGAATTCCTGTTGATTTTTCTATGATTTCATTGGAGGCTTCAAATATAGGACTAGGCATCTTTGGTGGAGATCTCTCCATTTTCTGAATTTTGTTGGCTTTTTTGCATTGTTGTCCACCCATTTTAGGAAGGCATTGAGGAGGGAGCAAGATTTTGTCCTTTGGCCCTTGAACCCTCTGACTCAGCTGAACAGGGATTTTGGTATCCAGTGGTGAGTCAGGATACCAGAGCAAAAAGCCTGATTCCACAGGCCACACAGAGACCAGGGCTCCCCAAACAGAATGGGACCTATCAAGACCAGGGGACTGGGAGGAGAAAAGAATAGGGATCTGGCCTACTTAGTGCTGCAACCTCCAGCACACAGACCAGAGCTGGGAACCCAGACCAGAGGGGTTGGTTGAGTCCCAAAACAGGGATCTTGCCTACTTACTCCAGAATGTTTTGCCTGTCTGCACACAGACCAGTGAGGAACCCAGACCAGGGAGGTTTGAGGAGCCAGGAAACAGGGGTCTGGCCTACTCACTCCAGACTGCCATGCCCATCCTTGCACTCTCCATACAAGGAACTCAGACTTGGGATGAGGTGACTTTTTGTTTCTAAATAAATATTATGAGATCACACTGATACAAAAATAGAAATAAGCAGATAAGAATGATGTCATGATGAAGAGGCCATTATAAAGCTATGTACTTTTTTGCATGTGTGTGTATATGCATGGTGTGTATGCAAGTTCACATATGTGTGGGTTCTGTTGTGTGTGACCTGATTTACATGCACATGTGTATGTGTGTTCTTGTAAGAGATTAGAAGACAACCTCAGGTGGTATGCTCATGTGCATTGTCCACTTCTGGAGACAGAATCACTCCTTGGCCTGTAGTTCATTAATTAAACTGAATTGGCTAATTACTATGCTCCAAGGATCCTTTTGTTTCCACTTCCTTGGTGGCTGGGAATACAATTGTGCATCACCACAGTCAGTATTGCTAATTGTGAGAAAAAAACATATATATATATATATATATATGTATATATATATATATATATATTTATGGTATTCAATACATTTCTCATTTTATGAAAATAACATGCTACACATTACACTAATATAATACATACATGTAATCTTTCATTAGTTATCAAAATAATTTGAGTAATTTGCAAAATTAAAATAAGATGTTTTAAAATAAATCTAAGAATGACATTAATTCTTCACCACATACTCCAAGTAATTAATAAGACTGCCTGTTCTTTGGAAGTGTTTCACTACTGGAGTTGTTAACAAATTGTGTTTCAGCATATTCTGTATGTAATAAAAATACACAAAGATACAGAAATGGGCAAGGACATCTTCATAAAAAAGAGTAAGCACACACACACACACACACACACACACACACACATACACACGCAGTCACTGTAGTCATTTGAATATAGTGTCTCCCATAGGCTCATGTGTTTTGGATACTTGGTCGTCACCTGATGGCAATTTGAGAAGGTTGTCCAGACTTTGGGAGATGAAGCTCTGCTAAAGGAAGTGTGCTGCTGGTGGTGGACATTAAGATTCTATAGTGCAGCCTGCTTGACAGTTTAGTCATCTCATTCTTGCTGGTTCCTGCCTTCTGCTGGTGTGTGACTATGTGAGCTTCCTGCTCCTGTTGCAAGCAGCACCTCCCCTGTTCACCTCCATGATGAACCTTCTCAGAAATATTAACTGAAGGGGCCAGCTGTGGTGGCACATGCCTTTAATCCCAGCACTTAGGAGGCCGAGGTAGGAGAATCACTGAGTTCAAGGCCACCCTGAGACTACAGCTAGAGTGAGACTCTACCTCAAAACAAACAAACAAAAATAAAGTATTGATTCTTTGACATCTGCTCCTCTCTCTCTCTTTCTCTGTCTCTCTCCACCTCCATACCTTCTTTCAAAAACCAAAAAGTATTAACTGAAATAAGCCCATTCCTTCCTTAAACTGTTTCTGGTAACAAGAAAATAACTGCTCCACATTGCTATCTTAATACTGGCTTTGAAAGGACATGAAAAGCATGTCAACACAGTTGAGTTTTGCATGATGGAAAATAAATGATGCACTTTTTTTTCCATTTGGACATGTGTGAAGATGGAAGAAACTAAACTATTCCACCCAGGCCACCAGACCCCAAAGATTTCAAAAGTGGCCATGTTTTCAGTGAGCCTCCGGGAGAGATTCTGGCAGTCTATGATGGACAGTAATGACAGCAGTATCTAGGCAAGGAAGAGTGGATCATGAAAGTGTCTTGCAGTGATGGACAAAGGGAGACCCAGCTGTTACACTGGAGAGTACTGTGGGAGACCACTAAACCCATCACACACATGCTGTGTCCACACTGCTTCACTGGCTAAATTCAGGCAACAAGCACGGTCTCACCATGAACATTTGTCTTAATGAGTTTGCAATCATGTACTCAGATTCCTTGAGTCCATGCTGTTTCCCAGCAGGGTTTCTTCCACTGAAAATAAGTGGGGCTGTTGATGGGTTGGGGAAGGAGTTCAACAAGCTTGAAATACAGCCCTAAAATTGAAATAACACAGTTAAGGAAATAATAGATAGTAACTAGAATTTAAATGTCATGTGTGACCCTTGTAATCTCTGCTCTGGACTGAAGAAATGTTTTTTCCCAGATGTATATCTCAAGATAAATATCCACTACAGTTTGGGAGTTGAGACAAAAGGGGTGGAGAAGTGACAGGACGTATTACCAAGATAGCTGTCCCTGTGCAGTATCAGTTGCCAATCTCACTGAGGAAATGCCTGAAAAAATACAAAAACCAACAGAATTTTCATAGGTATGGAGTAAGAAAGGTTGAAACTTCATATCTGAAGATTCATTGGCTTTATGTTCATGTGTTTGAGTATGTCCTCATATCTCTCTCTCTTTCTCTCTCCCTCGTGTGTGTGTGTGTGGGGGGGAAGGGTTTCTTAATTCTACATCTGCATGGGTGCTAAAATGGGATATGAAAGCAAGATACTACGGAGGAAGCAACTACAGGGACATTTGCAATTCAGCCCTGTGTGGTCTGAGTGTCTAGGCTTTGGACAGGCAGTGCCAGCAGATGACACCGGAACTGACACCTAGAAAGATCACAGCACCAGGAAAACTCCAGATGTCTCAGTCACAATGATGACAGATGAGAATGAGCAAATGTAGTGATGGAAGGTTTCACAAATTTGAATGGTTGACAGCATAATCACATTTGGGTGTTTTGCATATTGTTATGACTAACAAAATCTTTGGATTCTAGTTGGAACTGGAGAATGTAGATGCTATGATTTATCTGGAGCAAAATGTATGCCAAGAATATCAAATTACTTAATTTTATTTCATTATACCTCTTAGGAACATATTGTCTCCACTTATGAGAGAAAATATTCAAGCACAAAATATTTCTATTTTCACATATCTACTGTATGAAAAGGGTAATATTTAATGTTTGATCCCCAGTAGTATGCTGTGCTATATTTGTAGTATGGTTAATTAACAAATGTACTAAATGTTCAAGATCAGCAGATGAAAAATGAAAAGAACTAAATTGTGGGCATTTTAGCTAAAATGCTTTCATTAAAAATACCATTTTTAATACTCTCATTTCTGTATCATATCATTAAATTTTACCTTTCCATGGTGTTTAAGATGTTATTTCAAGTACTTTTGGAAGTAAATGACATTCAAGCCTAGCATGCTCTACTCTTAAATGAGCCTTCTAAGAAATGCATATTTTTGTATTAATATCAAAAGTCCTGTCCAGTGGAAGAATTTCTTTCATCAGTGAATAAAATTGCAAGGACTTCAGACTTAATACAAAAGCAGATACAAGTCCCCCACCATCTTTCTCTCATGCACCAAGTATAGTAACAAGATTATTTTTATAAAAAGTATATATTCTTTTTGCTTTTTCAAGGTAGGGTCTCACTCTAGCCCAGGCTGACCTGCAATTCACTAGGTAATCTCAGGGTGGCCTCAAACTCATGGCAATCCTCCTACCACTGCCATCCGAGTGCTGGGATTAAAAGTGTGAGCCACCACACCAGGCAAAGTATATTTTCTTGATATATAAGGAGCAAATCTTTTATTTCAATCCAACATTCTACATATTTGTGTGTGCATTATTCTTTTCAATTTATGTGATTTTTTGTTTGATAACTTTTAAGTAAATGCTACATCTTAAATATTACATGTGCCCCCTGCTGGGTCCATTTTCTTTACAAGTTTACAATCAACATGTTTTGTGGTATCTGAGAACTAAATAGCAAATATTTTCACTGAAACACATGACTCCATGTAAAATATAAATCATTTGCAAAGTTTTAAAAATTTTAAAATGATCATCTTGAATGCCTTTCAATCAAATATCCTTAACCTAATTTGTGACAAAATGTATTTAAAATAAAGCTCTGTAGATTATTAAATATAGTCAAGATTTCGAATAAAGCAATGATTATTGATTGGTTAAGCCTGAAGTGTTTTCTGCCCAGTGGACTTTATTCTTATTGAGGACAGTCATAAATAACTTTAACATATTCCAATGTGATAAGACAGAACTGTGGATTGGGTCATTGTGGAATTATAGTTCCCTTGCTTAATGATTGTAGAAAATTGCCTGGCAATAGAACAAAGAGAAAGAGGGTGATGTGGTGAAGGCTGGCTAATTAAACCAGTAATTGCTTCTTGTTGTGTACCCAGATAATGTGCCCCTGATAATTTTAAATGAAGTCTTGAAGCAGTCCTCTTGAATTCAATGCTGTGCTAGTTAAAGCTGTACTATATCCACTCCTCCTTGTGCTTAGAAGGTGGCCTACTTCTCAGAGTTCCTCGTACTGCTTGATTAAAAAAAAAATACGGCAACAAAAATCAGAAATATTAGCAAAGAATTCTTCTCTAATTTGATGTGTATTAGTCAGACAATATTGTTAGCAGTGATTTTATTATTTGTAACATTTATTCATACTATTCATATAAATTTAGAAACTAATTACTGAAAAAGAGAGATCCAACCTTCATTTAATTTACCTGGAAAACTATCAGAATATTAAAATGTGTTTATATCCAATATCTAATTTATTAGCTAAATTTATTTTATATATATGCCCTCATTCTATTGAGAGATTAATTACATAATTACAACTTAATTTTATTTGCTTTCCCTACATAATAATTTATACTGTTCTCAGCCTACATGAAAAAACAACTTCAGTTTTATTATATTTGACATTTATCTACTCAAAAATAAATTCAAGTACTTATAATTTTTCATTGCTTGATGATATATTTTATGATAAAAATCTAGTGTCTAATTTATCTGGATAGGCTTCTGACAATATCTAAGTATCCCATTTATAATGCCAACATTAGTAGCAGGATTATCTTTTTTTAGTACAATCTACTGGATACATATACTATAGTCTCTTAGATCTCTGAATCTCATCAAGAATTACAAATATCTATAGTTATATAGATGTAATATATATATGTAATTATTTGTCATCTCGTAAGTTTTGATAATGCAATGAATGATTTCCAGCCATTTTCTTTCAGAGAACTTTAATTTGACAGTTTATGTATGAGAAAAACCGCTAAGTTTTAATTATTTACTTTTTTCACAAAACAGTTCTCACAAGAATAAAAAGAGATGTCATATGTATGTAATTATATGTATATATTAGTCTCTTAATCACATATTTAACTCAAAATTAATATTTTCTTAAAAAGTATCACCTTCATAAACAATTACCTATATTTAAAAATCCACATGTAGTTTCTTCAGAAAATATCTCATATTAGCATAATAAGTAAGCATTTAAATCTTATATGTCTAAAAGCCCATATACTGCAATAGTACACAATATTTCAGAAACATAGCTTTTTTTCCCTTACTTCTCTCCTTCCTTCCCTTTTTTCCTTCCTTTCTTCCTTTTTCTCTTTATCAGTTTCTTGAGCAAATTAGTTTCATTCAGTTTTGTCTTGAGATAGGGTCTTACTGTGTAGTGTTGATGGAACTGAAGCCTAAGGTCCTCAGGACCCAACCTCTGTAGTGTTGACAATATAGTCCTGTTCTAGAATGTATGGCTGTCATACTTTCTTCTCTCCTCTCTACATAAATAATCTTGAACCTGCAAATATGGGTAATGTCTGCATGTAAAGAAACCATGGAATATACTTCTTCCAAAATCATGAATAGATTTTTTTTTTGAAAACATGAAGAAGGCAATACTCTTACTTTGTACATCTGTACAATGTCCTAAAGATTTTACAGTTTTAATGCTTAGTAATGGTTTGGGGTCATCCTCTTCAGGTTGGAATAAACATTTAGCTTATCCCATGATTTATTCTGTCTTATGGACAAAATGTAGACCTGGAGAGATGGCTTCACCAGAGAAGGGGCTGCTGAGCAACCATTAGTACTCAAGTTTGGTTGCTCTGATTGCAGGTGCATGCTGGATGAGGTAAGGGATGGGTGTAAACTTCACTGGAAAGACAGAGATAGTAGGATCCCTAAGGCTAGATTAAAAGAATTAGTAAGTTCTAGATTCAAGAGTCCTCATCTCCATTAATAAGATGGAGAGTGATTGAGGAAGACACCTGAAATCAACTATAGCAGTCACATACACACACATATGCATTCATACATCACACACATATGCACATAAAACTTAAGTTATGAAAAAAGTAAAAAGTATTACTGACAATAGGCTGTATGAACTATGTATATATTCAATTTTAAAACAAAATTTATATTAAATTATTAGAAAGTATGATGTAAAAAAGAACAGATATAATTTTGAGAATAAGATAATCTATATGTTTGTACAATGGCTTTAACATGAAATTTGGCCATAAATAAGGAAAGCATGGCATACTTAGAAGTTTATTTTGGCATCTTGTCATTACCTTGAGATAATCCAGTGACCAATATGATGCTATCCACTTCAGATCTATATTAAAAGCTCAATAATTTGATTTGCTTCTCAGTATTATACCCTAGTTTTCCATCTTACCCCAAAACAAAGAATACCAAAGGAGAATTTTTTAAATCTAATATATATATATATATATATATATATATATATATATATATATAGTGTGTGTGTGTGTGTGTGTGTGTGTGTGTGTGTGTGTGTGTTTGAGAGCCACAGACAGAGAGAGAAAGAGAAAAAGAGAGAGAATGGGCATGCCAGGGCCTCCAGCCACTGCAAACAAACTCCAGACAAGTGCGCCCCCTTGTGCATCTGGCTAACGTGGGTCCTGGGGAATCGAGCCTCAAACCAGGGTCCTTAGGCTTCACAGGCAAGCCCTTAACCACTAAGCCATCTCTCCAGCCAAAATCTAAGATATTTTAATTGAAGTTTTAATTTATACAACCAAATGTTATAATTCAAAAAATATACTAAATATGTTAAAGTTAAATACAAATATATTCTGTTTCCCACTTTTTCCTCTATCAGTATCAGAATTTCAGGACTTACATTGAGATACTTGATTTATTTGCAGTTGATTTTTTTGAAAGGTGAGAGATAAGGATATAGTTTCATTGTTCTAAATGTACATCCAGTTCGACCAGAACCATTTGTTGAAGATTCAGTCTTTTCCCCACTGTGTACTTATGAAATCTATCTATATACAGCTGGGTTGGCTTACATGTGGGTCATCTTTTCTGTTCCACTGATCTACATTTTTCTTTTGTGATATTAACATACTGATTATATTACTATAGCTCTGTTTCATAACTGAAACTCCTATAAAGACTCTTGGATTTTAAAAATGTTTTTATTTATTTTCAAGGAGAGAGAGAGAGGGAGGGAGAGGCAGAGAGAAAATGCACATGCATGGGCCTCCAGCTGGATGCCAGATTCATGTGCCACTTTGTGCATTTGGCTTTTGTGGTTGGTAGAGAATAGAACCCCAGTCATTAGGCTTTGCAGGCAAATGCCTTAACCTCTGAGTCATCTCTCCAGCTCCTGTAAGGACTTTAAAAAATTTTTTTTTGTTTATTTTTATTTATTTATTTGAGAGTAACAGAGAGAGAAAGAGGCAGAGAGAGAGAGAGAGAGAGAGAGAGAGAGAATGGGCACACCAGGGCTTCCAGCCACTGTAAACGAACTCCAGACACATGAGCCCCCTTGTGCATCTGGCTAACGTGGGTCCTGGAGAATCCAGCCTCGAACCGGGGTCCTTAGGCTTCACAGGCAAGCGCTTAACCGCTAAGCCATCTCTCCAGCCCCTGTAAGGGCTTTTTGAATAGGACTGAAGATCCTCAGGAAGTAAGGTCAACAATTGACAATTGGAACCTTAATAAAATTAAAAAATCTCTTCTAATCCAGGCTTGATAATGCATGCCTTTAATGCTAGCACTCGAGATGGAAAGGCAGGAGGATCACTGTGAGTTTGAGGCCATCCTGGGTCTACATAGTGAATTATAGGTCATCCTGGGCTAGAGTGAAATATACCTCAAAAAAAAAAAAAAAGACTTCTTCTATAAAGAAAGTAATTCTCAGTTAAGTAAAGAGGTAGAGTACACACTAGGAGACAATCTTTGCTAGCTATATAACTTTCAATAACAGCCATAGGATGAGGAATACCCTGAGGCATGGTCTTCTCCCTTGTTTGCCCACAAAGACTGAATGTGGCCTTCAAGACACCATAATTAATACCATAAACCCCAACAAGGAGGGCTCCCAGGGAAATGGCAGCAGGGGCAAGGACATAAAAGAGGATAATGTTGAAAATATAATAAAATAAAAACATTTAATCTAATAAAAATAGTCTGTGGATAGGAGTAGAAAGCTTTCAAAAAATACAAATTTAATATTTTTTTAAAAAGAAGTTTTTAACAAGTAGAAAGGGAAATAACAGGGGTTGGAAGGTTTAAACAGAGATATGGGAGTAAGCATATGGGGAAAGTGAAGGTTGTAGGAGTATATCAACCAAAACTAGCTTTAAATAAAGAAGCCATATAGAAACATACTAATTTACAAGTTAAATAGAAAAATCTAATGTTTAAGAAAACTCTGAAGAGAGGTATTGTATCCTCCATTGGTAGATAAAATGATTCCCATAAGCCATAGGTCTTTTAAGGATGTTATTATCATTTGTCATGTGTGTCTATTTGTTGGCGTATGGGCATGCCAGATTCTCTTGCCACTTTAAACAAATTCCAACCTGGCGTTAAATGAGTGGCTAGGGAATTTAACCTGGGCCACCAGGCTTTGCAAGTAAATGCCTTTAACTGCCAAGCCATTAGCTAAGCTTCTGCCTTGTGCTTTTATGCAAAAATGCCACACGAATATCTCATAATTAATTATTGACAAGAAAGATATCACAAGTTCCCAAAGCAAGAAAAACCATTGTTGTTGTTCTTTGATAACCTCCCACAAGGTAATAACCAATTCTGAAGAGACCATATATTTTGCATTCAAGACATGGAAAACTAAAGATGAAACTAAGCTGGAACCTTGCTCCCTGGCCTTCACTGTGTGGGACGGTGCTATCCAGGCTATTGTGGAACAATATGTGCTACAATACCAACCTGCCTAGAGAGATGTGCCCACTAATGAAATGGTGGTATGCAAACCCCCAAGGTAACTATATAGATTTGAGTCCTAGCCCAGTGAACCTGAAGAAAGCCTATGGATGGAGATGTCATAGCCACAGTTGGGAATATACTACTGATATTGTATGAAATGAGCAAATAATCAAACTGCCTTCTGAATATGTGGGTTTTTACTCATAGACTGGTACTACTGTCACCCTTCATCATAGAAACTGCTTTTCGCAGTGGGCAATGAGTAAAGAAGAAACTTATCAATTTGCTGAAGCTAAGCAACGACTGAGTACCCAACCCTAAATCTGACGTCCATGTTACTTCCAATCAAGGTCCAGGAAATGGAGAAGATAGAAGTGGTGTTGTAGCTGGGGTTGAGGAGGAGTGCTATGAAATACAGTCTTCTGGTTAGAACATGGCTAGTAGAGTTACCAGCACAGAAGCTGTGACTACCGCCTCAAGGAATGCAGCAGAAAGGAAAAAGAATAAAGACATGAATGTAAAAGGGGATCCTGTTAGGAAGAGGGTGGGGATGAATAAGCACAAGTGGGAAGAGCATAAGAGATTACAGTAGATATCATCTGTTTTAAATTGTCCTAAATAAAAAAGCACAAATACAGATATTAACCTGTGAGACATATCAGTATAATTCAGTTCTATAGAGAACTAACACTGACACATGTTTTTGTTTGTGAATGTTATTCTTAAATTTTCTTGCAGTTTAACATTTAAAAGTTATAGTATAATAGAGGATAGAGACCGAAGCCCTGCCACTTGCATTATTTTAATTTTAGTGTAAATATTACATAAAACTGTAGTTTACTTTTATTATAGGATTTCTCTCATCATGAAAAGAAACTTCCTGTGATTAGACATCAACTATATTTTCCTGAGAACAATATTTCTTAGTATGAGTTCTGAAATATCTTTACAGTGCTTACTTCAACAAAAAAAATTGATGGAGCACTTTATAAAGTGTGGCAAGTGCCTCCTTAGCAGAAAATCACACTGTTCTGAACACTTCATGTTTCTTTGGAAATCAGAGGGTACTGAAGCTGGCAAATTACTTAAAATCATCAAAGCTTTGATATCCATTTTTGTTTAAAAGAAAAACAATCTTGTAAGGCTATTTTTGTAACTATAACATCAACAAGACCTTAATTCCCCAAATCAATTGTAATGTGTTACAACTTAAAATTCCTCTGAAAGTACATGAATCTTTCCATTTTAAACCTGCATTTAACTGATGTAAAGTAAATACCCATTGCATCTACATGGTGTACATTCAGCCAAGAAATGAATCCACAGGGATCAGAAGGATCCATTTTCTTAGATAAGCCAACAGTACAGTCATTGAAAGCCAGTTATACATGTTGGTTTCCACCAAGGGTAATTGTGCCAATCTATTTTCACCAAAAATAACTATCTTAAAATCCATGCAAAATGTTATCACATAAGTTGTCATAAAAAATCTACTTTTAAGAATATGTAATACAATTGCAGCATTGGAAACTGGCACATACACATTTTTAGTTGTGAAATTGAATTTCAGAGATAAATACTTTCGATATGCCTGACTTGGCAGAAATTCATACAATGAAAGACAATTTGGCTATAAAAAAAACTTATTTCTATTTGTTCTCTATCTTTATAAAACTCACTGATATAAAACCATCTGTTTCAAAGTTGTGAAAATAGTTTGTCCATGCATGGAATTCTAAGTACCATAACTCATTTGAGTACAGGAAACCTGAAGTGTGCTGATGTAGATGGTTCTCCATGATGAATGAATGCTCAGAGACACAAAACATGCTTGTTGCAAGTGAGTAATTGAATACTATTAGCGTTTCATGTATAAACCATCCTTGCTTTTTGTTTCATACAATTTATATAATAATCACTCACACTTATATCAGAGTATAAAATACTACTCAAACCATGAGGTTTTGTTTGATTCCCAGTACATACACTCAGGTTGATAAAAACTCAACTTACTATCAGGAGGAAAAAAGGAGCATTCTACCTGAAAAAATGAATTTTACCTAGTACATTATTTAGCTATTTTTTTTTGTCACAGCAATAAAACAATAGTAATTTCATGGTTTAGTCAAAATATATATCTCAAAGATCAAAAGTTACTATTTAAAGAAGAATGTAGCAAAATGTTTGAAATATAAAAGTCAAAGTGCCTAGCAAAACATTTACAAACATATGTATTTATCTTTTTATTTAAAAGAGAAAGAGAGAGAGAGAATGGGCATACCATGGCCTCTAGCCAGTACAAACAAATTCCAGAATAATGTGTCACCTTGTGCATCTGGCCCTATGTGGGTACTGAGGAATGGAACCCGGGTCCTTAGGCTTTGCAAGCAAGGACCCTAACCTACAAGCCATCGCTCCACCCCCCAAAGTTTTTTTAAAGGTGAAGTATATATTTAATAACTCACCTATGCTGATGTGAGGTATTTGACAATCTTAAACATTAAACATAATGCAATAACAGATATTAAAAGTTTGGTCTCTGAGGGGATAAAATCCAAGTCATAACATTCTTGGTAGTAATTCATGCAGACTACTTCAGAAAAATGTTTGCCAGCATCACTGAGAAGCAGAATAGCCTTGTGGGGTTCTGCAGCATTCCAGGGCTGAATCTCCTGACTTATTACCAGGCCTCTATTCTGTTTTGGTGAAATCATTTTCAGAGTGTTCCATGACTTAAATATGAAAATGACCATTAAACTTACTGCTACTTTTTAACATTAATTCCTTTAATCATTAACTCATTCATTTTTTCAGGAATTGTAATATTGCATTGAGTAGGTTTTGATTTTTCTGCACACACATGTATTTGTAGTACATATAATTGCAGGTATGCATGTTTTTATGTGTGAGTGTACATGCGTGATGAATGCACATACATGTGTTGTGTATGTGAAAGCCAAAGTAAAACTCATCACTCTTAAACTCCTTTTTATTGAGACAGAATTTCTCACTGAATTCAGACCTCCCTGACTTGACTGGATAAGCTATTCAGCAAGTCCCAGGAATTCCTGTCTCCTTCTTTTATTATGATTATTTTTATTATTATCAACATATTTTGTATGGAAACATCATATGTTGTTTTCCCTCATCCCTGCCCCCGATTCCACTGAGGACACTCAGCAGTGGGGTTGCAGGTATTCCCTATGGTTTCGTGGGTTTGCCTTGTGGGAGCAGCAGTCACTTTTTTTTTTGGAGGGGGGCAATAAATGCCTCTGATCATAATGTCTCAACCTGTGGCTGTTACAATCTTTCTGCCCCTACTTCTGCAAAATTGCCTGAGCCATGGTGGGTAAGTTTTAAATGTACTTCAATGATGAGCTCTTAGGAGCCTCTGGATCTCTGCTTTGGTCAGTGTTGGGTATCCTCGGGGTCTGTCTCCTTCACCTGGCACTGATTATCAACTTCAGCATGGAAGCAACACTGTTGCTAGTCTCTCCAATTCCTCTGTGGTTGCAGCTGTGGCTAAGCTGAAGTGTGAGGGGGTATTTTATCTTCTCAGTTCTCACTATTTTCAGAAAAAAGAACGGATTCGCCAATGGAGAGAAAAGTCATCATAGTTTAAATGGGATAAGTATTATTAATTTACAGAGAATTTGTTTTAGCAAAAGTCTAGTGACAGTTTGACATCAGACAGCATAATTTTTGTCTTGATAGGATTCTCATCTGGTTCCCAATTCCAGATATGGTTTCCTTTGCACTAGCGGAACTCTTAGCCAATCAGAAAGCTAACGATTATACACCAAGGCTGTGTGCCACTATTGCGCAGGGTGTTTGCTTCTGAGTAGCTTAGACCACTGGATGCTGAGACCATTGTTGGCCACTTTCTCCCAGTAGCTCATGTAGTAGTTTCCAGGACTAGATGGGCTAACTGTCTGGTAACTGGCTTTTTTTTTTTTTTTTTTTTTTTATTCTGGATTCCAGCCAGGTCTCTCCATGTTCTGTGTTGACAGTATATGGTCTCTGTCTGCCTCAATAGGGTGTTACCTTTGCCCCATGTGTGTAGTCAAGTGCTTTGACAGAACCCTGTCTTGCTTTGGGGTCCTTGGAGGTCACTCCAATATACAGCTTATTGTACATAATAACCAATTTCTGGTACTGGAAGTTACAGACCAGAGACATAAACAAACAAACAAACAAACAAACACACTTTTAAGTGTAGGTTACATTGCACCCTTCCAGGGGGTTTGTTTTCAGGTGCACCCCCTTACTTCTTTCTAAGATTACATCTTTCAGTTTATCTCCAAGGATAAAGGTTTCTATGGTACCAGTTCTATTTTGATTTAGTTTTGTGTCACTTTTCCTCACCCTCCTTTTCTCCTGCCACCAGTCCCTTCCATCCCTGCTGTCTGGGCATTCAGTTGCCTGTCAGCTTCTGAGCTACTCCAGCTGGTCAAGGTCAGGAATTGCAGGTGAGTTAGACCATGTGGCATTAGTCTTTATGTAATTGTGTGAGTTAGCTGAGGATGATCTGTTTGAAGTCTGTCTATTTTTCTATGAATTTCACTTTATGGTTATTTCTTACTGCTGAGTAGAATTCCATTTTGTAAATGTACCACGACTTCATCATCCATTCACCCAGTGATGGGCACCTGGGTTGATTTAGTTCTTGACTATAATAAATTGGGCAGCTATAAACATGGTTAAGCAGCAAATATCTCTGTAGTGAAGCATGGAGCATTAGGATAAATGTCCAGTAAGGGAATAACTGGGTGTATTGGTAGCTCTATATTCATCCTTTTCAAGAATCTCCATATTGATTTCCATAGTGGTTGTACAAGTTTACACTCCTATCAACAGTGGATGAAGGTTCCTCTTTCCCCACACCCTCACCAAAATTATTATTGTTTAATTTTTTAATGATTGCCATCCTTACTGGAGTAAGGTCTAATCTCAGAGTTGTTTTTTTGTATTTCCCTAATGGTTAGGGATATTGAATGCTTTCTTATGTCTATTAGCCTTTTGTATTTCTTCCTCTGAGAACTCCTTATTCAGTTCTCTGTCCCATTTTTGGGTGGGTTGTTTGATTTTTTTCTTGTTTAGATTTTTGTGTTCTTTGAAGATGGTAGATAATAGGCTACTGTCAGAGGTATAGCTAGAGAAAATTTTCTCCCATTCACTGAGTAATCCTTTGCTCTGATTATGGTATGTTTGTCCATGCAAATGATTTTTAGCTTCATGATTGGTTGAGTGTTTAATTTCTTGAGCTACTGGGATTTTATTGAAGAAAACTTTTCCCAATCCTATATCATGGAGAGTTCCTCCTATTTTTTTTCTTCCAGTAGGAGAAAAATTTCAGATTGTATATTGAGATTTTAATCCATTTGGACTTGATTTCTTGTGTATGGAGAGATTAGTCACTCTTGTTTCATTTTTCTACATATGGTTATCCAGTTTGTCTGGCACCATTTGTTAAAGATGCTGTCTTTTCTCCAGTCTACATTATTGGCATCTTTCTCAAAGATCTAGTAGCTGTAGTTATTTGATCTAAGATCTGGGTCTTCAATTCTGTTCCACTGGTCTATATTTCAGCTTTCATGCCAGTACCATGCTGTATTTGTTACTATGGCTTTATAGTACAGCTTTAGATTGGCTAAGGTATCCCTCCACAGGTATTTCCTTTAGTGCCTTTCTTGAACACAGCAATGATAGCTGAATGATATCACATCCAGAATTCACAAGATAGTTGAGGACTGGAACTTGGGCTCTCATGCTTGTGTGACATGCACTTTACTAACTGAGCCATTGACTCATCTTAATTGGTGAGCTCTAGTCCATTGGCTGAAGATTCTATGTTTCTTTTCTTTCTCCATTCAGTACCACATTCCCAGGATTCAATAAAAACCCTCACATCCTTATATGCAATGTGTAGTCATTGTTTATTGAGGAAATTTATATATTGGTAACTCTGTCAAATATATTGACAAAACATCACAATTTAGTTAGAAATTAAAATTCTAACCACCACACACAGGGGTTAATTTGTAAACAAAAAAGAACATTGTTTGATTAAATTAAAGGTTAAATCCTAGGCTAGAGATATTGCATAGTGATTAAGGCATTTGCCTGCAAAGCCTAAGTACACAAGCATTTGATTCTCTAGTACCTACTTATGAACATCCATCTGGAGGTCATTTGCAGTGGCTGGAGGCCCTGGCATGTCCTCTCCTCTCCTATTATCTTCTCTTCTCTTTTCTTCTTTTCTCTTCTCTTCTCCCCTCTTCTCTTTTCTCCTCTCTCTTCTCTTATTTCTCTTTACTTCTTATTGCTTCACTTCTATTCATTTTTCTTCTTCTCTGCTTTCTTTCTCTCTTTCTCTCTCTGCTTATTTATATCTCTCTCAAATAAATAAAATAAAATAAAATAAATTTAAAGGGTAAATCCTGTTTGTATTTAAAGAAATATTATTATATATCTACTCTCAATGAATTAATATGTTTCTCCTAGACAGATGCTATTAAGACTCTGGAAGGGGCTGGAGAGATGCCTTAGTGGTTAAGGCTCTTGCCTGAGAAGCCTAAGGTCTCAGGTTTGATTTCCAGTAACCACATAAAGTCAGATGCAGAAGGTTGTTCATGTGTCTGGAATTTATTTGCAGTGGGTAGATACTCTGGTGTTCCCATTCTCTCTCTCTCTCTCAAATAAATAAAATGAAATAAAATACTTTCTAAAAGACTCAGGAAGTAAACACAATGCCCAAATCCCATGATGCTCCTGTAATATACAAGGTTCCAAAGGCACCTCCCCTCAGGTTATTCCAGCAGTGACAGTTACTGTGGAGAGGCACCTCTGACCCATGCAGCTGCATGCAGGCTGTGTAGTGAGTTCCAAGGATGCGAGCTACAGAGCTTCCCTCAGGCTGTGCAGTGAAGTGCGTTTCCTGGATGGAGCCATGCTGGAGTGGAAGGTTCGCTGGTGCAACTTCCCTCAAGTCATTCATGTTCCTGGATGTGACCCTTCACCTATGCTTACTGAAGTAATTCCAATAAACTCATTGGCTCACCAAGTTAGACTTGAGTGGAATTCTTTCCATCAGTGCACAGTCTGGATAGAGTAAACGTTTTCTTCCTTTTCTCCAGGAAAGGTCATATAATAATCACCTAAAGATAAAATTAAGAAATAAAGAAGGAATTTAAAATGAGCCATTCATAGAATAAAAAAAGTCAGTATAAAAATGAACATGAGAGCAAGAATAATGTTGTGTTATTTTGTAATGATTTAAATATATTATTATGTATTTATAAAATATATCTTATACTATATGCAACAATGATGAAAGCTAAATATTAATACACAATAGTTGAAATCATAAAGCAATAACTTAACAGAATGAATTAGTTATTCTGATGACATGAATAATGTTCCTATTAAAATAGTAGAAATATACAGGGAAAAGCTAAGAAAAATTAGATTAGTCAACAATTATTGAATGATTAAATCAGCAGTTGGAAATATATTAATATTCCCCTTAAAATAATAAAAGTGAAGTTCATATTGATAGAACATCGAGTAGGTAATACCAGAGTTTAGAATCATTGGGGAGATTTAGGGAAATAATTCTCAATACCATACAATAGAAATACCACATCTATATGAATTAAATGCAAATGATATTCTAGTTATTAATTCCAGATTGTTTTATTTGAAGCCTCTGACCTAATTACCTCCCTGAGTTTTAATTTCATTTCTTCTATTTTCAAGATGTTCTGAATATCAAGCTGGAAACAGTAAAAATGTTAATATTTATATACTGTTGGAGATGAAAGCATACAGTCATTTAGGTCATTTTAATCAATGGCCTCTAAAATATTAATATTTTGCCACAACAATTATGTTAGAGAACACATTTTAAAATGAGTTTATGAACACAAATATAACCCTATTCTTGTACGCATGTATGTTTCTAAATGAACTCTTACCCAAATATTTTTTTAAAAATATGTATTGTAAATATATATAATATATATATTTGTATATATTTATGTACAGATAGACAGATCAAAGATTGTTAATAAATGGAGAATGATCAGCTTAATTTCAGAAAATTTAAATTAAACTGCTATAAATAATTATCTCAGTAATTTTATCATAGGGAGTAATACTTATGAATCCAGAACAAAAATTTTGATGATCTAAACATAATTTAGTACTCAACTTTAACAGGAAACATTACATAGGTGACCTATGTAGTTTAAACTAAGTTATGAAATGAACTTTGAGAATTAATACTAGTGGTGGCTACTACTTAAAGATGAATATATTCACAATTTATATTCAGAAAGTCACAAAATCAAGGGTAAGTACACACAGAACCCACATTTGGAACCCAATATATCAGGCCAAACTATTACTCTACTCTTAACATAGGTTTTAACACATGTCTATGTAATGTTGTATATGAAGTGCAAGCCACCAAAATATCTACAATAATGTAGTTATTTTATAGCTATCCTATTTCATACAGAGATTCATGTCTCTTCAATATTGTGGCAAAAAGCAGTGAGTCATCTCATATAATGTATTTTCATTATTATTTAATATCATTTAGATTTTAATATTTGGCTTTTTATTCATATAATTTTAAATATATGCTACTCAATTATTATTTACCACATAAACAGTATATTTTTTTGTATTTTGTATTTTGTAAATTGTATTGTATTTTGTAAATTGTATTTTATTTGACTACTAGTGAAAATTTTAGTGATTAAAACAGTTTTGTTGATAAATTCATAAAATCATATTTTGTCGATAACATATTTTATAAGTATTGTAGAAGACTACATTGTGATTGAATTGCATATTAAGAATACTATAAAACAAATGACAGAAAATGGCTGGAAGCTGAATGAGATTCACTCTTCTATGTAATTTCATTCAGAACTTATGTCCCAATTTTGAATGTAAAAAAAAACAGTAAGACTAACCAATTTTGATTCCTGCTCAAAAAAAATTTTTGGTGGCATTCCATTGCTCTGTACAAATGTTACCTAAAGAAATGCAATGTGGATACTACAACTTCTCAATTTTCTGTGTGTGTGTTTGTGTGTGTGTGTGTGTAGTATATATGTTATGTGATGTGTATATGTAGTATAGGCACTATTCACATGTGTCTGCCAAGTATTATGTTCATTTTCCAGGCATGCATGGACCAAAGGTGAAAATTTGATATCATGCTCTTTTCATTCATCAACCTGTTTCCTTGAGATGGAGTCAGTCATTCAAGCTGGCGTTTACATTTATTTAATACATATAATTTTATTTTATTTTTTAGTAAGTGAGTCTTATTGTTTCTCTTGCCCCTCTTCCCTTTTCCTACATGACTGGTCTTATACACAGACATCTGTGTCAATGCCTAGCCTTTCAGATGAGAACTGAGGAATTGAAGTTTGGTGGTTTTAGACCGTCTCAGGCTCTCATGATTATTTCAAGTATCCTCACTAGTGCAGTCATCTCCCCAACTTCGTCCTTTATTTCCTTATATGCCTTTTAAATTGATCGAAGTCCTCAGTCTGGACATATGGCTCAACAATTAAAGGCACTTGCTTGCAAAGACTACTGGCCTGGGATAAATTCCCTAGCACCTACCTAACTCAGACATGTGTGTCTACATTTATTTTGTAGCCTGAAGTGGCAAGACACACTGATGTGTTCCCCCACATGCAATTTAAATAAACAAGTGATTAATTAAGTATTTTAAAAAGCTATCAAACCCAATAGTAATATTTTATATTGTCCCTGATTTTTCCTCATTCCTATCATTTTGATTCAGTTGAAGTTCTTCAAGCAAGTCAGAGAATTCTCATAATAAGGCATTAGCATTGCTATTCCATTATGTTTCCTTTATCGATAATAAGCTGTATATAGATGAAAGAAAGTTATGAGTAAATATACATATCAATGGCTGGAGAGGTTTCTAAGTGGTTGTGGTGGTTTGAATAGAATAGATGGCCCCCAATATATTCAGTTGTTTATTAGTTTGTAATTTGCATCTCTAGCCATCTGGCTGGAGGCAATGTCACTGGGTGGATCTTTAGGTGTGGTGGTGGGTTTGAGATTTCAATCTAAAGATATGCAAATTGTGCCTAGCTGGAGTTCCTGAAGTGTGCTCTGGCTCTTGACCTTTAGGCTTGTACTGCTCTCTCTCTGCTTGGGCCTGTGAAAGCAGGCCAGTTTCTTCTGCCATTATGGAACTTCCCCTGGATCTGTAAGCTTCAATAAATATCCCTTCCTCCAAACTGTGCCTGGTCTGGAAGTTTATCTCAGTGAACCTGAATCTGTCTGATACAGAACTTGGTACCAGGAGTGGGGTGAGATGAACCTGGCCATGTGGATGTTGATCTTTTGGAACCTTTGTTTTGGAGGAATAGGCATGGACTTGGTGCTTGCAACTGAAGATGTCTTCTGGAGTGGTAAGCCAAGTTTTATGGACTATTCTGATGAGAGTCTGAGAATGCTAAGCGCAGACAGCATTGACCTTCAAGGCTTGGCTTATGAGCTTTCTAAGGGGAAGGAAAGACTGCAGAGGACTTTATTGGAACTAGGCTACTGGCATAAGGGCTGGCTGCGTCCTGCTGCACAGGTCCAGAGTGTTTGATCAAGGTTAAATTTGTAATGGACTGATGTGCTTGGCTAGAGATACTGGACTGAGAGACTTAAGATTTTAAGCTGGAAAACCTCAAGCAAGTTAAAATTACAGGCACTGAGACTGGTTTTAGGTTACTGAATCTGCTATTGTCAAACACATTAGCAATCTTAAAGGAAGATGGTCCAATTGCTTTACCATGGAAAGGATGCCTGAGGAAAGACTATTGTAGCAATGCAAACACTTTTGGAAAGAGTTGACTGGAGAAGTAACCTGCTTTTCAAGGCTATGATTTGTTTCATACCTGAATTAAGAATATGGCTGTGTCCTGAACAAATGGTATTGGTTTCAGAAGCATAAAAAATGCATGGAGAGGCCTTGAATTGCACATGCTTCCAGGAGCCGCTGCTGACATGCAGCATGAGGTAGGGCCTGATGCCCTGATAGGCTAAAAGAGCCTTTGGAAAATGTGAAGGGTGGTCATAAATTGCACATGGTTCCAGGAGCTGCTGCTGAGATGTGGCATGAGGCAGGGCATGATGCCCTGATAGGCTGAAAGAGCCTTTGGAAGATGGACCATGGTTTGCATGAAGACCGGAAGATGTTTTGTATATACCAGGACTGTGCAAAGGCTACCGTAGAGCACACTGTTGGCCTGGGATGGAAGTGTTCCCTGGGTACTCTGCCCAGCTGGAGGGATGGAATTGTTAAGTCTGGAGACTGTTAGTCTCTGGATATATTGAACTTGAACTGCAGAAGTTTGATGTTTGTTTGATGGTGGTTGAGTTTACATTGTTTTAGTCTCTCCTTGCTGTGCCTTATACCAGTTGAAAATGTTTACTCTGTGCCTTCATATGTTAAAAATGTTTAACTTGTTTGATTTTACAGGTCTTCATATCTTAAATTAGTCAAGACTGTGGGGACCTTTGAAATTGAACTGAGTACAATTTGTAATGTGTGATGGTTATAAATCTATTGGGGGCCAGGGGTGGAATGTGGTGGTTTGAATAGAATAGATGGCCCCCAATATATTCAGTTGTTTATTAGTTTGTAATTTGCATCTCTAGCCATCTGGCTGGAGGCAATGTCACTGGGTGGATCTTTAGGTGTGGTGGTGGGTTTGAGATTTCAATCTAAAGATATGCAAATTGTGCCTAGCTGGAGTTCCTGAAGTGTGCTCTGGCTCTTGACCTTTAGGCTTGTACTGCTCTCTCTCTGCTTGGGCCTGTGAAAGCAGGCCAGTTTCTTCTGCCATTATGGAACTTCCCCTGGATCTGTAAGCTTCAATAAATATCCCTTCCTCCAAACTGTGCCTGGTCTGGAAGTTTATCTCAGTGAACCTGAATCTGTCTGATACAGTGGTGAAGGCATTTGCCTGAGAAGCTGAAGGAACCAGGTTAGAGTCCCAATTATCCACATAAGCCTGATGAACAAGGAAGCAAATGTGTCTGGAATTTGCATTGGCTAGAGGCCCTGGTTTGCCCACTCATTTTCCCTCACTTTCAAATAACATATATATATGCATGTATATTCATTGGTTCACCCAAATTAGACTTTGGTGTAGTCTTTCTTTAGCCTTTTGTTTGAGCTCTATGTTGGTGAATAAATGTATGTCATTTTCTTCACAGAAAAAAAAAAAGTTTCAGAGACCATAATACTTCTAAAATCACTCCAGTAAATGTGGTTTAAAAAATAATATAAAAATCCAAATCTAATGACATTAACCAAATAGTGGCAATTATTTGTAAATGCAAATTGCAGAAAGCATCAGGCATTTGGATATGAAATTAGAATGAGATCAAGAAAAAGACCAAATAGGGAGGGAGGAAGGAAAGTAATACTTCACAGGCTATATGAGGGACAGAATAGAGGGGAGAAGAGGTTATTGCAGGAGTAGGAGTTAGGAATGTTTGGGAAGGGAATTAGG
The DNA here is from genome assembly GCA_036346955.1 of Dipus sagitta. Classification (NCBI taxonomy): domain Eukaryota; kingdom Metazoa; phylum Chordata; class Mammalia; order Rodentia; family Dipodidae; genus Dipus; species Dipus sagitta. The sequence continues at coordinate 80,428,118 of CM070783.1, read as the reverse complement.
CATAACTGAAGACAATATAAGACAGATTTTATTAGAAACCCTTGTTCTAGTTACCATTTTACAAGATACAACCACCAATAAAGGGAGTGAGATGTTGGTCAAGACATAAGTGTTCAATAAAAAAGTATGTGGAGGGGAAACTTAACCCTAAAACCACAGGCTCCAGCTATCATGCCAGGACTAGAACTGAGTTATCCTCAACAAGGAGCTGTTGGCCGGGGAGACCCATGAGGTCACCAAACCAAAGTAGGCCTTTGCCATAACACTTAACTACCTGAAGTAGCTAAAAGGTAAGACCCTGAGGACATCACAGAGTATGGTCATGGGTCATTGAGATACCACCCTGGATCTAAGAGACAGACCAGTGCCCTGCTAGATAGCCCTCATAGTGTTGGGAAGTGCTAAGGGAGCTGCTGAGAGAAAACGGTTACCAAAATCATGAATAAGCAGGGGACTCTGCAGACTATGAAATCAACCACGTGGGCAGGAAACACACAAGGGTATAATACTGGCACACAGCCTTCGCAGTTAACCAAATGTCCCCTGATTGGACATGAGACCTCGTCAGTGGGGGAGAACCTATATCTGATACTGGAAACCAAGTTATAATCCTATGGCTAGGAAACTCATAGACTCCAGAGAGTAGCCCCCACAGCTCCCTGAACAAGAATAGTATGTTTAAACACCAAAAATCACTCAAATGACTATGCATGTTCCCTTTAATGCAAGCTGCTTTCACTCTTGGCTTGGGAATCTTTTATTATACTGATCACAGATAAAAGTTAGATTCAAGATCTATCAAGATTACAAGAAATCAGCAGACTGCTTACCATAAGACATGTCATCTCTACCAAATCTGCAGCGGCCCAAGAGAATTTTCAGACAGAGCAGCAACATGACTATTGCTTCTACTGCTAGTCAGACAACCAATCCCAGGGAAATGCAACAGACACAGTAGGTGATCAAAACACATCAAATTAGAAACCCAGAATCTACATAGACTTCAACAATAAGCTATACTACTAAGAGACCCACCAAGGCTCAGAGACCATTGGAGAAGAGGGAGTAGGAATATTGTAAGAGCCACAGGGTGGGTAGAAATATCCTAAGGCAGAGTCGTGTCTCTCCCCCTCCACCAAACACTAACTGAGACCTTATTTTCCTAACAGTGGACACCAGTAACCATACTGAGGACAGTCCTCAGTGAAAGTGGGAGTGGGACTGGGGCGAAGGGGATACAAAACCATAACTTCTGTAAACAAATTAATTAATTAAAAAAATAAAAAGCCAAATTTAAATAATACTGTAAAATTCTAATTAATGTTCAAAAGTAAATCATTTTACAGAATTCAGAAATGTGAAAATTCCACCATATGTGCGGGCTCACACGGTTCCTCACTTGTCAATTGCAAAGTTGTTTAGTTTTGTAATTGAGTTTAGAATTCATCTGACCTTCAGTAATGATAGAGAAAAGGAGGAAGGTAGTCTTGTTTTGTAGATATTTGGGGACATGGACCAAAAGGAATATAACATGTCAACCTCCCCTGGCTATTGTAGAAGGTAGAACCACTTTGGGATATAAATCTAAAAAGACCTAATTCAAAGTTGACTGTTGAACAACAGACACTTGTTTAGCTTTATTTCCTGGTTCTTCCCCCTTCTTGGAAACTTCTGTCAAGCTTTTTCAGTGTTGAGGTTGAGCCCTTCAGAATCAGCACACTGCTTCTTGACCCACTAAAGAGCCAGTCCCCTAAGTAGATTAAAATTTAGCCAAGAAATTTCATTTCTTCTTGAAACCTAATTTCCATAATGACCCAAACCAACTGGGCCTATTCTCAGCCCATGAAACCCAACCCACTTCCTGAATGACTGTCTGCTGCAGGGATCTTTGTACATTTACTTCTCAATAAAATTTGCTTTACTATTCTTTTATCCACATTTCACATTCTTTATACTCATGAGACTATGGACTCAGTCAGAGACACAATATACCATACTGTTACCAACCATGTCATCATTACACGGGTCTTAAAATAATTGGCTTTATTATGTTATCTGTGTGATGTTGAAAAGTCAAACATGTGCAGCTCAGTTATCTCATCCATCAAATAAAGATGTTGATGACCATATTGTTTCAAATTCTGATTTTGTAATTAAATTAGGTTTCATATGCACAATAATTAGAATTCTGGTATTTTCTAAGGAACCAACTTCTGATAAATTTTATTGTTAAGAAAAGATGAAAGATAACAAAACATGTACGTTCATATGATTTACAGATCATAAAAATGCAAACTCTTAAAGATTTTCACCATAAAATTTGTCAGATAATTATTCTAGCTTTTAGTCTTCTATAATTTCCCACTTCTGTAATGAGAATTTTGTAAATGTTACCTAAAGATATATTTTTTTTAATTTTTTTTTTGATGCAAGGCCAACAAGCTAGCCTTATTTTTATGCTAGGGGGAGGGAGAATTGGCCTGCCAGACCATCTAACCACTGCAATCTAACTCCAGACCTGTGTACCCCTTGTATGCATGTGCATCATTGTGTGTTGGCATCACTGTACATCTAGCTTACCTGAGACCTGGAAAGTTGAACATGAATCCTTAGGCTTCACGGGCAAGTGCCTTAACCACTAAGCCATCTATGCAGCCCAAAATAATTTTTTAAATAAAAATGATTTAAGGAATGGAGACATACATGGTTCAGTGGCTAAAGGCACTATTTGCAAGGCCAGACAGTCCAGATTCCATTGCCCAGTGCCCACATAAAGCCAGATGCACAAAGTGGAACATGTATCCGGTCTTCTTTTGCAGTGGTAAGACTCATTGGAACAACATCCTCTCTCTCCCCTCTCTCTCTCTTTCTCCCCCTCTCTCTTCTTCTATCTTTCTCTCTCTCTGCTTATAAATAAATAAAAACTAAAACTATTTTAAAAATAAATTGTTTTAAGAAAGAGTTTATAATGCAACAAATGATAAATTCAAGTTCTCTTAAATGAATTCATCCTATGGAAAGGATTATTAGAAGACATGTGTATTGGTTATGTTTCTTGATTGGTGGTACAAAATTTAAAAAAAAACAGTGCAAGAATTGCTTTTATCTTTTCAGTTGATGTGGATGAATCAGCAGCAGTTGATTTATTCTGAATTATCCAAGACTTCTTAACAAAGAATACTCTTACGTAGCAATTTTAGGCAAATTATGCATTCTGGTAGAGTTGGTTAAAAGACAGTCTTAATAATTTTGTTAAATTCCTGTGTTATCCTATATCCTCATTATTAATTCTTGTATCATTGGATACTACATATACTTACTTATGTTTCCAGTACACTTTTCATTCCTAGATTTAGATGTGATAATACATAGGGTAACTCAAGTCCACAGGTAAAATTTCCTCATCACCTCCAGGGTATTTTACCCACATCAAAGTAAGAGTCTCATTCACCTACTGAGAGTTATGCCCAGAGATCTTGTCCTGCCTGTCATTCAGTCTTAATCCCCTGTGCTACCTCACACTGAGTTAATCGGCACTGATTCTGAGTGACTCTGGATTCCTTACTTGTGTAATCATCATAATTTATTTTTAATCCATCAAAGTGAGAATAGCTTGAGTGACTCTCTCGTTACCCTCTTGCAGGATAAGGAATTTGGTGATACAGTATTTCAGTTCACAAACTTTAAAATTGTAAGAGCTAATCCATATTTCTCATGCTATTTTAATTATTTAGATAGCTATGTCATTTTAATTTTTTCTGCTCTTCTCTTTAAGTTTTTGTATTCTTGGTGTTTACTTTTATATTTAAAAAAAAACTCAATCTTTCCCAACTGTACTGTTCCTTTCAATTTTTGTAGGGTAGAGATTAACACCATCCTTGCTCATATCATCCTGCCTCTTTGCAAAAGTATGCTTTACAAGGAGTACCAGATGTAGGGCCAGTGTTGATACACATGATTGTCATAGGCGTCAAAGGCATCAAGTTCACAGAAAGTTGAGTATCAGTATAAAGCAAGCACACTTGATCACATTATTAACATTTTAGCAGTTACATAATTCTGCCCAATCCTTAAAGTTAGAGTGAATCAATTATCTTTTACATTGACTGGAAAGTGATAATCTATTGACTTTTCTAGAAGGGATTTTGCTACCTGAATAGATTTAATAAGACTATAGCATTTGGAAGAATGCAAACATATGGCACTAGCTACTGGAAAAACATATATATAACACAGTAGCTCTCAGGACAACTTATATATATCACAGTAGTTTAGAAAAGAATAGGAATCAAATTGACTTCAATTTGCAATAGACATGCTGGTTCAATGGATCTGAAAGCAGATTTACCTCATGAAATATCTTTCATTTTCCATCTAGGTAATCACTTGATGCCTTCACCCTGAGACATATGCTAACTTTTTAGTGGTACTTGACAGGAGGGGGCAACATTGTAATGAGCATGGGCTCATTCCCAGATCCCACCTGACATATTGTCCCTGACAAGCAAAGATGAATCACTGGCTCCAATTCAGACTTAGCAGCCTCACATTACTTCATAGTTACTCTTATTTACAGGAAGAACTAAAGTATTTTTCCTTCTTCATGTGAAACTTAGATTATAATTGAAATTACAGGTTAAGGTTTATATAATTCTCCATATAATCCACAAAGGTATCAATTACAGAATCATAAAATTGCAAGCATTTACCAAATTTATATAGTAAGCATTCATGACATCATAATTGAGGGAAAAGATGAACAGAAAAGAACATTACAGTACACAATACATAGAATGATCTAGAGACTGCCACATGTCCATACCTCATGCATACTCTCCTCTATAGGATCACATTCTTCAACTCTTCAGGCCATCCTTTGCCTTTGAGAAGTTCGTTGGTATCATATATGAAGTGTATTTAACTGCAGAGATGTCTGGGCAAAAGTTAGTGTAAGCCAAGTTACACAATGTAGATGAGCTAGCCCAGGGTATTTAGGAAGTTTCAAGATTTAAACAACATATTGAAAATTATCACATCATCATATCTCATCCCTTAACTGACCAAAGATTTGTGTATAGCATAGTCCATTTGTCCTTGGACATCAGCATAAAACTATCTTAGCTTAGCTTTCAGATAGGTTAACTTATACATACCGTGAGACAAAAGGCAGGGAAATTATACTAGCTTACAATACCAATACTCCCTATTTAAAAAAAAAAAAAAAGCCCTCAGTCTCTGGCTCTTTGTGTATTCTAGATGTTTTCCAATGTCTCTAAGCTTGTATTTATGGAAATAAGCCAGCTTCTTCCACCATTGATGGTGTTCCCCTGTAATTTATAAGCCTAAAACAAACACTTTAGTCCAATAAACTATTTCTGGTTGTATGTTTGTCCAGAAACATGAAACTATTGCAATAATAATTTGGAACCAGTAGTGGGGCCATACTGTGATGAATCTGACTGTATGGATTTTGGTCTTTTGGCACTTGTGTGCTGGAGGAATGTGGAAGAACTTGGTATTTTGGAGTGGAGAAATTTCACATGGTGTGGCAATCAAAGCTTGATGGGCTACTTTGGAGAGATTTTGAAAATGCTAAATGCAGATAGAATTGTGGACTATGAAGGCTTGGATTATTAACTTGCATGGGGGAAGTGAAGAACCTTGTTGCAACTTGGTTACTGGTGTAAGGGGTGGCTGTCTTCTGTCCTAGTCCTAAAACTTTAAGCAAAGTTAAATTTAAAAGCAATGATGCTTGGTGAAAGATACAAAATGGAAAGATATGAAAGATGTATGGTTTATCACAGGAAAAATTCAAGCATGTTTAAAATTACTGGCAGATATTGGCTTTAGGTTACTGAAATAGCATTTGCAAGATGCCACCATTAAGGGTGGACCAACTGCTTTGCATTGGAAAGTGGAAAAGAATGCCTGAGCATTAAATCCACTCAGGAAAGACTCAGTGAGTAGGAATCCAAATTATTTCACAATGAAGTGACTTAAAGGAAGAATTTTAATGGTGTGTGCTGCTCTTGAAAGTCAAGGTTTATCTTCCCTGCATTTACACATTTAGCTTGCTGCTCACCTGGTAATGTGGTTTTGGATGCATAAAAGATGCAGGGAAATGGGTCATGAAGTGTACATGGTTTCAGTTGCTGATGAGATGCTGCATGCAAAACTGTTGAATCCTTGTGCAGAGTTCCTTTAAGGGCATTATATAAAGAGAATCAGTTCCAGGAACTAGCTGTGGAGATGCAGCATTGTGAAGCAGGGTGACATCCCTGTTTTAGAAGTCAAAACAGGACATTTATGGAACTGTGAGGATAATGGCTTTCAGTGTAGATCCAAAAATGTTTTTGGATACACCAGGAATGTGAAATGGCTACCATGGAGCACTGTAGTCTTGGAATGAGGGTTTATCCCAAGCTATTCAACCCAGATGAAAAATTTTGTTAAAACTTTTCTCTGCACATAATAGGACAATGTACTTTGTACTTCCCTCTCTTATGATATACTGAATTTATTGATCATTCATGGAGAAAAATCTCTACATCCTTGTGATAAATCTACTTTATCTAGTTGCTATATTAATATATATATATGTATATATATATATATATATATATATATATATATATATATTCATCAAGGATTTGTTATGTTGTTTTCATTCTTGTTATCTAATTTTAGCACTAGAGTATTTATCCCATCAAATATGGAGTTTGAAAGAATTCCTTGCCTTATAATTTTTGGAAGAGTGTGATAAAAATCTCATGTTGGTACTTTTTTTAAGTTTATTAAAATTCAATAGTTAAACATGCTCATCAGTGGCTTTTCTTTTAGGAGAGAATTTAATTTTTTAATATTATCATTGCTATTATTTTGTTCAGGTTTTCTATGTGTTTATGGTAAAATTTTGTAGAGAATATGGGCTGGAGAGATTGCTCAGTGGTTAAGGTGCTTGCTTACAGAGCCTAATGACATGGGTTTAATTCTCCAGTGCCTATGTAAAACCAGACACACAAAGTGGTATGTGCATTCTATTTGTCTTCTCTCTATCACTCTCTGATTGCAAATAAATAAACAAAATATTTTTTAAATTTTTTGTAGAGAATATATATCCAGAAATTAATTCATTTATTGCAGAGGTGTTTTTGTGTGTGTGTGTGTGTGTGTGTGTTTCTTGTTTTATTTTCTTCTTTTTCTCCCACATGTAATTATTTGTAATTTTTAGGCATAGTATATCATTTCTCTTTCCCTTCATATATGGAGGTCACATTCAATTATATCTCATGATCTTACTATTGCATGTTTTAGGGGAATTTTTTTCACATACAGGAAAAAAGTTTTTGTAATGTTTCTGGATTTCCTCTAAAGATGTCTAGAATGTTTAGATGTGTCTCATTTGAAAATGCATGTTTACCAATTTCTCATCAAACTTTTTGCGTTCCAAGTAGGACTCAAATTTCAAAAAGTCTAACTTGTGTTCTGAAATGCAAAACAAAACTAATAGACATTGTAATGGTGTCACTGGAACCTTCTTAATTTTTGTGTTTAAGTAATGAATACACACCTGTCTTTTTTCATTACATAATCTCTGGAGCCAGGCTATTTTTATGGCTCAAGATAGCCTTGATCATGGGATTCACCTGCCTCAACCTTTCAAGTACTGTAGCATTCTGTCCAGAATTAGGTTTGTAACTTTCTACTGATGCCACATGCATTAGTGGGAAAAAATGAATTTTAAAATAAGTAAGTCAAAGAGCAGTAGAAATGTCTCAGTTAGCAAAGTCCTTGCCAAGTGTAGATGAGGACTTGAGTACAGATTGCCAGCACTCACATAAAAGGTGATATGTGGTGCATATCTCTACTTCCAATACTGAGGAAGTAATAAAAGAATGATACCTGGGCTTGCTGACCAGGTAGTCTAGCAGATTCACTAAGCTCCAGACTCCCTAAAAGCCTATATCAACAAATGAGTTGGAAATTGAGGAGAAACAAATGTCTACTTTTGTTTTTACATGCACATGAATGTACCCATATGGACATATTAATAACACACATTTCAACATGTGTAACATATACTTGTGCACATATACCACAACACATGCAAAACAAATAAATCAACATTTAGTAATATAAATTATTTTCACATTTAAAATATATAATACTATTATCTAAAAAGCAAGATAATTCAACTTATTATGAAGTTCTTTTCATATAAAATTATATTAAGTATAATTTTAAGTGACAAATATTTATGGAATAATCTACTTCATGGTAATATGTTTATCTTACCATGAAAGTAGTTGTGTCAATAATCAGAAAGTCATAAATTCTACCTCCTTAGCTACGATAAAAATTAGAAAAGTAAATGATTACAAAATGGTGATGAGGGACTGGTGAGATAACTCAGCAGTTAAGGCACTTGCCTGAGGAGCCTAACAACCTGAGTTTGATTCCCCAGTATCCACGGAGAGCCAGATGCATAAAATGACTCATGCATCTGGAGTATGCTTGCAGTGGCTTGAGTCCCTGGCATTCCCATTCTCTCTGTTGGTCTCTTCTTTATCTCTCTCTGATTGCAAATAAATAAATAGATAGATAGATACAAAATGGTGATTAATAGAGCAGTGGTTTTCTTATGTGATACATTTCCTGTGAAAAAAACAATGAACACTATATGCATTCAAATGAGAACAATAATTTGTTCTCAGTAAGGTGTTGCTAAAATCTACTTTCTCTGGCTTTTTTCCCTGGCTGCACACAGAAAACTATGATGCTTGGGTAGTGTTCAATTCAATAATTCATTATTCATGTCATATTGTTTCACTTGTAGCCTCTCTTCCATTTAGCAATAGATTATTACTTTAGATTTACTAAGGTCAGATGGCTCTGGGTTTAGCTGTCAGTTCACTATTTAAAACTTAACACATTGATGAGCTTTATTGCTTTAAAACTCAGGTTTGACATCCTCAAAGTGGTGGAAATGACACGCTTACTCCAGTGTTTCAATTGTAAAGTTTAATCATTCCATAAAGCCTCGACCATCAACATCTCTTTCTCTCTCTCTCTTTACAGACTCACAGCTACATCTTCTTCATAGTCAAAGGAATCTTTCACTCTCATCGCTCAAAACAGCCTTTCACCCCTCTTTCAGTTTGTTAGTTTCATTTCCTTTTTAATGCTTATTATTTTTATTAGTACTATTACTATTAACAATGTACTTTGCATGGATACATCATGTGTTGTTAGCCCCTTTCCCTTGTCCCTGCTCTCATTCCATTGTGGATGCCCCTCATTGGGATTGCAGGTATTCCCTATGGGGTTGCAGTTTTTGTAACTTTTTTTTTCTTTTAGGAGAGATATCTGTATCCCATTTGGCTATTAGGGAAGGAGGGAGAAGAATGTGTCTGGTGTATGGGACTATGCATATGTAGATCCACAGAAGGAAAACCCTGAAGTGTGGTCAACCTAGAAAGATGGTATGGGGTAGATGATATGTGTAAATGCCATTAGACTGCCTATTAATACCCAACTGACATACCATAAGTGACATACTCTTTAATTATTCAAGTAAGATATGAAATAAGAATGCTAAATTGCTGAACTGCAGCATTAGTTTTCTGAGACAGAATAGCAGGCTAGGAGTTTGAATGACAGCACCATTCATTGTTTCGGACAAACTATGCAACAAAACAAACAAACAAAAAGAAATTACATTTTTCCTGGATTAATCTCCTTGGGCCAAAATGGTTTTAGACTTTCCTCTTCCTTCTGAATAAGGTATATTCATATCTTTTCTTAAATTGAGATTGGGAATTTTATTTAAAGTTATTTTGTATCTAAAATGCATGAGGAAGATGTATAAAATTATAATAAATGTAATCATGGGCTGTAAAGATGGTTTAGTGGTGAAGGTGCTTACCTGTGAAGCCTAAGGACCCAGGTTTTATTTCCCAGTATTCATACAAACTAGTTGCACAAGGTGGTGCACACATCTGGAGTTCATTTGCAGTGGCTAAAGTCCCTGGCATGCCCATATTTTCTCTATCTGTGTTTGTATGTATGCATGTACAAATGTATGTATGTATGTATGTATGTATGTATGTATGTATCTATCTATCTATCCATCATCTATCTATTTATCTATCATCCATCTACCTGTCTGTTTCTCAACTAACTAAATAAACAAAATATTACAAATAAATGCTATAAGAACTATTATATAAAGAAGTATCCATCAATACTTTTACGTGCTACACCTTTTGCATGGTTTTATTAAGAGGCAGATGTGAGCATGATCTCCATTTTAATATGAGGGAATGGGTGTATCAAAGAGAATTCATGATCTCCTGAGCCCCACACAATTGATATGAGCTATGGTAAGCATGAAGCAGCCCACAAGAAAGCCTGGCTGTTATGATTCCTGGTCCATTGTTTTGTTGACAGTAACTGATTTGATAGTTGCCTCTAGAAGATACATATGGACACATCCTGGTGGTGAGTGATTATAGGAAGGAAAGCACTTTGTATGGGAATGAAAAACACATGACTAGTTGCCTCTGAGCAATGTAATATTGTAGAATGTTAATAATTTTCTAGTTTTAGAAAAAGGAAGAAAATGTCTTTTTGGCCATGATTATGAATAAAAGAAACAAATTAGAGAAGATGTAATTTCCATTTATTTTATTAATCATTATAGCAACAGCTTTTCTAATGTTTAACTTTCACAATGATATTTCAAATCAGAGGTGAAATATAGTGGAAATGTTCATCCAATTCTTAAAAATTCTAATTCTCCCTTAGCTTGTCTCAGTCAATAAATTCTCTTGTCATTTATCTAGTAATTGGGGCTGATCTGCCATCTAGTCTTGACTGTCACTAATATGCCTGAAAGCTCTCGCCTCACTCGTAGTATTCTAAACCCCACTTCATCTTGCCTAGTCCAATTCTTTCATGGCTTTTCCTGGTGCAACATGAACAAACACCTATTCTTCCCAGATGAATCACCAACTATAGACCAAGGAAAAGGCTTTACTCAAGCCTGGTTTCATGAACTGCTCTTTTGGTTTCTTTCTTTCTTTCTTTCTTTCTTTCTTTCTTTCTTTCTTTCTTTCTTTCTTTTTTCTTTCTTTCTTTCTACTTTTTTTTGAGGTAGGGTCTCACTCTAGCCCAGGCTGACCTTGACCTGGAATTTACTGTGTAGTCTCAGGGTATCTAGCCACTGCAAACAAAGTACAGATAAATGTGCAAACTTGTTCATCTGACTTATGTGGAACCTAGGGAATCGAACCTGGGTCTTTTGGCTTTGTGAGCAAGAGCATTAATTGCTAAATACTCACTCTAACCTTTATTATTTTTTATAATTATCCAACACATGACATCATTATTTGCCTTTTGCATTAAAAATTATTTAACTTTAATTCAATTTATGCTGCATCAAGAATGTAGTTTTGGACTCATCCCTTCTCCCTGGTCCAGGTTCCCTGCATCTGACAGTGTGCAGACAGGCACTGTGTGGGGTATGTACCAGGTCCCTGCTTCCTGGCTCCTCTGAGCTCCCTGGTCTGGGTTCATCGCTCCTGAATGTGTGCAGGCAGACACAGCAGCCTGGAGCAGAGGGTGCACAGACCAAAGGACAAAAACTTATTTATTGCTCAATAAAATAGAAAATCTCCATAAAATGGATAGACAACAATGCAAAAAAGCCAACAAAAATCAGAAAAATGTGAGATATCAACAAAGGATGCCTAATCCTACAATGGAAGCTTCTAATGAAATCATAGAGAAATTAATGGAAATTCATTCCCCGAAGTATAACACAACAACCAATGAGACTCTAATAAAAAGAATCACTGAACTGGAAGCAAACCATCAAAGAAACAACAATTGTATCAAATAAAACAGAACTATCTCATAGAGCATTCAGCTTTTGACAGTAGGCTTAACCTGATTGAAGAAAATGTTAAAACACTGAAAAAGATATGAATGAATTGAAGGTGAGTCAACAAATGAACAGCACAATAACCAACTGATTAAGATTCATGAAGACTTCATCAAATATAAGAGCGAATTCCAGGAAGCAACTGAAATTGTACCTCAAAAAGAGATGGACATGATGCAAAATAACACTACAAAAAAACAAAAATCAAATGCAAATTATAAAAATCTCTCTAGAGCCCCTCATCAACAGAGTTACTCATGTGGAAGACAGAACCTCTGACCTGGAAGACAAGACAGAAGAAATTGATCAGGAAGCCAAAAACTTTGCTAAGTTAAAAAAAAAAAAAATCAAGAGAACAGAATAGAAAGGAATGATGGGATACCTTAAAGCAACCAAATATCAGGATAATGGGTATACCAAAAGGAGAAGAAATCCAGACAAGAGGCATAGAAACCATACTAAAAACAACAACAAAAAAAATTATTGAAGAAAATTTTCCTAAATCTCTCAAAACAGAGGCCCATCCAGATACAAGAAGCCCACAGAACACTAAAGAGGACAAAATAAAAAACTCTCTAACACACATCATACTTAAAACACTTAACAATGAAAACAAAGAGGGAGTGCTAAAAGCAGCAAGAGAGAAACAATTCATTGCATGCAAAGGCATTCCCACCAAAATTGCATTGCATTTCTCAGTGGAAACCCTGAAAGCCAGAATGCTCTGGAATGGAACACTTCAAAGTCTGAGAAACTATGGCTTCCAACCCAAGCTACTCTACATAGCCAAAGTGTCCCTCATAATAGATGGGGAAAGGAAAACTTTCCATGGAAAAAGTCAACTGTATGATTATATGAACACAAACCCAAACTTACAGAGAATACTGGACCCTTCTATCTTCTCTCTTAAAGAAACCCACCTCCTCAGAGTGAAAGGCTGGAAAATGATATTTCAAGAAAATGGAAATAAAAAACAAGTGGATGTTGCTATAAATATCTGATAAAATAGACTTCTAACCAAAAGTAATCAAAAAGGACAATGAAGGCCACTTATTACTCATCAAGGGAATGATACAACATGAACACAACACAATCATAAATATACATGCACCAAACACAGATGCACCATAGTTTATAACACAAAATCTACTTGACAATAACGCAGAAATAAACAAGAACACTATCATAGTCAAAGACTTCAGTACTCCACTATCACCAATAGACAGATCATCCAAGTAGAAAATCAATAAGGAAATAATAAAGCTCAACAACATCATAGGTCAATTATCCCTAATGGATATCTACAGAACTTTCCACCCCAACTCTACACATACACATTCTTATCATCAGCCCATGGAACCTTCTCCAAAATTGACTGTATATTAGGGCACAAAGCATTCCTTCATAAAGTCAGGAAAATTGTTGTAACTTCCTGCACCATGTCAGATCACAATGATTTAAAGCTAGAAATTAACAACAAGAGAAACATCAAGAACTCCATCAGCTTCTGGAGAGTAAAAAACACTTTTAAACAATGAATGGGTCATGGAAGAAATCAAAAAAGAAATTCCAAAATACCTAGAATTGAATGATAATGAAAATACAGCCTACCAAGATGTATGTGACACAATGAAGTCAGTCCTAAGGGGCAAATCCATAATTTTCTAAATGCTTTCATTAAAAAGACAGAGAGATCACAAATTAATAAACTGACTGTCCACTTAAAGGCCTTGGAAAATCAAGAGGAATCCAATCCAAAGAGTTCCAGAAGGAAAGAAATAATCAAGATTAGAACAGAAATAAATGAATTGTAACTAAGAAAACATCTCTCAAAACATCTAAAGTTGATAAGTAGCTTCAGTAAAGTGGCAGAACACAAAAATCAATGCACAAAAATAGGTAGCTTTTCTATATGCAAAGGACAAATATACAAAGAAAAAAATCAGTGAGGCTGTACCAATTTCAATAGCAACAAAACAAATAAATATTTTGGAATAACACAAACCAAGAACATGAAAGACTTATATAATGGAAGCATAAATATAAAAAACACACAGGGAAGAAATAGATGAGGAATTGAGAAGATGGAAAGTCCTCCCATGCTCCTGGATAGGTAGAAATAATATTGTGAAAATGGCAACTCTACCAAAATTGATATACAGATTTAATGCAATACCAACGCAAATATGAGCATCATTCTTCACAGATTGAAGAATGATATCAACATTTATACAGAATGGGAGAAGGCCTCAGATATCCAAACATCTCCTCAGAAAAATAAATAAATAAAATAAAATAAACACCTCTGGTGGTATCACTATGCATGATCTAAAGCTATATTAAAAAGCCAGAGTGACAAAAAAGCATTGTACTGGAATAAAAACAGAAAACAAACAACAACAACAATAAAACCAAAAAAAAAAACAGAAGGATAGACCAATGGAACAAAATTGAAGACCCAGACCTTAGGTCAAGTAACCACAGCAGCTTGATCTTTTACAAAGGTGCCAACAATGTAGACTGGAGAAAAGACAGCATCTTCAGCAAATTGTATTGGACAAATTAGATGAGCATTGTATAAAAATAAAATTAGTCCCACTTATTTCACCTTACACAAATATCAAGCCCAAATGGATTAAAGACCTCCATATAAGACCTGAAACTCTTCAAGTACTGGAATAAAAAATAGGAGGCACTCTCCATGATGCATGACTGTGAAAAACTTCCTGATCAAAACCCCAGTAGCCCAGGGAATTGAAGAAGCACTCACCCAATGTGATCTCATTGAGATAACAAGCTTTTACACAAACAAGCATACCATACGCAGAGCCAATAGATACCCACTGAATGGGAGAAGGTCTTTGCCAGATATGCCACTGACAGAACCCCAAATCTAGAATATACAAAGAATTCAAAAACTAAACAACAATAACAACAAAAAAATCAAATAACGTACTCCAAAAATGGGGCAGAGAACTGAATAGGGAGTTCTCAAAGGAAGAATGACAAATGGCTAACACACATTTAAGAATATGTTCAACATTATTAACCATTAGGGAAATGCAAATTAAAACAACCATGAGATTTCACCTTACCCTAGCAAGGATAGCAAGCATTAAAAAATCAAATGAAAACAAAAGTTGGTGAGGCTGTGGAGAAATAGGAACACTCACTCACTGTTGGTGGGGGTGGGAATGTATGCATAACCACTATGGAAATTGATATGGAGACTCCTATAAAGGATGAATATAGAGTTACCATCAGACACTGTTATTACCTTACTAGGCATTTACCCTAAAAGCTCCACATCTCACTTCAGAGATATTTAGTCAACCATGTTTATAGATGCTCAATTCATAATTGCTAATAACTGGGATCAACCCAGGTGACCATCATTGGAGGTATGGATAAGCAAGATGTGTTATATCTACACAATGGAATTTTACTCGGCAGTAAGAAAAAATGACCCAATGAAATTTGTGGAAAAATGGTTGAGCTTGGAACAGATCATTCTAAGTGAACTCATAAAGTCACAGAGACAACCATTGCATGGTCTCACTCATCTGTGGCTCCTAACCTGGATCAGCCTGAGTTGCTGACATACCTGAATAGCATATTGATGCTTTTGCAATAGGGAGGGTAGGGCTTGAGGGAAGGGAAAGGATGGGGAAGGACACTAAACTGAACCCAAATTAAACTGGCACCATAGAATCCTATATCCTGGGAGTTATACTAAATGGTAAAACCCTCAAGAGGACCTTAGGTGGAACACCAGAATTGAATGGATCTGGCAAGGGTGAGACAAAACCTAACCTTACGTTTCTCCTATTTCTCTTTTTGCTCTGTCTTTTTCTCCATTCTTTTCCCTGGGTGCTGGCCTATAATTTCCTGTAACGAGATGTGGTTAACATGAACAATGAGCTGTTGATCAGAGAGACCTTCTAGATCTCCCAAAACAAACAAGGCAGACTTCTGTCGGAGTACTTGATTACCCACCAGAGGTTAATGGTAAGACCCTTCTGCTGAAGACCCCATATGCTGTTGGCATGGACCATGAAGAGACCTGGTTGGAATGCAAAAAAGAGCCAGTCCTCAGATGATTAGCCCATCTAGTGCTAAAAGGCACTACATGAGATACTGGGGAAAAATGACCAACATCTATCCAAGCAACTGAAAATCTAAACAACTCAGAAACAAAGAACCTGAAATGTTGCTCAAACAATTGCAATAGTGGCACACAGCCATGGTGGGTAACCAACTGATCTTTGATTGGCTAACAGATCCACTCAGTGGAAGGAAAACTATATCTGGAACTGGGAAACAAGTCAGAATCATATCCAGATAATGATTCTGCTTTCCATTGTCATTCTTCCACTAATCTGGGGCTATAAGAGGGTGTACACACTTGAAATTCTCTCTAAATTAATAATGTTTATCTCATTTAATAGTGCTGACTTCACTCTCCATTGGAGAATCTGCTTCTCTTTTTAAGATTGGAGCTGGACCTGAGGAGATAAATGAGCCAGTGCTCTCCACCCCAGCCACAGATGAAGCCAAAGATGAACTGGAAAAATGAGCAAGAGTTTTAGGGTAGATGCCCAGTAAGGGAATAACTGGGTCTGTTAGTATCTCTAGAGTCAGATATTTCAGAAGTCTCTATATTGCTTTCCAAAGTGGTTGCACCATCCTACATTCCCACCAACAGTGGATGAGGGCTCAATTTGTAATAGGTAAGAGCTGGAATCAACCCAGATGTTCACCACAAGAAGAATGGATAACTAAGGTGTGGTATATTTACACAATGGAATTCTATACAGCAGTAAGAAAAAATGACACAATGAAATTTGAGGAAAAATGGTTGAACCTGGAACAGATCATTCTCCATGAACTTACCCAATCACAGAAAAAAATCGCCAAATAGTCTTACTCATCTACAGCACCTAACCTGAATCTACCCAAGATATCTTACATACCCAGCAAGCACCTTGTGAAATAGACACTAGAATGGATGAGGAGGGAGGGAAGGGCATTGAAGGGGTGGAAACACAAATCTAGACCCAAACGGCAATGGTAACATAAAATTGTACTTCCTAAAAGGCAGACCAAATGGCTGAACCTTCACCAGGCCCTTATAGGGAACACCTGAACGACAAGACACTGGAGAGGGTAGGATCAAGACTAACCTTAATCTTCTACATGTTCCCTCTCCTCTCCCTCTCCCTCTCCAATCTCTCTCTCTCTCTCTCCCTCTCTGTCTCTCTGTCTTTTCTCTCTAACTCTTGTATATTAGTTATCTTTTTCCTCATTTTCTTAGTGGGCACTGATCTGTAACTCCCAGTACCAGCATGGGGCTATCATCCACAATGAGCTTTTGATCAGAGAGACCTACAAGGTTTCCTAAAAGACAGACAGATTTCTGTCAGAGTACTTGATGACCCACCAAAGGTTAGTGGTAAGACCCTACTGCTGAAGACACCTTATGTGGTTGACATGCAAAATACAATGGCATGGCTGGAAGTTGGAAGAGAGTCAGTCCCCAGACAGTAAGTGCATCTAGTGCCAGAAGGTGCTACATGGGCGACTGGGGGAAAATGACCAATATCTGTCCAAGCAACTCATGGTCTAACCTACTTAGCAGCAAATAACTTGTTGTGATGCCCACACAAGTGCAATAGTGGCACACAGCCATGGTGTGGAACAAGCTGCTCTTAATTTGGCTAACTGATCTCCTCAGTGGTACAGGACCCATAGCTTGAGCTGGGAAACAAGTCGGAACCATATCTAAACATAAACCCATTATCCAATATCAAGCTACCATCAATCATGGGCTACAAGAGGGACTATACCTATTCAATTCTCTATAAAAAAGTAAGGGTTATCTCATTTGTCCTGGTGCTAACTTACTGTCCATTGGAGAATCTGCTTCTCTTTTTCAGATAGATGTAGATCCTAGGGAGAGAGTCACCCCATCATACCTCAAGAGGGCCCCAGCTGAAACTAAGAAAAATTGGAGAAACAAGCAAGGGGGCTGTTTTCCTGATGGACCAGATACCAGCACAAGGGGGAAGGAGATCAACACAGAGAAAAATCAACTCCTACCAAATCAGAGGTCCAGAGACCCAGAGGCCCCTAACACCTCATCACTGAAGCAGACCAAAAATGAACCCAACATGGCTCAGGGAAATTTTGTGGAAGGGGGGGGGGAAGAATGTCAGAGCCACATGCTGGGTCATGATATGCAGAGATATTTATCTTACCCATAACTGTGGGCTAACACCACAATGTATGGCCCATATGCCTCAACAAGGAGGGGCCAAGGGGAGGGGGTAGGTAGTGGATGAGCCTAATAATGTTACCAAACTGACTGTATTTGCTGAGTACAAAACTAATTAATAAATAAAAAAAGGAAAAAAAAATGAGCAAGAGTGATGCTTTCTTTGTTAATCTGATATCAGCACAAGGGTGAAGGAAATAGACACTGAGGACATGCAACACTATCAAACCAGAAATCCAGAGGCTTCTAAGTGCACATAACTGAAGTAGTCTTAAAATGGTCCCAGCATGGCTCAGACAATTTTGTGGAAGAGAGGGCAGAAAGATTGTTAGAGTCACAATTTTGGACATTTTGCACAGAGCATTTCCTCTCCCTCATCACTGACTGCCACCCCCACAATGCATGGTCCACCATCCCCATGGGGTTGACCTGCATCTCCAATGAGGAAGGCCTGTTCAGAAAAGCGGCAGGGAGGAGGGAAATGATGGTACCAAAATGTATTGTTTACATACTAAATATGTCCAAAACTAATAAAAATTAAAAAAAAAAAACCCTTACATTCAAATTAAGTTTACAGATCTGACAATGAAAAGAAATGTGGAATAGGCCAAATTTTCCTATTTTATCATATTTGGCTAACTACAATAAAGTTCTTAATAAGATTGCCCAAATTAAAAAAGAAAGAAAGAAATTCTCCAAGACATACCATAGTTAAAATTCTTAACAATGAAAACAAAGGGTATTAAAAGCAGAGAGAAATAACTCATCACATGCCAAGGCAACCCCATCAGAATTACTTCATAGTCCTCCGTGGAAACAGTGAAAGGCAGAAGGATCTGGGATAGAATACTTCAAAGTCTACATAAAGCTATGGCTTCCAACCCAAGAAACCCTACCCAGAAAAATTATCTCTCATTATAAATGATGAAAGGAAAACTTTCCAGAAAATGTCAATTTTATGATCATATGAACACAAAGCAACACCTACAGAGACTTCGTTAGGGAATACTCTACACCAAAGAGTCAAAGAACCAATTCTAAGAACCAACAAGAAGAAAATCACAATAAACAAAATAAACCAGGCTGAAAACAGTACATGACACAAGAAAGCACCAAACCCCATAAAATACCTCATCATGGCAGGGATTAATTCAAACTTCCCACAGTAATAACCTTAAATATTAATGTTCTTGACTCACCCATCAAAAGACACAGGTTATCAGGATGGATCAAAAAGCTGGACCATTCCAACTGCTCTCTTAAAGAAACCCACCTCACCACTATTCCAAGCAAATTGAAATATTTTTTAAAAAGTGGCTGTTTCTATATTAATGTCATATAAAATAGACTTCAAAACAAAAATAATCAAAAAATACAAAGGAGACTACTTCTTACTCATCAAGGGAATCATCCAACATGAGCACATCACAATCAAAAATATATATGTGCCAAACAGTGGTATACCACAGTTTAGGAAACAAAATATTCTTGACAATAAAACAAAAATAAACACCAATACCATCATAGTTGGAGACTTACATACTCCACTGTCATCAATAGACAAATCCAAGCAGAAAATCAACAAAGAAACAATAGAGCTCAACATCATCATAGATAAACCAGCCCTAATGTAGATCTACAGAACTTTCAACCCTAACTACAGAATGCATGTTCTTCCCAGCAGCCCATGGAACCTTCTCCAAAACTGGCCATATATTAGGGTGAAAAAGCATGCCGTCATAAGGTCAAGAAAATTGAAGTAACTTCCTGCATCATGTCAGATCACAATGCTTTAAAACTAGAAGTTAACAACAGGAGACACATCAAGAACTTCATCAGCTCCTGGAGACTAAACAGCATACTTTTAAATAATTAGTGGGTCATGGAAGAAATCAAACAAGAAATTGCAAAATTCCTAGAATTGAATGATAATGAAAACACCCTACTAAAACTTATGGGACACAATGAAGGCAGTCCTAAGGGGAACATTCATAGCCCTAAATGCCTTCATTACAAAGACAGAGAGATCCCAAATTAATAACCTGACTGTCCACTGAAAGACACTGGAAAACAAGATGAATCCAACCCAAAGAACTCCAGAGGGAAAGAAATAATCAAGATTAGAACAGAAATTAATGAATTGGAAACTAAGAAAACCATTTTTAAAAAATCAATGAAATGAAGAGCTGGTTCCTTGAAACCATAAACAAGATTGACAAACCCGTTGCCAATATGATCAAGAAAAAAAATAGAAGTCTCAAATAAACAAAACCATATATGAAGAAGTAAAGTTCACAATAGACACCAATTATACTTGAAGAGTCATTAGTCCATACTTCCAAAACCTCTACCCCACAAACTTGAATAATCTGAAGAAAATGGATGAATTCCTAGACACATACCACCTAAAAACAATAAACTCAGTGCTGATTAATCTCCTAAATAAACCTACCACTTCCATGGTGTTTTAAAAGGTAATCAAAAACCTCCCCCAAAAGAAAAGTCCAGGAGCACTTGGCTTCTTAGCTGAATTCTATCAAACCTTCATTAAAAAACTGAAACCAATTTTTCTCAAACTTTTTCACACCATTGGGGACCACGGGATCTTCCCCAACTCCTTCTATGTAGCTAGCATCACCCTAATAGCAATACCAGACAGAGATGCAACAAGAAAAGAAAACTATAAAATAGACCTATATCCATAATGAACTTAGATACAAATATCTTAAACAAAATCTTTGCAAACGGGATTCAACAACACATCAAAAGCATTACCCACATTGACCTAGTATGTTTCATCCCAGAAATGCAGGGATGATTTAACATATGGAAATCTGTCAATGTAATACACCACATAAGAACCACATGATCATCTCAATTGGTGCAGATAAGGCTTCTGACAAAACAAAAATAATTTCATGATCAAAATGATGGAAAAAATAGGGATGGAGGGTTTATATCTCAACAAAATAAAGGCTATGTATAAAGCACCTAAAGCCCAAATAATACTTACTCGGGAAAAACTCAGAAAGTTTCCAATGAGATCGGGAACAAGACTGGGGTGTCTACTCTCACCAATGTTGTCAACATAGTATGAGAATTACTAGCCCAAGCAATAAGAGAGGAGAAAGAAATAAAAAAATATTCATACTGGAAATGAGGAAGTCAAGTTAGCCCTATTTGCCAATTACATGATCCTGTACATAAGTGATCCAAAAATATCCATCTCAAAACTTCTAATGGTGATTAATTGCTTTAGTAAAGTGGCAAGATACAAAATCAATGTAGTATATCTACACAATGGAATGCTACTCAGCAGTAAGAAAAAATGAAACATTGAAATTTGTAGAAAACGGTCAAACTTGTAACAGATCATTCCAACTGAACTCATACAATCACAGAGATGCAATCCTTGCATGGTTTCACTCATCTGTGGTTCCTGAACTGGATCAATTTGAGTTCTTGACTTACCAGAATGACATCTCGAGGCTTGGACAATGGAGTGGGTAGGGCTTGGGGGAAGGGAAATGTTGGGGGGGGGGACACAAATCTGAACTCAAATTGAACTGGTACCATAGAATCTATATCTTGGAAGCTAGACTAAAAGGTTGAACCTTTAACAGGAATTTAAGGGGAGCACCTGAATCAAAGGGCCCTGGAGAGGTTGAGATGAAGCCCAACCTTAAATTTTTCCTGTTTTCTTTTTATCTGTCTTTTTCTTTTTTCTTTTCCCTTGGTGCTGGCCTGTAATTCCCTGTACTGGGATATGGTTAGCATCTACAATGTGCTGCTGATAAGAGAGACCTAAAAGGTCTCACAAAACAAACAACACAGACTTCTATCAGAGCACATGATTACCCAACAGAAGTTAATGTTAAGACCTACTGCTGAAGACATCATACACTGTTGGCAAGGACCATGAACAGACTGGTTGGAGTCTGGAAGAGAGCCAATCCCCAGACAATTAGCTCATCTAGTGTTGGAATGTGCTAAATGAGTTACCAGGGTAAAGTGGCCAACATCTGTCTAAACATTCCAGAGTCTAAGCTACTCAGAAGCAAACAACCTGATGTGATGTTCACACAAGTGCCATAGTGGCACACAGTCATGGTGGGTAACCAACTGCTCTTGGATTGGCTAACAAATCTGCTCAGTGGAAGGGAAACCATATCTGGAACTGGGAAACAAGTCAGAATTATATCCTGATAATGATTTTGCTTTCTAATGTTAAGGTCCTAACAATCTTGGACTATAAGAAGGTCTATAACCTTTAAATTCTCTCTAAATCAATAATAGTTATCCCATTTAACCAGTGCTTACTTCACTCTTCGCTGGAGATTCAGCTTCTCTTTTTCAGATGGAAACAGGACCTGAGGAGATAAAGGACCCAGCACATTCCTCCACAGCCCCCCACCCCCAGCTGAAACCACAGAGGAATTGGGGAAATGAGTAAGAGTGCTGCTTTCTCAGTGAACCTGGTATCAGCACAAGGGTGAAGGAGATAGACACTGAGTACACTCAACACCTACTGAATCAGAGATTCAGAGGCTCCTAGGAGCCCATTACTGATGAAGACTTAAAATGCACCCAACTTGGCTCAGGGAATTTTGCTGAAGAGTATGCAAAAAGATTGCTAGTGCCACAAGTTGGGACATTATGCACAGAAATATTGCCTCCCCCCCCCCCATAACTGACTGCTGCCCCCACAATGCATGACCCACAATCCTCATGGGGTTGACCTGCATCCTCAGCGAGGAGGGCCTCTTCCTAAAATGGGCAGGGATGAGGGAAACAAAGGTACTATGCTAATTATGTCCATATATAATAAAAATAAATTTAAAAAAAGACTGTAGTTTCATTTGCGTTCATTGCACATGGCTGTACTTCTTGCCAGAGAAACAGAGGTGTGGCAATCTTAACTTTGAGAACAGCCTGGGTTTATATTAGCCCCCAGGCTAATATGCATCATTAAGTTATATCAAGAGAATAGCACAAAAAGTAACATCTACAACAGAAAATAAAAGTTGACCTTTCTTATTTCCTCTGTATCCACAAAGATGACATATAGTAGATGTTCACTAAAATTAATGCAATGACTGATGCCTTTTCCTCAACATAATTAAAGCATAATGACATAATATTCGTCAGTGGAAAACTAATGACCATTGAGATAAATATATTGAAAACACAGAAAAAAGAATCTGTTTCTGAATCCATTCATTATTTTGTTGACACACACTCTGAGAATTGTCATTGATATATTAACAATGGATTAATGCACTCCATGACAAAATGCAAAGCAAAGATAATTTCCCTCACTGTACTTCTGATGTAAGTGTCCTGGCAAGGTTTACGACTTTGTTGCCCTCAGCTGGCTCCAGCTCCGTAACAGTAAGTTTGGAGACAAAGGCAATTGTGCAGAATACAGAGATTCACAGAAAGGTCACAGATGCTCAGAAAATGCTAGTACACAATAAATAACCCTCAACACTATTTTAGCTCACCTTGTTTTGATATTGTAAGAATTAACAGAAATGAGCAAGTAAGCACAGAAGCCCCAAAGGCCTCTCTAAGAGGGAGTGGATCATTGGGCTTTGCAAGCACTCTAAAGATGATTCAAATGTTATTAATCTCTAAACAAATCACATGTAACTTTTAAAATTGTGTCAAAGTACCCATGTGGAATTTCCTTCTGTTTGTTAAGATTATCTGAATTAGTTTAATTGCATATAATCATGATATGAATATCCTCACCAAAAATAAACAGATTATCAGTTAAAATGTCTAGTTTCCTTTAGTTATTCTTGACAAGGGTTTTTGGCTTTCTACTGTATGTAATACAAATAGGTAAATACTACCCAACTTGTATTTTATGGTTTTAGTTTCAAATATGTGAGTAATATAAAACTCTACCAAACTTTGTACTATAGCAGGATGTAAAAGGAGATTGCAATTATAACAAGGTACATTAGTACAGTTTAGAAAGAAAAGAGGAAATATTCTGTATAACCTAGATGAGAGAAATTTATAATAAATCAAGGAATGAAAAACATTGGCTTTTTCCAGCTAAATTATTTTTATATCCAACTATGTATAGTCCATTGTCCCTGAGGACTATATATTTTATATATATAATAATATATTTCTTATATACATGTAAATATATATAATTTTTTTCAAGACATGGTATCACTCTAGTCCAGGCTGGCCTGGAACTCATTCTGTAGCCCAAGGCTCTCCTGAACTCACAACTATCTTCTTAACTCAGTCCCCAAATGTTGGGATTAAAGGCATGTGGCATCACACCTAGCTCAACAATAATATTTTAAAATTTTTATTTAATTATTTTTTATTTAATTCATTAGAGAGAGAGAGAGAGAGAGAGAGAGAGAGATTTTGGGCCTTGAGAGGCTTCTAGCCTGCTACTTCCACATGGGAGTTAGAATTATCATTTCAATCAATAGTCAGTTTACTATTGGCCCTTACCTGTCCCCCCATCCTAGAATCCCCGCCTACGTCCTCAACATTATATAGGCAACTGCTTGTAACAATAAAGCAAGTTCCTACTTTGACAAGACTCAGTGTGGTTTTTCTCCAGTGGCCAGGAGAGGTCTGAGTCGTCGGATGCTCATCTCCTCCTCAACCCCTTGGGAGGAACCAGCAGGCCTGGTCCTTACCTCAGCACTACCTGCCCCCACTGGTGGAGCCGGCATCTGGCACCCAACGTGGGGCTCTGGAAGCCCCGGCATCTGGTGCCTAACGTGCGGCTCTCGGAGTCTGGCAGACTAGTGCCCCGTGGGAGGCATTCGTTGAGGAGGTCAATTGGTGTACATATGCGGGTGAGCGTACCCCCATAAGTTATGAGGTAGTCTTCATATTTAATGCACTAAACTTTGCTTCTATAACCTGTACTTGTTTGTCAACATCTCTTCGTTCCTTTTATCTTTCCTTTCACTCTCGATTTACTGGCAAGCTGCATCTGCGACTTTTGTATTTCTGAAGGCATATGCTTCTCTCTCTTTCTCTGCTTGAGCCTGTGAAGGCAGGCCAACTTTTTCTGCCATTATGGAACTTCCCCTGAATCTGTAAGCTTCCATAAATATCCCTTCCTCCATAACCGTACCTAGTCTGGAAGTTTATCTCAGCATACCTAAAGCTGTCTGATACAGACCAAGGAGTGGACTGAGATAAACCTGACCATGTGGATGTTGATCTTTTGGAACCTTTGTTTTGGAGGAATAGGCATGGACTTGGTGCTTGCAACTCAAGGCGTCTTCTGGAGTGGTAAGCCAAATTTTATGGACTATTCTAATAAGAATCTTAAAATGCTAAGTGCAGACAGCATTGAAATTCGAGACTTAGCTTATGAGCTTTCTAAGGAAAAGTAACTGGGCTACTGGCATAAGGGCTGGCTGTGTCCTGCTGCCCAGGCCCAGAGAGTTTGATCAAGGTTAAATTTGTAATGGACTGATGTGCTTGGCTAAAGATATTGGACTGAGAGATTTAAGATTTTAAGCTGGAAAACTTCAAGCAAGTTAAAATTACAGGCACTGAGACTGGTTTTAGGTTACTGAATCTGCTATTGTCAAACAAATTAGCAATCTTCAGGAACATGGTCCAACTACTTTACATTAAAACAATGAGAAAGATGCCTGAGGAAGGACTCTCATAGAAATGCAAACACTTTTGGATGGTGGTTGAGTTTACATTCTTTTAGTTTCTCCTTGCTATGTCTTATACCAGTGAAAAATGTGTACTCTGTGCCTTTATATGTTAGAAGTGTGTAACTTGTTTGATTTTATGGGTCTTAATATCTTAAATTGGTCAAGACTGTGGGGACCTTTAAAATTAAACTTAGTACAATTTATAATATGTGATGGTTATAAATCTATTGGGAGCCAGGGGTGGAATGTGGTAATTAAAAAAAAAAAATAGATGGCCCCCTCCTGGCAGCTTGTGCCCGGCCCTCCCCTACTGGGAGTTGGCGGGCAGTCCCCCTCCTGGGAGACTGCCACGTGGCTCCCTTGGACTGACCCAGGTGGGGACAGGGGAAAAAAACTGCCCTCTCGTGGTGACTGGGCTCATTGATATTTTTCTTTCATTTGTTACCTTTTCCTGCGCCTGCTGGTCATTGGCACATGCCGGAAAAAATCTAAACATGCCATTAATCATATGCTTCAATGTTTTGCCACTCTCGGGCTACCTGATCAAATTACAACAAATAATCGCCCCTACTTCATAAGCAAGGCCTTTGTAGATTTTCTCCAGACCTGGAAAATCTCACATTCCACAGGCATCCCATACAACCCTCCAGGCCAAGCTATTGTTGACCAAACACTTAAATCACAATTACAAAAACAAAAGGGGGAATCACTACCCCACATGGTTAGCTAAAGAAAGCATTATTCACCTTAAATATTTTAAATTTTCCTAGAAATGACCCATTGACTGGGGCCTGGAGAGGACCAGACCCACTCCTCACAACAGGGAGGGGTTTAGATGTGTCTTCCCTCAAGAAGAAAAAAGACCCATTTGGCTTTAGGCTTGTACTTTTAATGTCTAACTATCCTTCATACTCACAGCTTTAATGTTGAAAGGCCAAATATAACCATTTTAAGTAAAAGGGCCCAGGCCTGACTTAGATAGAGAACTAGCAGGCTAATGTGCTGACCTCTGCTTCTGTAAACTTTGCTTGCTTGCTCAATTGCTGCCTTTCCACCTAAAGTTTCTGGGGAATCTCCATTTCAGGGATATTGCAGAAACACTCCACTGGGCCTCAGACCACCTGCTTAGATAAGAAACTGAGGAATCTCTACTTCAAGGAAGTCGTAAAATACCACTGTTTGCTTAGCCCATCACAATGGAGATTACCTCATCTGCCTGGAGTGCCCCTAGCTCCTGCCCCCAACATTGCCTGCTGAAACCCCAAGCCAATCAGAACTGTTTAAATCAACCAATCATGTATCTATCCCCTACTTCTTTGTTTGAATTCCTATATGAACCCCTTCCCCCAAAAGGAAGGGGCTCTTTCCCTTACTACCACTGTGTTGGACTGTAGGGATGGAGCCCAGGCCTAGGCTTGCAATAAAGAAACCTGTTGCTTTTTACATTTGAGTGTCTCGGCTTCTGCCGCAGTTCTCTGGGTGACTCCTGGGTGACCGGGGGTCTTGGCTCCTGGTCAGGGGACTTGGCACAACAATGTAGCTCCTGAGAAAGTTCAAATTGTGCCTCCCTTTAAGATCTTGGGCTCAATCCTTACCCTAGATACAGTTTCACCTGTTAGACACTCTGTATGATGTGGTTACGTATTTGGGTGAAGAGATACTAAAGTTGAAAGTTAAAACTCATTTGGAGTGTCATGTAGATTTTCAATAAATTTGTGTTACTTCTAAAAAATACAATGACAGTCAACAGCATTGGGAAAATACAATTAAGAGGTATTTGGCATAATGATAATATTTCCTTGGATCTGATTCAGTTACATTCAGAGATTTTGTCTTTGCAAAATAATCATCTTACTTTTGATGCAGCTAAAGCTCCTGATGACTTAATATCTGCTTTTAAGTCTGCCTTTCCTGGGATGGAATTCTCTCACTTCTTGTATAGGAAGCTTTGCTGCTACAGGTGTTTGTCTTTTGCTCATTCTGTGTCTGCTACCCATACTCGTTAAATGCCTTTTGAGATCCTTTATGGATATCCATGTAGAAGTACATGGATACAGCTATGGACCCGACCCCGGCTTCCTAAGACATTATCTTAAAGCCCCTGCAGAGGCTGCTAGTGAAAGACGGGTAAGATTCTCTTGAGTTAGGTCAACCTAAGACAGGGCATGAATGATGGGATTCATGTACCGATGATGGGTAAGGCCTAAATATCATAGAGGACAACCTAAGACAGATACAGTCTTTCTGTACCAAGGCCCAGAAGGGCCCTGTTAATAAAAAATAAAAAAGGAGGAATTGCTGGAAGCCATTTGGCTGGCCTTGTATCCATAGCTCTGGCCCTTTGGCAGCAAGACTTTAGCAAGACTATAACACCTACATCTAAGCAAGATTATGTATATTCAGTGTCAGAAGCCATTTGGCTGGCCTTGATAGTCTTTTGTACTGAGAAGTGATTAAAGTACAAAAACTCTTGTAACAAAATGGAGTTTTTTGATAGAAACTTATGTAAAGCTCATGGAACTTTTGTCCATGGAAAAACTTTATAAAAAGAAAAAGACCCATTTGGGTACCAGCTAGAGACCAAAAATATTTGTCCCAACAAGGGGACACTGACAATCACTTCTCTAGGGAGTGTCCCACCCCTGAGGACTGTTCCTAAAATGGTCTTCACCCTGCTAAACTAAACAATTCCTTCCCTTGTGGAGGATTGCTGGCTTTGCCTCCGATCTGGGCCTCTCCCGCTGCTTGCAGTACAGTTGTCCATACGACCTTAAAAAATTGCTCAGCCACCTTCCCCATCCCCGTCCAGCTTTTCCCAATGTTTCCTCTGGAACTTGCATTTGGGCCCCGCCTTTCACTAATAATTCCAGTATAGATGTGGGATACATTCATCCTTCCTTCTGTACTTTTAACACAACTGAGCCAGTGCTCAACGCTGCCCACCTTCTGTAATGGTTTGTTTGTGGAGGTGGGATGGCCTATGACTTTATGCCCACCAATTGGAAGGGGCTTTTGTGCCCCAGCCACCTTAATCCCAGATGTAGATATCATCCCTGGAAATGAGGCCCTCCCAATATCGGAGGGAGACCTGTCTTCAACAATAGCTAGATTCCCTGGCTGAGGTAGTCGTACAAAACAGGAGAGAACTAGACTTACTAATGGTCAAAAATGGAGGCATATGCTTGTTTTTACAGGAAAAATTCCGCTTTTACACCAATAAATTGGGAATCATCCAGGACAAGGTTAAGAGGCTCCAGGAAGACTTGGAGAGAAGGCAGCGGGACCTCCAGGACAACCTGCTGCAGATGGGCTTACGTGACTTCTTACCCTACCTTCTCCCTCTACTTGGGCCCCTTCTTCTTCTTCTCCTCACTGTTGGGCCTTGTGTAATTAATAAGATTGCACAATTTATTCACCAACGGCTAGAGGCAATAAAACTTCATCAGGTCGAAATGCGTTATTATAGGCTCGCTACTCAGGAGTCAAGCTCCTCATATGACTGGCTGTCCTCATATTGTTGTGCCAAGTCCCCTGACCAGGAGCCAAGACCCCCGATCACCCAGGAGTCACCCAGAGAACTGCGGCAGAAGCCGAGACACTAAAATGTAAAAGCAACAGTTTTCTTTATTGCAAGCCTAGGCCTGGGCTCCATCCCTACAGTCCGACACAGCGGTAGTAAGGGAGAGAGCCCCTTCCTTTTGGGGAAGGGGTTCATATAGGAATTCAAACAAAGAAGTAGGGGATAGATACATGATTGGTTGATTTAACAGTTCTGATTGGCTTGGGGTTTCAGCGGGCAAAGTCGGGGGCTGGAGCTAGGGACACTCCAGGCAGATGAGGTAATCTCCATTGTGATGGGCTAAGTAAACAGTGGTATTTTACGACTTTTGAAATGGAGATTCCTCAGTTTCTTATCTAAGCAGTTGGTCAGAGGCCAGAGGCCTCAGCAGTGGAGTGTTTCTGCAATGTCCTGGAAATGGAGATTCCCCAGAAACTTTAGGGAGAAAGGCAGCAATTGAGCAAGCAAGCAGTTTACAGAAGCAGAGGTCAGCACATTAGCTGGCTAGTTCTCTATCTAAGTCAGGCCTGGGCCTTTTTACTTAAAATGGTTATATTTGGCCTTTCAGTATGAGTGTCCCTCCTCTGCCGTTCATCTGACCAATGATAGGTAAGATCTCAGACAGGCTGGGACAACCTAAGACAGGTCATGGAGTGAATTCTCAACGAGCTGGATATATGGTACCCAGTGACGGGTAAGATCCGCAGAGGGGGACAACCTAAGACAGGGGCCATGTTTTCCCCGTGCTTACAAAAACAAAAGGGGAGATGTTGGTCCTTGAGAGGCCCAGACGTGAGGCCTAGTGGAACTTCCTGAGCCTAGCTAAAGTTTGGTGATCTGCTTCTGGCCAGACGTGACTCAGCAAGATGCCTAATGGCTTCTTGCCTGCTACTTCCACATGGGAGTTAGAGTTATCATTTCAATAGTCAGTTTACTATTGGCCCTTATCTGTCCCCCCATCCTAGAATCCCCTTCTTCATCCTCAACATTATATAGGTAACTGCTTGTAACAATAAAGCTAGTTCCTACTCCGACAAGACTCCTGACTCAGTGTGGTTTTTCTCCAGTGGCCAGGAGAGGTCTGAGTCGTCAGACACTCATCTCCTCCTCAACCCCTTGGGAGTAACCAGCAGGCCTGGTCTTTCCCTCAGCACTACCTGCCCCCACCGGCGGAGCCCGGCATCTGGTGCCCAACGTGGGGCTCTCGAAGCCCGGCAGGGAGAGAAAGAATGGGCATACCATGGCTTCCAACCACTTTAAACAACTTCAGACACATGCACCATGATGTTCATCTGGCTTTCAAGAGTTCTGGGGAAATTAAGCTACCTCCTTAGGCATCACAGGAATGTACCTTAACCACTAAGCTATCTATCTAGTCCTCAAAAATAATGTTTTGAAGTTTATGTACTTCTACTAAATTCCTTTGTAGGAATTTGCATAAATCTCTTGCAGTGCTACAGGAAGGGTCATTTGGTATCAAGATGTAGAAAAACTTTAACATCTGCTTATTCCCCTCTCTTTCCAGAGGAAGAACAACATACAAGGACAACAAAGACATGCTTTGGATTGAAGAGTGATTATCCAGGGTGAAGTGAGTGCACATTTTCTTCAGTACAATCTGCAGCAACATCAAGTGACCAAAATCAGCTTGTGGTTTCCCGGGAACTGAGCAAAATAAAAGTAATTAACTCTTTAATCCCCCGTTCTTCACTGTGACTCTTGTTTACTGATAGGAAAACAACATTTTTTTCACCAGTCATAAAATATTCTGTGTCCTATATAGCTTTTACAACAATGATGTTCTTCCTTACCCTGCCCAAATAAATAACTTGAAAAAAATAATCTAGGCTTCTAATACCAAGTGATTTCCTTTCCTTGTTATCTATCAATAGTCCAATCTTAGCTCTTCTTAATGTATGATTATGTGGTGTGTGTGTATCCATGTATGTGCAAATTTGTATGGAGATGATGTTCATACCCATGCACACATGTACAGAGGTCCCAGGAGGACATAGAGTGTTCACTGCATCCCCTCCACATTATTTATTTGAGATGAGCTCTCTCACTGAATTTGGAACTTGCTGTTTAGTGTTAGACTGCCGGACCAGTGTTCCTTTTTGCTCTGCTCCCGTCAACATTGGGGTACAGCCATGAGTAGCCACACCAGCTTGTTTGTACATGGTTACTGGAGATCTACACTCAGGTATAGTGCTCTAATATTAGCTTCTTTAACATAAAATCTCGTGATAATAAATGCTCTTATTACACAATTAAAATTTATAGGCTCTCCTCACATTGAAGTCATACTCATCTTGTCAGCTGTATTGAATATTTTCTCTTTCTGTAAACAATTTTCTGTTTTGATATTTCCTTCCCACTTTTACCAAATCATTTTATGTCTCATAGTCTGTAACTTTGTTTCTTTCTTGCATGTTTGCAACATTCTATATTCTTAATTTTATATCCCTAGAATCAGCTTTCTAAATACAGTTACTCATACACACTGACTAGATTACAAACATATGGGTTTTAGTTTCTTTTCTCAAGTATAATTTTGAGAATAGGTCAGTGAATCTCCTCCATACAAAAAACAATTACCAGTGTCTAATTGGAAGGACTGCTTTTAGTATTTCTATTGTTATTATTTCAAAGTATTCATTTGTATATACATATGATATATACTATAGTAGATGTACATATAGTATAAAAGGATAGACATAATTGCTTTTACAAATATAGATAGACATATTCAAATAGATTATATTTTAATATGTATCAATCCCCATGTAATATACTTACATATTTCATAATTGTTCTTTACATGATTTCCTCAAGGTACATATGATTAATTGTGAGAGATAAGATGGTGTTAAAAATAAATGAGTGATTAAGATAAAAACCCATAGAATTTCCACTGAATAGAAATTAAACAAAGACAGAAAATTGCAAATGATGATTTATATTCTACCATGAGATCAGCAGTCTTCAATGTAACATTGAGCTCTGAATAAGGGTCGTAAAGAAGTATTTTATGGAGTGTGATGGGAATTCAGGATGACTGAGGGTTAAACATTGGCAGGTGGCAATTTAAGGAAGCCAATTCTCAGCCTTCAGTGCAAACACAAATTTCAGAAAATAGCAGATGGGGCACTTGATAATTGAGCTGACATGCTATCAAAGATATGAGAAACACATACTCATGGCCTACGCATCTGAAGGGTCTGAGTTTAGTTTGTAGTATGATGTCATATGAACAATATTATGTAAATTTTCTACCCTAGAACAATTCCTTGTTGCCATTCCATGAGTGTCAGGTGATCTGTTATACAAGGAGCTGTTTATTGATGCCTTAAATTTCTAATTAGGGAAGCAAAGAACTCAGCAGAAACTAGAATGTGTTTTCTTATGCAGGAGTTTAGATAGTTCTTTAATGGTCAAAAAAGACATTCAGATATGTAACAAGGTGGTTTAATGCAAATCATTATGAGAAAATATATATTTCTCTAACACACAGTTCTAGCGTACTAGCTCAGGCCATGGAAAAGCTTTAGTTTATTCAATCTAATGATGTTTCTTAGCCACACACTTTCTTGTGGCACATCAGCAAGTTCACAGAATAATGGACTCTGGATCATAAACTGTAGTCAGGTTTCTATACCTTAAAATAACCAACTCAATCAATCAACCAAATTACACATTTTGTGTGTGTGTGTGTGTGCACGCGTGCACACACACGAGTGCTTGCAGGCATGCGTGCACGCATGCTCAATGCTCATGTGCATGATCCTAGCAAGGTGTCTTGCTGTTCAAATGAACACCAGATACATGAAACACTTTTTAAATCTGACTTATGCTGGTAGCTGGAAATTGAACCTTGGCTGGCACACTTTGCAAGGAAGAGCTTTTCTAATCACTGGGCAATCTCCCCAGAAACGTATGTTGCCAATTTTATTTCCTAAACCCCAGATTTCAGCTTTTATTTTCATCATTTTAAGAATTTAACTGGGTGTGTATTGGGTAGTGCAGAACCTATGGAATGTTTTGGGAGGTTGTAATTTTCTGTAGTTTTTTGTCTATACAAACACAATGAAAATTGGTCTGAAGCCATATCATATCAAAATGTTATGTAGAAATGTACACCTTTCTAATAGGGGTTTTCTTTATGAATAAACACAAGGACATTTATATTAAAATGTAACAAAACACTGTGTTTTGAAAATAATTTCAATTCCACAGCTTCTCATATATGGTTTTAAGAGATGTTGCAAATAAAGCAAAATATTATTTTAATGAAGATTAGCTTTCAGAAATAAAAAAGTCTAATTATTAAGTTTTGGTTCATGAGTATGGTTTTTGTTTTCCTACATTGTATTTACATGAAAATGTTAGGACATTTTCTGTGTTATGGTTCTGAATAACATTTACAAATCTACCCTTAAAAAATATAAATCTACTGAAAAAGAAAAATGGCTACCTACAGTGAGGGAGGGCACAAAATGGGAGCTTGCTAATAACATTTTTTTTTGTACTAATGCACTGACCTGAATTTCTATCTTTTATCTAGTGGCTAAATTTGCTGTGCCTGTAGGAACAGCTATTATGTACCTTAGCCATGCTATTCACCCATGCAGAAGCCTAGAGACCTTGAATCAGGCTGCTTGCTCCACAGTGGCTATATTTAACCAGCACCTCAAGAGCAAGCTCACAATGTCTTATGAGAGTGCCTGATTTCTACCTTTGTGAGTCACTAACGGAAACCCCATAGTGCCTCACTTATGAAAAAATAAAGAACTACAAAGAGAAAATGATTTTTAAAAAGTTTTCTAAGTTTTACTCATCTAATCAGCAATATTTTTAATGTAGCAGATTATAATTCATGTTTGTTTTCCAGAGACATATTATAGCCCACAGATAAATGAATTTATCTGAGAATTGACTCAATCTCACGTGTGTAGAATAAAAACTTGCAAAAATATGTCGGAATAAGTAAAACTATACATCCTTCAAACCTTACATCATGTGGATTTTTAGATCATTCTTTCATAGATGCTAGTTAAAATAATCTCCTAAAGTCATTTGCTCATTTATATCTCAATTTTACATATTATTTTCATTTTCTTCCTCTCTATGGTGAAGTACTTAACATGCAATGGTTCCCCTAGTGAAACAAATACTAAATCTGAGAAATTCCTCATAATAAGATTCAGTTACCCATCCATGATAATCTTTCTCTACAAGTATGATTTCAATAATACTGGCAACATTTTCCAAAGTGTGAACTGCGGACTACCTGCACGATATTCCCTGTGACACTTGTTTGAAGATTCACTCTGTGTTGCCTAGGAAATGATGGGAGCCTAGTTATCTCCATAGAGAGACAACTGCCCTGAAGCAGGGTATACTTAAGATTGGTGGAAATCTACTAGCATGTTATATGAATTCAAACAATTGATTAAATGCATTTTCTAAATTATTTATTTATTTGCTTCATTGTTGCCATGGTATTAATAGTGCTACAATGGAGATATGGGACTATAACAGACTTAGCAACTTACTTTTCAAATATAAATGTTATTACAGGAATGCATGTTAGACTTTTTGTATTTAGAAATAATAAGTTCATACCTCAAAGTCATCAATGTTTTTTTGCATTCTGGAAAAATGAGAAATCTTCTACTGAATAATATGAAACATAGAAGGCCTGATATTTTGCTCATTGTAACGATAATTTATTTTCTCCATGCTAGAATATCATACAAAAATTTCATGTTTCTATATCTATTAAATACATCTCATTTATCTTATAATCATCCACAGATATTCATAATCAAACAATGATTTAAACATAGCAATTTTATTTTTTTTCTTTAAGTTTGCTTTTCCCACAAAGGTAAAACTGCTGTTCTGCATAAATAAATGTTTAACATCTCAGCAAATCACTATATCTGCTACCAAGACATAGCAAGTGTCATGTTGGTGCAGTGATGGGTGGTGATGATGCAGATCAGGGTAGCATTGTCCTCGTCTACTGATGAGGCTCCTTCTGCTTCTGTGGGTCCCATCATCGGTCTCATTCAACTTCAGTATGTACATAAACGTACCCTGGAAGCTATGCTATGAGCATGCATGTAAATAAGAGCATCTGCAAGCACATGGATTGGCTTTAGATTTAGAACAACCTAAAGTAATTGCTTCCCAGAGAGTCCTGTGTAAGGATAAATTTGAGTTTATTTTGTTTTCATTATTCACTATACACCCCAAGATTGTAAAGCATTTAATAATTTCAGCTCCAAAATTACATTGAAAACACTGAAAATTTACTGAGAAATTTTACATCATAGTTATGAACAACAGCATGTATTGCTGATATGCTCAGTGAATGATAACTAGTATGGATGAAAAAGGTTAGCTGATAATGTTCATTAAAAAGTGAGTTATTTATTTGCAAGCAGAGAGAGAGAGAAAGAAAGCTAGAGATAGATAAATTATGGGCACGCCAGGGTCTCTAATCCCTGCAAGTGAACTCCAGATGCATGTGCCTTTCTGCATCTGGCTTTATGTGAGTACTGGGGAATTGAACCTCTGTAGTCAAATGTCTAAACCACTGAGACATCTATTCAGCCCATAATAATGTATATTTTCTGCACAATGTTGTAGTGGAGCACTTATGTATCAAGTACCAATCTTGACTTAAAAATTCTAACATATTTCACCATAACATTTCATGAAGAAAATACCTTCTCACAGATACATTTGGGGCTGGAGGTATAGTTTAGTGTAGAGCACTTGCTTAGGATGTGAAATCTTTGGCAATTAAAAATAAAATTTACAGTATATTTTTGAAGGAATCTATTCATTGCCTGTACTTAATATACATATGT
This sequence comes from Dipus sagitta, assembly GCA_036346955.1. NCBI lineage: Eukaryota > Metazoa > Chordata > Mammalia > Rodentia > Dipodidae > Dipus > Dipus sagitta. Next base: position 80,391,796 of record CM070783.1, on the reverse strand, counting down.
GTACCAAAATATTATATACAAAACATAACAAACACATTATAATGAAATTATATGCCTATTAAATAAAATATGTCAGGATGAATGTATACACTTTTAAACTTTGGGTTGTTAACAGGATGATTGGAAATCTGTCGGATTTCAAACGTGGAAGCTAATTCTTTAGTAATATATGACACCGAATCTAAACATGAACAATTTTCTGGCAGCAAAACGATACTTTATTGCTATCAATGTCTAATAAGCCATGTCTTCTTGGACATAGGGAGATAGCTCCATGGGTGAAGGCACTTGCTCGCACAGTTTGCTGGCCAGGGCTCAATGCCTCAAGCAACCCTGTAAAGATATATAGGCATTCGTTTCCTGGAACCGCACATCTGTATGTTCTCATGTTTTCTGTCTTTCTGTCTTTCTCTCTCTCAAACAAATTGTTTTCTCTGTGATATAGTATCATACAATAATTTGATGCTTTTATGTCTATTAAATATATCACACTTATTTTATAATCATTCTCAGTCATGCATAATCAAAAATTATTTAAATGTAGCAATTCTTTAGGTTTTCCCACAAGGCAAAACTGCTGTGTTTTGTTAAGGGCCTGGTGAAGATTCAACCACTTGGTCTGTCATTTAGGATGTAGAATTTTATGGTACCATTGCTGTTTGGATACAGTTTTGTGTCCCCCTCCCCCTTCCTTGCCCTCCACTCCCTCCCACCCACCCTATTGTCCTGTCTTCTAGATGCTTGCTAGGTACCTCAACATCTCAGGTAGATTAAGATTAGGAGCTGTAGATGAGTGAGACCATGCAATGATTATCTTTCTGTGATTGGGTAAGTTCACTCAGAATGATCTGTTCTAGTTTCGACCATATTTCTTCAAATTCCATTGTATCATTTTTCCTTGCTGCTATGTAGAATTCATCTAATGATGGACATCTGGGTTGATTCCACCTCTTAGCTATTATGATTTGAGCAGCTATAAACATGGTTGAGCAAACAGACAGTTAGCAGTCTAATGCTAGAAGGTGCTATATGATCGACTGGGGGAACATGACCAATATCTGTCCAGGCAACTCACCATCTAAGCTACTCTGCAGCAAACAACATGGCTTGATGCTTACACAAGTGCAATAGTGACACACAGCCATGGTGGGAAACCGATTGCTCTTGATTTGGCTAACTGATCTGTTCAGTGGAATGGAACCCATAGCTGGAGCTAGGAAACAAATCAGAATCATATCCATAAATGAGCCCATTCTCCATTATCAAGCTTCCACAATCAATCATGGGCTTCAAGAGGGCTTACACATATTACATTCTCTCTCTCTCTCAAAAAAAAAAAAAAAAAAAAAAAAAAAGGTTATCCGATTTATCTGGTGCTAACTTTACTCTCCACCAGAGAATTTGCTTCTTTGTCAGATAGATGCAGATCCTAAGGAGAGAACCACCCCATCAATATCTCAAAAGGGCCCCAGCTGAAACTAAGAATAATTGGGGAAACAAGCAAGAGTACTGTTTTCTTGGTGGACCAGGTACCAACACAAGGGTGAAGGAGATGGACACAGAGAACATTCAACTCCTACTCAACCAGAGACACAGAGGCTCCCCAGACCTCATCACTGAAGCAGACCTAAAATGAACCCAACATGGCTCAGGGAAATTTGCAGAAGAGGGGGCAAAAAGTATGTCAGAGCCACACATTGGGTCATGATACACAGAGACATCGCCACCTACTCATAACAGATAGCTAACCCCACAAAGCACGACCCATATTCCACAATAAGGAGGGTCCCTGTGGAGGAGGCAGTCAGAGAGGAGGCTAACAATGGTAACAACTTGACTGTATTCATTGAGTAAAAAACTAATAAAAAATATTCTAACCCGTTTTCAGCCATGGAGGAGACTTTTCTAACATGTAAACATAATTTTCACATGCTGAAGAGTATTTTCAATTATATAATATTTTTTTTAATTGTATCAAATTAAGACTGAATGGGAACTTGCTTTATAAATCCAGAACCAGCCTTAATATTTGTGAAATGCATTATTTCTGTAATTATGAATAATTCAAGTTGGGGATATCTATAACACCAAATACAATATGGTGAAATACTTTCTGCAGCTCAATATTGGGCAAGAAAATTAGGATATATGGAGCCTTTTATACAATTCAGCTTAAATGTAATTCTCAATTTTCCTACACTTATTTATGCAAGAAATACTAATTGATTGCCAACTATATGTCATAAAATTTGCCTGATCAAGTAAAAGTATATGGCTTTCTTTTTAGAGTCCAAAATACTAAATATTACTCCATGCATCTAAGTCTCATTGTTCATGGGACTACTAAATTCTCTTTTGCTGAATATGCATTCTTTCAGGTATAAAGTATGAAGAAAAATATAGTAAATAAACAATGTTAGTGGATAGTATATTAGCTTCTAAAAAGAACAAGGAGAGTATCAAGTATAGTGACAGCTGATTCATGCAGATCCCTTAGCCTTCATCCTTATGTTTTTGCAAATTTCATAAGAAGTTTCAAGTTCCAGCCTGGTTTGACAGTATTGTATACTGTACAAGTTGGAAATTATTCAAAGCTCCCACCCAGTCAAATATGCTCACTCACCACACTCCTAACAGGCTGCCAAAGAGATGCTGCAGGTGGTGTGAATACTCGTGAAAAATATCCCAACAACAGCTATTCTTGCTTTTTCTGTTTGTCTGTAATATTTTCCTGTGTACTTGGCTCTGGGTGCCTCACAGATACAAGTGGAAAAACAATGCCATGTAGTTGAAAGCGAATTTTGAAGAAAGTCCTTCTACACTATTAATAGGATCACCTCCCTCCTTGACTTTTTTAAATCAAAATTCTATTATCTCACTTGTGAAATGAGGATATTAAGCTATCTTGAGATTAAGCTTGACTATAATGATAGAGTAAATCACGGTGTGTAACATGCCTCCTCCAAATCACTGCTTAATAATTACAAAAATTATTATTATAACTGATGCAGTTATTATGCTAATTGTTACTCTTCTTAACAGTAATGCAACAATTGTTTCAAGGAAGTAGATTGCCTTTTTACTTCTTGCCATTGGCTGTAAAATTTAGCTGGAATTGTCTTCAGAAAAAGACAATGAGAATAATTAATATTTAAAATGTTTAATGAATTGGTAGTCATTTTAAGTCATCATACAAAATAATTTACTCACTTTATCTTATTTTTTTAAACAAACTATATTTTGAAATTTATTTTTATTTTTTTTCTTAATTTATTAGAGACAGAGAGAGAGGGAGAGAGAGAGTGAGAATGGGCGCACCAGGGTTTCCAGACATTGCAAATGAACTCCAGACACAGGTATCACCATGTGCATCTGGTTTATGTGGGACCTGCAGAATCGAACCTGGATCCTTAGGCATATGCCTTCACTCATAAGCATCTCTCCAGCCCTGTCTCAGTTTTTATAAGAACAAGAGATAATAAATGCTATTTCTATTTATAACTGATAGTAAGAAAATTTAATTAAAATGCTATCAATGCCTCAATTGAATTCTTCATTGTGATTCTGGGGCAATAAAAACCTTGTGGTCATCTTCTTCCAAGTATGATATCTCAAAAATTAGATATTAATTTGTGGAATTTCCCCAAATATTTGCATTATTGTTTACTGAAATTCATTTAAAAAGTCAAACAAATCTAAAATTCTTTAATATTTTTGTCTATTAAAATGTGCTATATTTTCCACAAAATATTGAATGTTGAGTGAGAATTTTCAGACATTATATTAAAATGCTTGGCAAAATAAAGAATTATTGTATTACATAAATGTTTTAAATATTCATTTCTTACTTAACTTTCAAGTTTAAAACATTTTAATGCCAATATTAGATTAATTGGGCCACTTCCCAAAGCTTCGCAATCTTTATACTTTTTCTATTGGAAAAAACTTGGCAGCACTGATAATCAAAGAATATAGTCTTATCATAAAAGTCTTTTTAAAAAATGTTTGTCTTCAACATTTCTAAAATGTACCTGTGTACAAAATCACATCAGGTGAATTGTTAGGTAAATATGTTTAGAATAATATGTTTATTTCCTGTATCTTCATACTCTATTGGATTATTGCAAAGACCACAAAATGTGATTATACATAGACTATCTTAAGGAAATATTCAGAAGTTCTGAAAACATTGAAATAAATCATGCTAATTTGTGTATGCTATACTTTATGTTATTTTGGTATACACACATAGACCTACTTTCATAAAGTCACACACAACTTTCCTATTTACCATATCTTTGAAAGATGATATTTTTCTATTGAATTATTCATAAAATCCTAAGGCTAATTTATACATGAAAGAAAAGAAAAATGTAACACTAGCTCATAAATCTTTATTTATGAACAGAAACCTAAAAGATTTATAATCACTACGTTATGGCAAGTATATATCATAGGATATATTAACTTACAATGACACCCTTAAGTCAGGTAGCCCAGTAATAGTGTCATGTATATAAAGTATATATACAGATATGTCAGGATATTTGGTTTGAGGTAAACCTCTTGGAGTGATCATATTTGAAACATTGAGGGTGGGTGGATTATCTCAATAAACTTCTAGACTTTCCAAATAGGCTAAGTGAGTAGAAGTTATTATAAATTTTCATCCCTCCTTCTCTATTCATTGTATATCCATTAATCATTTGGACTGTTATACAACTTAAACTAAGTGTTTGTTTATTTCACTCAGGTGTATAATGAACTTCTTTATAACATTAGAATCCATGAAAAACACAGTTCCTTATCATTCAAAAATAAAAACAAGATTGGCCATTAATATAATGATATTATAAGAAATTAACAATCTATTACATGAACAATATTTATAAGGTTTTTCTTTATTGAGTTTTTCAATGAGTGGAACTTCTCCCTTACTACGAGAGTAGTGCTCCTTTTTTTTTTTTTTTTTCAGTTCTTTGTTATTTTCTTTCCTTATCCTATCCTACTGAACAGGAGGTAAAGGAGTGGATCCTTCATGAAGTATAAAATTGGAAACATGGTTAATATAAAATTCTTTTCTTAGCATTTTTATATGTATTTTTAGCTAGTTTTCCAAGAATTCTGCACAGAGTTGACAAGAAATATTGTTTTTAGTGAGGCATGGTGGTGTACACCATTAGCCCAAGCACTTGGGAGGCAGAGGAAGGAGGATTGCCAGGAGCTTGAGGCTAACCTGAGACTACATAGTGAATTCCAGGTCAGCCGGGACTAGAGCAAGACCCTACCTTGAAAAAAGAAGACAAACCAACATATATATTACTATACAAATGACAGAAATCAACTTTTGGCATGGTTGGTTGCCTTTTTTTTTTTTTTTTACAAAATATATTGTTTTAAAAGGTTAATTACAAAATTTATATGAATAAATCACATAAATATCAAAACCTTGGTATTTGTAAAGTACAAAAAGAAGAACAGTGAAATGGAACTTTTATTTAAAATGAACAGAGCACGCAAATTCTCCACTTAAGCAATGAAAGAAATTAGACAGGACATGAACCTAGAAATAAAATAATTGCTTTGCATGAGCACTGAGAAATTTATGTATATGCTCAGAAGAGAGATTTCCTTTGTTGTGCCAAATGTAAGATATTAATTCACAGAGGATGTAGATATATGTGAACTAGTATGTTTGAAAAAAACAAAAAACATTTCTATTTGCTATTTTAAGAAGAGAAAGGGATTTCTCTCTCTGAAAGTTCCATCCTACATAAAAATAACAACAGGAAAGGCATAAAAAATCATCAGCACACTTGAACTTGGGATAATCAAATGAGAATTGTTCCTCTTAAACTAGTAAGAACAGAAATATACATACCCATCTTCATAGAGAATAGAGAAATGAAGGATGAGGCAGTTACCAGGAAAGATGGATGTCTTTTAGAGAACATCCATGAACCCAAAGCACAGGCACTTGTGCGCTCTGTGAGGTGAAGGCAGCAGTGGTGAGGCGGGAGAGGCCTTCTCATTGTGCTGTGTGATGGGTATTCTTTCTGACTTTTCCAAGTCAGTGATTTACTAGTCTGTTTGAGCATAGCGACAACATAACAGTCATTAGTTATTTGATGACATATCTAGGAAAAGCTGAGAACAGTTCAATCTCCTTTAGAAGAAGTTTCTTCAATCAGATCAGAGAACTGCACATAAACCTACTCCCATGCTTTGCTTTTAGAAATGAATGGATCAAAGATGATAGGAAATGATCAAAGTGCATGTATATATGTAAGAAAATGTCATGATGAACTCATTATTTTGTATAATTAAGGTGCTACAATAAGAAAATATGATGTAGAAATATAGGTTGGGGGTCACAGAAAATTAATGATACTACTTCAAAGTATCATTTATGGAACCCCTTAAAACTATACTAAATGACTCAGGATAATAAAAGATTTTCTGCTCATTTTCATAATCCTCTACTATCTTCCTTTTTATCTCCTTAAATATAATTTTAATTATTCACTTACTCTGATCCTCATAAACAATTTTGATGTAGATACAGTTATTTGTCAACATGTTAGTTTTTTTTCTCTTTGGGGTCAGAAACATACTACTGATCATGATTTGAACTTTTCAATCAAGTTTAATGCAATAGTTATAAAGCAAATTATTTCATGCTGTCTCTTCATTGCACAGATACACTGACTTTCACAGAAAAGTGTATGATTAAGTGCATGTGTGTGTGTGTGTATGTATATATATATATATATATATATATATATATATATATATATATAATTGTATTTAAATTTTATTTTAAAAATATTTATTTGAGAGTGGGGGAGAGAAACAGGCAGAGAGAGAGAGAAGGGGCATGCCAGGACCTGTAGCCACTATAAATGAAATCCATATGCATGCACAAACTTGTGTGTCTGGCTTTCCGTGAATAGCGGGGAATCAACCCCAGGACTTTGGGTTTTGAAGACCGGTGCCTTAACCACTGTGCATCTCTCCAGCCCCTATAATTATATGTTTGTATCCTTACATATTTTGTATCTGAAGGGGAACATCTATATACCTTTATCATACAGAATAACCTCTTTTTCATTATTATTTAAAATATTCCTGTTTTCTTATCTATAATATTCTAAAACACTCTTATTTTCAAATGTGATCCAAAATACAATATATAGATTCCATAACCTACTCTTTTCTTCTAATTACTTTCGAAACCATCCTTTTCTCTATGCTAGAGAGAAAATATTTATTCTGCTTTAAATAAGAAATATTGAACAAATATTAGGGAATCTGTAACCTTACATTCCTGTAAAAAGTTTATATACAAGGTGTGACTAAAGAATTAATATGGGGGGCTGAAGAGATGGCTTACTAGTTAAGGCACTTGTCTGTAAAGTCAAAGGACCCAGGTTCCATTTCCCAGTACCCATGTAAGCCAGACACACATGGCACATGCATCTGGAGTTCATTTGCAGTGGCTGGATGCTCTGGAATGCCCATTCTCTCTCTCTCTCCCTCCCTCTCTCCCTCTCTGTCTCTATCTAGCTGCCTCTATCTCTTTCTCTCAAATAAATAAATAAATAAAATATTTTAAAAAATTTATAAAGAATTAATATGGGGTACTGCTATGTCACACAATGGTATTGACATTGTGAATGAAAAATGTGCAGTGTGTTCAATATAAAAATAAACCCTGTATACCATCATGTAATATTTAATTATAGATACTACTATTATGGGCTGGATATTATCTTAATGGAAACACATTTACTTAGCATACTGTAAGAAGAGCAGAACACATGATAAAAACAGATGAAACAGGGCTGGACCTATGGCTTAGAAGTTAAGGCGTTTGCCTGAAAAGCCAAAGGATCTCGGTTCTACTCTCCAAGACCCACATAATCCAGGTGCACAAGAGGGCACATGCATCTGGAGTTTGTTTGCAGAGGCTGGAGCCCCTGGCATGCCCAATCTCTCTTTCTTTTTCTTTCTCTTTCTCTTTCTCTTTCTCGTTCTCATTCTCTTTCTCTCTCTCTCTCTCTCTCTCTCTCTCTCTCCCCCCCTCCCTCCCTCTTTATCGCTCTCAAATTAATTAATTAATTAATTAATTAATGGGCTGGAGAGATGGCTTAGTGGTTAAGTGCTTGCCTGTGAAGCCTAAGGACTCTAGTTCGAGGCTCAATTCTCCAGGACCCACATAAGCCAGTTGCACAAGGGGGTGCATGCAACTGGAGTTCATTTGCAGTGGCTGGAGGCCCTGGTGCCCCCATTCTCTCTCTACCTATCTGCCTTTTTCTCTTAATCTATCACTCTCAAATGAATAAAATAAACAAAAAAATAAAAAATAAAAATAAATTAATTAATTAAATATATTTTAAAAAAACAGATGAAATGACAGTTCAGTAATTCGAATTACTTCCAAAGGAGGGAATCAAACACAGAGCATATCTCATGTTAGGCAAATGCACTGCAGCTGAGTGGCAGCTCTCATCTAAGTAAATACATTAAAAAATAAACCTTTGTTTTTCCTTTTAAGAGATCTCTTTATGACTATGCTCATTTACAGAGAAAGTTGTGTAAAAATTTGAGTTCCTTTTCTGGAAAAAATGTAGGATTCTTCTACTCTGACCCAATCCCCTTGCTATAGGTATATTCAATGGATTTCTGGATACTATGAAATGAAGACAGGATACCTGGGGAAGGTTTGTGAATCCATTGCTACCAAGATCATTAGCAGATTGTCAAAAAAAAATTAAGAAAATTGTGTGTAAAATTATTTGTGCTTATAAAAGACATTTTTTGTTTATTGGTTCCATATAGTCAATCCTTCTCACTCACAATTGTTTTACAAATATCTTATTCTCAAACTCTATAGCTACATGTCACACACCATAAAAATGAAATAATCAAGAAGTATGTCTAAATTAATAGGTCACTGAAAGAAACTAAAATTTGTTAATTATATACATGTTGATAAAATTAATAAAAGTTAAGATAAAAATAATTGCTATAAATGAAGGAGTTGTGATACCTGGACACATTTCAAATTAACAGATTTGCACAGCAGGGGAATCAGATGGGTAAATATTCAATGTGAACATGTTTTATTACATTTTCTGTCTTTACCAGACTTTTGCTAGACATTTGTATATGCTGGTAGTATTAAACATAAAATACCTAAATAGAATGATGAGATGCTTTAACAAGTCATAATGTTCAATGTATCATTAGACACTTTTAAAATTCACTATTTTATGAGTCCTAAACTTAAATTTGTAATGCTACTTCTAATGCAGACAACTAGATATTATGTTCAAAATGAAAAAAAATACTTACTTATTACTTAAGTTAATTCTTTTATTATCATAATTCAATCGGATAATGACATTTTTACATTAGGTAGATCCCTTTTTCATGAGAAATTTGTCATTGAACTTTGGCTGAGTTCCGTCTGTCAGTGTTCTGTAACTGCATTGCTAATTCCAGAGTTTCTCACTTTACAACTTCGCAGTGATCTCTTTAATTGGGCCACATTTATCAGGCAATTTGTGAAACATATCATAATGAATTTGTCATACCAACTCTGCAAGATAATATTGTTTTAATTTCATACCAGAAACATCTGATATATAATAATTCAATCTTACATTACTAGCTAATTTTGAGTACCAAAATTTGTACCTAATTCTTGACTCTATACCTTTGAACTATTTCCCCTCACAATTATTATCAAATTTTTCTCTAACATGTTGTGTTTCTTTACATATAATTATTGTGTGAATTATTAATTCTGAAATATGTACATACTTTATATATCTCAAGAAATAGTTTCTAAACATTTTATTTCATGCAGTAAGAAATAATGAGATAAAGAGTTTATTACAGCATAACTAAGAATTAATAACTAGAAAACTATATTTTCAACACAACTAAAAAAAGAGATTTCAGGACCTAACTACATTTTCCTTACAGGGTTGAGAATCTAACTCAGGCCCTCCAACATGTAAATACTTTATCAGAGTTCTCAGTCTCTAATCCATTAGAAAAAATTTACCAAAGGAAAAAAAATTGTGAAAACTTCTTTCAGATGGTACTTGTATTGCAGTTGAATTATTGGTGAACTGTCTTAGATTTGGGGCTTTCTGTTACTTCCTTCTGTCCACACTTGAAACAAGTGTCCTGAGGAGTGTTCTGCATAAAGCTAGGTAACCTAAGGACAAAATAATTCAACATGTATGTTGTCTTATACATAAAAAGGATTAAGAGGAGCATGACCCTGGGAATATCAGTGAAATTGAAAAAGTGACATAAATCTATCTGTCTTAAATAATATATCATAATCTGAGGTATAATTTTAAATAGCAATAAAATAAATGGAACATACCAATTATGTTTATTTTTTTAAATGGCGATTTGGGTTGGAGAGATTGCTCAGTGGTTAAGGTGCTTGTGTACAAAGCCTAACAAACAATATCCATGCAAAGCTGGACATACAAAGTGATGCATACATCTGGAGTTCATTTACAGTGGCTGGAGACTCGGGCTCATCCATACTGTCTCTCTTTCTGTCTGTCTGTCTATCTCTCCCTCTCTCTCTCTCTGCTTGCAAAAAATAAAAAAAAATATTTGAAAAGGTGGGGTAAAGGTTATTACTGTCCCCTACTAGTCATAAGACATAAATTTATAATGTAGGTCAAATACCCCCCCCCAAAAAAACTATCTAAGACAAATCCAATTTCTTAATTTTGGGTTGAAAATGCTGAATATTATCCAAGAATGTTAATGTTTGCTACAACTGTGAACTTGTGAAAAAGTTCATAACGTGTTTTAGATTAGCGTGTGCATGGACATTCATTGTACAATATAGAGTGAAAGAAACAAGAAGAAATAATGGCCGATGTTATTTGTTCATGCCAGCCTACTACAGAAAACTGAAGTAATTAATTTTTTAAATTGTTGGTACTTTATTAGAAGTGGATAAACAGAATTAAAACTCTACCCAAAGTAATTAATTTATATGTGAGGAAAAATTAACGAGATATGTTTCAATGGCCTGTGAAGCCAAGTTGCAAGATGCAAGCCAAGGTCCCCATCAGCAGTGTTTGAGAGGTGATGCACACCTGAGGATTCTGTGCTCCCTTTCATCCACTTATTCCTGTGCCCCAGGGAGTAGTACATGCAGAGCTGGTGTCCCCGATACTGGTAAGGGTCTCTCTTGAATTTCAGTAAAGGCTGTACTGTGGACAGAGTAAGTAAGCCAACTCTGTATGAGATTAGAAATTAGAATATAAAAGGAGCAAGTTTCTGGAAAAAATTAATTAAAAATAGTGGAATTTAGACACTAATGAGGGTAAAGAAGGAATATAAGATAAATCTAGAAAGAACAAGACTTACCTAAAATCAATTTTCTTTTAAAAGTAACAAAAGGATAATTTTCAGGCTAAACAAAGTGAACACAATGCCTAATTTTAAGGGTTCTCATGTGTTTACATTAAAGATGCTCTAAAATTTTCACAAAGGGACACAGACTTAATGACAAATAATTTAAATTCAGCTTAAATTAGACACAGGTTTAAAAAAAAAAAAACTGTCGTATCTTCCCAAGGTCGTAAGCATAGGTGTAATTCATATTCTCTGGAAAAAGTCTAACCAGGTTAGACACAGGTGAGACCCTGTCAACTTGCATCACAAAGGGGTAAAGTTCTCATTTATTTTAAATTCCATAGGTAAAAACAAACAGGCAGTCTTGGAGTAGAACAAGGAATGCCAGAGTACTTAGCTCTCTCCTCTGTCATTTCCTCTTGCTCTTGCTTATAGTTGGTAAACTATAAGATCATATTTAAATTCATGGTAAGCTGTACTCTGGGAAAAGTGTTGGCACCCCCTTGATCTCAGACCCCAAGTAGGTTTAAGCCATACCTCCTCCAGACCATATCTGGAAACAAAATAGCCAATTGCCTTTGACAAGGAAAAAGAGAGTGAAAAGTAACATACAGCTTTGGTTCTTTCTATATTTCCCCTTACCCTAATCATCTAAAGTCACCTCTGTCAGAATTTCTTACTAGGCAGAAGAGACAAATAGGTAAACTTAGTCAAGGCATTTGATCAGGTTACAAACTCCCTAAGTAAGACAACCATTTGGCTTGCCTGAGCGTACACAAGACTAAAAGCAGACATTACCACAGAGCTCTTCATAAAGAAATCCGATGATTAAATTCTTAAAACACCTGGAACATAAAAGAAATCGCATCATTGGCTTAAACCCATTCTGAAACATACACAGACCAAGGGGTAACCAAAGCCCAGGCTCCTACAGAGGGGAGGTGGGAAAGAGGTCCCAAGAAAGGCAGGTAGTGCACCAAGCCAATGGTGAAGCAGAAATCCCTACACTTATGACTATAATTGCTGTTGGGAGATTCACAAACCAAGGTGTGCAGCTTACAGGTCTGGGGGATGTCTAGGAGGAACTTACTGTGGAGGCTAGCTGAATAGGAGGAGCATGGATATCCTAGCTAGACCTCCCTTGTTCCAAGAGGCACATAGACCTCACTATGTAGCCCTAGATATGGGTGTGGGGAGGGGTCCGGTTCCTGGCTCCTATAGGTAGGAGATGGAAAACCCTATTTTCCTTCCCCAAATCAGATTTTTGTCCACTAGAGAATATAGGATAGAATGAGGAATATTCTGACCATAGATTCTTCTGTTCTTTCTCCCTTTCTTTAAGATGGAATAATTTTCCTCCAAGGTTCCTACTATCATAGATAACGTCATAAACTCAAATGTTTCTTTATTCCAAAATTTAGCTCTAACAAAGACTTTAAAATTTTTCAACAAAGACTTGGGTAAAATAAGTAAAACATTTAAACTCTAAAACATGTTTACTTAATGTAGAGGTTAATTATTTTAGCTTACTAATATTAATTTACGCATGGCTTAATGGTTATAAAAACTGACTTTTAAGGTACTCAGTGAAGTTAGATATGTTCTTCGACTTGTCAAAGTTTTAACTTTTGGGGAAATTGAATCTTAAATTTAAGCTTTATTTATTAGAAGCTCATTGATGCCAGCTTGGTCATGGTTTAATTGTTACTAAAAAAACAAACAAACCAACAAAAAAAATGGCTTTAAGATACTCAGCCAAAGTAACTAAGTTCCTTAATTTGTCAAGGTTTTAATTATTGATTATTGGAGAAACTTAGTCTTAAAGTAAAGGTTAACATATTTATTACTGCTTAATTTCCTAAAATAAGGTTATCATACCTAATAATATTGTGTCTTTAAAGATAGATTCTATGTATTTATTCATTTATTTATTTATTTTCATTTATTTGAGAGAGAGAGAGATAGACAGAGAGAGGGAGGGAGAGAGAATGGGCACACCAGGGTCTCCAGCTTCTATAAACAAAGTACAGACACATGCACCACCTTCTGCATCTGGCTTACGTGGATCCTAGGGAACTGAACCTGGGTCCCCTGCTTTGCAAACAAGCACCTTAACTGCTAAGCCATCTCTGTAGCCCTAGACCCTATCTTATTCAGACTTATTCTATCAAATAGTCATCATAAGGTTTATCATTTAACCTTAAGTGATTTAATATCAGACATTGTGACATTTGTCCTCCTGTTATGTATACATATTTTGGTATAGCCTGCCCAAGCTTTACCTTTTATAAGTTATGGGTATAACATAAAATTGCTTCATGATAATCAAAATCTCTAATGTACAGCAGATTAATTGCTACTTAAGATCAAGCCAAGAACAAGGTTTCCTAAGTGTTTTCTCTTTCAAAACAGATTTGTCAAGGGATATATTAGAGCTAAGCTGTTCTAAACTGGCCCTCTGGTAAGTCACTTGTCTTCTTGATCAGGGAGGACATGGAGACACAAAAATTGGCATATAATCTATAAGAAGAGAGTAAAAACAAAATAAATGTTCCACCAAGCTTTACAAAAAAAAAATCCACTTAACTGATCAGGATGGGCCAGACTAGTCCTGAGAGATGACTCCAAAGCTGAGGAAGACATTGTGTTCCTCCCTGGTCACTATAGTGTCTTAGACTTCCAGAACTATGTGCTGAAGTAAATGTCGCCTACCTGCTTGGTCTTAAATATTCAGAGAGAAAAGTTTAACCAAAAATGAAATGTCACTAATATTATATGGATAGTCTATTGTCTTTCAGATATAGTGAACACAAAGAGCTTTCTAAAACAGAAAACCAATTAAATCTTTAAGCACATTGTCCCCATCCCTAGTAATTGTAGCTCTATGATAAGGAAGAACAATCATATATATCAGGATGGTTATTTCCAATTATGAGAAACATATATGTGATTACTCTAACCAAAGGTCACTCAAGTAAAAAGAACCTCCTATCAGAGAACAATGATGGATCCCATTAGACTTATGCCAAAACATTGTTACCCTCCAACTATCAGAATGGTTTGCTACTGAATGGGTCCGAAGGTGAGAAGTATGCTGGGCAACCCCTAATGGCACCCAGTGGCTCAGTGGTTCTGACATTTGCCTCTGGCTACTCCCAGTATGGGTTGAAAGGTGCACTCTGAGATTACCTCAGATGCAAAGGAAACAAGTAAAACCTCAGAGTACCCATCCAATTTGCCTGAATTAAAACATTGATGAACTAGAAGCATTTTTAATTGGTATGATCATTTATTTTCTATTTTCATTCGATCTATTGGCTGAGAACATGTCATTTAACATCTTAGGCCTCTCACTAAATATACCCAAAAAGCTTTAAATGACACATCTGAGGAAATCTGCCTTCTTATTTATGTGGTTCAAATGATGAGAAAAGCAATTATACAATTTGTGTAGCTTTGGACATCCTTAAAATAGCCCACGGTGATTCATTTGCCATTTTCAAGGTTAAATGTTGTGCATATATTCAAAACTCTGCTAACCTCTCATCTGATTTATAAGACCTACACAAGCAGAATTCAGACCTTGTCAGATACTACTCTCTACTCTGACATTCAGTGAATGGTTCTGGTCTATGGATTTACTTATTTTTAAATTCATAAGACAATGATCCAGGGTACACTAAATTTTTGGTGCATTGAAATATTGGTGTATTAGCAAGGAACCCCCAAACTCCTGTCATACTAAGATGACAGCATCTTTGTGCAGATGGGTACTTCAAAGTAAAGATTTTTTTAATTCATGTTATGACACCCCTCTAATTTAAACTTCCCATAAAATAATCAATGAACTGATTATGCACATTTTGTAAGCTCACAATTCTTGAATTTCTATGTGAACAAATGTTTAAGATTTTCTTTAAATATCAATCATGTCTGTAATCTGTACAATAATGAATATGAAGAGTGTCTTATACCTGGAGGCCAGATTCTCTTTGTATAGTATTGCATTTCTTTCATCTGATGGATGATGCTGGCTGTAGCTACTTAAAAGGAACATTGCCCTACTCTATGTGGAAAAATTGTGGGAGATTCATGACATGTCACATGCCATAAGGTAATCTACTTCATCTTTGACTATGATTTTTATAGGTAAACTTTTTAGTGTGTATTTATTTGTAAAATGCATGTTTAAAACAGCAGCTTCAGAAAATCCTCTCTAGTTGTGAATTGTTCTGTCTGAAGCAACTTGATTCATATTATTTGCAATCATTTCTTTGAATTATGAATCATCTACACATGATATGTTTGATTGTAGATAGATATTGTCTTTGTTGAAAATATTGTTTTGTAAGTATTACTTACTGTTTTTGCAAGAACAGGCAGCGCCATTTATATGATTTGTATGAAATAATATACACCAAAGTTACAATCCTTAACTTATCTTAGACATTTTACCACCGTTAAGACAACTTATTTTTGATTCAGTGTTTTCATTAAATTCTCTTTCTGGCAATAGTATTTAACTTAAATATCTTTTTTTTTTTTTTTTTTTTACTTATGTCTTGTCTGAAGGGATTCGATTATACTTCGTATGTAGTCCTCTGACAGCTTAACTTTGTTTTGGTTTAACTTCAAAGGACATGTTTCTTTTTCTTCTCAATTCTATTCTGACACAAAATTCCCATAAATATAGTTTATTATCCATGTACACAAATGCAATTAAATAAAAAGTAACTGTTGTATACATAAATTTCAATGCTAACTTTTGGTTCTAATAAAAGCATTAAAAGACTTTTCAATTCATGAAAAAATATATTCTAACTTTAAGCAAAACTAGTGAACTAGACATATAATATTTTCGAGTTCTATTAAATCAGGATTTAACATTATGCCTGCTTATAACATGTTTTCTGAATAATATATAAATAAGTGCATTACTCCTGTATTAGAAGTGAATCATTTTAAAATGAATCATTAGTAGAAGATACAATTGAATTCATTGTTACTACTTGCTTATAAAAATATTCTATCTTATGATTTACTTCACCTATATGAGCTACCATCAGTGGAGTCATTTTTAAATCGCCATACGACTTAAAATATATCTTTGCAATACAATAACCATTCCAAATTATTCTATGTACATATTCTCTGTATATGCTTCTGGTGTTCATTTTTGATATACCACTTGTGAGGGTTATTGAAAAAAATAAGAATTTTATGAGACTTCATTAAATATGCGTGCTTGAAAGTTTCATTATAAGTAAAACAGATGCAAGTTGATGAGTGAGTATTACTCAAGACTGTAATTTCTTTTGGATTTTCAAGGTATGGTCTCCACCTAGCTTAGGCTGACCTGGAATTCAATATGTAGTCTTAGGCTGGCCTCAAACTAATGACTATCCTCTTACCTCTGCCTTCCCAGTGCTTGGATTAAAGGTGTGGGCCACAACACTCCACTTTGTGACTTAAAAAAAAATATTTCATTTATTTGAAAGAGAGAGGGAGAGGAAGAGGCAGATAGGGAGAAAGAGAGAATGGGCACGCCAGGGCAACTAACCACTGCAAAGGAACTCCAGACGCATGTGCCCCCTTGTGCATCTGGCTTATGTGGGTCCTGAGGAATCAAACCTGGGTCCTTAGGATTTGCAGACAAATGCCATAACCACTAAGCTATTTCCTCAGCCTGAGACTGTTTTATTAAGGAGTCCAGGAGAAGGAGTAGCTGGTTATTGCAGAGTGTATTTTGTAGTTCTCAACTTTGACTGAGAGGTGTGTTGTATCACCATTGACTGAGCATGCCCCTACCAATGATTCATTTGATTTTAATATGTAACTGCATTATAAAGTTTTCAACTACACAAAGAACCAACCATACATAGACATAAATAGAAAATTTCTAATAAAAGCTATCAAAGGGGACATATTTCACATTATTGTGCATGTACCCCAAATCAGTCTAGGACAGATAGCCCCTTCCTTCATATTCTAGATTTTTCTTGGATCATGTTTAAAGAGAGCCTGACCACTAATGGTCACTAGGGGAGGAGAGACTTTCTTTGAAGGGTGTGGATACAGCTCAAGAAAGGTGAGAGTCCTGGGTTGTTTAACAGGTTGCTAGGTACAATGTTAGGAAAAGGGTGCGTTTACTGTAAAGCTGTGTCCTGGGTTGCTAAGCAATTCTCAATGCTTGCCTGAGAAAGAATGGAGCAGAGAATTGCATGACTTTTCTCAAATCACAATTAAAAATAATATATATATATATATATATATATACATATATATATATATATAATAAAATTTAAAAAATCATAACAAGGGCTGGAGAGATGTCTTAGCAATCAAAGGCAGTTGCAAGAGGCCCTTGTACATTCACTCATTCTCTTTTTATGTTTATCACTCTTTCAAATAAAAAAACTAAAATAAATAAAATACTTTTTCACAATTATTGTGAAACTTTGGGTCAAATTGTTGTATGATAACACAAGGGTGAGGGGACAGTACTAGTGAACGGACATTGAGCCTAGTAAACTGAAGAACTAACTGCCAGCATCTCAGAATATGTCATACTTTAGAAATAGAGTTCTAACCAAGATAATCAAGTTAAAATGATGCCAATGTGCCCGGATATTATTTAAAATTACTGATGCGCTTTCAGAAAAGAGAAGAGAATATTTATATAGAGACAGATTTGCACATGGTGAAATCAAGATGTACATGTCAGAATCGTGCTGCCACCATCCCAGAAACTATGAAAGGCTGGTAGAAGTCTAGAAAAGATCCTTCACCACAATATATACAGGGAACATGGTTGGACTGACTGCAAGATTTCACATTTTTGCCTCTTGATCTTAGGCAGTAACTTCTATGATATTTCATTATAGTAGGAGGGAAATTTTACACTTAAATTTAAGATGTTCAAATGTAAATAATCACTCATTAGATAAGGTAAGTAGTTTATATAAAAAATTATATGAGCAAAATTAGTTTAGCAGAGCAAGTTATTCTACATACATGACATAATCAATATTATAGACATTCTAAAAGAGGGTCAGATCAAGTCATAGTGGCAGAGAAAGTCTATGATAGGAAATCAGCACTGGTTCATTAGAGCCCCATAGACTTAAGTAGTAGTAAAATATGTTCAAATTTTGGTCCATTCACTGTATACCCTTGAGATCAGCTTGCTTTGAAGTCTTTATAATGCAATCATATAATCTATTCTCAATCCATGCTATCTAATTCATTCTGCATAACAATGACATATGATTTATCTTTTGAAAAATGGTGATGCGTTTCTCAAACTGTATATGATTTATAAACTGCTTTCTGTAGGAGAGGGAAATGTGAGCTCATTTCCTGCCAAATAAAGTCGGTCACTGCATAAAGAGAAGACACATACCAAGATGGGGCACACTTTCCATTTCACAAAGAAGAATAAGGCATTCAAGTCCTTTTTGTTATGAAGGTTACAAGGCAAGGGCCTACTGTTCATCAGTTTCAGAATGACAGGCTAACAGTTAAACACTTAAATAATGGAGACATTGTGTTCTCTACTATCTTGGGTAGAATAAATTTAAGGATACTGAACAACAAATCATGCTATTCTACATAAATCATAAAATTTTAGACAGAATATTTTGTGAAGTGAGTTTCCTTATGAGTGAAAAGCTTTATTATGTTGTTCTTGTATGTGTAGAATGTTTATTGATTAGACATGATTTGTAAATGGAGCATTAAATAACATCCAAGGACAAGGACAGAGTTAAAGCCTTTCCTGAATAAGGTTTACTTATTGTCATGACTGAGGCAAACTTTGCTAATGGACTATGTTGGTTCGTACGAGTCTACACGGTTTTCATTTCCCATGAGTATCTTCTGTTTTCCTTGTGTGTGTGTGTGTGTGTGTGTGTGTGTGTGTGTTTGTAGGTGTGCATGCAGACTTGTGTGTGTGTGTTTGTGTGTGTGTGTACTTACATGCACACATTTGCATGTGTTTGTGAGGACAAGAGATTTTGTCAAGTGTCTTCCATGTTACTTTTTACCTTCTTTTTCTTCCTCCTCCCTCTCCTTTTCCTCTTCCTCCTCCTCATTATTATTATTATTATTATTTGGAGACATGTTTTCTCATTGAACTCAGAGTACACCAATTCAATTAGCCTTGGGAATTTTCTTGTCCCTGCCTCCCAAGAGCTTGGATTATAGGGTCATACCATCATGCTCAGATTTTATATAGTTTCTATTGATCTGCACTCAAGTTCTCATTCCTGAGAAGTAAGCAGTTCTATGCACTGAGCCAACTCTCCAGCCCCCACCTTGTGTTTCTGATATAAATGTTCCTCTGATATAGTATACAGAACATACCACACTATTACAAAGATTTTCTCATTAACTAAAATGAAAAGTGCTAGGTGCAAGATGTCCCATAGAGCATTCACAAAGTCTATGCTTGTTAAAAGCAAAGACTTGTTACTTGCCAGGAGAACTTGATTTATCTTGTTTCATCCTGAGTTTCCCAAACTTACTCCACTTAAAAATACTTTTTTAAGGTGGGCATGGTGGCACACACCTTTAACCCCAGCACTTGGGAGGCAGAGGTAGGAGGATCGCCGTGAGCTTGAGGCCACTCAGAGACTACATAGTGAATTCCAGGTCAGCCTGAGCTAGAGTGAGAACCTACCTCAAAAAACAAAACAAAACAAAAATACTGTTTTAAGCTGAGCGTGGTGGTACATGCTTTTAATCCCAGCACTTCAGAGGCAGAGTTAGGAGGATCACTGTGAGTTTGAGGCCACCCTGAGACTACATAATAAAGAAATCACCAGCATCAGTAATCGCTAAAAAGATGAGAATGTAAAAATAAACATCCAAAATAGTAGCATCCATTGAATGTCCTTTCTGCTAAGCAATGGAAGAAGACTCTCCTTGTATTATACAGCCTTTTAGGAAACTAGTGTAAATTACATATGCCATTATATAAAAATAATTTGAAATTGATGGACACAACATGTTTTCTAAGCCAGGGAGCTATATTTTCTGTCCAAAAAATAGACAGTAAACATATTTGAAGGTATAGACCACTGTTCAACTTACAACCAAACTTTTCAGAGTCTGTGCATGCATGGATAATGTGCATTCTAAATCACTGTTATTCTGCAGAATGTTTAGAACTAAAATAATGCCAGACATCTACCTTTTCCATTAATCTTTTGTATTGTGTTGATTGATTTAAAGTTAGTTTGTTTTAGTTTTCTGCATATATATTTATGATTATTTTTAATATTCAGGAAAACATCTTATCAGGTTTCTTTAAATACACTGAATACGTACACTAGTTTAGGAAGAGCTGCCATCCTACCATTCTGGAGTGTTGTAATATAGGAAGAGAGTACACCTCCTTTAAGTTAGGTTATAATGTTCACACTGCTTTGGAGGAGTACTTTACTCCACCAATCTAACAAAACTTATTTTACTTATAAAGGCATTATATAATTTCCTTTATTTTATTTATTTATTTATATATTTATTTATTTATTGGTTTTTCAAGGTAGGATTTTACTGTAGTCCAGGCTGACCTGGAACTCACTATGTAGTCTCAGGTTGACCTTGAACCTATGGTGATCCTCCTACCTCTGCCTTCCGAGTGCTGGGATTAAAGGTGTGTGCCACCACACCCGGCTACAATATCCTATTTTTAATACTACCAATGCTACCAAGAATGTTCCTGTTGTGGTCAGGTTCACATTGTTTGCAGAAAACACCTGACCAAGAGCATCTTGTGGGCAAAAAAAAGGGTTTATTTTGGCTTATATCCTCAAGGAGAAGCTCCACGATGGCAGGAGAAAAGGATGATGTAAGCAGAGGATGGACATTATCTCCTGGCCAATTTCAGATGGACAAGAGCAACAGGAGTACGCCAAACACTGGCAAGGGGAAGCTGGCTCTAACAGCCATAAGCCCTCTCCCAACAATATACTGCCTCCAGGAGGAATTAATTCCCAAATCACCATCAGCTGTGAACCTAGCATTCAGAACACCAAAGTTTATGGGGGACACCTGAATCAAACCAATACATTCTGCCTGTGGCCCCATAAACTGACAACCATACATGATTTGAAATGCAATGCATTCATCCAACTAAAAAAGTTCCCATAGTTTTTATCAATTCCAATGATGTTCAAACATCCCCATAGTCCAAGGTCTTTTAACTGAGTCATAATTCCAAAAAAAGAAAAGAAAAGAAATCCATAATGGTACAGAATAAACACTCACACTACAAAAGATGGTATTGTGCATAGCAAAGAAATATTCAGCCAATACAAGATTTATACAGGGTTAATATCAAACTCTGTAGCTCCAAGTCCAACAACTCTACTCAATGACAAATCTTAAGTCCAATCATTTCAATCAGTTATAAGTCTCTGGAGTTCCAATTCCACCTCTCCAGCTAGGCTACTCACAGTCCCAGAAAAAATTATCTGGTGTCAGCAGCTCTCTTTAGCAGCCTTCCCATAGTCCTGGCATCTCCCTTGGGTCTCCAACTTTAACCCACAGTTCATCTTCACAGCTCCATTGGGCCTCTTTGCTGGTAATAATCCTATAAGCCTGCTTCACACTGCCCATGGACATTAAAATAAAAATAAATAAATAAATAAATAAATAAGAACCATGTTTCAAATTCAATGACCTCTCTTTCCTGCACTTGTTATATTACGTAATACCAGATGAGGTGCCAATTTGTTAATCCGGTGGGGGTGGGGGTGAGGATAAAGCAGACTTTGAAGAACAGCAAACTCCTTAAGCATTTAGGATCCTTCCAAAGAGTCTGCATTCTTCCTGTTCTCCTAATGCAGGTCAGCTGGCCCAATCTCAAAGGTTGTAATCTCTCCAACAATTGCAGCTGAACAGGCAGATGTTTCACTCCAAAGATTTCATTTCTGTGCCATATCCCTCTGCTCACACCAGTCCATTTCTATGCAATGCAACCCTGCACAAGTTCTCAGGACATGGGTTTAACAGCAAGCCTTTCATACAAACTGCTTCTAGCCTCATCCAGGTATAGCTCTTTTTCATCCTCATAAGCCAAACCTCATAGTTCATAGTTCTTAATACACTCAGGTCTTTTAACTCTGACCAGAACCAAGCTGTACTTACAACATGGCAAAGGTACGTTTTAGGCCACTATTTAAATTTGTTCACATCCTCCTGCAAAGTTCCAAAAGGCCAAAGCTACAGAGTCATGTTTCTATAGCAACAATCCCGTGCCACTGGTACCAATTTTGTTGTTCGAGTCAGCTTCACCTTCCTGGCAGAAAACACTTAAGAATAGCTTGTGGGAAATAAAAAGGTTTATTTTGGCTTACAGACTCTAGGGGAAGCTCAATTATGGCAGGGGAAAATGATGACATGAGAAGAAAGTGGACATCAACTCTTGGCCAACATCAGATGGACAACAGCAACAGGAGAGTGTGCCAAACACTGGCAAAGAGAACCTTGCTATAACACCTGTAAGCCTGCCCACAACAATACACTGCTTCCAGGAGGCATTAATTCCCAAATCTTCATCAGCTAGGAAACTAACATTCAGAATACCTAAGTTAATGGGGCACACCTTAATCAAATCACCACAGTTCCTATGCACCTATCATGCATGTTTGGATGGGTACTGGAATTTATTTGATTGGCTTTCTGCCAAGGCAATAATATGGCAGTTTAGAATTACTATATAATAAAACATACAATAAAATAATCATGTTAATATGTGCATGTATATCATATTTAACTTATTCAGAGAAATATCTTTCTAAATAATTATTTCAATGTATCCTTGCACTCAAAATGCTACAGGATGTTGGCTGGTTCTTATTTACATTGATTTTTCCTTGGTCTGCTTTTACACGCTTACATCTTTTTGTTTGTTTTGTTTTTCGAGGTAGGTTTTCACTCTAGCTCAGGCTTACCTGGAATTCACTACCTAAGATACCTTACATACCCAGCAAGCATCTAGTGGACTAGACAATAGGGTGGGTGGGGAGGGAGGGGAGGGCAAGGAGGGGTGGGAAACACAAATCTAGACCCAAATGGCAATGGTACCATAAAATTCTACTTCATAAAAGGCAGACCAAATGGCTGAACCTTCACCAGGCCTTTAGAGGGAACACCTGAACCACAAGACACTGGGGAGGGTATGATGAAGACTAACCTTAATCTCACCTTTGTATCCTATAGAAAACTGTAGAGTTAGATCTCAACATAGCCTACTCATCTCTCAAAATGCAAATAAATCTAGTTACAGATATTTTGAAGTTCCTTTATATCAGTAGCCCATAATTCATGCCAGATTTCCAATAGCTGAAATCTCAATTACTAAGATTTAAAATTTAAAAATAAGGTTTATCAATATCACCAATTATAGCCTTAATCAGCTTTAATATATAGAGGTAAAAATCTTGTCAAATGCCTCTAGTTTAACTTCTCCAATCAGTTACTGTGGTGGTTTGATTGTGGTTGTATGTCTTTCAGAGCCTCAGATATTTTTTTATTAAGGATAAAACATTCTGCAGTCTCCAGGAGCCTGCTGGAGTGGATGTTACACTGGGGGTGGATCTAATAACAGCCCAAAGGTGTGGAGAGCACAGTTTGAGCTCTGGCAGGGTTTGTGCTGTCTGCTGGTGTTGGTGCTTTGTTCAAGGCAGTTGTTTCTCTCTGTTTGGATGTATGGAAGTAAGCATCTTCTTTGGCCATTGGTAGAACTTCCCCTGGATCTGTAAGCCTGAAATAAACCTGTCCACCCCCCCCCCAAAAAAAAACTGTGTCTGGCTTGATGTTTTTCCCACCAACATGAAGCTGTACTGCAACAGTTACCCAAGAGTTAAAAACTTAGGGACTCCCAAATACATCATCCTATTTCCCTGTTATGCCTTGATAAATGAAGCCTACTAATAAAATGGTTGTAGAGAAAAACTTCTAGAATTTGTTCCTTAAAGATGCTCTTTAACAGAGGACCATTGTCTGGAGACAATGCAAGGCAATAAGGAGAACCCATTGGAATGCATTTGCAGAACAATTCCTAAGACTAGAAGAAGAAAAAGTTCAGGGTGGGTATGGACACACACCAATTTCCTCAAAGCATTATTAGTATTTCTTCTGTAGAAAAGGATGGAAAGTGCAGACTTTGGGAGATACTGAAGGACTGGCCTTTAGAAGATAATAAACCCAGCTGGTTATGCTCAATAGGTATCCAAACATACAAATTAAGTTTAGAAGCTGATAAAAATGATAATGAATCTTAAGTAACAACCTTGCAAAACATAAATTTTACATATTTTTTGAATGTCTTATACATGTCTGTTTCCTGTCTTATATTTCTTTCTAATGATAGATTACTTTTAAACATCAATGGGAAAAAAAACACTGTGCAGTTTTTAATTTGTAAATCTGTTTAAGATAGACTGAAAATTAACATCACAAAATAAGTTAATCTTTTTTTTTAATTGATAATTTTCTTGTTTTGAATTATAATAACATTCTATTTTTAAGGATTACTTCTTCCAAAGTAATTTTCTCTTTATAAAGGCTTATATGTGTATTGGCATGTTCATTTAAGCCAAAAGAGAATTAAATCAATTTGTGCTTAGCTTAGGTAATTATTTCATTTACTTTATAATTATTATTCCAAATATGAAATGTTCATCATCCAAGAAAAAGTTAAAGCCCATAAAATGCAATTATCATTTCAGCTTCAGACATGAGGGAGCTTGTGAATTGAAGGTGTATTCCATTTGAAGTGTGTGTGTATTTATCTTTGTGCTTCATAGACAGCAAATACTATCATAGTGTACATGGCTAATTCTCTTTGTCCTCCTTTTCTAATGACAGCAAATTAATTTCCTCAGAGAAAGCTTTTAAAATAAACCAAACTTTTAAAATACACCATCAAACTTTTAAAATAAAGCTAAAAACTTTATTTTGAAATAAATAAATATCAGTACATAAAACAAAATTTAAGGCTGGAAAGATGATACAATGGTTAAGGTGATTGTCTCAAAGCCTAACTGTAACAGGGTTCTCAGGGTCCAAGAAAGTCCTTGAATAATAAAAGGAAAGTCCTTTATTATGTTGATTTCTATGTGCATTATGACTTTTAAAATATTTATTTATTTATTTATTTATTTATTTATTTATTTATTTAAGAGAGAGGGGGGAGGCAGAGAGAAAGAGGAGGTAAAGAGAATGTATATTCCAAGGCCTCCAGCCACTACTTTCAAAGTGCTTTCTTTTTTTAAAATATTTTATTATTTATTTGAAAGAGAGAGAGAGAGAGAAAGAGGCAGGTAGAGAGAAAGAGAGAATGGGTACTCCAGGGCCTCTAGCCACTGCAAAAGAACTCCAGATGCATGTGCCCTCTCCTGCATCTGGCTTATGTGGGACCTGGGGAATTGAACTGGAGTCCCTAGGCTTTGCAGGCAAATGCCTTAATCACTAAGCCATTTCCCCCCATCCTCCTCTTATTCTTAATCAAATAATTGAATAAATAAGACTGAAAAGGATAATTATTAAATTATTATATTTTATTGAGGGAAGTACAAAGCCAAGGAAAGGCACCCATGCCGCTAGAGATCCTATAAGAAGGGCATGAAGGGCCTGAAAAAACTGTAGAAAGAAAAGAGAAAAAAGAAACTTCAAGTAGCTCTTGCCATGTGGGGAGTTGGAGGGGATAAAGAACCCATATGTAAATTAAGGGCTAGGCAGCCCTCCCCTGGGTTCAACTTATGCCCAGGCCCAGGCCCAGCTGAGGGAGAAACTCACCCACAGCTGGAGGTTCCCAAGTGGTTAGAGGCCCTGCCCTCCCCTTGCAAAGGTATGTATAACCTTATAGTGGTGGGTTGTCATCCAGCTTCGGTGAAACAGAGGGAAAGCTGGATGGTTTAAGCTAAGGCTATCTCAGGAAGACGTTATCCCTGACACTAAGTTATGCGGGCTGAACTTGACCAACCATAATGTATAAACCCTATAAAAGTCTTCCTTCCCAGGAGGGATCCAGGTTGTTTGTAGAAAAACATGTCTAGGAACCTAGGCAAGAATAAAACGTCAGATCATCTTTGATTTCCAGCAAGTGCATACTTTCCTGCCATTTTTACCTTTAGGGTTCCAGTCTCCCTAATTATACCCAGCTCTCAAAACTACCCAGGTTTGATTCCCCAGTACCCACTGAAAGCCAGATGCACAAAGTAGTGCATACTTCTGGAATATGTTTAATATTGGCTAGAGGCCCTGGCATACCCATGTTCCTTGCCTCTGTTCTCATTATCTTTCTGCTTTCAAATAAATAAGTAAATAAAATTATTGACTTTTAAAGAAAGAAAGCTACAATGTTTTGAAAAAAGGATACTATGACAATACAGAGTACCCAATTATGCAAAAGAAATGTAGCCCCTGATTTAGAAGACCAAATTCTAATACTGAAAACAGAATATTAACTGTGACAAAAACCAAAACATCTAATCAACTTGTATGTTCTTTATCTATTACGTGCCAGTGCTCTCTGATACTCAGATATGTTTCATTGGAAAGGACTGTAATGGTTTGTTTCTTCTTATTGTCAGTTATGCTTATTAGATTGGGGCTATTCTCTGGTTGCCCAATGAAGTTGGTAGATAAAGAAAATTATTTTAGATTTTACAATGAAATGTATCATGTAGCTCTAAGGGTTTCAGCTATGACTTCAAGTTAAACTTCGGAAGGTTTTAGCAAGAAAACTAACACATATTAAGAAATAATTGAGTCAATCCATCAGAGAAAGATAAAAATATACTTGCTTGTTTTCCCATGTTTGTATTTTCCAGTCAAATTCTCTCAGGGATTCTTGGTTGTATTTCTTTCCTTTATTTGGGAGGAAAAATTGCTGACTACTATATATTTCTCCTGTAAGAGGAATAGCCAACAAAAGTGCTAGTAATTACATTAAAATTATTATGGTGATGATATAGCTGAGCGGAGAGCAACAGCCCATTGTGCTATCATGTATGAAGCCCTGGGCTCAGTCCCCAGCCTCACATAAACTGAGCATGGCTCCATAGTTGTTTGGAAATAAAGGCAGGAAGATAACAAATTCAAGGTCACCCTTGGCTGCATAGCAAGTTCCAGACAATGCTAGGTTACATGATACACTTTCTCAAAAACAAAAACATGAACAAGTAAATAACACTATGGAAAAATATATTTAATATAGATGATATCTCATGGAAGTTTTATTTTTTCCCCACATTAGTCAGTCCTGAACCATATTCTGCTTGTGTAAAAGTCTGTACAACTTTCATAAGACACTGTGGGGTAATCCATAATGACTTAAACAAACATGATAGAAGATCATCAGATGGGAAAAAACACTTTGGCCTTTAATCATTCCTCATGTTTCTTCTTGCTTGCTGTGTCTTGTAATTAGTGAATACATTATGATTTTATTTTTTAATATTATATTTATTATATAATAACTAAATAAATAAATAAGGAGAGAGGGGGGAGGCAGAGAGAAAGAAAGAATGGATACAGCAGGGCTTCCAGCCACTACAGATGAACTCCAGATGCATGTACCACCTTGTTCATCTGCGTTTACATGGGTGCTGAGGAATCGAAGCTGGGTGCTTTGGCTTTGCAGGTAAGTGCCTTTACCTCTAAGCTATCTCTCTAGCCCATACACTGTGATTTTCTTCATGACAGTTATTCCATCCAGAAACAAAGTCTTCTTCACCATTTTTTTGTTTTGTTTTGTTTTTAGAGGTAGGGTCTCACTCTGGTCCAGGCTGACCTGAAATTAACTATGCAGTCTCAGCGTGGCCTCAAACTCTCAGTGATCCTCCTACCTCTGCCTCCCAAGTGCTGGGATTAAAGGCATGTGGCACCACGCCTGGCTTTCTTCCCCATTCTTGATGGCACACACACTTCAAGCTAAAGAGTAGAACACAGCAAAAGAAGTTAATTGAAACAGTTTAATATCTAACAGTGCTATCTCAGTACAAATTAAAAAGGTAAAAATATAATATTTTACAAAAATATGCCTTTCTTTAATATAAAATAAAATATTTTTTGTTTTTATGCATGTTAATCTATATTAATTATGGTACTGATAACCTGGAACTGCATGTTGAAGAAATAAATAAAAGTAAAATAAAGATTATGATTATATTCAAAGCTAGTAGAAACAATTTGTATAAAATTTCAGAAACTTGAAAAACAAGCATTCATAAGTGTACCCATTTCTCATGTTGGCCTAAAATTAAATTTTTCTTTGCTGTATTTCTTTAAAAGTTAAATTGCTAGATTATATAACAGTTTATTAATAGATATCAAGTTATTCCTTTTATTTATTTATTTGACAAAGAAAGGGAGAGAGAAAGAGGGAGAGACAGAGGGAAAAAAAGAGAATGGGTGCACCAGGGCCTCTAGCCACTGCAAATGAACTCCAGATGCATATGCTCCCTTGGGCATCTGGCTAACGTGGGTCCTGGGGAATTAAACCTGGGTCCTTTGGCTTTGCAGGCAAGTGCCTTAACCACTAAGCAATCCCTTTAGCCCTCAAGTTATTCCCTTTAATACTGTATCTTGCCCTGCATAATGTGGTCACAGGGAAGACCAGTAATGCATGTAAAACATCAGTTGTGTAAAATAATGGACATGTCTATTTACCTGCTATGTATTTTGTCTTTTTGTCAAAATAATAGTTGTCAGGACTGGATAGATGGCTCAGTGGTATAAGTGTGTGCCTGAAAAGCCTAATGACTATGGTTAAATTCCTCAGTACCCACATAAAGCCAGATACACAAAGTGGCACATGAATCTGAAGTTTGTTCGCAGCGGTGGAAAGAGGCTCTGATGTCCCATTCTCTCTCTCTCTCTCCCTCTCTCTCTCTCTCTCTCTGTCTTCTTTCTGCTGCCTATCAGCTAATAAATAAGCAAAATATTTTAAAAATTAGTAGCTGCCATTTCCCATCTGGATTCTTTTTTAGAAAGTCTTTTTTGGAGGGCAAATGATTCTAGTCTTGTCATCCATAGCTGTATGATATACAGTATACAGGAAGCCATGAAGACAAGTGTGATTTGAGATAAAGTGTGTGGTTCCCCTATGTTTATACTCATTTAGCCATTTCCCATCACAAAGATGTTCTGTCAGCTTTAGTCCCAACATACAAAGAAACTGAGTTGAATTCACAATGACTGAGTATGGTATTTACAAATAATTTTATTTGTAAATTGATGTGCCATTACGATTTTGAAGAATCTGGAGTAAGTACATAGATAAATACTTCACTCAACAGATAGGTCATCTTTCCAGTGACTAATTTAGGAATCTACATATGATTCAATTCAGGAAAGTTGATAAAGTATTTCATGAGCAGGTTCTTTATTCCAATACAGATATGTTAAATACATAGGTGAAGGATTGCATCCTTCTGCTGGTGCTTCTGATATTATGTCTACAGCTGCTACAGACATCCAAAACAGACCACAGAGGAAGGCCAAGCCCAGAGAAAAACAAAGGCCTAATTTCCTACGGATCTGGTCTGCCTGATTTATAGACTTGCAAGAAGTGAAATAATCCTCTTAGGCTTCAAAGTCAAGCTTATTCACATTTGATACTTTAGTGGAATGAATATGAGTATTATATTCTCAAAGTACAGTAATAGAAATCTTTACATACATGAAATGGGATAGATCTGAAAATGTTACTTTTATGACTTACATATAGTTTAAAAACAATAAAAAGAAACAAAGCTTCATAAAACCTACTTTCTGTCAGTTCTAGAACAAAAATATCTTTAAGAGTAGCGAAGCAAGATAGCTTATTTCTGAAAATAGTGTGCAAAGTCCCCTTATCTTTTTTTTTTTTTTAATTCTGATTCTGTTTTCTGGTAAAGACTTTAAAGGTGTTCCTGTTTATCATATTATTAAGAATTTTAATGGCTGAACTCTTTGTGAAGATTTTTCATTCTATAGCAGCTGACAGAATGTTGTTAATACAGGGCCTGTGGAGATGGCTTACTCACCAAAGCTCTTGTGAACTGGAAAGACAGTAAGAAAAGAGTGAACTAGGTAAACTGGAGTCATAATTTATATATACAGCCTATGATAGGAGAAAATATGCTGCAAAAAGTACAGAGCTGTGTAGTCAAATAAATACATTTTAAATTAAGCTCTGGTGCTTAGTCATGTAACATTGCACACATAATTGCACACCTTCAAACTTTGGTTTCCTTTCCAGAATAGAGCAAAACAAGCAGCTGTTTCTATCCAAATTCCATTCTCCTACCTCTTTGCAGTAGTAGGAACTTCGATGTTTTTGGTTTAAAAATTATTGTTCAAGAACAGTGCTACTTTCTCTACACTTTGCTACAGCTGTTTGGTCCATGTTTACAGTTCTGATGTTTCCCTGAAAAGTGTGCCTTGTGCCAAGTCCAGGAAGTGTTCTCAAGGAAGAGCTTCATTCTTTCATTCTTCCTAATACCATCAGGTTCAGTGAAGATGTGACTTTTGAACCTCCAACTACCTGAAAAAATAAGGTTACTGCAGACATGGTAAAACCAACCCAGGAAGCCAGAATACAACATCCTTGCCGTGCATACTTCTGGGCTTCATTTCCAAAGAAGAGATGTAAATATCCATCTGTGATAAGACTTATTTTGCATTAACTAGCACCTGAATAGTGGTGAGTCCTATTCAAGCCTGGCAACTTATTACACAGTACACTGATGTTGGAAACTAGCATGTATACAATAAGCCCCTTAGTTTCTATTGATGGAACAACGACCATCAAAATATGATTTGTTTTCAATCAAATGCAGTTTGAAAATGAAAGCAAATAGTTAAAGAAAATTTCATACTTTAAAAAATATATCCATAGCTAGGGATGTTTCTCAGTGGTAGTAAAACTGTGTGCTTGAGGCCTAATGTTCAATGTAGATATATAGATGATAGATTATAGAGAAACAGATAGATGGATAAAAGATAGATGATAGATACATAGATGATATATGACAGATATATAGATAGATAAATGATAGATATATAGATAAATAGATACATAGATAGATAGATAGATGATAGATGACAGATAGATAGATAGATAGATAGATAGACAGATAGATAGATAATAGTTAGATATATAAATGGATGTTGGATAAATATATGAACATATAAAAGTTGTTATTGGATCCTCCCCAACACTCCAAATGTAGTAGGAAGAAGGGAGAAATACAGGAATCAGAAATGTAAATATTAAGCATGTTTGTTTTAAATTCCAATTTCCTAAATGGATTCAGTTAGGTTAGATGATATTCCCTATTTAAGTAATGCCAAATATTTTGTATTATTCAAGTAAACAGGCCATGTGGACCATGTGTGGGTGTGATCGCTACTCAGGTTGAATATTCATTTTGTTAATGTGATATTCTGGAAACTTTATAATTTTTAACTTGATTATCCTCTGTTATTTACTGTATTGCAAACAGAAAACACCTAATTTGGTTATAAATGCATGCTTATCTCTTTTTATTTTCTATACATATATACCCTAAACAAAAAAATATGCATTTATAATTTACTGCTAATATAGATAGATAGATAGATAGATAGATAGATAGATAGATAGATTATAGGTAGATAGATGATAAATGGATGTTGGATAAACAGATCAACATTTGGCCCCTGACATTGAGGCCTCCCACAAGATATCATAAAACAATAACATTAAATCAGTTAACGTCATTAGTCAACTATAACACAATGGAGCAAATTAAAATATTTCTATTCTGATCTTTCTCTTTGAATCAAACTTTTTGTTAGCATTGGCCAGCTTATTTGACTGGGTATTTTCAATGTCAAATGATTGTACATGTTCTTTAAAGTGATAATGGGTAGTATGATGTGGTGTGCTAATGTTATTAACATTTTGATATGTTCTGGTATTACTATTTAGTACTTACTGTGTCTTATTCTGCCAAAGTATTTTAACTTAGACGTGTATACTAAATAGTCATGCGAAACAAACACATATCATATGTAATAATCTCTTTAATGAATGACTGACTCAACTTATCATGATGCAAATACTAATGCAATGACTTTCAGTTTGAAAAGGTGTGAAATATCAAGGTTGATTTTATTAATTGAAAGGAACAAATAACAGTTAATCATCTTTTATGTACAGACTCACTCTTCAAGAAATCATTTGAAAAGTGAATGGGAAATTTTATTTAATTGTCTGAATTTTATACGTATTAGAAGAATTTCACCAAAATGTTCCAATATCAAAAACCTATAGTGGAATAAAAGGAAAGAAGTTGTGATGTAACTCATTAGTAAGCATCATTAAATCAAAGATGTACAATATTCACTAAATTTGTTTCAAACATGTTAAAGAATGTTGAACATTATATAGCAGCTGGATTTATTAAAATGAAGAAATATTGTAATTCACAAAATCACCATCATAAATATAAAGGACAATTCACAGACTTGAAGGAAATATTTGAAAATTATACCTCTGACAAAGAAGCTATTTGTAAAATATATATGTATCATGTTTATAAAACATATAAAATGTATAAATAACTTTTGAAAATCAATATTAATAATTGCACAAAATTCAAATAGAAAAGTAAAGATAATGGGCAGAATTTTTTTCCAAATAATCTATAACAATGGAAACAAGCACAAGAAAAGATGGTTGGCATCAGTAACTTCAGGAAAACCTAAGTCAGACCTTCATACCCATAAGAATGGCTATCTCCAGAATGCAAGTACTGTGTGACAGAAAAGAATACACAGTTTCACAGGTTAGAGAGATGGATTAGTGGTTAAAACATTTATGTGTGAAGCCTAAGAACCCAGGTTCAATTCCCCAGTATCCATGTAAGCCAGATGCACATGGTGGCACATGCATCTGTAGTTTGTTTGCAGTGGCTAGAGGCCCTGGTGCCCATTCTCTCCCCAAATGCCTCTTTTTTTTCTCTCTCAAATGAATAAAATAAATCTTTATAAGAATACACAGTTTTGAATTTATTGTTGAGAATAATTGGTGGCTTGGTTTAAATTCAGGAAAACTGTTCAAATTGTTAATAAAATTCCTTATATCATGTCATTTAAATATCTCATGTCATATATATAAATATATCATATATCCCACAAGCTTACCTGATATATTAATGGCATTCATAGATCAATCTCATCCCATGCTTAAGCAATCTGAGATGAGAAAACCAGCACAGCTTGCCCCTATCTTGACATGAATGATATAAAAAGAATTAGTATGGTGTTAACACTTTTTTTTTTGAAAATTGAGACTGTGCATACTTGGACAGGTTCGGTAAGGAAGTAAAGGTAATTTCTTTTTTTAAATAAATGTTCTGTCTTTTAATTTTAATACATGCTTATATGTAAGAAATTATCAGCTGTGTCTTTAAATGATCAGATTGAGATATTGGTGAATTCATTCTTTTTATCAATGAGTCTTTTTGTCTGGTTCTTGATTATAAATCCATGGCTTAGGGCTAAAAATGAAACAATAACCACTGAGTCATCTTGACAAGTAGAAATGCAACATGGTAATTTACAGTGGTCTTTCTTACAGAAAATTCTTTCCAGAATTGTCCATTCATCAGTTGTAATTATTGAGTATTAAGTTTCATAAGGAAAACCAAATTACTTTGAAACACTGGTTTTTTTTTTTTCAATTTTTTTCAACATGCATGCAGAAAATAACTGGAATTTTCACTAACTACAACCCTTCTTAAGTAGATTAGTTAGGGACATATTCAGTATGTAAACAGCACATGTTGGTACCATCCTTACCATCACCCCTGCCCTCCCTCTGAAGGGACCCTCCTTGTTGAGGATGCCAGTTATTACCATGGGGATTATGGGTCCTTCATTGTGTGGCAGCCACCAGTTATGAGGAAGAGGCAATGTCTCTGTGCATGGTGTCCAAACTTGTGGCTCTAACAATCTTTCTACCTCCTCTTCTGCATATTTCCCTGAGCCCTGTTGGGTTCATTTTAGGTCTACTTCAGTGATGGGCTTTTGGAAGCCTCTGTGTACCTGGATCTCTGATTTGGTAGGAGTGGAATGTCCTCTGTGTCAATATCCTTCACCCTTGTGCTGATATCAAATTCACTAAAAAAGCAGAACTCTTTCTCATTTCCCTAAATACTCTAGGGTTTCAGCTGGGGCCCTAGTGAAGTGTGGTGGTCTGATTCTCTCCTCAGGTTCTGCGTCCATCTGAGAAGATTCTTCAATGGACAGCAAAGTCAGCACCAGATAAAAGGGATAACAATTGTTAGTTTAGTGAGAATTTAATAGGGGCAGGTCCTCTTGTAACCAAAGATTGGTGGGAGGTTGTTATTGGAGAGTGAACTCATTATATGGATTTGATTCTGACTTTTTTCCCAGTTCCAGCTATGGGTTCCTTTCCACTGAGTAGATCTGGTCACCAGTCTAAGATCAGTTGCTTGCCCACCATGGCTTTGTTCCACTATTACACTCAGGTGACCATCATGTCAGGTTGTTTGCTGCTAAATAAATTAGGCCTTGAGTTGCTCAGAGAGATGTTGGCCATTTTCCACTAGTAGCTCATGTAGCACCTTCTGGCACTAGATGAACTAACTGTCTGGGGATTGGATCTCTTCCAGATTCCAGCCAGGTCTTTCCATGTTCCATACCAACAGCAAATGGTGTCTTTAGCAGTAAGGTCTTATAATTAACCATTGGGGTGGGAGGTAATCAAGTTCTCTGACAAAAGTCTGTCTTCTTTTGGGAAAGCTTGTAGGTCTCTCTGATTAACAGCTCACTGTGGATGTTGACTGAATCCTGATACAGGGGGTTACAGGCCAGCACCAAGGGAAAAGAAGAAAGAAAAAGATACATATTATAAAAGAGAAAGAAAGAAAGAAATGAAAGGAGAGAGAGAATAAAAACAGGAGAAAATTAAGATTAGGCATCATCTTACTCTCTCCAGGGCCCTTTGATTCAGGTGTTCCCTCTAAGGTCCTGATGAGGGTTCAACCTTTTCGTCTGTCCCCCAGGATATAGGATTTTATGGTACCATTTCATTCGGGTCCAGTTTTGTGTCCCTCCCCCCTTAACTTCCCCCCCAGACCTCCCTCCCTATTGTCTTGTTCTCAAGATGCCTATTAGGTATGTCAGCATTTCAAGCTGATCAAGGTTAGGAGCCACAGATGAGTGAAAACATGCAATGATTGTCTTTCTGTGATTGGGTGAGTTTGCTGAGAATGATCTGTTCCAAATTTGACCATATTTATACAAATTTCACCATGTCATTTTTTTTCTAACTGCTGAGTAGAATTCTATCATGTAGATATACCATATCTTGCTAATCCATTAGTTCAGTGATGGACATCTGGGTTGATTTCAGTACTTAGCTGTTATGAATTGAACAGCTACAAACATAGTTGAGCAAATATCTCTGAACTGAGGCTTGGAGCTTTTAGGGTAAATGCCCAGTAACAGGATAGCTGGGTCTCTTGGTCACTCTATAATCAACCATTTAGGAGCCTCCATATCGTTTTCCATAGTGGTTGTACCAGCTTACATTCCCAACAACAGTGAATGAGGGTTCCTAATTCTCTACATCCTCACCAGCATTTATTTTTATTTGATTTTTTTAATGTTTGCTATCCTTACTGGGGTAAGGTGGAGTCTCATAGTTGTTTTAATATGCATTTCCTGATGGTTAGGGATGTTGAACATTTTCTTATGTGTATGTGTGACATTAGTATTTCTTCCTTTTCTGAGAAGTCCCTAAGCAGTTCTCTGCTCCAGTTTGTGAGTGGATTGTTTGATTTTTTTTTTTTTTTTTTACTGTTTAGGTTTTGAAGTTATTATAGATTCTAGAAATTATGCCTCTGTCCTTTGTATATCTGGTAAAAATGTTCTCCCATTCTGTGGGTAGTGTACTGGCTCTGCTTAGGGTATTTTTATCTGTTAAAAAACTCTTCAGCTTCCTGAGATCCCAATGGTTGATTTATTGTTTAAGTTCCTGAGCTACTAGAGTTTTATTAAGGAAGTATTTTCCCACTCCTCTATTGTGGAAAGTTTGTCATATTTTTCCTTTTAATAGTAGCAGAGTTTCTAGTCTTATATTGAGGTATTTGATTCATTTGGACTGGATTTTTGTGCATGGTGAGATGTGTGGGTCTAGCTTCATTTTCCTGCATATGGTTATCCAGTTCATCCAGCACCATTTCTTGAAGATGCTATCTTTTTTTCCAGACTACATTGTTAGGGCCTTTGTTGAAGATCAAGTAGCTATAGTTACTTGACCTAAATTATGGACACTTTATTCTGTTCCATTGATATATAATCCTGTTTCTATGCTAGTACCATGCTGTTTTTCATATTATGGCCTTGTAATATAGTTTTAGATCAGATATGGTGATGTCTCCAGATGTGTTTCTTTTGCTGAGGATATGATTGGATTGGATATGTGAGGCCTGCTCCATATGAATTTTTCTATCTCCATGAAGAAAATTGCTGGGATTTTTATTGGAATTGCATTAAATCTCTATATTGCTCTTGGTAAGATTGCCATTTACACAATGATAATTCTGCCTATCCA
Source organism: Dipus sagitta (assembly GCA_036346955.1). Lineage (NCBI taxonomy): Eukaryota > Metazoa > Chordata > Mammalia > Rodentia > Dipodidae > Dipus > Dipus sagitta. Next base: position 80,354,766 of record CM070783.1, on the reverse strand, counting down.
GGAGCATGGGAGGTCTTTTCATTTACTCAAGTCCTCCTCAACTTCTTTCTTGAGTGTTTTTAAATTTTCATTAAATAAGTCATTCACAGCCTTGGTTAGTGTTATTCTAAGGTATTTTGTTGTTGTTGCTATTTAAAATGAGACAATGTCACTGATTTTTTTTTCTCTGTATCTTTGTACTTTGCATATAGAAAGGCTACAGATTTTTGCACATTGATTTTGTACCTGCTACTTGCTAAAAGAATTAATCATCTTTAAGAGTTTTGAGATAGAGATTCTCAGCTCACTTATGTATAGAATCATGTCACCTATGAACAGGGCTAACTTAACTTCTTCCTTTCCAATTTCTATCCCTTTTATTTCTTTTTCCTATCATATTGATTGGAGTAGGACTTCTAATACTATGTTGAAGAGCAGAGATGAGAGTGGGACCCCTGTCTTGTTCCTGTTCTCAGTGGGAATTCCTTAATTCTCTCCTCATTAAATGTTATTTGGGCTTTAGATGCTTTATATATAGCCTTTATTATGTTGAGATATTAACCATCCATGCCCATTCTTTCCAGTGTTTGGGTCATGAAGTGATGCTGTATTTTGTAGAAGTCCTTTTTTGCATCTATTGAAATGATCATGTGGTTTTTGTATTTAAGCTTATTTATGTCGTATGTTACACTGACAGATTTCTGTATGTTAAACCTTCCCTGCATCCCTGGAATGAAGCCTACTTGATCAAGGTGGATATTGCTTTTGATGTGTTGTTGAATGTATCCACTCTTAACTCAAAGTCTTATTTTGGAAATTGAATCAGTATTTTTATTGTATGCTACAGTTATAGTACTACATTTACAATATTTATAACTTTGAAACTAATATTTTATATACTATTAATTCTGAGTTATCTGATCACCATATTGTATTTAGTACAAATGAATAGTTATTTTTTTGTTTCACCAGTATTTATTACAATATTATGGCTTCAGTGTATTGCTTCCCTCTTTTAATTGAAGGAATAAATGACTTGCTTCCAGAACTGTTTTCAGCCTCAACATTGAGATGTTTTCTTAAAACAACAACATAAGTCTTCATACTCATGGTGATATGTTGAAGAAAGGCATCAAAACTAATTTAAGAAGTCAAGTATTTTTTTTTTTCAAGGTTCCAACAGAAAGTAGCTTTGTTCTTTCATTTCCTGGTGCCAGCAGAATTCTCTTCTCAAACAACACAACAGGAGGTCCTATTATATGGACTTTTTTTCTTTTAGAGCCATGCCCCAGGCATTGGATAATTGCTCATAACATAAAGATCTGCATTATGAATACCATAAAATCTTTTGTATAACGTTTTACAAATTATATTTTACACTGTATTATCTTTGAGCACCCTACAGATATTTTTTTTCAAAACATTTACCTCCCCTTATATTTTCAGGGATCTAAAGAGCATAAAGGCATCTCTGTTGGATTTCCACTATACAATTCTCATTTAAAATATTTTCTATTCCTTGTTTTGATTTATTTCAAGTCACCTATGCATCAAATGACAAGCCAGTTGGCTGCTGACCTTTAAAACATTCTCAGAGCTTTAAGAGAACACCATAGGGAACCTGTTCAAGATGTTGCTCATTTTATAATACCATTGCAGCACTTCTCCCTTGGAAACAAATTGTAAGGCTGTGTGCATTTCAGTAGTATCATCTAAATAGTACATGAATTCTTTTAAAATATATTGCTTGATTTATGTTTCTTGCTTCTTTTTATGTTAAGGCATTGTTAATTAACTTTTATACACTTAAGATATAATTTAAAAATCTGAAATAAAAATTGATGGACTTCCTTTTCTTTTTAACTACCCATGCACCAAAACCAAAGCTTTGTTCTTGTTGAGCACTGAGCTAAGTTCCAAATTTTGATTCTTACAACTTTTACAAATTTTCTGTATAGGAACTGAAATGATATCTGCAAAGGTCAAGAAAGAGCATTGATGAACCACTCTTATACCTAAAAATATTCAGAAATTCTGAAATTAAACCAAATATTAAAGAGAAAACTGCAAATTATCACTACAACAGAAACAATTGTCTACAAGAAAGAAGATTGATGCTCATTACTTGTGGGACTGTTTGGATCCTACTACCTAATTCTGTAGCTGTGTAAAGTGAGAAAATCTCAAAAACAACAGGAGGAATGACCTCCTTTGAACTTCACTAAACACATCTCCCATAGTCATTATTACAACTAAATTTCAGTTCTTTGCACAAAATTCTATTGTGAATTGGTGTTTATATATTTTAGACTTGGCTTAGAGATTAGCCTGATGTGGCAATCCATGCCTCCAAGGTTTAAAGAGCAGCAGAGCATTGCTGAAACAAGAGCCATGTACCAATGATGTGCCGAAGGGAGTGGTCTGATTTCAGATTGGGCATCAAGTGCATACCGAAATACTCACAAGGCAATCTTGGACTAAAGATGTTGCTTAGCGGTTAAGGTGCTTGCCTTAGAAGACTAAGGACTTGGCCTTGAGTCTGCAGTACCCATGTAAGCCAGATGCACATGGTAGCACATGTACCTGCAGTTCTTTCCCAGTGGCTGGTCTGTAGTGTGCCCATTCTCTCTCTCCCTCCCTCTCTGTCTCAAAGTAAATACAATTTTAAAACAGTAAAAGACAATCCTGACTACAGGGGATTTTTAAAATCTCTCACATATGTCTATAGATTTGGAAGTATGGGAGTATGGACAATGCTTTGTACGTGCACATGAAAGACTAACCACCCTCTGCCAACACTTTCATGTGATATTGTGTCAGGGTCTCTTGTCTCTGGAATTGAATGCCAGACGTTTGGACACCTTTATTCAGCAATGCTCTATTGCTCTTCAAACCTTGAAGGCAGGGATCCAGCATTAGGTGGGTGACTATGAAATTGAACTTGGACAGGCAGGCAAGTTTTGCAAACAGCAAACAGTCTTTAGCCAATGCACCTTCTTTCTAGATGACATGTGCTTAAATTCCAGAGTCTTAATTTTGTAAAAAGACCCTCTAAGAAAGGATTAAAATACATCAGCAAGCCATTTAAAAAGTCTCAATGAATATCGTCTAGCCAGGAAATTATACTGGTTGAGCACAATTCCATTTTTAAAAGGTTAAAAAATAGACTCTTAAAATACCAGAGAATTCCATCACTCCACACTAAAAATTGTAGTAAAGTTACATAATAATATTCTGTAAGTCAGTAAGCAGCAATAAAGAAAAATAAACTAGTAACAACAATCATGAAATCCTGAAAGCTTCAGGAGCCCTTGGATATCTCATGTGTGGCTTATAATTGTTTATGTGTATTACCTGAAATATTCTATTTTAATTCCTAAGTAAAGCATTGCACATATTCTAAAAATCAACTAATAATCTGGAGCCATACAAAAGAAACAATAAACCATGGCAAGAGCTCAGAAGTTAAAACAAGCCAACTGACAGAAAAGGTCCTTCAAGGGCTGCTGGCCGCAGACAAAAACTATAAATCAGCAACAAATGATAGGAATTTAAAATAAAGATATTTTTTTTACCTAAAGAACTAAATGTAGGTATGTTATGAAATTCAGAATGGAAAACATAAATTATGAAAGAAACAACAGAGAAAATACAGTTTGAGGAACTAAATAGAATAAAGAAAAATTAACAAAACAGCAGAGATGCTGATTTCAGCCCGTGGTGTTCATAGCTAGCTCACTGCACCCATGTTTTCTCCATTGCCCATGAGTTGAGATTCTATTGATAGAGAGAAGTAAAATGTCCATCATATTATTTAGTTTTACAATCCTTATTGTGATTTTGTAGAATATCAGAAATAATTTTCATATTCAAATATCTGACCACTTTGAGTAGTATTTTATTCAAAGTCATATGTAACATATTACATAATTAAGAATATAAAAATGAAGCCTTCAAATTATTTGGTCCCACAAAGCACTGTTCAACAAAGATTTTTATGCCTAAAAAACAAAAGGCATGCTGAGTTTGAGTCCATTTATTTAAAACATGCATCAAATGAAACTGAAATGGTTTTGTAAATTGGTTTCTCAAGTTGAATGCATTCAAGTAAGTTATATCTGTCACAAAGGGAAAGATAGTAATTTCCCACATACATTTTAGGACTGAAAATTTTCCTGTAAGAATCAATATTGTTAGATTTTATAAACTTTTTATTTTATCGTATAAGCAATATTTTCAGTAAATGGTTTTGAGTTCTTAATCTCTTAAATCGAAGAGGGAATCTTCAAGTTCATTGCTTTAATGCAATACAGATACTGGTTTGTATGAAATACAATAATTGTATGTATAAAATCATTTGCATAATTGTATTAAAGTATAAAAACTCACATTGCTAAAAAAATCCACTTCAACAGTATATTTTCCTTTTACATGCTCATTGTAACTGAGAGGAATAATCAAACTATATACTATACACCCATACTGCTCTACCTTCTTCTGCTAACAGAAGTTGTTATGTTGACCTCTCTCTATTACAGCATTTTCCTTCCCTCTCTCACCATTTTATCCTCTATAGGAATTGCCTGTTTATACTCAAAACCTTCACCCAAAGCTGAAAATGTTCTCAATGTATTGAATCAATAATAGTCCTCATGTCCTTTCTTTTTCTCTTTCAGTCCTCATCACTTATATTTAACCATCAACAGAGTAAGTATTTTTTTTTTCTGTCCCTAACATTGCTTTGGGTATTAGTTTAAATACTAATATTTTCTTCAATGTGAATATGAAGAAAATGTTGTGTATTTATCTCTTCTTCCATCTTACACTCTCATCTGGGACCCTCTAAATGAAGCAAAGTTGAAAAATTTTGTGGTGTATGGTGTTGCTCAAGTAAGACCACTGATTTTCAGAATATTGGGTAAGGGCCAATGCACCAGGGCTACATCCTAGAGGTCAGGATCTCTGAGTGCAGCCTCAAACTGCTCAGAGTGTTAGCTTTTATTGGAGAGAACTACAAGATGTTCATTAAAAAAAAAAAAAAAAAACAGAATGGAAGTTAAACCACAAAGTTACACAAAATTACTGTTAAACAAGGGGGTTATTACAAAAAAGTCACAAGGTGTTCATTACATAGGTCACTTAGGCAGAACTGAGGCAAGAAACATTCTATGCTATGCAATCCTAAAGGTATTTAGAAACAAAGAGGTATAGGAAGGTCATGGTACATTGCACAGAGGGGTCATCCCATTCCTTAGATAACATAAAACATCTGCATTTTGCAATAAGGCCTGTAGTAATGATTCCTGAAACTCCTCCTTTATCTGTCAGGAAGATCAACTTGGTTAGTGACCTCCAATACGTGCCTAAAGGCAAGGGCTGCACAGGAGGATGTTTAACCAGTCTATTGTGTCCCTTTACATTCCATTTTCCATTTCCCCCCTGATATGACAGTGCCTAAGGTGTTTTCATCTAAGCGGGTGTATTGCATTTACAATACCATGAGTTAAACAGAACTTTTTCTACATGTCTAACATATTCGATCAAAGTGTTTATGAGGTAAGCTCCTACACTGAGGCCTAAGGATAATCACAGTAGAGGGGCAGCAACCACAGAAAGAAGAGTAGGTAACCACGGGGACCAGTTAAGCATGGACTGGAACCAGCTACCAGTTACTTGTCTTTGAAGTTTTTTGTTTGTTTTGTTTTGTTCTTTAAGGTTTTCTCTGACTTGGGATAAGGTATTTCAAATTATTCTCAACTGATTGGCATAAAAGCAACAAGTTTTACCTAAAGCCATACACAGGCCCCTAGTTTCATAAAACGTTAAGTCTAATCCTCTTGTATTTTGTCCCCTCCACTTTCACAGCAGTTGGAGTGGTTAGGACGACCTGGTGGAAGCCCTCCCAGTGGGGGCCCAACTTGATCTAAACTCTGTCGCCAGGGCTGAAAGGGATGGGGGCAAACAGGGTGTGTCTGAAAATCAGCCTTGAATGCCAGAACAATGTACTCCTGGACTCTTTGTAAGGCTTGGATAGAACCAAGAAGCCTTTCATTAGTAAAGTCAGTTATCTGTTTAAGACCCATGCAGGGCAGGATGGGGTGGGGAGGCTTCCATATATAAATTTAAATGGAGTAATTCCTTTTACATAAGGGGTACACCTGGCCCTTAACACAGTGAAGGAAAGGAGTCTGACTCATCCTTCATCAGTCTCTAGAGTTAATTTTGCTTTAAAAAAAAAAAAGTCTCCTTGGGGCTGGAGGAGAGATGGCTTAGCAGTTAAGGCGCTTGCCTGTAAAGCCAAAGGACCCAGGTTCAACTCCCCAGGACTCATGTAAGCCAGATGCTCAAGGGACCACATATATCTGGAGTTAGTTTGCAGTGGCTGGAGGCCCTGTCTTGCCTGTTCTCTCTCGCTCTCTCTCTCTCTCTCTCTTTCTCTCCTTGCCTATTTCTCTATCTCACTCTCTCAAATAAATAAATAAAACTAAAAATATTTTTTCTTAAAAAAGTCTCCTTTAGGGTCCGATTCACTCTTTTTTACCTATCCTGAACTTTGGGGATGATAGGTACAATCTACATTCCAATTAATCCTCAATGTCTTGGTCAATTCCCTAATGACTTTTGACACAAAGGCAGGCCCATTATGTTATTGTGTCCTGAGGGGCAACCCATAGCAGGGAATTATCTTCTCTAACAATTTCTTAGTCACTATTTGGGCTGTCTCAGACTTGGTTAGGAGAGTTTTCACCCATCCTGAAAAGGTATTAACATAAACAAGTTAATATCTATATCCATACTGACATGGCTTTACCTCAACTTCCCAATATCTACCTGGCTCTGTTCCCCACTCTCTTGCTTCCATTGGTGGTACTTTACCAGAGGAGGCATTTGTCTGTTGGCAGGCCTGACAGCAGGTGGTGGTGTCCTTGATGATTAAGTCCATACCTTAAGTCCACTCCTCATTACTTCGGATAACTTGTTGCTTCCTAAGTGGGTTCCTTCATGTAGTTTTTCAGCCAGTCTCCATCCTAGGGCTTGGGGTAGCAACAGCCATCCATTCTCCCATTGATACTATCTTTGTGGCTCCTTCCTTTATCAAATGAGAGGTGAGCTGTAGGTCCTGTTCTGTGTATTTTGGTCTCTCAGGAAGAGTGGGTGCTAGGAAGGTGACCAGACCATCTGACAGATGCTCAGAGGCAGCACTCTTTGTTGCTAGGTCTGCCAGTCTGTTTCCTCTTGATTCTGTGGTCTCCCCTTTCTGATGAACCAGACAATGGATGATAGATCCAGAATTTCATTTTTATTTTTAATGTCTTTACCTTCTGCTCTTAAGAGCCCTCACTCCTGGTAGATGGCCCCATGTACATGCATCATGGCAAAGGCATAATGGCTGCCTGTGTAGATATTCACTGTCTTGTCTTTTCCCAATATTAGAACCACCTTGGTCAGTGCTATCAGTTTAGTTTTCTGAGCTGCTGTACCCTGAGGCAGGATCTCAGCCCACAGGATTTCTTCTGTAGTCTCCACAGCTGCCCCTGCATACCTGATCTCATCCAGGACAAAGCTGCTGCCATCAGTATACATAATGAGATCAGGGTCTGGCCTGGCCACATCTGTCAGGTCTGGGTAGAGTGCTTGAAAGGTGGAGGTGATCTCTAGGCAGTCATGAAGAAGAGCTGAAGCTTCATCAGTATCTGGCAGCAGGGAGGCTGGGTTCAAAGTCTCAGTCTGGCAAAATTTTATCCTTAGCTGATCTAAGAGCAAGGCCTGATAGTGGGTCATGTGGGGGGTGGGGGTGGGGAGGGCCTTTTTAGAAGTCTCTATCACATGTGGGGCTGTAATCGTAAAGTCTGCCACTACTGGGTCTTGCTTCTTAGACAAGTAGGTCACTAACCAATGTCATGCATGCCCCTGGCTCTCCCCTTTTTTCATCTATGTACAAGTGGAAAGGTTTGGTTAGGTCTGGGAGCTCCAGGGCCTGGGCTGATGTCAGGGCTGACTTTCGTTCTTGAGATGTCTGTTCCTCATTTTCAGTTCAGTTAAAATCAGTTTTTTCTTTCTTTCTCCCCTCCCCCCCCCCTTGTGGCCTCATACAGAGGCTTGGCTAATTCATCAAACCTTGGGGTTCAAATTCTGCAATACTCCACAGCTCTGAGGAATTCTCAGATTTGTCGCTTAGTCTGAAGCGTGTTCTTCAGTTAGGCTCACAGTCAGTTTACCTCATTTATTTTAATATCCTTTATTGCAGTTTACTGTTCTGTGATGTGTTTTTACATATTTACATATTTCTGTCTACACACAAACATAATAACTGCACAAGGAAAAGAAGATATTGTTTTCTTAATTAGTTTTCCATGAACTAAAAGAACACCTAAGTTCCAGTGATGTACAATTTCTTATTTATTGAATTAGTGATTGGAAAATGTCCTAGCAGATGGATGGCAAGCATCAGCATTCCACAGATTGGGACACTTTTCACTTGTTTCCCAGTACCAGATATGGTTTCCTTTCCATGGAGTAGATCTGCTAGCCAATCCAAAAGTAGTTGGTTACCCACCATGGCTGTGTGCCACTATTTCACTTGTGTGAGCATCACGTCAGGTTGTTTGTTTCTAAGTTGCTTACACTTTGTGTTGCTTGGACAGATATTTGCCACTTTCCCCTGGTAGCTTTTAGGAATCTTAATTGTAGGAAAGGAGAACTCTTTCCAGGGAGAGACTGAGGTTGAGTTTAAGGAAAAACAGATCTAGGGAACTCCTTTCTGTGGGGGGGGGGGGTAACATGTTGAATTTAAGGAGACACAGATCTAGGGAACTCCTTTAGGCATCAAAAGATAAGGAGAAGCCATACACTTCTCTGAACTCTAGCAAAGTCAAGAATGCAAGGACAGGCTCAATGACATCCTTATTTTTACTTTTGAGAGGTCCTGTTACCTTTAAATTACCTCAACACCTCCCTGCACCAACAAATAATCCTAATTGCTTTTAGGGAATTGTGATGGTGACCAAACTGACTAAGTATGGTTCCTCCTGCCCAACAAATCAACATCCCAATGCCACACATGTGACAACTCAGATAACAGGATGCCTTCATTGGATTGCTCTGGAACTATATTACCTACGATTTCATAGTATACTATTTCTATCTCCTCTGTTGTGAAAATAATGCACATTTTACTCAACTTTGATTTATTGTACCAAAGTTTTAAATGGTAGGCCCCCAAATTTTTCACTAGATAAGCTCTGTTTTTCTTTGTTAAAATTTATTTGGGATTGATGCATGATTTGGGGGTTCAGGACGGATCTACCAAACTCATGAACCAAAATTTTGGATCCTTATCCTATTTGAACAATGAATGGATAAAAGGCAACCTATCAATTATTGAGTTTATTTGAGGAGAAATCACAAATAATGGAATTATGCAGTTCATTTAAGGGAAATTAGAAACTAAGAAAAGTCTGAACCAGAGTCATAAACACATGGAAGATATGATCTAGGAGCTTATGTAGAGAGATTTTGACAAAACATGCACTTGTGTGGAAGGCACAGCACAGTTCATGAGGCTCGTTTAAGAGACATCGAGGTCTAGGAAGATGTTGAATCAAAATCAAAACATGTGGAAGATAAGTATCTAAGAGCTTATGTAGGCAGTGTTAGAAGAAACATATGCTCATGTGGGAGGCTCAGCATTTGCCTGCAGTCTCCCTATGGAAGAAAGTTAAGAGAACAAGTGGTGATGGCTTAAGTAAGAATAGCACTGGGAAAGTACCAAAGCACAGGCCAGTAAATGCAGATGAGAAATGGATAGTAACCCATTGTTACCCTGCATTTTATGTATGTATGTATGTATGTATGTATGTATGTATGTATGTATGTATTTTATTTATTTATGAGAGAGAGAGAGAGAGAGTGAGTGCACCAGAGCCTCTAGCCACTGCAAACAAACTCCAGACACATGTGTCACCTTATGCATCTGGCTTACATGGGTACTGAGGAATTGAATGTGGGTCCTTAGGTTTCACAGGCAAGTGCCTTAACCACTAAGCCTTCTCTGCTGCACAACCTGGGGTTTTGACATAGTACACAGGTTGCAAGCCCAGAGGTTAGAGGAAATACCCATGTAGTAGATCTAGAATGTAGAGGAAATATACACGTGGTTGAGTCAGAAATTAGAGAAAAATCATACATGTAAATAAATGAGAAGTTACCCCAAAGTGTAAGGCAGATAGAGGGAAAGAGAAAACTACCCAGGCCATGAAACAATGGTCTCTTCTACCTGGCCAGGCCTGATAGAGGAGAGCCAGACTTATGTGTGTTCAGAGATCACAGGCAGAGAGAAGAGGGAACAGCAGGAACAAGTCTTTATAAATGGATTCTTTCCTCAGGCTCAGGTATATAAGGGGAATGCTGGACTGGTTTGTAAATTCAAGGGGCCATCCCCAAAGGCCAGCTCACCTTAGAAAGCATTCTAGACTGTGGAGGCAGCAGGGGGTACTGCAGCGGCTGCAAATAAAAGTGGATGAGACAGGAATTCCATTCCTGCCAAAGCACAGTGGAATTTTCTGGTTTCCTCTTTGGGATGCTGCACTCTTGCTGAAACTGCCTAGAAGAAACTAGCTTTCTGTTGTTTCTTCTTCAGGATAATATTTTGGCTTTGAAAATTTAAGTTTGAGGCCTTTGGGTAATGATAGGATTTTCCTGGCATCTAAATGTATATGTCTGTAACAAGAATACTTATATTTAAGGTACACATGTTGTGGATAATAATTGTGATGAATTTGGTAACAATTAAAAATTATATATATGTACTGTATTTAAGGACTTTAGATAATGGAGTTACTAATATTATATTTTGTTTATGAGACAGAGTTGGTATAGGAATCATTGGATTATAAAAATTAAATTGTTAGATCATTCCTTGCATACTTTGCTTAATCAGTAAATGAGCCTTTTAAAATACTGATGACAGTATTGAATAATTTTTTTCTCACCCCCACCAAATTTCTATACTTATATGTGCTAATATAATCTAATTCTTCAAATGTCCACAATGAGAGAACAGAAATGGCCTGCATAAGTAAGAATATCGTTTATAGATCATAATGTTTCAATGTTTCTTAAATGCAGTAAAGGAAATTAAGAATTTATTTTACATATCCTCAGATTCAAAGAGGAATTTAAAAAAATGAAATAAATTGAGCAAAGCTAACATTAATATAAATAAGAAAAAAATATACATCATATTGAACATAATTTTCAGTTAGATGGACAAATCTTAGTTTTCACATGCTTAAATTTAATTTGGGGAAAATAATTAAAATTTTATGCATTTTCTCACTGTTGATTCTTTCATGGAATATATTGCTTGAAACAATAAAGTTCCAATCAGCCTATTTTTGTCAATAGTAACATATAAAATGTACCTCAGAAAATGGTTGAAAATAAGATATTTATTTGCATTTCCTAAATTTCTATTTGACACCTAAGTTGAGAGCCTAGCTTGATAATACTCCATTTATTGTATATATTGTGTATACAATATGTATAATGTAGTTATTTTTTCCCTAAAAAGCCAATATACTTTTCTATCATTACAAATAATGTACAATCATTACAGTATATATGATAAGTATATTAAATTTTGCTTTGACATTTCCTAAAACAGTGTCACAATACTGCAGATTCCATACCTGTGAAATTGGCTTGATGACAGAGCATAATGCATAATCACTAGTGAATAAGTCAACTACTGTGATATATCTCTTACAACAGTGGTAGACATATCATATCATTGATTATAGTTATAGGCATGTCATTAACAACTAATAAAATTATTTTAATTACTAATAGAATCTATATGAATGATTGAAAATTAAACATGAGTAATAACAGTGAAAATGACAAACAATCCCACTATGATATCAATGGTATTTCCTGATATATCTAAGTTAAATTTAGTAAACTTAATAGGCCTACAAATTTCACTACTGTAGGCAGACAAAATATGATATTGAAAACAACTTATCCTAAATTACACAATACGTACACTCTTAGAAATCAAGAGGAATGTGTTCATGTTCCTGTGATCCATGTATTCAATTAGTTCAACTACCCTAAGATAAAATAGATGTAAACAAAAGATTAGTGAACAAGATCTGTAGAGATGACTCATTGGTTGAAGGTCCTTGGTTGCAAAACCTGATGGCCCAAGTTTAATTCCCCAGTATTCCTGAAAAGCCAGATGTAAAGAGGTCCATGTGTCTGGAGTTCCTTTGGTGTGGCAAGAGGCCATGGTGTCCCCTCTCTCTATCTCTATCTCTCTCTCTCTTTCTCCTTTCAAATAAATAAAAAAATTAAAATATTAGTGAACAGAAAGAAAGAGGAAAGCTATGTGATATGATATAAGAAAAAGCAGTGAATATATAAAGACAAAGACATATGATAAAAGAATATAGTGAGATGAGTCTTATAGGCTACATATACTTTTCCTGGTTGGATAGTAGAGGAAGTTGTATGCCTACAATGAGAAACATTCTGTGGAATGTAGGAGCAAGTATGATGAATACTAAAGTAAAAAGTGAAAAATAAATAATCTGAGAATATGGCAACCCATTACCAGAGCAGCTAAGACAACTATTTAGGGACTATGGTACCAATACATTGTGAAGCATGCAAAAATTCACAGAGATATATTACAAAGATATCTCAAATTAACAAGGTTACAAATATTTTCTATGGTATAATAAGGTGTCTAAGATTCATAAGAAGCAAGAATGGGCTGCGAAGATGTCCACACGGTTTAAGGCACTCATTTGCAAAACCTAAAGGCTGGGTCTCATTTTCCAAGCCACCCATGTAAACCAGTTGCAAGTCAGTGGCACAAGCTTCTGGTGTTCATATGCAGTGGAAAGAGGTCCTGGTGCTCACCCATACATGTGCAAAACAATGATAATATTTTAAAGCATTAATGAGGAGAGAAGGCAAAGAAACATTTCCAGCAAGTGACCACAAGTCTTCCGTCAGCAATATAAAAACAGAATATTAGACCAAGTTTAGTAAGATTTTATAGCAATGCTGTGTGGGGCTTATTAGAAAGAGTCATTATCACCTCTGAGACTCCTAAGACAAAATTCTGTTCTGCTATGTCTTAGGCTTTGTTAATATTCCTATTGAAAATAGATGATAGAGTAAGTAAGATTTAGTAGAAAAATATTGAATTAGATTTTGGATATTTTGAGCCTCAAATTATGAGAAAATTGAACTATGGAACCACTAATACCAAGGAAGAAAGAAGTGTTGAAGCCTAAGGGAAAAATAAGAAGAAAGAGTGGAGATTTTTACATAAAATATCTACCATGTACACACAAAGAGCAATAGTAGTTGAGGTTAATAAAATGTCATCATATTCCTTTTTAGCGTGAACTGTTAAATTATTTATATGACACAAATTTTTCTTAAATATATTTATTTACTTGAGAGAGAGAGAGGGAGGGAGGGAGGGAGAGAAAGAGAAAGAAGGAGAGAGAGAGAGACAGAGAGAGAGAGAGAGAATGAGCACACCAGGACCTCAAGCCACTGAAATCAAACCCCAAACACATGTGCCAGCTTATGCATCTGGCTTATTGGTAATGGGGAATCGAACCTGGGCCTTAGTCTTCATAGGTGAGTACCTATGAAGTGAGTACCACTAAACCATCTCTCCAACCCTTCAGTTTTTACCTTAATTACTGAGGTAGTTTTCTACTTATAAGCCATTCTCCTCTAGTCACAGATGACAGTACTGAACTTCATCTGAGGCTGATGGTTCTCTAAAGCCACGATGGTCACAGGATCCTCCTAATATTTTATGCATGAAAAACAATTTACTACAATCAGCATTACATTAATTTTAGGCTCTAACTTCAACTCTAATCATAATTTTCCTCATTACTTAGGATGCCCACAATATTTTTTGATTATTCACATTCTTGTACTTTTCTGTACCATAGATCCCCTGCTGTTTTTGAATTAATAATTAAATATAAAACATTTTTATTGTAATTGGCTAAAGTTATCTTCTTAATTAACGCATTTCATCCTCTACAAAGAAGTCAATTCTAACGGAAGGAATGAATCTAAATTTATGTTAGTTTGGTTATTCATCATCTATAGCACAACCAGACATTATTTTCTCCTTATGTGCTCTTACCTGGAAAGCAAAACTTTTTTAAGCAGCACAAGGGGGAAGGAGACTAACACAGAGAAAAATGAACTCCTACCAAATCAGAGATCCAGAGACCAAGAGGCCCCCAACACCTCATCACTGAAGCAGACCAAAAATGAACCCAACATGGCTCAGGGAAATTTTTCAGAAGAGGGGTGGAAAGAATGTCAGAGGCACATGTTGGGTCATGATATGCCGAGACATTTATCTTACCCATAACTGGGGGTTAACTCCAGAATCCATGACCCGTATACCTCAACAAGGAGGGGCCAGGAGGAGGAGTAGGACATGGATGAGCCTAGCAATGGTACCAAATTGACTGTATTCACTGAGTACAAAACTAATTAACACAAAATAAAAATAAAAATAAAAATAAATAAAAATAAGTATTATTTTTATTGATTTTCAGATTTTTTTTCCAAATCACATTCAGCAAAAGGCATCTTCCAATCCTAAAAGAGAAGCCTGTTAGGAATAATTTCCAAGTCAGGTTTTTAAAAATATTTTATTTGTTTATTTATGAGAGAGAGACCCAGGAGAGAGAGAGGGAAACAAAGAGAAAGACAGAGAGAGAGAATGGGTGCACCAGGGACTCCAACCACTTCAAATGAACTCCAGATGCATGTGCCACCATCTGCTTCTAGCTTACGTAGGTACTGGGTATTGAAACTGGGTCCTTTGGCTTTGCAGGCAAACACCTTAACTGTTAAGGCATCCCTCCAGCCCTGAAGTTAACTTTTGTCTGAAAACATTAATAAAGTCTTTCATGGAACATTTGAATATTATATACTTTGTAAGAAAAAAATCAAATATTTACTTACAAATTCAGCCTAGATACAGGAGCTACATAATTTTGGATATAACTAATATAATCACAATTACATCTCTGTTTGGCTGTAGTATATTAGTTAAAAAGCTAGGAAATAGATTTTCACTAAATTTAGAGAATATATATGGTTGGTATCATCCAACTTTCACTTTATATGGAAAATATTATGAAGATTCAATCTTAAGTATTCCAGTACAATAATAATAATTTTAAGAAGGAGGTAGTTATTTATCTCCATGTACTGTGATTCTCTACTGTGAGGTAGAACATTAACAGCACACGTCCAAATGCAGAATTTTGTAGTTTTAGTACAACACTTATTTCTTGTATTTACTGACTGGATTATCTTTGAAATTTCATTTATATCCCTAATTTTGTCCTAATTTTTAATTATAAATGATAATGCATATACTCAAATTTTTGTTTAGCATTTAATTTACTAGCACACACACATACTCATTAAAGGGTAGATTGCTACTACCTACCATATAATCATGTATTGATATCTTAGAGTTGAATTATATTATGATTATCTAGTAATGTCCAATTGTTGCAAAATTCATCTTCACGGGCCCTTATCCTAAAATAAGAGTTGCTCTTAGTGATATCTTTGTACACATTTGTGGTGGTTTGATTCAGGTGTCCTCCATAAACTTAGGTGTTCTGGATGCTAGGTTCCCCAGCTGATAGAAATAGGAAATTAAAGCCCCCTGGAGGCAGTGCATTGTTGGGGGCAGGCTTATGGGTATTATACCTAATTTCCCCATGCCAGTGTTTGGCACACTCTCCTGTTTATATTTTCCACCTGATGTTGACCAGGGGGTGATGTCCACCCTTTGCTCATGCCATTGACTTCCCGGCCATCATGGAGCTTCCCACTCGAGTCTGTAAGCCAAAATAAACCTCTTTTTCACCCCACAGGCTACTCTTGTTTAGGTGATTTCTACCAGCAATGTGAACCCAACTACAACAACACTAATACAGCATATAAACAATGATAAGTCCACTATGGGTCCCGCACCACTGAGGAGATCAGTTAGCCAAATTAAGAGCAGTTGGTTCCCCACCATGGCTGTGTGCCACTATTGCACTTGTGTGGGCATCACAACAAGTTATTTGCTGCTAAGTAGGTTAGACCATGAGTTGCTTGGACAGATATTGGTCATTCTCCCCCAGTCACCCATGTAGCACCTTCTGGCACTAGACGCGCTGACTGTCTGGGGACTGACTCTCTTCCAACTTCAAGCCATTCCATTTTATTTTGCATGTCAACCACATAAAGTGTCTTCAGCAGTAGGGTCTTACCACTTACCTTTGGCGGGTCATCAAGCACTCTGACAGAAATCTGTCTGTCTTTTAGGAAACCTTGTAGGTCTCTCTGATCAAAAGCTCGTTGTGTATGATAGCCACCTGCTGGTACTGGGAGTTACAGGTCAGTGCCCACTAAGAAAATGAGGAAAAGATAACTAATATACAAGAGTTAGAGAGAAGATTGAGATAGAGAGGGAGAAGGAGGGAGGGAAGATGTAGAAGATTAAGGTTAGTCTTGATCCTACACTCTCCAGTGTCTTGTGGTTCAGGTGTTACCTGTAAGGGCCCAGTGAAGGATCAGCCATTTGGTCTGTCTTTTAGTAAGTAGAATTTTATGGTACCAATGCCATTTGGGTCCAGATTTGTGTTCCCCACCCACTCTGTTGCCCTTCCCTCCCCTCCCTCCCCTTCCATCCTAGTGTCTAGTCCATGAGATGCTTGCTGGAAATGTAAGGTATCTTGTATAGATTCAGGTTAGGTGTTATAGATGAGTGAGACTATGTGGCGATTTTTTTTCTCAAATTTCATTGTGTCAGTTTTTCTTACTGCTGTACAGAATTCCATTGTGTAGATATACCACATCTTAGTTATTCATTCTTCTAGTGATGGACATATGGGTTGATTCCAGCTCTTAGCTATTACAAATTGATCTGCTACAAACATGGTTGAACAAATCTCTCTACCCTGTGGTTTGAAGGTTTTAGTGTAGATGCCCAGTAAGGGAATAACTGGGTCTGTGGGTATCTCTATACTCAGCTTTTTGAGAAGTCTCCAAATTGCTTTCCAAAGTGTTTGTACTATCCTACATTCCCACCAACAGTGGATGAGTGTTCCTACTTCTCCACATCCTCGCCAGCATTTATTTTTATTTGATTTTTTGATGTTTGCTATCCTTATTGAGGTAAGGTGGAATCTCATAGTTGTTTTAATTTGCATTTCTCTGACGATTAGGGATGATGAACATTTTCTTAAGTGTATGTTTGCCATTTGTATTTCTTCCTCTGTGAACTGCCTGTTGAGCTCTTTGCCCCATTTTGTGAGTGGGGTGTTTGACTTCTTACTGTTTAGATTTTTGAGTTCTTTGTAGATTCTAGAGATTAGGCCTCTGTCAGTTGGATAACCCACAAACATTTTCTCCCATTCTGTGGGTAATCTCTTGGCTTTGCTTATTGTATGCTTGTCTGTAAAGAAACTCTTCAGCTTCATGTGATCCCATTGGTTGAGTGATGGTTTAAGTTCGTTAGCTACTGGGGTTTTGTTCAGGAAGTCTTTTTCCATTCCTATATCATGGAAAGTACTTCCTAAATTTTCTTCCAGTAGTATTCAATTTTCTGGTCTTATATTGAGGTCTTTGATCCATTTGGACTTGAGTGTAGTGCATGGTGAAATGAAGTCAGAACCATATCCAAACATAAGCCCACTCGCCAATATCAAGCCCATCAATCATGGGCTACAAGAGGGCCTACACCTATTAAATTCTCTATAAAAAAGTAAGCTGTATCTCTTTTTTCCTGGTGCTAACTTATTCTCCGTTGGAGAATCTGCTTCTCTTTTTCAGATAGATGTAGATCCTAAGGAGAGAGCCACCCTATCATACCTCAAAAGGGCCTCAGCTGAAACTAAGAAAATTGGCGAAACAAGGAAGTTTGCTGATTTCCTGATGAACCAGATACCAGCAGAAGGGGGAAGGAGATCAACACAGAGAAAAATCAACTCCTACAAAATCAGACAGCCAGAGCCTCAGAGGCCCCCAACACCTCATCACTGAAGCAGACCAAAAATGAAACCAACATGGCTCAGGGAAATTTTGTGGAAGAGGGGGCAGAAAGAATGTCAGAGCCATATGTTGGATCATGATATGCAGAGACATTTATCTTACACATAACTGTGGGCTAACTCCTCAATGCATGACCCATATACCTCAAGAAGGAGGGGCCAAGGGGAGGGGGTGGGTCACAGATGAGCCTAATGATGGTACCAAACTGACTGTCTTTGCTGAATACAAAACTAACTGATAAAGAAAAGAGAAAAAAAAAAGAAAAAAAGTTAAAAAAATAAAAACACTGATAAGTCCTTTGGGAGATTATACTGATCTCAGGGAAGTTCAAAGAGTTTAAAAATGATTCACTGAAGAAAATATGTCTCTGTCAGAAATTAATATAATGAACAGAAAATTATAAAATAGTTTTCAGATAGACAAGACTCATAACCAAGCAGTGAGAACTTCACAATGACTACTATAGCTGAAAATCAAATGAAGGCATACAGAAGTAGTGGCCCTAGCAAAGAGAGCAAGGGCCAGACAACCCCATTTCCTTGAGTATCCAGGCCAAACTCTGATTTTACTTACTTGAATGTTTAATCAGACTTCACTAGGAACTTGGCAGGAAGAATTCTGATAACTCCATTAGGACCTTATTTCAATAAACTAACAAAGAACCTGAAAGTGTAGAATAGATCACTGATACCAACTGGACAAAGAAACAAACACATAGAATATATATTTAAGGTGTAAAACTTATGGGCTAGAGTTGTAGTTAACATTGTACACAGCTTGCCTAGTATGCACATTCACTGGTTGAATCTCCAGCACTTAATCAACCTAAACCAAGCTCGGTGGTTCTTACCTGTAATCCTTAGACTTGGAAGATAGATGCAGGATGGTCAGATTAAGACCATCCTCAGGTATGTAGTCAGTTTAAAGCCAGCCTATGATACATGATGGCATGTCTAAAAAACCACAAATCAATCAACAATAAATAAAATTACATAAACATTCAAAAAGCAGGTGCTGAGGATATCTCAGTGGTTAGAAGGACTTGCTTGCAAAACCTGCTGACTGGGTTTTTTTTTTTTTTCCCCCACAATACACATAAGACCAGATGCAAAAAGTGACAAAGTGTTTGCAGTAGCCAAAGGTGCTGGCATGCCAGTTTAATCTCTCTGTCTCTCTCTGTTTCTGCTTGCAAATAAATAAAAATAAAGCAAGAAAGAAATGCTCTTTCTCATTAACAGATTGGATCCAGAGTTCAAAGATGGAACAAGCCTAATTCTGCAATTAAAAAAAAGGAGAAAAGAAAGGCCGGGCATGGTGGTGCATGCCTTTAATCCCAGCACTCGAGAGGCAGAGGTAGGAGGATTGCCATGAGTTCAAGGCCACCCTGAGATTACAGAGTTAATTCCAGGTCAGCCTGGACCAGATTGAGACCCTACCTCGAAAAACCAAAAAAAAAAAAAAAAAAAAAAGAAAAGAAAAAGAAAAACCCTTAAGATTTTTGTCACTGCTGAGGAGAAATATAAATACAGCCTTGATATCATTTAACCTTATTTTATTCTTCAATGTGATAGTTAAAATGCAGTTCTACTATTTGAATTTGGAGACCTTAGATACAGACTTTGGCATAAGAATATATTTTATTTCCCTTCTTATAAAGTTGAGTAGCTTGAAAATTATCTAAATATGAGATGAAATGCTTTTGTATTCAAACAAAGGAGAGAAAAAATACACTAGATTATAAATGACATCTAAATGTGAGTGAAAACATAGGAATGTCAATAACTGATTTGCCCATTTAATGGTAACTAAGCCCATCATCATGACTCTTATGCAGAATAGCTTATTCTCCCTGTTTATTTTAATGCATATTCATTTCCGTTAACACTCTAACAGATTTAAAAAGAAGCGTCTTTAAAATGCTAAAGACAAATGTATTATTAACCTCTGAAATAGCATGAATTAAACTAATTTTTAGAAAGTATTAATCCAAATTCATAGCTCATTAAATCCAAGCTGGCTATATGTATAATAATATGTATAATAAAATAATGAGTACGAAATATTAAGGTATTTTTTGTTATTGGTATAATGTATTAAAATCTAATGAATCATTTATGTATTAACAGTGTCATACGTGGGTGCTATGATACAATTTTAGAGATACAGAAAAAGGAAAGGGGGAATTAACATAATGTCCAAAATCAAAAAGCTAGTAAAGGTATAGTGTCCACCCACATAACCATTTATATTCTGACACTATTTCCAATTCCATGTTCTAGAATCAGCCTATATCATGCCTATTCCCAGATAAATGCATACAGAAAAATTACATAGATGGATAGATAGATAGATAGATAGTTTTCAGTCATAAGGGCAAACTTAATTATGGTGTCTACATGAAATTGGCTGGAACTAGCCATCATTATCAGGAATGAGATATGTCAGACTAAAAAATATTTATATCACATGTTTTATTTCTCATTTGCAAACTAGATTTGAAATAAAACAGATGAGAGTATTAATGGTACAATTTTAGAAGAGAAAGAGGACATGTGGGAGTGAAGAAAGGGAATGAGATAGAATATAATGGAGAAGGAGATGGATATGACTGAATGATTTACATGTAGACATGAACATATCATAATTAAACCTATCATGTGGTATAATTGACAAATGTTAATCAAAGAACATGTAGTCTCTCCAATGGAAGCTTTTGGTTTTAGGTATCTTATCTCTTTTCATTCATTTTTTTATTAGTTTTATTCTCAGTGTATACAGTCAAGTTGGTAGCATCATTAGCCTCCTCCCTGTCCTCCCCCCTCTGTAGGGACCCTCCTGATTGGGGAATATGGGTTGTGCATTGTGGGATTAGTCATCATTATGGGTAGGAGACAATGTCTCTGTGTATCATGACCCAAGGTGTGGCTCTTACATTCTTTCCACCCCCTCTTTCTTAAATTTCCCTGAGCCATGTTGGGTTCATTTTAGGTCTGTTTCAGTGATGAGGTCTTGGGAGCCTCTGTGTCTCTGGATATCTGGTTTTGTAGGAGTTGAGTGTTGTCTGTGTCTATCTCCTTCACCCTTGGGCTGGAAGCAGATTCACCAAGAAAGCAGCACTCTTGCTTATTTCCCCAATAACTCTTAGTTTCAGCTGGGGCCCTTTTGGGGCATGATGCAGTGGTTCTCTTCTTAGGATCTGCATGTTTCTGAAAAGGAGAAGCAAATTCTTCAACAAGAGTAAAGTTAGCACCAGATGAATGGGATAACCATTGCTTTTTAGAGAGAATTTAATAGGTGTAGGCCCTCTTGTAACCCACAGTTGGTGGGAGGTTGATAATGGAGAGTGGGCTCATTTTTGGATATGATTCTTACTTGTTTCCCAGCTCCAGCTATGGGTCCCATATCACTGAGCCGAACAGTTAGCCAAATCAAGAGCGGTTGGTTTCCCACTATGGTTGTGTGCCACTGTTGCACTTGTGTAAGCATCCCATCAGGTTGGTTGCTGCTGAGTAGCTGAGACCATGAGTTGCTTGGACAGATATTGCCCATTTCCTCCCAGTTGCTCATGTAGCACCTTCTGGCACTAGAAGAGCTAACTGTCTGGGGACTGATTCTCTTCCAGCTTCCAGCCATGTCACTCCATGTTACATGCCAACAATGTGTCTTCAGAAGTAGGGTCTTACCACTAACCTTTGGTGGGTCATCAAGTACTCTGACAGAAATTGGTCTTCTTTTCGGAAACCTTGTAGGTCTCTCTGATCAAGTGCTCATTGTGATTATAGCCACTTGCTGATACTGGGAGTTACAGGTCAGCACCCAAGAAAAGAAGGAAGAAAAAGATAAGTAATATAAAAGAGAAAGAGAGAAGAGGGAGAGAGAGAGAAAAAAAAAAAAAAAACAGAAACAGGGGAAGATTGAGGTCAGTCTTCATCATACCCTTTCCTGGGCCTTGTGATTCAGGTGTTCCCTCTAAGGGCCTGGTGAAGGATAAATCATTTAGTCTGTCTTTTAGGATGTAGAATTTAATGGTACCATTGCCATTTGGGTCCAGTTTTGTGTCTCCACCCCCATCATTACCCTCCGCTCCCTCCCCACCCACCCTGTTGTCTGGTCCTCAAGATGCTTGTTAGGTATGTCGGCATCTTAGGTAGATTCAGGTTAGTAGCTGTAGATGAGTGAGACTAAGCAGAAACTATCTTTCTGTGATTGGGTGCATTCACTGAGAATGATATGTTCCAGGTTCAACCATTTTTCTTCAAATTTCATTGTATGCATTTTCCATACTACTGTGTAGAATTCCATTGTGTAGATATACCACATCTTAGTTATCCATTTGTCTAATGATGGACATCTGGGTTGATTCCAGCTCAGCCATTATGAATTGAGCAGCTATAACCAACTCTACTCTTACTGTATCCTATGAACCCTGTGCTGTCAATAGAAAATCAAATGCTTCCCTTATGAAACATGAATGCTCTGATTAGTGTTTTTTCTTTTCTTTTTAAAAATATTTTATCTTATTTATACATTTGAGAGAGAGAGAGAGAGGCAGATAAAAAGAAAGAATAGGCACACCAAGGCTTCTGACCACTGCAAAGAAATTCTAGATGCATTTGCCACTTTGTGCATCTGGCTTTACTTGGACACTGGGGAATCAAACTTGGGTCCTTAGGCTTTGTAGGCAAGCACCTTAATCACTAAGCAATCTCTCCAGTCCTGATGGGTGTGTACCGAGTCTCCCAAATGCATAGCTCCACTAAAGTCATTACTTATACACCATACTTTCTCTTGCTGATCCTGAAAGATAATTTGTTGACGCAATCATGGACTCAGTCTTGAACTATAAGGAAGGGTCAAAAATTCCAAATTTCATCTATTAATGAATTGTTCCTTAGAAGTGTAATGGAATATTTCAATTTGAAATATGGGAAGTGGCATGAGATGGTAAATAAATATCTTAAAATTTTTCCATAAGGCAGAAAGAGCGTAAGGCATAAAGATCAAGAAAGTTGAGCCAGGCATTGTGGTGCACATGCCTTTAATCCAGACACTCGGGAGACAGAGGTATGAGGATTGCCTTGAGTTTGAAGCCACCCTGAGACCTCATAGTTTATTCCAGGTCAGCCTGGACTAGAGTGAGTCCCTACTTCGACAAACAAAACAAAACAAACAAAAAGAAACCAAGAATGTCATTGAACATTACCCAACAATATAACAATGGTAGATGTAAGCTGTGAGATCTGATCAATTTGATTTCACAAAAGAATCCATATTTCGTTTTGTTCTTATGATATAAGGAGCAGATAAGCATATGATCAGATAGTCATTCTGCAGTATATATTGACAGAAGGAGTGGAATAACACTTACAGAAATACCACAAGGCTTTTAGGGGGTCTTGTGCTTTTTTCTAACATCAATCATTATTGTTCATACAAGACTTTGTTGGTCCAGATTTAATATAATTATTCTCAAATGATACAGAACTGAGGTTAACAAGTGCATGTTCAAACAAAACCATAAGATTTGTTATTTTGCAGTAAAGAATAATACCTTCCAGTTCTGAGCATTTATGATTGTCCTTCTTTGATTTCTCTTTGAATTCATAGGGAGATTTGCCTTTATTTTGAATACTAAATAAAATATGATATGAAAACCCAAGCTTTAAATTTTATTTCATCATTTAACATTGATCTTTTTTCAGTAGTCAATAATTATACTTTGGTTTAAAGGAATTACATATTCTTCATTCCACTGTATCAATATCCTATTCAGATTGCACAATTTCTAAAGACAATATTTTTTATTAACAACTTTGAACATTCATGAGACTAGAATATTAAACTTAAATAAGAATCAAGCCTAGTGTTTCCTATGTGTTTTTAATGTAGTACAAATATGAATCAACTATATGTAAAGCTGATGTTTTAAGTTGTTCCTTTTTATATCTTTATACAAACTGAAAGTCTGCACTTTGAAACTAACTTTGTTTCTTTCTCTTCCCCAAATGATTGCTTAAATGCTGTTAAGGGGAAATTTGAGAAATGCTACTTGCATTTCCTTTTCTGTTTTGAAAGCTGTCTTAGAAATAGTTGCTATTGTTATACTCATTATTACTCAATACATTAAAATAAAGCATTTGATATAATCATGCATATAATGACCAGTGATTTTTCCACACAAAGCAATATATGCTCATATTTTTGTATTCAAAAATAACTCTGCTTACACTGTAGCCATACGTTTTTCACATGAGTACAATTAAGAACAAAAATACTTGTGCATAACTGTAGTTTGTTTTTCCCCATGCACACTGTCCTTTAACAGCAGAAATATATAATAACAATATTAAGGGTAAACATGAAGAAATTCAGTGGTGACAATGAAAATGGCAGAGTGGGCAATACTGAACAGTACTTGGCCTCATTCAGAGAGGGTGTCTAGTGTGCGTGGAATGTAGGGATGCCACTAGGAAGGAGCAAGAGTGAGGCAGTGCTTATCACGAAGTGTCACTGATTTGGGTCACTGATGATCAGGGCTGAAGTTGCGGAGGATAAAAATACATGGAAGGAGAGATTCTTTTTTTGTTTGTTTGTTTTGGTTTTTTTGAGACATGATCTTACTGTAGCCCAGGCTGACCTGGAATTCACTATGTTGTCTCAGGCTGGCCTAGAACTCACAGTGGTCCTATTACCTCGACCTCCTGCAGAGTGCTGGGTTTAAATGTGTGCCCCACCATGCTCTTGTGAAAGAGAGAGAGACTATTTTAATGACACCATGGCTAAGAGAGCTGATAGCCAATTCAAACCATCTGAATTCTTAAGTTCATTTGAATAACTGATTATCTTCTTTTTTTTTTTAACCTCACTAAGGATATTTAAATGTTTGTACACCATTTTTATAATGTTTATTGGGAAGTTTAATATATGAAAATACTGAAAATTGGTTGCATTCTTATTGGATTATCTTGTTTCGCAACCTCTCCCTAGCCCCATTCCACTGAAGGCCCTTCTTAGTGGGGTATCAGTAATCACTGTGGGGTCAGGAATGCAGAAGTAGTTTCTGTGGGGAGGTCAATGCCTGACAGTACTCCTTCATTCCCTGTGGCTCTTAAATTCTCTCTGCCCCTCTCTTCTACAATATTCTTAGAACTTTGTATCCCTTTTTTTCCAATTAAACAAATCTGCTATTAAACTTTGTGTTTAAAACTCAAATAAATGCAGTGGTGCATGACAGTAAGTCTAGCACTTGGGGGATGTAGGGAGGAGCATCAGCATTAGAAGATCAAGATCCTCCTTAGCAACGTAGAAAGTCTGAGGTCAGCCTACATAATACTCTGTCTCAGAACAAACAAACAGCAACAGCAAAACACAAGCAAACATTATAGCTTCGTATTTGCCCTTCTATATTCTTATCAAATTGTCGTATCCATCCCTCATGTGTGCAGAATGGTCTGTTAATGACATTTTTCACTGCACTGCACTCTTCAATCAAGAGTGGGAGGCACTGTATCCCTTCTCTTACTCTTGTGTTTGCTGGGACTTCAATGCTGACTTGCAGTTGCTTCCATAAATTTAGTATCATATGACAAGAGGTACCACCACCTATAAGGACCCAATGCTACACCCTGAACTGAAACTGGATGAATGTAGCAAGACCATACAACTTGATGGTATGGCCAAACTGAGACTGTCCCCAAGTTTTCTGAGCTCTCTTATTTACCTAGATCTGCAGGTAAAACCATGCTGGTCATTATGTCTCCTTTGTAACACATTTCTACTATTTCACAGGGTCCTCAGGAACTTCTCTGCTCAGCTCTCCAGCATTATCTAATCTCACAAGACAGGACAAACTCACTGAACTACTTATACAAACCCATATGAGCTGTGATCTTTGATAATGGAAGTTTTTCAAAGACAGGGATTACAAAAATTTTCTCAACTCTGCTTACATTGTGTTTTATTTTTATTTTGGAGAGAGTTAGAGAGAGAGAGAGACAAAGAGAATGAATGCACCAGGGCCTCAAACACTGAAAACTCCAGGTGCTTGTGCCACCTAGTGGGCATGTGTGACCTTGCACTTGCCTCACCTTTGTGCATCTGGCTTACCTGGGATCTGGGGAGTCAAACATTGTCCTTAGGCTTTTCAGACAAGTGTCTTAATCACTAAGCCATCTCCCTCCCCACACCCAGATTTTGTTTTTAATTGACTTTATTTTTAGAAGAGCAATAACTAGAGTTTCTATATATTGTAATTTTAAAATACTATTTTAAATTCACTTACTATTCTACTTTTAAAAATCTTTAATGACAATGAATGAAAAACTAAAAATAGGACCAGAGGAAATTGTACAGAAGAGAGCATGGTACATTGGAGAGAAGAGAGCATCAAACAGTGGACATTGTACAGAAGACATAGAGCTATAGTGAACATTGTACTGAAGCATCATGATACAGTGCACATTGTACAGAAGACATCATGGTTTTGGAAACATTGTACAGAAGATGATAGCATGGTACAGTGGACATTGTACAGAGGCATCATGGTACAGTGGACGTTGTACAGAAGACAGTATGGTACATTGAACATTGTACAGGCAAGGTTAAGTTCTACCAGAGCATCTCTATTCTTATCCTAGGGCCAGAGGTAATGGAATCGAAACAAGGAAACAGTGCAGGCTAAAGAGCCATGGGAAATGAATGTTAACACATATATTCTTCTTTACTGAAGCACTGTATATGGCTTCCTCTTTTCATGGTGGCCAGCTCATTTTTATTTATTTAATTATTTAAATTTTTTTATTAATTAGTTTTGTACTCAGTGAATACAGTCAAGTTGGTACCATTGTTAGGCTCATTCAGTCCTACCCTCTCCCCTGGACCCTCCCTGTTGAGGTATATGGGTCATGCATTCTGGAGTTAGCCCACAGTTATGTGTAAGATAAATGTCTCTGCATATCATGATCCAACATATGGCTCTGACATTCTTTCTGCCCCCTCTACCACAAAATTTCCCTGAGCCATGTTGGGTTCATTTTGGGTCTGCTTCAGTGATGAGGTGCTGGGGGCCTCTGGGTCTCTGGATATCTGATATGGTAGGACTTGATTCTTCTCTGTGTTGATCTCCTTCACCCATGTACTGGTACCAGGTTCACCAAGAAAACAGTACCCTTGCTTGTTTTGCCAATTATTTTTAGTTTCAGCTGGGGCTCTTTTGAGGTATGATGGGCTGGTTCTCTCCTTAGAATCTGTGTCTATCTGAAAAAGAGAAGCAGATTCTCCAATGGAGAGTAAAGGTGGAACCAGACAAATGGGATAACCCTTATTTTTAATAGAGAATTTAATAGGAGTAGGCCCTCTTATAGCCCACGATTGGTGGTAACTTGATGATGGAGAGTGGTCTCATGTTTGGATATGGTTCTGACTTGTTTTCCAGCTCCAGCTATGGTTCCCATTCCACTGAGGAGATCAGTTAGCCAAATCGAGAGCAGTTGGTGTCCTACCATGGCTGTGCGCCACTATTGCACGTGTGTGAGCATCACAACAGGTTATTTGCTGCAAAGTAGGTTAGACCTTGAGTTGCTTGGACAGATACTGGTCTTTTTCCACCAGTCACCCAAGTAGCACCTTCTAGCACTAGACACACTAACTGTTTGGGGACTGACTCTCTCCCAGCTTCCAGCCATGTCATTCCATTTTATGTGTCAACCGCATATGGTGTCTTCAGCAGTAGGGTCTTAACACTAACCCTTGGTGGGTCATCAAGTACTCTGACAGAAATCTGTCTTTCTTTTAGGAATCATGGAAACCTTGTAGGTCTCTCTTATCAAAAGCTCATTGTGGATGATAGGCACCTGCTGGAACTGGGAGTTACAGATCAGTGCCCACTAGGAGAAGGAAGAAAAAGATAAATAATATAAAAGAGTTAGGGAGAAGAGAGAGAAGCTGTAGAAGATTAAGGTCAGTCTTCATCGTACCCTCTCCAGTGCCTTGGTCTCAGGTGTTCCCTCTAAGGGCCTGGTGAAAGTTCAACCATTTGGTCTGCCTTTTAGGATGTAGAATTTTATGGTACCATTGCCTATTGGATCAAAATTTGTCCCCCACCCACTCCTTTGCCCTCCCCTCCCTCCCCACCCACCCTCGAGATGCTTGCTGGGTATGTTGGCAACTTGGGTAGATTCAGGTTAGGTGCTGTAGATGAGTGAGACTATGCAGCAATTATCTTTCCGTGATTGGGTAGGTTCACTGAGAATGATCTGTTCCAGTTTCAACCATTTTTCCTCAAATTTCATTGTGTCATTTTTTCTTACTGCTGCATAGAATTCCACTGTGTAGATATACCACATCTTAGTGATCCATTCTTCTAGTGATGCACATCTGGGTTGATTCCAGGTCTTAGCTATTACTAATTGAGCTGCTGTAAGCATTGTTGAGCAAATCTCGCTGGATTGAGGTTTAAAGTTTTTAAGGTACATGCCCAGTAATGGAATAACTGGATCTGTTGGTAACTCTATAGTCAACTTTTTTAGGAGTCGCCATATTGCTCTCCAAAGTGGTTATACCATCTTAAATTCCCACCAACAGTGTATGAGGGTTCCTATTTCTCCACATCCTTGCCAGCATTTATTTTCATTTGATTTTTTGATGTTTGCTATCCTTACTGGTGTGTGGCTTCCTTTGTTTCTTTCCGCTTACTGTTTTTCTTTTTGGAATATATTTTTGAGGAATTATTTTTTAATCCCCTAGGGATATGAAATTGTGTACAAGTGTGTATTCACTTTGCAATTCAGAGTTGTCATAAATCAGTTTGCGAGGATTTTTTTGTTTGTTTGTTTATTTGGTTTTGGTTTTGCAAGGTAGGGTCTCACTCTAGCCCAGGCTGACCTGGAATTCACTATGGAGTCTCAGGGTGGCCTCGAACTCATGGCGATCCTCCTACCTCTGCCTCCCGAGTGCTGGGATTAAAGGCATGTGCCACCATGCCCGGCAGTTTGCGAGAATTTTGTTCAGGATCTTTGAGTCTAAGTTCATCAGGGAAATAGGCCTGTAGTTTCCTTTTGTGGTATCTCTACCTGGTTTTGGTATTAGGGTGATACCAGCTTCATAGAAGGAGTTGGGGAGCTTTCCCTATTTATCCTTTTAAATTAAACACTAGAAATTTCTCCAGCATCATGTCTTTGAAAATACCCCTTCAATTTGTTGAGCCACTGATATAGTAATGATTATATTTATTCTTACTATTTTCTATAAATGTTTCAATATTCTTGTATTTTGCATTTGTATGTTATTTATTATCTTAGATATTTTAAGTGATTCAATTATGTTATTGTTTTAGATCAATCTAATAATTGCATAAACATGCTATTTGGGCCTTCTATTTCTTTGCCTTACATTCATTTATTCATTTATTTCTAATGTTTTAATTCATTTATTTCTGATGTTTCTTCACTTTTCTTTACGCTTTACATTAGATTTTGTGCAAATTAAGTCACTGATAGTATGATGAAGTGATGTATAATAATATTTCCTATATTAAAGCATATGTGGGCTTAGTTTTGATTTCCATCAGGGTAATATTTTTAGGAATTAGGACTTTGGGGATTCAATTTGATGAGGGGAAAAGGATGAGGAACACAAGACTGTGATTAGTGCCTCAGAAAAGACATGAACATTAGCATGACTCCTTTCTCTGCTCTGCTTCATAAGAATTCCAAACAAGTTTGGAAACTGTAACGCAGAAGAGAAACCTCACAGAGCTTGACTGTGACTGTACCCTTGTGTCAGACCTCCCACTTGGGAAATGTGAGAAATACTTGTTCTTAAGTAAATAGAGAATTTTATTTGTGGATATTGTTAGTAAACATTATTGGGCTTCATAAACACAATTTATTTCAAGTATAGTATGTAATTTTAACCTTGTCCATTTCAATATGTTCTCCTTTATCATCCTTTTTAATCTTCTTTTCCCTAATTTCCCTCTGTTTTCATGTCACAAACTTAAATTGTGAAATGTACCTATAACAAACACCCACAAATGAGAGTGAACATGTTAATGTTCCTGAGTCTGTCTTATTTTACTTAGTATAATGATTTCCAGTTGTGTCTATTATAACTATTAAATCCATTTCATTTATGTCCATGTAACTATATCTATTTGTATCTACAAACATTTCCTTGAACCTTTTATCTGTTGACAAGCATTAAGGTTGGTTCTATAGTCAGAATATTATGAAACCTTCTTCAATGCATATTGAAATATTTACAGGTTGTAAATGAATGTACCTGCGGTATTTAACCTCAAAGGCTTTCAGGTGTATTCCCAGAAACAGAAGGCCTGAGTCATATAGTAGTTCTGTTTTTAGGCTTTTAAGGAATCATCACACTGATATCCATGGAAGATGGTCTATTTTACATCACAATAGTGTGTATGTTTTTATTCTTTATAATCTGACAAGCATTTTGTGTTCTTTATGACAGGCATTCTGACTTGTTGAGATTAAAACTCAGTGTAGTTGAAATTTGCATTTCACCTATGATTTTGGTATTGTATTTCATATTTTGAGAACTCTGTGCTCAGTTCATTTGATTGAATTGGTAGCTTTTCTTCTTGGTAATTAGGTTTGTTTGTTTGTTTGTTTGTTAGTTTGTTATGGATCTGCTATTCCATTTCTTTGGTTTTTGCCAGTACCATGGTGTTTTTGTTACTATGGTTCAGTAGTATAACTTAAAATAAGTTATTGTGATACCTTCAGCACTACCTCTTTTGCTGAGAATTTCTTTGGCTATTCTGTATCTTTCTTGCTTCCATGTGAAATTTAGAACTGTTTTAGTCTTGTTTCTGTGAGAATCATTGGGAGAATTTTACTAAGGATTATATAGAAGCATGGAAGAAATTAAGAATAGAATATTTTAGAAACATACTTCAACATAATAAAGATAATATATAACAAATATTGTACTGAAAGGGGAAAAAAGCATTTCCATTAAAATCAGGAAGAAGTAAGGGTATCCACACTCTCCTCTCTTACTTAACACAATTTTGGAAGTTTTAGCAGGAACAATAATATAAGAGGAAGAAATTAAATGGCTATGACTAGGAAAACAGTATATTAATTTATCCCTACTTGTAGAAAATATAATTGTGAAATAAGAGACCTTGAAGAAAAATCAGAAAAGTCAAAATGGGAAATGAAAATAACAGATTACAAAAGTAACAGAACTATCAGAACCCTTTCTATATACCAATAACAAATGTATTGAAAAAAAATGAAGAAAATAGCCCCTGACACAATAGTTTCAAAAGAAAATAAAGATATTATGAATAAACCTTTCAAAGGAAGTGAAAGATCTATAAAATGAAACATTTAAAACACTGAAGAAAGAAATTGAAGAAGACAGTAAAAGATCATTTTTATTTCTTATCTATTATTTGGATGTTCTGCTGTTTTCTTCATATAGAATCCACATTAGCTATTTATTTTCATCTTTCTCAAACTTAACTCTTCCCATAGTATCTAAGAATACTCTGTACCTACCCCCAAGATCTGACTAAATAACCAGTGTTTCTAGGATACCAAAATTTTCTATTGCCTGGAAAAAAAAAAAAAAGTCAGAGAAAACTTGGTACATATTACCCTGCATTCTCTCTTGAAGACTATTATTCTGAATATTGCTGAGGCTTTTATACCAGACTTCACCCCAGTTTGGGGCAAATGCCTGTGCAAATACTTGAGAGGTGGTGTTCTTTTAGATTTAAAAGCATTTTGATACATGTGAGAGTTTAGCTACATATCTGTAACAGTGTTAAACACTTTTAAAATCTGTTAAAAAGAAACTCTTCAGCTTCATGTGATCCTATTGGTTGAGTGACGGTTTAAGGACATGAGCTACTGGGGTTTTGTTCAAGAAGTCTTTTTCCATTCCTATATCATGGAAAGTACTTCCTAAATTTTCTTCCAGTAGTATGCAAGTTTCTTGTCCTATATTGAGATCTTTGATCCATTTGGACTTGAGTGTAGTGCATGGTGAAATGAGTGGGTCAAGTTTCAGTTTCCTGCATATCCCTAACCCTAACCCTATTTGTCCAGCACCATTTGTTGAGGATGCTGTCTTTTTTCCAGCCTATATTGTTTGGGCCTTTATCGAATATCAAGTAGCTATAGTTGCTTGACCCAACGTCCCGGTCCTCAAGTCTATTCCATTGATCTATACTCCTGTTTTTATGCCAGTACCATGCTGTTTTTATTACTATGGCTTTGTAATATAGCTTTAGATCAGGTATGGTGATGCCTACAGAGGTATTTCTTTTGCTGAGGATATGTTTGGAAATGCGAGGCCTTCTGCCTTTCCATATGAAATTTGAGATCATTTTTTCTATCTCTGTGAAGAACAAGGTAGGGATTTTAATTGGAATTGCATTAAATCTGTATATTGCCTTTGGTAGGATTGTCATCTTCACAATGTTAATTCTGCCTATCCAGGAACATGGGAGGTCTTTCCATTTTCTCAAGTCGGCCTCAATTTCTTTTTTGAGTGTTTTTATGTTTTCATTGTATACATCTTTCACTTCCTTGGTTAACGTTATTCCAAGGTATTTTATTATTTTTTTTTTGTTGCAATTGAAAATGGGACTATGTCCCTTATTTCTTTCTCTGTATCTTTGTCCTTTGCATAAAGGAAGGCTACTGATTTTTGTGCATTGATTTTGTATCCTGCTACTTTGCTATAGGAGTTAATCACCTTCAGGAGTTTTGGGATGGAGTGTCTGGGTCTCTTACATATATAATCATGTCATCAGCGAATAAAGCTAACTTAAATTCTTCCTTTCCAAATTGTATCCCTTTTATTTCCTTCTCCTGTCTTATTGCTTGAGCTAGGACTTCCAGTAGTATATTGAAAAGCAGGGGTGAGAGTGGACAACCCTGTCTTGTTCCTGATCTTAATAGGAATTCCTCCAGTCTCTCTCCATTAAGTATTATTTGGGCCTTCGGAGCTTCATATATTGCCTTTATTATGTTAAGATATGAACCAACCATGACAATTCTCTCCAATGTTTTGAACATGAAGTGATGTTGAACCTTGTCAAAGGCCTTTTCTGCATCTATCGAAATGATCATGTGGTTTTTATGTTTAACCTTGTTTATGTGGTGTATTACATTGACAGATTTCCGTGTGTTGAACCATCCCTGTGTTCCTGGAATGAATCCCACTTGGTCAAGATGAAGCTGAAGAGTTTCTTTGGAGACAAGCATACAATAAGCAAAGCCAATAGATTACCCACAGAATGGGAGAAAATATTTGTGGGTTATTCAACTGATAGAGGCCTAATCTCTAGAATCTACAAAGAACTCAAAAATCTAAACAGTGAGAAGTCAGACACCCCACTCACAAAAATGGGGCAAAGAGCTCAACAGGCAGTTCACAGAGGAAGAAATAGAAATGGCAAACATACACTTAAGAAAATGTTCATCATCCCTAATCATCAGGGAAATGCAAATTAAAACAACTATGAGATTCCACCTTACCCCAATAACGATAGCAAGCATCAAAAAATCAAATAAAAACAAATGCTGGCGAGGATGTGGAGAAGTAGGAACACTCATCCACTGTTGGTGGGAATGTAGGATGGTACAAACACTTCGGAAAGCATTATGGAGACTTCTGAAAAAGCTGACTATAGAGAGACCAACAGACCCAGTTATTCCCTTACTGGGCATCTACCCTAAAACCTTCAAACCACAGGCTAGAGAGATTTGCTCAACCATGTTTGTAGCGGCTCAACTTGTAATAGCTAAGAGGTGGAATCAACCCACATGTCCATCACTAGAAGAATGGATAACTAAGATGTGGTATATCTACACAATGGAATTCTATATATCAGTAAGAAAAAGTTGCACAATGAAATTTGAGGAAAAATGGTTGAACCTGGAACAGATCATTCTCAGCGAACTTACCCAATCACCGAAAAAAAAAAAAAAATCGCCACATAGTCTCACTCATCTATAACACCTAACCTGAATCTACGCAAGATATCTTACATATCCAGCAAGCATCTCATGGACTAGACACTAGGATGGAAGGGGAGGGACGGGAGGGAAGGGCAACAGAGTGGGTGGGGAACACAAATCTGGACCCAGATGGCATTGGTACCATAAAATTCTACTTACTAAAAGACAGACCAAATGGCTGAGCCTTCACCAGGCCCTTACAGGGAACACCTAAACCTCAAGACACTGGAGAGGACAGGATCAAGACTAACCTTAATCTTCTACATCTTCCCTCCCTCCCTCTCCCTGTCCCTCTCTCTCTCTCTCTCTCTCTCTCTTCTCTCTAACTCTTGTATATTAGTTATCTTTTTCCTCATTTTCTTAGTGGGCACTGACATGTAACTCCCAGAACCAGCATGGGGCTATCATCCACAATGAGCTTTTGATCAGAGAGACCTACAAGTTTTCCTAAAAGACAGACAGATTTCTGTCAGAGTACTTGATGACCCACCAAAGGCTAGTGGTAAGACCCTACTGCTGAAGACACCTTATGTGATTGACATGCAAATTAGAATGGCATGGCTGGAAGTTGGAAGAGAGTCAGTCCCCAGACAGTCAGCGCGTCTAGTGCCAGAAGGTGCTACATGGGCGACTGGGGGAAAATGACCAATATCTGTCCAAGCTACTCATGGTCTAACCTACTTAGCAGCAAATAACTTGTTGTGATGCCCACACAAGTGCAGTGGTGGCACACAGCCATGGTGGGAAATCAAGTGCTCTCAATTTGGCTAACTGATCCCCTCACTGGTATGGGACCCATAGCTGGAGCTGGGAAACAAGTCAGAACCATATCCAAATATAAGCCCACTCTCCAATATCAAGCTACCATCAATTGTGGGCTACAAGAGGACCTACACCTATTAAATTCTCTATTAAAAAAAAAAAGTAAGGGTTATCTCATTTGTCCTGGTGCTAACTTACTGTCCATTGGAGAATCTGCTTCTCCTTTTCAGATTGATGTAGATCCTAAGGAGAGAGCCACCCCATCATACCTCAAAAGGGCCCTGGCTGAAACTAAGAAAAAATGGAGAAACAAGCAAGGGGGCTGTTTTCCTGATGAACCAGATACCAGCACAAGGGGGAAGGAGATCAGCACAGAGAAAAATCAACTCCTACCAAATCAGAGAGCCAGAGCCACAGAGGCCCCCAACACCTCATCACTGAAGCTGATCAAAATTGAACCCAACATGGCTCAGGGAAATTTTGCAGAAGAGGAGGCAGAATGTCAGAGCCACATGTTGGGTCATGATATGCAGAGACATTTAGCTTACCCATAACTGTGGGCTAACTCCACAATGCATGACCCGTATACCTCAACAAGGAGGGGCCAAGGGGAGGGGGTAGGTCACGGATGAGCCTAATAATGGTACCAAGCTGACTGTATTTGCTGAATACAAAACTGACTAATAAAGAAAAAAAACTATAAAAAAAATAAAAAAATCTGTTGAAAAAACTATATGTGTTCATGACATTTTTTTATATTTATATTCTATTTAATCCTTGTGATGTTTATTTTCCTATTAATAAAGAAAGACACTACAAGAAAGGCAAATTGACTCCCTAATTAGCAGATTTGGGGTTCTCCCTTGCTTCCACGTTTGCCTTGAGCTAAAGAAGCAACAGCCAGCTGGACTTCCCTTCTGCCAGCCTCTCCTACCAACACTCCGCGGGATGCTTGAAGCTGATGCTCCTGGCTCCGGAAGACGCAGCCACTGCAGGCAGTTTGAAACAGTTTGTAGATAGTAGTTTGTCCTTTTAAGGCTGGATGGATTCTTGATGACTCAGATTCCATTCCCACCTAGGCCAGAGGGCCAGCACTTCCTCTGCTGATCTAAGACAGGGACTTCAGTGACTGGTATTAGATGTTGTAAGCGGCAAGGAAGTAAAAACACAATTTTCAATTGCTCTGTTTATACTAGGAGGAAAGACCGTGATTGGTCCAAAACTTGGGTGTGACTAGTGCAAACTCCTTTTTTGGGCGATGTAAGCAGGCTGCTCAAGTTTATTCAGAGCTGTCTGTAATACAGTCCTGAACCACCTTCTGTCCTGCTTTAGGTTCAAAGGAAGGTTTCCATCAAGCAGTGTTTTTGTCTCTACCTTCAGAAATGTGGGCTAATTCACACAGAGAAGGAAGAAATAGAGAGGGAAAATAAAACACACTTAGGTAGCAGTTTTCCCATTATGAGTCAGCAGCACATAGACCCCTTGGCCAACTGACAGCTGAAGACTGTTTTGGAAGAACAGCTTGAGAGTGGCTAGAGTGGCCAGGGCATGAAGCCGGACAGTATAGAAAGAGATGGCACCAGAGGCAAGGAGCTGAGATTACATGATAGCAAGAGGCCACAGTGAGCAAGAAAAGAATCCATAGGCCTTGGTCAACAAATTTCCAGAGTTGTAAAGTCTGCCCCAGGACTATAACTGTAACACGACCACTGCAAAACACTGATGAATTCTGATAACTAAGCCTGCCCGGAAGCTGCCTCCCTGGCTGAAGAATTCTTGGGCCCAGGAATTTTAATTGACACAGGGCTAAGGATGCTTTCATCGTGGCCTGTGTGAGGACTGTACTGTAGCATTGGAGGGCACCAGCTGCTGCTGTCACAGAGGAGAATGAAAGCTGCCAGAGACCACTTAGTGAAGAGTTCTCTTGGTGATCTGCGTTTTCTATCCAGGCGGAGCACAGGAGTACTTAGCAGAAAACTGGTAACAATTTTATCATTTCATTTATAACCCTGTGATCATCTTTATTGGTGTGGGGTTCAGTCCTGCTCACAATGCCAATACAGGGGTTCCTGATCCTGTTATTGATGCCAATTGTAAAGGTCCAGGATCCCAGCTCTACAGACAAGGAGAGAACATTCTGAGGCTCAGGAATGTCCCCTGGAGACACCAGGAGGATGGGGCCTGCTTTATTCAGGGAGGTCACTTACCATCCTTCAGGGAAAGCCAGTTCTGCATTTTCACACTAGAGCTTAACAGATTTTTTTTTTATAACGGTCATAACAGAAGTGGAGAAGGGCAGGGAGGAGGGAGATGATGATATGAACACATGAAGTGTCCATAGTCCATACAAAGTTTTTACTTAATAATAATTTTAAAAAAAAACAGTGGCTAAAACTAAAAAAAAAAAAGAAAAAAAAAAACCTTTTGTCATTTTCTTGCAATTATATATATTCGGATGAATCATTTCTAAGTGGATGTCCATTCAAGGCCATCTTGGCCAATACCCCTTGATTATGTTGGTTGTACATTGTCTAACAGAGTTCAGACCTTATGTGTTCCTCACCGTTGTCTGTATGCTTCCTGTTCTGTATCATGTCTTTCTTGTTATAGCTTTCCATACAAATCTTTTGTGAAGTGTAAGTACATGCAGGCTGAGGACATAACTCAATGGTAGAACCTAGAATGTGCGAGACTCTGGTTTCAAGTCTCAGGAATGTGCACACACACATACGCACCACATACACACACACACACACACACACACAGACACACACACACTATTTAGCCTAATAAAATACTTTTTATGATGGAGAAGTGTCCTCATTACACAGGGATCCACATAGTCTATGCAAGGAATAGACTAGGGACTCTTACTCTATTCTCTGTCTGTCTCTTCTGTCTATCTCTCTCTCTGCAATGGTTACAATGGTGCTTTCAGTGACAAGGGGATCATGGAGATCTGTCCTGTGAAGGATGTAGGATTGCATTTATCTCTTTAGCCCCTCCCCACCTTCAAGTCTAATAAAATGGTTTGATCACAAAAAAGTCACAATGGTGTTATAACTGATGCTGTGTATTCTGAATTGTGTGACTTCTGTCATTGCAATAAAATAAGCCAATGATTTTTATTATTGTTTTAATTCTGTTGGTGTGGTTACCACCCAATTCTAGTCACTGAACATACTATTTTATTGATACAGTCTCTCCATCTCCGTCGCTTCACCTGACTATCTACAGGTACAACATAAGATAGGCTTAAAAACCAATAAGGAAAAAGTAAGATAACATGTAGTGGTTGTATTTGCTTCATTATCTGCCTTTGAGGTCTTTCTCCAAATCTAATTGAAATGTTTGAAATTGATGTTTCTTAAGATAAGACTACAACATCTGACTGAGAAGATTTCCTTTCAACCAGGCTCTCAAGTTTAACCCTATTTTGGGAATTTACTGCAACATCAAAGTTTCAAATTAATGTTTCTATTAAGTCAAGATCTAAAAACATTTTATTGTTTTGTTTCTTTTCTTTTTTCCCCCCTGAATACAGTAAGAAGTGTGAGGCATCCCTTCACTTTTAGCTCCATGGTGTTTCTGGAAATTCAGGTAGAAATCGATCCCTTGATGTCAGCCATGAGTCTGACCACATCCATAATGCAACTACACAGGTGGTAACATGCAGAAAAAAAAAAAAAAGAAACAGAGGTGACACTACTGTCTTTATTATTTAAGTTGAAATTGAAATTTTATGCATGCGAGCTATCCCTGATAAGAACCACACCACTGTCCATATGTTTCTTTCTGCTACTCACACTGGTTTCCTATTTTCAATCTCCCATTCTGAGCCTGAGGCTACACTCACATTCTCAATGTGAAAATCACTCTAAAGTTTTGACTCTCTATCAAACATCTCTAGGTAGCAAAGAAAATCCATCAGCACTTTCCAAGTGAAGCAGTTGCACATTTATGAGGAGAAATACTGCTTCCAAATATGTGAAAATGCCACAGTTAGATATAATCTTTGCTCTGCTGACTGGGGAAAAAAGTCAAAAAGCTTTTTGTACGATTTTAGAGCTTTGCTATAATTATGCACATATAGATGTCAGACAGAATAACCCTTGTAAGTAACAATAAATGTCTGTGAATCATTTTATTAACCTTTTTATGTGCCATTTATTGGAGAAGTGCCCTTTCCAAAGCTGGTTAATTCATTTAAGTTATTATAACTTTGAACAATAGTTAAGGAGAACCATTTTATTACTATAAGATACATCCGGCAACCATCAAAACAATTCCCAGGAGAAACTGTGAAAGAATAAATGTTATAACTTCCTTTCTTCCTGCTCCCTGACTTTTAAACGTGTAGCTATGATTTTTTAAAGCATTCTGTTTCTTATGCCATAGATTCACAAAATGATAAAATCAGAAGTGATCTTAAATATAATCCTATTAGATGCCTTTATTTTCCAAATAGTTAACAAAAGTCAGTGATGTCATAACTAGAACATGACATATCTTAGGTACCAGTAATTTTTCCCCAATTTAAATTCTTTCTTCTTTAGCTGTGTGTCATTGAATATTTACCTAACTCATGGTCCAATTAATTTATTAGAAAAGGGGGAAATATAATCAATTTTATTCTGCTTTTTCAAAAAGGAAAGAAAAATAATTTTTTGTTATTTCATATCATGTTTGATGGCTCTTCCCATATTTTTACAGTCTTGCTTGCTTTTATGTTATATTTGTATCAGATATATCAGGCATCACCTTTCATCTGAGTGACAAGGCCTGCAAAACTATATGTCAGCAAGTTGATTTCTCTTGTCCTTTCTACTAAATTTAAATTAAATTCATTGGTTGTACAATGGAGAATATTATTATTTTTTAATATTTTATTTATTTATTTATTTATTTGGGAGAGTGATAGAGAGAGAGAAAAAAAAAATAGAATAGCATGTCAGGACCTCTACCCACTACAAATACAGTCTAGATGCAGGAGCCATCTTGTGCACCGGCTTTACGTGGGTAACTGTGGCATCAAATTCAGATCCCTGGGCTTTTCAAGCAAGTGCCTTAACCTCCAGCAAGAGAATATCATTTTATTTTACAATATTTTCAATCTTTAAAAGCTAATCACATTGAGCTTTCCTCATTCTTATAGCATTTAATCATAGCAAGATCTTTCCAAATATTTTAAGTATTTTCATCAAACAGCAAATCAGAACATGTTAACTATGAACTATTTTTTTTTTCGTCCAATAGCTAACTTAAGCATGTCTCATTCTTTGTATGTTTAGTTTGATGGTTCCCATTCATGCTACGACTGATGGAGTTGGGGTTTGTTTGTAATTCCTAGTCAGTAACTATTTTGCTTGCTTAATTCAGTGTTTAGTTGATGTATGGTTTTATCAGCAGCAATTGTCATTTGTTTCTAAGTATCTTCCATCATATATTTATAATTTCAAGCTGACAAGAACTTAAATACTATTGCATGCAGAATTCCATGCTTCATTATCCTTGCTATACCATATACCTTATGCTGTACATGACACAACCCATTATTGTGTTTTTTGTTTTTTGGGGTTTTTTTTTGTTGTTGTTGTTTAGTTTTGTTTTTTTGGTTTTTCATGGTAGGGTCTTACTTTAGCCCAGGCTGACCTAGAATTCACTCTATAGTCTCAAGATGGCCTTGAACTCATGGCAATCCTCCTACCTCTGCTTCCCAAGTGCTGGGATTAAAGGCATGTGCCACCACGTCTGGCTATATTGTGTTTCTATGGACATATTTTACACAGGTAAATATATTTGTCTTTTAATCTCTAAATAAAAATGATGTGACTCTCATGCTACTCTTGTGTTCTGTATTTCACTATCTCTTTCCTCTTATCACACTTTATAGTTTAGCATGCCATTTTGTCAGTATTTGGGATGTTTACTTTCACGTGGAAGGTCTTTCTCTGGCAAGTATCTGCTCTAGTTTCTTTGGAAGATATTACTCTAATTTTGTAGATAGCTTTAAGCAGTGCACTACTTAGGGTTTGCAGGACGTTTTTTTAAAGTTGTTATTGGTATTTGTTTGGTTTATATTTTCAATACATCTAGTGTATGATCCACTCCTTTTAGGCTGTTGACCTTTATTGGCCTCTGATGCCCTCTGGAGCCTCAGGACAATTTCCAGTGACAATATCATGAATTCATGCACAAAAAATTGAGAAATTCTAACCATTTCAGTGCTTTAGAGATACAAAATAAAATAGCTGAGGAATTATGTGGAAGTTGCCTACAAAGAAAAGAAATTTATCATTACATTGAAACTGAAGCTTCTATGGCTGTCTCCTTTTGAGTCTGTATAGACAGTGTCAGAGGCTAATGTTTGTATTATTGTTCTTTTTTAGGTGGTATTTTTGTACACATAGTGTGTTTTTAGTGATTCAAGTAATAATTGTTTTAAGGTATATTATTATTATAAGAATTGAGATCAAATAATAATAATGTCTTCTAAGAAGTGTGCTATACTTGAATTACATGTTTTATCAGGTAAGATACCACCTTCTGATATCAGCTTAATAATTTTTCCCTAGGTGAGGCTTAAATAATATTCATGAATAGGTCAAGTTGTGTGGTAAAGAAGTCAGAGCTTTTTATGTGTAACTGGCATGGTATTTTGATATATATTAATGGATTATACAATGTGGAAGCAACCGTGGGAGTGAAGGTGAAGATTTTGACCAAATCACTGAAAATAGTGGATATCAAACACCTTCCTGGAAGCTGTGGCAAAAGATCTATTTTTTCTAGGGCTAGAGATAGTGGCTAAGGTTAAGTTAGTGGTTAAGGCACTTGCTGGCAAAGCCAAATGATCCAGGTCAATTCCCAGTACCCACATAAAGCCAGATGCACAAGTGTCTGGAGTTTGTTTGCAGTTTTTAAAAGGCCCTGGTGATCCCTTCTCTCTGTTTCTCCTCTCTCTCTCACTTTTTCCCTCGCTCACTATTTTCCAAAATCCTGCAAAGGATCCTTTCTTTAATGAAGTGTGGGGCAAACTTAGAATTCAAATTATTGCAAGAATGTCATATGGGGCCAGCGTTCTGGGGTTCAGAACTTCTTGCTATTGGAGTTGTGAGGCAGGTGGAGCCTTTCCATGTTAATACACAGAATCTATCGGTGTGTTATCTGGTCTTTCTTGTTTCTTATGAATGATATTGTAATTCTGTTCACCTCACCTGAAATCCCACCTCTGAATTCCATAGTCACACTCAATGTTCACCCTCTTAGTATCTCACAACAGGGGTTAAATTTTAGTACAAGTGCTTATGGAAGCCAAATTCAATCCATACTTAATTTGAACAGATGCTCTTTATCCAATTCTACTTACAATATTCTAAGCTTTCTCTAAAAATTAGTATCTTACTGCCAATGTATACATTGAGAATCTAGCTACTTAATATTCAACAAATACATGTTTCTTTCTAGATGTGGCAGCAGCAACATTTTTAACTACAATATTTCTGTTTTAAGTTTTCTCAAACATAACAGGTTTACTTTCGATTTCACTTACACTTAGGTAGAACACCTTTCATTGACCTGTACCCAATGAAATGTGAATAAACACTTGTGGGTCATTACCAGGCCTTGTCTTCTTAATGTCCCACATTGCGCTACAATCAATGCTGCTCCCACCTGAGGCTAAAGTGACAGTGACAGACACAAAGTGATGTCACAAGGGGGAGATAGCTTTCATCTAACAATGGAGGAGAACAATCCAGAAGAGCTTAACCCCACTGTAATCTGATTGAGTAATGCCTTTGTGGTATTCCAAATTCAATAGTCTGTATTTAAACATTTATGCTCAACTCACATAGCAGGTGTGTCCTGGTTAGTTCTAAAAATAAACAAGCTCAAAAAGTCATAGAAATCTGTATCTGAGTTTATAAATTTTGAGCCCTAGGATAAAATATTAGTCATAATCCATTATAGTAATTTAAATTTTTTAGAAAACTTTAAGAATATATGAGCATATAGACTCTGGTCTTAAAAATAAGTTCACATGCTTGACAAGCATTTGATCATCAGCAAGAACTTTGCATGAAGTACCTGCTTATAATCCCAGCAACTGGTAGATAGAGACTGGAGTATCAGAAATTCAAAGTCATGGGCTGGAGAGATGGCTTAGCGGTTAAGCGCTTGCCTGTGAAGCCTAAGGAGCCTGGTTTGAGGCTCGATTCCCCAGGACCCACGTTAGCCAGATGCACAAGGGGGCGCATGCACCTGGAGTTCGTTTGCAGAGGCTGGAAGCTCTGGCGCGCCCATTCTCTCTTTCTCTCTCTCTGCCTCCTTCTCTCTGTCGTTCTC
Organism: Dipus sagitta; assembly: GCA_036346955.1. Lineage (NCBI taxonomy): Eukaryota > Metazoa > Chordata > Mammalia > Rodentia > Dipodidae > Dipus > Dipus sagitta. Next base: position 80,311,555 of record CM070783.1, on the reverse strand, counting down.
AAATAAATAAACAGACAAACAAAATTAAAAAAAAAAAGAAATTCAAAGTCATATTCAACTACATAACAAATTCAAGACCTACAGGAACTATATGAGATCCTGACAGACAATTTTAAAGTAGCTGGGCCCAGCACACTCCTCAATACAGTGTTGTGTCCAAGACACTGTTGAACATAAGGTCCGGCGCTTGGAAAAAGCAGGTGTGGCATTCACAAAGACAGCATGCATGTAACTGCAGAGTCAAGGCATGGGATTTATCCCTTTCCTCATGGAAAAGGCATGAACTGAGACAGTCACAATTGCATGTTGGAACATATGTCTGAGGATTCTGCGCTGTTGCCCTATAGCTGAGTTGACCACATACAGAAGCTCTATTAGAATTCAGTTCTATTAATAAAGATAGTTTTCTGTCAGACAGCCCTAGCCTGAAATTTGCCACAGTATTAACTACCAAAGTTCATCTTTAATCTTGTTTCATACACTCAGCAAAGATGACCAACAGTTAGTTCTTTTTGTTGTTTTGTTTTGTTATGTTTTTCAAGGTAGGGTTTCACTCTAGCCCAGGCTGACCTGGAATTTACTATGTAGTCTCAGGGTGGCCTCAAACTCATTGTGATTTTGTTCATCCTACCTCTGCCTTCTGAATGCTAGAATTAAAGGTGTTCACCTCCACACCCAGCTGCTAAAACTTCATTCTTTAAGATCAGTTTTAGAGCAACTCTAATTGGACAAACTCTAAAACACATTTGTAAAATCTCATTCTGTTTAAAGGCTAAGGAAAACACTTAAAAGTATCTAACTTTTTAAAAAGTTGGTTTTGGGTATTTTTTAGGCATGCATATTTTTCTATAATATATCATTTAGTGGTTGAACTTGACACTTTTTAAAATTTTTTTTTGTTTTTATTTACTTATTTGAGAGTGACAGAGAGAGAAAGAGGCAGAGAGAGAGAGAGTGAGAGAGAGAGAGAGAGAGAATGGGCTCGCCAGGGCCTCCAGCCACTACAAACGAACTCCAGATGCATGTGCCCCCTTATGCATCTGGCTAACGTGGGTCCTGGGGAATCGAGCCTCAAACCAGGGTCCTTAGGCTTCACAGGCAAGCACTCAACCACTAAGCCATCTCTCCAGCCCGACACTTTTTTTTATAGTAAGCAGATCATTGATTCCAAGAGATCAGAGAAGGGTTTATTGCAAAGAATTATGAGGGACTTTGATGGAGGCTGGTGTTACATCATGGTTATGGTGGTAGTTGCATGACCATGTATTTACAAAGTCTTATATTTGACAGTTTCTGTTTTACTGCATGTAAACTCATACTTTAATAAATGTGATAGTTAAAGGATCAAAATTTAAAATAAATTAAAAATTAAAATTGTTCTTTTACAAAATAAAACATTAAAGTATTTGACTTTACTAGTAACAAAATAGATAATATGCTTCATGAAAAATAAGATTTAACAATATTGAGATTACATTGGGTTAGCAAAGGGCCATTTTAATAATTTTACTAACTTAAGCTTTATTTTCTCACCAGGATGAAGCCAATCATAAGGCCTCCTGAATACTAGTCAAGTCTTTGATATGAAGCTATATTCCCAGCCCTTCAAGGTGATTTAACTATAGTCACTCAACACATTATCACTTCCTTTTAGGTCATTTGTATATATCAGCTTACTAGAGCCATACCATGTTCTATTATGGAATTTACTGATTAAAGTTTTTTTTTTATTTTTTTTTATAAATTTTTTTTTGTTATTTTTATTTATTTATTTGAGAGCGACAGAGAGAGAAAGAGGCAGATAGAGAGAGGGAGAGAGAATGGGCGCGCCAGGGCCTCCAGCCACTACAAACGAACTCCAGACGCTTGCGCCCCCTTGTGCATCTGGCTAACGTGGGTCCTGGGGAGTCGAGCCTCGAACCGGGGTCCTTAGGCTTCACAGGCAAGCGTTTAACCGCTAAGCCATCTCTCCAGCCCTACTGATTAAAGTTTTATACCATCAAACTTGTCTTAAATTCTTACATTTTGTACACATCCTCCATGTTTTAAATTTAACTAATGATCACTCTTGATACTACCTTTGTATTCATTTGGATATCATAGACAAGAAATAGTTGGTTTATATATTATTTAATAAATGAAGATGCATACGTATTTGTGAACCTCTTTGTTCTAAAATAAATTATTAATCACTTTCACTCTTTCAAATTCTATTAGCATGTTAAATATTCTTAAGATGTTTATTTTTTTGGATTGATTCTAATATATCACTGGATAGTGGAAAGTTTACAAATTACATGTATAAATATTCAAGGAGTTAAATAAAATGGCCTTTAATGACTTAGTTTCAATTATCTCTCTCTCTCCTATAGATGTAATATTGTATGTCCTTCAAATCCATGGCACAATGCTTGTTATCAGCATGCTACTATTCTTAGGTGTTGTGGATTTTTTTTTTTTTTTTTTTGATATTTCATTCTAGCCCAGGCTGACCTGGAATTCACTATGTAATCTCAGGGTGGCCTCGAACTCACTGTGATCCAACTACTTCTGCCTCCCAAGTTCTGGAATTAAAGGTGTGCACCACCACACCCAGCAGTGTTGTAGATTTTTAAGAGAATGAGCATCTGGGATATATTCAGTTTATACTGATGCCATGTGCTCAAAGGCACTGTGGAATACATGCCCCTTGTTTTGCTTTGCATCCTGGTCATGAAGCCATGTACTGACCTTAATTCTGTCAGGTACTTCTGTCAAAGGGTCAAATGATGGGTCTGTCTTATCTTAAAGTGAGACATCTAGAACTGTGAGCTCAGTATGCACTCTCTCGGATAATATATCAGTATTTCATTATAGTAAGGGAATATTAGGTAATTTGGGATCATCAGATTACTAGTGTAGAAAGATAAAATTCTCCCACAATGCTGAATACTGGCAGTTTTGTGAAAATGAACACAGGGAAGTTTTCTCAGACAATCTAATAGCACATATGCATAAATGCATTCTCTGTATACTAATCTCCTTTCCCTCAATGAAAAAATATATGTATATATAGTGGGTGGAGAGATGGTTTAGCAGTTAAGGCATATGTCTAAGGTCCCAGGTTCAATTGCCCAGTACCCACATAAGCCAGATGCATGAGGTGGCACATGTGTCTAGAGTTTGTTTGCAGTGGCTAAAGGCCCTGGTGTGCCCATTCTCATTCTCTCTGTCTCACTTCTCTATCTCTGTCTGTTTGCAAATATATAAATATTTTTAAAAGAAAAAATACATATACTTGTATGTCTATGGTTATCATGCTTATCTATCTGTCAATCTGTCATCTATCTATCTCTATATAAGCCACTTGAAAACATAAACAAATTTTGAGATAACAAAGAAGTAGAAAAATAATTTCCCTAAATAAAACCTAGAAAGTGTTGAAGTTACAATGTACTTATGCAGTTCTGAAAGATCACAGAAATTTCTTTAAGTTCTTCACCAAATTGAGCATAATTTCTTATTGATATCCACTAAACAGTCCTCTCTTAGTTTCACTTCTATGTTTATTCTGTACTGTTCATAGTGAATTTCTTTCCTTATATTGCAATTTTATTTGTAGATATGACATTTTAGTCACCATATGAATCAATGCCTAAGGATTGGTAGGACAGATAGAAATTATATTACTGTCTATGTCAATAATACATCCTATGATCAAATGAACCAGTTCACAAAAAAAGCAACACACTTTCTTGGTAAATTAGTTCAATCATATGGTGAGATGTTGATAATCAATGACATAATATATTTAAACTCAAATTATTTTCTTTCATATGTCTACAGATAGAGACATGGTTCTTATATTTTTAGATACAATGCAGTGGTTTCAAACAAAAATTTCAATCTAATTTGCCATGGATGATTAAATATCTGAAGATACATTTATTAAGTGGTGTGTAAGTTATATCATCATCAATAAAATTATAATGGAATGCCATGGGGCTGAAGGAATGGGTTAGCAGTTAAAGCATTTGCCTGCAAAGCCAAAGGACCTTGGTTCAATTATCAGGACCCACATTAGCCAGATGCACAAGGTGGCAAAGGCTTCTGGAGTTCTTTTGCAGTGGCTGGAGGCCCTGGCACACCCATTCTCTCTCTCTCTCTCTCTAATAAATAAATAAAAATATTTTAAATGAATGCCACATAATTGAAGGTGAATGTGAGAAAAAACTACTTCTTGGCATGTATTGAAAATGAGAATAGCTAGGCAATAAACATACTTTTCCACAAATAAATATCTAGAAATAATTTATCTTTAATTTTAATTTGCCATAATGCTAAATACATGTCCTACCAGATAAGAATGATTCTGAAGACATTAAATTCAAAGATGTCTTTAAATATTATGGAGCAAATTATTCATTGAATTACTTTGGAAATATTAGAAATGCTCAATTTCACTATATTTCTCTCTGAATAGTGACTAAAAGAAGGGTTTCTGTATCTTAAACATTCAGATAACCGTCAGGGACAACTTTAAGACAATCGCAGTTTATGAGCTCCAGCCATCATCTTTAGAGTCAGGTTTTCTCCAGCAAGAACTGTGCCTGCAGCATTGACTGGCTAAGTTCAGGAACTTTGTACAAAGAAAGTATTTTCTTGAGCAGTTTCCTAATGCACAGATAAAAACATACTCAGTACATTAGAGCGATATAGTGAATTTTTCATGTTCTTTCATTTCTCCCCATCTAGAAAAAGAATCAGTTTCTTTAAATTAAAACAGGCAGACATATTTGTGTCAAAGTGAAATTCCAGATACACTATCATTAAATATGGTATGCTAAGTATATTTATTCTGTCTCTGATGTAGTATTTTCCCCTGAATCTGTGAAATAAACAGGAAATGATTATAATTAAAACTGCATTTATTGAATGGCAACATTTGCTAATTCTGAAGTTAGTCCCATGGCATCCTAATTAAAATACTTCTTTTATCTTCAAAGGCAGAAGAAATCAGAGAAAAGGAAAGAGTAATAAAATATTGAAAGCTTCATATTGGCATACTATTGAATTATTTTGATGCAAAGAAGAATGGTTAATGATAACAAATGTTTAAGAGGAAAATATTTGTTCTTTTTTTGGGGGGTGGGCTTTTCTTCCTCATACTAAAAGTTTCTGTTCATTGAGACCCACCACTAGCATGTAACTCTTGGATTGTAACACATAAGGATTTGGTTTCCTATTTTCCAAGCCTTTCTGCTGTTATTTTCAAAAAGTCACAGAAGGGAATAATTTGCTAAAGGAAGAAAAACTAATATAAGAATCTTATAATCAGAAATGTAGTATTGGCAATAGGTCATTGCATAAGGAACCATAATATAATAGTGGCTAACTTTTAGCAGTATTTAATTGAGGTGATAATGAAAATATCTTAAGGTGTTTGATAAGCTTCCCATTGTCAGTGAGTAGTTTGAGAAGAAAAGTAGTCTGGTGATACATGTACTAGCTGGCTTGTTAAATACCAGGGGAAATTTTGGTATAAATGAATTTTTCCAGTTACTTTTTCCTAGACAAATGCGGTTTTATTGAATTCAGCTGACTTTTTCATACCATGTTTTCTTTCAATTATTTTGACATTATAACTTCAAAAGAAAGGAAAATTGAAGCCAATGAATTACAGTAAATAAAGGAATCTCACTGTGTTAAAGTCACTTTATTTATTCAATATACATAAAGGTGCTCCAGGCTCATGATGTTCACAGTTTTGATTATTTCTCTCCAGTGGTCATCATATTTACCCCACAGGAATAACCTGTTGAGCTACTGAAGGGGTGACATGATTTAATTACTTTTTTTCTTATTTATAGGATGTTATCTACCACTCTCTCTGTACATAGCATCCCAAATGTCATTTCATAGGACTGTCCCTTTCCCAATTATAATATCTACTATCTGGTAATTCCCCTCTGATCCTTTGTCATGGATGTATGCAACACTATTCAATACTTGCCAACTGATTTTAATTTTTAATGAGGGCTAGTGAGAGTACCATTATTAAAATTAGTCTGTAATATGAGGATATTTTATCAATCCATACTCTTTCTCTTCATATCCTTACCCAGTATCTGATGTCACTTCCCCACATAAATCCACATTGAATGTCAATGTGATTGCCTTGATTGCTATATTTCCTTAGTTAATTGCTATGAAACAGTCCGTGCTAATGTATTTTGCATTTTCCTCATCCACAAATGTATTCTATTTTGAATATCTGATGGTATGTATTCTATGTATATCTTGATGATGAGATCCATTAAATCAAAAGATCCATGGGCTGGAGAGAAGGCTTAGTGGTTAAGGCACTTGCCTGTGAAGCCTAAGGATCCAGGTTCAATTCCCCAAAACCCATGTAAGCCAGATGTGCATGGAGGTACACGTGTCTGGAATTCATTTTCACTGGCTAGAGGCCGTGGTGTGCCCATTCTCTCTCTCTCTTTAATATTAAATAAATAAAAACATGTTTAATAAAAACAAATGACACAAAGGCTGCACTTCTTTCAATTGACACTTGTAAATGTTCTTCCAAGAAATGTGAAGTTTAAGTAGGTTGGTCTATTAAAATAAGATGTTTAAAACATATGGAAATTATAGGATAACTGATAACACTGAGAATGCCAATAATTATGAATAACTCCACATTATAGAGAATATTGGGAGAAAAAATATACCATGTGGGGTCAAATCAAGAACTTTCTTTTGGATATTTCCTCCAGGAGAATGTTTTCCAGCTTATAAGAAGGTATATATATCTCATTTTGGGATTTTTTAAACATGTGTATCCTGTTTATGCTACTTTATAAAGAGTTGAAGAGACCATAAAATATATTTGGCCTCATTTATTGTAACTGAGTATTGTAAATGATCACAGGTCCTATGGGAGTTCAGTAGTAGTATTTTGACGAATGTGGTAGAATGTACTCCATAAACTTCCCCAAAACAATTATTCCAGTTCTGAAGATCAGAAGCTGATATAGGTGAATGTTGTGCAGAGAAGAGAAAAGACAGGAAGGGAATGGAAGGAGAGAGGACAGAAGAAGGGAAGGAAAGGAGATAAGTATTATAGATATAAACAGAATTACTTACAACAAATAGAAGATTAAATTATTTAAAGTAAGCAAAGTAGGATGTATTAACCATTAATACTTTAATAAAGAATTATTTTTAAAACTTACATCATTTTAATATAATCTTATCTGTTTTCTAGAAGAGAATCTTCCCTGTCTCCCACTCATTAGTTATTGTGATGTTTTGTAGTATCCTTGGGTGGTATAACCATTCACAGAAACTTATGAATACTTTATAACAAATATTCTTGCATATATGTTATAAAATGTATCCATATCACTTTGTTAATGTTACCTCCTCTACAGTAACAGCATGTGTATAGTACAATGTCATTAAGTGTGTAGATTTAGTCTGTAATTTGGCAACATATATGACTAATATAAATATGAACTTCTTATGATTTGTACAACAAATATGTATATATCAAAGTGAGGGAGATGAATGCAATACAAGTTTTAGCAATGCTCACCTGTCCCTGACAAACACTTCCAAACAGCTTGTGTCATTTATGCTTTGATGACCTCATGGCAAATGCATGGCCAGACAGCATGTATGAGGGTATACTGGGAAAAAGCAGGAAATGAGAAAGGGATACAAGGTTCAGCCTCACATGTTTGGGGTTTCTCAAACTCATAACTACGTTTTATTTTCACACCCAATAAATATTCACTAGCTTCCAATACATGAACTTTTAAATCAAATCCAGTACTGTTTAAATTTCCAAAGGCTAAGGTCACATCTAAGAGTTAAGATGGTCTCTTAACTATAAGCCTGTAAAATTTAAATACAAGTTAGCAAAACATAATGATACAGGATAAATGTTCACACTTAAAAAGATGGAACTGGATGCAGCAAGGAAAGAATGAACCAAAGCAAGATCTAAAACAAACCAGGGAAACATCAAATCCTGTAGCTTCAAGTCTAACAGCCATAACCAGGGATGAAGTTTCTAGGGGGCTCCAAATCTGGCCCTCCAACTGGATTGTTCAGCCTGGGGCAAATGTCATTTCAAGGCAGCAGCTCTCCTTGACTGCTGTTCTGTTGTCTGGCAAATCCAAAATCCTGGGATTTCCAGTGCAACCCATATCTGCGCAGCTCCATCTAGCTCCACAGAGACACATTCCAAAAATCTTGCCTTATATCACCAAGTGGCCATTCAAGAAAAAAAAAAAAGTAACAAGTACAATGACCATTTCTTTCCTGTATGTATTGGTTACACATCCATAGTATCAAGGGGGCTATCACATCTGTTAATATAGTGGGGAGTGAAACTGACTTGGAAAAGGAGGAAAGGTCCTTGAGCATTCTTGCTAATTTCCCAATGCAGAACAACTGGCCCAATCTCAATAATGATAATCTCTCAAACAATTTCAGCTGAAATAGACTTTTGTTTCCTGAACAAAACTTGATTTTTTTTCTGAGCCATATACTACTACTCTATGGTTCACTATTGCTTTAAAATTAAGCGTTTCAGGTCTGGAGAGATGGCTTAGCAGTGGAGGCACTTGCCTGTGACACTAAGGAGCCAGGTCCAGTTCTGACAAAATACAGTCTCTCTATATATATATTCTTTTGTTCTTCATAAGCCAAGCCTTACAGTCCACCGTTATTTCTGCATTTATGTCTTTCAACTATCATCCAAATGGTCCATCAAGCTCTGCTGAGAGAAATATAAGGTGTCTTTTCATCCAAAATTTCAATTCTTCTCACACTGTTTCCACAAATCAGCTTCAAAAGATCAAAAGCCTCATTGTCCAATTTCTGATAGTAATGACCCCACTACACTGGAAACACAATCAGTATTAGTCATGGTTCTCTCATGGAACAGAACCAATAGAATGAATTAATATTGAAAAGGAGATATATTGGAGTAGTTTACAGCAGTCCAACAATTTCTGTCAGCAGGCTTGAGAACTTAGATATATAAGAAATTATTTAGAGCCTGTATATATATATATATATATATATATATATATATATATATATATATATATATAATCTTAGAACATTATCAAATGTTTGGGTAAGAATGAAAAGCTCTTTAAAATATTTGTGTTTTTTATTTAATTTTATTTATTTATTTGAAAGAGAGAGAGAGAGAGAGAGAAAGAGAGAGAATGGGCACACCAGGGCCACTAACTGCTGCAAATGAATGCCAGATGCATGTGTCATCATGGATATGGAGGAATCAAACCTGGGTCCTTAGGCTTCACAGGCAAGCACCTTAACCACTTAGCCATCTCTCCAGCCCTCTGTGTTTCTAAAATTTATTCATTATTTTATAAAAAGGTTGTAAAATATCTATGTTTTTTTTTTTAATTTTAACATTCAGAACATATATTGACTGTATTTTGAATATACATCAAGAGCAGTAATTATGAAATTCTTTTCACAGACACTATATTGAAAATAAAAGTTAGTATAATTCAAAAAACCCATTGTTTACTTCGAAAATATCCAATTACTATTGCTTGACTGACAGCCATTTTCATATAATTAGCTGCTCAATTAAGCACAATGTGTTTTTGTTTAAATTGGTTCTATGTTCAAGAAGAGCAAAAGAAGCAATGGATTTCAGGATGATTGTAATTAACCCATAACAGTATGTAAGGCCTTTAAGTTAAGTAAAGAATAACAGTTTATGGATCATACTGAGTTAAGTGCAACACTTTTTGATGTTCTATTCCCATTACTCTGTATCTTGAGGAAGTGGCCAGGGGCTTGGATTCTCTGTGCTCCTGCAGTCATTGTGCACAGCCAGCAGAAGCATTTTTCCAAAGACTACCCTTGCTGGAAATCTCTCACTGTATGACTGACATCCCAATTCATGTTTGGGAAAATTTACATGTGACAATATTTTCAATAGATTTAGCTCTAAATTTTCAACTAAGTTTTAAATAGAATGTTTTGTTAGAATATTAACATTTAAATAAGATTTCCATTTGATTAGACTCTCAATATTTTAGTGCTTATACTGGTATTTGTACCCAAGTATTCTCTCTTCTTGATTGCAAGAGCATCTATAAATGGAGTGAAATGAAATAAATACAGAAGACTACCAATTTCTGTTTGCATCTAACTGGGTACTTAAAGATGTTTTCCTTTATTTTCAAATTATTACATCCTGCCAACATATGAAATGAGATGGAATGACACTGCAAATCAGTGCAGTTAGCATGAAGAGGCACAGAGCCTGCCTCTGCCGGCTATAGAGTGTGCTTGTATACATTAGAAATCCAATACGGTTATTGAACTTAACTGATTCAAGTAGGAAATTTGCACATTATCATTTCCTCCATCTGTGCTTCCTGTTACGGGATTCAAGATCATGAGATTTCAAGTAAATGCAATTGTACACATTTACATGAGATGTTCCAGGTGGTGTTCTTCAATGTTGTTTCATTTTAGCCTTCCCTATTTTCTAACTTTTAACACCATTATAACATCATCAGTTATATTATCATATTTTAATGTCTTATTGTATGACCTAATATTACTTAACTTATTGATAAATTGCTTTCCCTTATTTAAAACTACTTTTTATTCAAGCCAACATGCATTTACTTAGAAATAGCTTCATTAATTTTAGTTGGTTTCACTCTTGTAAATTAGTCATGCCTAGCATGTTTAGCTGATAATAATGTAAATTTTATAATAAGGTTTATAGGATTAAATATATTCAATACTATCTCATACAAGAGTGTTGGTGCTTACACCTTTTAGTTAATCTACCTTATACATAGATTTACTAATGGTCCATTTTCATGATAATTCCACTCATTGATCTGTAATAGTTTATTTTTTATAATAGTTATTTTGTATGAAGTGGATTATAGTTTGTATGTATGGGGCATGTTATAAGTATTTTGTATTTTGATTAACATTCAAATAATTTAATCTATAAAATGTTGCCTCAACTGTTCATGTTCTATTTACTGTGCCTTCTCCTTTAAGCTTGGAATATTTCTCCCACATCATGTTAAGAAGCAAGCCAACTGCCACTCTGCCTGCTTCATATCTCTTTCACTGGTCAACACTTTATATGTTGTTGTACTTAACTAATGAAACAAAAACACTTTAAAGGATTTGATTTGTATCCATAGAAATACCAGGACCTGGCTTGTTCTTGGAAATAAGATCAAAGTTTTATATTTATATGATAACAAAATAAGTTACTATAGCATAACAACAAATTATACCTCACAGTATATACTTGTGATTTTATGTACAATTGGTGACTTCATACAACATACTCAAATAACATGGTACCCATATGCATTTTGACTATGTGCATTCTTGATTTATTATCCTCTAACCCTCAAAAAAGGAAGATATAGGTCTAGAAAGATGGCTTAGCAGTTAAGGCATTTTCTTTTTTTTTAATGAGCAATTTTTTCTCAATTTTTATTAACATTTTCCATGATTATAAAAAACATCCCATGGTAATACCCTCCCTCCCCCCAACTTTCCCCTTTGAAATTCCATTCTCCATCATATCCCCTCCCCATCTCAATCAGTCTCTCTTTTATTTTGATGTCATGATCTTTTCCTCCTCTTATGATGGTCTTGTGTAGGTAGTGTCAAGCACTAATTAGGCCATGGATATCCAGGCCATTTTATGTCTGGAGGGAGCACGTTGTAAAGAGTCCTACCCTTCCTTTGGCTCTTACATTCTTTCTGCCACCTCTCTCTTCTGCATTAGATCCTGAGCCTTGGAAGGTGTGATCGAGATGTTACTCAGTACTCTGGTCACTTCTTTCCAGCACTATGACACCTTCTGGGTCATCCCAAGGTCACTGCCATCTGAAAAGAGAAGATTCTCTACCCAAAGTGAGAGTAGCATTAATATAAGTGTATGAATATTAAAAGAAGAGCTTACTGGGCAGTTTGATAAGCATACAGAGTTTTTTGTTTCATTAACTGAGTTTTTCATTGCTAGTAATTCTGACTGGTTATTCTTTATTATTTCTATTTCCTTATTTATGTCTAGTATTGACCTCTTTATTTCATTAAATTGGTGTCCTGTGTTTTCTTTGATTCCTTTGATTTCCTCTTTCATTCCTTTGATTTCTTCTTTGAACATATTTATAATCATTCTTTTGAAATCTTTCTCAGGCATTTCCTCTAACTCGTTCTCACTGGAGGTCATTTCTGATGCATTAATACTTTTTGGTGGATTTATATTGCCTTGATTTTTGGTGTTTCTTGTGTTATAATGTATATATTTTTGTATCCTGCATTATTTAATGATTGGATTTTCTAGTTAGCTGGGTATTATTAGATGCACCAGACAATCTTGTGTTATATAACTTCAGGGTAGGAGCTTAAGGCATTAGGTGTGGCTCCCAAGACTCTCATAGTATCTACAAAAGTGACCCTCGGTGTTGGGGTTTGCCTGCTATGAGAGTATTCAAGTAGGCTGAGTGGAACAAAATATAGGCAGCTTCTAAAATTTAACTAAACAATGTACACTTTCAATGAAAAACAGCTCAGAGTATTTATCCAAGAGTTGGTATTATGACAACCAGATCCTCTAACTGTCCATTAGGGTGTGTGGTGCCCCACCCACTCCCTTATTCCTGACACCAAGGAAGTTAAGATTTTTGATCTGTTGAGGGTTCCAAGTCAGCTTGTGACCAGGTGAGACCTATCCCTGGTGTAATCCCAGTTACCACTGCTCCTGCTTGGATACCGCTGTTGGTTCAAGTTGGTGTGGCCGAGTCCCTGGACCACTGCTCTGTTCGCTGGAGCTGGACACTGGCAGTGGGCGAGGGGAGGCTGCCGATGCTGCTCTAGTTCTCTCATTGTTCCACATGTTCTTCTACCTTGTGATCTGTTCCTCCATTGTTCACTGCCACGCTCCCTTCACATTTCTTGAGTTTGCAGAGAGTTCTGGTGTGAGTGGAAAAATCCCCTCACCTGGCTTTTCCTGCGGCTCAAGCTGAGCTGGGCGGCTTTCTGGCGCACTGCCACCACCGCCGCCATGGTCAGCGGACCTGTCAGAGCTGCTTCTGCCGGCCTGTGTGGGCTCTGGATTCTCTGGATCTCTCCTACTTCACTACAGTTTCAATTTCCTATACACCTCACTTTTTAGTAAAAGTGTGTATTTTGCTGAGTTTTTTTTTTTTTTTTGGATTTCCCCCCCCCCCCCCCAGGCTGCTTTGGTGTGGTACTTACGCTGCCATCTTAAGTTAAGGCATTTTCTAGTAATGCCAAAAGAACCCAGGCTCAATTCCCAGTACCCATGTAAAAGGATGGAAAACAGTATTTCAAGCAAATGGGCCTAGGAAAAAAAGCAGGTGCAGCTTTCATAATAGCTGACAGGTTAGACACCAAATCAACATTAGCAAGGAAAGATAGAAAGGTCACTTTATACTGATTAAAGGAACTCTCCAACAGGAGTACTTTACAATCCTAAACATTTATGTACCAAACAAGTGGGCTCCCAATTTAATCATACAAACACATACAAAATACAAAAATAAACAGAGAGACATCTGAATTAAATGATGTCATGGAACAAATGTACCCAACAGATATCCACAGAACATTCCACCAAAAAGCTGCAGAACATACATTTTTCTCAGCAGCACATGGGACATTCTCTAAAATATATCATATATTAGGACACAAAACAAATGTTAATAAATAATCCCTTGTACTCAATCTGACCACAATGAGATTAAACTACAAATCAGCAACAAGAAAACTAAAGAGCATACAGAAATTCATGGAGACTAAACAGTACACTATTGAATGATGAATGGGTCATTTTAGAAATCAAAAAGGAAATCAATAAGTTCATAGATCAAATAATGATGAGAATACAACATATCAAAATCTTTGGGACACAATGAAGGCAGTCCTAAGAGAGCAATTGATAGCTCTAAGTGCCTATATTAAGAGATTAAAGAGTTCAGAAGTAAACAATTTAGTGCTTCAACTTAAGGCCTTGGTAAAAGAAAAATAAGGCAAATCAAAAATCAGTAGATGGGAATAAATAACAAAAATTGCGGTACAAATTAATGAAATAGAAAAGAAAATTCAAAGAAACAATAAAACAAAGAGTTGGTTCTTTGAAAGGATAAATAATATTGATGAGCCCTTAAGAAATCTGACAAGAAGAAAGAGGAGACAAAATTTAATAAAATTAGAGATGAAAAAGGCACCAGTAGAACAGGTGCCAAAAAATTCAGAAAATCACAGGGACATACTTTAAGAATATATAGGCCACTAAGTTTGAAAATATGAAATAAGTGGATGATTTTCTTGATTCATATGACCTACCAAAATTAAATCAAGATGAAATAAATAATTTAAATAGACCTATAACAAGTACAGAGATCTAAGCAGTCACAAAAAAAAAAAAAAAAAAAAAAATTCTCCCAACCAAAAGAAGTCCAGGCCCAGATGGATTCACTGGTGAATTTTACCAGGCCTTTACGGAAGAACTAACATACTACTTCACAACCTTTTCCATAAAACAAAAAGAAGGAATTCTGCTGAAATCCTTCTATGAAACCAGCATCACCCTGATACCAAAACCAGTCAAACACAGAACAGAAAAAGAAAAGTACAAACCAATCTCCCTCATGAACATAGGTGTAATAGTTCTCAACAGAACATTAGCAAACAGAATACAAGAATATATAGACAACATCATTCACTCTGACCAAGTAGGCTTCATGCCACAGGTACAGGGATGGTTCAATATACATAAATCGATAAATGCAATACACTACATAAATGGGCTGAAGGACAAAAATCACATGATTATCTCAATAGATTCAGAAAATGCATTTGACAAAATACAACATCACTTCATGGTAATACTCCGACAAAAACTGGGAATAGAAGGAACATATTTCAACATAAAAAACACTATTTATGACAAACCTACAGCCAATGTAATACTAAATGGGAAAAACTTGAAGCTTTTCCACTAAAATCACAAAAACGACAAGGGTGTCCATTGTCCCCACTCTTATTTAATATAGTGCTGGAAGTCTTAACTATAGAAATAAGAAAAGAGACACTCATAAGATGGATACAAATTGGAGAGGAAGAGATCAAATTATCATTAATTGCAGATGATATGATTCTGCACATAAAGGACCCTAAAGACTCTATGAGCAAACTGTCAGAGCTGATTAAAAAAAAAAATAGCAATGTAGCAGGATACAAAATAAATACACAGAAATCAGTAGCTTTTCTTTATACTAACAACAAGCATGTGGAGGGTGAAATCTGGGAATCACTTTCATTCACAATTGTGTCACAAAAGTAAAAATAATAAGTTACCTTGGAATAAACATAACCATGGAAGTAATGGATCTCTACAATGAACTTTTAAACACTCAAGCGAGTTATTGCAGAGGATGCTAGGAAATGGAAAGACATCCCATGCTCTTGCATTGGAAGATTCAATATTGTGACAATGTCAATCTTACCAAAAGCAATCTACACATTTAATGAAATCCCCTTTAAAATACCAATGTCATTCTTCAAGGAAATAGGAAAAAAAAAAACTATCCTAAAATTCATTTAGAGGAACAAAAAACCTTGAATAGCCAAAACAATTTTGAACAACAAAAATAAGGCTGGTGGTATCACCATACCTAATTTTTAGCTATATTACAAAGTCATAGTAACAAAAACAGCATGGTACTGAGGCAATGACAGACACATAGATCAGTGGAACAGAAAAGAAGACCCACATGTTAATCCAGGCAGCTACAGCCATCTGATTTATGACAAAATTTTCAAAAATATTCATTTGAAAAAAGGCAGCCTCTTCAACAAGTGGTGCTGGGAAAACTGGATATCTATATGTAGAAGGATGAAAATAAATCCTTGTTTCTCTCCATGCACAAGAATCAAGTCCAAATGTATCATGGACCTTAATGTCAGACCTGAAACTCTAAAACTGCTAGAGGAAAACACAGGGGAAACCCTTCAACATATTGGCATAAGCAATGACTTTCTGAACATAACCCCAATTTCTCAGGAAATAAAACCACTTATCAACCGCTGGGATCTCATGAAATTACAAAGCTTTTAAGCTTTTGTACCACAAAGGACATGGTCAATAGAGAAAACAGACAATGTACAAAGTGGAAGAGAATCTTTGCCAGGTATACATCTGACAGTGGATTAATATCCAGAGTATACAAAGAACAACAACAACAAAAAATCTAGACAATAAGAAATCAAACAACTCATTTAAAAGATGGGCTATGAAACTAAATAGAAAATTTTCAAAAGAAGAAGTAATGATGGCATACAAACATCTAAAGAAGTGTTCAATATCCTTAGCCATCAGGGAAACACAAATTAAAAGTATTTTGAGATTCCATCTCACTCCTGTCAGAATGGCTATCATTGAGTAAACAAATGACAATAAATGCTGGTGAGTATGTGTAAAAAGGGGGATCCTTTTATACTGTTGGTAGGAATGTAGTCTGGTACAGGCTTTGAGAAATCAGTGAGGTTTCCTGAGACAGCTAAAATTAGATTTACCATATGACCAAGCTATAGTACTCCTAGGCATATATCTTAAGGACTCATCTCACTACCTTAGCGATACTTCCACAACAATGTGTATTGCTGTTCTATTCACAATAGTTAGGAAATGGAACCAGCCTAGATGTCCTTCAACAGATGAGTGGATAATAAAGATATAGTACATTTACACAATGGAGCTCTATTCAGGAGTAAGGAAAAATGAAATTTGTAGGGAAATGGATGGATCTGGGAAGGGTCATACTAAGTGAAGTAACTCAGGCCCTGAAAGCCAAATATCATATGTTTTCTCTCATGTGTGGATCCTAGTTACAAATGTGTGAGTTGTAGTAAAATTGGACCACAGAGGACAGTAATCTAGAAAAGGGCTATGAAAGGAGGGAGAAGAGGGGTGGACTTAAGGAGTTGGTACTGTATATATGTAAGTAGGTGGACATATTACTGCAGGTGGAATGGCTTAAGCAAGGTCAGGGAAAGAGGTTGAATAAAAGGAATGTGGGGGAAGGGTTAATCAAAATCCAGGATATTGTGAATAAGCCTCATAATAACCTACTTTTTTGGATAATGGCACACTCAAAAGCCATAGATTGTTAGTAGAAAATTTTCAGTGCCCAGAATAGGGTATCTTCCAGTGAGTTGTTAGCCAGGGAGGTCCTTGATGCCCTCAAAATATTACAAGCTATTGCCAAGGCTCTTGTTTTCCCACCAGGACTGGATGATAAGACCCTATTGCTAAAGACTCCATATGCCTGGGCTGCAAGGTCACTGAGAAATCAAACTGGGCTGAGTTAAAAACCTTCTTCTCATAAACTAGCTAACAGAAAGCTGTAAAAAGCTGCACTGCATCCAGCCTTATGGGAGACAGAAGCCATCAGTGGTAAAAACAGTGGATACTGCAAGCCTCAAGTTTGGCCAACCTGGCCAAATGAGACAATGGTTGCATGTCTGTTATGGGGGAAACCAACTGCTCTCTAACTGGACTAGAGACCTGCTCTATGGGAGTGAATAAGTGGCTGGTATTGAAAACTTAATCAAAAGCCTATGGTGGTGGGGGCCGGGTCATGAGCATTAGGAGTGTAATACCAGCTCCTGATTGGCAAAATGCATATATTTTGCTCACTACACTGCTCTTAAGCACTTTTCTTAATATTCATACCCATATATTAGTGCTAGTCTGACTTTTGATTAGAGAAACTCCTCTTTTCAGATGTCGGTGACCACGGGGATGACCCAAAAGTCACCACAGTACTGAGAACATGTGATGAAGGAATGTTCAGTACTAAAACATCTCTTCCAAGGCTCAGGGTACATTGCAGAAGAGGTGCTGGAAAGAATATAAGAGTTGAAGGAAGGGCAGGACTGCTTAAAATGTAAATGACCAGACAGAAGTTGGTCTTAATATCCATGACCTCACAGCACTATCAATCACAAGGCTCTCAAAACAGGAAAAAAAGATGATGACATCAAAATAAAAAAGAGACTAATGGAGAGAGGGAGGGGATTTGATGGAATGTAGATCTGTGAAGGGCAAAGTGGAGGAGGGCAGGGAATTATGGTTTATCTTTTTTACTGTAAGTATGGAAGCTGTCGATAAAAAGGAAAAAAAAAAGAATGATGTTTACATTATGGAAAATCAACAGTAAGTAAAGTAGCATTACATAATGAAATAAAACACTAAATGAGACTCTCCAGAAGCTGAGGGTAAATTCTGTGATATGTGTCATTTATGCCTATGCACATACAAAAGTACACCAGCAGAAATATCAATGTAAAGTAAATAATTTTACATGTTAAAAGTAAAAAAGAAAGCTAGATGTGGTAGCACATGCCTTTAATCCTGGTATTTGGGACGCAGAGGTAAGAGGATTCAGTGAGTTCAAGGTCACCCTGAGACTACATAGTGAATTCTAGGTAAACCTGAGCTAAAGCAAGACCTACCTCTAAAAATCAAAATAATTAAAAAAGGAAAAAAAATCCTAGGTAGAGACAAATATTTCTCTGGAAGAGAGTAGTTGAGACAAAGCCATTGCTAGGAAAAGATTCCTGCAATTTCATTCCATGCCAGCTGTTTAATATAAGTTAATTAACTAAATATCCTTTAAATGTTTGTCATTACCAAGGAATTCTCCTTGTGTTTTGATTTCAACACACAATGGTATGTATCATTTTAATAATCAGAGTAATTAAATGATTGCCCTACATTTTTTTCAATGCACTGGAGTAAAGAAATTCAACAATGTTATGAGACCATTACATTGTGAGAGCCCTAGCAAGCAGTTATTTTAAATCCTGTGCTAATCAAACTCAGTATGCAGGGAAGTCACACAGGTAGATGATGTTTCATGCTCTTAGTAAATATTATATTTCTATAAGTACTCTAAAATTATGTTTTGTTATTACACATATTTAACCCTTTTTCACTTTAACTATTCAATGTTTTCCCAAGTCATGTTAATTGAGTAAATACTGAATAAAACACACTCCATGTAATGATAGCATAAATGATAGAGTCAAAGTTCCCAGTATTGTTTTTATCTTTGTCATATAACTAAGAAATTTCCCTTTTTATCATTAGTATATATATTTTACACATTATAAATATATTTTAGTTGCATATAATACAAATGAACATGACAGAATTTAAGCATCATCTAAAATCAAGTATATTAGCAATTCTTGATAAGAACTAGTTTCTCTGGTTGTGAGATTTCAGGCTCTCAAATCAAAGTAGAAAAAATACTTACATTTTTCACATATAGGACATGTTTTGCCATTTTCTACAGATAACCATAAACAGTCATGTGCCAGAAAGTGAGGTTTTGGTCATAGACATACTGCACACTTGACAAAGTCTCACACAGCTGAATAATTCCTGCTTCTCTGTGAAGACCTAGCTTTCATGACAGTGTGGATCAGCATTCCCTTTGAGGATGATGCCATAGTCTGTTTTAGACTATTTTCGTGCCAGTCATATAAAGGTTTAGTAATCTTACTAGGTAAAAGTTATAAGTATAAATATTATATTTAAGTAGCTTATATATAATGCTACACTTTCAATGACTAATTTAGACAGTACTCATCCTTATAAGACAAAGTTGAATATAAGAGTGTATGTAGTATCATACACGCAATAGCTGCAAACATTCTGCTTATCATGCTGTTTGATTATCAGGAGTAAATGGCCTATTCATTCCATGTTTTGTACATTACCACACAGGAGTGTGCATGATGACAAAATATCTAATGATGCAGTTTTACAACCTACGTTAGTTAAGTAAGACATATGACTGCTGTCTGCTAAAAAAGTTTCACTGTACTATTAAAATCACCTATTAGAAAGCCATTCTTGATCTGTTAAAAGTAAAACTATAAATTCTAATGTCTAATATTCAGTAATTCCATGGGGTTGTATGGAATTCAAAGGCTGATAAAATGACTCATTTGATTCATTGACTCTCTCAGTCACCCTGAAGTAGCATCTAAATACAAAAAGAGATAAAGAAAAATGATAAAATATAACTCAGATGATCATTTTGGTAAACTTATATACTACTGGTTGCTATTTCCTGAAAGTTCTTGTCCTCTTCTGGAAGGGATGGCTTCTGTTACCAATAGTTGTGGATAAACAACTGCAAATATTTCAAGCCCTAAAACCATGCATTATTTCTCATAATTTTAAAGATTGATTGACTATTTTTCTTGGCTTCTTTCACCTATATATCTCCAATTGGTCACATTCACCTCATGATTCTGCTAAGAGGAAGCCTTGGCTAGATCATTTGGATATGTTGCCCACAATCTTTAGGGTTAGCTATTAATTCTTTAGTTCCCTTTAATTTTCAGGTAAGGCTATTAACCCTTCAGTTTAGACTCTGGAAGGATAAAAGAAACTGGGGAGAACTTGGGGTGAGTGGGACATTTTGGGTTGGACTGCATGGGCTGCTGGAATAGGGGTGGTGAACCCTTATATTGTTTCTTGATGGGGGGGCAGTAGATCTCTCAGGGTGTCCCATGTAGTTCTGTTGAAGTTGGTTGTTTGGGGGCTGCTATTTAGTGGCCATGAAGAATTCAGTGACTCTCTGTGAAGGCATGTATTCTGTCTAGGAGAAATTCAATGAGGCATCTGAGTATGCAAGGACCAAAAGAGAGGGTGAACATTATCATAATCAGGGAATAAAGTACATGTCAGAGAAAGAATAGGGTTAACTTGAAGGGTGTAGAGCTGTGAGATTTTTTAACTTGTAGTAATACATATCTTAGTGGGTCACAGAGAGATGTTAGGTCACATGTAAAGAAATAATATTATTGGCCATTAAAAAGGCTAATAGATCCCAAAATATTATTGGCTCTGGATTGGTAATATTTATCTCTCAACAATCATCATAGTTCATAGGCACACAGGTGTGACTTTTGGGAGCTTTAGTTTTTAGTTTTTCATTTGTCAAGCTTTATTTTGTATTTTATTATTAGATATGGACATATTTTGTTTGTAAACATCACATGTTAGTACCATCCTTTCATCCTTTCTGCCCCTTTCCTGAAGAGGCCTTTCTCATTTGGGATGCAGGTCAAACCCACGGGGATTGTGGGTCATGCATTGTGAGAGGCAATGTCTCTATCCAAAGCATCCCAACTTCTGGCTCTAACAATCTCTCCACCCCCTGTTCCATAAAATTCCCTGAGCCATACTGGTAGCATTTTAAGTTTACTTCAGTGATGGGCACTTAGGACCATTTGGATCTCTGGTTTGGTAGGTATGGAGTGTCTACTGCATCTTTTTCCATCACCCTTTTGCCAATATCAGCTTAATTTAGGAAGCAGAACTCTTGATCATTTCCCAAATTCCTCTGTGATTTCAGCTAGGGTAGGGTTGGAGTGCACTGGATCATGTATAGCCTCAGGTTTAGTTCCCATGTGAAAAAGAGAAACAGATTCTCCAATGGAGAGTGAAGTTAGTGCCAGTTAAATGGGATATCAACTATTAATTTAGAGAGAATTAAAAAGGTTAAGAGATATGGAGAGATGGCTTAGCAGTTAAGGTGTTTGCCTGCAAAGCCAGAGGATCCTGGTTCAATTCTCCAGGACCCACATAAGCCAGATGCACAAGGTGGCTCATGTGTCTGGAGTTTGTTTGCAGTGGCTGCAGGCCCTGGCACACACATTCTCTCTCTCCCTCTCTTCCTCTTTCTCTTTCTCAAATAAATAAATAAAATATAATTTTAAAGAAGGTTTTAGATACTCATAGTCTAAGGTTAATGGGAGCTTGACAATGGATAGCAGAATCATTATCAGGATATGATTCTCACTTTTTCCTCCCAGTTCCATATATGGTTTCCTTTCCACTAAGTAGATCTACTAGCCAATCCAAGAGCAGTTGGTTACCCACCATGGCTGTGTGCCACTATTGCACTTGTATGAGCATCATATCAAGTTGTTTGCTTCTGAGTCACTTAGACTTTGAATTCCTTGGGAAGATGTTGGCTACTTTTCCCAGGTAGCTCATGTAGTGCCTTCCAGCACTAAATAGTCTAATTTTCTGGGGACTGGCTCTCCTGCAGATTCCAACCAGGTCTCTCCATGGTCTGTGCCAAAAGCATTTGGTGTCTTCAGCAGTAGGTTTTTACCACTAACCTCTGGGGGTAATCAAGTGCTCTGACATAATTCTGTCTTGTTTGTTTTGGGTGATCTAGTAGGTCTCTCTGATAAACAGCTCATTGTGGATATATGCCACATCATGGCACAGGAAATTACAGGCCAGTGCCATGGAGAAATAAAAGGAAAAGCCAGAGAAGAAGGCGAAGCAGGATAAATCTGAGGTTAGGTTTTGTCTCAATCTCTCCAGGACCCTTTGATTAAGATGCTCCCTCTAAGGTCCTCTTGAGAGTTTCACCTTTTAGACTGACTTCCACAATATTGGATTCTATGGTACGAGTTCAATTTAGGTTCAGTTTTGTGCCACACCACTACCAGTTCCCTTCCCCCAAGCCTTGCCCTCCCTATTATCCAAGATTCATGATGCTATTCAGTTATGTCAGCAACTTGGGCTGATCCAGGTTAGGAATTGCAGGTGAGTGAGATCATGTGATGGTTGTCTTTCTGTGATTGTGTGAGTTCCCTTAGAATGATCTCTTCCAAATCTGACCACTTTTCTAAAAATTTAAATGTGTCATTTTTTCTTACTGCTGAGTTGAATTCCATCACATAGATATACCACATCTTGGTTATCCATTCATCCAATGATAGGCACCTGGACTGATTCCAGTTTTTATCTATTATGAATTGAGCTATGATAAACATGGTTGAGCAAATATCTGTGAACTGAGATGTGGAGACTTTTAGGATAAATGCCCAGTAAGGGAATAACAGGATCTGTTGGTAACTTTATTTCATACTTTTCAAGAGTCTCCAAATTGGTTTCCACAGTGGTTGTATGAGCTTACATTCCCACCAACAGTAATTGAGGGTTCCTATTTCTCCACAGCCTCACCAATATTTGTTTCCATTTGAATTTTTAATGTTTACTATCCTCAGTGGAGTAAAGTGGAGTCTCATAGTTGTTTTAATTTGCATTTCCTTAAATGGTTAGGGATATTGAACATTTTCTTAAGCGTGTGTTAGCCATTTTTAATTCTCCCTCTGAGAACTTCCTATTTAGTTCTCTACCCCATTTTTGGAGTAGGTTGTTTGATATTTTTATAGTTTACTTGTTTGAGTTCTTTGGAGATTCTAGATAAGGGCTTCTGTCAGTGGTATAGCTGGCAAAAAGACTTTCTCCCATTTAGTGGGTAATCAGTTGGCCCTGCTTATGGTATGTTTGTCTCTGCAAAAGCTTTTTAGCTACATGATATCCCATTTGTTGAGTGCTTGCTTAATTTCTTTGGATAGTTGGGTTTGGTTCAGGAAATCTTTTCCCAGTCCTATATCATGGAGAGTGTTTCCTGTTTTTTCTTCCAATAGTTGAAGAGTTTCAGGACTTATATGAAGGTTTTTATTCCATTTAGACTTGATTTTTGTGTATAGTGAAATAAATGAGTCTAATTTCATTTTTCCACATATGGTCATCCAATTTGTCCAACACCAGTTGTTGAAGATACTGTCTTTTCTCCAGTCTACATGATTGGCACCTTTGTGAAAGATCAAGCAGCTGTAGTTGTTTGCCTTAAGGTCTGGGACTTCAATTTTGTTCCATTGGTCTATTTTCTGTTTTTATTCAAGTACCATGCTGTTTTTGTCACTATGGCTTTGTAAAATAGCTTTAGACCAGGTATGGTGATACCACCAGAGGTGTTTCTTTTGCTGAGGGTATATTTGGATATGCAAGGCCTTCTGCCATTCCATGTGAAATTTGAGATCATTTTTTTCAATAATTTTGAAGAATGATGCTGGTACTTTTATTGGTATTGCACTAAATCTGTACACTGCTTTTTGAAGAATTGCCATTTTCACAATATTAATTGTACCTATCAAGGAGCATGGGAGGTCTTTTCATCTTCTCAAGTCTTCCTGTATTTCTTTCTTGAGTGTTTTAATGGTTTCATTATATAGTTCTTTCACATCCTTTGTTCGTATTATTCAAAGGTGTTTTTGTTGTTGTTGCTGTTGAAAATGGGACAGCATCATTGATTTATTTCTCTGTCTAGTTGTCCTTTGCATATAGAAAAGCTACTGATTTTGTGCATTCAGTTTGCATCCTGTCATTTTACTGAACAATTTATCACCTGTAGAAGTTTTGGGATGCAGACTTATGGGTAACATATATAGAATAATGTCATATGCAAATAGGGCTAACTTGACTTCTTCCTTTCCCACTTGAATCCCTTTTATGTTTCTCCTCTCTCATTACTTGGGCTAGTACTTCTACTATGTTGAAAAACAGTGGTGAGAATGGGCACACCTGTCTTCTTCTCAATCTCAGTGGAAATTCTTTGAATTTTTCCCCATTAAGTATTATTTGGGCTTTGAGAGCTTTATATATGGCCTTTACTGTGTTGAAATATAAACCTTCCATGCCTATTCTTTCCAGTGTTTTGATCATGAAGTAATGTTGTATTTTGTTGAAGGCCTTATTTTCATAAATTGACATGATCATGTGGTTCTTATGCTTCAGTTTACTTATGTGAAGTGTTACACTGACCAATTTCCATATGTTAAACCATCCCTGCATCCCTGGGATGAAGCCTACTTGGTCAAGGTGGATAATGTTTTTGATGTGTTGTTGAACTAATCTTGCAAAGATTTTGTTCAAGATCATTGTATCTAAGTTCATTAGGGATATAGGCCTATAATTTTCTTTCCTTGTTGCATCTCTGTCTGGTTTTGGTATTAGGGTGATGTTATCTTCATAAAGGAGATGGGGACAACTTCCTGGTCTCCAATTATGCAGAATAGTTTTAGAAAAATTGGTTTCAGTTCTTCTATGAAAGTTTGATAGAGTTCAGCTAAGAAGCCATCTGGTCCTGGACTTTTCTTTTGGGGGAGGTCTTTGATTATCTTTTCAATCTCCATGGATGTGATAGGTTTGGTTATGAGATTAATCTGCTGTGGGTTTATTTTTGGTATGTGGTACGTATCTCGGAATTCATCCATTTCTTCCAGATTACTTAATTTTGTGGAGTAGAGGTTTTGGAAGTATGCCCCAATGATTCTTGCAATTATATTGATGTCCGTAGTTATTTCTCCTTTTTCTGGTTTTGTTAATATGAGACTCCTTCCCCCCTTTTTTTCTTGATCACTTTGGCCCGAGGTTTGTCATTCTTGTTTATTTTTTCAAAGAACCAGCCCTTCAGCTTATCAATTTTTAAATTGTTTTCTTAGTTTCCAATTCATTAATTTCTGCTCTAATCTTGTATATTTCTTTCCATTTTTAGCTCTTTGGGTTGTATTCTTTATGTTTTTCCAGCACCTTTATGTGGAAAGTCAGGTTATTGATTTGTGATCTCTCTATCTTTGTAATGAAGGCATTTAGGGCTATGAATTTTCCACTTATGACTACCTTCAATGAGTCATATAAGTTTTGATAGGTTGTGTTTTTATTATCATTCAGTTGTAGGAATTTTACTTTTTTGTTTTTTGTTTTTTGTTTTTTTTTTTGTTTTTTCAAGGTAGGGTCTCATTCTAGCTCAGGCTGACCTGGAATTAACTCTGTAGTCTCAGGGAGGCCTTGAACTCATGGTGATCCTCCTACCTCTGCCTCCCGAGTGCTGGGATTAAAGGCGTGCGCCACCACGCCCGGCTGGAATTTTACAATTTCATTTTTGATTTCTTCCATGACCAATTCACTGTTTAAAAGTTTATTGCTTAGTC
This sequence comes from Dipus sagitta, assembly GCA_036346955.1. Lineage (NCBI taxonomy): Eukaryota > Metazoa > Chordata > Mammalia > Rodentia > Dipodidae > Dipus > Dipus sagitta. The sequence continues at coordinate 80,285,623 of CM070783.1, read as the reverse complement.
TCTAGGAGTTGGTGGAGTCCTTGTGTCTCTTGTTGCTGTTTCTAGCTTTAAAGCATTTTGATCTGTATGCTGTAGTTTTGGGATGGAAAATTCTGTGGATATCCATTTGGCCTAGTTGATCTATGGTGTTGTTGCACTCTATTATTTCCCTGTTGATTTTCCATTTGCATGATCTGTCTATTGATGATAGTGGAATATTGAAATCTCCAACTATGATAGTGTTTGTGATTATTTCTGTTTTATTGTCCAGTAGATTTTGTTTTATATACTGTGGTGCCCTTGTGTTTGGTACATATATATTTATGATTGTGATGTGCTCGTGTTGGATCATTCCCTTAATGAATAAGAAATGGCCTTCTTTGTCCTTTTTGACTATTTTGGGTTGAAGTCTATTTTATCAATTATCAGTATAGCAACACCCACTTTTTTATTTCATTTGCTTGAAATATCATTTCCCAACTTTTCATCTTGAGGAAGTGTCTATCTTTAGTTGTGAGGTGGGTTTCTTGAAGAGAGCAGATAGAAGAATTCAGTCTTTTTATCTATCCTGATAGCCAGTGTCTTGATGGGTGAGTTAAGACCATTTATATTTAAGGTTATTACTGTGAGGTTTGAATTAATCTCTGCCATGATGAGGTGTTTTATGGGGTTTTGTACTTTCTTGTGTTATGTTTGTCTTGAGCCTGATTTATTTTGGTTATTGGGATCTTCTTTTTGTTGGCTCTTGAGATTGGTTGTTTGACTGTTCTGTGGGGAGTATTCCCTCAAGTATTCCTCTCTGTAAGTTTGGCTTTGTTTTCATACATTAACAGTATTGACGTTTTTCATGGAAAGTTTTTCTTTCACCATCTATTATAAAGGATATTTTTGCTGAGTAAAGTAGCTTGTGTTGCAAGTCATAGTTTTTCAGGCTTTGAAGAGTCCCATTCCAGGCCATCTGGCTGTCAGGGTTTCCATGAGAAATATGATGTCATTATAATGTGATTGTCTTTGTATGTTTCTGTGTTGTAAATTGCTTCTCTCTTTCTGCTTTTAACACTCTCGTTGAGTTTTAAATATGTTGTGTCTTGGAGAGTTTCTTCTTTGGTCCTGCCTGTTTGGTATTCTGTGGGCTTCTTGTATCTGGATAGGCCTGTCTTTTGCAAGATTCAGAAATTTTTCTTTAACAATTTTGTTGAGTATGTTCTTTGTGCCTCTGGTGTGGATTTCCTCCCCTTCTGGTATACCCATGATCCAGGTGTTTGGTCGTTTCAGGGTGCCCCACAATTCCCTCACATTTTTTTCACTTGATTCTTTGAACTTAGCAGAGTTTTTTTGTTTGTTTGTTTTTGTTTTCTCCTGATCAATTCCTTCTGTCTTATTTTCCAGGTCAGAAGTTCTGTCTTCCACATGAGTAACTCTCTTGGTCAGTGGTTCTATAGAGGTTTTTATAAGTTCTATTTTATTTTATTTTTAATTTTGCATTGTGTCCATCTCTTTTTAGAGGTACAATTCAATTAATGTTCTGTTTTTTTTTTTTTTTTTGATGCTTCCTGTAGTTCATTCTTGCATTTGATCAAGTCTTCATTAATCTTAACCAACTGTTTTTTGATATCTTCCATTTCTTGAATGACCTTCAATTTATTCATATCTCTTTGGAGGGTTCTAACATTTTCTTCAATCAAGTTAAGCCTACTGTCAAAGTATGAACACCCTAGGAAGTGATTCTATTCAATTTCATTGATCTGATTGCCGGTTCTTTGATAGTTTGCTTCAAGCACAGCATTTTTTTAAGGGTTCAGTGAGTGACTTTTATTCTTTTGCTCTAAAAACCTGGGAAAACTAAAACAAGGAAAATGACTCAAGATTTGTGAACCTCTGGATTTTAAGATGAATTAACAACAAAATCATGCACCCACTAGTTTGCTTACACACAGCAGACTTAGTGGTCCTGCATCAAGGTTAAATGTGGGAATAGAAAACATCTACTACCCCTTTCCAGAAGTTAAAGAGGGCAGCCCACGCTTTACATCAACTTTAAATCTGACCAATGCGAATGTAGAATGGAGATGTTCATAACAGCTAAGACTCAATAAGTCTACACACTAAAATCATCCTTACCTCCACCATAACTCCTGCTGAACTACCTCCACCATCATAGCCATCTCCAAAGTTTCCACCACGACACATAAAGTTGCCAGATCCACCTCCACAACCTCTCTGTGACTGAGCCTACTGCCTCTCTTGCTTAGAAAGTGCCCTTTTCCTTCACAATTATGCCCATTAATAGGATGATATTTCTGAACAACAATTATATTACATTTTTAATCACAGCATATAGATAAGGAGGATGTGAATTAAGGAACACAATATAAATATATTTATGCTGGTAAATTTCCAAATAAATCAAACTATTTCACTATTCCTGCAGAATTCTAATATCAGCTCACATATAATGAATGTGTATGAAATCTGAGGGAAAATCTATAAAACACAAAATTAGATACTTACATTATTTCAATTATTTAAAACCATTAGTTAAGAATTGAACTGAAAGAAATTGGTCTATTTGATCTGTTAGAAAATATTTTAGTCTGCATTCAACTATAGATTTTAAGTTTACATTCAGTAAATTTCACAAAAACAATCCTTATGTTAGCAGTATGAATTTCATATAAAATGAGTTTTGTCTTTGTCTAATTAGTGAATTAAAAAATCTCTAGTAGTTAAGTGGATTAACTCAAATCACAGAATTTACTAATTTGATAAGTACACTGGGTCTTTGATGTACATCTTCTAATGACACTGCTACCAGAAAGAAAGAAAGGAAAATAATGATGATCTAGGAATTTGGGAAAAAACATAATATACATGATAAAATGCCTAATTTATGATCATAAGTGTCTACAAAATAATTTATTATGCTAATAATTGTATTTATCAATGTCCATCTAGAATGAAATACAAGATACCAAATGCGATTTTTCCAAATTTGAGGGAAAAAATATTTTGTACTTCAGGAATGATTCACATAGAAGAGAGACAGACAGAAAAAAAAAATGAGTGTGCCAGGGACTCCAACCACTGCAAATAAACTATAGACACATGTGCCACTCTGTGCATCTAGCTTTATGTGGGGACTGGGTAACTGAACCTGGGTCATTATGCTTTGCAGGCAAGAGCCTTAACTGATATACCATCTTTCCAGCTCCCTTCCCTGGCTTTTATCAAAATCAAAGATGACTGGTAGCTGTTTTACAAGAGTCTTAGAATTAAAGCTCTTAAATGTGATTTCCCATTGCAAGTTAGCTTTTATACTCAGATCTGTAATTTATTTTTGATACGGCTTCTTACTATGCAGTCCAGATTGTCCTCAATGAGGCATCCTCTGATTTCTTTCTCCTGTTAGCTGGCACATCAAGTGTGAGCTAGCATGCCTGGTGTGATTTTAGGTATTTTGTTTATTTAAACTACTTTTATACTTTTAATAATATATTTTATACCCCTGGGAACTTGTTATCTGTGTGCAGGCCGAACCAAGACCAGCATCATGGACTACACAGTTAACCTTGTATCAGAAGAGTTGTCTTAGAGAATCTATGGTTTTCCATTTTCTTCAAAGAAAAAGACGTGGTAATCTAATCTATAACTATAATAAAAAGAGAGTCCTTTGACATAATGGTGTGACTTCAAAGCCACATCAACCCTTAATCTCACCATAGTAGGTTTTATTCAATGTTCTATACTAAAAGAATGCTGAATTTGGAAATGAAATACAATAGCATCAGCTTTTGCTTCCTTCAGTTAGAATACACATGCTCTTCCACACTGTCCTTGAGATAAACTGCACATACTTATCATACATCATCACCAAAGACAGATTTTAAAAGTACCAATGCTCATTTTTGTAGCAATATGATGTAAAATAGAAAGCTTTTCTGTGTCAAACTTCTGATTTAAGGATATATTCCATTCTTGATTTGCATGACATAAATACACTCTGCTTTAAGTTAACGAGCATTCACACTTAAAGATAAATTCATTTTCTCGTCTTGGCACTGAATCTTTAAATCCATTAACTTTGCCTCCTCCTTTTTTTTGACAAGCCACATCTTTCAGGCAGTTCAACCTCCAAATTAAATATACTTAATCAAATTCTGTCATAAACTGTGGAATGCTAAAATAAAAATTATTGCTCAGTCTAGCCTCTTAATAAGAGCTATAAGCAACCCCAGGAAGAAGATGAGGAATTTTAATTTGGCATACTTTAGATTATGTAGGTTTCAGAGTTAGTATAATCATCATGACTTTTTCAGACTATTCAAAAATGACTGCTCCCCAAAATCAAACACCATGTTAATCAAATTAGATAGTATGCTAATATGTTTGTGCTGATATAAAAATACCAATGAGTAGTAACTTATGATGTCATTTTTTTCTCTGTTCTGGAGAGCAGAATTTTAATACTAAGATACTAAAGTTTCTAGTGTGGACTCTGCATAAACATTTTTGTAAATCATTTTATTGGTAACATCCATAAATATTAACAGTAGACCATAATAATATTCATATCATAATCATATTCACCTCCCCTCACCCTTCTTTGATATGGCCATTGTATCACTCTCTAATAAGGGACAAATGCTATTGGCTCCTAAGTCAGAAAGGGTGTAAGAGACACAAAATTGCAAAACTCTATTCATAATGACATTTATCCATTCACGAGGTATTTCAAACTTAAGCAAATTATTATAATGTATTTTGTAATGTAATCAGTGGTATAATAATTAGGATTATGACTTATTTTCTTTCTCTTTTATTTATGCATCCATTCACTTTTAGAATTTTCAGTTGCATGTAAATGGAAAAAAGAATAGGAACTTTGTCATGGCGTGTTTGTTAATATCTTTGGTTTAAGGCAGATGCAATAAGTTTTCTTTTAAACTGTCTTTTAAATATTTTCTTTATTTTTATTTATTTGAAAGTGACACACAAAAAGAGAAAGAGGGAGAGAGAAAGAGAGAGAGAGAGACAGAGAGAGAGAGAGAGAGAATGGGTACATCAGGGCCTCAAGCCACTGCAAACAAACTCCAATTGCATGCACCATCTTGTGCATCTGGCTTAAGTGGGTACTGGGGAGTCGAGCCTTGAACCAGGGTCCTTAGGCTTCATAGGCAAGCCCTTAACTGCTAAGCCATCTCTCCAGCCAGCAATAAGTTTTTAAAGCATTTTTATTGTTCATATAAAAAAACTATTTTTCATTAATCAAGCCATCTTTAAGTCAAAACTGAAAATGGACAAGCATAGAAAACTAAACAACTATCATAAATATACTCAATACACATTATGTTAGTGAGTTTTTTATTACCAATAAACATAACATATATTTAGGCATGTATGATTTAAAATAAAAAATTGGGGCTGGAGAGATGGCTTAGCGGTTAAGCGCTTGCCTGTGAAGCCTAAGCACCCCGGTTCGAGGCTCCATTCCCCAGCACCCACGTTAGCCATATGCACAAGGGGGCGCACGCATCTGGATTTCGTTTGCAGTGGCTGGAAGCCCTGGCGCGCCCATTCTCTCTATCTGCCTCTTTCTCTCTCTGTATGTCGCTCTCAAATAAATAAAATTAAAAATAAAATAAAATAAAATAAAATAAAATAAAAAATTGTACTTTCAAGGAACGTAATTCAATGGGTTAAATTAACTATAAGGGAAATTGCAGAACTTATTTTCCTGGTTTTTGACTTTCCAGATCATTGTGAATTTATGTGTTGTGGTTGATGAGTAATATTCCAAGATTCCATTCTTCCCCTAACCCCCATGCTTTCTCACCTTGACGTGACACTCTTTAACAACTACCCTCGGTGATGTAAAATTTATTCTTCTATCTGTTAATTTTTATTTCAAATTAATTTTTATGTTCTCTTGTACCTTGCCTTAGCAAAGAAGCAAGTATATTAAAAGTTGAGATCCAAAAATCGGATCCCTGGCTGCGTTTCATCAGTCTTACTTTGCTCTTTTCAAAGTTGTCTTCACGTTACAAGATGCATTTTTGAACACAGACTAACCATTTAAGCCCAGACTAGAGGAGACTCACAAGTGTATAAATGTCAATGGTCACACTCTGCAGTCCTTAGTCACCTGCTGTGTTACTGGGGCATAAATGTCTGACAAATGTAGCATGCCTTTTAGTTCTGTTTTAAAAGTTAAAAATTGAGTCATCATATTAATTTCCAAAGTAATATGTGTAATTAAAAAAATAAAGGGTGAAATGGGCTGTAGTGATGTCTTAAAAGTTAAGGTGCTTGCCAGCAAAGCAAAAGGACCATGTTTATATTCCCCAGGACCCACAAAGCCAGATGCACAAAGTGGCACATGTATCTGGAGTTTGTTTGCAGTGGCTGGAGGTTCTCTCTCTCTCTCTCTCTCTCTCTCAGTGTGCCTATTTCTCTCTCAAATAAATAACTAAATAAATATTTATATAGGAAGACGTCTGTAAGATATACAGGCTATAATATTTGGAATATCTTTTTGCATAAATTTTTGGCATTTTTAAAATTATTGTCACATATGAATATAATTTTCTTATAAGTAAACATGAATTTCTTTAACTTTTTTATGAAACATATCTCAATATATAATTAAAATCATATATTTTTTTCTAAAAATATTAAACACATATATACATATATTATCTAATTAGTACAACTTTATTTCATTATACAGAATTATAAGTAAGTAAGAAATAATGTATTCTGCTCTAAAATGTGCAAGTTTATGGCAGATGGTATTTTATTGATTCTGGAGGTTTTCTTAAGTGTCCTATATATTAGTTATATCAGCTATAAATTGATAATTATGAATAAACTATCTACATTTACTCTGAAATGTTAAGAACATCAACTTCAACTGTTATTATATAGTATTTTTACATTTTATAACATGTTAATCATTTTATATCTGGTAATACATCTTTCGGAAGTGTGGTTAGAATGTTTTAATCTGTGAAAATTAGGTTATAGAGTTGCTGCAATCATTCTATTAAAAGTACATATAGACATTTACTAAATGGATATCCCATGAATCACAGAATGTCACATAGTTTCTTATTTATTTATTTATGAGAGAGAGAGAAAGAGAGAGAGAGAGAGAGGCCTCCAAGCACTGAAAACAAACTGCAGACACATGTGACATCCTCTGCATCTAGCTTTCTTGGGTCCTGCGGAATTCAACATGAGTCCTTAGGCCTCACAGGCAAGCTCCTTAAATGCAAAGGCATCTCTCCAACCCTAACTTTAGATCTTATTTCTCATATGATCCTTTATTCTTAGCCTCTTCATTATAGAAATAACTTATGTCCCATATTTTAGTTATTGCATCTTTAAGAAAATAACACGTAGCCATATAATAGCATGTGTTATTTTTTAATGGTGTCCCATTATGTTGGAGTGAGCTAATTATCACAAGGCCTTTATATTATAAGCTACATAATTCTAAATGAACTATTAAGATTACTCTAGAACACAATTGCCATTTGGAGTTAGTGAAGATCTAAAACATATGTATGTGTATGTGTGTGTAATATATAATGTAGTTATAATTTATTTCAAAGGCTTTTGCCTCAGTTTTCAAATAAGTGCATAAAAAATAAACTATAGGCTTTTTTTTTCTTCCTTTTTTGATCCAGAGTTCCCAACTGTATTTGCAAAAGTTTTTTTTTTTTAATTTTATTTTGCAGGCTAAATTTCCACATGGATACATATCTATATTTTGGTTAAAAGCAAGTTAATGATTAATAACCAGTTTATAGTATCATAAACCATGACTATGCAATGGGAGAATAAAATAATTTGGCTCATAATCCCCTTGTGAAAACTTCTTTTACCTATCTTCATGATATAGGAAATCTCCCAAATCTTCCTGGGTACATCTGGTAACCCTTTCTCACTTTCTCACTTTCATTTTGTGTCTGTGTTTGTGTGTCCCACATGTACACCTGAGGAGGCGAATGTGTCCTTTTCTTGCTCATCCAGTTTCTTTGAGACAGGTTCTGTAAGACCCTGGAGCTGCCATAGTCTGGCAGCTTCACAAATCAATGGAGTGCAGTAGCAGTGATTCTGTGCTCTCTGTGCCCCACAGAACCGGTGTTACCAGTGTGAGTAACCATGCCCAGCCATTTGGGTGCTGGGCATCAAACTCAGAATTAATCAAGCCATCTCAGTCTTTGTGCTTGTGCAAAAACCACTCAGCACTGAGTCATATCACCAACCTGAACTTACTCTTTCATAAAGCTATTCCCTGTACTGGAGAGACGGCTAAAAGGATAAGTGCTTCCTTCAAAACCTCCTGGCCCAGGTTAGATTTATTGTTACCACAAAAAGGCAGGTGCACAAATTCATACATGCATCTACAGTTCATTTGCAGTGGCAAGAGGATCTGGTGCACCCATATTGTCTCTCTCTCTTTCTCTCATTGCAAATAATATATAAAAATTAAAAAAATCTATTCCCATTGACCATGACAAGGTTACGGATATGTAGAATAAGCTGAGGGCATCATTATTCTGATGGTTGTTCTGTGCTATGACAAGTAACATGCATGATTTTTGTAACTTGAACAACATATTTTTTTTATTTTATAATTTTAATAAGAATTGAGGAAACTGTAGATTGAATATGATAAAGTAAGATTCCATTAACCTTATACAAGTTACATATACATGGGTGATATAGATTTGTCTGTTGTTATTGCAGCGATAGTTTTTCCACTCTTCAACAATGAAGTTCTTGCAGATGTTTAAGATCTTTTTTTGTCCTCTATCCTTTAAAATTTATATAAGTGGAGGCAAGTAGTTCAGGAAGAAAAATCCTAGGAATCTCTCCTTCGAAGATGCTTACAATAATCCTTGCTATAGCCTTCTCCATGATCATAGGTAGAAGATGTACCCAATAAAATACCAGAGACCACTTTTATATTGCAAACAGCAAAGATTATGCTGACAAATTCTCTATCCACAATGTTTCTTTTAGTAATAGTTTATTTATTTATTTATTTATTCATTCATTTATTTATTGGAGAGAGAAAAAGGTAGATAGAGACTGAGAATGCACGTACCAGACCCTCCAGTCACTGCAAATGAATTCTAGATACATATGCCACCTTGTGCATCTGGCTTATGTGGGTACTGGGGAATCAAACCTGGGTCCTTAGGCATCATGGGGAATCACCTTAACCACTAAGCCATCTCTCCACCCCTGTATATTCACAATGTTCTATGTGTTTACTTCTAGTACCTCAGAATGAGACTACATTTGGGACCAGACCCTTAAAATGGAAAGTGAATTTAAACACGAGCATTAGGGTGGACGCTAATCCAATCTGATTGGCATTTCTGTAAGAAGAATGGAGGTACTACAAATGCTAATAATAAGCAGCGAGAAGGCCATGTGATGAAACGTGAGATGCCTCAGGAGTATGTCAGCCTGCAGATATTTTGAACCAGAACTTCTAGTGTCCAGCTTCTTTGCCGTTTAAGATAGGATATGCATATCAGCTGGTGCAAACACGCACATAAATGTGTATTTTCCCTGGCACTATATCTTCTGCAACATAAATTCAGAACAACTCTATAGTTACAATCCCAAGAGTTTCCACTCCTCAAAGGTATCATCACTGGAATTTTAAGCGCATTTTGCTGAAGTGATTTTTGCTCTCATAATGATCAGTGTTCCCCACTACAGGGATGCTGTCAAGATGGTTGTTTCCTTAGCAGTGCTGAATTTTTTATCTATACTTTGACTGCAATTTTTTCTATATCTCACAAGAACATCACTATTTTTGTTATTATAGATAATACATTCAGGATATTGTATTTCTGTAGCAAAATAATACGGAAGCTTGCCAAACAATGGAATATGAAGAGCACTTGAACTCTACTGTAAGACACAAGATTAAAAAAAGTGGCCACTGTTTTACTTCTAAGCATTCAATATTTTAAATTGTAACTTAAGAACTATGTATTATTGTATGTTCTTAGTAAATGACACAAGTATGTTTCAGAATAAATAAGATTTTGTATCTCATCATGTTTAACAAAAAATTCTCATTACTAAAATTTCTGACTGAAATTTGTAGAATTCCTTATAATGCTTTTCAGCAACTTTCATGGTTTCTAATAAATATTTACCTTCTTATTGCCGGAAAAAAACAACCAATTTGCAGCAGTTTGTAGGAGGAAAGGGTTTATTTCAGGCTACAGTTTCCACAAGAAGCTTCTTGATGCACAGAGAGCACGGCAAGACTAAGAAGCTAGCACATTACCACATACCAACAGCACGCGAGCAAGGGTAAGACAGCACCGGCACAGTGTGCAGGACTATAAAACTCAAGGCCTGCCCCAGTTCCACAAGGCTCCACTGGCTAGAAATAAAAAATGAGGCTTCATCACAAACTCAAGAGGCAACTGGGGCCATTTCCATTTGAAACACCACACATGTTCCTGTGTATTCCTTCAGAGAATAAGCACCATGACTGCAAACTTCCTGAATTGGCTGGCACACTGTCCTTTATAGAAATTGATTCTATGCAGAAAAAAAAACAAGCATTTATATGGATTTGCAATGGTGGAAAATATTACAGATTAACACTTCTTAAGCAGTCTGTCTGGAATCCTACACATGGCAATCTAGTGAATTCTTTTAAATGAGCACTTGCATTGCTGTTTGAAGTTGTTCCTGTGTATTCAACACACTTAATTTCTTGGTCAGTGCTATTTTTATTTATTTATTTTACTTTGTTTCTTTAACATATTTTTGGAAATAACTAAAATTCACTCCAGGTTCAACCATTTTTCTTCAAATTTCATTGTGTCATCTTTTCTTACTGCTGTATAGAATTCCATTGTGTAGATATACCACATCTTAGTTATCCATTCATCTAATGATGGGCACCTGGGTTGATTAGAGCTCTTAGCTATTATGAATTAAGCAGCTATAAATAGGGTTGAACAAATATCTCTGAACTGAGGCGTGGAGCTTTTAGGGTAAATGCCCAGTAAGGGAATAACTGGGTCTCTTGATAACTTTATAGTCAACCTTTTTAGGAATCTCCATATTGCTTTCCATAGCGATTGCACCATCTTACATTCCCACCAACAGTGAATGAGGGTTCTTATTTATTCACATCTTCACCAGCATTTGTGTTCATTTGATTTATTAATGTTTCCTATCCTTACAGAGCTAAGATAGAATCTCATAGTTATCTTAATTTGCATTTCCCTAATGATTAGGGATGATGAACATTTTTTTTAAGTGTGTGTTTGCCATTTGTATTTCTTATTTCAAGAACTGCCTGTCCAGTTTTTTGCCCCATTTTGTGAGGGGGTTGTTTGACGTTTTATTGTTTAGGTTTTTGAGTTCCTTGTAGGTTCTAGAAATTAGGCCTCTGCCAGTTGCATAGCAAGCAAAAGTTCTCTCTCATACTGTGGGTAATCTTTGGCTCTGTTTAATGTATGTTTACCTGTGAAGAAACTTTTAAGCTTCATGAGATCAGAATGGTTGAGTGATTACTTAAGATCCTGAGCTACTGGTATTTTGTTCAGGAAGTTTTTTTCCCATTCCTATATCATAGAAAGTTCCTCCTATTTTTTTTTTCCAGTAGTAGATGAGTTTCTAGTCTTATATTGAGGTCTTGATCCACTTGACTTGACTGTTGTGCATGGCAAAATGTGTGGATTGAGTTTCATTTTCCTGCATATGGTTGTCCAGTTGCCCAGCACCATTTGTTGAAGATGCTGTCTTTTTTCCAGCCTACATTGTTAGGGCCTTTGTCAAATATCAAGTAGCTCTAGTTAATTTACCCAAAGTCTAGGTCCTCAATTCTGTTCCATTGGTCTATACTCCTGTTTTTATGCCAGTACCATGTTTTTTTTTTTTTTAAATTTTATTACTATGGCTTTGTAATATAGCTTTAGATCAGCTTGTGGTGATGCATCCAGAGGTGTTTCTTTTGCTGAGGATATGCTTGGATATCCGAGGCCTTCTGCCATTCCGTATTTATTTTGAGACAATTTTTTCTATCTCTGTGAAGAGCAGTGGTGGGATGTTTATTGGTATTGAATTAAATCTGTATATTGCCTTTGGTAAGATTTCCACTTTCACAATTTTAATTCTGCCTATCCAGGATCATGTGAGGTCTTTCAATTTTCTCAAGTCCTCCTCCATTACTTTTTTTGAGTGTTTTTATATTTTCATTGTATAGATCATTCATATCCTTGTTTAATGTTATGCCAAGATTTTTTTATTGCCATTAAAAATGGGACAATGTGGCTTACTTCTTTCTCTGCATCATTGTGTTTTTCATATAGAGAGGCCACTGACTTTTATGCATTGATTTTGTATCCTGTTACTTTGCTGAAGGAGATAATCACCTCTAAGAGTTTTGAGATGGAGGGTCTCATGTCTCTTATGTATAGAATCATGTTGTCTGTGATTAGGGCTACCTTAACTTCTTCCTTTCCAATTTGTATCCCTTTTATTTCTTTCTTCTGTGTTATTGCTTGAGCTAGGACTTCCAGTACTATGTTGAAGATGAGAGGTGAGTGGGGATACCCCTGTCTTGTTCCTGATCTCAATGGGAATTCCTTCAGACAGATTCTCTCCATTAAGTACTATTTGGGCCTTAGGAACTTTATATATAGCCTTTATTATGTTGAAATATAAACCATCTATGCCTATTTTCTCCAATATTTGATCATGAAGTGATGTTGTATTTTGTCAAAGGCCTTTTCTGTATCAACTGAAATGATTATGTGGTTTTTGTGTTTAAGCTTACTCATGTAGCATATTACATTGACAGATTTCCATATGTTGAACCACCCCTGTGTTCGTGGGATGAAGGGTACTTGATCAAGGTGGTTAATGCTTTGGATGTGTTGCTGAATTTGGTTTGTGAGGATTTTGTTCAGGATATTTGTTTCTAAGTTCATCAGGGAAATAGGCCTATAGTTTTCTTGTGGCATCTTTTATTTCTTTTTTTCTTTTATTATTCTTTCTCTCATGGGGAAGTTTAATCACTTTTAACTTTGGAAAGTTAAATTTTGAAAATATATATTTTTTCTGTCTTATAGATACTTTCCAAGTTACAGTTAAATATTCTACAAATATTTCTATGGCTCAAATTTTCCTAAAAATATCAAAACTTTTATGGAATTTGAAGAACACATAAACACCAGTATTGAGAACACTGCTATACATTCAGATTATGAAATATATTGTTTTTTGCAATTAAAAGATAAATTATTATTTTCCTCTCAGAATGAGATAAGAAGCTCTGTCTGAATGCCTGATTAGGCACAGGTTTGTAAATGCAATGTAATTAGGACAACTCCAATTTTAGCCTATTAGGTTAGTCAGAGGATCTCCCTATATTGGAAGCAATTAAAATTATTTACATTACTCATTTGCTATGGCTAGTGACCTTGCTCATCAAAATAAGCTATAAAATAGAACCTAGATTCAAGACAGGGTTATGTGTCAATCAATTTATTATAATTGAAAATATAATAAGTTGAAAACATGTTAATACCCCTAACAATGCAGTACACAGTAGATAAAATGCTGACGGCAGTTTACTGTAAAACAAGTGTGATTGGTTGACCGAGCTGTGGCAATATTTTTATTTATTTTATTATTTATCATTATTTACTTTATTTGTGTATGTGTGTCTGTGAGAGAGAGAGAGAGAGAGAGAGAGAGAGAGAGGGAGGGAGGGAGAGAGAGAGAAAGAAAGAAGAATGGCAATCTAGTGCCTCTTGCCATTGCAAATAAATTCCAGAAACACCTGCCAATTTGTGTAGCTGGCTTTCTGTGGTATTTCACAGTTGAACCTGGGTTAGCAGGCTTTGAAAGCAAGTGCCTCTTAACTAATGAGGAATATCCCAAGCCCAATATGATTATATTAAATATGTGTTTTTCACCTGCTTTCTAAGGAAAGATGCTACTGAGTAAATTTTATGTCATCATGGAATTTAAACCTGCCTTTCTACAATGATATACTGTGTTCTTCTGTTATTAATTGTAAATTGTTTGGCTTACATTTGAGAAATAGCTCACATATATGAAAATTCAATAGCTGCTACTTAATATGCATTATATGCCATGCAACTGAAGGAGGATCTAACTCTTAACCAGTCTCCATTTGGTCTGTCTGACTAGTCCTTTCTGTGGTGCCTGCTCCCTCCATTTGTCTCAAATATATAAGCACAAGCCTGATAGATAAGCTTCCTTAGAGGAAATGCAGTTGCCTCCCTGAAGGATGCAGCATTTTTTTTAATTTTTTTATTTTTTTTAATTTTTTATAATTAACAACTTCCATGATTGTAAACAAAATCCCATGATAATTCCCTCCCTCACCTCACTTTCCCCTTTGAACCTCCACTCTCCTTCACATTCCCTACTCCTCTTAATCAGAGATGATGACATCAAATTTTTTTTGATATTAGTAATATTCTGTGTCTGATAAACATTCCTAGACACTTATTTGCTTGCCCTCAGTATAAACAAAAACTACTGTTTTTATCCTGGGAATAACACACCTAAATTCCTCAATTGCTACACTGAAATTCAAATTCCATTTACTCTTTCACCATCAAAAATGTCCCCACCTTTATCTTTTGAGACAAGTTGCTCAGCCTCGGTCACTGAGGTCTTAAGAATAGGGCTTTTGCTATTTTAAGTTGTATAAGCAAATTCAAAAGATACTCTAATCACTGATTTAAATAGATGTACAAGTACCATGGAATAATTATTCTAATCACCATTTAAAAAACAAAATACTGCCTAACAACAATTGCATTGCTTAATTTATCTATTAAATGTTATTTATACGTTTTCCCAACAGAATTTTTAAACATTTTATTTTTACTTATTTAGTTATTTGACAGAGGGAGAGAGGAGAGAGAGAGAGAAGAAAATGTGCATTCTAGGGTCTCCAGCCACTGCAAACGAACTCCAGACTCATGTGCCCCCTTGTGCATCTGGCTAACATGGGCCCTGGGGAATTGAACCTGGGTCCTTTGGCTTTGCCGGCAAACACCCTAATTGCTAAGCCATCCCTCCAGCCCCCAACAGTATTTTTAAAACTTTTTTTGTTTGTTGACAGAGGAAGCAGAAGACTATGTGTAATGTGGATGTACACAAGGGTCTTTGCCATTGCAAACTTCAGACTAATATCACTTTGTACATCTTCCTTTATGTGAGTACTGGGGAATCACAACAGGATGTTAGGCTTTACTTTTAACTTTAACTTGTGCACTGCTTACCCAGCCCTGAAAACAGAATTTTATTCCCATGTTTGAACATCTTAACATCCATTAAATTGTGCTACTCTGCCTTTAAATTTTGTACATAAAATGAGATTAATGTTCTCCAATTTGCAGTGAAATATCATTGCTCTTACAAAATTAGCTCTATAATACATTCTCTTAGGATATAGTAATTCAAATATATACACATATTCTAATTCTGATAAATCATTAAACATGAAAATGAAAATGTTATTGAAATGCCTTTGCTAATGAGAATGAATAAGGACACAGGAAGTGCTTCAGTCAAAGCAGGCAGCATTATTTCCCACTGTCTCTTTTAATAACCTGCAGTGTTTGTACCTAGGAGCAATGTAACAGGGTTAGATTCCAAGTCAGTGAGGAGTATGAAATCTCTTTTAAGGTAAATGAATGTAAATTGAGAAACTGAACTAATTTTAGAGAGAGTACTTCAAGGGGGGTTAGTGTTAGGAAATTGTTTTCTTTGCAGTTGTTCCTGGCTGAATTTCACTTCAATTGTCTTCAGGTTTCCTTGAGGTTTACCCAGTGTGAAAATTACTATTATAATAACCTCAATTAGTCAGGTGAGGAAACAGTGGAAGAATTTAGGGAAATGTCCCAAGGACTGAATGCCTATGTGCTCTATATCCAGAACTTCAACTGAGGTCAATCTGACCTCCTATTCGAGGTAAGCCACTAAAGCACACTAGGATTTAAAAGTTACTTTTTTAAAACTGATAGTACTACGATAACACAGACCACAATACTATTAAAACACTATTCTTGTGGATAGGTCTACATAACTTGCTTTTAGAGAGAAATGGAATCATGAGAGTTATAATTTGGCGAAATGTGACAAGAGCATTATTTTTCTTCAAGACACAATTTTATGTTATAATAATTTTATAACTTATAAATTTAAAATAATTTATAATAATTTCTTTTTTACTAGGTGAACTGAAGTTCCTTGAAAGTGCTACATCTATCTCAGAGAAAGCTGAAAGGACTAATAGGTCTCTAGTATAGATGGAATGTTGCAAGATCAGAGCAAAATTACCTTGAGGTACATTTAGTCCCCTAATAGCCATTTATTGCCCACCTCTGTGTCTGACCTAACATATTGGTGACTATCAGTTGATCAGGTGTGATCTATTTTGGAATGTAAGAACAGACCTCCAGCTTCCACCAACCCAAGGACTAAGAATGTCATTAGATAGTATCTGAAACCTATGGTAGAGATTTCCCCACTTGATGGTCAGCCAGTGTATTTGAAAAGTGCCTTGGTTTATGATTTTCTTTTGTCCTCTTAACTGTAAAATGCCTATGAAATTGTTAACACTCTGGTACATGGAATTGGGGTAACCTAAATCTGTGTTCAAGGACCATAGTCACTCACATTTGGCTCGAGAATAAACTCTTTTCCCCATTGAGGTGAGGGTTTTGTCTTTTTCATCGACAACTCTAATAATTATATTAAAAGTACATAAGCAGACATGAACATACATACACAAATACATGATTTGTTGTAATTCATTCAAATTACAGTGTAGGTAAGGAAGAATAGTGTCCATGAATATGAATCTCTACGCACAGATGCATCATCTCCAGGTCCAGAGGAGAAAGAGATTTGAATGGGAAACAATTTTTACCTTTCCACTGCACACCCCTTGTTTTCTAGTTACAATCCACAATGAAAACTGGAGTCACCACAGTGGCTTTGTTGATTTCTTGTTTGGGTGACCACAGAGTTACAGTTAAATATACAAGCAGGAAAGCAAGCACTCCTGTAGTGCTGTGGTCATTGAACACTCCCTGAAAGACTGTTACTGTGAAAGGTGAGGTAATTACATTGTGGTTCCATGCCAAAGGTTAAGTCCTTAAGAGATCTGAGAATCGTTAATGAGATGTTCACAGAAGTGCAAAAGCAACACTGATATGGCCAGCAAGGAGACACTGGATGCCAACATCACAACAGCAAGGAGTCAGTCCAGTGACCTGGAGCCTGTAAGCCCGCAAACACAGGTCAAGATGGAAGTGAGAGATTATGACCGAAATTAAAACTAAAATTTCAATCAGTACAAACTCACTGTGTACGAAATTCCATGTAGGGGGTAAGAACTGCAACTTCTATCAGCACAAAGGCCTTTCTTTAAAACAATACATGGGCAACTCTAGGACTACATGGTTATTCATATATGTAAGTGCACATTGATACCTGCACACATGTACACACACAAAACACACACACACTTCAGATTATCTGCCCTAATGATGGAAGGAATACTACATGCAGTGAGCCAGAAGAATCTGAGAAAGCAATTTGCTGGGCTTCCAAACCTAGTGCTTAACTATTCTATATGCAATAAAGCCTCGACAATAGCCCAAATATCACAGTGGAGAGAGCTTCCAAACAGCTCATTACGTATAATTTCATTCAAGAACACCTCTACAACAACATAGTTAATCAAAACTGCCAAGGAGAACACAGAAGCTTCATAGCCCTTCCCCTGTATTTATTTATGTGTGCACATGACAATGTACTTTAAAGTAAACTGATGAAGGTATTTTCCTGAATTGTTATGAACCCCTTAATAAATTAAGGAAAACCCAAGTGACATGCTGTGGGAAGCCCGAGTTGTACCTGGTCAAGCAGATCATAAATCAGCTATCTCACAAACAAGCTCACAAGTGGCATGTGAAATAAGCATTTGATAGTTTTGCTTCAATCTGTGATATCTTGATAGCATTAGAGGTTTTTTTTTAATTTTTTTGTTCATTTTTATTTATTTATTTGAGAGTGACAGACAAGAGAGAGGAAGAGGCAGGTAGAGAAAGAGAGAGAGAATGGGCACGCCAGGGACTCCAGCCACTGCAAACGAATTCCAGACGCGTGCGCCCCCTTGTGCATCTGGCTAACGTGGGACCTGGGGAATCAAACCTGGATCCTTTGGCTTTGCAGGCAAATGCCTTAACCGCTAAGCCATCTCTGAAGGCCCCGTATTAGAGTTTAATTGAATTAAAGGATGCCTAGTTGATTTCAGTTACAAAAAAATGATTGACTGGTGCATATCGGGGAAAAAAAATGATACCTACAGATGCCGTGTTAAAAGTCATTTGTGTTGTAAAGGTAAAGTAGGAGAAACTGAGTCTGAGTTTTTTTTTTTTATATACCTCCCCCATTTCCCTGTCTCTTATTAAGGGTGTCATACAAATGGCTGCATCTCATTGGCTTTTTGATTCCACACAGAGCAATAGATTTGCATGCCTCTTTTCCTTTAGGCCTATGATCAACTAATTTCAAAGAACTATCAGAGGAAGGAGGGGAAACTTTTTTTCACTTCTAAATTATCATGTAACAGATTATCTATTTTTCTGGCACATTTTGACTTAGTTGTTTTTATAAACTTACATTAAAGTAAGTTCTTGAAATTTATTTTGAAATAAAGAGAGAGAAGAGAGAGTGAATGGGCACACCAGGGCCTTCAGCCACTGTGATCCAACTCTAGACATGGCTGCACCCTTGTTCACATGTGTGACATTGAATGCTTGCGTCACAGTGTGTCTGGTTTATGTGCGACCTGGAAATTTGAACATGAGTTCTTAGGCTTTGCATGCAGGAGCCTTAACATCTAAGCCACCTCTCCAGCCCTCAAGAAATTTTTAATGTTATGTGGTCTTCAAATCAGTATGCTATGTAAGAAAATAAATGCTGTTAATACTTCATACAAAACCCAATACTCTATTCCATAGGGACACTGGTCTCTCTCTCTCTCTTTCTCTCTCTCTCTCTCTCACACACACACACATGCACACATGTGAATATACATACACATGGGCTAGGCATTAAAATATTTTAGGGTTTAATTTCAAGTGAGTTGACTCATATTCTTGGAATTAGCTGAATGCTTAAAATGGTTGTCAGAAAAAGTCTCTTGGTCCAAAAAAGTTCTATGAATAGAAAAGTGATTTCATAGATCAAAGTGAAGAAAAAGCATGGACATATTTTACTTTAAAATGTTACCAAGATCCTACCCCACAAATTAATGAAAAATATGCTGAAAATTAAAAACAAACAATGATACAGGAATTTCAGGATAGTTTCTGAGAAATAACCTCCCAAGGAATACAAATGCTGGAATCACCATGGAAAAACAGCTTCTCCCAAAGGTAAGTTCATTTTCTGAAATGAAGTCCAGGAGTTCAATATATTAAACTGAGAGTGAGAAAATGCAATAAACAAAGAAAAGCTCACAAAAGCCTTGAAAACATTAAACGTTATTGAGTCAAATTTCATGTAGCATTCTCATATTAATTTGTAATATTTAATCTCATCTGTTATTCAGGAAAGAACAGACATAATTACATATCTCAATCAGGGGAAATCCTTTTGTAAAAAATATATAATTTAATTCAAGAGCACCATTACAATAACATAATTAATAAGAACTTTAAAACATTATTTCATTCTTTTCCTTAAAGCATTTTCAACTCCAAACTCTGTCAGCTATAAATAAATTCAAGACCAGCATGTCAGGTATTCTACTTTCAGATTATTATATTTTTTTCCTTTGAAACTTACTTTTTGGTAACCTTAATGTTTGAAGTCACGTAAAACATCCTGCATAAATTTTGAACCCATAAACAAAAGGATTGAGGGCTGTCACTCAGAAATGTCATGTAGGTTGTCAAGGTTTCTTGAATAATTGACACATAGATTACCTGGGGAAATTTGCAATTAGCCTCCTCATTAACATAAGAACGAATCGCAGGCAGCTTGGTGAATGCTAGATTTTAACTTAAGTATTTGTTCAAGAGATAAAAAGTTTATAATAGGACCTATAATGAAAAATTCATTAGCTCAGCATGGTCTCCCAGGAGTTCCAATGTTACCTCATGAATCAGTCATTCAACAAACCATTATCACATCTTCAGTTACTAATTTATGCATTCACTGTGAATGCCCTATAATAAAAGAGATCAAGCAACATGTAATATGATGAACCAACTTCAGTAGTAGTCATGGGAAGTGAGCCACATAGTCATGGATCTTCCACTCTTAATTCATAGGGCTGAAAATTAATCTCTAAGAAATGTGCGTATGTCTAACATAATACAAAAACTAAAATTTTAGGAGTACCTACTCTGGAATTGATCACAAATATGGGAAACACTGAGGTCAATGATGACCACCATTCATAGCCCACTTCTGTGTATGACTTACATACTTATGAATATCAGGTAAAAGGCTCTTGATGTTTAGCTCTCAAGAGCACACTGGGACACATAAAAAAAAGGAGTTGACTTTTGCCTAGATGTCACTTTAAAAAGGATAAAATAAAGTATGTACTGTTGAAAATGGACACAAAATACAAAAAATCTATTTCCACTCATTTTTATATTGACATATTAGCCAGGTTAGTGGTGCCTTGTTTTTGAGAAATCTTTCAAAAGGGCTAGGGTCATGGCTTAATGGGTAAAGTGTTTATCACATATGCATGAGGAACTGAGTTCATATCCACAGTACCAGGGAAAATAATGGGCATAGTGGCAAGTGCATGTAGTTCCTGCACAGATGAGCTGGAAACAGGAGGACCTCTAGACATTTCTAGTTAACTCTTTTAGCTAAATCAGTGAGCTCTAGCTTTAGAGAGAGACTGTCTCATGAATAAGATGAAATGTGATGGGTGAAGAACCTCAACACCAACTTATTGTCTCCACACTGGCATACGCATGAATACACAAGTGCACCTGCACAATGTACCCATGCACACACACACACACAAACACACACTTGAAAGGCAAGCTCAATTTAAGCATTATTAAATACCATACATATTTTAAACTTTCATTAGTTTCAGTTGAACTTTAGAGGTGAGATTATAATTAGTTTAGAATAAGGGTTTGATCTTAGAAATTTTATGACAAGTTATGAAATTCTACAAAAGATATTTATAAAAACAGATAAAAAATTAAAAATAACATTTTTGTAATGATTTACATTTCATCTGTTTGATGGTATGAATATGAATTCACCAGAAAATCAACACACATGTTGAGAAATCCACATGAGGCAGAGGTATGATTTGACCTGTCAAAGCAAAGCATAACTCTCCTCTCAAATGGAATGAGAACTGGTTTGTTCTTAAGGTAAGTATGAGTAAGCATGAGCCAGAAACATGGGTAGATTTTATTTGCCCCAAATAAAAAGTCTGTTGAAGTTGTTATAAGCTACAGAAAAGTTACAAATCAAGTTTTCACCAAAAATATTGTTGGAAGTGTCACATAGTCAGGTTAAAGCAAAGTGAGGCAGTCTCAGTACAGGCTTCAGAGGCTATATGGTGACATTCTTAGCCTCTGTGTTGAAGAAAGTTAAAGGACATTTAATAAATTCCAAAGAGATTTTACCTAATAATCATAAGGAAGTCAGGGAATGAAGTGGACTATGGATGGCTATTAAGGGAATTAAAGAGAGCCTAAGGTAATTTGTCTCTGGACATGCAAAATTCCATCTCTCTGTAATCACTTCTAATCAGTAAATTTACCATGGAGGATCTGTAACTTATATGTGGATTTTGTTCTGGGAACTTCAGTTCACAGGCTCTATCTGGAGTGCTTTGTTTTAACATTCTCAAGAAGTTCTAAAAAAGATATGTAAGTGGTTTCTCAACTGACAAAAAGGTATATATATATATATATATATATATATATATATATATATATGAACACACACACACACTTAAAAGGCAAGCTCAATTTAAATGATATTAAATACCATACATATCTTAAACATATATATCTTTTTGAGGAAACTGCATAAAAATTCCCTAGGTGTCCTTTGAATTTATTTCAGAACGTTTTTCACCTGTTCATATAATTCTACATTTCATTTTATTTAGCAATGAAAGCTTGATAAATCTTAAAATGACTCTTAGGTTTTAATAATATACTTGGTATTTTCCTAAGATCAGAAGTAGTTATTTGTAATGAAAGCATTAATCAGGTCTTTTTCTAAGTGGAGTCAATATTCATGAAAGTTTTTTTTTTCAAATAGCAAATATATTTTCATATACTTTGAAAAAATAACTACAAAATTTAAATTAGACAGTATCATGTAGAAAATAGCAGTTCTGTATGCATCCATGTGTGAGATTTGATAATAGATATTTTCTAAACATATATATATATATAGCTGGTTATAATACTCCATCATTTTTTCTATTATAAAGTTGTCTACTGTGATAAGTGTAGTGTCCAAATACAGTTGCATGGTGAAAATATTTTGAAGCAATTGCTTTTTCCAAAAGAAAACTGTGCTCCTTACTAGGAATATAATTTTTTAAACTATTTTATATATTTATTTGCAAGCAGAGAAAGGAGAGGAGAATATGGGCACATAAGACACGCCAACCACTGCAGAAAAAAACTCCAGACACATCCACCACTTTGCACATCTGGCTTTAGGCGGGCACTTGGGACTCATTCCGTGGTCCTTAGTCTTTGTAGGCAAGCTCCTTAACTGCTAAGTCATCTCTCCAGTCACAGTAATTGCTTTTATTCTTAAGGAGGTGAGATATTTAACATCTTCTTCCTGTGCTGGAAGAACCTTGAGGGATAGAACAATTACATTACTTTCCATGTAAGAAGTAATCATATTTTAAACAAATTCATTTCAAAATTCTAAGTTCCATATAACAGAGTCTCTGAATTAGGGATCTCAGCATTTACCAATTAAATTATTTTGTTGGACTAAACTGCAAAGTCTGTTTTCCATTTTGATTTTCTATTCCCTAAGTGAGAGAATTTCTTTTTATCTCAGCTGTTAAATATCAACTACTATTTATCCATTTCTTTCTCAAAACAAGGGCAAAATATCTTTATCATCTAATTGTAAATATTCTTTTAGGATGGTTAACTTACTACTTTTCATTCTTCTAAATAAATGGAGGAAATACCATACTAGTAGTTTTCATGTAAATTTCCTTTTTTTTTTTTTTTGTTTTTTGGTTTTTCGAGGTAGGGTCTCACTGTAGCCCAGGCTGACCTGGAATTCACTATGTAATCTCAGGGTCGCCTCGAACTCATGGTGATCCACCTACCTCTGCCTCCCAAGTGCTGGGATTAAAGGCGTGCACCACCACGCCTGCCTCTAAATTTCCCTTTTTGATTATGAAACTGAGGTGCTGCTTACTGCTCTAAGAGGACAATGAATTTCCCTTTTTGAATATATTGCTACAGATGCACACAGTGTATTTTGTCAACAACTTCTACAGATGTGTGATTAACCAGAGGATCTTAAGAGCTAATCGTTGAAGTCAACTCAAAACTCACCCACCAAGGCTCAGGGAACTTTGTGGAAGAGGAGGTAAAAAGACCCACAGCTTGGAATGCCATGCTCAGAGGCACTGCCTCCCCTCAATAACTGACTTCCACTCTCACAAAGCATAACCCACAACCCCAAGGGGAACACCAGCATCCCCACTGAGGAGGCCCCTGCTGAATAGGGGCAGGGAGGAGGGAAATGATGGTACCAACATGTGACCTATCCATACAAAACATGTTCTTAACTTAAAAAAAGTTTAAAAACAAAGACTTTTGGGCTGGAGAGATGGCTTAGCAGTTAAGCTCTTGCCTGTGAAGCCTAAGGACCCCGGTTCGAGGCTCGATTCCCCAGGACCCACGTTAGCCAGATGCACAAGGGGGCACACGAGTCGGGAGTTTGTTTGCACTGGCTGGAAGCCCTGGCGCACCCATTCTCTCTCTCACTGCCTCTTTCTCCCTCTGTCTGTCGCTCTCAAATAAATAAATAAAAATAAAGAAAAAATTAAAAAAAAAAACAACAAACAAAGACTTTTGATTATCAAACGGAAATAAATTTCAAAAGCATACATAAGGAGGGCTGGGGATATTACACAGTGGTTAAATGCACTGTTTTCAAAGTTTGACAGCCCTAGTTCAAGTCCATAGTACCCATGTAAAGTCAGATACACAAAGTGGGGAACATGTCTGGAGTTTATTTGCAGTGTCAGTGGGCACTGGTGTGCCCATACTTTCCCTCTCTCTCTCTCTCTCTGTCTCTGTCTCTCGGTCTCTCTCTTTATGCCTCTTTCTCTCTATCTTTCTTTGTTTTAAATGCATAATACAAACACATGCACAAGATCAGCATTAAGAAGCTACTTATACATTCAAATTTTTTCCATTGATTACGTGCCATTTTCAGTCTACTAAATAAAATTGTTAATAATTGTTTCAAACTTCTTTGAAGTATGGATCTACATTTTCACCAAAAAGTTTTGGATTCTCTTAGATTTATTTTTAAATACGTTATAATTAAGAGAATCCAAAACTCCAAAGCTTGCCCCAGCAGCACACCCCCTCCAGCAAGGTCCCACAACCCAAATTACCATCAGGTGGAAACCAAGCATTCAAAACACAAAAGTTAATGTGGGTCATCTAATTTAAACTTCCATAGGAACAGAAAATATTTAGAGATAAAATTTAACACAATAATATAATAAAAGTTATGTTTCTTGTACAATTAGTTGTACTACAAATTAATATGTAAATAAATTCACTTCATATTTCTATAGGTCAAGAAATAACAGGTAATTTTTTATCATACATTAATGAAAACATTGAAGTTCATTAGAAAAAAATGCTTATGATGCTTCACAAACAAGATGAAAAAAATTTTCCACGTAGCTGGTTATATTATTTGGCAATGTACTGTTTTCAGTCAATTTTTCCATAAACCCAGACAGTTCATATTTCATATATTAATATAGAAGGTTGAAGTGACAGCTGAAAGTTACTTGGGGGAAACTTCAACACACATTATACATATACATATATATGAACATAAGTGATAAAAATATCTTTGTATTTTGTTTTGTTTTCCCTTGTCTTTTATAGTGGTGGATAGATTAAGATGAAACTATTGGATGAAGAGATTTTGTTAGTTCTTCTTTCCTTGCAATGAAAACACATTATTGAAGTGTAATGGTAGTTATATTACCATCTTTTAAATTTGATGAAGTTGAGGATTACAGAAAACTTAAAGATTCAAAGACATAAGTAGAAGGCTTAGGGATGACTCAACAGTTGATGTGCTTGTCTGCAAATCCTGCTGGCCAGGGTTCCAACCCCCAGTACTGATGTAAAGCCTTATGCACAAAGTCTTGTATGCATATGGAGCTCATTTTCAGTAGTGGCAAGAGGTCCTGTTGTACCTATACACTATTTCTCTCCATGTTTATCAAATGAATTATTGGAAGAAAACTCAGTAACAAAAGCCAGTAAGCTAGACAAAAGATATAAAGGGAAGAGAAAGGAAGGGCAAGGGGTATTTAATAGGATCGCATTGTATATATGTAAGTAGAAGAATAGATTAATGGGGGTGAAAATGCCCAAAGTGAGGTAAGGGGAAGAGACTGAGTAAAGGAAAGGTGGAGGGAGGCTAATCAAATCTAAGAGGATATAAATAAATCATATGGAAATATACTTTGTTGGACAATGGAACACTCAGGAGCCGTAGATTGTTCCTAGAAAATTTTCTTTGCCAGGGATGGATTACCTCCCAGTGAGTTGTTGGCCAGGGAGGTCCCTGATGACCCCAAAACATTATAGGCCATTGCCAAGGCCCTTGGTTTCCCACCAGGAATAGACGGTAAGACCCTATTGCTGAATACTCCAGATACTTGGGTTGCAAAGCCACTGAGAAACCCTGTTGGAACTGAGCTGATAACCTCCTCCATATAGGCCAGCTGACAGAAAGCTGGAAAAAGCCATTCTGCATGCAGTTCAATGGGAGAGAGAGAAATCACCAGTGAAGATACTCAACAGTGGACACTACAAGCCTTATATTTTGCCAGCCAGGCCAAATGAGCCAACGGGTGCAATAGTGGCACGTCTGTCATGGTGGAAACCAACTGCCCTCTAATTGGACTGGAGGCCCACTCCATGGGAGGGAATACATCCCTGATACTGAAAACTTAAAACAGGGGTAGTCATGAGCCCTAGGGGTGTAACGTCTGCTGTTGTCTGGCTAAATGTATATACTGTGCTTATCAAACTGTCCAGTAAGCACTTCTCTTAATGTTCATACCCTTATCTTAATGTTACTCTCACTTTTGGTAGAGAATCTTCTCTTCAGATGACAGTGACCTTGGGATGACTCAGAAGGCATTGTGGTGCTGAGAAGAAGTGACAGAGGAGTGCTCAGCACTGAAACATCTCTATCATACCTTCCAGGCTCAGGGTCTATTGTGGAAGAGGTGGTGGAATGTAAGAGGCAAAGGAAGGGTAGGAGTCCTTACAACATGCTCCCCAGACACAAAATGGCCTGGATATCCATGACCTCACAGTGCCTGACACTACCTACACAAGACCATCATAATAGGAGGAAAAGATCATGACATCAAAATAAAAGAGAGAGTGATTGAGATGGGGAGGGTATATGGTGGAGAATGGAGTTTCAAAGGGGAAATTGCGGGGAGGGAGGGTATTTCCATGAGATATTTTTTATGATCATGGAAGTTGTTAATAAAAATTTGAAAAAATAAAATAAAATGGAAGAGACCTGGGCAGGAAATAAAGTGTAGCAAAGTTTTACTTAAAACATTATCAGGTGTAACTCTGAAAAGGCAGACACTTCTGTTGTGTTTGTGGCTATATATGCTTCTACTTCATTTTGTTCGCAAGGTAGGGTCTCACTTTAGCCCAGGCTGACCTGGAACTCACTCTACAGTCCCAGGCTGGCCTCAGACATATATCTCAGTGAACTACTGTGCAGTCGAGGTTTCTTGTTTATTTTTTCTGTTAACTGTGGTCATAATTAAGACTATTTAATAACACACTCTAAATGTGAATTTACAAATCTGCTTCAATTTTTCTCCTTTATCCTGTAGTTTGCTAGAAGTTCTGTTGGTCTAATGTTGATATGAATTCTTTACCATGGTTTGGCTCAGGTCAATTTCTTGTTTTCATCTTTTGACACACAAAGATTTCTAGAGGATATGCTATTCTCATGGCAAAAAATATACAGCCATATGTGAATTTCAAACTTCTTTTCATATTTCTTCATGAGCATATTTACCCAGATCTGTCACAATACCACAGTCCATGCTGGTAGAAGAGATAGGAAAAAAAAATGAATGAGGGGTCATGATCCAGTTTACCATGAATTGTAACAGCCTGAGTAAAACTCTGTCCTGAATAGTTCATATGTTTTCCAGTTCCTATAGCATCTGCCAACACAACAATCTACAAACTGGACATTCATGACTGGTCTGTAAAACTTTTTTTTCATTAACATATGTAAGAAGAAATATTTGTTGCTTTCTATAAGTCACTCTCAGTATTTATTTTCTGAGATAATATTGGATGAACATGAAATCTTAAAACATGATACTGAAAAATTACATAGACCTTCACACAGGTTTTTCAAACAGTAGTTTCTCACAATATCATAAATAGGCAGCCGAATCTCTTAAAATCTGCCTACTTCATTCAAATTATCCCAGCTTCATGTGCACTCTGCATGTGTAGCTGAGTGAATTATTCTATGTAATTTCTTGTATAAATAAGACATCTATTAGTCCCATGACAGACTACTACTCATTCCTACTTATCCTTGATAACTCTGCATTGTGACTTCATTTCTATACCTCTGTTTATAAATATAAGTGAAAATATATGGTATATAATTTGATTGTAGATTGGCTTCTTCCACTCAGCAATATTTCCTTGAAACTAATCCAAGTTGACTATGTTAACATTTGGTGAATGGCAGTCCACAGGAAAATATACAGGTTTTTAGATTGTCTAATTAATCAATTACCCATTGAAGAATTTTTATATTGTTCAGTGGGGGGTTTTGTATTGTTTTATTTTTGCTATTGTGAAACAGAGATGCTATAAACATTCCTTTACAGATCTGTGTCAACTTTTAGTTTTGTTTCTCTAGTATACATACTCAGTGTTAAATTGATAGGTCATATGGTATAACTCTGCTAAATTATACAAGAAAATTCTATATGATATCCAAAGTAGTTGTACTTTTGCATAAGTGTATAAATAACTCCTTTCTCTGGATAGCAATTCTATAGTTTTAAAAATGTGTTTGGAAGGTAAATTGCCTATTATAAAAATGCCTACAAACTCAGATTAACATTTTATAAGAATCAAAAGAGTAACATATTGTGGGAAATATGTTTTAAGGATTTAAGCCAAGCAATGTTCAGGTAGTGAAATTTCTTATAATGTTCAATAATGATCTATTTTAAATCATTTTTAAATTCCAATATTGATTTTTAATTTATGTGATTATCTCTCTCTCTGTCTCTCTCTTACTCACACACAGATCTTCTATGTACAAAATGAATTTATCAGAAGTTCTCACTCAGAAACCATGGGTGGACTCAGTTGAACAACTTTACAGGGAAAGTTTTCCTTCTTTGGTCCATTCCAGATTGAATGTGAGTCTTAGATAGCATTTGATGTTCTGGAAGGTTGCATATTAGAAACCTAGGTGAAACATAATCAAGTATTAACAGGGATCAGATGGTCACCTGACTGGAAAAGTCTCAATCTAAAATTTGAATGACAAGGCATGGTGGCACACACCTTTAATCCAAGCATTTGGGAGGCAGATGTAGAAGGATCACTGTGAGTTCAAGGCTACCCTAAGAATACAGAGTGAATTCCACATCAGCCTGGGCTAGAGGGATATACTACTTTCGAAAAAAATAAATAAAAATTGAATGGCCATCCAATAGACTTGAATTATTTCACATGTTTCACAAGGACAATCTCCATCTAGAGACCATCTATCAATTTGTGGGAGAACATATTTCCTCTTCCTAGCACTTACATTTAAAATATGTATGTATGTGTATATGTATATATGTACATATGTATGTATATCCTGCTGGCCAGGATTCCATCTCCCAGTACCAATGCAAAGCCAGATGCACAGTCATGGATATGGATAATGGCAAGAGGCCCTGGTGCACCTTTACTGTTTCTTTCTCTCTCTCTCTCTCTGTTAAAATATTTAAAAAAGAAAGACATGAGCAGAAAATAATGTGTAAATATATTACTTAAAACAACACCAGGTGCAACTTGAAAGTTATATCATTTAATATTATCAAAATTTAAAGGTATCCTTATAAAGGTTTGTCTTATTTTAATATTCATGCAAGTTGTCTCTGTACTGAAGTGATCATATTTTAGGACAATAACAGTTGTAGGCCCCATTGTGATAAACTGTTAGAAATCTCTAGGTCAAGTTCATCATAATTCTCTGTGATGAAATTCTGGTAGTTGTGTGTAATTTCATATATATATTACATGTTTTTGAAAATAAATATTTGGGGACAACTGTGATGAAATATGCTATTGTATTCAGAGATACTTTAGGAAGTTATGGACATCTTCAAAAATTTCAATATACTTTGGGGAAACAAAAGAAATGAACCTTCTCAAAACCATGCAGCTTTCTTGGTTTATTAACAAAATGTTCATGTGTAATAACAGTAATTTTTTTCAATTCCCTATATCTTAGGATGGAGCTACAAATTCATAGATCTGTAGCTGATTATTGCATGGTTTCTTTACCTAGAACGTTCTTTCATCAGGCTTATAATAGCAGACTTCAGGCACTGGCACCGTTTCTATACCCATAAGTAACTTCCAAATAGGTTCTAAACAGCAGCTCTTGATATAACAGAATACTACAGTGAGTCAGGCCCCAATGGAGTATCTCCCTATGCTTGCTTGAGATCTGCCTCTGCAATCATAGGAAAATTAGCCTGGAACAAGCTGCCACTGCCCATCACTTTTCCAATTGAAAGCACAATGATAATGTTCACAATCAAGGGAAAACACATTGGTGTCATCAAATTTATAAAAAAAATCCAATATATTTTTTTTCTCTTTTGAGAAATTGGAAGCCAATAAGCACAAGAGGAGATAAGAGATTATAGAATTGTTTATATCTTATAGAAAGTAAAGAGAACACAAGTGATTTGTCTAAAATCATTTCCTTCAGAAGCAAGGAAATCAGGAGGGCTTTATAGAGGAAAACTTCGTGTTTACATATGAGATATCCACCATCCTGTGAAGGAAGGGTCACATGGCTGGACATGCAGAATTTGAGATTCTATGTCACATGTTCAAGGAAAATGATGTATGGACATACTTCTGAGTAAATCACTTATGATAATAAGGTACAAAGTTTTGTTTGTTTTTTTTTTTTCTCCTAAACCATTATAAAGTGGTATATCAGAGGAACTCAGTAATGGCAGTTGATTTCTTGTTATGTTCTCTGAAATGTCTTTTTGAAACAATAATTTCAATTTTAATAAAAAATTTTCAAGTGTTAACAGTAATTTTGAGGGCCAATAGCTCTCTTTCCTCAAATATCATTGACTATCTCTAAAAGGCCCTGCCTATACCTGAATAGCTTGCTCAGAGATTGAATGGCAAGCTGGCATCTGTGAGGCTCTAAATGCAATCTCTATATATAGTTGCTCGCACACACACACACACACACACACACACACACACACACACACACACAGAGAGAGAGAGAGAGAGAGAGCTCAAGCGAAAGATACACATACACAAAGAAATAAATGCACAAATAAAATAAAAGAAATATACCCACCCAGTTTCTAACATTTCGATTCATTGAATTATTCTTAATATTATCATTTCCAGGTGGATAATATTAAGAATTTTCTGTTTATTTTTATTTATTTATTTGAAAGCGACAGACAGAGAGAAAGAGGCATATGTATATATATATGTACATATATATATGTATATATACACACATATATATATGTGTATATATATATATGTATACATATATATATATATATATATATATATATATATATAGAGAGAGAGAGAGAGAGAGAGAGAGAGAGAGAGAGAGTGAGAGAGAGAATGGGCGCACCGCCAGGGCTTCCAGCCAGTGCAAACAAACTCCAGACACGTGCGCCCCCTGTGCATCTGGCTAACGTGGGTCCTGGGGAATCAAGCCTCAAACCCAGGTCCTTAGCCTTCACAGGCAAGCGCTTAACCACTAAACCATCTCTCCAGCCCATGATTAAGAATTTTTGAAACATATACCATGTAGTAATTTGAGGGTAATAAGGTTAAAAATATTTTAAAAAACCTACTCTTTTACATTGACAAAACTTTCACGATCTATTATCCCATTCATTTGATATATGTTCAAAATGACATGGTCTGAAATTATTAGAATCTATCTGTACTTCATAATTCCTTATTTTTACTCAGTGTGCACAAAACCTTTAGTCCTGGGTAGGACTCTTATATCCTATCTTATTTTGTTTTTACTTCATTTCTAATGATGACTGGAATTTATTCATGACAATGTATGAACTTTGAAATAATATCTGTTTTCCAAAAACTTGTCTTAAAATTTACATTAAGAGAGCCAAGAGAGCTATACACACTTAAATTTGTACATTGCAAAACAGAATTTATAGTCTCCGAGTCATTGAGCCAGGAAATTCAGAGTCTCTGTTGAAAAAATAAAATCAATTTACTAATTTCTTATGAAACCCCCCAAAATAAGGGTTGTAGTGAGGGAACTTGCATGATATTCTAGAGAGATGAGGGTAGGGGATAGGTTTAATTTAGTTGAAATATTGGATGTTACCCATTTATTGGTATAAGATTTTATTGACAGATTTATCAGTTTTAAGGGAAAACAGCAGAATGGAAAATTAGAAGCCTCTACTGTGAGTCAATGATGCTGAAGTACAATTGCCAGGTTGTTCATAATTGAAAGTGGAGGTTATAGTTTTCAGTAGTCATTAATACCTTCTGCAGTTACAAGCAGTGGCATTAGAATGTTCTCTCTGGCATATTACTTTGGACTTATTCTGGTCCTTGTTACAGAAAGTTAATGACACCAATGGAAAACTTGGTCTTTAAAGCAAAATGTTTCCTCCAAAAAATATGTGGCAACAACTACACAATAATTATCATCTCAAAATATACGTTTGTGAATATTTGCATGTTCTTCAATCTCAGATGGTGGCATAACTTCAATTCTCTCAAAACAATAAGTAATCATCACTTGCACTGAATAAAAATAAACTTAAAATAGCATTAAATTTTATTGAAAAGCACTGCTTGGAAAAGCAAATATATATAACATTTAACATGAAATTTCCTTTACTAGTCAAAATCTACATGGCCATGCCATAAGGGAATTTGGTGTACGTCATAAATTATTTCAATATTACTTAAAAAGTAATATAGCGATTTTAATGTGTCTAAACATCATACATTTAGAGGTAACTGTTAGCCTGTTGTCAGAAGCCATGTTTGTCATGGATTTGACAATAATTCTAGCTTTTGAAGATCACACTATTTTAGAAGAGCAAGTTTATATGTCAAGAAAACACACCCAGGTGTTATCAAATTGTATATCTGTGAAATTATGGATGTGGTAGGTATATTCTCACCTGTTTACTCATTTACTGAATGCATGTGTTATTTATCATGTCATCTTTCCATACATCATTTAAACTTTTGTTCTTCTTTGATACTTGCTGATCAGTCTGGGTTACAGGCTGCTCAGAGAGATGTATTAAAGTCCTTTAAATCCTTCTTGGACGCTATTCTCTACTCCCACCATCAAGTATCCATTGTTCCATGTTGAGGTTCAAGATGTGCCTTCAGAACTGAATTCTAAAGGAGAATAAGCATTACACAGCAGGAATACCAGTAAAGTTGTTAAAAGAAAAAAAAAAAGTCTTTAAGAGGATAATGGAGTTACAGTGAGTAAAAACTGTTAACCTAGCAATCAGAAGAAGATACTATTCCTACTTGGCACTTTGTAAAGAAAAATAACTTCAGAGAGAAAAAAACCTTGATTTTTAAAGTGATGTTTTTAGAAGACTAATCAGAATAACATTCTCATACTGACCTCAATCTGTGAGAAGGTGACAAATTGGTGCCTTTTACTGTGAAAGGAGATTTCTCCCACAATTTGATGGAAAAGTAACAAGCGATATTAACTAAATTTTTTATAAAGGAACTCAGAAGGCAGGGATAATGAAATAAATTTATTATGAAAAAAGTGATAAGGAATCCAGTAGGAATCAACTTTACTTAGCATTAAAATATCTAATAAGAACAACAACAACGACAAAAGTATAGGTCATTTATACAATCCCAAACTTGTAATAGTCTTTGAGAATGGGTCCAGTCCAGATAGAGATGAGTCGTGAATCAATAGCACTGTGCAAATCTACCCTCTCTCTACCTCTTTACATAAGGAGTTATTTCTGCGATACCAAAGAAGCAGGCCATGAGTCTAGATTTAACGAAAATTATCAATATAGGATAATTACTAAAAAGCGCCAAGAGAAAGTAATATACAGAAGGCTGTTGCCAACAGTCATCTCAAAGGGAATTTCGAGTTTGTTTTATTCTAGTTAGCATAAGAGCAGATAAAAGGGATGAAAATTTATGTTCCTTTTATGATAAATTCTGAAGGCTTTAGCCACAATCAACTATAACAGCTAAGTGTAACAAGTGGGTTCTGGTATGCTTATTTCTCATATCCCAACCTAGTATTCCCATGACCCACCAAGTGTTAAAATGTTACATCTTTCTGTCTCTCTTTCTATCTCTTTTTAATAAGCATTAAATTTCATTTCCTGCCTCCCAACACGCAGGTAGATGTATAAGAAATATCATCTAAAAATGGTATCCAAAACTTAAAATTTACCAACCAAGAGTGGGTAAATTCAATCAAATTTCTTCAATATATTCCTCACTATCTCATAGATTTTGGCAGGAATACTCCATACACATTTCTGAGTGTAATAGTTTAAGAATTTAAGCATAGTACTAATTGTGGTCATATGTTACTCCAAAATATAAGAAAAAATTTCTGAGTCTATGGGGGACATACATTTACATTCAAACCATAACATTCTGCTCCTGGCCCCCATAGACTCATGACCATTTTAGAATGCAAAAAGTTACTTAACCCAACTTCAAAATCCCCCAGTCTTTACCAACTTTAACATTGCTCAAAAAGCCAAAGTATCATATGATATTCAAAACTGAATGGTGAGTCCTTTACAATCAAAACACTAATTACATATTTCCAACACATAGTGGCACAGAGTAAATATTCTCATTGCAAAAAGGTATAACAAGGAGAGACTGGACCAATGTAAACTCAGTGGCAACCATCCCACAGTCCTGGAATATCCAAAGCATCCTTGGATCTACTCTGTAAACCACAGTGCATCTTTATAGCTCCATAAATGGCTTTGCTTGGCTTACATAGAGGGATCTTAACCCTGCTTAACATTGCTGAATCTCAGCGGCTCCTGAAACCATGTGAACTTTATGACCTGATTCCCTACATTTTTTTCATACCAAGTGGGTGACAGAGCCAAATTTGTAAATCCAGATGGCAATGCAATTTGACTTAAAGAGCAATATATTATTTTACCAGTCTTCCTTTAAGCTACCATCTTTCAAAAGAATTTGCATTCTTACTAGCTCAAGACTTCCATGGGAGAGTTTCACACTCAGGGCATCATTTACGTTGACCTAATACAAAACAGTTGGCCAACCCTTGGTGGTTGTGAAAATGCTTGAAAACTGCAGTTTAAATAATGTAAATCAGTCTTTGTTCCTGTAACTTCAAACTTAATTGACTTTTGTTTCCAGAATACGATATGCATCTTTCATCTTTTTCTATTCTATATCTCAAGCCAAGCACATTAGTCCATTTCCTTTAAACTCAACTTTGATCAAATTTTTAGGGCATCAGAAGAAGATTGTAGTGAGTCTTTCTACCACTAGCCTGTTTATAACAACGATCTCAAATTCACATTTGAAAGTTTATTACACATGCCGACATAGTCCACCATTGTCTTAGTATTTAACATTTTCAAACTTTCACCAGAAAAGCCCTGCTTACAGCATTGCAAGTCTTCTTCAGTCCTAAGTACCAAAATTCTTCCACATTCTTCCTACAAACACATTCCAAAATACCAAAAACTACATGGTCATGTTCATTGCAGTAAAAAGCCCACTCCTGGTACCAACATTTCTGTTGCAGCTATCTTTGTATTGCTGGGAGAAACCTCTGACAAGAAGCAGTATATGGGAGGAAAAAATTTATTTTACACTCACAGGTTTCAGGGGAAACTACAACATGAAGGAAAAGTCGGACTGACTTCCTCATACAGGTATAGAAGAAAGAGGGAACCAACACCATCCAGCATGAACATCCACAGCTCAAGCTGCTCTCAACACCCTAAGTAGGACTGGACTCAAGACTTTTCCCATAGCTACTCTAGTATGGCTCTGCCTGTTGAAGACTAAGTAGGAAGATTAAAATGTCTGTGTCTATGGGGACATACATTTACATTCAAACCACCACAAGTAATTAATTAGAGACCAACACAAGCATGCACAAGCATGACATTCATGTAGAATCTGAAGCTTTTTCCCATGAATAAATAGTACTTTAAACTCAATATGAAAAATAGATGTTAAACACTTTTCTAAGCAAAAATTTGCTATATTTCAGAGCATTAAATACTATATAATATCTTACTTAAGAGCTTAAAGTGATTTGAATAAGTTCAGAGCTATATTGTAGTTCTATATTTATGACACTAATAATTTAAAATTCCAGTTCTTAAATGAATATATAATGCCCTTAGATGTCAAAAATTTATGGAATCCCTGTCATCAGAAAAAAAAAATAAAGAATTCATAAAAGAGAACAATGAGGGCTGAAGAGATTGCTTAGAGGTTAAGGTGCTTGGCTGCAAAGCCCATGACACAGGTTTGATTATCCAGTGCCCATGTAAGCCAGATGCATCTGGAATTTGTTTGTAGTGGTTAGTGGCCCTGGTGTGCCCATTCTCTCCCTCTCTCCTTCACTTTCTCTGTCTCTCATATATAAATATTTTTTTAAAAAAACAGAATTATGAATCCATACTTGATTTAACACTTTTTTAAATGCACTATAGAACCAGCGTTCTCAAATAGAATGGCCTTAAGCAAGGAAAAGACTAGTAGATATCTAAAACTAAATAGAGTTATAAATACAATATCACTTAAGTGTAAAGGGAGATTTTAAGTTTTAATGAAATTGGAATTTGGTGCATCTATTTAAAAGAGAGACATATGGAAGAGGGACATATCTTCCTTCCTCAGACAACATGGTTGCATATCCTGTATGGATTAGAGTTTGCATATAAATATATACAAATTTAAGGTAATATGTTCATAACTTTTAATTAGTGTGACATATATTTATGAAAAGTAAGACAAAACTGAATAAAATGAACACTGTGATGGCCTGGAGAGATGGCTTAGTGGTTAAAAGTACTTGCTTGTAAGTCTGATGACCTGGTATCAATTCTCCAATATCCACATAAAGCCAGATGCACAAAGTGGTTCATGCATCTGCAATTTCTTTTTTTTTTTTGCAGTAGCAAGAGGCCCTGGTGGACCTGCTGATATCCTCTCTCTCTCTCTCTGTCTCTCTCTTTTTGAAAATAAATAATAAAGGAAATATTAATATTAAAATAACACTGAGAATTCAAGCTAGAACTGAAAGGGTCTCCTTCCTGTTGAAAGTGCACCGTGTTTAAGAGTGCTATTCAGCATCCTCTGGAGGGAAAGTAATTTGTGGTTTTAACCCACAGTGACCTGGCAAGCTACACAACTGTCCTGCTGGCCAAGATGTGCCCACTTAGTTCAATAGTGCCATGTCCTTTGTGGGGGTAAGTCACTGCTCTCTATTTGCATTGAAGGGAATTCATGCTCAGTAATAAAATCTTTGTCAGAAGACTGTGGATGGAAGGTCAAAAACACTAAGGGGAAAGTTATTACTGTTGTTTGTGTTCAAAAATATACTATATCCACCAGACTGCCTTCTAAACATTTATGTTTCTGCCTCTAAATTAGGGCTGCTCTCACTTTCGTTTAGAGATTTCCTTTTTGAATGGCAGTGACTCCTGGGGAAACTCAAACGTTGTCAAAATGCTGAACAGAATTGACAATGGAGAGTTCAGCACTTAATGAGACAACTCTTTGATGTGATCCAAAGCTAAGGGACTATTGATGAAGAGGTAGGTGACAAATAATAGGAAGGAGAGCTTTGGAATACTGTTTCCCAGACACAAAATGGTCATTCATGACCTTGTAGTGGCTGTTGTAATCTGCTCAAGATCTGCATAATACTGGACCCTGAAACAGATGATGTAGGTGGTCAAAATAAATAAGTAAACAAACAAATTAATATGAATAAATAAATAAACAAATGACATCAACATAGATAAGAGAATAGTAGGAAAGAAAGTAGGGGTTCAGTTGTACAGGGATGGGGACCAAGCAGGGTAGTGAAGAAGATTATGCAAAATTTAATAAAGTTTTTGTTTTATTTGAATAAAAACGTAGCATATTGCTGTGTATAAATAAATTGTGTCATAAAAGACAATACAATGTAAAATAATAAACATGTTGGCAAAGACACTTTACATACACATGACAAAATGTTTATATCCATAGCAAAGAAAATGGCTGAAAGAAACAATCATGTTTGTCACATTGTGAATAAATGGTTCAAGGTAAAAGAAACTGAATGTATTTAAACTCACAAAGAAATGTAAATGTAATCACTGAAAATTATTTTGCTCTCATTTTTAGCAAAATATAGTAAATTTACAACCCATACTATTTATAATATCATACTAGTGGTTTGACTTGCTAACTATACTACCAAAAAAATTCCCAGGCATATCTATTAACATTAAGTACATTTACTTTAGCTCAGCAATTTCCCTTCAGAGACTATAATCACTAAATTATATGGATGTCCGTTCGTGTGGGAATACTTACACAAATTACATTACACAAACTATAGAATATTGAGTAGGTGGTATTAAAAGGAATGGATGATAATTTATGCATGGCTTATTTTACATGAGCCTGGAGAAAAGATGTTGAATGATACACATCATGCAGTTAATAGTGTTTAGCTTTGAAAGAAAATGATAATATGTAGGTTTGGGATTATGAATTAAAAATCCATTAACTGTATATAAGTATATATTTTAATTAGTTACAATAAGATTGCATTTTACAAACTTTAAAAATTCATTACACAGGATCTAAAATGGGGATATATTCAAATTAGATCTGTTCCATGTGAATTCTGTACTGTATTTACACAGAAATTTATTGATAGTAATGCTACTAGTACATATAGCCAAATAATTGTACCAATTCTGCTTTGTTTTACAATTTGACCTTGAGGGGATTAAGTATGTATTAGTGTGGTATTGTGAAGTACTAATAAATATGGCATTGATCTTGGATGCCTAATGATAGTGATTCATTAAATTACATCCTAATGTAAAGTTTTAAAGTACATGAAAGTTGAATTTTATACAACATATTTGAATGTCAGGCTGCTACTTTTATATAATATATGTTTTGAAAACAATATTTTCATTTGAATGTTGCTAAAATGAAAATATAAAATTTACACTATGTTTTACCAAGTTTTTATATACTAGAGGTGATAAAAATCTAAAGTCTGAGTGTCTTGTGCTGCTCTACTGTAAGCATGTGAATGTTAGTTTTAGGAAGGCAGGGAACAGTCACTAGCAGGAAGGATGATTGGCATGTGTTATGTAGTCAACAACGAATATACACAAGTAATCTCTTAGTACATTGTTGACCTTTATCCTTTTTAAAATTCATAATTATTTTTATTTTTATCAGAGAGATGGAGAGCAAGAAAGAGAGAATGAGGATTGGCATGGGCCTCCAGCCACTGAAATCCAACCCTAGACATGTGTGACTTCTCGTGTGTATGTGCTACTTTGCAAACCTGCCTTTTGCCTCACCTTGTGTATCTGGTTTATGTGGGACCTAGAGAGTCACACATTAATCCTTGGGCTTCACAGGAAAGCACCTTAATGATTAAGCCATCTGTCCAGCCTTCACCTTCATCTTTAATAATATCCAAATCTCACACCCACTATTTGATTATAATAAAAGTAGCACTTAATTCAATTAAATTTTTAAAAAGACATATGGATTAAAGATGAGTCATCGTCATAGCATTTCTAACTACCATTCATTGAGCACAAAAACAATTCCAAAATGAGGGAGATATACAAAAAAGTACAGAATTGATAAAATATGCTGTAGAATCTTTTGTACAGGAAAGTAAGGTACAGTATTTCTGTGGAGAACTTATAATTTGGTTCAATTACTTACTAATTTCAATCCATTAATATATAAAAGACAATTAAAACTTGTAGTATCAGTTTGTTTTTAATAAAAATCCATACTTGGCTTGGAGGTACCTGGTATTTGCTCTACCATACCCTTCCCAATGTCTTAAAAAATTACCCTTCCTCATTTCTGCACAGTATTACTTCATAACACTTTTTCTAGCAATTTTAGAGCTTAAATGTTAATAAGAGGGTCAGGATGGTCCAGCCTGGAACGATGATCTGGCACTTAAAGAGGCCTGTCTGTTAGGGCAGATCTCTCTCTAGACCACCAGTTGTCAGTTCCTTAGCTCATTGTTAAGTCTGATGAATGGCCCTCAAAACAGGGCACATATTTAAGACAAATAAAGTTGGCTGTCCTGTTAGTGGCTAAGGGCATCTGCTGTACTTTGCGTCCCATTCACTTCTGCTGTATTAGTTTGGAAATTCTTTGAGGTTTTGTAAGCCTTCTGCATTATACATTAATATATGTGCAACAGAAGACAATTTAAAGATCTCTTGAGCTCAGAATTTAAAGTTCAACTGTTCTGAAACACAATAGGGAGTCAAGAAAAAAAGAGGAAAACTGAAAAAGAGAAATGTGCAAATTTCAGATAGACAGAACTTTGAAAAATAAGCAGAAGTTACATTTCACAACATTTTCAAGTCTCTAAAGTGTTTTCTCAGTTTATCACCTAACAAGTTTGTAAAAAGAACAAAGACCTGAGTTACAATACTCCTCTAATATTTGTATAAGGATGTTCATCTTTTGTATTAGGAGATGTAATTGACACGTATTCGAATATTATGTCTTCCTATCAAAGTAAAAATGTGAGTTAAGAACAAGAATGCCACTCAGACCTTCCTAAAGAGCTCTGGAGTTTAAGAGATAAAAGTTCTAAGTTAAGGATATCCTTGCATTTTTGCTTCCCACAATCACAACACAGTTTAAGACACCCTCAGTGAAACAGTAGACTCCATACAATATATGGTGCAGGGGTTCTCAAAAGCGTGAGAGAAATGGCTCTGTACAGACTGCAAAATTAATCTATTGCTCACAGATGTACCTGATATACATCAAAAGGAGCTACTAATATGAAGATAGCTCTGGCAGACATCAGGCGTTTGTCTGATACAGCAACAGCAAGAAACAGAGGAATGAGCATTCTCAAGTACAATTGAACTTTCTCACTGACACTTATAAATCTCCTAGCAATAAGGTTCTTCAACTAACTCAGTCTGGTTTGTTCGTTTGTTTTGACCCTAGTACTTTGCAATCATTTTAAGACTTTTCTCTTTTAGCAGGTACTTTCTAAGATGGAATGAATTGACTTCTTGTAATATTTTATATTTCAGAAGCCTGCTAAAATTAGTTTTTTCATCAGTTTTTATAGAAAAATATTTTCTCAATCTTCTGATGAAGTAGTTTACCATCTTTAAAACAAAATCAGTTTGAATCTGCAGAGGATTAAATCCAGGACCTCCTGCAGCTACAAAGTAAAGCCTCTCAAGTACCTTCTACACAAATCCACTTCAGTCATGTTAAATTTTTTAATGAATTCTTTATAAATTAAACACAGTGTTGTATGCAAATACTTGTGATAGTAGTTTTTAGAAAATTATGGCAAGATCTATTATAGTTTAGCAGAAACACAATGAAACTTTTCAAATATTTTCAGACTGGGTTTGATTACTGTGAGGGAGCAGAAACCACTCATCCGGAAGAACTAATGCAATGCGGCTATCACATATTGAGATGCTGGTTAGGAAAAGAAAATTAGGCCAATATTATCTGGGCTTGATGCAATTATTTTATTTAATTTCAAAAAACACCCTTTAAAAGCTTAATGTGCATCTCTTGTAAACTTATCA
Organism: Dipus sagitta; assembly: GCA_036346955.1. Taxonomy (NCBI): domain Eukaryota; kingdom Metazoa; phylum Chordata; class Mammalia; order Rodentia; family Dipodidae; genus Dipus; species Dipus sagitta. Next base: position 80,244,138 of record CM070783.1, on the reverse strand, counting down.
TGCAGCGAATGGATCATTTCATCTACTGACTAACAAGAAAGTAAATGTATTAGGTAAGAGATTGTGGATCATTTGGATAAAGATATTGCTACAGATCCAGTTCAAGTCAGCTTTACAGTTGATTAGAAAGTGATCATTTCTGGAATTATTTATTGACCACTATTCACTCACAATTTTAAACACTATTTAATTTAATGTATTTATTTATTTGAGAAACATAGAAAGAGGCAAAGAGAGAAAGAGGACATGTCAGGGCCTCCAGCCACTGCAAATAAACGTCAGACACATGTGCCAATTTATGCATCTGGCTTACAGGGGTACTGGGGAATTAAACCTGTGTCTTTAGGCTTCACAGGCAAGCACATCAACTGCTAAGCCATCTCTCCAGCCATTCACATGCAATTTTCACTGTAAGTAGATGAGTATTTTTTCAAGGGATACCTCCATGAAGTTATGGAATGCATATTGAGGACTCAATTTTAGTATTTTGGTTTTAGTTAATTTAAATATGGCATTGTAATTTGCTTCAGACTATGAAATTTAAATTAAATAATAATCCAAAAAGAAGGAAATTAAGAAAACAAAAAAATTAAATAAAATCCATATACAAAATTGGAAAAAAATTCTCTTTTATATGTCAATTAATAATAGTTATAGTTAAGATCCTCAAAATGGAACTTATAGTGCAAATAGTAGCTATCATAACCATTCTCATCTAGATTTTAAGAAACAACTAAATCTAGATTTAGTATATAAAATATATTTCATAAAGGTGTATAATTTTTAAATTGAAATAAGCATGAGAAAACTTAAAGCATTAGTCAAATATAATAAATTTTAATGTCTTGTACATTTTAGAAAGTATGTAAATAGTGAAAGAATATCTCAATCTGACATAAACTCAATTCATCCCTGTGCATTTATCATTACAACTATATCTTTTTTTTCCCTTTACAATGAGAAGGATAAGTCAATATAAAATACAGAACTAAAAAGAAATTAGGCAAAGACATGTAAATGAAAATGTACTTATCAATCTCCTATTATCTTATCAAGACTATTATAAATAATCATTGATGTTTTAAATTATAAGCTTATACATAAAAATGAGGGTTTTTTATGATAATATAAAATATACTACTTCCCATATTTTTAACATAATAAGAGCCTAAAAATAAAGTAGATATAATTTTGAAGGCATATTACTTTACTTGTTCTCAAAGTATTGGTTGAACAAAATTTTTTAATATCAGGAAAACGTCATGATTTTAAAATATTTTTAAAGAAATATTAAGCAAATAAAACATGTAGACATGGGAAAATTAGATTTATGAAATATGAATAAATTACCAATAATTATTAATTTTAATAATAATTTTCATGATTGATTCTATAATCCCCTTTCCATTCTAGCTCCAGGATACCTTCTTAACTATCATTGTCACCTTCTTTTAAGTCAGTTTGGTATTCAGCATTAGATCCTTAAAATAGACATCTTATTAGCATCCAGGGTAATTTAATGGTAGAAATTAATGTCAAACTCTTATTCGATATACTTTTTATTAATCTATATGAAAACAATCAAATAATTCTTGTTGTATACTCTTCTGTTAATAGCCATGAAATATTTCCCTGACATAAACATGCTCTAAAGAATTATGCATGGTGTCATAGTAGTTTATTTTCACAAAGCTATTGATATTGCTTTTTAAAATTATTGTACATGGTATTGAACCTCTAGATTATGTTTATTCTAAATATTTGTATTTATTTATTTACAAGAAGAGAAAGAGAGAATCCTAATGGGCATGATGGGGTCTAGTTCCATTGCAAATGAACTTCAGACAAATGCGGTACTTTGGGCATCTAGCTTTATATGGTTAATGGAAAACAAACCCAGGCTTTACAATAAAGTGCTTTTAACCACAGAACCATCTCTCCAGCCCCATATATTATGTTTTGAATACCTAAAGAAAGATATTCCATGTAGTATTAGTGTTTGTGTCATAAATCATTCCATACACCAGTCTCTAATGCTACCTTCTACCCTGCAAGTCCTAGAGTTGGTGGTGTGTGAAATTCCTGTGTCAACCTGGGAACAACACAGGGTATATATAGTGCCATTGGAGAGCTATGAAGCAGTTGCTATAGTTTTCTCAGTACAATAACTCCTGGATACACTTCCAGATTTGTAGCTCCTGGAATTGTTTTTAATATTTGTCTTTAATGAAGGCTTTCTTAACCACTTAATTCAGGTGATGTGAAAACTCATCAAAAACAAACTGAGTGAAATTCATGATTGTTTGTGAAATAGACATTAAACCTAGAGAAGTATCAAACACCAGATAAAAACTCATGTTCTATGTTCAATGTGTAAATACTGGAATTATGTTTAGTGAAGTAATAGAAAAAATAGAAAAATGTTTCAGTCTGATTATAGTAATAATGTGATTAAGACAGAATAACTGATGAATTACTTGAGAACATTAAACACAAGTGAATTAAAAATAGTAGAAATTATCTAATTTTTATAGCATTTTTCTCTGAATGGAAACATTTTCTTTTTTCTTTTCTTTTTTCCCCCAGAGGGAAGAAGGAGACTCAGGAGACTCAGGCTGTCAACAAGTCTGAGAAAGCTGAAAGTTAAAGGTCATCAGAGCCCTCCCCAAGATTATAGAAGACGTAAACAACTATTGAGGGGAAGCCTCACAGATCAGCCAGGTAGCCTGCAAATACTGCAGTGTGCTGGAGACATGCAGCATCTGTAAGCAGTCACCTATGCCTTTGTAGACGTTTTGGCGATACGGTCGCCTTTGAGTTATCCATGTTTCTGTAAGCAACCCTTTACCAGTGTCCTGGAAATAACAGCAATATTTTCATTAGTTCATGAAAATTGTTTTAGTGTAGTCATGATTTGGTGTGCAATTTATGTATTATCTGGGGTGAACAGACATATGTTTTTGTCTTTCCAGGTAAAAAGTCTCACACACTAAATTAATTTTCTATAGTTGTTGAGGTTTTACTTAACAGTCCTTGTTAAAATCATGTGTTTTGTATGCTTGGTCTCTACCTGATAGCGTTTTGGGATGTGGAGACTTGCTGGATGAATGTGTTCCTGGGGGCAGACTTGGGGGTATTATAAGCCAATTTCCCTCTTGCCAGAGTTCAGTTTGCTCTTTTGCTGCTCTTTGGCACCTGTTTCAGTGAGAAGTGATGCCCAGCCAATGCTAATGCCATGCCATCATGATTTTTTACCTTGAAATGGTAAGCCAAAATGAACCCTTTCCTCCAATTATCTGCTTTTAGCTGGGTGTTCTGTCCCAACAATGTGAAGACAACCATAACAATTGATTATACAATTATGAAAAATTAGTAAAGGGCAAGAAAGTAAATATAGTCATTCACATTACAATAGTCATAGACTAAATATATGTTTGTGGCCACGTGAGATCTTTCTTAGTTTGTATAAGTATATTCTGTGATGTCTGTCCAGTTAGAAAACCACCCAACAATAAGGTATTGAGAACAAAATTCCTATTGTTAAGTTACACATGACTGCATAAATACATACAAATCTTCACAAATCATGAACTTCAGTGTCATGATAAATTAGTTTTTCATAAGCAATGTTTAACTTGAACATGTTAATATAGTTTCACTTTCTTGACATCTGTGTCCTGGAAGGCTCCATGGTTACATATATATATTTCTGTCTCTCATAGATCAGGAATCATCCCATAACCTCAATAGGTTTCAAAAGCTAATAACCATGAAGTCAGATTATTGCTTGGGGCCCAGTTGTGTACCTCAATAGGTAGTGCTGGCCTAGCATCCACAAAGCCATGATTTCTTTTCTCAACACAGATAAAATAGGCAGAAGTTAACACAGGCTCAGAGCTGGCAAAACACCTGAGAATAAGTGTTTATTGTATGTGCATCTCTAAAAGGAGCATCTATATCACCACTCCAAGGCTGAGAGAAGATCCTGGGCAGAGGAAAGAATTAAAACCAAAGTGTGGGCAATAACACTTCTTCTGAACATGATCATTACATGTAAGAACTCACAGTAGCTATTGTTTCTTGCACAAGATTTAGACTTTCCACATTCTTTCATGGATGAGGGAGGGGATAAGAGAACCCTCACTCCTCACAGTGGAGTTACTTACAGTTAATGATTGGTGGAGGCAAGGGAATCATGCTCTGCATTGGTGTTACTATTGAAAAATTGTCCATACTCAATGAGTTCCTTGAGGGGAAAAGGGGGCATTAGGAAGAAAAGGGTTTAGTGGGGAGGGGATAATAAAAAGTAACGGGATTAAGAAGATGAAAACACATTGCATACATGTACCAAATCTTCAGAAATGAAACAAAAATAAAACAGGTATGGTGGCATATGCTTGTAATGCCAATAATAGGAAGGTAGAGAAAAGTGGATAAGAAGTTCAAGGTCATCCTCAGCTACATAGTAAGTTGGAGGTCAGCTTGAGCCTACTTGAGCCTACATGAGAGCTATTTCAAGTACATATATATATATATATATATATATATATATATATATATTAAATAAACTGTTCTGAGTCATTCTTCAATTGAGTCATACATTTTATTGGTTTATACTAAATAATTCACCAATCAACAGGAAGTGTTCTTTATGTTAATAAAGGGTTATTTATGATAAGTGTGTGGTAAATAATGTTTATGATTTATAGTGAATTCATGTACTCAACAGTAGGAAGAATAGACTTCAACATAGCCCACAGACTAAAGTTTTTTTTTGTTGTTGTTTCTTTTTTGATATTGTACTTACAACCTCTTCAAATTATGGAGGTCAGCAAATAACTATTTTGTTTTATTGAACTTGGACTTGAATTCATGCTTAAAGATGGAGCAACCTTTCAAGAGTCATTATTTTTTTTTTAAAGGGAAGAACACTAATCTTGAGTCTAGACACCATCTGACTATGAGTTTTGTGAATGACATTCTAGATATATATTTTTTTCTGTGTTGGTGAAAGTTCTTATGAACATGTTCTGAGCCAGATCATTTTGTTAACTGTTTACAGAAGCTCTGAAATTTATTTAGCCATGTATACCTTACTGAATATTAATGAAATGATAGAAAACCTATAAAGTCCACATGAAACATTGCTTCTCTCTGGAAAGAGATGGCTAGCAAATCAGATGAATTACAATTGATACAGTTAATTATCGTAGTTGGAATTCATCAATTAAATATTTTGGACTGCATTTCATCCTACATCTACTTTCCACTTGTTCCTTGTAGTTCAAGCTCTGAATTTTATCGACTCTTAAGATGGCGATATTAGTCTCTGTGATGCTAGTGACTCTTATCTATTAAGGACTAGCACCCTTTTGTGATAATATGATCCAGCCTTTTAATTAGGAAGTGCTATTTCAGCTTTCACTAATTACATAAAATTTCAATGCTATTCAACTATTTCAGAAATGACCCTCTACTCATTTGTTCATTGTACTGCTTTTGCATTTCTTAAATACTCATGGGTGTTTGAATTTTCTGGTCAGCCATTTTAAAATTTAGAAATGTCTCAGTTGGTAGACCAATAGAAGAAAGAGAAGCAGGATGGGTGGTATCCACTGCTAAAATGCTCGAGACTATAAGGAGTGATTTGCAGCTGGTTGAGTCAGCAATAATATGCAATAACTGATGAAAAGCTTGTTCAAAAGTCTTTGCTTTTGGACTTTAATTCTAGAGTATAGCAGGTAGAAATGTTTCAAGTTGATTATTTTTTTCCATTTTGCTGAATGTATTGAAATGGATAGATTAGTTACTCACAGCTAGGGTGAGTGAGTGTAAAGTTGACAGTAAGTTCACTGCAAATCCACTTAGACTCACTTTTCTATGTTTAATACTGTCTAGCTCTTGAGTTATTTTAGTGAATTCTGTTTTACCGCCACACATTCATATGTTTTGTCATACATACACACACACACACACACACACACACACACACACACACACATATATATATATATATATATATATATATATATATATATATATAATTTCTGCTTTGTTCTGTATCTACACCAATATCTCTGCTTTTTCCACAGGGTGCATTAAATCGAAAACTCAAAAATAGTAGAGTGAAAAATATACTGACAGTCAAAATTATATTTCAAAATATATAAACATATAAAGATTTAGATATGAATATCTGAAGGAAAGTGGAAGTATATATAAGTTGTCTATTAAAATGGTATTCTTTTGTCATAATTTTTGGATGATTGTGCATGCCCGCTGTGGAAGTATTCTCAAAGTCCTTTACCAAGTGAATGGCAAAGTATTCTGGGTTACAAGATGACAATGAACTAAGGAGGAATGAACTACAAAGCCATGAGAATATATGGATGAAACTTAAATGCATAGGACAAAGTGGATGAAATCAGTTTGTGAAGGCTATCACTTACACACAAGACAATGTCCATAAATGGGGATAATAAAAAAGATGGCAGTGCAGCAATTTTAGGAATTTTAGGACAATGTAAATACTCCATACAATAGTATCCTGGTTGATACTGGTTATTGAACATTTTTGTAGCTAATTAAATGTATAACCCTAATGTAAACCATAGATTGTGAGGAATGAGGTTACATTGCTGAGTCTGGCAATATAGCAAGGGTGTCACATTGATGCCTGAGAAAATTAGAGAATAGGCATTAACTGCCTTGTCCCAGGAGCTGTCCCTGCTTTCTGCTAAACACACTAGACAAAGCAAGAGAACAGTGGAATTGGGCCAGGTGTGTAGAGACCAGAGGGCTTGAAAGTGGGCCATCTGGAAGTACCACAACTGGGTCCCATGCGTACTGGAAAATGGGACAAATTAGTATTATTCTCAGAAGACTTACTCCTGGGCATAAGCTAAATCAGCTATTCCTTGGAAGGCTGATTACAAGGGACAAAGCAAGATAAAGTCATCACTGCTTCTGTAGGCTTAACTTTTAAAATCCTGCCCCCTCTCTTTCTCATCACTGGGTGAGGTAGAGAAGCACTGTGGAGGAAACAAGTGCTCTTTTTCCAGCCAGCGACAACTCAACCTCCCAGGAAAAGCTGCTAGTTTCTACAGATCCTTGAAGAACTTTTTGAGATTACTGCCAAACACACATGTTTCTTGTGAACCTAACCTGCTGACCCACCTGCCAAGTGGACATTTGACTTTGTTCTTAAGTTTCTCTTCCCTCTTACGTTTCCTAGCAATCAGTGTTAATAAGGCTTATATCTGTCACACTATCTCTGATTTATTTTCTTGTTGTCATAAACAAATCCCTAATCAGAAGCAATTTATGTAGGGAAAGGGTTTACTTTGAGAAGAAGCTTCATGGAAAGGGAGACATTGAGGCAAGAGTTGGAATTAGAGGTAGCCACATTATGTCAGGAAGCAGAGGACAAACAGGTAGTCAGGATGTGGTATTATATCTCAACCCCCCAGAGACACATTCCCTTTCCAAAGTTCCACCTCAAACTGATTTCCCAAATTTTCCAAACAGGGACACCATGTAAGGAATAAAGGCAAACACATGAACTTATGATAGACATTTTACATTCAAATCATAGCAGTCTCCAAGTGTTTTCTTGCATATCAAGGGAACCTATCCCCATGTGCATTGCCCTAACAACAATAGGATGTGAAGAACGAAGGAATGATGCTAATATGGGAGGTATTTGTATGTGGGAGAAGAGAAGACATGATAAATTTCCATAATTCTTACTAAATTATGTTGTGAATCTTAAACTGCTGTACAAAATGGAACCTATATTTACCTTATGCCAATTTTTTTAAGAATTTTGTATACATATATACATACATGCATACATACATACATGTTTGTGTGTGTGTGTATGTTCATGTCCATTAGTGTATGTGAGCAGGTATTCATTGTATGAGTGTGTGTATACGTGTGAAGGCCAATGTCATTCCTCATGAATTCTGAGGAGAAACAATGTCTCATTTGTTAGAGCTTTCCACGTAATTTACAACGAATGGCCAGGGAACCCCAGGGGTTCCTCCTGTTTCTGCCTTCTTTGCACTGAGATTAAAGGCACATACCACTACATCTGCATTTTTACATGATTCAAGAGGGTTACACTCAGGCCTCCTGCTTGCACAGCAAGCATTTGACCAAGTAAGCTATCCTCTAAGCCCCATGTTTAATCTATTTCATTTTAAAAAGTTACAAATTTTAAACTGACAACCTAAAATAAATTAAAATGAATGCATTAATAACATGAAATATATTTAACTAAAATAATTTAACATGTTTGAATTAAAATACTACAAACCAATTTAAATGATTTTATTGTTTACTGTTACTACTTTTACTGTTTAATTTTACTAATTATGGTCATTGCTACTATATATTATTTCAAAACAGCTAGAGTATTATAATAATTTTAATATTGAAACATGTTAAGTAATATATCTATAATTTTTGCCTTCATTTTCTCAAATGTATTTTAATAACAGAATTGTATGCTTTGTATTAGCTGTTAGCATTTTCAAAGTATTGTGGGAGAATTTAGTGATAACTCTAAATTCTTCATCCTTCTCTTGGCCACATTCCAAGCTGGGTAATCTGCTCTCCTAAATTTTTAATGTAGTTTCAATTGAATGTTGTGCACTCCTTTACTTTCTTTCATGTACACTTGTGTAGTGTTGAGCATTTTTATTTCTGACTATGTTGCAGTAATCCCTTTGTTTGCTTTGCCTTTGAGAGTAAGCTTGAAAAACATTGCCAAGCTTGTAGAAATCTTCAGGATGAGAGGTTATGAAACCATGAATGTCAATGTCAAAAGTCATTACCAAGCAACTTAAGAAGATTATGTTTATTGTTGATAGGTTTAGTTTTTATTGAACCATATAAGAGTCACTATTTAGATAAATACACAGACTTCTCCAGCAGTTTGTCAATAAGCAACCACATTTGTGTTGACATTGGAATATATTGAATTTTCAATTTCACCTACTTAAAGGCCAGTATAATAAGTTTTCTACTTCTGTGTCTTTAATGTTTATGGATAAATGATAAGAATGTTAGAGTCAACAAATCTGTAATCAGGTAGCTTTACTCCTTACTACAGCCAATTTAAAGTACGATGAATAGACAAGGGAGCCATTCTTCAAGGAAGATTGAATATACCCAATGAGAGTTTTCTCATGGAGTAGGCAAGCGGCACTGCTTATGCTAAGATGGATTTTCCTGGTCATGATTCCCTGCCCTCCCTACCCTCCTGAGCAGAGGCTACTTCTATCAAATGAGCAAGATTTACTTCCACACTGCAAGATAAAGATAAATACATTTGCTTTGATGTGATTATTAGGGACTCAGAGAAATTAGCTAAATCCAAATCTCTTAGAAAGCCAGAAATCAGAGTGAAGTATACATCTTCTTTAGTAAGAACAAACAGCAAATTATTTCATTGTTATCAACAAATAGGGTAAGTAGTATTGATTTCAGTCTGATTTCTCTACTGGACACATAAAAAAATCAGCCTTTCCAGTCATAACTTTATTTGTTTTACTTTTGATAATTGTACAAATGTTTAGAAGATAATAAACCAGAAATAATTTGTTTTAAAGATAATAGCATCTCTTTATTTTATATTTTCATCAATCTGTTCTTAATAATTTATAACTAATTCTTTAAAATCTAAGAAATAAATCTTAAAAAGTTGTTATTTAATGTTTGCTTGTTTTTGAGATAGAGTGTCATATACCCCATTCTGACCTTGAGTTCCCCATGTAGCAGAAACTGACCTTGACAAAACTGATTCTCCTGTCTCAGCCTTCTATTGCTGGTACTATAGAGGACATGCATCACCAAGAACACTTTAAATCTGAAATCTTGGTAGGAAAAATATGAAAGACAAATGACAAATGACCATAGATATTTATGTAAATAACTGATAAACATATGAAAAATATTTAATTCCAAACATATAACAAAATTAAATCAAATGTACACTATTAAATTATCTAAAGTGAATGTGTACATCTATGAAATATGCATTATTTCTCAATAAATTTATATTTTATTTATTTATTTTGAGAAAGAGACAGAAAGAGGGAGAGAGAGAGAGAGAGAATGGGTATGCCAGGGCCTCTAGCCACTGCAGAACTCCAGATGTATGTGCCACTTTGTACATCTGGCTTACATGGGTCCTTAGGCTTTGCAGGCAAGCACCTTAACCAATAAACCATCTCTCCAGCCCTTCTCAATAAATGTGATACAAAAATGTTAAAATGGTCTAACATTTTTTTGTGTATAATGATAAAGTGTGTCCTTGATAACACCTGATGTTGGCAAAGCTATGATAAACCATTTCTTCTGTGATATCACTACTTGGCATGCAGAATATTAAAATTCTGTGGAGAAGAACTTAACAAAACTTTATAAACCAATAAATATAAATATAATTTAACTCAGAAATATTCTTTCAAAAAAGAACACCTTTAATCGCAGCACTCGGGAGGCAGAGGTAGGAGGACTACCGAGAGTTCAAGGCCACCCTGAGACTACATAGTAAATTCCAGGTCAGCCTGGACCAGAGTGAGACCCTGCCTCGTAAACCCCCCCAAAAAATTTCCCCAAAGAATCACATCAATACATACTATATAGCATATATGCAGGTCAATAATGGTGACATTATCAAACACAAAATCCTAACTACCAATCTACAGTCGGTTTGAATAAATAACAGATATTTGTAATTTATGTGCAAATAAATTAAAATAAAAATATTCTGGAAATTAAGATTAAAGCAGTAGTAAAACACAGATATTTGTGAAATTATATGCACTTGTGTCTAAGATGCCCTATGTATTTGATTAAAGATAAAAATATGATATATTTATTTCTTGACATATTTCATGAAAGAAAATAATTATGTACATGTTTTCCAATGTTTTTATATAATTACATTATTGGAATTTCATCTATGAATAAAAGCAATTGAAATACAAAATCACCTAATAATTACCTGTACACTGAGATGTTATCCAAAATAGCATTTTGATAGCAGCTAAATTGAGAGTCTGAAGAGCTGTTTTAGCTATGCCATGGAACTAAGGAAAAGACTAGGCTTTCTCATCAGTATTCCTTGGTGAATATGAGGATTATATTAAAATAATGATTTCCTTTACTGACACCTCAAAATGTTTTTGAGCATGTATAGATATTATGTTTGTAAATTACTGCTTATGAGGTTATCATATGAATCATGATTTATTTTTCCTCTCAAAATTTTATTTAAGAACAACTAGAATGATCAGACACCTATCATTTTAAGTCAGGTTTCCTTCCCACCAGCAACACATGTCAAAAGTATTCTACTCTCCCTTTAAAGGATATGATAAAGCTGGTGAAATGCTGAGGGGAAGAAATGACAGGGCTCAGGAAGGATTCTTTGGTGATTAAAACTGTTGCCTAAATTTCACTATAGTTTAAAAGAAGCCTAAGATCTATCCATAATAAGACAAGTCTACAACTTCAAAGGGTGGTGTGCAAGGCTGAATGCCAAGTAGAGGGTAGAAAAAGAAATGAATAACCTTAAGAGAAATCAAGGAACACTCATTTAACATGTCAGTATGGGTCAAGCTAAGAACCGAAATAACAAACTCCTTTCAAATTCCCTGAGATTTTCTTCCCAAATACGATTTGGTCACCCACTAAACTTTGTTACTTGAACAAAATATGTCTATGTAAATGATGTCAAGTTTGAATAACCATTTTGGTAATAATTTTGTACCTACTCATTTCTCTTATTTAATTTTTTTTTTATGTGTAGAGCTATCATAAAGGGGCAATTACTTGTTTCCTACTTGCAGCAGATCATTTCTAACTGATTTAAATTCACTATCTCATTCAAACAGATAACTTTATAATACTTATTTTACAAATAAGTATACTGAGTTTCAGTGAAGTTAAGCACTTTCTTAAAGATCAAACAAGTAATGAATTGTATCATCGAGATTCAAACAGAGCCTACAAAACCGTAATATTAAAATAATGATTCATCATGTTGAACTTCTCAATGGCATAATGCATTGTGTAGTGTCAACATGATTAGACTCTTTATAGAGGGAAAAGAAAGGAGCTTCCTCTACAAGAAAATGCTACTCAATTTCAATAATCAAGAAGAAACCACTAACTCTTCTGTGTGAGTATATAAATTATATGTAACTGCATATAAAGAAATGAATGCATATTTATACATAGAAATTGTGTGTATATATAAAAAAATTATTCAGGATAGAAACATGGCTCAGTGATTCAGGTTCTTGCCTGCAAGGCCTAATGACCTGAGTTTGATTCCCCAGTACTCACATAGAGCCATACGTGCAAGGTAGTGCATGTTTCTAGAGTCTGTTTGCTGTGGCTCGAAGCCCTGGCATGCCACAACCTCCCCCAGCTGTCCTCCCCTTCCTCTTTCTACTCGTCTGCTCTCTCTTTCTCTTTCTCTTTCTCTTCTCTCTCTCTCTCTCTCTCTCTCTCTGTCACAGACACACGCACACACACACACACACATCTTTAATCCCAGAACTGAGGAGAGGCAAAGGTTGGAGGATCAATGTGAGTTCAAGGCCAGCCTGAGACTACATAGTGAATTCCATGTCAGCTAGAGCCAACAATACCTCAATAAAACAAAAAAAGAAAAAATAAAGAAATTACTTCTCTCTCTCTCTCTCTCTCTCTCTCTCTCTCTGTCTGTCTCTCTGAAAACTAATTTTGAAAATAGCATGGGAACTGTTGCAGTCAGGTTTGCATTGCTGGTAGAAATCACCTGAACAAGTGCAGCCTGTGTGAAAAAAAAAAAATAGGTTTATTTTGACTTACAGGATCGAGGGGGAAGCTCCATGATGGCAGTGAAAATGATTGCATGAGCAGAAGATGGCCATCACCCCCTGGCCAACATCAGGTGGACAACAGAAACGGAAGAGTGTGCCAAACACTGGCAAGGCAACAATGGTTATAATACCCATAAGCCCACCCCCAACAATACTTTGCCTCCAGGCGGTGTTAATTCCCAAATCTCCATAATCTGGGAACCTAGCATTCATAACACCTAAGTTTATGGGGAACACCTGAATCAGACCACCACATTCCTCTCCTGGCCCCCATAAATTGATAATCATACATGATGTAAAATGGAGTGCATTCATCATTTCTATCAATTCCAATGATGTTCATATATCCCCATAATACAAGATCTTCTAACTGAGCCATAATGCCAAAAAGTCCTGCAAAAAACTATAGTGGCACAGAATACACATTCACACTGCAAAAGATGGCATGGGTATTGAAGGACTCAGGAACCAGATGGACACCATGACAGGCTTCAGAGTCCTCAGTAGGCCTAAGTTTCTGTTTCCCAGCAAGGTCTAAGTTTTTATTTTCTGGTAAGGGTGGGTTTAACAGTTACTGGAAAAACCACAAACTGCTTACTCCATACATTCCTGTATTCATAGATAAATTCAACTCCCCTAACCCCAGCCCGTCAACTTTGCCTGCCAAAATCCTAAGCCAATCAGAAGGGTACACTGTTTAACTCAACCAATCATGTACCCATCCCCTTCGTCTATGTTCAAATCCCTATAAAAACCTTACGCTCCCACTACTCAGGGCTCTTGTATGGATCCACTGAATTGTTGAAGTCAAGAGACTGAGCTTAAGCCTGAAATAAAGCTCTTTGCCCTTGCATACGTGTTTGGTTCTCCTTGGTGGTCACTGGGGGTGCCGAGAACTGGGCATAACATTTGGGGGCTTGTCCAGATCTCCTCAGAGACTGCTGAGGACCACCAACACATGGACTCAGGTCACCAGCTGGTAAGTGTGCTTCTGTGTTGTGCTTCTGTGTTTTGTCTTTCCTGAAAACCTGTCCCTTGTTCTTCTGTTCATTAGAAAATTGTGGTTGGGCAGACGTGCCCCTGGAGGCCACTTGTTCGGACAGCTGGTCCTGGGTGCCCCAGGCCCGCCTGGAGGGGATTCCATTTCCCTATTTGTAGAGACAACACAGGTCACAATCAACTTGGGATGATTGTCAACAATTGCTACAGATTCTCTTTACTACAGAGGAAAGAGAGAGAAGCCAGACTGAAGCCCGGAAATTGGTTCCGGGCACTGATGGGAATCCCACTAATAATCAGGCTATCATTGATACCTTCTTCCCTTTGACTAGACCAGGCTGGGATTTCAACACGGAAGCAGGTAAGGAGGGAGCTGCTCCACCTTCTCCCGGGAGTGTCTTTCTCACTTCACACGCTTACCCACCCCCGGTTGCCTGGATGCCTTTGGGGTGAACCGCGGTGCTCCCCCCCCCCCCCCCTGCAGAGCAAAAATCCAAAAACCTACAGCTGGTGCCTGAAAAAGGACCTTATGAGATGGACAGGGTGGGTGAGTGCTCTCCCAGAGGGACTGGGAGACATCGGCCCATGCGGCCTTGCCTCCATGTTTTTGAGGGCTGACAGGTTTCTCTTTCACCTCCTTTATTTTCAGTTCACCCTATCGCACGGGACCAGACACGACGAACTGGCAACTGATGTCTCTTGGCCGAGGCCACTCTTCCGTATTGACTGAAGGCCTGCTGTCCTCTGCCTGGACCCTGAAAGCCTGTTGGGTGTTGGCCTAAACCCTCTATCTATTTCTCTCTGACCCACAAAAAAAAAAAAAAAAAAAAATGATAACACACCTCTTAAAAGCCTGTAGGGCAGGTCGCCTGGCCTCTTAAACTTGTGGACAGGCTCAGGCCCGGATCTTTGGGGAATCCCCCGTGTGCTAATCAGCCCTCGGGAACGTTGCCCTCTGGTCTTGGTGTTTCTAATCTTTCTCTGTCATGGGTAACATTGCCTCCCGCCAATAGATTCATGGAATAATAGCTTTTCTGAAACTTAAAGGAATTATCTCTCCCAGAGGGAGGCAGGATCTTTTTGGGGAGAAGTCCTCCAGGTCATTTCTGGATTTCTGGGCATCCACGTGGACCTGCATAGCTTATCTGGCTAGGAAATGAAATGTTCCGGAAGGAAATTTACCCTCACTCCCTTTAAGCAGCAAAACTACAAGCCAGCTTTGCAAACACTCCAAAGAGGCTTGGGTCAGAGTCAGGTGACAGACAGACAACAGCGCCTCTGCCCTGCAGGTGCCATGTCTCCGCCTCCTCTCCCAGTGGCCCCCGAGGGGCCCACTCCTTCTTCAGCAGCCTCCCAGTGGGCCGCCTTCTTCAGAGGCCTCCTGGCAGGCCTGGAGGCCTCCCCTTTTCCCTTCAAGTAGTCGGAATCCTTGGCCTCCCGGCAGTCTTCTTAGCCATTACCTCCACTTGTACTAGACTGGACCCCTGATGAGTGCTGGGAGTAGGGCAGGCCTGATCTAAGGTGTATAACAGCCCCACCCAGCTGCCACAGTGCACCAAAAAGTGGCAAGAAAGAAAAAAAAAAAGAGTCACATTTAACTACAGCCTATAAAGAACTGAAGTTTTATGTAAAAAAATGTTGTCATACTTTGTTACATGATATCATAAGTATAATTACTGAATTTATGTTCTAGGTCAATTTCAACTTACATAGAGTATTATTAAAAACAACATGATTCTCTCTAAAGTAGCAACTTATAATTTGCCAGGTATTAAAAAAAAAAAAGAAAGAAAAGGATTGTAATATCCTTAATGTACTTAAAAGGAGGAGGCAGCTGACCTGATTTCTAGGCCAGCCTGCCTCAAGATAGCAACAAAATTTGCCTTAGTTACACCTAATAAAATCATTTACAAGTGTTTTGTTGATATTAATGACATAAAATTGTCTTCAGACTACTCACTTATTAGTGCGTAATAGGATTAATTAATTTGGTGTAGTTTTTCATTATAGCCTTATAAGAAAGATGGTTAATAATGGGATGAGATGAATTGATTGAAGGAAATGGGAAGGAACTTTTCAATGTTGGGACAGAGAATGCTCATTAAAGATGCTTTTTACAGGCTGGAGAGATGGCTTAGTGATTAAGCACTTGCCTGTGAAGCCTAAGGACCCTGGTTTGAGGCTCGATTCCCCAGAACCCACGTTAGCCAGATGCACAAGGGGGTGCAAGCCTCTGGAGTTCGTCTGCAGTGGCTGGAGGCCCTCACGCACCCATTCTCTCCCTCTCTCTCTCTCTCTCTCTCCCTCTCTCTCTTCTCCTCTTCCCCCTCCTCCTCTATGTCACTGTCAAATAAATAAAAATAAATAAAAAAATTAAAAAAAATGCTTTTTGAGTAGTACTTAGATGAGAATGTTAAAGTATGTGCATAAAGATGTGCATATGTAGGAAAGAATTTTCAGGCTAAACCTAAATGCCATGCCTGAAGTTAGAGATTTTTCAACTGTTTACAGACTCTTAAGGATACTCTAAAAGTTTTATATAGGAACATAGTCTTAATCTAAATTCATCTTACATTAGACACAGGTGATGCCTATGCTAGGTGTGTCACAAAGTCGTACAGATGTAATTGGAGGTCTAACCAGGTTAATCATAGATAAGAGTCTATCACCTTGTGTTTTGCAAATGGGTAAATTTGCTACATAAAAACAAACAACTTCAGAATAGGATAAGGAATATCAGGATGCTGATGTCTCTGCTCTGTAATTTCAGTTTGCTCTTGTTTTCCAACATATGCTATTTAAATTCATGGAAAACTGGACTCTGAAAAAAAAAAAAACAGATGGAGCCCCCTTTATCTCAGACCCCATGCAAGTTTAAGCCATGTGTCCCCCAGACTCTGACTAGAGGTAAAATGGCCAATTGTCTCTGAAAAGGAAAAAAGGAGTAGAACATATAACTGTGGTTCTCTTTAGTTCTTCTCTTTTGTACACCTAAAGTCACATCTGTTAGATAAACTTTCTCACTAGATGAAACGTTAAATAGGTAAACTGAGTCAAGGTATTTGATCAGGTTACAAACTCCTTACACAAGATAAGCATCAGACTTACCTAATGTGTATATCAGGGTAAGGGCCCCTTCATTGAAACACTTAATTGGATTAAATCTAATGTTTACCTCATGCCAAGGTTTTAAACAGTGGAGGAACTGAGTCTTATGATAAGGCCTCACTCATTAACAGGTCACTGATGCTAATATGTTATGATTTAAGGGTTATAAAACTGGCTTTAAGAATCTCTCAGTAAAGTAAATTAGGTTCCTCTTTTCATCAAGGTTTTAACTATTCTTAAGATAAAGGCTCACATAGAAGTGGCTAATTTCCAAAGTTGAAGTACTCATACCTAAAGACATTGTGACTTTAAAGATAGCTTCTGTCTTATTTGTGCTAATTCGTTTAAATGGTCATAACTAGGTTTAATCATTAAGTTTAAGTGATTTAATTTCAGTAATGATAACTGTCATCTTCCTGGGATATGTTGGGATAGCTTGCTTAAGCTTTATCAAATTTAAGTCATGGGTAAAACATAAAATTGTTTTATGTTAATAAAAATTTATGTGGTACATAAAATCAATAGCAATCAAGTTTAAGCCTAAATTACTAGTTGTCAAATAATGTTTTGTCTTTCAAAAAGATTTATCAAGGGTTATATTAGAATTTAACTAGCTGTTTTGGTTTAAAAAAAAAAAAAAAAAAAAAGAAGACCAGACTCTACCCTATTGTATATAAGTCCAGTGCTTATAACAAAATTAACTCTTAGGACATATTTCCTACTTTAGGGTACAGCCTCATGCTCAAACAGTGGTCCTCATCTGAGAGAGAGAAAAAAATCACCTCTGTGGTTCTGTTTCCAATGTTATCTGGGTAATTTGTACCAACAGAGGTATCTGAACTAATCACAGATGTTTTCAAACACAGGTTCCAATACTTTATACTGTCTTAGTTGTCCTTTTCTGACAATTTCTAGGTTAAATTAGTTAGTCTGTAAATCAATTGGTACTATTGGTAACAGGTTCTGTCTATATTTATAAATGTTAGATATTTAAAATGTGAGATGTGCCTACTTTCTATACCTCGTATATAAGGCTTATACTGCCATAGTACAACTAAAATTTTAAAGATAGGACCAAATGATTTTAGAAGCCCTTATGCCATCCTTTAACTAAGTCTATTTTAGTAATCAAATGTGCTCTATATATACATACATCCAGGCTGGTGTAACTTCCTTTCTAAGTGTGTTAATTACCTACATAGAAGCCAAAGCCAATTGGAATCATCAGAGCAATAGGCGCCAATATTTTGGCCTGTGCTCCCAGGTCATGAGGCCACTTGAGATGATGGGACACTTCTACACTGGCCCCCTGGTAAGTCACCTGTCTTCCTGAACAGGTAGGATATGGAGACCCAAACAAAATTGGTGTACAGTCTAAAACAGGAGAGTCACAATTGAGGAGCAATCAGTCCTCCTGACTTCCCAAAGAAGGGAAAACTACTTGGCCAGCATGACCCTGACTCATCCTAACAGACAAAAGACACCAGTAAGATATGGGGCTACTCCTGTGTCCCTAAAGTGTCTTTGGAGGGCCATTAGTGACCTCCAAAACTAATCCTTAATTAAATGTGGCTATCTGTATGGTCTTAAACACTCAGAGAGAAATGTATAACCTAAGATAAAAAAAAAAATACCTTACATATATGAATGGACTATTAAGTAACACAAGAGCTTTCCAAGAGGGCAAACAAGCATTAAGACATCTTTTCCCCATATTTTTAATTCTATAATAAAGAAAAACAAATATAGATGTTCAAAGGGTTATTTTCAAATCTAAAATATGTAAATAATCCAGGAGACTGGGTGTCACCATTGCTGTGAGACACTAGAACCCCACTGGAAGGGCCCTAAGTCTTCATCCTGACCACACCTACCGCTGTGAAGATGGATGGAATTGCCAGTTGGATTCATCACAGCCACATCCAACTGGAAGATCCACTGGCTAAACCTGAGGACTATCAGCCACAATGGAAACGCAGCACCCCACTCAAGCTTCAACTCAAACGCTCCTGATCCTAACTGTGCTCCTAACTGTACGTATTGTGGCAGCTACTCCCCACCTAGTTTATAATCTAACCTGGATAATAACCAACACTGCCATGGGGGAAATTGCTTACTCCCGATTTGATCTTCAACCTCCATCAACTAGTGGGTGACTCATGGGACTCTGTGGCAAGTCAGGAAATTTCTTATTTCTATGTATGCTCTGGACACTTAGGGAAAGCAAGAATCAAAGGGGGCTGTGGGGGACCTGAAGCCTTCTATTGTGCTGGCTGGCAATGTGTGTCTACCAGAAAGATATATTGGGACCCGCCTACTAAGGGGGACCTTATCACCATGACACTGAACCAGACAAGGGACCAAAATGGACCATGTTACCTCCCTCCCTTGAAAGGAAAGGAGACCTGTGATTTTATTTCTCTCGAGTTTACAGAAAGAGGGAGAAAGGTGTCCTGGGATAATGGAAAAACCTGGGGAATAAGACTGTACACTACTGGGTATGATCCTGGTGCCTTATTTACTGTCTTATTTATTGTTGGTGACAACATTTCCCAATGCGGGCCTGGCAGGGGCAGGAACAGGCATTGCAACACTCACCCTTCAAGGAAAACATTACAATGAGTGGACAGAAAGTATAGACTTAGACATTCAGAGGCTGGAAACATCCATTACTCACTTAGAGAAAAATGTAGATTCTTTAGCTGAGGTTGTTCTATGGAATAGACGGGGGTTGGGTTTATTATTCCTCTTGCAAGGGGGACTATGTGTGGCCTTAAGGGAAGAATGTTGTTTTTATATCAACCATTCAGGTATAATTAGAGACTCAATGGCAAAGGTACGAAAGAAAGAGAAACTGATAGAGGAGGGTTTGAGTCATTGTTCAGTCATTCCCCATGGTTATCAACTCTGCTGTCTGCTTTAGCAGGGCCATTACTTTTATTTTTGTTGCTAATCACAATAGGACCTTGCATTATTAATAGTTTTTGTTAGGGAACGCATTAACACAATACAACTTATGGTTTTAAGATCACAGAATATACCATTAGACTCCACTCACTCACTCAATTTGGATCCAAGATTGGCTGCTCATGCTACAAAGAGAGTGGGGAATGGAGGCTCAGGAACCAGATGGACACCATGACAGGCTTCAGAGTCCTCAGTAGGCCTAAGTTTCTGTTTCCCGGCAAGGTTTAAGTTTTTATTTTCTGGTAAGGGTGGGTTTAACAGTTACTGGAAAAACCACAAACTGCTTACGCCATACATTCCTGTAGTCATAGATAAGTTCAATTCCCCTAGCCCCAGCCTGTCAACTCCATTCAGGTCTTTCAACTCTGACCAGAATAGTCCATCAAGCTATACTTACAGCACTGCAAGGTGTCTTTTGGGCCAGGGTTTCAAAGGATTCCACATTCATCTTGAAAATCAGCTCCACAAGGCCAAAGCCACAGTCTGGTGTCTAACAGCAATCCCACTTCTCAGTACCACACTACTGTTGCATTCAGGTTTGCTGTGCTGGTAGAAATCACCCAACCAAGAGCAGCATGTGGGAAAAACATGTTTATTTTGGCTTACAGGCTCAAGGCGGAAGCTCCATGATGACATGAGCAGAGGGTGGACATCACCCCTTGGCCAACATCAGGTAGACAACAGGAACAGGAGAGTGTGCCAAATGCTGGCAAGGGGACACTGGCTATAATAACCATAAGCCCGCCCCCAACAATACCCTGCCTCCAGTAGGCGTTAATTCCCAAATCTCCATTAGCTGGGAACCTAGCTTTCATAATACCTAAGTTTATGTGGGACACCTGAACAAAAGAAACCACTATTTCTTCTGTTTGAGTATATAAATTATATACAACTGTATATAAAGAAATGCATGCACATTTATAAGTAGATATTGTGTATATATATAAAAATTAATTCAGGCTAGAAAGATAGCTCAGTGATTCAGGTAGTTGCCTGCAAAGCCTAATGACCTGAGTTTGAGGCCCCAGTACTCATATAAAGCCAGATGCACAAGGTGGTGTGTGTGTCTAGAGTCCATTTGCAGTAGCTGGAAGCCCTGGCATGTCATCGCCTCTCCCCACTCTCATCCCCTTCCTCTTCCTCCTCCTCTTATCTCTCTCTCTCTCTCTTTTTCTCTATCATGGTAGGTGGTGTATCCCTTGAATCCCAAAACAGAGGAGAGGTAAAGGCAGGAGTGTCAATGTGAGTTCAAGGCCAGCCTGAGACTACGTAGTGAATTCCATGTCAACTAGAGCCGACCATACCTCAATAAAACAAAAACAAAAAAAAAATTACTTCTCTAAATATATATATATATATATATATATGTGTGTGTGTGTGTGTGTGTGTGTGTGTGTGTGTGTGTATATATACATATACATATATATATATATATATGAACTAATTTTGAAAATCTTTAGAATAGCATGGGAACTAAATACATATAAATCCAGATATACGTAGTATAAGACAATAAAATATTACAAGAAATTTATTGAATATTGTATAAAATTTCTTGTTTTTCTGATGAATAAAATGATAATAATCAGAAGGCTAAGTGTGATCTTATGTGAATAATCAGATTGCTAAGGTGAGATCTTATATAAATTTATTATCACCAGTGATGCTTCTTTGTCCTATTATGGTGTCTTGTAAAGTCACCTAACTTCCTTCTTCTGCCATAGGCATCCTTAGAAATAATAACTGCTAATGTTTATATTTGGCACACAAAGCAACATCCATTCACCTTTTAAATTCAATATTGGCCATTTGCTGTGTTATCTTCTAAATCCTTGGGTTACATTTTTATGAGTCCTGCTTCTCCTGTGACATGAATGTGCACTTCACCAATGTGCTATTTTCAATCATATGCATTTTCTTAACACAAAAACAGTCTAGTCCTGATTCATTTAAAAGAATATTCATTAGTGCTTCAGGATATAAAATGAAAATTTATAATCCTCAGGGGAATTTTGCATGGACTTTGTACCTTATCCAGATCAGAGGTGTATCAGATATGGCTCCAATTTCTCATTATTCAAGCACTAACAATCATATGCCTGCAAGTATTGTAACACTCAATAATGTGATAGAGCATGAGTTGGCATTAAGTGTAGTGCTCTAAGGTCGGGCAAAGAAAGGACCCTGAAATAACAATGAATTTCACAAATAAGATATTCATCAGATATTTGAATTGACCTATATTCAATGAAATCTATACTGAGGCTCTAAAGGGGAATTATGGACACAATCTTTTTTTATGGTAAAAATGCTTGCTAATTTGGTCATGTCTAAGCACATGTGGACTTATTCTGACAAGAGTGACTGTGGAGGTTTGAATAGCATAGATGGCCCCCAACATATTTCAGTTGTTTATTTGTTTTTAGTTTGCATCTGTACCACCTGGCTGGAGACAATGTCACTGGGTGGATCTTAAGGTGTGGTGGTGGATTTCAGGTTTCACTCTAGGATATGCAAAGGTCCTGAAGTGTGCTGCGGCTTTGGGCTTTAGGCTTGTACCTCTCTCTCTCTGCTTGGTCCTGTGAAGGCAGGCCAGCTTCTTCTGCCATTATGGAACTTCCTCTGGATCTGTAGGCTTAAATAAATATCCCTTCCTCCATAACTGTGCCTGGTCTGGAAGTTCATCTCATCGAACCTGAATCTGTCTGCTACAGTGATCAAGGAATACATTATATTACTTAACATTAATTGATTAATATTAAATTTATTATATTGGCTGTTGGATATGCTATTGAAAAGTGCAATGTTATCACTTTTCATTAACTTATTTTAGAGAGAGAGAGAGACAGAGGGAGAGATAAACAGAGAGAGAATAAACGAGAAAATTGGTTCACCAAGGACTCAGCCATTATAGTCAAACTCCAGATGTTTACACCACCTAGTAGGCATGTGCCGCCTTGCACTTGTCTCACCTTTGTGCATCTGGCTTTTGTGGGACCTAGAGAGTCGAATATGGGTCCTTAGGCTTTGTAGGCAAGCACCTTAACCACTAAGACATCTCTCCAACCCAACATGATCATTTGTTATACATTATAATTCAATTGTTTCCATATACCTGAAGTATTATAAATGTGCTTGGAATGTCTCCTCTGCCACACACATACACACTAATTTCACCAAATATATATGTTTCAAAGGTAACTTCATTTGAAAATATTCTAAAGAAGTGATCAAGCTTTAATGAGGTTACTAAGATGAATGCTAATGCAATGTCTACAATTACTATAAAAACAAGAAACTTTGGACACAGGAACAAATATACTGAGAAGACTATGGAAATAAATAGGAAAATATGGTAATTTAGGTTATTATCTAGTTTTTGGAAATAAATGTTACTGACAATCTTTTTTCTAAATTACATTGTAATAAATTCATCTTAAAATTATATATTTTGTGTTTTAATTAATGATATACAAAGACATAAACAAAAAGTCCTAGATCTAATCAATTTGAATAAATAAATATTGATATAGACATTAATGCATGTATATATGAACCATACAATGGTTATATACATTTTTTGATGTACCTTGTCATATAAACTCAGGCTTTATATTTATGAAAATTGTCATGGTGTTTTATTCATAGATCATGAGTAGTACTCAGAATAAATTTTCATGAATCAGTAAGTGAAAATGGGAAGTTGTCAATAAGTAAAAAATATATTTGGGGGCTGGAGAGATGGCTTAGCAGCTAAGGTATTTGCCTACAAAGCCAAAGGATCCCAGTTCAATTCTCCAAGACCCACATAAGCCAGATGCACAAGGGAGCACATGAGTCTGGAATTCTTTTGCAGTGGCTAGAGGCCCTGGCACGCTCATTCTCTCTCTCTCTCTCTCTGTATCTATCTCTCTCTCTCTCTTTCTATGTCTCAAATAAACAAAAAAAAATGCATCTTATACTACATTTGTAGAGGAAATTAAATTCTTGGATTTTATGATCCCTGATAAATATCAATTTTTGAAAAAATGCGACCAAATTGATGTCTACAATAAGTTATTGGAGACAAATACAACCCATTATTATTATAAACCTAGAGATAATAATTCAGAAGGCTGATGGGCTTGTTCACATGCCTTGTATGGTACTCTCTCTCTCAGATAGAGCAGAAGGCCATACCTACTATATAACAGATCTCTAGTTCTTTTCACTGGACAAGAGCTAGAGATGAAGTGGATGGGAGGATATTTGATCTCACAGATGCACGGTTTACAGAAGAAGAGATTGAAAATTTCTGAACATATCATCAGAGCAACATGAGCAGAATATTGTATCTATCTGGCCGTGCTGTCTGAAGAAGTAAGCAAATTACGATGGGGCCACTAGGATAAGCCTGCATCCAAAGTCTACTGTCCTTATAAAATGAAAGCTTAAGCAAAGAAACATCCATTCAGTTAAAACTGGAAATAAATAGGAAGAATGGCATACAAAAATAGAAATTGAACTCTTTAAGTAAATATGAATATTTTATTGAGAAACTTTAAGTGAAATTGAATATTAAAAGTATACACATTAAGACTGCTAGGGAGACAGCTCTGTAATTAAAGGTTATTGCTTGCCAACTCTGTCAATCCTAGTTTAATTCTCCAGAACCCATGAAAAGAAGAACCCAAAATGGTTTGTGCACCTGAGATCCCAGTGTCCCCACAGCAAGCAGGGAAGGAGGGCCAGCAGAATCTAAAGCTCAGATCCTGGACCAGATAGTTGAGCACATACACTCAAAAGCTGTTCTTTGACCCCCAAATGTGTCCTGTGGCAAGGGCACTGAACTACAAACGCACATACATATATGCATAATCTTAAAAAGTACACTTTAGGTTTTTGTGTTTGGGTAACTTAAATTCTTGCTCATGATTTGTCAAACCTACAAGTCTTAATGGACTCAGCCTGGTCTCTGGCAACTGTAATTAAATATGTATACATGAAAATGCTAGAAAGGGTGAACAGCTAATGGATGATTTCTCACTTGATAAACTTTATGATTCCTAGTGTACCCTTCTTGGAGTCTGTTTTCTCAGTTCTTTGTTAAAATGGGCAATAATCCAATTGTTCGGGGTTCACAAGCCTGGGGGACCCCACTGAGTCTCAAAATTCTACATCACTTCCTCAGACTTCTAAATCCTGGGATTACTCGTATGTTTCAGCCCACATTCAACCTCACATGGCTGGGTCCAGTATTTAAAATAATCAAATCATTAAATAATTTAAATAAATAAAGCAAAACAAATCTATTATTTGTTATCTTTAATGGTAGTTCTGCATCTGAAATCATACTCATATCTTCTTTATTATATTTCTTGATTCCTATTTTATTCCAAACCACAAAATTCAAGCATGTAGATCAATTCACAAACAAAAACTTAACCCTTGTTTTCACTTCCAAAGTCATAAGGAATAGTGGTAATTATTTATGAAATAGATGGTTACTCTTTTCTTTTACCCACCATAAATTTACATGAGCTCACACCCATCATTGTGTTGGTGCAGTATGTGTGAATTTATGGGGAGAATGTTTTTGATCGCCATAAATCAGGTATATTTGCCATGAGGTTAATTTTCCATGACTAAAAAGGCATTTCTCGTAAAAGGGACATGAGCTTCCACTTGTGGTAGAATCTTCTATGGACAAGACAAGTGTTTTACAACACACAACAGGCACACAAAGAGTATTTATTGCATAAAACAAATTGGAAATTGAAAATTTTCAGCAATATATATATATATATAAGGAATGATTTGATGCCACAATTACAATGAATATCCGGTGAACCAATATTTTATAACTAATGAGGTTACATAAAACATCATTTCTAAAAGGGCAGTATGAGTGTGTTTCCTTTAGACGAACAAATACATTTCCTCATTTTCTCTGACTTATCTCCTTACCTTGTTGATGATGTCACAGGTAGTAACAATAGTACAGGAGAAATGAAATATTTAATTTAGTTTAATTAACAAAATGACCTAAGCATAGAAAATATACTTGAGGGAAAGTCGACTGATGTGTGTCAGTTTTTTTAATGATAAATGGGGAAATCTTCCTGTGCATAGACATACAGGATGTGGGTGTGACTCAGCGAAGACCGTAGGTCTAGCATGCATGAGACACTGGGTACAATTCTCAGCACTGCAAAAACTAGACAATAGATCTAGGTCATAAAATTAACTATCAGTATAAGCATAGGGAGAGGTAAGTAAGTAAATATAGGAATAAATTGATTCAGGACAACTTGTAAATAAATTTGACCTTTACTGTTGTCTTAGAAATGGCTTCATTATCAAAGTCTCATCTGGATATTCAGTATTTCTTTCTCTACAGTCCAATTATACCTGAATTTTAGCACCATTTACAGTTGAATGAGGAAGGTATACAAAAGAATTCAAAAGAACATGACATATAACTTATTTTAATTAATTATATATACTTATTTCAAATAATGTTTAAAGATGCTATATTTATTTTTGAATATTTTACTGTTTTCTTTAAAATAAAATAGCATGAAAATATTTATTATAATCTAAATAAAGAACAGTATGCATAAATTATTCATCTTTTATGTAACAGTGAATAAATCCATCTGTTGGACATAATTTTGGCTATTTCTATAAATCCATTTTCACTGTTATTTATCTATCCTGAGGGCATTCTCTGTACACAATTTGTTGGTAGAAATGTGTTCTGATCTAATATTTTTGCAAATGTTTTTCTATGCTCAGACTAGAGATGAAAAAATGTCTCTCTGACATCCTTTCCCACTTTCAATCTTTATTGTTCCTGTATCCAAAAGGACTCTCTATAAGACTTGTTTTACTAACATCTTACAGAATTTTCTGAGGAGGAGTTCATCTTTCCTTCCTTGAATATTTTTTACAGTGCCTTTTCCATTATCTGTATGCTTCTTACCACACAGATTTAAAAATATTTAAATGTCATGTCCATCCTTTCAGTGATCCCATATGAAAGGAGTGAACAATCTCATAGTCTCAACAGCCTCCAGCAAAGCACACCAATTATAAGTTATCCCCTAATTAACATACTTATGTGAAAATTCTGTTGTTTTTCATTATGAACAAAGGACATTATTGTCTGTCATAGCAAATTTATACTTAACAAACAAACTATTACGTATAGACAAATATCAACAAAACCCAAAATGTCTTGAGACTTAAATTTTCAGGATTGTTAAACTAATAATCAAAATTTCAATTGTGGGAAATGGGGAGATGATTCAGGGGTTAATTGTGTTTGCTTACACTGCATGCTGTACTGGGTTCAATTCCCCAGGACCCATGTAAGGCCAGGTGCACAAAGTGGCTATGAGGCCAAAGTTCACTTGCAGCAGCAAGAGGCCCTAGTGGTATGCCTCTGTCTCTGTTTCTCTCTCTCACACACACATAAATGAACACAAATATTTAAAGAAATTAAAAAAATGATCCTCAACTTAAAAGAACGGTTGAGGTAATATTGTTATTTTATTTTTCCACATTTTGTACTACTCATGTAGGATCCCTGTTGGCAAACGTTGCCGCAGGAAGGGTGGGAAGAACGGTTCTTTTCCTTTCATTTTTTGTTTGATTTTCAAATTAGAATCTCACAATTATTGTGAGATGATTCTCAATGTTAGTTACACATCTATTTAACAATATCTTGTTACATGTTTAGTAAACTAGAGTATATTATATTTCTGTTGTTGAGAAGTAATGTGCGTCTCCTTGCCTCAAACATCTAGTGAATGTTGCACCTCTTTTGGTTAAAAGGCAGTAGTCAACTACCAAACTAGGTCACATGTCTTAATGGCTGTTGGGCAAAGCATTTAAGGAGAGTAAAATGTAAAGGCTCCCCAAATTAAACTGAATGAATAACTTTACTGAAAACCATATCTAAGACAAGCTTAGCCCAGAGAAGATAAAGTGGAAGGTCAAATTCATAAACAGATGGCACTATCAGACCTAGAAGCTAGGTCCTTTAAAGATCTGTTAAGCAAAGAATTTACCTTGCCCATGCTGCTGTGTAACTTATTTACTTACTTTCTTCAGAGTCAACACTTTCACCTTGGTATGTATAGTAAGGCCATATAGATTAGGATTCAATCCAGTAATTTCAGAATCCTGCTTCCTCTCATGTGGATAATAATAATACATGCCAGCAAATATGACAGCCTGAATTTAAGTGTCAGAAAATGTTTTTTTAGATAGAAAATACTTAGCTGTAAGCTTTCATATGTGGAGAGCATGCAAAAGGGAAAGTTTGTTAATCTTAAATCATTTCAAATACAGTCACTCATTTAAAATATGTTTCTATGTCTATCTCCTTCAGCCCTGTGCTGTTACCAGGCTCAGGGAAATTTGTAGAAGAGGGGGTGGAAGAACATTAGAGCCACACGTTGGGTCATTATGCACAGAGACATTGCCTCTTACCCATAAGTGATGGCTAACCCCACAATGCATGACCCACAATCCCCAATGAGGAGGGTCCCTGTGGAGGGCAGTGTAGACAAGGAGGAGGCTAACAATGGTACTGACATAGCTGTATACACACTGTGAACATAATTAATTTTAAAAAAGAAAAGAAAATGATGAAACCAAAAAAAAAATGTTTCTATGATTTCTACTTCCCAATATAGAAATGAAAATGGAATAACCAGATGGCTCAGCAAATAAGAACACTTGCTGAGAAATGGGGGTGCAGGTGGTCAGAGAAGATGTGAGGCTACCTGAGTTCTGGTCTCCAGCACTCATATAAACAGCTGGGCTTGGCCACGTGTGATGGAAGCACTGTCATGTCAAGGGCAGAGTCCAAAATATTGCTGGGGCTAGCTGCTCAGGATAGCATCTCCATGTTCAGTGAATCCATCTAAAGAAATAACGCAGAAGAGTGATAGAGGAAGATGCCTGGCATTCTCCTCTGGTCTCACACACTTATACAATGGGCATATGCATCATCCATGAGTGCATACACTATATATATATATATATATATATATATATATATATATATATACATATATATATATACACACACACACACACACCACACACATACACACTCACTCATACCACCACCATCACCACCACCAACAACAAAACTAATAGAAAATACATGATGAGAAAATAAAGGGAAGATGCAAATGCGATAAACTAACTTTAAGAATCTACATTTAAAGTTTGGATATATAATATAGAAAAAAATTAAATTGTATTCAAAACTGCAGCCCACTTTATAAATGGATAAATTTTATTTTAATGTACAAAACTAATGGGCAAACATCTTAAAAATCAACTAGTGTTAGTATTAAGAGTATAAATGTTGCTTTAAATTTTGTTTCCTTTTTGTATTGCTAGCATATCTTTTGTCCAACATTCCAAAAACACCATACAATGTATCACTTAGAAGGTATATAAGAGGGCTATTTCCTCCTGATATCCCACACTGTTGGGTAAGTTTCTTCATAATTGTTTTTATTTCCCTTTCCAGAAAATATTTTTAAAAATTTATCTGCAAATCTCACACAGGTACTTATAAAACTGTTCTAAAACACTTTTTAAACATGGAGAAATATTCCAATTACCATGCTATTTATACGATGTCATTTAAAAATGGATCAAAGCTTTAGAACTAGGAAGGCATCTCTCATTGAGTAGCTTCATGTATGAGCTCAGATTTTACTAAGTTTCTTGACCCAGCTCTTCATTTCTAAATAATGAAAGCCGAAAGAGTTCATGTTCCCACTCTTGTACTTAAGTGATCATGTGAGTGACACCTAGTTATATGGTCAGAAAGGGTCTCTCTGTGTACCTTTGACCAAAACATCTAACATCAGTCTGGACACCTCATCACTTCAACTTCGGCATACCAAAATAACCAACTCAATATTCATGTCGGCCAGCACACCCCCCTCACCTACAACCCCATCATTACCATCCACTTATCTCGTCCTCTCCCACAGAGAACTCTGAGATCAACCACTGGACCTGTGAACATTCTGAGCTCATTTCCTCCCAGCCATCTCAGCAGTCTGACCTTGACTCTGGTTCACGACAGCTCTTATATTACAGACACATTCCTCACTTAAGGACTGACACTCTGCCTGAACCACTTTTTCCAGCTACCCATATCTCCGGTTACTTCTCTTTGCTCACACAACATTACTGCTTATCTCTCTTATTCTAATAGTTTTCCATTATAATACCACATCCACCCTTGACTGCTTTTCATGCATTGCCAACTTAATAATGCAGTGATCTTGTTAAAATGCAAATCAGATTGTATCAGAATAGGAGCCAAGGATTTTTCTTTGAGTTACAAATCCTTCTATAATGTGGTTCTATTAGTTCTCTAAGGTCATCTACTACCCGAGTCATCCATAATTCTTTCATCTCTCAATCTCCTTATTGTCTCTCCATGTCTACTCATCTCAAGACATTTCTGCATGCTCTTCACAATTGTCTGAAATTTCTTTGGTTGTTTCCTATTATATAATATTAAAGTAGATATACAATAAATAATATGCAGAAATACTCAGTCGTAGGGATTGATAAAAGTGTATATATTTATATGTACCCTTTTACTCTCCAACATCAAAATGGCTTCTGATTATGGCATAGTTTTTGTCATTTTCATTCTTATGTATTTCCACAATGGCATTTTAGGGGCTGGGAAGATGGTTCAGTGTTAAAAGGCATTGTTTGAAAATCCTGGCATGAGGATACTTTTCAACCTAGCCCACATAAGCCAGGTTAAGAAAAAATGGCACAAACATTTGGTGTTCTTTTGTAATGGCAAGAGGGCATGGTGGATATGTGTGTGTGTGTATATGTCTGCATGTGCACATACACACACAAAAAACTGTTTTTTTTTAAAGAAAAAATGGTCTATATTCGTTGACAGACAATATTTATGTAACTAAGGATTTCAGATTTGAATGTGTTATATATTTGAAAACATTTTGTAGTTACATATTCTGAAAATTTAGCATATCTGGCTTTATAAACATCTATAAAATTTATGTGTCTAGATTTTGCTAAACCATTAATAGAAAAAATCTTTAATGAACAATCTTAACGTTCAAATGGGTACATTTCTTTAACCATGCATGTCCATCAAAGTTCATGCCGCCCAAAGAGCTCTAGAACCTGAGCCAATGTTAACTTTGTGTGTTTGATTAGCATTGAATACAATACAGTGAAGTTTAAGTGAAAAATATCACTTGTAAAATATTGGGAAATTTAGAACTAAGGTAGTAATTTCTTTCCCATAATAGTTTATGAAAAATAGCCTCAAACAATGACCTTTTGTTGTTTTTTTATGTATTCGTAAAAATGGTTTATGAAGTACTGACAAAAAAAGAATTTTGAAAAGGTCAGTGATGTATAGGAACCCAGTTCTTGCATAATTAGCAGCATTCCCTACATCTTGTTTGCAAATCTTGGCTGTAGTTGGTAATAGCATTCCAAAATTAGAACACAATACAGAAAGCTGTGTTCCAGTTTGAGACACTGCACTATTTTGATCTGTCAAAGCAGGAGCTGAGTTTTTAGGATTTGATAACTATTTGATCATAAGTAGGTCTTGACAGCTACACAAGTAACAATGATAACCACAATAATTTAATAATAAATGAGTATATAAAAGTTTGTAAATGATAGGTTGCACAGACAGACCAATGTTGTGGATGTTATTTGTTGTGGCATAGACTGCCTCTTCAGTTATAGTCCTTCCTCAGTTAAGCCTTACGTCTGAGGAATACCATGGCAGGGGATATACTGATATACCAACATGAAAGACAATATCTGATGGCTCAAAAAAAAAAATGGAACATGGGAAAAAGCAGTACAAGAATCTTTAAAATGTAAAACATGTTACATGAAAGCCAATAATTCTGGCTCTTACTGAGACTTCTGGAAGTTGCCCCTTATTCTGTTTTGGGGAAATTTTCTGGAAGGCTGTCAGATTTGCAACTTAGTTCTAGTCCATAACAATCCTATCACTATCCACTAGTCTTGCTGACACTCATATGACTAACTTTGTCATCCCTACTGAGAAGAGTAAAAAGAAAACATGTTTATTAATATATCATTCAAATATAGACAACCTCCTAAACCGACAATAAACACATAAATCAATTAAAACATATTTTAATGTAGAATGGAAATATTTGTGTCTCTATGTGGAAATGAATC
Organism: Dipus sagitta; assembly: GCA_036346955.1. Classification (NCBI taxonomy): domain Eukaryota; kingdom Metazoa; phylum Chordata; class Mammalia; order Rodentia; family Dipodidae; genus Dipus; species Dipus sagitta. Next base: position 80,211,940 of record CM070783.1, on the reverse strand, counting down.
CTTAGACAAATTTACAAACTATACAAACAGAACTTGACTCTCATGTCATAGAATTTTTTTAATATAGAAGGAATGGTAATAATGAAGAATGACTAATATCTAGAAAATAAGCATGACCATTTTTTCATTAAAAGAAAATACAGGCTGAGCATGGTAGCATATACCTTTAATCCCAACACTTGGGAGGCAGAGGTAGGAGGATCGCTCTTTTTTAGAGGTCACCTTGAGACTATATAATAAATTCCAGGTCAGCCTGAGCTACAGTGAGACCATACCTCAAAAAAAAAAAAAAAAAAAAAAAAGAAGAAAGAAAGAAAGAAAAAAAGAAAGAAAGAAAGAAAGTTCATATATTAATAGATGTTCATTTAAAATATACTATACTGTGGGTGATCTATTGGCTTTGCTTATTGTGTGCTTGTCTGTAAAGAAACTCTTCAGCTTCACGTGATCCCATTGGTTGAGTGACTATTTAAGATCATGAGCTACTGGGGTTTTGTTCATTTCCAAACATGAGCCCGCTCTCCATTATCAAGCTGCCAACAATTGTGGGCTATAAAGGGCCTATTAAATTCACTATAAAAAAATAAGGGTTAACCCATTTGTCTGGTGCCAACTTTACTCTCCATTGGAAAATCTGCTTCTCTTTTTCAGATAGATGCAGATCCTAAGGAGAGAACCACCCCATCATACCTCCAAAGGCCCCAGCTGAAATTAAGAACAATTGGCAAAACAAGCAAGGGTGCTGTTTTCTTGGTGAACTTGGCACCAGCACAAGGGTGAAGGAGATCAACACAGAGAACAATCAACTCCTAACATATCAGATATCTAGAGACCCAGAGGCCCCCAGCACCTCAACACTGAAGCAGACCAAGAATAAACCCAACATGGCTCAGGGAAATTTTGTGGAAGAGGGGGCAGAAAGAATGTCAGAGGCACACGTTGGGTCATGATATGCAGAGACACTTCTCCTACCCATAACTGTGGGCTAACTCCACAATGCATAACCTATATACCTCAACAAGGAGGGGCCAGGGGGAGGGGGTAGGACACAGATAAGCCTAACAATGGTACTAACTTGACTGTATTCACTGAGTATAAAACTAGTTAATAAAAAAAAAAAAGTAAAGTAAAATATACTATATTTCAAAGCCTATGCTATCACTTTTACATGACCTTAGTTGCCAGGCATGTTCCTCCTTTAAGTCTCCCTTAGTTAAAAATATATGACCCTTGGCAAGGTAAGAGCTGACTGTGTAGCACCTGAGCCTTGTATAATGCAATGACATTCTTTTAAGTAAAATAACACAATATTATTGATAATGATAGGTAATCTGTATGAAAATAAATTCCAACAGATTTCAAATTTTAAAAGCAATGGTGGGGTATAGGGATGTATCAGTGGACACAAGTGTTTATCAGCTTATGCATGAGGGCTTCTGAAGCTTGAGACTACTTGAGTTTGATATTCCCAAGTAACAAGCTAGGAGTGGCAAACACATCTATCTGATCCTAGTTCGTGGAGTTAGACCAGAGAATTGCTGGGGATCACTGATGGACAGAGCTCAACACAAATATATGCAGTAGAGCAATGAAAGAAAAACACCCAATATTGTTCTCTGGCCTCCATATACATGCTCACAGGGAATACACAACACACCACAAACACACACACACACTTACACACATACAGTTAAATCATGAGTTTTTAAGTAAGAACATAAGTTCCAGAAATGTAGATAAATTTATATATATATATATACACACACATATATATATATATATATTACCTAACTTATCTCTATAATTCTTTCTTAGATTTTTATTTGCTGTTGAATATATACCTCTTCATTATTTCTAAAGCTGTTTTATTTTAAAATAAGGAGATGAAATATGTTCTTTGTTTTAGGGACTTGACCTTAAGAAATTGTAAATAAATAAATAAATAAATGAAGAACTGAATTGAAATTAGCTGATGTGAGAGCACATTGTCACTTCCCTTCTACCTCGAGTGACTGTTGGAAGTGCTATGGAGTGAGGAGGTTGTAAGAATCTATGTGACTCTGAATTACACAGGTAAAGGAAAGCACTTGAAAACAATAATTGTACACTTAAGAGTATGGGATACTTCAGTGAAGGGATCTCCATAACACCAAAAATAGTTTTGAACATTCTTTTGAAATTATATGGGCTAACACCCAACTGAGAAAGGGCTGGGAAAGATTTGTAAGTTTAATGATTTACCAAGAAATAGGAATCACTCATGGTTTGACATTTCAGCCTGGAATAGTGATGGAAGTATTGCATAAACACCCAAAAAGATAAATACCACAAAAAGAATTAAATGTATGTGCTCAGATGTATAATAATGAAATTTAGAATAACTCTCTTGAGGCTCAAACTTAACTGTCAGTTACTTAACTGCTCAGGAAAGTGAATTTTGGAATATATATATACATATATACATATTCACATTAGACGAATTGGAAGACTAAGCAAAAGAAAGCAAAATCGTGAAATCAAAAGAGGAAGAAACTTATACTAACCTATGCAAGATTTGAGATTATGTCAAATGTCTAAAGTTAATTGGATGTATATATATACATATATATGTGTGTGTGTGTGTGTGAGTGTGTGTGTGTGTGCGTGTTTGTGTGTGTATTAGGGCTTCTTGTCTCTGCAAATTTCTTTTCTTTTTTTAATTAATTAGTTTTGTACTCAGCAAATACAGACAATTTGGTACCACTGGTAGGCTCATCCATGTTCTACCCCTACCCCTGGCACCTCCTTGTTGAGGCATATGGGTCATGCATTCTGGAGTTAGCCCACAGTTATGAGTGGGATAAATGTCTCTGCATATCATGGCCCAACAAGTGGCTCTGACATTCTTTACGGCCCCATTTCCGAAAATTTCCCTGAGCCATGTGGGGTTCATTTTTGGTCTGCTTCAGTGATGAGGTGTTAGGGGCCTCTGGGTCTCTGGATCTCTGAATTGGTAGCAGTTGATTTTTCTCTGTGTTGATCACCTTCATTCTTGTGCTGGTACCTGGTTCACTAAGAAAACAGCACCCTTGCTTATTTTGCCAATTGTTTTTAATTTCAGCCAGGGGCCCTTTTGAGGTATGATGGGGTGGCTTTCTCCTTAGCATCTACGTCTATCTGAAAAAGTGAAGCAGATTCTCCAACGCAGAGTAAGTTAGCACCAGACAAATGAGATAACCCTTACTTTTTTATAGAGAATTTAATAGGTGTAGGCCCTCTTGTAGCCCACGATTGGTGGTAGCTTGATAGTGGAGTTCAGGCTTATGTTTGGATATGGTTCTGACTACTTTCCCAGCTGCAACTATGGGTCCCATACCACTGAGGGGGTCAGTTAGACGAATGGAGAGCAGTTGGTTTCCCACCATGGCTGTGTGACACTATTGCACTTGTGTGAGCATCACCACAGGTTCCTTGCTGCTTAGTAGGTTAGACCATGAATTGCTTGGACAGATATTGGTCATATTCCCCCAGTCGCACATGTACCTCCTTCTGGCACTAGACATACTGACTGTCTAGTGACTGACTTTCTTCCAGCTTCCAGCCATGCCATTCCATTTTATGTGTCAACCGCACAAGGTGTCTTCCACAGTAGGGTCTTACCACTAACCATTGGTAGGTCACCAAGTACTCTGACAGAAATCTTTCTTTTAGGAAACTTTGTCCGTCTCTCTGAACAAAAGCTCATTGTGCACGATAGCCACCTGCTGGTACTGGGAGTTACAGGTCAGTGCCCACTAAGAAGAGGAAGAAAAAGATAACTAATATAAAAGGGTTAGAGAGAAGAGAGAGAGAGAAAGAGAGAGAAAGAGAGAGAGAGAGAGAGAGAAGCTGTAGAAGATTAAGGACAGTCTTCATCATACACTCTCATTGACTTTTGGCTCAGGTGTTCCCTCTCAGGGACTGGTGAAGGTCCAGCCATTTGGTCTGCCTTTTAGATTGTAGAATTTTATGGTACCATTGCTGTTTGGGTCTAGATTTGTGTTTCCCACCCTCTCCGTTGCCCTCCACTCCCTCCCCACCCATCCTACTGTCTAGTCCATGAGATGATTGCTGGGTATGTAAGGTTTCTTGGGTAGATTCAGGTTAAGTGCTGTAGATGAGTGAGGCTATATGGCAAATTTTTTTTCCTGTGATTGGGTAAGTTCACTGAGAATGATCTGTTCCAGGTTCAACCATGTTCCCTCAAATTTAATTGTGTCATTTTTCTATTACTGCTGTATAGAATTCCATTGTGTAGATATACCACATCTTAGTTATCCATTCTCTAGTGATGGACATATGGGTTGATTCCACCCCTTAGCTATTACAAATTGAGCCACTAGAAACAAGGTTGAGCAAATCTCTCTGGCCTATGGTTTGATGGCTTTAGGGTAGATGCCCAGTAAGGGAATAACTGGGTCTGTTGGTATCTCTATAGTCAGCTTTTTCAGGAGTCTCCATATTGTTTCCAAAGTGGTTATACCATCTTACATTCCCACCAACAGTGGATAACTGTTCCTACTTCTCCACATCCATGCCAGCATTTATTTTCATTTGATTTTTTGATGATTGCTATCCTTATTGGGGTAAGGTGGAATCTCATAGTTGTTTTAATGTGTATTTCCCTGATGATTAGGGATGATGAACATTTTCTCACGTGTGTGTTTGCCATTTGTATTTCTTCCTCTGTGAACTGCCTCTTTGGCTCTTTGCCGCATTTTATGAGTGAAGTATTTGACTTTTTACTGTTTAGATTTTTGAGTTCTTTGTAGATTCTAGAGATTAAGCCTCTGTCAGTTGGATAACCAGCAAATATTTTCTCCCATTCTGTGGGTAATCTGTTGGGTTTGCTTATTGTGTGCTTGTCTGTAAAGAAACTTTTCACCTTCATGTGATCTCATTAGTTGAGTGACTGTTTAAGATCATGTGCTTACTGGGGTTTTGTTCAGGAAGTCTTCTTCCATTCCTATATCATAGAAAGTGCTTCCTCTATTTTCTTCCAGTAGTAGTCAAGTTTCTGGTCTTATATTGAGATCTTTGATCCATTTGGACTTCAGTGTAGTGCATGGAAAAAAGTGTGGATCAAGTTTCAATTTCCTGCATATGGTTATCCAATTTGTCCAGCACCATTTGTTGAAGATGCTGTCTTTTTTCCAGCCTATATTGTTAGAGCCTTTATCTAATATCAAGTAGCTATAGTTGCTTGACCCAAAGTCCGGGTCCTCAAGTCTATTCCATTGGTCTATACTCCTGTTTTTATGACAGTACCATGCTGTTTTTATTGCTATGGCTTTGTAATATAGCTTTAGATCAGGCATGGTGATGCCTGCGGAGGTATTTCTTTTGCTGAGTATATATTTGGATATGCGAGGCCTTCTGCCTTTCCATATGAAATTTGAGATCATTTTTTATATCTCTGTGAAGAACACTGTTGGGATTTTAATTGGAATTGCATTAAATCTGTATATTGCCTTTTGTCGGATTACCATCTTCACAATATTAATTCTGCCTATCCAGGAGCAAGGGAGGTCTTTCCTTTTTCTCAAGTCCTCCTCAATTTCTTTTTTGAGTGTTTTTCTGTTTTCGTTATATAGATCTTTCACTTCCTTGGTTAACGTTATTCCAAGATATTTTATTTATTTGTGGCTATTGAAAATGGGACCATGTCCCTTATTTCTTTCTCTTTATCTTTGTCATTTGCATATAGAAAGGCTACTGATTTTTGTGCATTGATTTTGTATCCTGCTATAGGAGTTTTGCTATAGGACTTAATCACCTTCAGGAGTTTTTGTATGGAGTCTCTTGGGTCTCTTATATTTACTGTCACGTCATCAGCTAACAGAGCTAACTTAAATTCTTCCTTTCAAAATTGTATCCTTTGTATTTCCTTCTCCTGTCTTATTGCTTGAGCTAGGACATCCAATACTATATTGAAGAGCAGAGGGGAGAGTGGACAACCCTGTCTTGTTCCTGATCTTAATGGCAATTCCTCCAGTCTCTCTCCATTAAGTATTATTTGGGCCTTAGGAACTTTGTATATGGCCTTTATTATGTTAAGATATGAACCAACCATGCCAATTCTCTCAAATGTTTTGATATGAAGTGATGTTGTATCTTGTCAAAGGCCTTTTCTGCATCTATCGAAATGATCATGTGGTTTTTGTGTTTAACCTTGTTTATGTGGTGTATTACATTGACAGATTTCCATACGTTGAACCACCCCTGTGTTCCTGTGATGAATCCCACTTGGTCAAGGTCGATAATGCTTTTGATGTGTTGTTGGATTCGGTTTGTGAGGATTTTGTTCAGGATCTTTGCATCTAAGCTCATCAGGGAAATAGGCTGGTAGTTTTCTTTTCTTGTGGCATCTCTGGCTGGTTTTGGAATTAGGGTGATACTAGCTTCATAAACAGAGTTGGATAGCTTACCCTGTTCTCCAATTGTGTGGCCCAGTTTGAGGAAGATTGGTTTGAGTACTTCCATGAAGGTTTGATAGACTTCAGCTGAGAAGCCATCTCGTCCTGGACTCTTCTTTTAAGGGAGGTTTTTATATTACATTGTAATCTTAGTCAGTGTGATAGACTTGTTTAGGAGATTAATCTGCTCTGTGTTTAACTTTGATAGATGGTATGCATCCAGGAATTTATCCATCTCCTCCACATTATCCATTTTTTTGTGGTGTAGAGGTTTTGAAATAAGTCCTGATGTTTCTCCCAACTTCACTTATGTCTGCTGTGTTCTCTCCTTTTTCATTTCGAATTTTGTTAATTTGAAGCATCTCTCTTTTTTGCTTGATGAAATTGGCCAGGGGTTTGTCAATCATGTTTATTTTTTCAAAGAACCAGCACTTTGTTTTGTCAATTGTCTTAATTATTTCCTTGTTTTCCAATTCATTAATTTCTGCTCTGATTTTAATTATTTCTTTCCTTCTGGAGCTCTTTGGGTTGGATTTTTCTTGCTTTTCCAGTGCCTTTAGGTGGATGGTTAGGTTATTGATTTGGGAACTCTCTACCTTTTTTATGAAGGCATTGAGTGCTATGAATTTTCCCCTGAGGACTGCCTTCATTGTGTCCCATAAGTTTCGGTATGATGTCTTCTCATTGTCATTCATTTCTAGAAATTTTGCAATTTCATTTTTTATTTCATCCACTATCCATTTGTTTAAAAGTGTGCTATTCAGTTTCGAGGGGACCTTGGGATTCCTAATGGGTCTTTTGTTGTGATTTTCTAGCAATATAGCAATATGATCTGATATCATGCAGGGAATTATGTCAATCTTCCTAAATGTGTAGAGGCAGACTTTGTGAACCAGTATATGGTCTATTTTAGAGAATCTTTCATGGGCTGCTGAGAAGAATATGTAGTCTGTGGATTGGGAATGGAAAGTTCTGTAGATTTCTGTTAGGTCTAAGTGGGCTATGGCTTTGTTGTTTTGTTGAGCTCTCTTACTTCCCTGTTGAGTTTCTGTTTGGATGATATGTCTATTACTGATAGTGGTGTATTGAAGTCCCCAGCTATGATGGTGTTGGTGCTTATTTCTGGTGTTTTTTTTTTTTTTTTTTTGGTTGTTCAAGGTAGGGTCTCGTAGCCAAGGCTGACCTGGAATTCACTGTGGGGACTCAGGACAGCTCACACCAATCCTTCTACCTCTGCATCCCAAGTGCTGGGATTAAAGGCATGTGCCACCACACCCAGTGCTTATTTCTGTTTTATTGACAAGTAGGTTTTGGTTTATGAACTGTGGTGCCCCTGTGTTTGGTGCATACAGATTTATGATTGTAATATCCTCTTGATGGATCATTCCCTTGATAAGTAGGAAGTGGCCTTCTTTGTCTTTCTTGACTATTTTTGGTTTGAAGTCTATTTTATTCGATATCAATATAGCTATGCCTGCTTGTTTCTTATTCCTGTTTGCTTGGAATATTGATTCCCACATTTTCATCCTGAGGAGGTGTCTGTCTTTAGTGGTGAGGTGGGTTTCTTGAAGACAACAGATTGAGGGGTCTAATTTTTTGATCCAACCTGTTAGCTTGTGTCTCTTGATGGGTGAATTAAGGCCATTAATATTTAGGGTAATGACTGTGAGATTTGATTTGATCCCTGCCATATTGTGATGGTATATGTGCTTTGGGGTTTTCATGGACTTTGAAGGTTTTTGTGCCTACTCTGAGTTTGGCTATTGCAATCTGTTTCTTGTAGGCATTTGAGGTTGGTTATTTGTTCCTTCTCTGTGAAAAATTTCATGAAATAGTCTCTGTAGATTTGGTTTTGTGTTCATATAATTGTAAAGCTGAGTTTTGTCATGGCAAGTTTTTCTTTCACCATCTATTATGAGGGATAGTTTTGCTGGGTAGAGTAGTTTGGGTTGGAAGCCATAGGTTCTTAGACTTTGCAGTGTTTCATTCCAGGCCCTTCTAGCTGTCAGGGTTTCCATTGAGAAGTCTGGAGTAATTCTGATGGGTTACCTTTAAAAGTGGTGTGCTGTTTTTCCCTAGCTGCTTTTAGGAGTTTCTCTTTGGTGTCAATGTTTAGAGTCTTAATGACAATATGTCTTGGAGAGTTGCTCCTTTGCTCCAGTCTGTTTGGAGTTCTGTTAGCTTCTTGTATCTTGATGGGCTTTTCTTTTAAGAGACTGGGGAAATTTTCTTCAATTATTTTGTTAAATAAGTTCTCCATGCATTTGGTCTGAATTTCTTCTCCTTCTGGTATTCCAATGATCCTTATATTGGGACGTTTACGTTTATCCCACAATTCCTTCATGTTCTGTTGACAGAAACTTTTGAACTTGCTGAAATTTTTGGACACTCCAACTGTGTCTTCCATCTTGTCTTCCAGATCAGAGTTTCTATCCTCCACATGGCTGACTCTATGCTTGAGAGCTTCTAGAGAGTTTTGGACTTATTCAATTAGGTTTCCAATTTCTACTACTTTTCTATTTATAATTTTCATCCCTTTGTCAAGCTCCTTCACATCATTTTCTGATTTTTTTGTTGCTTCTTGGAATTCATCCTTGCATTTCTTTACGTCTTCATTTAGTATTGCCAGCTGATTTTTGAGGTCCACTTTTTTTTCACTCTCCCTCATATCTCCTAACTGTCTTTGAGCTCCTTCCATTTTCTTATCTATTAGGTCTAGACTAGTGATGGCAGCATCCACACAATTATCAGTTCTTTTTTGCTTTTCTGCACGTTCTACCAGTAGCTTGGTCAGGGTTGCATTGCTCATAGCTTCATTTTGGTGTTCTGATCCTAATCACTCTTCTATGTTTTGATTAGAGTTGTTCATTTTAGGAGTAGGTGATCTAACTGGATTTTCTTGCATTTGATTTTTCATGTTTTTTTTTTTTTTTTTCCCGCAGTCGTCTACCCATCACAGTGTATGGGCATGTAGGTGGGTGGATCAGCCTGGGATGAAGCACAAGGGGAAACTGTAGCAGCCTGAGGCAGTTTCCAAGCAGGCTGGGCTTTTGTTCTCACTTGCCAAAGCCGCCTGAGCTCCTGTCTGGCAGGGGCACCAATGTTGCCTGAGGTCTCATGCGGTAATGCCCCAAAGCTTCCTGTGCTAGCACTATGAGAGACACTGAGGCATCAAGCCCTGAATTTGTGGTGGCCAGAGCATTAAGTGAGCAGATGGGCAGAGCAGATTAAGCCTGCCCCAGCAGGGATCGGCCATGGTGCCAGCAAATTGATCAAAGGATCCTGAGCCCCAATGGGCCAGCAGGCATAGCCTGGCCAAGGTTGCTGGTGGCCAGGGGTAGCAGGGCGATTGCCCCTGTGCAATGAGGCAAGTGGAACTATGTTGGCCTGGGATCATTTTTCTACAGTAAGTGAGGGAGTTTCCTGAAGCTGGGACTGTAGGTAAGGCGGCTGCTTGGGAGGAGGGTTGTGCTACCCGGACACGAGGGAATCAGCGATTCCCTTTTATTCCCCTCTGTGCCCTCCCACTGGCAATCTACTTGAGATTTCTCTCCCCCCAACGATGCAGTGAGCCATTAATGTCTTGCCTTTCTTTCCCTGGGTTGTGCGGCGCAGTTAGGCGGTCACCATCTTGGCCAGAAATCCAGTCTGTCTCTGCAAATTTCTACCAGCTGCTTGCACCTTTTCTTGTATCCTGCTTACATGGGCAGCATACTAATTGAGACTAGGCTCACAGGCTTTGCAAGCAAGAAATTTTGAACACTTAGTGAGCTCTCCATTCTCACTTTAGCAATTTTTAAGGGGAAGAGATAAGAAGTATACATATTTTTAGCATTGATAATGTCAGGATCTACTTAACTATTTATTAATAAAGAGAAACAGGACATGGAAATATTTTTTTCAAAATACTTGTAAATATGTATAAAACATAAAGGGAAACATAACAATAATGAAAAAATAATTAAAGATACACAAAATAAGCAAATAATATTATTCAACATAAAATTGTTCATGAAGTAAATTTTTATTCAATGATTTCACATCAGACTGCTGAATTATAAGGCCAAGCAAAAGAAAGCAAAAATATGAAATCCAAAGTGGCAGAAACATATACTAACCTATGTTAGATTTGAGGTTATGTCAAATGTTTAAAATTAATTGGACAGATGGATAAATGAAATATTTCAGGAATACATATGTATATGTACATATATACTTTATAGATATAATATTATAGTTATATCTTTAAGAATACTGTAATAAATTTGATTAATAAATACACTGCTTAAAGTGTCCAACATTTAGGCACTATAAGTAAGCCAGAAAATCATGTTACCTTCTAATACAATTTTACAAATATATACAAAAGATTGAAATTCTTTAAAAGGAGCCTGAAGAGATTGCTGAATGGTTATGGTGGTTGCCTCCAAAGCCTAAGGTCTCAGTTTTAATTCCCCAGTGCCTACATAAGTCAGATGCATAATGTGAATAAACCTCTGGAGTTCCTTTGCAGTGGCTGGAGGTCCTGTTGCATCCATTCTCTCCCTCCATCTATCTGCCTCTTCTCTTTCTTCTTCTTTCTTCTCTTTCAAATAAATGAAATATTTTAAAAAGAAATGCTTAAAAATGGAATGAAAGTAATGATAATATGTGTTAGTTATTAAATATTAGTATTGCTCCAAAATTTTATGTATATAAAGCACAATATACAAAGATTTTGTTAAAGACACATGTGTAAATTTGGGGGAATAAGAGTGAATCTCTTCAACCTACAAATCTACAAAAAGAAATATTAGTTCTCATAAGATAAGAAAGTTGAACATTATTTCAAACAATGCTGAAAGTCATCTATCACAAACTGACATTCAGTAAAATAACTTAGGATTTTTTTTCCTTTTTATATATTTACAACATTTTTGATGCAATTTGTGCACATCTGTTGTTTGTGTGTAGCTGGGCACATTTTGTCCTGGAAGAGAATGTAGGTGTTCTTTATCCCTCTTCTGGTTTTCTTGAGACAGTGTCTTACTGAAAGTAGAGTTATTGTTTTCTTACTAGCTGACCAGCAAGCCCCAGTAATTTTCCTAACCATGCTCCCCAGGACAGGTGTTCTATGCAATGTATGACCACAACCAAAATTGTATATGTGTGCTGAATTAGTTAAAGTAAATATGTGAGAAACAAGTATCATGTATTTTTTTTTCCTTTTTAAAAGTGAAGGAACATGATACTTCATTATGTAAGCAGCATAGGCTATTCTAATGAATTACAACCAATAAAGGAAGTACAGCTGGCTACCACATAGCAAAGAGGTCTTTTAAATATTTCTATGAGAGCACAGGTTACTTGAAGCAAAAATAATATCAAGAAACTATATTAATTAAAACATATTCCAAAGTAATTATTGTAAACATCACGGTAACAAATAAAAGAATGGATATAGATAATAAATTAAAAGTACATAAAACATAGTATTAACTGCACAGGACATATGAAATGACTGGAAAAACAAACTAATAAACAAATGGAAGCCTGAAAAACAGAAAGCAATAGCAAAATGAAAGACTTAAAATCAATCATGAATTTCTGTAGACTTTGGCTCCATAAAGTCACGACAAACAGCACACTGCTCATGAGGGTTAGACACACATATATTTTATTTATTTATTTATTTATTTATTTATTTATTTATTTATTTATGTATGTATTTGACAGAGAAAGAGGGAGGGAGACAGAGAGAGAGAGAGAGATAGAATGGGCACATCAGGGCCTCCAGCCACTGTAAACGAACGCCAGATGTGTGCGCCCCCTTGTGCATCTGGCTAACATGGGTCCTGGGGAATCGAGCCTGGGTCCTTTGGCTTTGCAGGCATGTGCCTTACCGCTAAGCCATCCCTCCAGCCCACACATATCTTAACACAGGTTTTAATCTTAAGTTCAAAAGGGAGAAAGAAGTTCATTTTTGCTTGGTAAATGATTTTCTTTATTTTAGAAGCAATAATGCAGATTGTTTAAGACTACCTTGAATCATTCCTATAACACTGACTGGAATTGGAATTCATTTCGTCTCTTTCTGTACTGTCAGAGCCCAGTGGTGAGTGCCCCAAACCCACCAACTCCCTGCTCTTTAGGAGCTAAAACAAGAGGTAGAAGGTTGCCTTGTTTGATTTCTGCTGGAAATAGAGATTTGGGGTGATACTGTTCATTTGTGACTCTCCACATTCTTACCAGTGAGTGATACAGCACATACCTGAGGAAGCAGGAAAATTTTCATATATGGAATGCATGTATTCTAATAAATGCAAATGAGGGCCAGTGTACTAATAATACACAATTCATTGAGAGAATATTCCCATCCTAAATGTGTTTGCACATGAATTACAATAAGTCTCTTCAAACAAAACACTTCAAGGAGTTTTTGCATGATTCTTTTGCATGTGTGTTTATGCATGCTATTATGTGTGTGGGCACACATGGTATGTATGTACATGTGTGTATGAGGAGGCAAGAAGACAAGTTCAGAAGTCATACTATCTTAAGGAATTTTGTTACACCTGTTTGGGAGAGAAGGTGTATCATTGGCTTGAAAGTCACCAATTAGGCTAGAATGTGTCTTCCTCCCCAGCATTAGGATTACAGATGTGTATCACCTCACTTGGAATTCTACAAGGGCACAGGGGTCTGAACTTAGGTCCTCAGTCTTGTAAGGCTTTACACTTTACACACTAAGCTATATCCTTTGGTCCCAGTGGGATTTTAACTATTCATAATTTGTGGAATAACTAAATGGGAAGAAAAGTGACAGTAGAAATATTATACAAATATGCCATAAAATTTGATCTAATTTGATATGTGGAATGTTATACCCAACAACAGTAAAAGTAATGTTATCTTCTCTTAACTCTTTTATACTATTCAGTGGACTTTGGTATTTCTGCAAATGCAGAGTGGGGGAAACCCAATGGGAAATGAATGACTGCTTATTGGAAGACAAATTTGGTTGCTGTGGATTCAGTAATACCTTCCTTAAGTTCATTAGTAGGATATTGGTCTGAAAATTAGATGCACAAATGGATATGAAGAATTGAATAACATTACAGAATTCATTTCTGTATGAATACCCTGGAAAGAAATATTTATCTTCTATGTAGAAATATTAACTTACAAGAGTAAATTTTCTTTCTTGAAAATGATGTGAAAGGAACAGTACGGAGTCAAGTTCTTTTTTTTTTTTTTTTGGTGAACTTACAAAATAACTCCAGCTTTCGTGCAGCCTGCCTTTTGATCTCATCTAAACACTTATCTTAAGGTGTTGGATAATAGAATCAAAAAGGGAATAAATGTGGATAAAACCAAGAAGGACATAGCTTTTAAGTAAACCGAATCCATAATATTGAAATCTACTTTGGCATCTATTCTAATTGTATTTTTTGAACTTATGTCAATATAATATACTTATCCCAAACCTCATAATGCAATCATAATACTTCTTCCTGATATGAACTTTCCACCCCCTTTTTAAAAATAAAATGCATTGGAAGACTATAAATTATCTTCAATATTCCTTATGCTACTTTCCTATAATATAGTGGTAAAAAGTTTTTGTTTTTTTAATAACCACCAGCTTTAGAAATCACCATTTAACAGCCTATGACCACAGTTCACCAGTAGGGTATAAGGAAAGAAAGAATTGCACACAATATTCTTTGAACATTTAATTTAATGAACATGTATTACTTCTTTTCCTTATATTTCCCTTTTCTTAATCTTTTATCATATGAAGCTGAATACACTATAGGAAGGTAGACTTCCAACTAAAAAGTCATTGTCATGGATACCCCTTAACACCATTCATCATTGCCCACTTTTGTACAAGAAAGAAAAACAAAGTGTTCTTCCACAGATAAATATTTTTGTTGTTGTTGTTTTTGTTGTTATGGTCTCCCTCAGCCTAGGCTGACATGGAATTCACTATGTAGTATTAAGTAGCTCCTTTGCAGCCTCTTGTAGGTGTCGCAAAGCTGCTCATAAATTTTTATTCATTTTGTTTTTAAAAATAGACAAATATTTGAAATAACAGATCTTGACACAAGTCTAGTAGAAGTTAGGAGGACAATCTAGGATGCTGGCCCACACTTTCCATCTTGGTTGAGGCCGAGTCTCCTGCTGTTCAGTGCTGTGCTCACAACGCTAGCTGCTTTGCCAGCTCTAGGGAGATTTTTCCTGTTCTCACCTCCCATGTCAGCAATTGACTGGGGTTCCAGCCAGCCTGTGGCTGTTTCCTTCTCATTACGGGGACAAAGCTCTCAAGCAGAAGCAGCTTATGAAAGGAAAGGGTTGCATGGCAAGAACAAACTGCAGGGAATCACATCAGTGGGAAGGAGCAGCAAGAATGAGCTGCGCTGGCACTGCCAAGGCATGCTGAGTGAAAAATCCCAAGGCCTCCCCCCCCCTTAACTCACCTCCTCTAACTACACTCCACTGGCTGGGGACCAACGATATGGCTTAATCACTAGCACATGTGACTATGGGGAATAGATTGCATTGAAACTTCCACACACTGGTTCTGCACATCATTTTGGGTTATCTGAACTCAGGTTAAAAAATACTTATCCATTGAGTCATCTCCCCAGCCCTAGATCCAAATTTTATTTACATGATAATAAATCCATTATAATACCATTCAATCCATGACAAAAAAAGAAAATAAGACCTATTCTTATGCCCACTGTATTTGTTATACATCAGAGAAATAACCTTGTTACTTACAGTTTTCCCCTCAGTACTATAATATACTTTTATATGAGAGACAGAGAAGAAAGGAGGGAGGAATAGAGAAAGTGAGAGAACTGATGTGTGGGTGTGTCAAGGCCCTTGATGCTGCAAGTCAACTCTACATGCATGTGCCACTTTGTGTATCTGGCTTTAAATGGGGACTGGGGAATTAAACCTGGGTCAGCTTACCTTTAACCAGTGAGCCATCTCCCTAGCCCTTTTTGTTATCTTAATCTCATTGTCTACTCTGAAATTCATAGAAACAAATCGCTCTGAGGCAATTCATTACTCATGTGAGTGTGGGGTTTCATTTAACAATGGTAAGTGTTGCTTTGGTTTCTATGGCAGAATGAAAGATATGAAAGAAATGATAGATATGAAAGATTCCCTTTTCAAATTTCATGTTGAATTAGTTAATAATAGTTCCCAATCAAATAGAAATAAGATCATTTGCAGATGTAAAAGCCAAACAAGGAAGACAAACTATTTCCATATGTTCTGAGACTCAAATATTATCATATTGGTTCAGGAACACTTCCACTTGTTACTGTACAAATGACCTGTATTTTGTGCTGATTGCGAGTGGTAAGCAGCTACTCCTAGGAAAGTTATGCTCAGCATTCAATAACCTATGTTACTCATTTGGCCAGTCATAAGCTTTCTTGTAAAATTTAACTTAAGCTGAAATATGCATGTAGCACTTTCTAAACAAACATCAATTTTTTTCATCAAAGGGATTTTTTAAAAAGCACAGGGATTTCAGGAGAATATTTACACTGGATAGTATTTTGCCAACTTCTTTAAGATTTTTGGCATTTAAATTACTTACATCAGGCTTTAAATTTTCATTTTTAATTATGATTATTTTATTTTCATTGGATTATTTTAAACAGCATTATAGTACAGATATTCAAAGATTATTTTTTAGAATTAGAAAAATAATTTTATTTTCAAAAAACAATCCTGCTAGGTAAGCATTGTGAGATTTTTTATTTTTTATTTTTTATTTATTAATTTTTTTACCAATTAGTTTTATACTCAGTGAATACAGTCAAGTTGGTACCATTGTTAGGCTCATCCATGTACTACCCCCTCCCCCAGGCCCCTCCTTTTTGAGGTATATGGGTCATGCATTTTAAAGTTCCTTTCAATGGCTGTTTTCTACAGGTATACTCTTAGTTTTGTGTAATTTCAGTATTTTAATAATTCAGACATAACTATAGTATTTTTCTACATAAATGGCTATATGTAGTGTCCTATGTATTCCCTTGATTGTAGGTTTTAGAAATATTTCCTTGTTTATATTGTTTTAATTTTTTCACATTGATGTACTCTTTCCTTCTCTTGATAATTTTAGAAATTGAGCCTAGGCATACATTCTAGACTAGCACTCCACCACTGAGTTTTATCCCTAGTCTGATGAACTTTTTATATGCCCTTATAACCCATATAACTGACATATATATATATATATATATATATATATATATATATATATAATTAGTTTTGTATTCAGCAAATACAGTCAGTTTGGTACCATTACTAGGCTCATCCATGACTTACCCCCTCCCCTTGGTCCCTCCTTGTTGAGGTATATGGGTCATGCATTGGGGAGTTAGCCCACAGTTATGGGTAGGAGGAAATGTCTCCGTGTATCATGATGCAACATGTGGCTCTGACATTCTTTCCGCCCCCTATTCCGCAAAATTTCCCTGAGCCATGTTGGGTTCATTTTTGGTCTGCTTCAGTGATGAGGTGTTGGGGGCCTCTGGGTCTCTGGCAACACATATATTTTTATGCTTTTGGGATACTGCTAAAATTTTTCAAGAATTAGAAGCCTACAAATACTCTTGACATTACTTTGATAATAAAGTGTCTAAGTTTTTTGTTTTGCTGCCAAAATCCCTTCAATGATTGCATTGCATTCATTTCAGAATAGACACAAAGAACATTGTAGACTTATGAGATCATAAACACAAATCCCCAAACAGCACATGATCTCTCAAAGACACTTGAGACATATGAAGATGTTTGATGACAACAAATGTCTGTGAGAAAGAATCCACAGACCGTCCTTTCTCAGCTACAGCAGCAAGCAGTTTCTCCCCGACTTCTTGTCTCCTAAATTCCTGTAAGACAGTCAACTCACAGATTTCACATTTCTTTGGCTAATGACCCCATGATTGGTTTACTAAGGAACCACACTTTTCTGTGTCAAAACCAGAGTGCTGTAGTGTTAAATCTGCCTTCTATGGGTAAGGTAAGGAGTACTTGCTCAGTATAAAAGCAATGGAATCTGGGCGTGGTGGCACAAACATTTAAACCCTTTAAACTGAGGCCCTCACCAGTACTCTCTCTCTCTATCTCTAAAATTAAAAAAATGAAAAAAAAATTAAAAAATCCAGCTAATATTTTACAAAGGATTTTCAAATCCTTTTGAAACAGCCTAAAAGTTTGAAGTTAAGAAATAAATATCTAATGAACAAATTTAAATTGATTACAAAATAAAGGACTATATAAGCAGCCATCAGAAAATACTAAAATAACTGTGAATATATATTACATATGTTGTGTCCCTCAGGAAATAAGTTCAACATATATAGATGGCTTAATAGGACAATACAAATGGCCAGCATTGAAACAGATTCTAATCAATATGAGATATTTTGTTAAATATCTCTCCATATTCTAAGAAAACAAATAGAGATTAAAGCCTTAAAGAATGATTTTTTCTGATCTAAAAAGATCACAATGCATATATCATGTACATATGTATGTATCTATCTATTTATAAAGAGACAGGGTCTTCTGGATTGAGGAAAAGTCTTGAACTCATTATGTAGCAAAGGATTATACCTTGAACATCTGATCCTCCTGTCTCCATCTTTCAAGGACTAGTATTATAGACAAATGCTACCATGCCAGTTTTTGTAATGCTGGAAAGCAAAATCAGGACTTTACATGTATTTGGTAAGAAATTTATCTCGAAGCATATCAGGTAGCACAAGTTTCAGGAACATAAAAGCCTTGTTTGCCCAACTATAAATTAAATGGATATTATTCCAGTCTTGCAAATGGCAAAAGGGGAAATACGTAGCCTTTATAACAACCTAAGGCAGTGGTAAGGAAAAGACCCAACGTAACAATCATGTCTTCATAGTTCTTTTTTCTCTCTGTCAATGGCTTTCACATGGAAGTTGCTGTTAAGGTATATGAACTAAAGTTAACAGTCCTGCACAGCATACATTTCTGGGAGATATTAGAAAGAATTATCTTAAAGAACATGTAGCTCAAAGAAGAAATATATCTCTACAACTAAAGCAGATTTAATATTCCAGCCCCTTTGTTAAAGAGAATAAGTGAGACAAGATTGTCAAGATTTTTTTCTGCAGGAACACTTTCTCATCCTATGGGCAAAATGACAGCTGGAAAACTAGTGATCACAGCTTTTAAAAATGCAATAGAACCTCTCTTCCTGACAGGGTATGAAAATCTTCCCAGCTGGACTCTAATTCCCAGGATCTAATGATTCTCTGAAACCAAGGGTAGATGGCATGTGACTGGACAAGAGAGTGATAATCCTCCCTTCCTCTTTGCTGCTTCCGGGAGTCGGGAGGCCAGCTGCAGAGGCAGCGCTTGCACTGCGCTCAAGCCCCCATTTCAGGACTCCTGCTGCAGCTCTCGGCGCTCTTACAAGCCCACATGCATTGCCTCCTGTGACGCCACTCCAGAACAGTAACAGTGAGGAACTTCTATGGAAATGTGCTGGTGAGCTCAAATACGCTTTCTAGAAACACTTGAGGAGTCTTTCATGTTGAAGGATTTGTACATCATCCCTATTCAAAAATAAGGACTTAATGATTATTCACACTAGAACTTACATAACAGGGAATGTCAATGGGTCTTTGGTTTATGAGCCACCAAAGGGTTATGATCTTCTTGTGGAGAAAAAACATTAATAAAATTCTATCTCTAGTATATGTTCCCATGCTCCTGTTTGATTAACAAGTTAGGGCTTCATAAACTTTTACACTCATGATCCTTTTGTACTCAAGAAATTTTGAAGTGACCAGTTGTACAAAGTACATATGATAAGCATAGAAATTCTGTCCTAATCCCAATCCAAACAATTCAAGTAATGATTATATTTTATGAAACTCAAAACACAGACAACCAGCAACTAAAAAAAATAAAGCATTTTAGTATAATACAATCTGAATGTACTAATTCGGTACATGCTAAGGAATAACAGCAAGAAAGTAATTAAACTCTTTGTTTCCTCTAATTAAGCAATATATTTACATGTCCACAAATGGAACATGACTCACAGCTGTCACCTGAAACTTGTGTTGTTTTTAGTTTTCCTTAGATCTATATATTTGATATTTGTTTATCTAATACAGAGAGAATCAATTACATTTCTAGATTGATATGTACCTATAGTTTGCTGAAACTGTCTTGGATGTAGTCTATTAAATTTCCAACTAATAACCATCAACTCAAAATTCTCTTATGTCATTTAATTAGAAAACCCACATAAATAAACTATTGTTATCCTAAAAAATATAAACTTCTATAGTTGCACATTTTTAAGGCTAATGCCCTATATAAGGAAAAATTGTTAGTTAGAATTAAAATACACGAAATTCTGTCAGGAAAAAAAAAAAAACTCTTTGAATGATTGTGTCTCCCAAGAAAGTATTTAATCTAAATATACTGCAATTGATCCATGTTTTTTAGTAGATCAGTTACCAAAAACTTTATACATATCTAAGTATCTATGAGCTTCACTGTTTCCTAGTATATAAATTATTCTGCATTCACATTTTTATATTTTAATCCAGTCAGTATTTCTGTTCTTGTTCCTTTAGAAAAATAAAAATTTAAAAGGAATTTTTTTGAGACACAATCTTGGTATCTAACTCTCACAATCCTCATGGCTCAGTCACCATAGTGCAGGTAACCACGAAAGTGTTATAGCTGGTTGAGAAAACAACCTTTCATTAACTAACATAACCTACATATGTAGTGTATTTGGTTTCTTAATGGTTGTTGGAAACATCTAAACAATCTATATCCTAAGACATAATTATCTTGAGGTATATGCTTTAAATTTCAATAATATCAATTTGCCAAAAATAAATTCCATAATAGTTTTATTGTATAGAAATTCATATTTATTGCTTAAAATAACATTTTGAAAATAAAAATATAAAAATATTTTCTATGAGGAAAATAGTAGTGAGAGTATACTTTTTTGTTTAGAAAGAGTAGAAACGTGCATCTGCCGTATATTCCTCTGCTGTGATAGTGACAGACAGCATAACAATTTAATTTTCGTAATGTAATGCCTGAAAAGTTACCAGTGGTATTTCAAAGTCAAAATTTCTGTACACATGTATGTTCAATATGGGATATTGCCAGTGTAATCCATTTATGTTTTCCTATATTTTAATAATTTTACTGCTTACACCACAACTGCTACCCTAATCAAAAAAGTTAGCAAGGTCGGAGACACATTCAACAGGGATAGAGCTCCATAAAGATGCCCCTCACAACTGGAGTCCTTAAAGTGCACCACCCCTCATCTTTGGAAATATCTTAGCAGTTTCCATGTTCTTCCAGCTGAAAAAATTTTCCTAAGATATCTCACCAGAAAAAAAATAGCACACATTTATAGTATGTTTAGCTAGCAGCTTAAACTATTGTCTTATTTTAGAAAATTAAGATAAAATAACTGAAGAAGTATGACCTTTGAGGTATATTTGATTAATTTCTTTGGAAAAAAATGTTCAGTATTTGATGTGAATAATGGAGGTTTTCAAATGTAGGCACCTGCATCATTATCATGTGATGATATCAGGTGCCTTCATTAATCACTGGCAACTTTATGTATTGACACAGGATGTCACATTGAACTCAGACATCACCAGTTTGGATACTGGTCTTTGCCTCGCAACTACTGAGATTACAGGGCATGGGTGTTAGGAATCTGAATTTAGACCCTTCTGCTTATGCAGAAAGCACTTTTACTGCTCAAACCTCCAATAAACAGCATTACTACTAAAAGTATTTCCTTTTAGAGCACATTATTCTTTGAAAAAAAATCGGATTTTCCTGTATACAAATACACATATGCCCAGCATTTAGGGGGTAGTTGTTAAAGGATTTCATATATCTAAATTCACTGTCATGTAGCTTCCTCAAAAAATATGAAAAAAGTATCCAAAATGACCAGAAAAGGATCACTTACTCAGGAGTGCTCCAAGGACAAAAAAAAAAAAAAAAAAGTTTCCAATCTTATGTAATGTGCTAGTTCATATTTCTAATCATACACTATAGAATTGCAATAAGGTATCCAAACTTTTACCTTAGGAAAAGTCATTACTTACAGTGGGTTATATTGCCTGCAAAGCCTAAGGACTCAGGTTAAATTCCCCAGACCCCAAAAAATGGATGCACAAGTTGTTGCATGTATAAGGTGTTCATTTGCAGTGTCTAGAGACCATGATGTACCCATTCTCTCCCCCCCTCTCTCTTTCTCTCTTTTTCTCCCTCTTTATCACTGTCTCTAAAATATATAAATAAATAAAATATTTTTAATTAGGGTTTATGTGGCAAGATTTGCTTATACAGCACCCTGAAGTATTGTTGCAGCCTACATAATGATGCTGTCAAAAAACACACGACCAAGAGCAGCTTGTGGGAATAAAGGCTTTATTTTGGCTTACAGACGCAAGAGGAAATTCCATGGTGGCAGGGGAAAATGATGGCATGAGCAGACGGTGGACATCACCTGTTGACCAACATCAGGTGGACAACAGCAGCAGGAGATTGTGTCAAACACTGGTAAGGGGAAGCTGGCTATAATATATCCATAAGCCTGCCCAGAACAATACATCACCTCCAGGATGCCCCAATTCCCAAATTGTCACCAGCTAAGGTCCTACAATTTAGAGCACATAAGTTTTATGGGGGACACCTGAATCAAGGCACCCCATCTAACATTTTTCTTCCTTAATAATAAAAAATGTTGCTTTTCTTTTGATAGAAGGAATATTTGGATATGTGAGAAATTTATCTCCTGCTTGTTTAGAGAAGAAGAAAGTTCAGAATGTGTTCTTGCATCTGCTTTTGCTCAAATTGCTTTAATTCAAAATAGCCACCATGCCAGAGGGAGATATTTGGGGGTGGCATTTTCTGACATCCTCATTAGATAACTTATGGTTCCACTGAAGGAAAATGCATAGTTTTGACATGAAAGCTGGTTATTTTCTTTACATTAACAAGTAAGCTAAAACTGAAATAGCAAACCCATATGTTAAGATTTACTTGTTCATTGACCATGTGTGTGATTTCTTTGTTGAAACAAATTATAGTTTTCAAATACTAGAAAGATATCATTTTAACTTTTTAAGCTAGTCAAAATCTAATGGTTACAGACAGATAGAGTTCAGGGTTTTATTTGTGGTTACTAACACATTGTTCAGACCATATCTATAACATTTTACAGTTTCTGGCTGCTAAAATAGTATTAGCAGCAAGAAGACATAAAATCTTGCAGAGCTTAGAACTGCAAGTTCTACAGTTCTACATGACTCAGATATGGTCATGACAGAAAAGTATAAGAAGAACTTCATGGAAAGTGAGACCAGTTACTAACTGCAGTCATCTCCATCAGGCAATGTGGAACACAGCACTCTTAGCAAGTTGTATGGTGTTCCATGAAACATGAAAATTCCTATGGACCAGTGGCCAAGAAAGGTCATATTCTACTCATTACTACACAAAATACACACTGTGTGCATGGAATATATTGTAAGGGAGATGTGCTGAAGATGATTAACCTAACCAGTAGAGATTAGACCTGTGATGGTGCTAGTAATGAAGGACGTTCTGTAATGTTTCATACAGGGATGAGGAGAGTTCACAGCCTTTAGAAGAGTGATATGCCCATGAATACAAATGTGTTAGACCATGGAAGAAACCTTTTGTTAGAACCCAGAAAATGTTTTCTGTATTATTTTCATACTTAATTAAGCCTTAAATATACAGGGAATAGTTTCATTAAAAAATATATGTGTATTTAATGATATGTATATATATATATATATAATGTAATGTATTATATTATATATATATGTATATATATGTATGTGTATATATATATATATATATATATATATATATATATGTATTATATTATGATTTATTGTGTGTGTGTGCACCACTACTACACTGCTTCTCTTTTTACTCCATGTACTCATCTATATAACAATCTGGCTGAATTATTCATATCAAAGGGGATGGTAAGTAACTTCTGAGACATGTAATATCTCTGGTTGCAAGTTCAGGGCAGGAGTCAAGACTGTTTTTGTTCCTGTTAGGAATAGTTGTGAGGAAAGTAGCCATTCTGGATCATGTGGAGGAAGTTGACCTCCTAGGGATGGTTCACATTTCAACATTGAAAGAAGCAGCACTGAGGGAAGGATGTCTCCATGTCGTACTTTCCACCAGCCCTGAAGCCTGATTGAAGGAGCCATGACAGTGAATGCCTGAGGGCAGCCGGCCTCTAAGAGCTGTCATCAGCTTGTCATCCAACATGGGTTTTGTGCTGTGCTGATATTATCTGGAGGGAACCATCAGGGCTTATCGAAGGAAACATGGAGAACAGGAAGTAAGAATTCCTAGAATTCATTTGTATTTTCCCTCTTGCCTCTGGTTCTGTTCAGTATTGATTCAGAGAGATAGAGAGACAGAGAGAGAGAGAGAGACTGAGACCCATCAGCCTATGAGTATGGCATTATTTTCCTAGAAAACAAATAAAGATTTTTGCATGTTTTCTCTCTCTGGTTTGAGAGACATGACTCGGAGGTTAGGTGCATATCCCGGCAAGCATGAGGACCTGAGGGGGGCTGAAACTGACGCAGTTCAAATCTCCAGATCCCAAGTAAAGCCTAGTCCTGCAGGGGAGTAGAGACCTGAGAATCATTTTTAATTATATACACTGCTACAAATTTTGCATTGTGATACTTTTCCTTTGTATAAATCTAGAAAATAATTTATTATTTTCAGGTATTTTTTCCAGGTGGGTCTCACTCTAGCCTAGGCTGACCTAGAATTCATCATGTAGTCTTAGACTGGTGTGGACCTCACAGCAATACTCCTATCTCAGCCTCCAAGTGGTGGGATTAAAGGTGTATGCCACCACTGTGGATGAGTGCTATTTTTGAGACTTAGAGAACCAAAAAGGTCGTCTCTATCTAATCATTATAATGATAGCAATGATCTCTAAATAAATAAAAATTCCTAATCTCTTCAGATTTACTGTACTTCATAGAAGTAAGTAGTTATTTTAATACATATGAAAGCTAATAGAGTTTTCTGTCATGAATCAGTGACAAAGATGAGTGTCAGTCCTCTTGTGAATGTATTTCACATTTGGCAGTCTTTCTACACAACTGAGATTAGCAAGTTTTTGAACATTCTTTGGTAAGAATATTTCATAAGAAACCCATGTACTTGTGTACATACTTAAAACAATGTACCATCATCCTTTCTATCTGAAGAAGTTTTAATCACTGAAAGTTAATTTGCTGTACAGAGTATGATATGGTAGAGTCTGCACCTTTTGCCGATGAGTTAGTTAACAATATTTTCTCATTCTTATTTCTTTTTAGCTCCACATTCATGCTCAATGGCATTGAAATGAATAATTAATTAAGTAAACTACTTGGCTGCATGATTTGCACAGAAAAAAATACAATAAGATCTGTTTGTATTCATAATTGCTCTACTAGTCAACTATTATATCAAGAGAAATATCTTGAATAAATAAAAGCATGTGAATTAATGAGTCTGTTTAAATCTTTATAAAGCATACAAAAAAATCTCCTTTTGATTTCAAGGTACTGCAAATAAAAATGGGGAAGTAGAACGAATAGTTCAATTAGCTACAACTTTATTTATTGTTTCCTTTACTGTGTTCAACACCAATAGTACATCAGCTCAAGGTTGCTACATCTTGCATAAATCAGGCTTAATTTTAGAGAAATTGAAATTACTCACTTAATTCATCATAATATATAAATACCATTTAATAAAGACATAGCTTAATCACCCCAAGTTCTGCTGTTTCTCTGAGAAATGCCTGAGCCTGATTTTTCAGTTGTCACAGAGTTCTGGAGAAATCATTTGTTGAAGAAGTCAGGAAATCTCAAGGATTTTCAGGAAAGGGCTGACTGTGCCCATGAGTTCTAATAGTGGGAATTTCATTTCCAACTTAATAGGCCTTGTGCATCACTCCTCCACCTTTACTTCCTCCAAAAATTGTCATTATATTTGATTATTTCACAATAATTTGTTTCATCTTTACTTTTTTTTGTTTGTTTGTTCTTTGAGGTAGGGTCTCACTTTACTTTTATTGTCTGCTGATTCCCAAATTTCTAAAATTTCTATTTGGTTCTTATAAGACTTTAGACAGTTCCCTTCATTTCCCCTTTACTGTTCTACATTGTTATCTGTCTCCTGAAAAAAAACAAAAAAACAATTATCTTGCATTCTTTTCATGCCAAGATATAAGCATAGGGAAAGACTTTCCAAATAAGACACTAGTTAATCAGGCAATTAGACAAACATTTAACCATTGGCTTTTCATGAAACTAAAAAGCTATTGTACAGATGAGCAAACCACTGAGTTAGTAGACAACTTACATAATGGGAGAAAATATTTGCCAACTATACATATGACAGAGATATATCTAGAATATACAAAGAATTAAAAAAAACATTAAAGTATGTTTTTTTAGCATGCAAGCTAAATGAATAAGAAAATGAATGAATAAATTTTTAGGCAAGATTTGTTGATGGCAATTAAGCTAATAATGGCTAGGAGTGAGTTTACAAGATTCTTTGTTCAAAAATGTGTCTGGGGCCAGGTGTGGTGGCACATGCCTTTAATCCCAACATTGAGGAGGCAGAGGTAGAAGAATCACCATGTGTTTGAGGCTACCCAGAAACTACATAGTGAACTCCTGGTCAGCCTGGGCTAGAGTAAGATCCTCCCTTAAAAAAAACAATGTGTCTGAAGTAGGTGAAAACATTGTTTTTTGTATGTTTATAGTTTATTTCTTCCACAGTCTCCATGAGATTTTATGAGTTTATCTTTTAATAATTTTGATTGGAAATTTTAATATATGAACCTATTGCAAACTGGTTATATTTCCATGGCATGCTCTATTTTGTTCCATCCCCCACCCTCATTCTGATGGCCCACTTTCGTGGGCCCATCACTATGGGGACATGAAAGCTCCAACCTGGTCCTGTGCAGAGGATAATTCTTCAAAAGACACTTTCCCAAACTGTGCTTGAACATTCTTTTGCCCCATTCCTCTTCAATGTTACTTGAAACTTAGTGGTGAACTCTCAGTAGCCTCTAATGTTTTGCTTTGATGAGTTTTGAATATATTCTGTGTATACTTCCATTTCCCTGCACATTCTCTGGATAGAAGAGATATAGGCCCTCATATTTAATTTGTCACATTCTCTGTAATGTCTTCTGGGCCCTGCTGGGAGTGATAAAAATAAGTCACCTTCTGCTAATCATTCACCTGTCTTTTATTTTCATTTTTATGGGTCTTGGGTCTCTCAAGTATTTGCTCCCATATATAAAAATAGAGCTATGTAACCAAGAGTGACAGCAGCCTTGATCAAAGGAGACATTATATATATTACATTATATGTACCATATACTTGTGGAAGGTTTTTAATGGGGATAATCTCTCTACTTAGCCAAAGTACAGAGGGGATCTTCTCTCTGTGGTTTCCAATATTTCAAGCCACAGGTTTATAACTTGGTTTTCAGCAACAGTCATAACCCCCCCCCCCCCACTGAGCAAGCCTCACACCCAACCAGAGAGCAGATAATTATCCCCTAAACTTATGTGTAATTTTTGTACAGGTGGGTTCATCTTTCCTGGCTCATTGAATTTGTAGCTCACAGGATCTTCTTGTTAGTTCACACTGTGATTTTTTTGCCCACAACTCACATAGCATTTCTAATACTATGACAGCAATCAGGCTTTCATCTCAGTTCCAGCTTAATTTCTCAATGTCCTGTGATTGTAGTGTGTGTACTCTTCAGCAATACAGTCTTACCATCTAGTTCTGCTAGGTTATCAAGTGCTTTAGCAAAAGTCTGAATTGTTTGTGGGACCATATGGACCTCCTGGACAAATAGCTCACTGTGGCCAGTGGCTCCATTCTGGCACAGGGATTTTCTAGCAACAGCTTTTGGCTTTAGGGTAAAGATTTCTTCATTCCAGTAGGCTACTTCTACCCAATCACATGAGCTATTCCTCCACTTCTCTGTCTCTCCTTCTTTTTCAAAGAGTTATATATTTAAAAAAAAAAAAACTAAAAGTAAGTTTCTATAGTACTGTTTCATGCAGTCTTTAGTTGTGTGCATCCCTCCCTTTCTCTTCCCACCCTTTCCCCTGTATCACCCCCAGTCTCTTCTACCCTATATATTCTGTCTTTCCACTTACTTGTTTACTATTCCATCCTCAAATCCCTTCGTTATCCAAGCCTAAATCTACCTTCCTTACTACTACTACTGATGCTTAGTACAACTTATCAAATCAAACTTTGCAGCATATGAGAGAGTACATGAGGCAGTTTCTTTTTTCTTTTTTTCCTTTTGGAGGAAACCCCATAAATTTGTTCATTTATTTAATTGGTTTTCTTCAGGCAGGGTCTCAATCTAACCAAGGTTGATCTAGAACTGACTTGTTACTCCTATGCTGACCTCAAAGTCACAGCAATCCGCCTTCCTCAGCCTCCTGAGTTCTGGGATCAAAGGTGTGCACCACCATGCTGGTTTTCCAATATTTTATATCCAATGCTAATCTAAAAGTATCTCAGAAAATCCCTCAAAATAAAATGTAATGAAGATGATAATGATGATGATAATGATACTAAAAAGCTAAATGTTGGGTGAAAAGAGATGGAGTTAGAAATGTTCTGTGGGCGAATGCTAGTTGCAGGGGGTTGGGTCTTTTAGGACTAATTGCCATGCTGGTCACTGAGACTTTGGCTGTGTGTGTGGCCAGGAGAGAAGCCACCTGACATGAGATATCCGTAAAAAGTTGACAATGGACAGAGGGACTCAGGACTCTGTGGGGCAATGGATAGCACATTGGCCCTCTACTGACAAAGTTTTGTTAATTCAGAGAATCTAATCTGAAATCCTAATACAATACATAATAGTTTGTGTTCTATTTCTTCCTGTCTTCATGACAAATACATCTATTTCTTCCAAGTATCTTCCATTACTTAGGTTACCATCACTGTTTAGAAATGTAATGTAATTTGCTATATGTCTCTTAATGTTAACTTGGCTTTTATATCTAAAACCTTATTTTGGTTGTTTCTAAAAGTATCATGCCAAAATGCCTATTTTAATATATGAAAAGTGATATGCAATAAATAAGACATGTTTCTTCATATGGTGAACAAAGGATAAAAATATTTGGTGGGGGTAATCGTATACTAGAATTTGTTGGAGTACCTTCTAGTATGCAGAACTATGATAGGTGATGAAACTCAGTCAATTATAAATCTTATTTTAAATGGGTCAAAAAAATAGAAATCCAGTTAAAAGTTTACATACAAAAATACACATCAAGTTTGTACTATTTAAATTTTTGAGTTTTGCTCAATATATGCAGTGCACTGAAGCCTTTCAGTCCATAAATATTAGTGTCTGGTGGCCTGAAATCTAAACTTTTGTTTGCTTTACTTGCTAACTGTGTAATCTCTACTTAAAATTTACTTCTGAAAGCATTGCTTTCTTTGCTAAAGTAAATATGCCTACACATTTACTTAAAAATAAGTGGAAAGTATATAATATAAGGCCATTTTTATAGTGAGTGTACTATTGACTTTTTTATGTGAGCTCTATTGTAAGAGAGAGAATTCATGGCTTTTATCCCTGAAATTTTAAAAATTTAATCAAAGAATGAAATCTTCACACTACATTTCAAAGACTCTAGCATTGTATAAAAATAAACATAAAAAGATTCATAAAATTCTCTGTGAATATGTTTCATATATATGAGCTCACAAGAATGTAACTAATGCCTAACATATGTCATGCCTTAAAGGCAAAGTCTAAGAGAATGAGATAAACATTGCAACATAATAATAGAAATCAGACCTACCTTGAGATCATCACACACTATGATGAATGAAAGGCTCAATTGAAGCATGCCAATAAAAGCAGGACATTGTAGTAGAGGTTGTTAGTTTTCTAACATGTGAAAACGTGGCTCTATGTGTGTGTGTGTTTGTGTATACATGTCTCTATATTAAGTGAGCATTCTTGTATCTAAGGACAAAGAAATACTGAAGGAAGAAGCATAATGGAAAACCACAAGAATCAAGAGAAGCTTAGCTGCCTGGAAACTCTAAGTACCATGGATGGGACAAAGACTATCAGCTCTGCTTTCCTTTGAAGACTTCAGCCTTGATCCTGGAAGTGTGGAGAAATTAACCCATACCCTGGATTAAACCACCACAAAAAGGATGATCCTGGCCCTGGCAATGCCTGCATTAAGACTAATCTCCACTATGTATATTTGTTTCTTCTGAGCCATGAACAAAACAATGTGGGATCTGATATCAAGGATGTAGGTTTTCTAAGCTTGACGTTTAAGGTGATGTCTATGGTCCTATAGTCTTGTCCAGTCAAACAGAACATTATGGGTTTCCAAAACCAACTGACCACATTGTAAAAATTTTAACTGTCTACTTGTCTGTGTTTTGTTTGTTTGTTTGTTTCCTTTTGTTTTATTTTTGTTTTGTTTTTGTTTTATTTTTAAGCAAGCACAGACAAAACATAGAAGAGTCTGAAGAGGTTAAGAAGAGTCACAGCTGCGACGTATGTTCGCAGAATGGACTCAAAGTAGGCTAAAGTACAATGTGCTTCACATTTTGAAGTCTCAGACACCAGACATTGGGGGTGAGGATAAAGATTCAGAACAATGATATTTCAGAGCCTAGTCCATAAAGGACTGATGAGTGAGATGCATAAGATGAGGGAGTCAAGAACAGGTGGAGCTTCCTGTATACTCACTCACAAGTAAACCTAAATACTACTTTATGTAAATTATTTTTATTGCAAGTGTAACAGACTATGCATTCTATTTGATAAAGGAAAGAGCCTTATAAATTAAAAAAAAAACCAATAAAACTTTTCAAAGAATCTCCTGTAAAGGAGCTTAAATGATACAATCATTCTTCTTGAATAGTATGAGAAATGTCCATAAAGGATTGTTATAACACAGGTGGGTGTAAAATCTCCTGTGGAGATGATACTGAAGAACTACACTGAGATAAAGAACATTAAATATTATAAATGCCATTCAATAAATATTAATTTTATGAATACAATTTTCCTTGGTTATAACATGACACTTTAGGGGTGTGTGTGTGTGTGTGTGTGTGTGCGTGTGCATACATGTAAATTGTATGATGCATGTTTGTGTGCATATGCTTGCCATGGAGCCTGTGTGGAGGTTCAAGGACAACCAAAGGGTACTTATCTTCTTACACTTTTTGTTTTGCTTGTGTTCCTTTGATTGCACTGGCCTAGCTGGCCTGCAAGCTTCCAGACTCTTCTGACTTCCCCTCCCATTGATAGGTGCACTGAGAATATTGAGGCATTTGTCACTTTGCATCTGGCTTTACTTATGTGCTAGTGAGTCAAATGAGTCAAACTAAGGCTGATAGGTTTGTATGCAAGCACCTTTAACCAATGAGCCATCCTCCCAGCCACTAAAATGTCACAGTTTTGAAAGTGAAACACTCAAAAAAGAAGCTGTGCATGTATGTATGTCCTTAATAGTTGAATAATTTTGTTCCTTTCACATAGATGTGTAACTTGTTATTAACATATTGGTGCATAATTTAATGAATTTAGTATCCATCCTTTGGAAAATGTGATATATCAATTATGACTGAAATTGTATAAGTATCTAAAGTCACTTCACAATCATTTATTATATGTTTTCCTATTCAATGGAATGTTCTTACACAGTTCTGAATCATAACCAGAGAATATCTTTACATTTTGCACTGCATTTTTCCACACATTTTAGCTGCAAGTGCTTTTAATTAGATCCCCAACGCCTGCCAGACCTATTCGTCCTGGACCATATGAGAAGTGTCCAATCCCTGCCAAGTCTCTCAAACCAAATTCAGATCGTCAACACCATCCACCTAGCCAACACTTCATTTTTCATATACTGTTTCACTTTCAATGTCATACTATTCAATAGGAAAATGAGATTAAAAACACCATCTGTGTCCCCACAAATACATTCAGTTCATTAGACAGAGCTTCAGTCTTACTTTTGTAATCTTACTTGCCATGCACTAGTTCAAGAAGTATCTGCACTGGCAGTCTGGGAAATCTTGGAATGTTCTCAATCACTTCTAGATAGAACATTTCAGCAGAACAAGATTTGTCCTGATTAGCTTTGTGGGGTTTTGGTATTTTAAAATTTTGACTCATTTTTCAGAGCTAGCACCAAATGTCCTATATTTTAATAGATGGAATAATGATCTGCAATTCATTTGTAGTGTTAATTTTCTTATTCTTGTTGCTAAAGTATCTCTTCCTTTTTTTCTTCCTTCCCTCATTCCTTTCTTCTAAAGATGCTGAGATGCTAAAATAATGTTAATGAATGAATTACATAAACAAATGCTTAATGATATTCCTCAAAGTCTTATGAAGATAAATTTCTTCCTTGGTGACTTAGTATATATTCAACATTTGGGCTAAGATTTATAGGAAACCCCTCTGTGAGATGTTTTTGTAAACCAGTTCCAATATTTGAGAACTAACATTGAGTATTATTGCATAATAAGTATTCTAAAAATATAGATAGCAAGATCTGTCTATGTCACACACACACACACACACACACACACACAGAAGCAAAGTGACTCATAGAAATTGTTTAACAATACATAAAATTACAGTAGAATGATATTTGTATAATGGCAAAAACGGTTTCATGAGTCTTTTTTGTATGTATGTGTATGTGTGTTAAACAGATGATACAATTGAAAATGAGTCATATGTAGTGAACTTATTATCTTTTGGTACCAGGTGAAAGATTCTAAAAGGCAGACTTTATGGAACTGTCCCAACTCATTCTGCAATGTAGACAGACATATGACCTATGGAAATGGTAGCAAGTGGCACAACAAAAGAGAAGAATTGGGACTGGACAGATGACTAAGCAGTTAAGGCAAACCTTGATGGCCTGTGTCTAATTCCTTACTACCCATGAGAGCCAAATGCACAAAGTAGCACATACATCTGGAGTTCTTTTGCAGTTTCAGAAGTCCCTGGCATGCCCATTCTATTTTTCTCTTTTTCTCTTTCACTCACCTTCTCTGTCTTTCCTTACAAATAATAAATGAGAGAGAGAAGAATTGGGAGCATGAGAGGTATTTGTGTGGAACAGATGTGCTTCTCTTTACTTGTCTTCCAGTCCAATTTTTTTTGCGTAATTTGCATCTTTAATGAGATATATTATTAGAAGTTACAGCAATAAAATAATATACATTTATTGGTCTTCAAATTGCCACTATGCAGTGGTTATACCTGGGAGGACTTGAAGATGAATTGATTCCTTATTTTCACATGATTATTTTCTAAGTGTATAACTGTTGGAAGTGCATCATAATATGATTATGGAATATATATTATTGTTTACATAGAAGATCATTTAAAATGTGAATATGACCTCCTACAGAAAATTAAATTAGAAGTGTCAATGGTTTACTTAATGAATGGAGATGAAATGGATATAGGGTAAGCTGATTAATATTCTTCTAAAAATAATTGATTCATAATTTTTGGTGTGTATGAATATTTTAGCTAATATGAAAGCTGGCAAAGAAAGAAACAACTGCACAAAGAAAAGAAGACACCATGGTGCTGAGAAGAAGTGACAGAGGAATTTTCAGCACTGGAATTTCTCTATCACAACTTCCATGGCTCAGGGCCCATTGCAGAAGAGGAGGCAGAAAGAATGGAAGAGCCAAAGGAAGAGTACCACTCTTTACAATGTGATCCTCCAGATACAAAATAGCCTGCATATCCATGACATCACAGTGCCTGACACTACCTACACAAGGCCATCATAATAGGAGGAAAAGATCATGACATCAAAATAAAAGAAAGACTGTTTTTGAGGGGTGGGTATATGATAGAGAGTGGGATTTCAAAGGGGAAAGTGGGGGGGAGGAATTACCATGGGATATTGTTTACAATCATGAAAGTTGTCAATAAAAATTAAGTAAATAAAACAAAACATAATACAAACAAACAAACAAAAAATATAAACTTGGCAGGTGTTGTAGAGTCAGAGTTAGTTGACAAGCTACTGGCTTTCCAGATGGGAATGGCATAAGGAAAGAAATGCTGGAATTGTCCAAGTTGCAAGAATATTCCCTGAGCAAAGAACTGAGTTAGTTTTGCACAGTTCTGAAAGTTAGAGGTCCAAGGTCACGTTGCTCACAGAGTTCATCCTCCCAAAGGCTGCTCTTCTTAGTGTCCTTCCCATTACCATCACATACTATTATCGCTATGAGCCTGTCTGATGACACTAGCCATAAATAGGATTAATCATAAAGGTCTCTTTTTAACTTAATCACAACATTCAAGACCTCACCACCAAAAGCAGTTACATCCTTCCTTAGGTTCTGGGAGTTAGTGCTTCAGCACATGGATTTGTGGATACAAATTGCAGCTTATAATACAGAAAGGAGAGAACTGTGCATAGACTGACACACATTGCATGTAGATTTGAGAAAAAAAAAACTCAGTAGAGATAAATCCTTCTCAATAAAGATTCCCACAAAGAGGAGTAACTCGTTTGCCTAGACCGCCAACCATAGTGTCACTCTTGGGCTCAGTAAGTGGCTGTGTGTCTCCCTGAATGACAGGGCTTCTGCCCACATGAAGAGGGGTTCCAAAATGCTGCAAGTCCCATCATCTGTACAGCTGGAAACGAGCATTTTGCAGAAGGCAAATAAAATCAACCTTCCACCACCACAAAGACCATATTTAAGTTAAACCATTTAATTCATATTTTCTTGTTCACATTTAAAATGTAAAACAGTGGTGGTTAGCAGCTTGGCACCATTAGTAACTTGGTAAATATTGCCACCTTCATAACAATTACATATCAAACATATGCTTATGGAAAATTATGAGTCCAATAAGGGCTTCCTTGTTATTATTATGGAAGCCTATAAGAAAAGCTTTGGAAGATGTCTTCACTTATTTAACATGAAATTATTACTGCAGATTCAAGATAAAAAGACCTGGCCCTAAAGACAAAATCAATCGTATCTGAGATGATTATTAGGAAATAAATATGTGGCACTGTAAATTTTCTGCTAAATTAAGAAATTAAGTAGGAATATATATATATATACCTACTCTTGAGCAATCAGAATAGAAGTTATTATTTCAAAACATGCACTTGATTTATAAATACAAACAGTAAGCTAGAAAATTTGGAACAGTGTTAAAAATACCATATACGTGCACCTTTTCTCTTTGTCACCTTCTCATTTCACTTCCGTTTGCCTCTGTCGTTACTGAACTTACTAAATGTTTGAGCATTTCATTAATGCTATGTCCAATGAGATTATGTGCATACTACAAAGGGATTGAATTTAATGAGATTTCCAAATTCAGGCTTTTTATTCACAATGAGTTGGAAATTTTTAAGTAAAATAGCTAATGAATGCATCCATTCTTTTTAGCTTTTTATGCTTTAGAGAATTGTCATTACTTAAAATAAAGTTTCTGCGACAAGACATTAAGGCTTATATATACAAAGGAAAGAAGGAAACCGAATACATTAAATGACAAGGCCTGTAATTAAATACATGGGTTCCTTTTGAAGATGCTTACTTGTTTTAATTTGCTGCTTAACCTTTGGAAGAATACTTGGATGTGGCATCCATTTGCCCTAGATGCATTTATATTATGTACCAGCATGGAATTAAATTTAGAAAGACTGATTTTGGAACATTCAAGTTTGGCAAACATTCAGTCTATCTTAAATATAGACACAAGTTTTAATGAATTCTTCAGTGTAAAACATTATATTTAAAAAATAAGGAATAGAGATAGTATTTCAGGGAAATACTTGGGATAATATTATTTATTTTACTTTAAAACCCAAAATGAGGAAATCATTAGTAACATTAATCTGATAAAGCTTACAGAATTTACTGTGTACTTAATACCTATGAATGGCTTGTTTTCTCAAAGTATACAAGTCAGCTAGAGAAAAGACTACTGGAAATTTCATGATTAGCTATAAAGAATATGTAAAGCATAATTCTTGTCATTTTAAAGACTACATATAAAAATGTGGCATATAGAAAGCTACCAGTAATAAAGTATTATAATATTAAGCATAATAAAGTAATGCATGTTATTAATACATGAGTAAATTCTTCCACAAAATAATTATTCTAATTTTCTTATACTTTTTGTTTTTACTAAGTATGTACTTTGTATAGACAGAACATGTGTTAGTATCATCATTTCCAGCCTCCCTGTCCCCATTCCACTTAGGTTCTTCCTCAGTGAGATTGCTGGTGTTTCTCTGGGGTTGTGGGTTATGAGATGTGAGAGCAGCAGCCAGTCTTTGTAAGAGGGGAGCAATGCCTCTGGGCATTCCCTTCCACTCTGGGGCTCTGACAATCTTTCTGCCCCCTCTTTCACAAAATTCCCTGAGCAGTAGTGGGTATGTCTTAAGTCTAGTGTTATGTCCTCAGCAGCTTCTGGATTTCTGATTTGGCACATTTTGAGTATCCTCAGTGTCTGTCTCCATGACCCTCACAATAATTGTCAGGTTCACCACTGAAGTAGCACTCTTGCTCATATCACCAATACCTCTGAGATTTCATGTGGGCTCTGGCTGATGTGCCAGAGGTGGTTCATCTCCTTGACTCTTACTGCCTTACCATAGGCACATATCCACCAGTTCAGGGGAAACCAAAACTGGGGAACCTCTTATATATTAAGGTTGAAAAAAATTCTCTAAACTTGATTTTTACAGTTTTGATATTTAATTTAATGTTATATCTTATATTTATTATACATTAAATGGCCTAAATTTAAAAGTAAAAAAAATAATTTTACATACATATATTAAGGAATATATTAAAATACTAGAAGAAGCAACTCAAACTCAAAAATGTAAATTATTTTATTCATATACCCTCTTTCAAGAGTGATTTCCTATAATTTATTTACATGGTCACAACATCTGTAAGGATTTTTAACTTGTTTTTGTGATTATATATTTCTATAATGAAAATAGGAGTAAGTAAATTTTATGTAAAATAGATAAGCAGTACAATAAGGACACAGAATGTTTTTTCTGTTTAGCCAACAGCAACAGTTGAATGTGGAATTTATTTGTTTTAAGTAACTGATACGAATTATTTTCAATGTTGAAGATAAAGGAGTTGAGATAATAGAGTATAAGTGCCATTTCCAACATGAAGCCCAAAAGTCAAAAGAGCAATGCCTTTTTCTGATTAATAAAATATTATATGTTGAATAAATTCGTGGTTCACAGGAAAATTCTACTGACCTGACATTTTGCGAAGAACGTGTCCTTTATAACTACAGATTTTGGACACCCTGGTGTCGTGTTCCGCGGTGACAAGTTGGTGCACTGGAGCTTTCTGCTGTAAACCATGGATTGAAGAATGAATGCCAGCAGCAGAGGCCACCGCCCCCGAGAGGTCTCTTCACTCTATCTGGCCATGGGAAAAACACCATGTCATAAGTCTGTCCTTTTTTGGCACCAGGGCTAGAGGGAGGTCAGGTATTTGGTGACCTCTTCCTTGTATTCAAATGTACATCCTCCTTTTCTTTTTAAGAAGCATAATGTCACAATTATTCAACCCAGGCCGGTTATATGCCCCTGTGGATATGCATGTGCTGTGCCAGCTTGACTGCAGGAGTTTGGATCCCAGAACTCATGTAAAACTGGACACAAGCAGGATGTAAGCAGCTCAGGTATGTCATATCAACTCACCTGTGAAAAGGGGAGATGAGAGTCAAGAACATCCCAGCTCAGGGACAGCTAGTCTGTCTTT
Source organism: Dipus sagitta (assembly GCA_036346955.1). Lineage (NCBI taxonomy): Eukaryota > Metazoa > Chordata > Mammalia > Rodentia > Dipodidae > Dipus > Dipus sagitta. Next base: position 80,174,522 of record CM070783.1, on the reverse strand, counting down.
CAAAGAAGCCAATAAGTCCCCAGAAAGGTGGAAGACAAGGATCAACACATGGAGCATGTCCTCTGACACACACACACGCTGGATTATTGAATTATTGAATTGCTCTGAGACTGGAGAGTTAGCTGAGATGCACATAAACATCCTCTTCCTCCTGCGCTGTGATTCTCTTCATTACTTCATTAGCTGTGGAAATACTTGATCAAAAAAAAAAAAAAAGGACTAGTTTGGAAATAACAACATGTAATGCATAAACCTGATTGACATTAGGCCTAGGGCTAGACATGCTGCCTAGAGGGGTGAGGAATTTCAATTTCCTGATCCTGACAAGAGCGAAAGTAAAACAGTTATACAGGTCTTTTCCCTACATACTTGATTGCTGTATTATACCTAAGCTACAGGTTCCTGGGCTGATAATGAAATTTCACCTCATAGAATGAAAAGATCTTAGTGCTTTGTCCATGCCTTCAGGATTTCGGTTGTAGTGAGAAAAAAAAAAAATTATTTAGTAAAGAACATGTTTTCCAGGATTATCTTCTCATTAATCATAGTACATGCCAATTGTGACCATTAAATAACAACATATATTAGATTATGAAAATCACTTGAATTTGTTGGCTGTTAGATAGAACAGTACTAGAATTCAAAAATAACTGGAATTTTTCAACATGGATTATCTTATTCATCCATGTATTTATAATGGGCTTTAAAAATATTTGGAGCCAAATGGTAATAAAAGCATAATAGATACAAACATATAGAATGCATAGCTTTTTCTCAAGTAGAATGTTTCCTCATAATCACATATTGCATATTTCCTCATAATCGCATATTTATGTCAGAAAATGACATAAATCTGAATATAATAAATGATTTCTACAAAATTGGAAAATGTTATAAAATTAAATTCAAAAAAAATTCAAAAGATATAATTTATATTTAAATAGCATACTTGAGTAGTTTTTAAAAGGTAAATAAGTATTTCAGAAGTCTGATGAACTTGAAAATATCAATTATCACTGAAGAAGCACAAAAGACAGAATAATCAGCATCAGAAAGAAAAATAGGCTTGAGGAGATAGCTCATCAGGACAAAGGCAACTGCTAGCAAAGCTGGACAATGGCCAGGGTTTGAGTCCTTAGTACCCAAGTAAAGCCAGATGCAAAATGGGGCCCATGTGTATGGAGATCATTTGCAGTAAGGCCTTGCCGTGTCTATATTCTCTCATTCTCATAAATAAGTACAAATATTAAAAAAAAAAAACAGAAAAATGAAGGCGGTGTCTCCATACTGATGGAAACAAAATGATATAAAAAATGTAGGCAATGAAAACCCAACCTGATTAAAATGAAATGGATATGATCAGAAGAGAGGATATCCATAGAGAATAAGTGGGGATAGACTGACTTTGAAATCTAGGAAATCATCTCTGTGGAGGAATGTTATCACTATGATTCAATAGGAAAACATTCTGTATAGCTAGTCCAGTTCTTGTAAAGATCTGCTAGCAGGCAAGTATTTAAAGGAAAAAAAATAATATGTGTGGACCTTTTTGAAAATATTTTATTTATTTATTTGGGAGAGAAAAAGATAGAGAATGGGATTCCAGCCACTGCAAATGAACTCCAGACGCATGTGTTACCTTATGCATCTGACTTACATGGGTACTGGGGAATCAAAACTGGGTCCTTAGGCTTCACAGGCAAGAATCATACCTGCTAAGCTATCTCCCCAGCCCTGAACCTTTTTAGAACAAGCATTTAAACATGGAAGTCACTATAAATTTCTCCAATAACAATTCTTCATTTCCCCATATTACCATCATCATTACCAGGAAATTTAGCTTTACTTTATATACCTGATGCTCTCATTAGTCCATTGAAATATGAATTATACATTATCTATCTATCTATCATCTATCTATCTATCTATCTATCATCTACCTAATTTAAGAGTGCTACTACTGAGCTAAAATCTTAGTCCTTAATTTTTTAAAAAAAAAACTTATCATATTATCATAGCTCTTGTCATTTTTGACAATGAGCCATGTTGGAAGACTGAGAACTAACTTCTCTATTTTCAGATAAACACTGTGTGCTTTCTACTTTTCAATACATGAATGTATTTACCATTTCTTTATTTAAGGATAATTTTGTGATGTCAACAATGACATTGAAAATTTTATATTTGTTTAATACATTCTTTTGTATCATAGTGAAAAGAATGAAATTTTAAATCACTAAGGTAAACTATTTTTTTAATTATTTATTTCAATGAAAGGCAGGTAGAGATAGGTGAGAGAGTGGGTGGGGAGAGAATGGGTATACCAGGGCCACTAGCCAACGCAAACGTACTCCAGACGCTTGCTCCACCTTGTGCATAGATGGTTTATGTGGTGCCATTGCCGTTTGGGTCTAGATTTGTGTTTCCCACCCCTCCGTTGCCCTGGGTACTAGGAAACTGAACCTGGGTTCTTTTGCTTTTCTGACAAGCGCCTTAATCATTAAGCCATCCCTCTAGCTCTAAGGTAACAAATTCTTACCATTTCAACATTGTATACACCAATGCTATACTGTTTTAAATGCATTTTCAGAATTCCATGTATTAATATATATGCTTTATCTATTTGATTTTATAAAAACTCTATTCAAATTTTGACCTAAGAATCAAATTAATCAACTAGGATTTATAATTCTCTTGGTAGACATTCTTAATGTCTTTTGAGACTATAAACTATACGATGATGAAATCTTGTATACATCCTTGGATGTTTCTGATTAATTAATTATCCTATGTTTTTGTTCCTTTTTATTTATTTATTTATTTGAGAGCAACAGAGAGAGAGAGAGAGAGAGAGAGAGAGAGAGAAAGAAAGAGAGAGAGAGAAAATGGGCACACCAGGGCCTCCAGCCACTGCAAACGAACTCCAGACCTGTGCCCCCCACCCCCCCGTGCATGTGGCTAATGTGGTTCCTGGGTAATCGAGCCTTGAACCAGGGTTCTTAGGCTTTGCAGGCAATCGCTTAATGGCCAAGCCATCTCTCCAGCAGCCCATATCCTATTTTATTAATGCTGTTTCTTGTCTCAATATCTGCTTGACCTAAGATAAATAATATTATATCAGGTTTTTTTTTTAGTTAGTTTAGTCTCAGGTGCAATTTCTATAATTCCATTTTAAATTTCATTATTATTCTTGTTCCGATTTTATTTATTTGATTCTTCCCTTCTTCGGGAGTCTTACATATTACACTGTGAGCAAATGCTCATAATGAATATTTTGCAAAAATTAAATAGGGCTGGAGAGATTGCTTAGTGGCTAAGGCACTTGCCTCTGAAGCCTAAGGACCCAGGTTTTACTCTCCAGGTCCCACAAGCCAGACACAAGGTGATTCAAGTGCACAAGGTCACATTGTGCACTATGTGGTGCATGTGTTTGGAGTTCAATTACAGTGGCTGGAGGCCCTGGCATGCCAATTCTCTCCCTTTCTCTCTGTCTCTCTCTTCTACTCTCTCACATTTAAAAAAAAAAAAAAAAAAAAAAAGGCCATCCTGTTGGGCTTGCCTCAAAAAAAAAAAAAAAAAAAATGACGGTCACACATGCATATCCTTAGAAAATTTTACCTTCACTTCTGTTTCAGTGACATCTGATTTAAAATAAAATAAAATAAAATAAAATAAAATAAAGCATACAGCTAAACCTTCCCATGCAAGCTGACCGGTACAAATTTTGTTAATCTTTGTACAAAACATGGACCTGTGGTTTCCAATTATTCCAAAAAACATTCTTTTCCTATCCATTGCAAAGGAAGCTCATCTGATTCATTTATATGTCTCTCAGCCCTACTGGACTTATGTGTTTTTGTAGGTATTCATTTTCACCTTCTCTCTAGCATGCTATTATTCTAAGAATGTCAAACTTCAAGAGTGACTCTAATCTCTAGTTGCGCTGCTTGAATTTAATAACTGTTAAATATCCTGCATTTCACTTTTCTTTTTATTTCTGACTCCTGGAGATTCCTCTTCGTTCTTGTGAATTTATATGTATACTGTAAAATATTTTGAGATATTTCATTCAGTATTTCATTGTGTTGGAAAAGACTAAAGTTGTTTTGAAATGTGGGGGTATAAAGGGAAATATCAAAACATTACTTAGTATTAAAAAGTCAAACAAATTGACTTAGAGCTAACTGTTACAAACTCAATCTCATAGTTGGCACTCTATGCTCACGAACACACAAATGAAACTCTCTACAAGGTTATCAATTTGTGTTGTGATATAAAATCACATTTAACCATATTATACATATGATGAGAAACAGTGGGTGATATTAACATTTTAGGGCAAGTTGTATATAACAACTTGGGAGGCAGAGGTAGGAGAAGCGCCATGAGTTCAAGGCCACCCTGAGACTACATAGTGAAATCCAGGTCAGCCTGGGCTAGAGTGATACCCTACCTCAAAAAAAAAAAAAAAAAAAAAAGAATTAGGAATCATGAGAGTATGTATTAACCTGAGAGTATAATCATAAGATTTAAAATGAACTGTATTCTAATGTCAGGCCTTCAAGGGATCTTTGAAATTGCATCATTGTTTATTCTTGCTTTGTTTCTGTCCTTTTATTTATACTTTTGAGAATGAATTATGGATATGGGTGCACAGCATAGAGATATGAAAGAATGGGAGGCATAAGTCTGATGACAACTTTTTGGCATGTATTTTTCTGAGCAGAATTCAGATAGAATAGAAAAATACCAGACCATGTTGACAAAAAGATAAAAAAAGTAAAAGGGGAAATCATATAATTAGTTCCAGACAGAATTTATGTATATGTGCTCTGCTACCTTGCTTGAATGTAGTACTTAAGATTCTTTTTAAATTAAAAGTGATTTCAAGTGCTGGCAAGATGGCTGAATGGCATTTGCTGCTCAGATCCAAGCACCGGAGTGTGAAGTATTTGACCCCAGGTAAAAGTAAGCAGCCATTCAGTTTTCTGTAATTACAGCACTTCGATAGCTGGACGGGAGATGGAGAATGGAAATTTCCTCAAAAGGTTGTAGAACAGCTATCCTATTGATCACAACAGCGGACATTGAACATTGAGCAATGACAGATATTGCCTCATATGAGATAGAAGACTTTATTTATTATTTTGACATTTTGGTCAGTGTTTTACTATGTGCCTTATTCTGACCTGGAAAAAATTCAACCCACACTTCCCCTACCTCGCCCCTACAAATCCGGGGACTAGAGGCATGTGCCATGGCACTTGGTTTTACTCAATTTACAGCTTAGCAACAAGCACAAAGATTCTTATGTAGCTAATAATGTAGATATTTATATGGTTCCCAGAATGAAATCAAATAAAAACCAAAATAATCAAAGTACTCAAAATGTATAGGTTAAATTGTACATGATATAAAAATAGACTAGGATTGAATACAGAACAGACCTCTGTTTCCTATGTTAAACTTAAGAAATGCAATCCATAGAACATTATGAAAGATGACTAATCAAAAGTGTATGTATAAAATATAAATTACAATCATGGGTCTGTATGGCTGCTGGAGAGATCCATAGTGTGAATAGTTTGGATTCAGGGAAAGTAATACCTACAGGAGCAGAAGACATTCTGCTGGACAGCACCATTCAGGTAAGAATTATAAATATAGATGTGACAGTTATGAAATATGTGCGGTGAGTGTGGAGGTTGTGAATAACTTCTTTTCCTTTTCAGTCATATTTTCTTTGTCTTTCCAAAGTTCTCTGCCACTGGAATTCATGACAATTGAAGTCTTTTTTTGTTTGTTTTGAGGTAGGGTCTTAATCTAGCTCAGGCTGACCTGGAATTCCCTATGTAGTCTCCAGGTGGCCTTGAACTCATGGAGATCCTCTTACCTCTGCCTCCAAAGTGCTGGGATTAAAGACATAGACCACCACACTCAGCTTTTATGACTGAATTCTTAATATGCACATAGACATTTAAAATATTACTGAATGTATATGGATAATGTTGAAATGAAACAGTTTTCCCCATGAAGTAAATAAACAACTGGAAATTCATAATAGAGGGAAAGAGGACATTTTCAAGTAGCTTTTAACTATCACATTTGCCATTTAATTCATCATGGAAAATCGTGAATAAGAAGCCAGCCATCTAAGGATAATAATTGGTTAGCATTTTATTTTATTTTATTGTCCTTTTACATGTAAATACTCAGTATGTTCTCATGAATAGAAATTCACACAGCTTCCCACCTCCCTTCCCCCTCTCTCTAATACATATATATACATACATATATATATATGTATATATATATACATATATATATATGTATGTATGTATATATAGTTTTATTAGCTTTTGTGAAAATGTTTAAAATGTTTAGTTATCAGTACTGGTGTATTTAATTAACTAATATAATACCTCTATACCTACTGAATAGAGAACCCCAAATTACATTACCAGATAGGCTTTCTTATGCCACCCCAAATTCAGATTCTTAAATTCATTTTAGGATAGACTTCCTAGAATGAAGGGGTAGAATTGGATTTGGCAAAAGGACTCTAAAAACACATCTAAAATAAGTATGGCATCTTTGTCTTCTTATCCTAAATCTATGTTGAATAACTAAAGCAACTTGCAGTACAAAAGGAAATTACAATAGACTTGTCTGAGGGACTTAAGCATTGGCTCTAAAGCAATCCTGTTCTCTTGGTTCAGGAACACTATAATGTTCATTGACCATAGTGTGAACTTATGAGGATCAGGTGACACAGTTTATACTCTTTTTGTTTCATCTCTGTGATTCTGTGCCAAATTCAGGGTTGTGTGCTCAGAATAGAAATGCTCAGACATGGGCAAAATCCCCAAAGTACTTCCCTGTGGAGTGAGGTGGGTTGGTAGGCAGCTAATTGGGAGCCTTCAGGACTTCCTATCTGTACCAAAGCAGTAAATGAAGAGCAATACTGGATCTCTGGAGGCTTAACAGAAGACAAGAGTTATTATCAAGTACATGAGAGAAGGAAAAGTACTGTCTCCTGTCACATCCAAATTTACCTTATCTTCTTACTTAGAATGGAAAAACTGACTCAGAATATTAAAATATTATTCTAATATGTAGTAAGTCATGACACTCATTATTTTTCTTAATTTTCATCATTTTATTTGGATAGATTAACATAGTCTTTTAATATCTATTATGAAGCTATTGATTTAATAAATATTCTATTCTTCCCTCTATCCCAATAATGAGAACAACAGAAAAAGCATATAGTTTCCTCAAGGTAGCAAGCAGTAAATCCCCATTGGTAAACTGAGTTCAAAGTCAACACCTAGGTTCTTGGCTGTACGTTCATTGCCTAGATCTGAAATACACCACTGCATTCTTGTTTGTCTTCTCTTGTCATGGTGCCTAATTTTACTGGAGACATGTCAGATGACTTCCTCCAGAAAGAAGAACAATTGCTTCTGTGTCATTTTTCTGCTGTTTAGGAAGAGCTGCAATTATTCCTGGGCCTCTTTGGATTCTGGAAAGAACACAAACTCTACATAGGTGTATTGTGCTGAGCCTTCAATTAAATACCTCATCCAGACTGCAACAGAGTTAGACTAAGAGCAAGAAAAGCCATTTCAGTTTTCTTTCAGTAGGTGCACTCAAGACTTTATTAGCCTTTGAATGTGATGACACCTAAAAGTTTGTCTACAGAAGAGGATGTAAGAATCTTATTTTAAGGGCTGGAGAGATGGCTTAGAGGTTAAGCGCTTGCCTGTGAAGCCTAAGGGCCCTGGTTTGAGGCTTAATTCCCCAGGACCCATGTAAGCCAGATGCACAAGGTGGCGCATGCATCTGGAGTTTGTTTGCAGTGGCTGGAGGCCCTGGCATGCCCATTTTCTCTATATATATCTCTTTCTCTCTCTGTCTGTTGCTCTCAAATAAATAAAAAATAAAAAATAATATTTTTAAAAATCTTATTTAAAAATTTTTAAATCATTTTATTTATTTATTTATTTATTTATTTATTTATTAGAAACAGAGGGACACAGAGAGAGAGAGAAAGAGAGAGAGAGAGAGAGAATGGCCATGCCAGGGCCTCTAGCCACTACAAATGAATTCCAGATGCATGTGCCATAATGTGCATCTGGCTAACATGGGACATGGAGAATGGAGCCTGGGCTCATGGGCTTCACAGGCAAGTCCCTTAATCGCTAAGCCATCTCTCCTCCACTCCAAGAATCCCATTTCAGACTCAGTAAGTGAGTCAGAAAACAGGCTGTAAAAGTGTTGGAGCAAATCACTATGCCACAAATGACCAGAAATTATCCTTAGCTTGTTACTAAGCCATGGTATATATTGAAAATATAATGGGACATGTGACTAAAATTCATCAATTCCTCATCTAAAACTTGATCCACCAACTATAGCCACTCACATTCAGAAGTGTTTTCTTTAAATTCATGATGGTATATTGAATTTGCATTAGAAAAGGATTTATTTCCCCATGTATTTATTACCTGCCACTGCTCTGTGAATCCACAATTACATTTTATTTAGAATTTTCAACATTTGGTATCTAACAGAATGATTATCAGCAAGTAATAGAATTTTGCTGTTGAACATGGAACAGGAAGAGCAGAAAAATATCTAGAATAGAAAGCAAAACTTCAATAGTTTCATTCTATTCTCCTTGTAACCTGAAAGGAAAGAGAGAGAGGGAGTATTAGAAGAGATGGCAATTCCTTCGTAGTAGCTAATAATCTGTGTGATAAGTGTAAGGAAAAGAATTAAAACATCTAGAAAAATTTTGAGGGAATTTCAGGTCAGATAGCAACATGTAAATCAGGCCAAACCAATCTAAGGAGGGAATTAAGCAAAACTACAGCAAAATATGCTCTTCTTCTGAAAAGTGAAGGTGTATAGGTTATTTTTGCCATGGCAGAGATCAAGATCTATGGATCATCATGCTCCCCTGGACCAGCTCCACTGAGCTACAGGAACAGAAATCAAGTGAGGGGATTTTGACTCACATCAGCCTCCTGGCAAAATCAAGAAACCTGAATGGGAAGATAGCAGGGACTACCTGAGGAGCTACTGAATGTGCTACAGGCAGGACCATGTGACCAGTTCTAGTACAACTCCAGGCTTCTTGTACTCTCCCATCCATCAACTGTCAGAACTACGAGCATCCAGAGAACTCATTCAAGCCTTGAAAGAAGGCATCCAGTACAGTTGATCAGAACACACCAGATTCACAGCACAACACAGAGGGACCGAGGTGGGCACACTGCACTGGTGAGATTGGAAGCCACTTAATGTGGCCAACTGACAAAAAAGTAAGTACATAGGCTTGCACTAGTTGTACTAATCTCCCTTTCCATGTCAGGGCAGATTATAGGTTACATATTCTTGGTTGGTATTACCATTCTCAATTAATCTGTATTTCGGAGTTGACTATTGTTGCCTTGGATGCTTTCAGATTTATAGGGCCGTTGTCTATTGCTTCTGTCATTATTGGGGGCAGAGTATGATTCAGACCCACGCTGACCTGGAACCCATTTCAGAACTGAAATCTCATCTTACCAGATAACAGGATTAAGGGTATAGACCAGCCCACACACCTAGGGACTTTGGCTTTAAAAGGTTAACTGTATATTTTAATCTTCAAACTTGTGTATTCTGTATTGCTTTCTATGGATTGTGTATATTACTCAGTTGAATTTTAGAATTTCCAAAAAGATTGTTCCACCAAGCCTACTAGAATAGTTGAATAGCAGACAAACACAACACCTAGGAATGCTTTTGTTGTTGTCTTGGAGTACAAGAGCTACACTTGACACTTTAAACTCCTACCTTAAAAGTATACAAAGTTGGATTGACATGGCTAAGAACACTGCAAATAATTAGAAAACCCAAGCAAAAGATTAACTCAGGACACACAAAATCTCTACATTTTAATACAAGAAAAAGAAAGAATAAAGACAATACATCCCCACCAAAAATATTAATCCATCAGAAATGATTGCTAATGAGACTGTTTTAGAAGAAATACCTCCCTGTCTGCCACACCCGCCAAAAGCCATTGTCAGGTTTTGGGTGAGCACAGACCTCTTCCGGGTCACAGTGTTCTGCCAAGCCAGAGTTTGGGCTGTTTCGATGCTTGATGCCTCAGTGTCTCTCCTAGCATGAGCACAGGCAGGTTTGGAGCTCAAGCAATGTTGGTGCCCCTGCCAGACAGGAGCTCAGGCAGCTTTGGCAAGTGAGAAAAAAAGCCCAGGCTGCTTGGAAACTGCCTCAGGCAGCTTCAGCTTCCCATTGTGCTTGAGGCAAGGCTGATCCACCCACCTACATGCACAAACACTGTGATGGACAGACCACTGCCCAAAAGAAATATGAAAAAGCAAATACAAGAAAATCCAGTTAGATCACCCAGTCCTAAAATGAACATCTCTAATCAAAACATAGATGAGTCATTTGGATCAGAACACCAAAATAAGGCTATGAGCAATGCAACCCTGACCAAGCTACTGGTAGAACTTGCAGAAAAGCAACAAAGAAATGATAATTGTGTGGATGCTGCCATCACTAGACTATAACTAATAGATAAGAAAATGGAAGGAGTTCAAAGACAGTGAAGAGACATGAGGGAGAGTGAAAAAAAAGAGGACCTCAAAAATCAGCTGGTGATGCTAAATGAAGACGTACAGAAATACAAGGATGAATTCCAAGAAGCATCAAGAAAATCAGAAAATGATGTGAAAAGGGAGCTTGACATAGGGATGGAAATTATACATAGAAAAGTAGTAGAAAATGCAAACCTAGTTGAACAAGTCCAAAACTATCTAGAAGCTCTCAACAACAGAGTCAGCCATGTGGAGGATAGAAACTCTGATATGGAAGATGGAAGACACAGTTGGAGAGTCCAAAAATTTCAGTAAGTTCAAAAGTTTCTGTGAACAGAACATGAAGGAATTGTGGGATACCCTTAAACGTCCTAGTATCAGGATAATTGGAATAGCAGAAGGAGAAGAAATTCAGACCAAAGTCATGGAGAAATTATTTAACAAAATAATCGAAGAAAACTTCCCCAGTCTCTTAAAAGAAAGGCCCATCAAGATACAAGAAGCTAACAGAACTCCAAACAGACTGGACGAAAGAGGAAACTCTCCAAGACATATTGTCATTAAGACTCTAAACATTGACACCAAAGAGAAAATTCTAAAAGCAGCTAGGGAAAAACAGCACACCACTTTTAAAGGTAACACCATCAGAATTACTCCAGACTTCTTAATGGAAACCCTGACAGCTAGAAGGGCCTGGAATGAAACACTGCAAAGTCTAAGAACCTATGGCTTCCAACCCAAACTACTCTACCCAGCAAAAGTGTCCCTCATAATAGATGGTGAAAGAAAAACTTTCCATGACAAAACTCAGCTTTACAATTATATGAACACAAAACCAAATCTACAGAGAGTATTTCAGGAAATTGTCCCCAGAGAAGAATCAAATAATCAAATGCAAATGCCTTCAAGAAGCAGATAACAATAACCAAACTCAGAGTAGGCACAAAAAACTTCAAAGTCCATGAAAACACCAAACCACACATACCACCACAATATGGCAGGGATCAAATCAAATCTCGCAGTGATTACCCTAAATATTAATGGCCTTAATTCACCCATCAAGAGACACAAGCTAACAGGATGGATCAAAAAATTAGACCCCTCAATCTGCTGTCTTCAAGAAACCCACCTCACAATAAGAGACAGACACATCCTCACGGTGAAAGGGTGGAAAACAATATTCCAAGAAAATGGGAATAATAAACAAGCAGGCAAAGCTATATTAATATCGGATGAAATAGCCTTCATTCCAAAAATAATAAAAAAGACAAAAGAAGCCACTTCCTGCTTATCAAGGGAACGATCCATCAATAAGATATTACAATCATAAATCTGTATGCACCAAACATGGGGGCACCACAGTTCATAAACCAAAACCTGCTTGACAATAAAATAAAAATAACCACCAACACCATCATAGTTGGGGACTTCAATACACCATTGTTAGTAATAGACAGATCATCCAAACAGAAACTCAAAAGGGAAGTAAGAGAGCTCAACAAAACAGTAGATCACTTAGACCTAATACACATCTACAGAACTTTCCATCCCAAATCAACAGACTACACATTCTTCTCAGCAGCCCATGGAACATCCTCTAAAATAGATCATACAGGACTGGATAGATGACTTAGCAGTTAAGCGCTTTCCTGTGAAGCCTAAGGATTCCAGTTTGAGGCTCAATTCCCCAGGACCTATGTTACCCAGATGCACAATGGGGCTCACAGGTCTGGAGTTCATTTGCAGTGGCTGGAAGCCCTGGCGTGCCCATGCTCTCTCTCTCTCTCTCCCTATCTGCTTCTTTCTCTCTCTGTGTCACTCTCAAATAAATAAACAAAAATGAACAAATGTTTTTTAAATAATAAAAAATAAAAATAAAATAGATCATATACTGGGTCACAAAGCCTGCCTCCATATATTTTGGAAGATTGACATAATTCCCTGCATGTTATCAGATCACAATGCTATATTACTAGAAATTAACAACAAAAGATGTGCCATGAATCCCATCAGCACCAGGAAATTGAACAGCACACTTTTACAAAATAAAGGGATAGTGGATGAAATAAAACATGAAATTGCAAAATTTCTAAAAATGAATGTGAAGATAGCACATCATACCAAAACTTATGGGACACAATGAAAGCGGTCCTCAGGGAAAAATTCATAGCACTCAATGCCTTCATAACAAAGACAGAGAGATTCCCAAATCCATAACATAACCACCACCTAAAGGTACAGGAAAAGCAAGAAAAATCCAACTGAAAAAGCTCCAGAAGGAAAGAAAGAATTAAAACCAGAGCAGAAATTAATGAATTGGAAACTAAGAAAACACTTAAGAAAATTGAGTAAACAAAGAGCTGGTTCATTGAAAAAATAAACAAGATTGACAAACCCCTGGCAAATATGATGAAGCAAAATAAAAGGGGATGCTTCAAATTAACAAAATTCAAATTTATAAATGAGAGATCACAACAGACATAAATGAAATTGGGAGAATCATCAGGACTTATTTCAAAAACCTCTACTCCACAAAACTGGATAATGCGGAGGAAATGGATAAATTCCTGGATGCGTACCGTCTATCAAAGTTAAACACGGAGCAGATTAATCTCCTAAACAAGTCTATCACACTCGTTGAGATTGAAAAAGTAATAATAAACCTCCTTAAAAAGAAGAGTCCCGGACCAGAGGGCTTCTCAGCTGAATTCCGTCAAACCTGCATGGAAGAACTCAAATCAATCTTCCTCAAACTCTGCCACACAATTGGAGAACAGGGAAAGGTATCCAACTCCTTTTATGAAGCTAGTATCACCCTAATTCCAAAACCAGCCAGAGATGCCACAAGAAAAGAAAACTACTGGCCTATTTCCCTGATGAACTTAGATGCAAAGATCCTGAACAAAATCCTCACAAACCAAATCCTACAACACATCAAAAGCATTATCCACCTTGATAAAGTGGGATTCATCCCAGGAACACAGGGGTGGTTCAACATATGGAATTCTGTCAGTGTAATACACCACATAAACAAGGTTAAACACAAAAACCACATGATCATTTTGATAGATGCAGAAAAGGCCTTTGACAAGATACAATATCACTTCATATCAAAACATTTGAGAGAATTGGCATGGTTGGTTCATATCTTAACATAATAGAGGCAATATACAAACCTCCTAAGGCCCATTTAACACTTAATGGAGGGAGACTTGAGAGGAATTCCCATTGATATCAGGAACAAGACAGGGTTATCTATTCTCACCTCTGCTCTTCAATATCGTACTGGAAGTCCAAGCTCAAGCAATAAGACAGGAGAAAGAAATAAGAGGGATACAATTTGGAAAGAAAGAGTTAGCTCTATTCACTGATGACATGATTATATACATAAGAGTTACCAGAGACTGTATCCCATAACTCCTGAAGGTAATTGACTCCCATAGCAAAGTAGCAAGATGCAAAATCAATGCACAAAAATCAGTAGCCTTTCTATATGCAAATGACAAAGAAACAGAGAAAGAAATGAGGGACATGGTCCAATTTGCAGAGCAACAAAAAAAAAAAAAAAATACCTTGTAATAATGTTAACCAAGGAAGTGAAAGATCTATACAGGGAAAAAATAAAAACACTCAAAAAAGAAATTGAGGCCGACTTGAGAAAATGGAAAGACCTTCCATGCTCGTGGATAGGCAGAATTAATTTTGTGAAGATGGCAATCCTATAAAAGGCACTATACAGATTTAAGGCAATTCCAATTAAAATCCCAACAGTGTTCTTCACAGAAATAGAATAAATGATCTCCAATTTCATATGGAAAGGCATAAGGTCTCACATATCCAAGCATATCCTCAGCAAAAGAAATACCTCTGGAGACATCATGATACCTCATCTAAAGCTGTATTACAAAGCCATAGTAATAAAAACAGCATGGTACTTGCATAAAAACAGGAGTATAGACCAATGGAATAGACTTGAGGACCTGGATTTTGGGTGAAGCAATTATAGCTACTTGATATTTGACAAAGGCCCTAACAACGTAGGCTGGAAAGAAGACAGCATCTTCAACAAATGGTGCTGGACAAACTGGATAACCATATGCAGGAAATTGAAACTTGAACCCACATTTAGCCATGCACTACATTGAAGTCCAAATGGACCAAAGACCTCAATATAAGGTCAGAAACTCAGCTACTACTGGAAGAAATTATAGGAAGAACTTTCCATGATATAGGAATGGAAAAAAACTTCCTGAACAAAACCCCAGTAGCTTACGACCTTAAACAGTAATTCAACCAATGGGATTACATGAAGCTGAAGAGTTTCTTTACAGCCAAGCATACAATAAGCAAAGCCAATAGATTATACACACATTGGGAGACAATATTTGCTGTTTATCCAACTGACAGAGGCCTAATCTCTAGAATCTACAAAGAACTCAAAAACCTAAACAATAAAAAGTCAAACAACCCACTCACAAAATGGGGCAAAGAGCTGAACAGGCAGTTCACAGAGGAAGAAATAGAAACGGCAAACATACACTTAAGAAAATGTTCATCATCTCTAATCGTCAGAGAAATGCAAATTAAAACAACTATGAGATTCTCCCTTACCCCAATAAGGATAGCAAACATCAAAAAATCAAATAAAAATAAATGCTGGCGAGGATGTGGAGAAGTAGGAACACTCATCCACTGTTGGTGGGAATGTAGGATGGTACAAACACTTTGGAAAGCAATATGGAGACTTCTGAAAAAGCTGAGTATAGAGATACCAACAGACCCAGTTATTCCCTTACTGGGCATCTACCCTAAAACCTTCAAACCACAGGCTAGAGAGATTTGCTCAGCCATGTTTGTAGCGGCTCTATTTGTAATAGCTAAGAGGTGAAATCAACCCACATGTCCATCACTAGAAGAATGGATAACTAAGATGTGGTATATCTACACAATGGAATTCTATATATCAGTAAGAAAAAATTGCACAATGAAATTTGAGGAAAAATGGTTGAACCTCGAACAGATCATTCTCAGTGAACTTACCCAATCACCGAAAAAAAAAAAAAAATCACCACATAGTCTCACTCATCTATAACACCTAACCTGAATCCACCCAAGATACCTTACATATCCAGCAAGCATCTCATGGAGTAGACACTAGGATGGAAGGGGAGGCAGGAGAGGGGAGGGCAGCAGAGGGGGTGGGGAGCACAAATCTGGACCCAAATGGCATTGGTACCATAAAATTCTACTTACTAAAAGACAGATCAAATGGCTGATTCTTCACCAGGCCCTTACAGGGAACACCTGAACCTCAAGACACTGGAGAGGACAGGATCAAGACTAACCTTAATCTTCTACATCTTCCCTCCCTCCCTTTCCCTCTCCCTCTCTCTCTCTCTTCTCTCTATCTCTGGTATATTAGTTATCTTTTTCCTTATTTTCTTAGTGGGCACTGACCTGTAACTCCCAGTACCAGCATGGGGCTATCATCCACAATGAGCTTTTGATTGGAGAGACCTACAAGGTTTCCTAAAAGACAGACAGATTTCTGTCAGAGTACTTGATGACCCACCAAAGGTTAGTGGTAAGACCCTACTGCTGATGACACCTTATGTGTTTGACATGCAAAATACAATGGCATGGCTGGAAGTTGGAAGACAGTCAGTCCCCAGAGGGTCAGTGCATCTAGTGCCAGAAGGTGCTACATGGGCAACTGGGGGAAAATGACCAATATCTGTCCAAGCAAGTCATGGTATAACCTACTTAGCATCAAGTAACTTGTTGTGAAGCCCACAAAAGTGCAATAGTGGCACTCAGCTATGGTGGGGAACCAACTGCTCTTAATATGGCTAACTGATCTCCTCAGTGGTATGGGACCCATAGCTGGAGCTGGGAAACAAGTCACAACGATATCCAAACATAAGCCCACTCTCCAATATCAAGCTACCATCAATCATGGGCTACAAGAGGGCCTATACCTATTAAATTCTCTGTAAAAACAAAGTAAGGGTTATCTCATTTGTCCTGGTGCTAACTTACTCTCCATTGGAGAATCTGCTTCTCTTTTTCAGATAGATGTAGATCCTCAGGAGAGAGCCACCCCATCATACCTCAGAAGGGCCCCAGCTGAAACTAAGAAAAATTGGCGAAACAAGCAAGGGTGCTGTTTTCCTGATGAACCAGATACCAGCACAAGGGAGAAGGAGATCACCACAGAGAAAAATCAACTCCTACCAAATCAGAGAGCCAGAGCCTCAGAGGCCCCCAACACTTCATCACTGAAGCAGACCAAAAGTGAACCCAACATGGCTCAGGGAAATTTTGCAGAAGAGGGGCAGAAAGAATGTCAGAGCCACATGTTGGGTCATGATATGCACAGACATTAATCTTACCCATAACTGTGGGATAACTCCATAATGTATGACCCATATACCTCAACAAGGAGGGGCCAAGGTGAGGGGGTAGTTCATGGATGAGCCTAATAATGGTACCAAACTGACTGTATTTGCTGAATACAAAACTAACCAAGAAAGAAAAAAAAAAAAAAAAGAAATAGAGGAGAGATAAAAATTTATAAAATTAGAGATGAAAAGGGCACCATTACAATAGTTACCAAGGAAATTCATAAAATCATAAAGACATACTTTAAGAATATATATGCCTCTAAGTTTGGAAACCTGAAAGAAGTGGAAATGGAAAGAAATAATTTCTTTGATTTATATGACCTATAAAATTTAACTCAAGATGAGATTACCCACTTAAATAGACCTATAACAAGTAGTGAGATCCAAGCATTTATAAAAAGTCTCCCAATTTAAAAAGTCCAGGCCCAGATGGATTCACTGGTGAATTTTACCAGACTTTCATGGAAGAACTAACATCAACGCTTCTCATACTTTCCCATAAAATAGAAAAGGAAGGAATTCCACCAAACTACTTCTACAAGGCAGCATCACCCTGATAGGAAAAGCAGACAAAAACTGAACAAAGAAAAGAAATCTTCATACCAAACCTCATGAACATAGATGCAAAAATTTTCAACAAAATATTAGCAAATAGAATACAAGAATATGTCAAAAATATCATTCATCTGACCAAGTAGGCTTTATCCCAGAGATGCGGGGATGGTTCAACATATACAAATTGATAAATGTAATACACTATATCAATGGGCTGAAGGACAAAAAATATCACATCATCATGTCAATAGAGGCAGAAAAGGCATATGGCAAAATCCAGCATTCCTTCAGATAAAAGTACTGCAGAAACTGGGAATAGAAGGAACATATCTCAACATAATAAAGGCTATATATGATAAACCTACAGACAACATAATACTAAATGGGAAAAAACTTGAAACTTTTCCACTAAAATCACAAACAAGTGAAGTGTGACCATTGTGCCCACTCTTATTTAATATAGTACTGGAAGTCTTAGCTATAGCAACCTAACAAGAGACACACAAGAAAGGATAAAAATTGGAATGGAATATATGAATTTATCATTATGTGCAAATGATATTATTCTATACATAAAGGACTCTAAAGACTCTACCAGCAAGCTTATAGAGCTGATAAACAAATTTAGCAATGTAGCAGGAAACAAAATAAATACACGGAAATCAGTAGCTTTTCTATATACCAACAATAAGCATACAGAAGATGAAATCTGGGAATCACTCCCTTTCACAATTTCCTCAATCAATAAATAAAAGTACCTTGGAATAAATCTAATGAAGGAAGTGATGGAACTCTACAACAAAAACTTTAAAGCACTCAAGCAAGATATTAAAGAAAACTTTAGGAAATGGAAAGATATCCCATGTTCTTGGACAGGAAGAACCAATATTGTGGTGCCAATCTTACAAAAAACAATCTGCACATTTAATGCAAACTCCATTAGTATTCCAATGGCATTCTTTGTGGTAATAGAAAAAAAAATCCTAAAATTCATATGGAATCACAACAAACTTCAAATAACCAAAACAAATTTGAGCAACAAAAATAAAGCTGGTGATATCATCATGTCTGATTTTAAGCTACATTTCAAAGCCATAGTAGCAAAAACAAAATGGTACTGGCACAAAGGCAGATATATAAATCAATGAAACAGAATAGAGGACCCAGATGTAAATCCAGGGTGCTACAGCCATTTGATTTTTAATAAAAATGCCAAAGATATCCTTTTAACAAATGGTGTTGGGGAAACTGGATATCTATATGTCGAAGGATGAAAATAGATCTTTATATCTCTCCATGTACAAGAATCTAGTCCAAGTGGATCAAAGTCCTTAATATCAGACCTGATACTTTGAAACTGCTAGAGGAAAAATTAGGGGAAACCCTTCAACATATTTCGATATGCAATGATGTTTTGAATATAACTCTAGTTGCTCAGGTCATAAAACGTCTAATCACTCCATGGGACCTCATGAAATTGCAAAGCTTTTGTACAGCAAAGGACACTGAATAGAGCAAAGAGACAACCTACAGAATGGGAGAAAATCTTTGCCAGCTATACATCTGACAGAGGATTAAAATCTAGGACATACAAATAATTCAGAATACTAAATAATAAGAAATAAAATAACCCAATTAAAAATGGGCTGAAGAACTATATAGACAGTTCTCAAAAGAAGAAATACATATAGATGCAAACGTCTAAAGAACATGTTCTATATCCATACCCATAAGGGAAATGCAAATCACAACTACTGTGAGATTCCACCTCATTTCTGTCAGAATGGCTACCATCAAGAAAGAGAAATAACAATAAATGTTGGTGACGATGCAGAAAAAGGGACCGTGCCTCACTGTTGGTGGGGATGTAATCAGTTACAACCATTATGGAAATCAGTGTGGAGGTTCCTGAGGCAGTTAAAAATTGATTAACCATGTAGCTCAGCTATACCACTCCTAGGCATATATCCCAAGAATTCTTCTCACTACCTTAGAGATACTTGCACAACCATGTTTATTGCTGCTTTTTTCACAATACCTAGGAAATGGAAACAGCCTAGATGTCCACTAAATGATGAATGGATAAGGAAGATGTGGTACATTTATACAAAGACATTATAATCAATGGGAAAGAAAAATGAAGTTATGAAATTTGCAGGGAAATGGATGGAACTGGAAAGGAATATACTAAGAGATGTAACCCAGACCCAAAAACCCAAACATCACATGTTTTCTCTCATATGTGGATCCTAGTTTCAAATGTTCAGACTTGCTTGAGAGTTGGTGTAAAAATCAGTAGCAGATTCCAGTAAGCTAGAAAAGGGCTATAAAGAAAGAGAGATGTGGATTTAAGGTGATGGTACTGTATATCCATAAGTAGACATACAGATTTTTGTGGATGCAATAGCCTAAGCAAGGTCAGCAAAAAAGATTGAATAAAAGAAATATGGGGAGAGCGTTAATCAAAATTCAGGATAGTGTGAATAAGCCATATTGATAGCCTACTTTCTTGGATAACAACACTCCCAAAATCCACAGACTATTATAGAACATTTTCAGTGCCAGAGATGGGATTCCTTCCAATGAGTTGTGGGCAGAGAGGTCCCTTATGCTCCCAAAATATTACAAGCTACTGCAAAGACTCTTTGTTTCCTACCAAGAATATATGGTAAGACCCTATTGCTGAAGACTCCACATGTCCGGGCTGCATGGTCACCAACAAATAAAACTGAGAATGTGAAGAAACTTTTCAGCTTTTTGAGATCCCATGAGTGATTGTTTAAGAGCCTGACAGTTAGCATGTCTAGTGCCAGAAGGTGTTACATGAGCAACTGGGGGAAAATGACCAATATCTGTCTAGCAACACAACACGTGTTTTAACCTACATAGCAGCAAACAATCTGACCTGACGCTCATGCAAGTACAATAGTGATGCATAGCCATGGTGGGGAACCAACTGCTCTCAATTTGGCTAACTGATCTGCTCAGTGGAATGGAACCCATAGCTGGAGCTGGGAAACAAGTCAAAACGATGTCCAAAAATAAGCCCACTCTCCATTAATTTCTTTCTAAAAAATAATGGTTACCACATTTATTTAGTGTTATCTTTACTCTCCATTGGAGAATTTGCTTCTTTTTCAGATAGATGCATATCCTAAGGAGAGAACCACCCCATCTTACCTCAAAAGGGCCCCAGGTGAAACTACGCATAATTGGAGAAACATACAAGAATTCTGTTTTCTTGGCGAACCAGGAACCAGCACAATGGTGAAGGAGATAGATAGAGAACAATTAACCCTACCAAACCAGATATCCAGAGGTCCCCAAGATCTCAACACTGAAACAGACCTAAAATTAACCCAACATGGCTCAGGGAAATTTGTGGAAGAGGGGACGGAAAGAATGTCAGAACCATACACTGGGTCATGACACACAGAGACATTTCCTATTACCCTTAACTGATGGCTAACTCCACAATGCATGACCCATACTCCAACAAAGAGGGTCGCTGTGGAGGGGGAAGGACAGGGAGGAGGTTAACAATGGAACCAAATGGACTGTATTCACAGACTACAAAAATAAATAAATAAAAAGAAATCACACTGGAGCTGAGCTGAAAACCTATTCCCTATAGACCAGCTGATAGAGAGTTGGAAATAGCTGTGGTGTATGCAGCCTTATGAGAGACAGAAGCCATCAGTAGTGAAAATAGTGGGCACTAAAAGCCTCAAGTATGGCCAGCCAAGCCAAATGAGCCAACAGGTGCAATAGTGGCATGTCTGTTATGGGGGAAATCAAATGCTTTCTAATTGAAATGGAGGACCTCTCTATTGAAGGGAGTACATGTCCAGTACTGACAACCTAATCAAAAGCTTATGGTGGGGCTGGAGAGATGGCATAGCAGTTAAGGTGCATGCCTATGAAACCTAAGGACCCCAGTTCGATTCTCCAGGTCCCATGTAAGTCAGAAGCACATGATAATGCATGCATCTGGAGTTTTTTTTTTTTTTTTTTGCAGTGGCTATAGGCCATGGCATGCCCATTCTCCCCACCCCCATCTCTCTGTCATAAATAAATAAATAAATAAATAAATAAATAAATAAAATAAAAGCTTTTTTTAAAAAAAGCATATGGTAGAGGAGACAATGAACATTAGGAGTGTAACGCATGCTCTTGTCTGGCTAAATGTATATATTATGTTAACAAAACTGCCCTGCAAGTACCTTACTCAGTATTCATACAAATATATTAATATTACTCCCACTTTTGGTTAGAGAAGCTTCACTTTTCAGATGGAAGTGACCACTGCAATGACTCAAAAGGCACCATAATGTTGAGAAGATGTGACACAGGAATGTTCAACACAGAAACATCTCTGTCATACCTCTAAGACTCAGGGTCCATTGTGGAAGAGGTGATGGAAAGAATATAAGAGACCAAGGAAGGGTAGAACTGATTACCATGCAACCATCCAGACAAAATCTCGCCTTGAATTCTATGACCTCACAGTGCCTAACAGTACCTTCACAAGACCCTCAGAATAGGAAGAAAGATATGACATCAAAATTAGTAAGAGACTAATGGAGAGAGGGAGGGGATATGATGGAGTGTGGATTTCTGAAGGGGAAAGTGGGGGAGGGGAGGGAATTATTATGGAACTGTGGATCACTACATTGATTTTACTTTTCAGGAATTTTTCCTTATTGCAATACACATTATTTTATACACAACTGTACATTTTCAATCTACTTAATTGCAATCAACACCCCTTTAAATTGATTTACAAAATATTTTTCTAATTTTTTGTAGGGCTTCAGTTTGCTCGCAAGAAAAGACAACAGATAAATGCAGAATTCTGTGATATAGTAGAAGAATGTGCTCTTAGAGAAGGGAGAGTCCATGACTAAAACCCTTTGCTTTGAATAAATGAGGTTAAGACACTTACGCATGTGCATGTGGGGTGTTAGTCCTTATTACTGATGCATGCCTTCTGATACAGAGGAATGGAATTACACACAACTTAAAATTATATGCATTTTAATATGATATGAAATCATAAATAGCATTGCTTCTCATCCTCTTCAAGTTTGGTGCCCTGTTTTGAAACATCGGTACTCAATAGTTCATGCATCCACAGGAACTGAGAGATGAAATAACCAGTGTGAAAAATGAAAGTCACACTAGGTAAATAAGTAATATAAGCAGTACGGAGATCTAGTGATAACTTTGTAATTATTATTCTGAAAGCAATAGAAATTTGGTACTTTCTGAGCTGTCTCAAAAAGTGGGACATTCTGCAATTCACAGCTTTACTAATAAGATTACAATGTAGCTGTTTTCTGTCAATAGCTTGCTAGTGTCTCATGTTCATAATGGTAGAAGTTGAGGCAAGAATCACCTTACATTGTCCAACAATTTATTGAGCTCTCTTTTATTATTTTTTTTCTGTCCAATAAACTATGATTCCCTTGCCTACAAAAAGCTGCCTTGGGGGCTGGAGAGATGGCATAGCAGTTAAGCACTTGCCTGTGAAGCCTAAGGACCCTGGTTCGAGGCTTGATTCCCCAGGACCCATGTTAGCCAGATGCACAAGGGGGTGCATGCATTTGGAGTTCGTTTGCAGTGACTGGAAGCTCTGGCATGCTCTCTGTCTCTCTCTCTCTCTCTCTCCTTCTTTCTCTGTCTGTTGCTCTCAAATAAATAAATAAAAATTAACCAAAAATTTTTCTTTAAAAAGCTGCCTTGGCCTCCTTTGAGTTCTCAAAGGATAAAATAAAAGCAAAGAAAAAAACATATAAGTCAGTGTTGTCCAGCTATGAAATATTGTGCCTTGACATTGTAGTATCCACATGTGTTGAGCAATATTCATAGTTATCCTGAATGCATGGAACCCATAAGTCATAGTTTGGATATGATTAGCCCAACATTTCTGAAAATTTTAAGCTCAACAAATATATGTACTCTTCACTTCCATGACTACAATCCCTAGAAAGGTACTAGAGATTTTTCCATTGATGTGTTAGTATTTCTGATCAAGTATTTATGTTTTAAATATTACCCTACAGAAAATAGATCTTTTGAGACAAAAAGAAGAGTAAAAATTCACTGTTTTATTAAAGTTCTACTCCTTAGAATGTATAATTTATGAAAGTAGGATTTATGAATAGCTATGCCCATTTCCTATACTTCTAATAATGTTCCAATAATGCTGGGAACTATAAGATTATAATCAAAAGAAGTTACCTTTTCTGCATAATACGAATGTCATAACCTCTTTTCATCTTTTATTACTAAGGTTTATCTTTCATAATCATGTTCAATTCTATTGGTACAGGATAAAAGGATTTGAAGTCACTAGCATAGAAGGAGTTCATCATGGGAGGGAGCTGATCGTCAATATTGGAAAAATAATCTAACAACAGATTATCATCTTGCATTTTAATTTAAATTGGCTAAGTAGACAAACAGGACTAAGGATCTGCAAATACCTTTAATATTTGAGGAGGAGAAAGAATCAGAAGTTAAAATCATGTCAGCTTTTGAAGCTATATATATCCTTTGCCTGTTAAAACTTTAATGATAAAATACCTCTTTTATAAAAACAAGTTTACTTTTAACTACTGTGAAGACAAATGTTACTCTGTTTATTATGAGATTCAGATATGTTTGAAATTCTCCATTTTTTGAAGAATATACTAAGGAAATATCATAAAACTAGCTATAATATTCTGACAATTATCTACCATATAAACACATGTGTATTTAAGCTACTCCTATTACTGGTCTCACAGTGTCATAAAGCTGCTTGTCATTTTATCTTCCTAGGTTACTATCAATTCACTATTTACTAGATCTATCTGGTAATCATAGTTTTTGTTTTAATAAAATATTTTAATGAGAGTGATGCATTAGCATGTGAGATTTCTTAGGTATTTCATTGGTTAACTGCCATACGAAGCAACATTTGGCATACTTTTCAAGACTCTTTTCACTTATGTAGTACACGTGCATACACACGAGAAGCCCCACCATGCCCTCAGCATTATAAAGCATAATAATGGAGTATGTGATGT
Source organism: Dipus sagitta (assembly GCA_036346955.1). Taxonomy (NCBI): domain Eukaryota; kingdom Metazoa; phylum Chordata; class Mammalia; order Rodentia; family Dipodidae; genus Dipus; species Dipus sagitta. Next base: position 80,149,874 of record CM070783.1, on the reverse strand, counting down.
CCAGAGAAAGCCATTCTTCAAAAAGGAAACTACTCTGCATGAAAATTGTACTCTCTTTAAAATACTTATGAGAATCAACTAACCAATATTCAGTAACTGAAAAAATATTATTCATTTTTTATTCCTTAAACACATCTACTTCTGCTCAGGTGGACTTTGACAAAGGAAACTGTGTATTACAGAGGAAAAATTGAAATAAAAAGATTATGGAAACTGGAGAGATGGCTCAGCAGTTAAAGGTGCTTGCTTGAAAAACCTGATGTCCTGGGTTCGAGCCCTAATCTGCCATATACAATCAGGTACACAAAATGGTACAAGTGCCTGGAGTTTGTTGACAGTGGCAAGACACCCTCATGTCTGTCTCCCTCTTTCTCTCTTCTTTCAAATAAATAATAAAAATACAACTAAATTAAAAAAAACTTTTTAAAATACATGATGGAGTGGATGGGGTGACAGCTCAGCTGAAAAAGGAAGCATGAGGACCTAAATTCAATTTACAGCACTCACATAAGAATGTGGGGCATGAAGAGGCATGTTTGCCACCCTTGGGCAACCATTGTAGCCTTGAGAAATTCAGCCTTATTGAGCTCAAGGCCAAGAAGATAAATAAATAAATATAAATAAAATGTAGACAGCATTCCTGAGAATAGCACCCAAATTTGTCCTCTGGCCTCTACACACATGCACAGACACTTTCATGTGTACCTCAGAACACAGGTGTATTCACACACACATGAACATGCCCATACACACATGTAAAAAGATGATGGAAATGCTTAAGAAATTTGGAAAAGTCTACTTCCATGAAATATAATAAGGTTGGAGAAAAATGGCAATATTTCATGTTAAGATCTAGCACAGTGCTCAAGGAATTTGAAATAAATATTTCTTCATTGATCAGAGAGAAAAAGAAAAGAAACAAAAATAGTAAGATTTTAAAAGAAAAGTATAAAATTCTAAGGAAATTCCAAACCTAAAAATGTCTTTTAGTAAGACATTAAGCAATAGTCAAAACTAAAAGAAGCTATATATAGTTTATGAGTTGGAAGAGAAATGTGACAAAAAATATTTTGAATTTAGCACAGATAGGTAGTGGAATAGAATGCATGAAAAATAAATGAAGACTTATGAAGTCTAGCTTGAGGGTTTCTAATGTATATTTTTTAGGAGCTATAGAGGAAATGATGAGATGAGACTATATTCAAAATAAAAATGAGCCATTTCCTGAATGGAAATGTGTATTCTCAAACTGAATATATGAAGAGTTTTGAGAAATTTAAATGTCCATATAGTTAGATATAGAAACTCTGATCACATAACATCCATACATATAAAATTGAAAGGAAAATTGGTAACCATACTGAAGATGAATTACAGATTCTTAGAGCCAGGTTAAAACAAGCAGAATTCTTAACAGCAACCACAATGGCATTCTTGAGTGGAAGACCTCTATCTTATTCATAAACATGTTAACTGGTTAAACAGCAAATATTGATTACTACATTACATGTGTCTATGGAGTTTTAAATATGATGTCCATATACTTATAGATAACTATAGTATGTGTGATATAATGGGAAGTAAATACATGTAAATTATATCCTTTGAAGCTAATTGCTTTAATCTAGAGGGCAATAAGCCTAAGATCCATGCATCTTTATAAAAAAATATAAATGTACATACAGCTAGCAATAGAATTGCCTCACTTCCTTCAAAATTTTGTAACCAAAATGCAACCATGGATTCCAACAAGAAGCAACTTATGCTCATACAACACATTTTCATTGATCCCTTTAGTTTAGACATGAGCTTGACAACATTTTTCTTCAAATTCTGACAGAAAATAAAAGCATAAAATATGGTTAGGATGAAGCCTCATGCCATACTAGAGTTTCTGAGTCTCCATTATGCTTTCTTCCATGCTGACCTGGCCCCATATAGCACAGTCTGCTGGCATGCCCCAGTCCAGTCCAGTCTTACCCACTGCCTTTTGTCCAGGTGCCAGATATTCACAAGCAGAACATCTGGAGGCATGGAGTTTAAGACATGCAATGATGTGTTCTTGAGCAAAAAATGAGCTCTAGAGTTTATTCAACGATAGTGCCCCTGGACCAAGATGACCACCAACATAAGGACCTACAGTCTGGGACATCCTCTGGTCTTGAATAGGGTGGCAGTCATAACTCGATAATGTTTCATCTTCAAGCAAGTGGAGATTGAGCCCAGTGTCCTGGTTGCTATGGAATCTGTAGGTTGAAGAGGATAGCCTCTCCATCTAAAGTTGTGCTCACTCCATTTTCTGAGTAGCTGTTGGTGTATTGGGCCAATATCTGTCCTAAAAAACTATGTCAATGTGCCATTATCTGTGGTTACAGATACTACTACACTATAGTGTTATCTATTATTGGGCTCTGAGCCAGAGAATCACTGGACAAGATCATCCTCAACTAATTCATCCCCTATACCCTCCATAAGCATGGCTATTTTGTCTTAAAAGTACCTGTTTGTAACAAAATCTCCAACAAAATAAAAATATTTTGAAGGAAAAAAAATCATATAAACAGTAAAATGGAGTAAAGATTCATATTAGACTTTTATATCATTATTATTATCAATATTATTATTATGTTGAAGGTTGCCCATTAAACCTATGGTTTCATGCATGCTAGCAATAATGTAAGCATATGTAATTGGATTAAGATAGTATAATGCTTAGAGTTAAAAAACCACTCTATTTAAGGGAATTCTGAAAATAGCTCAAGTAAAAACTAAAGAAACTCATTAGTGACAGAAGCAGACAAAAATCTGTTAAATTCCTGAACATAAAGTGAAGATATCATAAAATTATGTGATGAGACTTCCCAGGTCCTTCCAGTTCCATGGTCTGGGTTCTCTGCAGTGGACAGTTTGTGGGCCGGCATGGTGTGGAATGAGCAGGCCAGATTTCTGCTTACCAACCTCTCCCAGTTCCTTATTTCTGATTCCCTGAACCAGACAGCATGATGTGGAGTGAGTAGGCCAGATTTCTGTTTACCAGCCTCTCCTATTTCCCTAGTTCTGATTCCCTGAACCAGACAGTTTGCCTGCAGGCACAGAGTGGAGTGAGTAGGCCAGATCTGATTCTCAGCTGCTCCCAGTTCCCTGGAGGCCTAGACACTGTGTGGACTGTGGAATCAGGCCTATTGCTCTGTTATACTGACTGGCCATGGGTACCAGCATCCATGTTAGCTGTGTCACAGGGTGCATGGGCCAAAGGACAAAAACTCACTTCCTCCTCAATAAAATAAAAAGTCTCCCTAAAATGGGTAGACCACAGCACAAAAAAGCAAAAGGAAGTTGGAAAACTGAGAAATCTCCACCAAGGATACCTAGTCCTACAATGGAAGCCTCCAATGAAATCACAGAGAAATGAATGGAAATCCAATCCCAAAATGAAAACAAAACAAGCAATGAGACCCTGAACATAAGAATCACTGAACTGGAATTATACCATCAAAGAACCAACGATCGCATAAACGAAATAAAGAGAACCATTTATTATAGCATTCAGTTTTGACAGTAAGTTTAACCTGATTGAAGAAAACATTAGAATCCTCAAAAAAGATACGAATGAATTGAAGGTGAGTCAAGAAATGGAAGATCTCAACAACTGATTGATTAAGCTTAATGAAAACTTGATCAAATGTAAGAATGAATTCCAGGAAGCATCTAGAAAGTCAAAACAAACAAACAAACAAAAACAAACAGATGGAAACAATGCAAAATAACACAATAGATAACAAAAATCAAATAGAACTTATGAAACCTCTCTAGAACACCTCACTGACAGAGTTATTCATGTGGAAGACAGAACCTCTGACCTGGATTATAAGAGAGAAGAAATTGATCAGGAGACCAAAAACTTTGCTAAGTTCAAGAAATCAAGTGAACAGAATACAAGGGAATGGTGGGATACCCTACATTAACCAAATATCAGAAGGAGAGGACATCCAGTCCAGAGGGATAAAGAATATATTCAACAAAATTATTGGAGAAAATTTTCTGAATCTCTTAAAAGAAAGGCCCATTTAGATTCAAGAAGCCCAGAGAACACCAAGCAGTAGGGAGCAAAGAAGAAACTCTCCAAGGCACATCATAGTTAAAACTTTTAACAATGAAAACAAAGAGAGAGTTTTAAGAGCCGTAAGAGAAAAACAACTTACAACATGCAAAAGCAATCCCATCAGAAATATGTCAGATTTCTAAATGGAAACCCTAAAAGCCAGACAGGCCTTGAATGGAACACTTCAAAGTCTAAAAATCTATGGCTTTCAACACAACCTGCTCTTCCCAGCAGAAGTATTCTTTTTAATAGATGGTGAAAGGAAAATATCCCATGAAAAAAGTCAACTCTATGATTATATGAACACAAAACCAAACCTACCGAGAATACTTGAGGGAATACTCCACACAGAACAGTCAAACAACCAATATCAAGAGCCAACAAGAAGAAGATCACAATAACCAAAAATAGACGAAGCTCAAATAGTAAAAACATAAGAAAAAATACAAGAAAGCCCAAGGTATTAATTCAAACCTCACAGTAATAAAGTTGAATATTAATGGTCTTAACTCACCCATGAGACACAAGTTATTAGGGTGGATCAAAAAACTAGACCCTTCTATCTACTGTCTTAAACCCACCTCACCACTAAAGATGGACACCTCCTCAGGGTGAACAGATGGAAAACGATATTCCAGGGAAATGGGAAAAAAAAAAACAAAACAAGTGGGTGTTGCTATATTAATATCTGAGAAAATAGACTTCAAACCAAAATTAAACAAAAAGAACAAAGGGGGCCACTTCTTACTTATCAAGGGAATGATCCAACATTATCCAAGCAGAAAATCAACACACACAAAAAAAATAAGAGTTCATCAACATCATAGGTCAACTAGTCCTAATAGACAGCTATAAAACTTTCCACCCCAAATGTACAGAATACACATTCTTCTCTGCAGCCCATGGAACATTCTCCAAAATTGACCATGTATTAGGCCAGAAAGCATGCCTCCATAAAGTTAGGAAAAAGGAAGTAACTTTCTTCATCATGTTCGAACACAATGCTTTAAGGCTAGAAATTAACAAAAGACACATCAAGAACTCCACCAACTCCTGGAACCTAAACAACACACTTTTATTCAATGATTGGGTCATAAGAGAAATGAAAAAAGAAATTGTAAAATTCCTAGAAATTGAGTTATAACGGAAACCTAACCTACCAAAACTTATGGGACACAATGAAGGCTGTCCTAAGGGGAAAATTCATGGACCTAAATGCCTTCATTACAAAAAGAGAGAGATCCAAAATTAGTAACCTAACTGTCCACCTAAAGGCACTTGGGGGGGGGGGGGACAGGTAGAATTTAACCCAAAGAGCTCCAAATGGAAATAAAAATCAAGATAACAGCAGAAATTAATGAACTGGAAATGAGAAAAACAATTTTAAAAATCCACAAAATGAAGAGTTGGTTCTTTAAAAAAAATATACAGGATTAACAATCCCCTGGCCAACTTGTTCAAGCAAAGAGAGAGAGAGAGAGTGAGACAGAGAGAGACAGAGGCAGAGACAGAGAGAGAGGTCTCAAACTAGCAAAATCAGAAATGAAAAAGGAGAGATCACAAAAGATGTCAATGAAGTTGAAAGAATCATTACAGTATACATCTAAAACCTCCATCCCAGAAAACTGAATAATCTGAAAAAAATGGATGAATTCCTAGACATATACTATCTACCAAAAAACTAAACTCAGAGAAGATTAATCTCCTAAACAAACCTATCACATCCATGGAGATTGAAAAAATAATCCAAAACTTCCCCCAAAAGAAAGGTCCAGGACCAGATGGCTTCTCAGCCAAATTCTAACAAGCCTTCACTGAAGAACTAAGAACAATTTTGCTCAAACTGTTTCTCATAATCAGACACCAGAGATTCCTCCTCAACTTTTTATTTTATTTTTTCCTTTCTTTATTAGTTATGTACATACTCAGTGTTTATACCACCATGTTGGTACCATTGTTATCCTCCTATCCTCTATCCTCTCCCCTTTGAATGGACTCTCTTCATTGGGGATTTTGAGTCATGCATTGTGGAGAAAGCCATCACTTATGGGAAAGAGGCAATGTCTCTGTGCATAATGTCCCAACTTGTGGCTCTAACAATCTTTCCACTGCCCATTTTGCTAATTTCCCTGAGCCATGTTGGGTTCCTTTTAGGTACACTTCAGTAATGAGGTCTTGGGATCCTCTGTGTCTCCAAATATCTGGTTTGGTAGGAGCTGAGTGTTCTCTGTGTCTATTTCCTTCACCATTGTGCTAGTATCAGGTTCACCAAGAAAGCAGCACTCTTGCTCATTTCCCCAGTTACTCTATGGTTTTAGCAGGGGCCCTGATGGGATAACCATTATTATTTTAGATAGAATTTAATAAGTGCAGGCCTTCTTGTAGCCCTATCTTGGTGGGAGCTTGATATTAGAGAACGAACTCATTTTTGGATAAGGTTCTGACTTGTTTCCCAGTTTCAGCTATGGGTTCCATTCTACTGAGAAGATCTGTAAGTTGAGTTGTAAGACAACTCAACTTCTTTTATCAAGGTGCCTTCACCCTAATACCAAAACCATACATAGATGCAAGAAGAAAACTACAGTCCTATATCCCCGATGAACTTGGATGTGAAGATCCTGAACAAAATCCTTGCAAACCAAATTCAACAACACATCAAAAGCATTATCCACCTTGACCAAGTAGGCTTCATCCCAGGGGTGGTTCAACATATGGAAATTGGTCAACATAATACACCACATAAGTAAACTTAACCATAAGAACCACATGGTCATCCCAATTGATGCAGAGAAGCCTTTGACAAAATATAACACCATTTTATGATCCTAACACTGGAAAGGATCGGTATGAAGGGATTATATCTCAAAATAATAAAGGCTGTATATAAAGCACCTAAATCCCAAATAATACATAATAGGGAAAGACTCAAGGAATTCCCACTGAGATAGAGAATAAGACAGGGGTGCCCACTCTCACCACTCTCACTTCTCTTCAACATAGTACTAGAAGTACTAGCCAAAGCAATAAGACAGGAGAAAGTAATAAGCGGGATTCAAATTGGAAAGGAAGAAGTCAAGTTGACCCTATTTGAATATGACATGATCCTATGTATAAGTGACCAAAAAGTCTCAATCTCAATACTTCTAAAGATGATTAATTCATTCAATAAAGTGACAAGATACCAACTCAGTGTACAAAAAAAAAATAGTATCTTTTACATATGTGAAGAACAAATATACAAAGAAAGAAATCAGTGAAATTGTCCCATTTTCAGAAGCAACACCAAAATATTTAAATACCTTGGAAAAATACTAACCAAGGATATGAAGGATCCCTATAATGAAAACCTTAAAAACAATCAAGAAGAAAATAGAGGAAGGTTTGAGAAGATGGAAAGACCTCCCATGCTTTCGGATAGGTAGAATTAATATTGCAAAAAAATGGCAATTCTTCCAAAAGCAATATAAAGATTTAACTCAATACCAATAAATAAAACATCATCATCCTTTACAAAGATTGAAAAAATGACCTCAAAATTCATATGAAATGGCAGCAGACCTCAGATATTCAAACATATCGTTAGCATAAAGAAAAAAAAATTCCTCTTGAAGTGTCACCATATCCTATATAAAGCTATATCACAAAGCCATAGTAACAAAAACAGCATGGTACTAGCATAAAAATATGTACTACTTGATCTTTGACAAAAATGCCAATAATGTATACTAGAGAGAAGACAGCATCTTCAACAAATGGGGTTGGACAAATTGGATGAACATATGGAGAAAAATGGAATTAGACACACTCAGTTTGTCATACACAAAAATAAATTCCAAATGGATTGAAGACCTCAATACAAGACATGAAACTCTTCAACTACTGGAAGAAAAAATAAGGAGGCATGCTCCAGTATATAGAACTGGGAAAAGATGCCTAAACAAAATCTCAGTAGCCCAGGAAATTAAGCAAGCACTCAACTAATGAGATTTCATGAAGCTAGGAAGCTTTTGCACAGATAAACATACCACAAACAGAGCCAATAGATTACCCACTAAATGGGATATAATATTTGCAAGCTATACCATGGATATTTAGGCCATTTTGTGTCTGGAGGAGCACATGGTAAAGAGTCCTACCCTTACTTTGGCTCTTACATTCTTCCCGCCACCTCTTCCGCAATGGACCCTGAACCTTGGAAGGTGTGATAGAGATATTTCAGTGCTGAACAATCCGTTGTTACTTCTCAGCACCATGGTGCCATCTGAGTCATCCCAAGGTCACTGTCATCTGCAAAGAGAAGCTTCTCTAACCAAAAGTGAGAATAGCATTACTGTCTGGGTATGAACATTAAAAGAAGTGCTTACTGGAAAGTTTGGTGGACATAGTATATACATTTATCCAGACTCCAGCAGATAGTACATCCCTAGGGCTCATGACTACCTCTCTTGTAGGTTTTCAGTATCAGGGATCTATTCCCTCCTATGGAGTGGGAATCTAGTGAAACCAGAGGGTGACTTCTTTCCCACAAAACAGACATGCCACTATTGCACACCTCGGCTCATTTGGCCTGGCTAGCCAAATATAAGGCTTGCAGTGTCCACTTTTGAGTATCTTTACTGGTGATTTCTCTCTCTCCCATTGAACTGCATGCAGTGTGGCTTTTTCTAGCTTTCTGTCAGCTGGTCTACATGGAGGAGGTTTTCAGCTCAACTCCAGCAGGATTTCTCAATGAACTTGAAGCCCAAGTATGTGGAGTCTTCAACAATAGAGTCTTACCATATATTCCTGGTGGGAAAGCAAGGGCCTCAGCAATGGCCTGTAATGTTTTGGGAGCATCAGGGACATCCATGACCAACAACTCCCTTGAAGAGATCCCATCTCTGGCACTGAAAATTTTCTAGTAACAATTTATGGCTTCTGTGTGTTCCATTGTCCAAAAAAGTAAGTTAACACATGACTTATTTATATCCTTTTAGATTATGATTAGCCCTCCCTCCACCTTTCCTTTACTCATTCTTTTCCCATGATCTCACTTAGGCCGTTTTACCCCCATTAATCTCTTCTTCCACTTACATATATACAATAGCATCCTATTAAATCCCCCCTCCCTTTCTATTTCCTTTATATCTCCTTTTTATTTTACTGGACTCTGCTACAGAGTTTTCTTCCTACTACTTAGATCTCCTTACATTTGATAGGTCTACATAAGTGGTTAATCCCATCTCAATTTAATTTAGGTAGGTCATATAAATCAGGAAAATCATCCATTTATTTCATATTTTCAAACTTAGTGGAGTATATGTTCTTATAGTATGTCTCTATGATTTTTTTGAATTTTTCATGAAGCCAAAAAGCTTTCTCACAAACATACCATAAGCAGAGCCAATAGATTATGCACTGAATAAGAGAAGAAATTTTCCAGCTATACCACTGACAGAAGCCAAAGAACTCAGAAAAAACAAACAATGAAAGAATAAACAACCCACTCCAAAAGTGGGGTAGAGAACTGAATAGGGAGTTCTCAGAGGAAGAATTACAAATGGCTAGTGCACATTTAAGAAAATGTTCAAAACCTCTAACCATTAGGGAAATGCAAATTAAAACAACTTTGAGATTCCAGCTTACCCCAATAAGGATAGCAAAACTGAAAAATAAAATGAAGACAAATGTTGGTGAAAATGTGGAAAAATAGGAACACTTATTCACTGTTGGTGGGAATGTAAGCTGATACAACCACTATGGAAATCAATATTGAGATTCCTGAAAAGGATGAATATAGAGTTACCAACAGACCTTGCTACTTACTGGGAATTTACCCTAAAAGCTCCACACCTCACTTCAGAGATATTTGCTTAACCATATTTATAGCTACTCAATTCACAATAGCTAAAAACTGGAATCAACTCAGGTACTTGAACAGCAGCTCAAGGCTTGGACAATAGGGAGGGGTAGGGGAAGGAACACAAAACTGAACTCACATTGAACTGATACCATAGAAACCTGTATCCTGGAAGTTAGACTAAAAGTTTGAACCCTAAACAGTACCTTTGGGGAAGTACCAGAATCGAAGGGCCCTGGAGAGGCTGACATGAATACTAACCCTAAATTTCTCCTGTTTTCCTTTTTCTTTTTCCTTGGTGCTGGCCTGTAATTCCTTATACAAGGACACAATTAACATCCATAATGAGCTGTTGATTAGAGAGACCTACAAGGTCTCCAAAAACAAACAAGACAGACTTTTGTCAGAACACTTGATTATCCACCAGAGATTAATGATAAAACCCTACTCCTGAAGATACCATACACTGTCAGCACAGACCATGGAGAGACCTGGTTGAAATCAGGAAGACACCCAGTCCCCAGACAGTTATCTCATCCAGTGCTGGAAGTAGCTACATGAGCTACAGGGGGAAAGCTGCCAAAATCTATGTGAGTAATTCAGAGTCTAAGCTACTAAGAAGCAAAGAACTTGATGTCATGCTAACACAAGTGACAGTGTATCACACAGCCATGGTGGGTAATCACCTGATCTTAGACTGGCTAATGGATCTGCTCAGTGGAAAGGAAAACATATCTGGAACTGTGAAACAAGTCAAAATCATAGTCAGATAATGATTTTGCTTTCCAATGTCAAATTCTCACTAATATTGGGCTGTAAGAGAGTCTACACCATTTAAATTCTCTCTAAATTAATAATGGCTATCCCATTTAACCAGTGTTAACTTCACTCTTTGTTGGATATTCTGCTTCTCTTTTTAAGGTGGGAGTGGGACCTGAGGAGATAAACAATCCAGCACCCTTCACCCTGGCCCCAGCTGAAACCACAGAGGAACTGGGGAAATGAGCAAGAATGCTGCATTCTCAGTGAACCTAATATCAACACAAGGGTGAAGGAGCTAGATGCTGAGGACACTCAACACCTACCAAAGCAGAGATCCAGAGGCTGCTAAGAGCCCATCACTGAAATAGACTTTAAATGCACCCAACATGGCTCAGGGAGTTTTGCGGAATAGGGGGTGGAAAGATTGTTAGAGCCACAAGTTGGGACATCATGCACAGAGACATTGTCTCTCTCCCATAACTGACTGTTGCCCCCACAATGCATGACCCACAATCCTCATGAGGTTGACCTGCTTCCCCAACGAGGAGGGCCTTTTGGGAAAAGGGACAGAGGTGACGGAAATGATGGTACCAACATGTGTTGTTTACATAGTAAGTCTATATCTAATAAAAATAAATTTTAAAAAGGTAAAGATGGGGGAAAATAGCAGAGTTTTGTTCATTGGCAATTGCTGTTGATCTACTTCAGTGGCTGTCTCACACAGTGGTGTACAACAATTTCCTGAGGGCACATGGGCGAACATGGAGAGCCTGTGAACGTGAGCACTGCAGTGGCATGCCTCTTAGTTTCACTTTTCAGCCTTCACTCTCCTCTGAATTATACCTCTGAGACTTTTTTTTAACATATCTTTCGTTTAATGTCTGGTGGTTTGAATTTGTGTCTCCCATCAACTCGTATGTTATGAATGATTGGCTCCCAGATGATGATAGTTTGGGAATTGGAGCCTTGCTGGAGGAGGTATGCTACTTGGGGTTGGATTATAGGTGTTATAACCAGCTCCCCTTTGTTAGAGTTCAGCACACTCTTCTGCTGTTTTCCACTTGTGTGGCAGAGATGATCTCCAACCTCGGCTCATGCCATCATTTCCCCTGCCATCATGGGCATATCCCTCAATACTGTAAGTCAAATAAGTTCTTTACTCCCATAAAAGTACATACATAAAATAAAATTATGAGATTAATGAAAAAATATGTATTTCAGTATAAATTTAAAAGTTGCTAATAGCCGGGCATGGTGGCGCACGTCTTTAATCCCAGCACTCGGGAGGCAGAGGTAGGAGGATCGCCGTGAGTTCGAGGCCACCCTGAGACTCCATAGTGAGTTCCAGGTCAGTCTGGGCTAGATTGAGACCCTACCTCGAAAAACCAAAAAAAAAAAAAAGTTGCTAATAAAAATAATGGCATCGTATAAAAGTTTAGAAATAGTGTAAGATATGTACTAAGTAAACTAAAATAAATTATTTAATGCATGATGAATGGTGAATGACTAATCAGAACTTATCTATGACCATGAACTTGAAGAATAGAAACCTGGAATATAAATTAAACACAAAGTACACAATGGAGGGCTTGAGAGATAGCTTAATGTTTAAGATATTTGCCTGCAAAGCCAAAGGACCCAGGTTTAAATCCTTAGTAGCCGCCACATAGGCCAGATGCACAAAATGGCGCATATGTATGGAGTTCATATGCAGTAGCTGGAGGCCCTGGCAAACCCTCTCTCTCTCTCTCTCTCTCTCTCTCTCTCTCTCTCTCTCCTTCTTTCTTCCTTCTCTCTCCAATCAATAAAAAATGAAATAAAATGTTTTTATAGTGCATAAGAGAGGAAATATTTCTCTAAATCAAAGCTAATATAAATCCAAAATCTAAAGAAAACAGGAAATTTTAGAAAGAAAGCATGCATTATATTAGGATCAATTATTTTATTTAATACGCTTGGAAATGATTATCAGATTACTTGAATCTGAACACACCATTGTATGTACAGACTGTTTTGAGTCTGCTCTGTCTCATTGTTCCAATATAGTATTGCATTTTCTTGAGTTTGACTGCCTACCATTAAGCAGATGGCTATACATTACTTGTAGAGACTAGGAAAGACAAACTTTCCACTGTTAGCATGAGAAAGAAAAATAGACACATTGATTCAGTCCCCTCACTTGCTTATTTGAAGCTTCTCTTTTCATAGAATCATTTACTTATGGTCAAAAAATGGTCCAAAGTATTAACAGGGAAAATTCTAGAAGTAAGCAATGTTTAAGCCTGGGCAAAAGACAGGTGAATGATCATTTTATGATATTTAATATTTTTCTGGTCTTGAAAAAGTCATCCTATAGCTGAGGTAACAAAAATGAAGCTATAGGCTGGAGAGATGGTTTAGTGCTTGCCTGTGAAGCCTAAGGACCCTGGTTCAAGGCTCAATTCCCCAGGACCCACGTTAGCCAGATGCATAAGGTGGCACATGCATCTGGAGTTCGTTTGCAGTGGATGGAGGCCTATTCTCTCTCCTTATCTCTCCCTCTCTCTCTCTCTCCCTCTTTCTCTGTCTGCTGCTCTCAAATAAATAAACATAAACAAAAAATTGATGGATAATGGAGTTTCAAAGGGGAAAGTGGGGGGAGGGAGGGTATTACCATGGGACATTTTTTATAATCATGGAAGTCGTTAATAAAAATTTGAAAAAAATAAGATAAATCTTAAAAAAACACCAAAAAATGAAGCTATAAAAATAGTGATCATAAGTAGAATAGTTCCAGTGTGACGAGAATGAATGTCTACAGAGTGTTCAGGTGATTTGGAGCTTTTATCTCTTTAACAATAATCATTTAAAATAAAACTGCAACTGTCTTGAATGCTAACTAAAAGCAGCTTTGCACCCACATATCGTCCCCAGGCTGCTATACCAAGGAATGTTTTTTGTATGAGAAGAAACAAAATTTAATTGTAGAAGCCATTCTATTATTTTCAGAAAACGATATGCACTGGTAAACTCTCTTCTTCAAAGTTAGTAGATAAACATGGGGTACTTGACTTAGAAATAAGACTTATTTTTCACATATTCATTTCATTGCTCTATGGAAAAAGGATATAAATACCATTTTGTCAGAATTGACAGAATTGACCTAGGATCTCTGAAAATGAACTAGCTATCTTATAAACAGGTTGTAAACTGAGGCCCAAATCATCATGTTAGTCCTAAGAAGTCACTGAAGTCTACACGTAACCCCAGATGTTCTAATTGAGATTGTTAATGGGAGATACTAGATAAACTGAACTAGACTAAATCTCTTGGCATGAATTGTTGTACACTCTAGGGTCTTTCTCTTAACCAGAGAGTATTCAATTGGATGGTAAAGTTTCAATTCAGGACATTGCACATTCTGGGAAATTATACATGTTCCAAAACAAGTCAGCTTTTAAAAGCAGTATTTTTTAAACCTATAAGATCATAGATAATTTGAGAACATATATTTGCTGACAGTAGGTCATTGGATTCAAATTCTAACTGAAAAGTAATTTCCAGTCACAAATACTTGTTATCAAGTGTATTATATCACAATTACTTCTCACTGTCCTACCTTTTCTTATCTAGGCAGTTCCCCAACTAAGCATGTTGTCTATTCATACCTGGGCTTATGGTTACTGTACCTAAGCTTTCAAATTTATGTCATCACTTTGTGGTTGTAAGCTAAAGAAAAGAACTTTTGTCAATAAAGCACATATATATTAAATATTTATATGTTTGGGATACAAGATGCAAGCAACCCAAGAGGAAAAAATAAATTTCTATTTTATTAAATTTTATTTATTTATGTGTGTGTGTGTGTGTGTGTGTGTGTGTGCCAAACACATGTGCCATCTTGTGCATCTAACTTATGTGGGTTGGGGAGCCAAACCTGGGTCCTTAGGCTTTGCATGCAAATGCCTTAACTACTAAGCAATCTTTCCAGCTAAATTTGTATTTTTATATTGTCTTGATTTTTGGTGTTTCTTGTGTCATAATGTATATAATTTTTTATCTTGGATTTTCTAGTTAGCTGGGTGTTCTTGGCTGTATCAATCAATCTGATGTTATATATCTTCAGAGTAGGAGCTTAAGGTGTTAGGTGTGGCTCTTAAGACTCTCAGAGTATCTAAAAATGTGTTGCTAGGTGTTAGGTTTGCCTGCTATGGGATTATTCAAGTAGGCTGAGTGGTACAAAATACAGATAGATTCTAAAATATAACTAAACAATGTACACATTCAATGAAAAATAGCACCAAGTATTTATGCAAGAGAAGGTATTATAACAACCAGATCCTCTATCAACAAAGAGGTTAAGATTTCTGGTGTGTTGAGGGTTCCAAGTCAGTTTGTGACCAAGTGAGACCCTTCCCTGGTGCAATCTCAGTTACCTTTTTGGATGGTTTTGGTCTCAGTTATGCTGCGCTCTGCTTGCGTCCCTCTTTGGTGCCCTGTGGGTTCAAGTAGGCTGGCTGGGTTGCTGGACCGCTTTTCTGTTTTCTGGAGCTGGGCACTGGCTTTTCCTGCAGGGCAAGCCAAGCCTGGCAGCTGTGGCCCCACAGACTTGGCACCACTGCTGCTGGAGCCGCCGCTGCCGGAGCTGCTTCGGCCTGCCTGTGTGGGCTCTGGATGCTCTGGATCTCTCCTACTTCTCTCCTGCTGTTGTAATTTCTTATACACATCACTTTTTAGTAAAAGTGTGTATTTTGCTGGGTTTTCTTTGGCTTTTTCTTACCTAGGCTGCTTTGGTGTGGTTCCTATGCCGCCATCTTAACCAGAAGTCTAAATTACTATTTAAAAAAAAAATTGTTAATTATTTACTAATTTATTTGAGAGAGACAGACACAGAGAGAAATGCAGACTGAGAGAGAGAGAGACAGAGAATGGGCCTGCCAGGGCCTCCAGCCACTGCAAACGAACTCCAGATACTTGTGCCCCTTTGTGCATCTGGCTAACGTGGGTCCTGGGAAATTGAGCCTCTAACTGGGTCCTTAGGCATCACAGGCAAGTCCTTAACTGCTAATCCATCTCTCCAGCCTCAAATTTGTATTTTTTAATTCTCCTTCACTGTTAAAAATTGTCATTCTTTGTTAGTATTTTACTCACTGGAAGCAGGTAGAGCCGTGGCATACACAATAAGAAGAAGAAGAGGAGGAGGAAAAATAAGTTAGATGCAGACTGTGAGTGGATGGTAATGTTTCAACCACAGCAAAATGAGGAAGAAGAAAGGTCAAAGCATAAAATGGCTTTTCAAAATCTAGAGGTATAGAAAAGTATAACCACAAATTTCAAGTAATTGAAAAGACTTAATACAACTACAGCCACAGACAATAAAATTTAAATTAATAAGCAACCAAATTTATTGTGAAGAACTTTTAGGCTTCTATTATGTCAATTAAGAATAAGTCAAAAGCTTTTTGTCCCCACCACTCTGTGGGATAATTGTAGGTAGAGTACTGAAGTCTGGGGGGTTTGTGTATCCCTAAATCATTTACACAATTATAATAAAAAGAATGCTTAAAAGTCTGCTTTCCTTATGACCTTTAATAACTCTCATCTAGTGCTTGCAATTAATTATTTATTGCAATGGAAGCTAAGATTCCCAAAGAAATAAAACATTTATTTGTGGACTAAGTGGTATGCAAACATTAACCTTTAACTATATCCCATCTATTCTGAATCCTTTGTTGGCACCATGACAAAATTTCTTAGAGAAAGTTCATGACCTGATGCACAAGTCTTGTAAATTAATAAGTCCAAATATTGTGAAGCCATCTTCCAACAGATTTATTTCTGGGAATATGTTAGGTATTTATATAATTTACTACTATATTTTATTACCTCTCAATCAATAAAATGTAATGTTATTCTCAATTATGTAAATGACAGAAAGTTATAATATAAATAATTGCATTGTTTCAGTAAGACTTGAAAATTACATGCAGACATGATTTTCAAAATGTTATCAACTTATAAAGTAATGCTATAGGACAATTTGGACATTCAAGATTAAAGTGTATATGGGTTTTTCCATAGCCATTGGATTCTAAATAATAGACATGAGCATGAACAGAAATGCTTTTATTTATTGGAATTAGGTATTCTGTGTAAATTACAGTGCATACTGGGAAAAATATTCCTTGAAACATGTCACAAAAGCATGAGTATGGGATTCTGTTAAACTTACAATGGGTGATATCCCAGTAAACCCGTAATTGGTCAAAGATACTATAACTGTAATTGTATTTAAGATACCTGAAAAACATCATATATTAACCCAGCATATCTACTTTAACCATGCCCATGGCATTTATCTTACATTTGGTCAAAATCATGTAATCATAGTTCAACTTTCATAGATGCATAAATACCTAATAAAAACTGTTTAAGGAAAGAAGAGACGACTTACGATGATGGCACTGGAGTTTTCAGCTCATGTGTGCCTGGCTCTGTCACTCTTAGCCTGTGGCAAGATGGAACATGATGGCAGCGAGACTGTGGAAGAGGATGCTATTCAGCTCATGGCAGTTAGCAGGTAAAGAGAAAGAGAAATCAGGAAAGTTCAGGATAAGATAGAGCCTCCAAGGATCAGTGATCTACTTCTTTCATCTAATACCTATCTCCTAAAACTTCCAGCACATTCCAGCAAAACTCCACCTGCTGGACACCATGTCACAGCCATGACAAAGCCTATTTTATAAGAAAATATTTGTGACATCATACATATACCCAGATAGAACTTTTTGATTTAGAATGTAAATACACACCAAAAAATATGCACATTAAAAAAAAAAGACAATGTGGGAGCTTGTGATAACATAACTGCCTGGGAACTACAGTTTACCCTCAGCCTTACAAGAGAGTACTAGGTCCACCTACGGCATGCCCAGGGCAAGATTGAGCTCCAGTTCATTTCTTGCTATATGCATATCACTTTGTACCAGCAAAGGGTAAAAACTGTACAAGGAACCACTGTAAGCTGAGAAAACTTTATTTAGAAGATATATGAACATAGTTATATTCCCTTTTATATGAGGCAGAGAAGTGTCTACCCTATTCATATTAATGACCAGGTGTTGAAGACCAAAGAAGAAGAATAGGCAGTTCTACACAATAGAAAGAAGATGGATAGTACTCAAAGTTCAACAATTTAACAACATAAACAATCAGATCAATACATTAGATACAAGATTCTGGGGTAAGTTCTGTATACCAAAATGTCCAAATATATGTCATTAATTACCAAGGAATATAATTCTTTTTCATTGATGGACATTGTGTCTGTATTTCTATTGTGTGCTGTTTCATAAAAATTTAATAACTTATTAATCTCAGTAATATCTGCCTGGTACTATAATTCTAAATATTATTTTGAATTTATTCTCTTATTGCTGGCCTTCAGTACTTGACAACTATGAATAAAATTAAATTAAAATGCTATCTTTTGAAAAGTTCAATATTCATATTTGTTATTAAACTGCTTCATAATTTTCAAAACGCTGTGTCTGCTTCTTTGATCCACACACTTAGTCTGCCCCTAGAGTTTCCTTATGTAAAAGGAAGGCTTCCAAAACTAGGTGTGTTTATAATTTCACATATGTTAATTTGCTAGTGAACCACAACTATTTTAGAAGATGATGGAAATGTATTTTGTTATATATGTTTCTAGATAATAAATTGCAAGTGTATTTTACAGAAATTAAAGATAGAATTTGTTTTATAAGAATAAAT
Source organism: Dipus sagitta (assembly GCA_036346955.1). Classification (NCBI taxonomy): domain Eukaryota; kingdom Metazoa; phylum Chordata; class Mammalia; order Rodentia; family Dipodidae; genus Dipus; species Dipus sagitta. The sequence continues at coordinate 80,131,416 of CM070783.1, read as the reverse complement.
ATAACTTACAATTAACCAGAATAACATAGTTGACATATTACTATTTAGTTTGTACACTAAGGTTACACCTTAACATCATTACCTGAGTGTCGTTGGCAAGTTACCGTTATTCTCTGTGCTTCAGAATTTTCTGTTCATGAAATAGATAAAAATGTTGCTAAGGGTAATTATATGAAAAGCTACTCGTGATAGGAATCAGTGTACAGTTAATTTAAAATCTCCAGCTTAAATTATTTTTTGGTATTTAATGACAATATTGTGTCATATATAACTTATAATAAACTATCATATGTAATAGGTGATAGATGTAAATGATTTCAATATATTCACATCTGCAGTTATTATTTGAACTAGGTAGCCTATTAAACCTCCAAAATATATCAGGAGCTTAGTGTATTTACAGTTTCCAGTTCTCAGAATCTGCTTTCTTTATTTTAAATTATAGTTCACTTTATATATAATTTAATAAAACATATAGCAAATGATTCTATTTTATAATGCCTGTGTTGTTTCTCCTTTTGGATATTTCTTCTATTTGCTTTTAAATATGCTATACTTGTACATAACACATAATATTTTAGATTTATAATACTAGCCTTTATATTTACTGTACCTCATAAAAAATCATGAACTTCTTGAAGGTACAGCTTTGATCTTAATAAACATCCTTAAATTCCTATGTTTCACTCACAATGTCTTTTTCATACTGTCGAATTTTAAGGAATTGACACATTATTAATGAATAATATTTAGTCTTTACTGTCTACATTGAAAGCCCTCAGCCAAGTAGCACTCCATAAATATGCCCTGTATTGAGGAATTAAGGAACACTGCATTTCTTCCTAGCTTACTTCTGTGGATTGCCTGGGGGAATAATTATCAATGATAAAGTGAGGGAAACTTAACAGTCACTCCCTTCTCAGCATGCTGAGTGCATTTTCTGCGGTGTTACAGCCAAACTGCAGGTCACACCTGGCCCTCCAGGACACCTGCCTTGTCAATTTGGGACAGAAATTTAATCCAGGATTTTTCTCGAGCTATGACATTGTAACACTTATTTATAAACTCTGGTTAACAATGAGCAACTGTGCTACTGGTTATGGTTCCCTCTCTGCTACTATGAAGCAAATGCATTCAAACTGTTTTCGAAACGTTTTTATTTCTGACAATATCATATACATAGACAATGTTTTTAGATACCACTCATCATTAATTACTCTCTTCTCCTCCTTACACTCTTTCTGAACTCCTTCTCAGCTGATATCGTTCCTACTTTCATGTCATTTTTTTGTGACTCACTGAGTTTAATTAGGATTACATGCCTAATGACCACTTAAACAATGTTTACACAACCTACAATGGTGAAGTCTATTACAAATCCAACAAACTCTACCTGCATGCATGCATACACACACACACACACACACACAGAGAGAGAGAGAGAGAGAGAGAGAGAATTAACGGAAAAAGTTATCATGTTATCTTTGCTACCTGTGAATTACTTTTGATAATTTTTTTCATTTTAAATAGCAACATTTTGCTTACTGTATTATATATATTTTTTTAAAATCTCCTTTTATTTTTAAAATGTTTTGATTGTGTAAGTAGGGCTCACATCTGGCATTTTGTGAAGCATTTCTCTGAAGGCTGTCAGTCCCTGTCTGGAATATTGCTCAGTCTTTCCCTCCCAAGTGAAATTGTGGTTTACCAAATAGCATGTATTTTAAAATATCTCATTATCACTAACATCCTCAAATGTGGGATAAAATCTCTCCAACCATTTCATATAACACTCAAACAGCCCAAAAGACATAAGGTTAATCTGAAATTGTTAATAAGAGATTTTTTTAGGGGAAATTTTTTTTGTTACCTTCTGAAGCTTATCAGAATTTTTTATATACTATATTTAATAGCTCTAATATTTTACATAGTATTCTAACGTGTGTTTTGTGGAAGCTCATTGGTCTGGAATTGAATTTCCTTCCTAATTTTTAATATATAGAAAACTATCTTCTACCATTCTAAGAAACAAAGATGTTCAATTGTCCTTCACACAAAAGGACAATTGGGGTTTGAACTTCCATTCCTCGGTCCCATGGCTCCTGCTTCCAGCCAGGCTGTTCTATCAAACAAAAAATCCCTCATTATGATGAATGCATAAAGCCTGGCTGTCCCTGACTGGGAAGCTGTCAATGGAGGGTAAATAGCTGAAGCTCTTTTTTAAGAAAATATAATTTCTCCACAGGAGAGCAGTAGGACAGGCGAGCTGCTGGGCAGGAGTAGCAGCTCTGGCCCCAATTTGTCCCAGGCTGTGCTGATTTGACTCTGCTTCCCACTGTGAGCCTAGGCTCAGAGGCCAGTTTGAAGGGCTCCTGTGATTTCTAAAGTGTGCAGCAGGTTCTTCCCCCACCCCCCACAAACTCACACATACACATGCAGCATTCAATGTATGTCTAATTAATTTCACAGAAACCTCCCTGTTGTCAGTATTCAGCATGATCAATATGGATACTATATTACAAGCTAATTTCCCAAAATCTTGCCCTGATGCTTGAGAAGCAAACATGCATGCATATATTCATGGTAAAATGTAAGCATCTGATTTTTAAAGTATATTATTTGCCCATATTAAAGCATCCATTGATTTTTAATTCTTGAGTTAGTCTTCTATAGAGTGAAAATTATAATTAAATTCAATTAGAACTATCAGCTGAAACTGAATCATCCAACAAATAAAAATTACATTCTGAGGAAAAGATTGTATATATTTGGCAGTTTAATTATTCTGAACTTTTATTAAAATTAAAATTAAGAATATTAAATATTTTGGAAAAATGTTTATATTTGTACCCATGTTCTTTGAATGTTAGCATACAGTAATTTCAGATAATGCTGGGCTGACTTTACTTCTGTTCAGCAACTATCCCCAACTCCTACAACTTGACAAATTCCTAAGTTGAAATGGCAATTATCTATATGACAGCTCTTTATTCTAAACAGATGTGGGTTAGATGATTCATTTTTATATTAAGAAACTAATCACTTCTAAATAAGGATGTCCTATTATCACTTAATAACTATTCATAGAAGTGTTTCATAACTATATTTACAAAGAATAGCTTGATCCCTAGCACCGAATGCATATCTTTGTCATCAGCGGAAGCAAATATAACTCTTAGGATAAACCAGGTAAGTAGTGCCATGTTATCTTCGTAAAGCTCAGAGCAGTGACCTACTTTCCTTTCACATTTTGCCTACAAGCAGTATTAAATCAAATGGAACACATTAAAACCATCACGAAGAGCAGACAATAGCTTCCCTCTGATTGCCTGCCTCAGCCTGGTAGCAGTGTAAAAGTTACAAAAGTCATTTGTATCAACTCATTACCATGTCACCTCATTTCATGGCCCTGCTGGATAAGTGGCTATAAGCCCTGTGTTAGTGTATCCCACACTGTCACCATTAGAACAAATCCTAATAGCACCCAGCTGGCGAAGATTACCCTAGACAGTCATTGAGATTTAGAAGGGGCAGCTTGCTGCTGATTTAGGACATGTTTCTAAGACTGCTACTTTCATTTATTTATGAATGGTGAAATAAAGCTAATTTAATGAAGAGTACTCAGGAATTATATTCTTCGTGAAGTATAGTATACTGCTCCCACTGGTGTGTTATTTTTATATGTTCATTCAACATGGAGATACTCTTCTTTCTTACATAGGACTTAAAATGCTCTTTATTGCCACTGTCACAGACAAACGCATGCATGAATTCCAAGGACATTAACTGAAAAACTGAAAAGTGAAATGAATAGCTTTGATAGATTAGACATTTGATTTGATTCTTTCAGTATGACACTGAAGAAAACATTAGTCTATATAAATTGTTTTGGAATCCATGCTCTAGAAATACATCAGTAGTATAAGAAAGGGAAAGAGTAAGAAACAATTACAAAAGTGTATTTATATGCTACTTCAATTGCATATTTAATAAATAATCTTCAATAGATTGTTAGTAATCACTATCCTCTACAAAAAGGCCAAGGGAAATCAATCTAGTGGTATATTTTTATAACAGAACATCCATTTCACTGAGATAATTATTAATGATCTTACAATATATCTTAGCTTCAGCATTATAGTTTTATACCCAGTTAATGATGCACACAGAAATCCAGATAAAGTGTATATGGGATTATTATGTCTATCTTCAAGTTTATTTTGGGCTAATTCACTACTAAATCAGTACCAAAGCATACAATTGCACTATTTGTTTTTGTAGTGCAAAGAACAGTAAAATAAAGTGAGTTGTTCTGTAATATATAATGATCATATCATGACTTTCATTCAAGAATACCAGAATAATGCTTGTATTTTTTTGTCCTTCCTACATGTCAATAATGGCTAGGCTTACTTTGAATAATTAAAATTTCTAGGCTGTGTGCGTGTGTGTGTGTGTGTGTGTGTGTGTAAGAGAATAAGAGAGGGAGACAGAGGAGAGACAAGAGCATAATTTCATTTAATTTATTTTGCTTCTGAAAAGTTTCAATAATGGTAAAACTTTCTGTGCTCATACATTTTCTGTGATGGTTATATAATAGAAATTAACTCCAGTAGGAATGCTGGATTAAACTTTTATGCAGTCTTGCCTTTGAGTTCTGGAAAAATCTGCATTTACTTTCCGCAAACATTTGACTAAATTAATTCACATTTCTGTTTGTGCTTACATGTGTGAAAAGCAACCTACTTTCAATTAATGCTAGTGTCCAATTGTACCAAATCCTTAGCCTTTCAGATCATTTGTCTTCCAGAAACTCAAGTCTTCAATAACACTGTTTTGGGTGATGACTTTACATTTTTACAGGTATATATACTTAAAATAAAATGTATTAAAATACCCATGGCTCAAAGTTGCAGCTAAGACAACATAATTAGCAAAGCAACACCTTAGACAAATCTGATCCATTATTCACTTATTTATTTAGTCATTTAAAAGCAAGTAAAGGAAACAAGTTTGTTAGTTCTGGGCAATGTGAAGCCAAGATGTGTATAGAAAAGGAAAAATGGTCCCTCTGGCCATCATACACTTAACATTGTTTATTGTTTTTGCTTTTTTTTCCATCTATGTAAAACATGATCAGAATAGATCAGACCCTTAAAAGTTAAAAAAAAAAGATCATATCTGACCAAGTTTCAGGACTATATTCTAAAACTAGCTAACAAACGATAATCTTCTCATATTCATTATGATGATAATTTGATTATACTCATTTTAATTTTCCTATGTTAAGAAGTCATTCACTTTCCATATAAATGGTCTAAAGTCTGACAAGCATTATAATCTATGCTTCAAAGGGATAAAGTGACATTTATATCTCTGTGTCTCTCTTCCCCAAATTTACAGGATCAATGTACTTATTGGGCAACCAGATTTCTTAACCAAGAGATGGCTATACTATTACTGAATCCTCTCACATTCCCTTAGAAGCAGAGTATTGGATTCATGGCTAGATTGAAATTTGGTAATATGTTTGAGTGTGAATGCATATATTTCCCCATTTTTTTCACAATTTACACTGTACTCTTACCTTTGCTCATTTTAGACACCTTTTCTCTTAATCAATTTAACCAAAATTTATGATGATGCCATTTTGCAGTTAGCAATAACAAATGTGTCAAAAGAGTAAATACAGTAAGTGTGTTTTCACAAAGGCATATGTATGGACATACATAGTCTCAGGCTGGACTCGAACACAGAGTGATCCTCTGCCTTCTGAGTGCTGGGATTAAAGCCATGTGCACCTTTCCCAGCACATGAAGATCTTTATTTTAAGAGGAATGCAAATATTACTAGAGTCTTATAAAATGTATTTTTAAACAAGAAACAGTCCAGATGCAAATGTAGTTGTCTTAAAAGCCTTAAAAACATCAGTGTTACTAACAAGTATCCTCAATTTAAAAAAAAATTCCTGTCTGAAACTATAAAAATAAAAATGGTTTATTTGTATTGGCACCTTCATTATGGAATCAACAGTAAGAAACAGAGCTCTAAAGATTGCTTAGTGCTTAATGCGCTTGCCTATGAAGAATAAGAACCCAGGTTTGATTCCCCAGTACACACACACACCAGCTACACAAAGTGGCATGTGCATCTGCAATTCGTTTGCAGAGGCTGAAGGTCGTGGTTAGGCTATTCTAGATCTCTATTTCACTCTCTATCTACTTCTTTCCCTCTCTCTCTCTCTCTCAAGTAAGAGTAAGTAAGAGAACTCTGAAGATAGGCTAACCCACCTAAGTATTATATGTATCCTATCAAGCCCTAAATAATTTTTAAAATTTGTCATCATTATTTGTGGAAAATATATTTACTATTAGCAATTATTTAGTATTAGGTGCTCTATTTCTACAGTGATTTTAATTAAGCATTTATAGCTTAAGTTTCACCTTGAACAATAATTTTTAAAGGAACCTGAACTTTCCTCTCCTTTTTTCTGTTTTGCAACTTTAATAAAGAATTAAAATTAGGGCTCATCTACAATCTTGTCTTTTCCACACATGATGAAAACTGAGATATATATTAATCACAGTCTGATGAGTAGGCCAGGAATCAGCATATCAAGGTCTATGTAATTTAAAGTTCAGCAATAACAGATATATTTACTGCCACAGTAGTGTTCCTTTATGTACCTGCCATATGTATATAAAGGAACAGGCTTTCATATTGATTTTTGTATATACACATTACCAAGAGGTTTTCTTATGCATGCACTCCATCATAAATATTACAGAATTAATGAGAATTCACATAGCTGCCAAGCTTAGGAAAGGACAATTCTAAAACTATATTTTACAGTTGGTAGCTCTGACTTACGAAAATAGAAGCCCAAATAACTGTCAACAATGAATTGTTTTATTATCAGGTGGCTTAAAAGTTATTTCAAATGACTGACACACATGGATGTGTGAAAACAAGACAGACAAGAGGAAGGGATGTTGATGATATGAAGTCATTTCAAGGCTACTTTAAAAATATATATGCATATCTATTATTTGGGAATCTTATCTTTTTATTCAGAATGACATGGAGATGACACAATGCACATTCTTTCAAAAAATAATGTACACTTTCTTTTTTCGGAATTCATATACTTAATAATATTGTTTCTATCAATTAATAAAACCAATTATGCAACCCATTTTGGTAAACATATCATCATATAATAAAAAAAGGAAGTAGAATTCAAAGGATAATATTCAAATAACCTATCACTAACAAGTTTAAGTATGGTCTACATACGTTTTTAAATGCTTGTCAAAACTAGAATCTTAACTTTACTTTCTCTGCAGAGCCAAGCATACCCCCCCCATATCATATGCACCCTAATTTATATCTTCTTTGCTTTTGTAATATTTGGAATGCCTGTGTTTAAACTTAATATGTTAATATCAGTAATATATCAAATATTTATTATAATACATGTATCACATTGGGTTGCAATTTAATAGTCTTTAAGAAAGAAATAAAATAAAATGAACTTTTATACCTGTTTGATATAAAGTTAAGATTTTAACATTTAAAGTGGGAATGCCAGTGTGTATAACTGGGTGAATGTTGATAATTTCATTAATATACAAATATTGAAAGCCACTTTAGTGTGGGTGGGAATGGATGGAAAGGAAGCATTTCATAGACAGTCAAGAGAGAAAGAATTAGATGGCATGTAGTAATTTAGAAATATGTAAAGATAAAAATTTCAAAAAACTTTGCAAATCTGAAAGCAAGAAAACAACAACACAGAGTCACTTTGCTGATTCTCATAGAGAAAATCTCTGTTCAGGGAGGGGGGCAAGGGCAGAAGGTGTGTACCCATGTTGATCTAAGATTGAATTGTGATGATAAAACATAGAGATATAGCAGGGAGAATTGTAAAATAATAAAAATGACAGAAACCATTCATAAAGATTAAAAGTATGATTGGAGTGACGATCTTAGTTGAATTGTAAGGCAATGTTAAGGAAATGTGGGCTTCGCTAACACTATTATATTTTCTGTGTGACTCTGTATTTTTCTAACATACCTACTTGCTAAAGAAAAAATGAAGATAAGATGATATTGAAGAAATGATTGAGTAAATGAAATATCCTTATTATTTTTGTAAATGATATTTATTATTTATTTTATTTGAGAGAAAGAGAGAGAACACATTGCTAGGGTTTCTAGCCACTGCAAACAAAATCCATATGCATGCATAACCTTGTACATCTGGAATTAAGTGTGTATTGGGGAATCAAACTCAGATCCTTAGCCTTTAAAGGCAAGCACTTTAACCTCTGAGCCATACTTCAAGATCAACCTCTCCTTATTCTTAAACCCTCACAATTCTTATAAGTGACATTGTCATCTTACTATAGCACTGGCCATTCCAAATCCTTAGAATTTGCCAATAGTTACATAGATTGCAAGAGGTGATGCTATCCCTGCTGTACATGTCACAGTTGCATCTTGGGAACTGAACACAAATTCTCCTACTAGAGTTCCCATTTATTTCAATGAAAAGAGTTAGACTAGTGAGAGAGTGGAATTGTCAGAAGTTACTGGGGTGGTAATGTAAGCATATTTAGATTGTGATAGCAACCATTCATTTGCCAAAATAATTCATCTCTATTTGTCATTGTCCCATCATCGTTGAATCAGGATTATCACAGTCTATAACATGAGGTTCTCATTTAGTAAGGTAAGAGATTATGTATCATCCCCCACATCCAAACACTGCATGGTTTGCTTTGATGTTTTCAGATATCCACACTAAAAAATAGTCTAAAAATAGATGGAACATTCTAGAGATAAACAATTCATAAGTCTTAAATTGGTTATGGTTATGAGCACTATGATGCAGTCTTGAGCTACCCTGCTCTGGCAAACCAAGTACATGAGTCATTACTCTGTCCAGCAAATCCATACTGTATACACTACCCCATCTTTAGCCATTTAGTAGACTTCCTGGTTGCTGGGTTGGCTGGCACATATCAGAGAGCTTGCATTCATGAATCTCCTATCTAATGTTAATACCTTCTCCAGAGAAGTAATAATGCTGAGAACTTTACTGTAACATGTTGCAGCAACAGACTACATCATTATTACTCTAAGTTTTTCACTGTATTTAATCTGTTAATTAAATTTCATAATGAGCATGTGTGTATAAGAAAACTAGTACAGAGTTCAAGACTCCTAGATGTTATAAACTCTGGGGAAGTCCAGCATAGAAATGTGCTGAGTTGGGTCTCACACAGAGAAAACTTGAAATAACTGTAGATGTGTTGTGATGTTTATTATCAGTAGTAGTTTTAAAAACTGGTTCTAATCAGATATCTTCCAATTTGTAAAGAAGTAAATGGTAAATAATATAGGACAATAATTATTAATACCTTACTTTTGAGCAATGAATGTCTCCCACTACCTAAATACATGATTTTGTATATTAAGTGATAGAAAACTTTATTACATCAATTAAATGATACATTCATATAAGAAATGCATTAAAGTTTGGCTAGCTGTTTTGCCTATTGTCACTGTGTTCAGGAATCCAAATTGATCTGATATAACTGAATCAGAAAACCATTAGGAAAGTATAAAATTTTCCATTCAGATAGGCACAAATGGAAAACTGATCCACAAGTTATCATTCGTCCATTTGTGAGAATAGTAAAGAACAGAGACCATAGGAAAAATAGAGATGCTCAAATTTCTAAGGAATTACAAAATGAAGTATCAGTTAATTGGGAGTTGGTTTTAATTTTCAAATAAATTCAGACCTCTGCGATCTTCTCAATGTGTCTGCTTATGTCTTTACACCACATTTAGTGGAAATTGTGGTTAGTTTACTAGCTAGTGGATATTTTATATTACATACCTATATTTACATTATATATGCCAATTAGACAGCACTGACTAATGAATTCAAATACTATTATGACACAATAATTAAAATACCAGTATTCTTTCATTTCAATAGTTTTATTTTGCCTTATTTTTCTTTCTTTTAAATCTGAGTGCCTGTGACATTACAAATCCACCTTAATACCAAGGAAAAGTGAGATTTGATTTGGCGAGGTAAATGTGAGAGATGCAGTTCATAAATTAAAACAGAAAGCTAAATGGTAGGAAGAAAGGAAAGGATAACATTTCTCCAAGTAATGTAGATACTCATAACAGCATGTAGGGGAGGCATTAATTAGATCCTAGGAGTGTACACACTTGAGAATTTTAAAATTAACTTAAAGCCATTTAGCTAAGTACAATGCATTCTTATGGACTGGCATTTGAAACCCAGAACCTAAATGAATATCCATTATAATTGATTTTAAAGGAAATTATTCCTGATAAGTGATAATTTCTTATGGCAATTTATTTTTTTACTTGAACAGATTTATACTAGGGAACTGTGGTTTGTTATAACCATTAAACTATATTCACAAGGAAATTTAAGATAATATTTAATTATGTAGTTTCCACAGTTGTTAAGCAAAAATATAATGAGCATACCATATCAGTAACAAACATCTAGGAAAAACGTCCTCTCCTTATAAATTGCTTCTAACGTTTTCCTATAATACCAAGAAAAAAAAACTGATTGGTTTATTAACAACAAAATAGACTACCTGTATCACATGTAACTTATACATTGATTGTCATAGGACCTACCAAAGAGTAAAATGTTGGAACACATCATGGCTTCACATTTCAGGTCATCGGCATGCTTTCTAAGAGGATTGCACATAGAATCCTTGTGATCTCCTTTCTTGAATTCTAGTTCCCTCACATACCAGCTGTCAATTTGAACAAGAGAGTAAATTTTTTCTAAGTCTAAGTTATGTTCTTTTCAAAATACAGTAAATAATATCTCCTTATTTATAGATTATGGCATTTAAATATAAAATGAATAAAAGAATAAAAAAGGAAAAGTTATGCTTTTTGAGTTAGAATTCAGAAAAGAGGGCTGACTCCACAGTGAGGGTCTCTGAAGAAATTGAAGTGATGGAGGAGCTTCATTAGGATGCAGTACGTTGTCTTATTAAGGGGATACCTATTCCTCACACTGCTTTTGCATGTCTGTGGTGATGCTATACCAGGTGAGTGATTGACAGATTCCACCCTGGACCAGTGGACTTTGTTCCTCTGATTAGAGGGAAGAGGCTCTTTCTTAAGTGGCCAGGGAAAATGAATGTGGGGTTATTTGACATGGTTTGATTCTGAATTAAAGCAAAGGAGACATTAGAATCATGTAGAATATCTACATATATAACATTTCATTTACATGTGGGATACCCACAAAAGCCTTTTAGTATATGTTCTCTTGTCCTTATGTCCCTAAGTACATAAATGGTGACAACCTCGCTCCTGATCTCTCTTTCCCTCTTCTAAGAAGTAACTCTCTCTCTAAAATATAATTAAAATTAAAAAAGTAACCCTAACCGTCATTAGGGAAATGAGTTGACAATCACTATAACTTCTTCAAGCTGAATATAAGTGCAATGCATAGTAGTTAGAGGCCCCAATCCAGGAGGAAATCTTTCTAAACACTCAAGATAGAAAGGCTTTCCTACTTAGTCCTGTGAAGTAATGAGATTTCTCATCACTATATGTTTATAGGTCCTTTCCTTTGTTATTTTCCTTTGGAACCTGAGGTAACATTTATAAAAATAAACAGTAAGAACATTATGATTGTTATCAAGAAATGATTCTACCCTATGAGGAATATGCATACATTGATGTAAAAAATTTAGTAATATAAACCCTAAGTATAGGACAAAGAGAAGTAGGTGTCTATATTTAGAGTTAAATGGGGAAGCCAGTAAAACTGAATTTTGTTTATAAGTTAGTATATTATATATATATATATATATATATATATATATATATATATATAAAATATTATATTATATTATCTTGCTGGGTGTTCAATATCAAGTAGGCATGCAAAATTCAATTACATATTTATTTATTTTTGAAGCATTTTTTTAAGTAGAAACTTTGCATGGACACATCATATGTTGGTATTGTAATTTCCCTCCTCCCTGTCCTTACTCCACTGAAGGCATCCTTAGCAGGATTTCTGGTATCCATCAAATAGTTGTAGGTTGTGAGTTGTGAGAGCAACATTCTGTCATTGTGGGGAGGGCTATGTCTATGGATATTCCCTCCCACATGGTGGCTCTGACATTTTTTCCATCCCCTCTTCTACAAACATACCAGAGCCTTTGTGGGTGTGCTTTAAATCTACTTTAGTGTTCAATTTTCTGCAGCTTCTGGGTTTCTGCTTTGGTGTGTTTTGTGTGTTCTCAGTTTCTGTCTCTATCACCCTGGCACAAGTTGTCAGGTTCTCCATGGAAGCAGCACATTTTCTCATCTTGCCAGTTCCTCTGTGGTTTCACCTGGGCCTGGGTTTTGTGTGAGGGGTGGTTCATCTCCTGTCATTAAGTCAGATATATATTCTTGTTTGTTGGTTGATTGTGGTTGTCCTCTGTTCTTGTTGCTTTCTAAAAAAGAAAAACAGATGCTCCAACAGAGAGTGAGATCAGGATAGGTAAAAGTAGATAGGCATTATTGCTTCAGAGGGACTTTGATGTGCGAAGCTTCACTTTGGGATGAAGGCTATTGGGAGCATGTTATTGGAGTTCATTACCTTGGTCTTCATGGGGTTCTGACTTTATTCCTTGTCCCAGTTATGGGCTACTTTCTACTGAGCAGATTTCATAGCCAATTACAGAGCCATTGGTTATCCACCTAGGCTGTGTGCCACTACTGACCAGGAGCATATATCTTATTAGGCTGGTTGTTTTCATATAACAGTGACCCCTGCTCGCTCATGATATTGTTTGGCCATTTTCCATCAGCAGCTCATGTAGCACTTTTCAGCATTATACAGGCTGACCATCTTGGAACTGGCTTCCTTTCAGATTCAGCTGGATCTCTCAATATTCTGCATTAGCAGAATGTGGTGTCTTCAGATATAGGTTCTTACCTTTTACCTCTGGTGTGTAATCAAGTGCTCTGACAGAAGCCTGTCTTGTTTTGGGGACCTCATAAATCTTTCTAATCAATAGCTCAATATGGATTGTAACCAATTTCTAGTACTAGGAGGTGCAAGACAGAACCAAATATTTTAGGGTTAAAAGGCTCCATTCTTAACTGCAGAGATATTTGCTCAACCATGCTTATAACTTTTTAATTCACAATTGCTAAAATATGGAATGCACCCAGATGTCCATTGTTTGATGAAGATAATGAATATGTTGCACATATACTCAATGGAATTCTACTCAGCACTAAGGAAAAATGAAATAATGAAATTTTTAGTAAAATGGACAGACTTGGAACACATCATACTAAGCAAACATTCACAAGAACAGAAAGACAAACACTGTATGTACTCCCTCATCTGTGTTTCCTAAATTGAAACAGCTTGAGCTCTAGATATACCTGACAGAGAACTTAAGGACAGACAAGAGGGATAGAATGGTTTAGGTGGTGGGGAATGGAAAGAAGTGGAGAAAAATACACAAAACCAAATCCAAAATGAATTGATACCATAGAAACCATCCTCCTGGATAGGGGACTAAAAGATATAATCTTCAATGGGGCCAAGGAGGGATCATCTGGTAAGAAGGTCCCTTGGAGAGGGTGGGGTGAAGCCTAACCCTAAAACATTTGGCTCTGGCTAACTATGTACTTTTTAAGTTCAGTTGTAGTCCTTTGGAAATTACATTTATGAACTTGGGGGACACCTCATGGCTCTCTCATATTTTAGTCATGTGCTCGGATGCGTTGGATTTATTGACCAGGTGACTTCATGTGAAGTCACTGAGGATCTTTTCCTGTTCTAACCTGCCTCTTGGAGAATGTACACTGTTTGAAGTCCACCTTCTGGGTCTCAGTGACCACTCTGGTAAGGGGCACAGGTGACTTACTGGAGTTGAAGGGAATGTTGGAGATATCCTGTCATCACCTAGGGTATGCCTGACTTGCGGGCAGTGATCAAAATATTGAGGGTCCTTTTAGTCACATTATGCTCATTGGCTTTGGCTTCTTCATGTTGCTATTGAACACCCCTAAAGATAGTCACAAAACTTTTGGAATAAAATGTGGATACAGAGTACATCTGATTCTCTTTTTGTCTTCAGCAAAATAGATGTTATTAAAAGATAGTATAAAAGTTAAAACTTGTTTTTTCTAATATGTAACATAACTTGTAAGAAGATATTGTAAGCCCTATTTAAAACTGAGAAAGCATGTATTTCTTACCTTTAAATATCGAACAGTTCTAAGTACTGAGAAAATATGTAAATATGCCTGGGAATAATTTTTTACCAAAAAAATTTACATTAACCAGTTTAATAAATATCTATGAATTTTTTGTGTCAAAAGAAAAGGAAGTAATGTAAGACAAGGTCCTGGGATTTATTTTAAAACATTAGAAAGCTAGAGAGATTTATCAGTGGTTAAGTTGTTTGCCTACACAGTTTAATGACCCTGGTTTGGTTCCCCACTACCAACATAAAGCCAGAAGTACAAAGTGGCACATATATCTGGAGTTAGATTGCAGTAGCTATAGGCCCTGACACATCCATTCTTTCTTATTTCCTCTCTCTCTGTCTCTCTCTTTCTCTCTCTCTCTTTCTCACTCTGATTGCAAATAATAAATAAATAAATTTTAAAAAATTGAGGGCTTGAGAGATGGCTTAATACATAAACACTTGCCAGCAAAGCCAAAAGACCCAGGTTCAATTCCTCAGTACCTAAGTAAAGCCTGGTGTACAAAGTGGCACATGAACCCAGAGTTAATTTTAAGTGGCTAGAGGCCCAGGAAAAACCATTCTCTTCCTTGTTATCTATCTACCTCTCTTTTCATCTCTCTCAAATAAATGATTAAAATATTTTTAAAAGTTTAAAAAATTGAACAAACACATCAGTTACTCAAGGAAAGGTGAAAACAGACAAGTGAATCTTTGGAGGCCAGGAATAGTAGATCCCAGCAGACAATTTCTCTCTGATGAAGATTATTGTTTCAAGGTAATCATATACCTTGGAGCAGGACATATCATGTCTTGAAAGCCATTATGTATACTTCTTTTTTAAGAAATAGGGACTTCTTATGTTATCCTAACTGAGATAGTGACTTACCAAATAATATATTGACTAAGACTATTTGATACATATATCCAAAAGGCATTATTTTTAATACAGATAAAACTGATGATGGTCATTGATTAACTAAACACCTTGGTTTTAAAATAAACTTTTTTTTGTCTTCTGGATAAGATACAAACCTTGATAAATTTTATTTTGAAAGAGAACACAACTAGACAAGCAATATGCTTTCCTTAATCCAGATAAAATATCTATAACAATTAACCAGATGTACATCATTTACAGAAATTTGATTAACATAAAGCAATTTTATGTTTTATTATTTTTGTTATTCATGGCTAATTATATAACATTTACATAAAGCTTAGACATGAACTATTTAAAGAAATATTGATTTTGGTAAGACTCAGTTTTCCCATTAAAGTTGACAAATATAGAAGCACAGCTATCTTTATAGAACATCTGAAAACCAGTTTTGGGGCTGGGGAGATGGCTTAGTGGTTAAGGTGCTCACCTACAAAGCCAAAGGGCCCAGGTTTGATTGCCCAGGACCCACATAAGCCAAATGCACAAGGTGGTACATGCATCTGGAGTTCTTTAATAGTGACTAGAGGCCCTGGTGTGGCCATTCTTTCACTATATCTACCTCTGTCTGTCTCTCTATCTCATAAATAAATAAATACATAAATGTATATATTTAAAAAACAGATTTAATAAATGTGATCATGAGTAGATCACTGCAAATGAACTTAATTTTAACCTTGACATCATAAGACAAGGTAACATAAACAAATGTACCAACTTATTAAAGAGTTGAAACTGAAGTACATTTCTGACATTATATGTCAAATTAACAGTTCACTTGTGGTTAAACTATAACCATCTAAGTTGTTGTGTTTTTTAAGTAGACCTGATTGCCACCTATGTTTTAAAAGTGCCCCTTAAAGCATTTTTTCATCTGTCTCACAAAAGTCTGAGAATAATATTCTAGCAAGAGATAACAGAACTTCAGGGAACATGAACAATCAGGAATCTGTGAAAAATTAAAGACATGAAAAAAAAATAAACTGAGACCCTAAAGTGTTCATATTTAATCTTAAAGTGGTTTGTTATTCTCCTTTCCCTTTTCACAGAGCCAGGGTTCAAACTGTGCCAGGAAGAGGGTCATGGAGGATGCCTAAGCTAACCCTGCTTGATTCTGAGATAGGGGAGCTTACCCTGTTTTCAGAGCCAGATCTCAAAATATTTAAACAGCACATGATGATTTATTAATACAATTTAAATTACAGCAAGCAAGAAAAAGCAACAGAGAATATAGAGTCAAATATCTCAATGTTAATCTTGTAACTGCAGTCCTGAACAAAAAAGCACTTGTTTCTTGAAGAACTGGGAAATAAGGCAAATGATTGCATTATATATTCTGAAAGCTCTGTTATTTTATAATCTGTAAGCTGGCTAAATTTGGGCCGGAGAAAAATGAAATGTTTTCTTTAGGCTTTGATGTTCAAATGAGTCCCAATTCAGGATGCACTATTCCTCTGTCAGGTTGTGGGCCTGGCATCCACACTGACAGAAAATAGACAAGAGCCTCCTTAGTAAATTCTTGCCCTTTGCCATCATTCTGGACATCCTTTGAAGACAAGTCAATGGGTACATTCCAGGTAATCACCAGCACCAAGGAAAGAAAAGTCAAAACCACAATATCCAGGCTAACTGGTGCCTGGCACCTTTCTTCTTTTCCTTGAAACTTTTTGTGATCTTTACTGACGTCAGTGCCCAATTACCGAACAACTGTAGTGCTTGAGGAGGTGATAATTAAACTCTAGGAGGAACCATCTCATCTCCAAGTAAAAAGTTGGACTGTTCTTAAATGAGACTGCAGATAAAACAGATGAGACATGAAATGGACTGCATTCAAATTTACTTGTGCTTTTGACCATGTGGTACACAGATAACAGGGTTTCACCTGAGCCTAACCTAGAAACTTTATGTTATTGAAGACTTCCACAGAGAAAAACTGAGTCCATACTGTTTTGGCACTATTCTGAATGACTAGTTTGTGGAAACTCTGTGGAGAGCCTGTCTTTCACTTCCCAGTGCCACCCACAAATCCAACACTTATACTTGTCTCCAAGTTTCAAATGAATCTGAATAACTTATTTAGATCAACTATAACATGCTTAAACTTTTATCTTTGTCTTCATCTTTTGTTTTACTCCATTTAAAAAAAAATCTAATCATTTTACTTTAAGACAAAATTATGCCATCAAAAAAGTGTTTATCAGACATATCCTCATGCTTATAACCTTCCTAATTTGTAATGTCCATCTTGGGTCCATATATTTTTCCTTTCTGTCACAATGAGCCCTATCCATTTTTACAGTCAATCTCGTACTTAGTTCTTAAAATTTTCTTTAATTATTTGATGTCACTAAGAAACTCTTTGAAAGAACTGTCTTTAATAGTAGCCCAAAGAAATAACAACCAATCTTGTTGCTAAGATTAAGCCAATAAACACATATAAAATTTACCACTTGAAATATTTTTTTATTTGCAAGCAGAGAGAGACAGACAGAATGGACACTCCAGGCCCTCCAACCTCTATAAACAAACTCTAGATGAATGGGCCCGTTTCTGAACCTTGATTTACATGGGTACTGGGGAATCAAATCGTGATCATTAAGCTTTGAAGGCAAGTACCTTAACCACTCAACCATCTCTCCAGTGCTCATAATTATATACACAAATAACTGAACTCAGAGCCTTCAGAAATGGAGTGAGAGGAGGGGATCAAAAGGAAGGATGCCTTACCATTTCTTGTTTCCTTACCCTCAGATGTTGCAAAGGGAGAGGAAGAACGCCTTCTCTAGTCTACAACCTGGACAGCCATTACAATGAGGGAGACAGTACATGAGGAGGGAGGGTGGGAATCGGGGGACCTGAACACTGAAGAGATGCTGCCCCCAGAAGGCTCTTATTTTGTTTGTCCATCACCCTATGCATAGCAGGTATCTTTCAACAATTTGCCTTTTAGCAGTAGAATTGCATTTACTTTTCTTCTTTCTGTATTGTTTTCTGCTGGTGTCATAAATATTAACCCATGTGACCACCACCACTTTAGCCAGTAAATTTTGGCTCTAGCAGACACAGGCATGTGCACTTTTGTCCTAGCAGTAGGGCTGGGAGAGGATTAGGTTGTCTTGTCATCTCTAAGAGTTTCCAATGGACTGATTTTCCTGGTTCTTACCAGTTTTCTTCCTGCTGCATGGGACAAGAGACAAGAAGAAGAGAGAAGAAAAAGCAGTTGGAGCTATAGGGTGCGATCTTCCCTGGTCACATTTGCTTAAGCCCTTTAGAAATCAAGTTGTTAGGGACTGGAGGGATTGCCTAACAGTTAAGGCACTTGACTGAGAAGCCTAAGGACCCAAGTTGGATTAGTCAGAACCCACATAAGCCAGATGCACATGGTAGCACATGTATCTGGAGTTCATTTCCAGTGGCTAGAGGCCCTGACATGCCCATTCTCATTCTCTCACTCTCTCTCTCTCTCTCTCTCTCTCTCTCATAAATCAAAATAAAATATTTTAGAAAAATAAATCAAGCTGTTTAAAAAGTTAAATTTAAGTTACAAATGTCATAGTCTTGCGTGGCACTTTTACTGAGTTAATAAAGCAAGTACCTGGGAAATCATGGTGGCTGGCTCCACACATGGCCTAAGGCTGTTGCCAAAGGGCCTGGATGTGAATTGCTGTCTTCTCTTTCTAATGTTATCAGGAATAAAGGAAGTAACCTCCTTCCTTTCAGGACCTCTAAGCATCATGTCTGCCTTCCTACGATATTATGATCACATGAACTTTGAGGTGTCTCCAGATTCTAGAATGTTCTAGATTCTCATTATTTTAAGTTAGAAGTGATGACTTAAAGAGAAATTGATTATATATTTCTGTTTCATGATATTGAGTGCACAGATAAAAATATATATTTTGCACATCTGATACTTTCTTCTTTTACACTCAAGTAGAAAACTTGGTCAGTGCCTCTTATAAACCATTATTAGTTCTACATTGGATGTCAAAAATTCCTGGTTTTACATCAATGTCTTGTTTCATACACCTATTTCCCATTTTCAACTGCAGACTTTCTGACCCAAACACATTGCATAATTCCTTGGGGTTCTGATAGTAATAACTGTATTATGTATTATGTTCAATATTTTTTTAAATGTACTTAAAGCACATTCACGGATTTTAAAAAAGTGAAAATTATTAAATGGTGACAATCACTTCCTTTAGTTTACTAAGAAACTCAAGGAATAAAGAAGTTTACGAATACAAGTAGGTTTCTAATGGGGAGAAAATATGTCTGTCCTTTTACGTCATCAGAGGCTACTCACAACACATCTTACCTAGGACAAATCAAAATGTGGGACAAGCCCTGTGGGTAAGGGAAGCAGAACTTGTGAAGATCCACAGAGAATTGTTTTCCCCATGTATTGCAAAATCAAGGCCATTTTCTTTGACATTCTTTTTAAAACACAAAATTTTAATTTTACTTATTTATTTATAAGAGAGACAGACAGAGAGAGAGAATGAGAATGGGTGTGCCAGGGCCTCTAGCCACTGAAAATGAACTCCAGATGCACATGCCACCATGTGTACCTGTCTTTCGTGGGTTCTAGTGAATTGAACCTGGGTCCATAGGCTTTGTAGGCAAGTGACTTAACCACTAAGATGTCTCTCCAGCTGTTCTTTGACATTTTTATTGACAAGGTCAATGCCAATTCAAATTCCAAATCAGAAACTGCCTTCCTGGTCTAGTAAAGAGACAAAGAACATCCACTCATAAGTATGTGACAAGATAGAGAATAGTGACATATATATATATATAATGAAGCATTGCATATAATAGAAATATTAACATTTAATTCTCAAAATAATCCTAAGAAGGAAATGCTGTTGACCTTTTGCCCACCTAACAAAACAAAAACTTGCTCCTGTTTACAACACTAGTAATCACAAAGGCCAACTTTGGAGTCCAGACACATGGGCTTGGCTTCCTCTATCTTCACAGCAGTGACTGTGTAAAAAATCCACATGATCAGCAGTTTACAATCCCTTCCTACATGCCACTTCTGTTTATTCTTTACTATCTGAACTGTACTTGTAGAAATATATTTATATATATATATATATATATATATATATATATATATATATATTACTCTAGCTCATTCCAATTCCCAATACAAATAAATTTGTGTATTGGTAATGTAAACAATATACAACATAAGAAACTGTTTTTTGTATGTGTGCTGAAGGAAATCATTGGCTACTTTGAATTATATTTGAATGAAATATATGTGAAGGGAAGAAAGACAATAACAGGTTAAGGGGATAGTTCAGCATATAAGTTGGGTTTTCTGAATAACATAAAACAAAATAGTTTGTTTTTCTTTAATATGAGACAGGGAAGAGCATACTCATTTGATCCAGCATTTCAATAGAATATATTTTATATAACAAATGTGGAATATAGAAGCAAAACCAATTAACACTCAGTCATATTTCTTTTAACTCACTGGTAAAGTATAGAGGAGTAGGGAGAAATTCAGCAAGAAAGGTTTTCAGTCTCACCTAAACTTGTGTGGCTTCCATATACTCCTCAAGCTCTGCTCCTAGCCAAGCAAATGATCTAATATTAATGTGTGTCATACAGGAAGGCAGTCTTGTCTTTTAATGATGCCCTTTCTAGCTCTAGAGTTCATTTCTTCCTTCACACATTAAGACAGTGTCAAAAATTATAATGACTAATGTAAGGCTGAATTTTAGCACTCCTTGTTAAATTCAAGTTTCCAAGGCACATAGTTTCACTCTCATTTTATAGCAACATTGTTTCAGTCAAAGAAAGACAAATATATATAACCAAGTTCTCATGGTTGAAATATCAGAATTACCTGATATTCTCCCTGGAACTATATATATTCAATTGTACAAAACCTTACTCTTAATATATTACATGAGTTCTTATTAAAGATATTCAGATATGTCTTTTAGACTGAATGATGTTTGATAACCTTAACTTCTGTATTTTCCAAATAAAATTCAGTTTCATCAGATTGGCTATTGGAGAAAGTGAAGTGAAGACATTATCTTGAGAGTAAGAGAAGAGTCCCCTCTTCATTGCTCTGGAGAGTATAGAGAAGACTAAAGGTATGGTGTATGATTAAGAAATAACTTGGAAGGACAGGATCTGCTTTCAAATTTCAAAAGTTATATGACCTGCCTCACTGTAGGTACTATCATGCTTTCTTTTCTACCACAGTTAGTGAAATTAATTTTAAGGCAGTTTCCTTTGAATTAAGTGGATTTATCGTTGGGATGAAACCTAGAAATTGCCTCACCTCTCCTAAATTCTATCCTTGTAATTTTACAGTTGTAATTGAATTGATTAAGTAGAATTTGAAATGAGTTGAAATGGAATTTGAATTGAGTTGAAATTGAAATGATACTCAAGAATGGAATTACAGAAGTGACCGTTCCCAACACACTATTAATGTGGTCTTTTACATGTAGCACACATCACTTTCAGAAAACTTAGCTGCACTGAAAGCAATTAAAGTTTTCTCTAAATTTGGTAACAAAATCAAAGGTACTTTTGCAGAACTGCTAATCATGAAAAAAGAAAACAGAAACATTCTTGGAAAGAGAAACACAGAGTTGTATTTGATCCTAAGTTTAAAAGATGGGTTTGTACTCTTCCAAAGCTGTAACATCAAATCATTCATGTAAATACCACAGTTGTAAATACATTGGTAAGAGTAGACAGGCCTTTGAAAACAGCATGAATCCAAAATACCTAGCAACATGAGAATTTTGCAAAGCTGAAGAAATACAAGACCACCACCGTTTATCTGTTCTTGTTTTCTTTTGTTTGGATTTCAAGGCCTGGGATGCTTGGGGTAGGTCTATATTTGCCAGCTGGTCTGCCTTCCCTCCTTCATTAATGGAAATTGCCTGTCAGAGACTAGCAATATGTTTCTGCTTTTTGGTTCAGAACATGATATGGTTATTCCTATTATTAAAAGTGTGAAAATACTGTGATAAGTTAAAAGGCTCTAAGTTTCAAAGACTGAAGGGCAGTGTGTTTCATGTACAAATAATAATAATATGTGAGTTTGTACTTGAGTATGTGTTTGCATGTTCATGTATGGGTGAGTGCTTATACATATACAGGTATACATCATTATGAATGCACATGCATGTAGAGGCCAGAGGACAACCAAGGATACCTCTCCTCAAGGCAATATACTTAGTTGGTGAGGCAGGGTCTCTCATTGACCTAGAGCTTGGCAAGTAGGCCACACTGGCTGACCACCGAGCCCCAGTTTCTCATCTGTCCCTGTCTCCCCAGTACTGACACAACTATGTGTAACCATGCCTGGCTTTTTTTTATGGGTTCTGGGAATTGAATTTGGGTATTCATGCTTGAGAGAAAACCACTTTATCAACTGAACTATCTCCTCAGTCCAGGAATAACAACTTGTATTATGGTTAGCATTAATAATGTATCTCCCTGGCCATTATAATTCAAACACAATTATTCAAAAATATAATAATGACAAATGTAATATGAGCATAGTAGAAATAATAAATGATAATTTTTAATTAAGATTAGTAGCAAATTTGTCATATCTTTATTAACAGAAATGAATGGACTATGTGAGGCAGTAAGATACAAATGCATATGCTTTGTAAATAAACACAGAATATCTTAAAAAATAATTTTGTCTTCTCTTTCTGAAATCATCATTGTCCATCATAGTACATTTTACTGCAAGCCCATACAAGAGATTTATAAAGAAAAAGAAAACAAAGGAAAAGTAGATTAAAAATTAAAGATGACCAATTAAATATAATAAAACTTAATAAAACAAAATTCATTTAGTTACCAAAAATAAGATTCTTAGTTTTGATAGGAATTGTTTTGATTTTTATACATAGTTCTTTCTAATTATCTACATTGAACAGCTTCATCCTTCTAGGAGATAACTTCAGTGGTCAAGGTGTATGGGAGTCTGCAGTGAAGGGATATATGCTGCACCTATGAAATAATGAGTCATACACTCGTCTAAAAAATAGAAAACTCGGCCTATCTTTTTAAATTAGGTAATTAGAATCTGAAATGGTTTTCATTCCTGTCCATGGCAACAGGTTTTACTGTGTGTTGTGAGCTCCATTAGAAATTCTCATAAGACCTCTGCTGATCTCTCTCACCCATGACTCACAGCATGACAGCCTATGGTGTTAAATATATCCCCAACAGCTTGTTGTTATAGAAAGGTTAGGGAGACTTTTCTAGACTCTCTCCCATGCTCTCCCCTGTGTGCAAAAGACTTTGCTGGAGAAAGGTTATAAGGTTGTATTCTGAGCAAACTTCTATTCCTTTGCAAACAGGTGAAGAAGGAAGATACTGAGACAACCTGTTCAGCTTGGTTAGATTGTTCAAGACAGATCAGTTGGAGAGTTGGAGAAGAGGCTCAGCTATTTAAAGGTTCAAATAGTGTGAAGATCTAAAAGCAAAAGACATCTTAGTATACAATGCAAATGAGTATATATTATTTACATTGATACTTCTTTGTCTACACATTTGATATTTGAAGTATAGCACTTTAAATCTTCCTTTAAGTCAAATGTAACCTAAGAATCTTGTTATCACTGAAAGAAAACTCAAATTATATATACATGTACATACATATATACAAATATATGTATATGAGTGTGTGTGTGTGTGTATGTGACATGACACGTGCATGGACATCAGAGGACAACTTCAGGATATTGGTCTTCTCCTTCCACCTTCCTTGGGACAGGTCTCTCTTATCTTGCTGCTGTGTGCACTAGACTAGCTTGTTTGTCAGTTTTGAATTTTCCTGGCTCCATCTCCCCTTACTTGAGATAAGTACTCAGCTCTTCTGGGTCATGGGGGTGATGTAACTATTGTTATATAGTCATCAGGTTTTCAAACAAGCACCTCTAACTGCTGAGATACTTCCCCTGCCCTCAGAATACCTATATGTGATATACTGAGTATGATTTATCTGATATTTCAGATTTTGGAATTTTTAGATTTTAAAATACATGCAAATGTATAACAAGATATCATTGGGGATACAACTGAAATTAAAGCATGAAATTCATTGATGTTTCAAAGACAACTTATTCAATAGCTTCCAGGTATTTCGCTATCATATTTATTTTTAGTGTGCATAAGATTTGATTGTTTAACTATCATTTGATGCCAGGTAAGAAAGTATTCACTCATGATGTCCTATCTGTAAGTTAAGATTTCAGACACTAAAGCATGTGGCTTGCAGCTTTGTGACTAGCAATGATAAACCTGGGCCATGATTAATGAGCACATGCAAAGGCTATTTCTGTTTCTAGACCAGTGTGTCAAAAAAATCCTTGAATGTTAAAACATGCATTTCTGACATTAATGAAGTGAAGAAAAGAACAGGTCAAATCCATTAGAATAAAATTTTATCCTCAATCAGAGAGAGAAAGGAATCTATGCATAAGGATACATATTTTTCTTCTTGAAAAAATAATGTTATGTGTCTTCATGAGTGCATGGGATTTCATAACTATCTTTTATTTTTAAAATTACAAAATTAATCAGACTTCCCATTGTCAAATGTGTGCACTTGGTAAGCATTGTGTGTGGTAGTTTGAATGTCCAGCCCAATAGACTCAAGTGTTTCATTAAAACTAAGCTGGCAAATGAGCCCCTAACAGGCAGATCCCTGCTACAAGAGGGTGTGTTCTTAGGGATGGAACTTGGAGTCCAGCCCTGAGGTGTGTTTGGCAGACAGATCCGATTCCAGCTTTCCTACGTGTGAAAAGAGCACTTTGAGCTCTGCAAGTTTGTGTTTGCGGGTGCTGGTGTTTGCTAGCTGCAGTTGTTTCTCTCTGCTTGGATCTATGAAAGGGATCCAGCTTCTTCCATCATTGATGGTATTCCCCTGGAAATTGTAAGCCTGAAATAGACCCCTTTCTTCCCATAATCTGTGCCTGGTTCGATGTTTGCCCTAGCTGTGTTAGGTATGTATGTCTAAGTAGTGCTAATTAAATTAGAATTTAGAAATATATATGTTATTGTTAATCACTTTTCTCCTATTTATTATTATTTTAACATATCTATAGAATCAGTCATTATGAACTTACACAACAAAACACTTCAGCAAATGTAGCATTCATACAATAGTTTAAAATTGTAAAGTTCTACATTTATTTTTATAGACTCTATATGATCTTAAATACTTTAGTCTAAAAATACTTCCTCCCTTTGATATTTATCCCTGTACATCTCATGGCACTTCAAGCATTCACATATTAAAACAATTTACTTGCAAAGTATACAGGAGACCAAAATGTCATGACCCACACCCACATCCACATCCCTGACTACAAGTCTATAAATTGCAGTTAATAAAGATACAAACCATAATTTTTACTTGTTTTTCACTATTTTCTACCATTTCTATATAAAATGTACTAGCTTCTAGGAATCAGGCTACTGGTTCTTTTTTTTTTTTCCCCCCCACTCTAGCTCAGGCTGACCTGAAATTCACTATGTAGTCTCAGGGTGGCCTGAAATTCATGGTGATCCTCCTACCTCTGGCTCCGAAGTGCTGGGATTAAAGGCATGCACCACCACGCGTTTAACCATGGTGCACGGTTTAGGCTACTGGTTCTTTGAACTCTGTTTTCTGACCTGTGATAGCAGGTTCCGATGTGGCATACTCTGTGGTTTTCTTGTAGTTGTCCATACTATAGACCATGGTACCTCATAGTATTACAGGGAGTAGGTTAAGATCCAGGTGGGCAAAATTATTCAGGGATCAACAAGTGTACAAAACACATAAAAGTTATATAAGCTATCCTGTTGTTAAAGTAGCATCTCTCTTCAAGACATCTACTCACTTGGGGAAGTCTGACTGGTAAGGCTAACTGTGTTGTTTACAATTTAAGAAAGGTTATGCAATTCTGCACTTTGTGTTTCTCAGGAGAGAATTTGTGAAAATACTTTGTGTATAAATTTTGTGATGTACGAAGGTCCCTGTTATCATGTACCTCATAATGTTTAAAACCAGAGTTTTGTTGCACTTTTAACCTTACTAAATGTGTTAAAAATATTTTACGTGCTTGAAGCTTCTGTAGGGAATTGGAAGCAATGGTTATTTCTACTTTTAAAAAGTCAAACACTGATTTTGAAGAGCTTAGAGTTTTAAATCTAGGATTTGAGCAATAGCCTTTTATTCTCTGTACATAATTCAAAAATTTACATGAAGCCCAAAACCAATATTATAGATCTGACTTGTAGGAAGCATAGTGTTTGTTCTATAATACTATTCTAAACTGGAAAGTAATGTAACATAATCTCTGAATAAACTATAGGTTTCTACCTTATTCTGCAAAGCAAAGAGAGCAGCTTTGCATGTTCCATTTCTGCCATCCCTCGCTGCTCATGGAATAAAGCTTTTGTGTTAATTATGGAAAAGCAACAGGTAAAATGTGCATTTGGATTTGCATGTATTTTTACACTTCTAAGTATAGGCATATATATGTGAACATCTTCTTAATAATAAGAAAGCTATTAGCATACAAAGAAAACCTGATAGGGGCTGGAGTGTCCCGTCCAGCAGGACTCAGTTATTCGGGGAGCGCGAGGGGGACCAGGCCTGTGAAAAGATGGGTGAGAAAGAAGGAACGAGACTAAGCAAAGAGTTGTCAAGGTCTCTTTATTTATTTTTTACACAGTGGTTATATAGGGGAAGAAAAGTGGGGAGTAAGCTGCCTGACGTGACTTAGGGCCGGAATTGTTAGGAAACAAAGAGGAGGTGAAACTGGGTGTTTATCTAATCTTAGGGAACCTAGAGGAGATGTATCCGGGTGTTTTCCTAATCTTGCCTTAATGGCTTGACATCCTGATCATAAACTGGCCTTTTGCAAATGATAAGATTCTGCAGACCACATTCCTAACTGCAAGCTGGATGGACCAGCTTTCTGGTGAATGAGTCAACTTAGGAACAAGCCCAAGCAAAATGGAGAGGCTTTTGCTTTATGGCTCCCAACACTGGAGTGATAGCTCACTCTTTAAGACATTTGCCAGCAAACCCTAAGGACCTGGGTTCAGTTACCCAGTACCTACGTAACACCATATGCACAAAGTGGGGCATGCATCTGGAGTTCATTTACAGTGGCTGGAGGCTCTGGTGTGCCCATTCACTCTCCTTCCCTTTCTCTGTCTCTCTCTCTCTCTGTTTCTCTCTGCTTGAAAATAAGTTAAAAAATTAAAAAAAAAAAACCACTTTATAAACTCCCTGACATCTGATCAATCTGCTCACAGTACTGGAACAGAATTTATATTTATTTATTTCTATTCTCTTCATTTTTTGTTTTTAAGTTAAATCACAATTATATTGTGTTTTGAGCCATCACTATGATTCTGTCCTACCAACATTTATGTACATTTGTGCATGCTGGTTCTGTTGTCCATCTTGCCTTTAATATGCAATTGAATGCTGTATTTAGTTAATTAGGACAATAATAACACAGTTGCTGAAATGAGAATCACCAGATCCATTTTTATTTATTTATTTTTATTGACAAGTTCCATCACTGTAGACAAGAACCCATGGTAATTCCCTCTCTTCTCCCACTTTCCCATTGTATGTTAAAATGTAACATGCCTGAACATTTCTAATCTTCAAAAGAGAGGCAAAGATAAACATGATTCAAATTTCTCTGAGAAAAATGAAGATGCATCTTCAAAAATGGGGCAGGGAGGAGGGAAAGGATGGTACCAACATGTGTTCTTTACATATTAAATATGTCCATGTCTAATAAAAATAAAAAAGATAAATGATGTCAAGACAGAAAGTGGTTAGTCAAATTTCCCCATTAACATATTTAAGTGGTGGAAATGCAGGGTAATTGAACCCAGCTTAATTTATTGAGACAGAATTTAGCTTCAAGAAAATAAAATTTCCAGTGTATTAAACAATGCAATATAAAGAATTAAATTGTTCATTATTTGTATGTCTCAGTCCACAGGTTGAGTTTCTCCTCCATTTGCATGAGGGAGATGCACACAATTTCATAACAGTTGCAGGCTGGCTCATATACATGAAGTAAGAGATACAAATTTGATTCCACATAGTTAATAGTGCCATATTTCCATAGCTCTTAGAATTATTTAATTTATTTCTAATAACAATAATGGAAAGATGATGAAGTGTTCAATATTTATATAAATAACATTGTGATGATGACAAAAACGAGATGACTTTCTAAGGAACAAGGATAGTGAACTTCAGAACAGATCAGGTTTTACACTGATGTCTACAGTAAAAAAAAATATATGTTGTTATAATGAGCTTAAGAATATGTGGTTAATCATGGCCTTATAAAATATCACAGAATAACTTTAAATTAAAGTGAAATGAAATAAAATTTTGAATGAGATTGCACATAAAAATAATAAAAATAGTATAAATTAAAATGTAATGCAATACTACCTTTATACTAGACTATTTAGAAATTCAATAAAACTGCACATCTTTTAATACTGCAAATGTTAAAAATTCATGAAAATTCCAGTAGCAAACAAATAACAGAATAGAATCACATCACATAGCATTACTTTCTCCTAACTATCTCTGAGTTTATTTCAAGGCTAGAAGGTTTCGAAGGGTTTGGAGACATAATGTGTACTCAGGATTATTAGAGCAATGCACATTACTAATTTAAAAGATATTATTAAAAGACACTAGAAACCACTGTGATTACCTATAACTTCTATCATAGAAAATATTGTCCTGGTGGAGAATTTTATTATCAAAGTAGTTGAGGATTGCTGATATAATGTGATAATGAAAAGTAGATAAATATTTAATTTTCTGTATTATAGTTTTTACATTCTTGGTAGGTGCATCACCTATTTAGTGCCTGCAGCTGGGGGGTGGGGGGAAGGTACCCATTACTTTGCTATTGATAGCAAGTATCTGAAGCAAAACATGATTCACACTGAATGAATTTTGCAGAAGAGGCAGGCAGGTGAGCTCTGTGGATATGGAGGGTCTGAAGTCAGGCTTTGGAGATTTGATCTGAATGGTAGAAATTCACTCTTCATGCAAAAGAAGAGAAGAGAATTGTGCAGTGTGACAATGTGTTGAAAATTTCTATGACGGAAGAAATGGAATGTACTGCAGCTGTCATTTAATTTGCAATGAGAAGCTATCAAATTTTTGGGTATTTCAGAGGAAGGTCATGGTATAATTAATTTCATTGATTTTTATTTGTGCATGTATGTGTTTTTTGAGGAGGAAATACACACAAACCACCAGGCTGTGTGGAAAGGTTACTGGACCTCAAGGTGAATATACTATCCTTCACCTTCTTTGAGACAGGGTCTCTCTTGAGGTTTTGCCACTTTGTGTAGTAGGCTTGCTGGTTTGGCAGCTTCCAGATTCCCTCCAGCCAGAGTCCCATTGCGGCAGGAGAATTGGTATCCCAGATTCCTGATGCGCGGCTTTGGGATGTGCTTTATATGAGTGCTGGGGAGGATCAACCATGAACCATCTTCCTAGCAAATTTCATGCTTATTTGGAGGAGTCACCCTTTGGAATTTGAAATACACCCATAATATAGAAGGGGTAGGATAGTTAACTAAGCCAGTGCTATAGCAGATTTGTAAATACTCAGCAAATAATTTAAAATCTGTGTGACATCTCATGATTTTCAGAAGAAGGTAGCAGGAAATAGCTTCATTATTCTGTAAATGTATTAAAATTCAGTTAATATGGGGTGCTGATTTCAGAGCTATTTACTGTTCTTAAAGTTATAATATCTTATCATGTATGGATCCTTTGAACTCATTGCAAGTTTATTTATAAAAAGAAAAGCAATAACTTAGTAATAAGAAATGAAGCTAAGATATAATGTATGACATTTTTTTTCTGATAGATGAAATCATATATACCCATAAATATTGGAAGTTTTGTAGTTTACTATTTTATACTAAATTTTAAAAAGTAGTTCTGTGATTATACTTTCTAGATGTAAATACTATGAAATAATTTAACAATTTTCTTAGTCATTCAAAATAATAATATAATACTTGAGGCTTATTCCTCATACAATGAAGAATTTGGGGTACATATGTAAGAGTACACCCAAATAGTATGGTACTGGAACACTGGCAAGCATGACTCTGTTTTTATCAGGTACTATATGGTAGAGGATAGACAAGAAAAAAGGTAATATGTAGGAAGGAAAGAAACATTGATAGCCTTACTTTATGACAACCCCTCAGGACCTTCAGTAGTATGAGAAAATCTCTCATGAGAAAAGCATTTCCTTCCCAGCCATCCAGTCCCTTTCTCCTCTCCTCTACTTGTAACATGTATCACCTCAGCATTGTCTGTTGAGCCCATGTGCCCAGTACCTGAACCTACAGAAGCCAAAGTTTAACCTTGCCCCACTTCACAGAAAAAATGATGCAACACTCTGTCTCTATATTTTAACATTAATATGATTTGATTGTCTTTCAAAATTATAATATAGTAACTAAATAGAATATGTTGTTTAATTTTTAATTAATTTATAATATGTTAGACTGTAAACAAAAGTAAGTATAAATTTGTGTCTTGAGCTGAACAAAAAAAATGATTGGCTACCTTTGAGTTATGCCTTTCAAGGCAGGGGTACTATGACTGCTGTCTTCCCAGCAGGGGCACTGTGACTGTTGCCTTTCCCCTTGCCAGGGACCCTATAACTGTCATGTCTCCCAGCAGGAGGCACAGTAACTATTGCTGATACCTAGCAGAGGTCAATGTGACTGTTGCAATCTCCCACAGGGGGTAATGTGATAAACTTATATTTGACAATTACAAAGTGACAAATGTGATTAAAATGTCAGGAAAACAAAAAGTCAGTAATAGATTGAGAAGAATAATTATAAGCATCTAATGGAGTGTAGTACAACAAACAAATTGTGGAACTCCAGTGCTTTCTATGTGATCACAGGGAAGTCAGGATCTGGTTCAGGGGCTATGCTTTTTATAAAATGCTTATTGATTGAGGTAAGAGGATTTGTGCTACTTCCCAAACTAATGAATTTCTGCAGATCCTAGCATTTGAACTGTACCAAAACAAATAAACTAATACAATAGAACTCAGTTCAAAATTTTTAAACTAAAAACGTAAATGTCATGTGCCAAAATTACTCAATATGTTCCTTTTCGATCAGCATGTGGGTGTCAGTCACTACCTATGCAAAATGTTTTTTTTTTCTTTCTAATATATTTTACTGTTTTACTATAAGAATAAAATTGAAAGAAATTTCATTCTTATGATAAAATTAAACAAGAATACTAACCAGAGGAGTAAGTTAAAGCCCCAAATTTTCCTAAATAGAAATGAGTTCCATAATTATGCATGATCTATGTAGATTCATAAAATTAACTACTTGAAATGTATGCATTATATTGCTGTAGTTATACTAAAATTTGGGTGAAGGATCAGCCATTTGGTCTGTCTTTTAGTAAGTAGAAGATTATGGTACCATTGCCGTTTGGGTCTAGATTTGTGTTTCCCACCCCTTTGATGCCCTCCCCTCCCTCCCCTTCCATCCTAGTGTCTAGTCTAGGAGATGCTTGCTGGGTATGTAAGGTATCTTCGGTAGATTCAGGTTAGGTGCTGTAGATGAGTGAGACTATGTGGCGATTTTTTTTCTGTGATTGGGTAAGTTCACTGAGAATGATCGGTTCCAGGTTCAACCATTTTTCCTCAAATTTCATTGTGTCATTTTTTCTTACTGCTGTATATAATTCCATTGTGTAGATATACCACATCTCAGTTATCCATTCTTCTAGTGATGGACATCTGGGTTGATTCCAGCTCTTAGCTATTACAAATTGAGCCGCTATAAACATGGTTGAGCAAATCTCTTTAGTCTGTGGTTTGAAGGTTTTAGGGTAGATGCCCAGTAAGGGAATAACTGCTTCTCTTTTTCAGATAGATGTAAATCCTAAGGAGAGAGCCACCCCATCATACCTCAAAAGGGCCCCGGCTGAAACTAAGAAAAATTGGAGAAACAAGCAAGGGGGCTGTTTTCCTGATGAACCGGATACCAGCACAAGGGGGAAGGAGATCAGCACAGAGAAAAATCAACTCCTACCAAATCAGAGAGCCAGAGCCTCAGAGGCCCCCAACACCTCATCACTGAAGCAGACCAAAAATGAACCCAACATGGCTCAGGCAAATTTTGTGGAAGAGGGGGCGGAAAGAATGTCAGAGTCACATGTGGGGTCATGATATGCAGAGACATTTGGCTTACCCATAACTGTGGGCTAACTCCACAATGCATGACCCATATACCTCAACAAGGAGGGGCCAAGGTGAGGGGGTAGGTCACGGATGAGCCTAATAATGGTACCAAACTGACTGTATTTGCTGAATACAGAACTGACTAATAAAGAAAAATAAAAAAAGAAAAAAAGAAAAAAAGAAAAAAATAATAAAATAAAATAAAATTTTGGGAAGAGAGAATGCTATAACTATATGTGATATGAAAATAAAAGAGTTTTTGTCAACTGACTAAGCCTATCTTTACTTTTAAGTAAAATAAAATCCAAACATTTTATGTTTAAAATGATAATGATCAATTTGTTCAAATATCTTATAATAGGAGACTGCAGTAAATCATTCTAAAGACTGAGAATGTCTGGCTAGCCTAGATATTGTGTAGACCAAAGGAGAGCTATTGATGTCTCTACAGCTACAACTTACATGGGGAGAAAAAGGCATGGGTTTAGTGTTACATAAATTGACAAATTAATCCATGGAGGTGAACTTCATATTAAGGAAGCAATGCAGATATTGAATACAGTCAGATATACACAAGAACTAGCCATATATTTCTGAATCACTGTTTGAAATATGAGCTGCTCCAACTATCTACCCATGCATTTATTCAAGTATGTTTTACTCTACAGCTATTACATGAACATTCCTCATCCGAAGAATAAAGCAAAAGCAAAATGCCATGTATTCATGAGTCCTTTTGATTTCTTTATATATGTTTATATTAGACACTTGATAGATAAGAACTAATTCATTAAAAATGGAGAATATTTTAAATAGCAAGTTTATGGAATCTTCATCATATTAAAAATCATAAAACCTCCCTAGCTTCTAGGAATCATTTCAGATAAAATATCAAAATGGCCAGTGAAATTCGAAATTAATAAATATGGATTTAAAGCTATGTGAATCTAACTTTATATGGGAGATGGTACTTGGCCATTGATTAATACAATGACCTTACAAGTGTCTATTAAATTCAGTGTACATGGGCTAATCAGTTTTCTATAGGAATAGTGGATGCAAAGTGACTAGAGAATGTCAACTTTATAAACAACTGAGTAGGCACTTAAATTTTATATGATAGATTTTATTATTTTCTTTTTGTAATATATATTTTAATTTTATTATTAGATATAGACATATTTTGTATGTAAACATCACATGTTGGTACCATCTTTTCCCTCCTTCCTGCCCCATTTCTGAAGAGGCCTTCCTCATTGGGGATGTAGGTCAACCCCATGGATATTGTGGGTCATGCATTATGGGCAGCAGTCAGTTATGGCGGAGAGGCAATGTCTCTGTGCAAAATGTCCCAACTTGTGGCTCTAACAATCTTTCCACTCCCTCTCTTCTGCAAGATTCCCTGAGCCATGCTGGGAACATTTTAAGTCTACTTCAGTGATGGGCACTTAGGAGCATCTAGATACCTGGTTTGGTAGGTGTTGAGTGTCCACAGTATCTTTCTCCATCACCCTTGTGCTGATATCAGCTTAACTGAGAGTGCAGCATTCTTGCTCATTTCCCAGTTCCTCTGTGGTTTCAGCTGGGGTCGGGGTGGTGTGTGCTGGGTCATTTATCTCCTCAAGTCCAGTTCCCATCTGAAAAAGAGAAGCAGATTCTCAAATGGAGAGTGAAGTCAGCACAGTTAAGTGGGAAAACTATTATGAATTTAGGGAGAATTATAACTGTTTAGATACCTTTATAGTGTAAGGTTAGTGGGAGCTTGACAATGGAAAGCAGAATCATTATCTGGATATGATTCTGATTTGTTTCCAAATTCCAGATATGGTTACCTTTCCACTGAGCAGATCTGTTAGCCAATCCAAGAGCAGCTGGTTACCCACCATGGCTGTGTCCCACTATTGCACTTCTGTGAGCATCATACCATGTTGTTTGCTTCTGAGTCGTTTAGACTTTGAGTTGCTTGCACAGATGTTGGCCACTTTCCCCTGGTAGCTCATGTAGCACCTTCCAGCAATTGATGGGCTAATTATCTGAGGACTGGTTCTCTTCTGGATTCCAATCTGGTCTCTCCATGGTCTGTGCTGACAGTGATTGATGTCTTCAGCAGTTGGGTCTTACCATTAAACTCTGGTTGGTAGTCAAGTCCTCTGACAGAAGTCTGTCTTGTTTGTTTTGGGAGATCTAGTAGGTCTCTCTGATCAACAGCTCATTGTGGATGTAGACCACATCTTGGTACAGCAAATTACAGGCCAGTGCCAAGGGAAAAGAAACAAGAAAAAAAAACAGAGAAGAAAGAGAAATGGGAGAAATTTGAGGTTAGGTTTCATCTCATTGTCTCCAGGTCCCGTCGATTCAGGTGCTTCCTTTAAGGTTCCCTTAAGAGTTCCACCTTTTTGTCTGACTTCCAGGATATAGGATTCTATGATAGCAGTTCAATTTGGGTTCAGATTTTGTGCCTCCCCTATCCTTTCCCTTCCCCCAAGCAATGACCTCCCTATTATCCAAGCCTCAAGATGCTATTCAGATATGTTAGCAGCTTGGGCTGATCCAGGTTAGGAGCTGCAGAAAAATGAGATTATGTGACAATTGTGTTTCTTTGATTGTATGAGTTCACTTATCTTGTTCCATGTTCAGCCATTTTTCTACAAATTTCATTTTTTTCTTACTGCTGAGTAGAATTCCATCATGTAGATATACCACATCTTGATTATACATTCATCCAATGATGGGCACCTGGGTTGATTCCAGTTTTTAGCTATTATTAATTGAGCAGCTATAAACATGGTTGAGCAAATATCTTTGAACTGAGATGTGGAGCTTTCAGGATAAATTCCCGGTAAGGGAATGACAGTGTCTGCCAACACTATATTCATCCATTTCAGGAGTCTCCAAATTGATTTCCACATCATTGTACCAGCTTACATCCCCACTAACAGTGAATGAGGGTCCCTATTTCTTCACAGCCTTGCCAAGATTTGTTTTTATTTGATTTTTTTTTAATGTTGCTATCCTTACTGGGGTAATGTGGAATCTCATAGTTGTTGTAATTTGCATTTCTTTAATGGTTATGGATGTTGAACATTTTCTTAAGTGTGTGTTAGCCATTTGTAAATCATCCCCTGAGATCCGCTACTTAGTTCTCTGCCCCTCTTATGGTGTGGGTTGTTTGATTTTGGAGACGTTTCTATGGGATGCTGAGAAGAATGTGTATTCTGTAGAGTTGGGCTGGAAAGTTCTGTAAATATCCTTTAGATATAGTTGATCTATGATGTTGTTGAGCTCTATTATTTCCCTGTTGATTTTCTGCTTGGATGATCTGTCTATTGATGATAGTGGAATATTGAAGTCTCCAACTATGTTGGTGTTGGTGTTTATTTCTGTTTTATTGTCAAATAGATTTTGTTTTATAAACTGTCGTGCCCCCATGTTTGGGGCATTATATTTATGATTGTGATATGTTCATGTTGGATCATTCCCGTGATGAGTAAGAAGTGACTTTGTTTGTCCTTCTTGATTATATTTGGTTTGAAGACTATTTTATCAGATATTAATATAGCAATACCCATTTTTTTAAATTCCATTTGCTTGGAATATCATTTTCCAAACTTTCACCCTTTAGTGTGGAAAGATAGGTTTCATGAAGACAGCGGATAGAAAGGTCCAGTCTTTTGATCCATCCTGATAGCCTGTCTTTTGATGGGTGAGTTAAGACCATTAATATTTAAGGTTATTACTGTGAGGTTTGAAGTAATCCTTGCCATGATGAGGTGTTTTATGTGATAGGGTGCTTACTTGTGTTATGTACAGTTTTGAACCTAGTCTATTTTGGTTGTTGTGATCTTCTTCTTGTTGGCTCCTGACATTGGTTGTTTGACTGTTCTGTGTGGAGTATTCCCCCCAGTATTCTCTGTAGGTCTGGCATTGTGTTCATATATTTATAGAGTTAACTTTTTTCATGGAAAGTTTTTTGTTTTTTTTTCACCATCTCTTAAGAGGGATACATTTGCTGGGTAAAGTAGCTTGGGTTGGAAGCCATAGGTTTTTAGACTTTGAAGTGTTCCATTCCAGGCCTTTCTGGCTTTCAGGGTTTCCATTGAAAAATATGATGTTATTTTAATGGGATTGCCTTTGTATATTGTGAATTGCTTCTCTCTTGCTGCTTTTAACACTCTGTATTTGTTTTAATTGTTAAGGGTTTTAACTATGATGTGTCTTGGAGAGTTTCTTTGTTGTTCCCATCTGTTTGGTGGTCTGTGGTCTTCTTGTATCTGAATGGGCCTCTCTTTTGTGAGATTCAGAAAATTTTCTTCAATAATTTTGTTGAATTTGTTCTTTATGCCTCTGGACTGGTTTTCCTCTCCTTTTGGTATGCCCAATATTTGGATGTTTGGTCCTTTTAGAGTATCCTGTGTTCCCTCATATTCTGTTCACTTGATTTTTTAAGCTTAGCAAAGTTTTTGGCCTCCTAATCAATTTTTTCTGTCCTATCTTCCAGGTCAGAGGTTCTGTCTTCCATGTGCATAACTCTGATGGTGAGTGGTTCTAGAGAGGTTTTCATAAATTCTATTTGATTTTTGTTTT
The DNA here is from genome assembly GCA_036346955.1 of Dipus sagitta. Classification (NCBI taxonomy): domain Eukaryota; kingdom Metazoa; phylum Chordata; class Mammalia; order Rodentia; family Dipodidae; genus Dipus; species Dipus sagitta. The sequence goes on along the minus strand of CM070783.1, from coordinate 80,094,295 downwards.
CAGTTGTGATATTTTGTATAGTGCCCAACTCTGATTTGAGGTATGGTTTTAATTCGAATTCTGATTTTCTTGATGCCTCTTGTTGCTCATTCTTGCATTTGATCAAGTCTTCATTAAGCTTAATCAGCCAGCTGATGAAGTCTTCCATTTCTTGACTTACCTTCAATTTATTCATATCTCTTTGGAGGGTTGTAACATTTTCTTCCATCAAATTAAGCCTGCTGTCAAAAGCTGAATGCTCTAGGAGACAATTCTGTTCAATTTAATTGATATTATTGTGGTTCTTTGATAGTTTGCTTCAAGATCAGTGATTTTTTTTTTTTATTAGGGTCTCATTGGTTGTTGTGTTTTCATTTTGGGGATGAATTTCTGTTGATTTCTCTATGATTTCATTCGAGGCTGACATAGTAGAACGAGGCATCCTTAGTGGAGATCTCTCAGTTTTCTGACTTTTGTTGGCTTTTTTGCGTTGGTTTCCAGCCATTTTAGGAAGACTCTTTATTTTATTGAAGAGGAAGCAAGTTTGTGTACTTTGGCCTGTTCACCGTGTAACTCAGGTGAACAGGGATATTGGTACCTAGTCTCCAGTCAAGATACCAGAGCAAAAGGCCTGATTCCATAGCTCACACTGGAATCAGGCCTCCCCAAGCAAGGCACAATGGGATCTACCAGGACCAGGGGACTAGGAGGAGTAAGGGAACAGGGATCTGGCCTACTTCGTGATGAGTCCTCCAGGACATGGACCAGTGCTGGCAACCTAGACTGGGGAGGTGGGAGGAGCCCTCACACTGATTGTGCAGGGAACCCAGGCTGTGGAAGGGGGGAGAAATGGGTCAGGCCTACTCACTCCAGAAGGCCACACCCACCCACACACTGACTGTGCAGGGAACTCAGATCTGGGATGTGGGAGGGGGAGAAATTGGTCCAGCCTACTCACCCCAGACCGCTGCACCTGCCCACACACTGACGGCACAGGGAACCTGTATGATAGATTTTAAAAGTCTATGTTGCTTTAGGGAAGAAATATTACTTCATGAGGAAGATAAAATAAGATAAAATTTCAATAGAATTTGGAATAATTTGTAGTCAACAGGGTACTATAACAGACTAAAGATAAATGGGCAATGAAAAACAAGATGAAGATGGCATCCTTGGTAGCCTTGTTAACCGTTGTATGACATAATGCAAGCATGGAGGATGAGATATACATATGAATGGGGTACAGTTCACAAGAGAAGTTGGTGATCTAGTTTATGACATCATGTGAGCTTTAGGGATGAGCTCTGCATGTCAATGGCATACAGTTCATGAGGGATGGCAGTGATGGTTTTTAGGTGCTTTCTGTAAATCTTTCTGAGGTTGTGATTTACTAAAACAAGGGACAAGAAAGCAGAGGATTTGGTACAGCTTTGTTTATGAGTTCTCTTTATTGCATGTGGACATTGATACATCTTTATATTCAAACACTGTTCAGTTGATAGATACATAAGTGGGAGCTCAGAAGGAAAAGCATAACTGTGACAACAAATTTGCAAAGAACAATATAAAACATAAAGAGTATTTTTTATTATCTACAGAGAGGGGGCAGCAAAAAAAAAAACATGACATGGAAGAATCAAACTAATATATGTTTTATGTTGAGAAAAGTAGGCAAATATATTGACTGTGAAAAAGCAACACTTAATCATAAGTTGGAGATAAAATTAAATTTTAAGAATTAAAACATGATTCAGTGATTTCTAGTACCTCTCAAATGTTGAATTCTAGCTTATTAGCTTTGAAGCAAACAAGAAGGGCTTGCATTACTGTATCTAAATCTTTTTATGTAATTTTTAAAAGTTTTTTGTTGTTTATTTTTATTTATTTATTTGAGAGCAACAGACAAACAGAGAGAGTGGGCGCGCCAGGGCCTCCAGCCACTGCAAACAAACTCCAGATGCATGCGCCACCTTGTACATCTGGCTTACGTGGGTCCTGGGGAATTGGGCCTTGAACCAGGGTTCTTAGACTTCAAAAGCAAGTGCTTAACTGCTAAGCCATCTCTCCAACCCTTTTATGTAATTTTTGAAAAATATTTTATTTATTTATTTAACAGAGAATGGGCATACCAGCGCCTCCAGCCACTGCAAATGAACTCCAGATGCATGCACCCCCTTCTGCATCTGGCTAAAGTGGGTCCTAGGGAATCGATACTGGGTCATTTTGACTTTAAGGCAAATGCCTTACCTACTAAGCCATCCCTCCAGCCCCTTCTTATATAATTTTTGGATAATCACTGTATTTTCATTCATTATAGAAATCTGGTTTGAGTTAGTTTTTAATTAAATTATATAAAATTGTGTTAAAGGCAGAGACTAGAGTTCAGATTTCCACAACCCATGCCTGACCACACACAAATAACACTTTTATGTAAACAAAAGTACCTATGACAAAGGTATGCAGAATCAGGAGAATCACAAAATATATGGACCAGCCAGGCTGGCATTTCAACCAGAGAAACAAGGCAGACCCTGTCTCAAGTAGAAAGCAATGACCAACACACCCTGAACTTATCCTTTGAACAGCGTAATTGAATTTCACACCCCACCACACTCACACACACTGTAGAACCCAGGACAGGGGTTATCCCCCAGATGGCAGAGTGATTGCTCAGCATCTATGAAGGCCTGGACCTAATCCCCAGCACTGCATAAGGCTTGGAAGTAAATGCTTCTAGTCCCAGTACTAGAGGTAGAGACAAGAGGATTCTTGGTTCAAGGGCATTCTTGGCTACATAATGAATTTGAGACCAGCCTTTGCTACCATGTTTGTCTTGAATAAATGTCTTGGAAATGCACAAAACTAAAATTTCTACTATCTAATTTTCATATGCAAAGAACATATATCATTTAAATGTGAATAATGTCAGATTATTTTCTTCCAATTTTTTTGTTAAAATATGCTCACAAATCTGAATTGCCACAGAATTAATATCAGACAGATATATTACTGAATTCTGTATTTTCTTAGATGTCTATTGTACTACTTAAAATTATGCAAGTTTTCATTTTCCATCCCACACTAAATTAAAATGTTTTATTTATATAAACATCAAATATCAAGAGTCACTCTTTTAAATATAATTCATATATTCACAAGGAAACAAGTTGTCATTTCTCTTAAAGTAAACAAGGAAATGACCAGGACTTAATTCCTGACACTTAATCATTGATGTACACAAACTCCATTTTTTTTGCTGTTGTTTTTTGGTTTTTGTTTTTTGTTTTTCGAGGTAGAGTCTCACTCTAGCCAGGCTCACCTGGCATTCACTATGTAGTCTCAGGGTGGCCTTGAACTCACAGCCATCCTCCTACATCTGCTTCCCAAGTGCTGGAATTAAAGGCGTTGACCTCCACACCCAGCTCCAAACTCCAACTTTTATTTCACCTTTTGCTTATACAGAATTTTCCCATTACAAGATAATTTGGCAATCTTATTTCTGGTACTTCATATAAGTTCTTATTCAACCGCACTGTTGAAAGTACAATCTTCTGTACTTCTACTCTTTAGTTTTCTTTCCTTAATTTGTGATTCTAAAAAGTAAATGTTCTTATTTTTATTTATTTATTTACTTGGGAGGGGGGTTCAAGGTAGGGTCTCACTCTAGCTCAAACTGGCACGCAACTTATTCTGTAGTCTCAGGGTGGCCTTGAACTCAAAGTCATCCTCCTACCTCGGCCTCCCAAGTGCTGGGATTAAAGGCATGAGCCACCATGCCCAGGTAAATGCTCTGATTTTTCAAGGTTTACGATTTTCCATGTTAATTCATGGCAGATAATTTCCTATATAAGATTTCCAAAACATACGTGTCAAACTCCTTCCTGACCTACAACATAATTTTATTAAGTTTAACACTACCCCTCGTGCTAAACTTCTGCAAACAATGTTAATCTCTGTTTTGAGGTATAATTATTTAGATAATTCTACACATGTTCTCCTGTATTTTATAGTGTTTTCTATTAAACATTATTGAACATAATAGGAACTTGAAAACTAAATATTATCAAGCCTAATATTGTACTTTCTTCTGAGAAAGGTGAAATTGCTAAAAAATACCCATATCCTATCAAATATTATACCAAAAATTTCAAGAAATTATTATATATATCATACTGGAACATTTGGTGTGATGAATGCAGGATGGAAAAACACCATATCCTTGAACCCACTACTTCTCAAATGTTCCTCTCATAGGGGTTTCTTGGTTCTGTCACTATGGAGAATGAGGTTCATGGATTTTAGACAGTTAATTTTCTTTAGATTCATTTGCAATTAATTTATCCTTTAGGACAGAATAAACTGATGTCACATTTATGACAGGAAGAAAGTGCCTGGTCATTTTATAGATCACTTAATAATCCTTCATAAGTAGAAAAAAATACAAATGATAGGAAGGGTGATTTGCATCTACATATAACAAATAAACATTATTTGAAGTAATCTTATGAATATCTTGCAAAATATATTAATCATAGTTTGCTATTGCTCATTTGTGAAAGAGTATCCAGTATGATTTAAAAATGAACTGAGGTTTCTTGTCTTTTTGAGCCCAGAAAAATAAATATTTAATCTTGCTCCTTCATGAAAAAAGAAAATAATTAAACAATATTTCCAATAAAAAAATACAATAATTCTGTATGATATGAAGCACACCAGATTAGAATGATATTGGTACACTAAATGGCTGTCCAAAAAGTCAAATAAAAATACCCAGTATTTTCTCAAAAGCAATTAATCTTTTTTCATCCAGTGTATGACATTTCACTATGTAATTGCACAGGAAATTAAAACCCTTTTCATGGGTTTAATAATGGATGAGATATGGGCTTTGGAGTAATTGTTTTATTGAGTTTTGTCATCCTGAGGCACAATGTACAAGCTGTGACTTGCCATTTGTGCCTCTGTCATCACAAAGATGGATTAGAGGAAAACAATACAGGCTCATTCAGAGCCTGCAGGATAAAAGCAGGTACTGAAACTCAAGGAAATTTCAAACATTTCTATTTCTCCTTTCAAATCTCTTTCTTCTTGCACTTTTTTATAATACTTTGATACAAAACATGGTGTTTCCACATTGACATTCCTTTAAAACCACCCTTATCATGTCAAGTAATATAGCTTCTCTTGATATTCCTATGCATATTTAGTGCTTAAATGTGTTTAAAACCTAGATTTTCAATGCTGGGGTGATTGATGCATCCATTGAGCATCACTACTGCGTAAGCATAAGGGCCTCTCAGGCTGGAGACCAACAAGTTTGACTCTTCAAAACTCAAGATAAGCCAGATGTGGTGGTGCATGCCTTTTATCCCAGCACTCAGGAGTCAGAGGCAGGAAGATTGCTGTGAGTTCGAGGCCACCCTGAGACTACATGTTGAATTCCAGGTCACCCTGGACTAGAGTGAGACCCTACCTCGAAAAACCAAAAAAAAAAAAAAAAAAACTCAAGTAAAGTGTTGGATATGGTCAAACAACTGTAACCCCAGTCCACAGAGGGTAGTGGCCAGAGAATCAGTGTTTGCTGATGAACAGCAGCTCTGGGTTAAGGGAGAAACCCCATCTCAGCGAAACACACAGATGATAAGGAATAACACCCAATGCTCCTCTCTGTGCCCCAAACACACATATCCATATGGGGCACGCACATCTGAATAAATATGTGCACACAGTACATATAACACACACACACACACACACACACACACACACACACACACACACACTACACACTGAGAGAATAAAGAACTTGTATACCTGAAAAATATAATCAATATAAACATTCCATTTAATAGTAAAGTTATGACTGTGTGTAAATTCCCATACTCTTTATAAATTCTCAAGGTGGCTAAATATACATGTTAGATATGTAGAGGTAGATAGATGATAGATATCTAGATACTTTGATTGATAAATAATAGATAGTCATTCTGAAAGGAAGAATCTTCATTCTTCATTTATTTTCAAGTAATTATTTTGTTTTTAGTTCTCAGTTTTCACTACAAATAAGTAAATGCAGCTAGTTCTAACCATGCCATAATCGTAATGGGCTTCCTTGAAATGTCATCCTCATTATTACTTAGTCCATCAACATCAATTTGATCCTCCTAGAGTCAAAGGGAATGGAGAAAATGTAGAGAATTCATTGCCAAGATGCAATACTAATGGCCTCAAGTCTAATTCTCAGTAGAGTCCTTGCTCCCATCCTAAAGCACATTCCATTTGGCATTTTGATTTCCTATGAGAATTTCCATTATGTTCTACCTATACTACTCAAAGATTTTTCTTGACATCTTTTCCAAATTTTTCACATTCCTCCCACAGAACACTTCCGAAAGCTTAATAATTTGGTCAGGTTTAGGATTAGGAATGACTCCAACATTGTAACCAGTCACCTCTGTTGCTGAGACAAAATATGTTAAATAAACAAAATAAACCACTTGAGAGAAAAATCCCATGTTCTGTTTCCCAGTTTTCAAGTTTGCATTCCATGGGTGGTTGGGCTTTGCTCTCTTGGTCTTGGGAGGTGAAATAACATAGTAGGAGTTGAAGCAGCTCACTTCATGGGGATGAAAACAGAGAGAGGCTCCTGGAGACATCACTCAGTAGCTAAAGGTGCTTGCCTGCCAAGGATGCCAGCCTCGGTTTGATTCCCAAATACCCACATAAAGCCAGATGCAGAAAAAGACAAGTGTATCTGGAGTTCATTTGCAGAGGCAGGAGGGCCTGGAGAGTGCATTCTCTACTTTGTTCTCTCTCTCTTTCAATAGAGATGCCAGTGAGCCTTTTACCCTCACCCTAGCATCCAGACAATGAGGTGAGACTCCTCTTTCAGGGCAGTTCTTCCTCATTTAATTAATCTTCACTGGAAACACCCTCACAATAAAGCCTAGATATGGCTTTACTATCAGTTCTTTTACAAATTACACACATTTTTTTTAAAAAAATAAAGTAGATCTGCGTAGTGTCTTTTATATATTTTTTATTTTTTTATTTTCAACTTTCATAAACAATATACAATTATCCACATATCCCCCACCATCCTTTTTACTCTCCTAAGTCCAACCTCTACTAAATTCCTTCTTCTTTCTAACTAATCTCTATTCTATTATCTTTATAATTTTATGTATTATAATTGCATGAGCTAAAATAATATTAACTAAGCAATTTCTCTCTTTCCTGTCTTCCCTGTAATCAAACCTTCTAATCCTATTAGAAAATATAACAGCTAGAAAATTCACTATCTTACGCCCCCCCCCAAAAAAAAATTCAAAATAGAGGAATGTAGTACTATTTTTGTCTAAAGAATTTTAAGATTTCAAATGATCTGGAATCAGTCCACCTCTATGGCTATCTTCTTTTGCATGTTTCTGTACACTACATTCATAGTACCCTTTTCTGACTTTCAGAATTTTCATTTTCTTCCACTTTGAAAGTCTAGATTTCAAACATTATATATGCATTATACTCCATTACACTGATTTCTTTGAAAGAACAAATCCTGGAAAATACATGATCAAAAACATTTGCAACATAAATAGTGATTGTTCTACAATAGCATGTTAAAGGGAATTATAAATATGAAATATGTATGTTATAGAAATAAATTTATATAAAATATTAGTAAAAGAACATGATTATATTACCTTTGGATAAAATATGAATATTAGTGAACATCTGTTTAGAAAGGTGATTTCATTTACTTCGAGTGAAACACAACATGCCTCATGTTTATTCCATCAGAACTGCAAATTTTGCCTGTAACTTTAAACTCCATAGGTTTTTACTTTAGGGATTTTTGCAAAGGGTTTGTAAAGTTGACAATTGTCATTCAAATGGATTGAGTACCCAGATCTCTCAGTTCTACTTAATGGAGTAAGGAGGGTTGTCTGCTGAGAACTCTGCTAGCTCGTTCTGCAGACCAAGGCCCCTTAACTATTCTGCAGTATATGCTGTACTGAAAACTGTTAGAAGCTACAGAAATTAGATCCCTGCATCACAATTATTCATTTCCCTATACAATCTTGAGATAGTGTGGACAGCCATAATTTTGTTTTATGGACCACCATACTGAAAAAGGTGGGGAGCTGTGGCTCGTAATGATTATCAGTTACCTCAGCAGGTACACTCACACAGCCTTATGTTTTACCACTGTGATTTTTATCTTGTTAGGTCCTCACAACATGGCATCTACATTTTAGCTAACACCAGAAATATTTATAAATAAAAATATTTTAGAATGTTTTGATTGTTATTGTAAGATTTTCCATTCAATTCTTAGATAAGCCACATCTGAGTTACCATTTGTTGTGAAGAACTTTGTCCTTGGGGAGTCACAAACACATGTATATTCATCCTAGACAGGACTCAAATGACAGACCAAAAGTATGATTGCACCAGACCCACATTTGGTGAGCCAATGATATTGTTTATTAGGGTTACTAACAGAGCAGGGTGAGAGGGCTTGTACTGAACAATGGATTACTCAAATGCAATTCTATCACTGAGAAGCCCACCCCAGGATAGGTGCAGACTCACAGAAGTTGTATCTCTAGAGCACACTATCACTCTAGAACACACTGAGTAATCTGTAGGTTACTCTGCTGATCTGAAAGTCTCTTTTCAAGCAGTTGTTTTTCCTTAGCCTTTGAAAGCGGCCTTTTAACATTTTTTTCCAGACTTGCTGACTTTCTAAGTCTCACATCCTAAAAAGCACAGGAGGGAATGTTTTAATGCTACATAACACTGATCAAAATCTGACCCTCAATAGTTGTTTACTAGTTATATAACCATGAGTAGTAGTATTGTGACCTTGTGCTCTTGAGTTATCCCAGACTTAATGGCTTGAGTATCTAGAGCATCCCCCTCACTTTAGGAGGGATTATTTCAATTTAGAGGAACTTTCTATACAATATTATTAAATAGCTAAAAATATTTTCTAACTTCCCCAATTCTGTTTGTGATGAATGTCTAAGAGATAACTTGCTTTATTTTCCTTAATTGTAAGGAAATTATATGCCTTACTTGACTCACATAGCAACAGAAATACAGTGTCTCTTATTTATTTACAGAATCACAGAGTCTAACAAATTTTGGGCTTATTTTAAGGGTAATATAATGTACTATTATATTTGGATTGAATTCTAAACAGCCAGTGAAACATATGTTGTCTTTCTATCTTCTCACAGAAACATCAGCTGATCTCTTTAGTTTGTAGAATGTGTTACATTTATACATTGCTGTCTTCACTCTTAGAATATTCCATTTTCAAATATCCATCACTGCCAGACTTGCCAAGGTCTGCCTCAAATTCGCCCTATTCTTTGTTGAAGTTTGTGGTAGTTTGAACGGATGTCCCCCCAACAGGAACTGGTGTTTTTTTTAAAGCTTGCAACTTGGATTTCCAGCTATCTTGCTGCAAGAGATGCCACTGTGAGTATATCCTAAGTTGTATTTAAGGGTGGATCTAATTACCAGTCAAAAGGTATGAGAAGCAGGTTGAACTCTGCCTGGATCCTTACTGTTTACTGCCCATCTGTGGTTTCTGATTTTTGGTGTTTGCTGGCTGCTTTGGCTTCCCTGTATTTCTGCTTGAATTTATGAATGGGAGCCAGCTTATTTGGCCATCCATGGAACTTTCCCTGGATCTGCAAGCTTGACACAAATTCCTTCCTCTCCAAACTGTGCCTGGTTTGGATGTTCATCTCAGCATCGTGGAGCTGACTACAACAACTTCTAATAAAGAGCCAACTTTCAGCCTACTGTTATATACAACACACATTAATTTACATCTGTTTCCTAGACTCTTCCATTCAACCATGTCATCTCTCCACTATCCCATCCAAAGTTTACCTCTAGCATGGACCACTGTCCAATTAAAATCAGCATATTGTACTGATATGGACACAGCAGAATCCCTGATCCCTTTCACTGTTTTCATATTTATGTATTGAATCTTAACCTCATAATAATGAATATTTTATTTTTATATGTTCAGGCAAATATAATCTTCATTAGGTCATGATAATTAGATTTCAATTTTTATCTGTCTACCCAATACCAAAGACATTTTTATATTTTTGATTAATTCAATATAATAAATTAATAAAATATTTCCTATATAATCATTTTTAATCAAGTCAAATGATTATCTTTATAGTTCCTTGTATAAATTGCAGTTAAACTGCAATTTCTACCACCAAGTGGTTTCCTCTATTCTCTCATTTTTCTTTCTTCCACTCTCCTCTTTCTTAGCTAAAAAATGCTTTGCTTTCCACAATTTTAGATTTCAGTTATAATATTGTTATAAGATGCTCTTCTGTTATAATGAAAATACCTATATAATACAAGCTAAATAAATAAATACACCAAGAATAGGGTTAAATGCAGAAATATTTTTTTCAGATATTAATCACTATACCTTTGTCACGAGAAAATTATGTGTCAACATTGATTTAAACCTGAAATTTCACATTTTCACTACAGCTTATACTACCATCCTTTGTATGTGCTTTGATTATGTAGGTGAGATGATTTACTTTCTACATAACAGCTATTTATTTCTAAAACATTTTTCCTTTAAAAAATGGTGAAGCTAAGAAGACCAGTTTAAGTTTGAGTTTTTTTTTTCAAAACAGGCATATTCCTCATGATTTAATATTATATGAAAGAAGATATCCTTGGATTTTCTAACATTTAATTTTAATATTTATCTGGTGCAAACTGCTATCTTAAATCATACAATAAATCAATATATAAATGTTTTTAAAATGTACAAGGGTAATTCTGATGAATTTTTATTTTGAGTGCTAGGATTATAAGCATGTCCTTTCATTCCCAGTTTTGTTTGCTTATGTTCATTTGTGTGTGTGTGTGTGTGTGTGTGTGTGTATGCGTGTGTTGTAAATTATTTCTCTCTTTTCTTTATTTGCTTAATTGCCTTTTTGGTTAATGCTTGGGATTGAACACATAGATTCATGCATGCGAGCAAAGCACCCCACCTGATGAACTATATCCCCAGCTTATAAGGGAGCTTATAACACAATATCACTTTGGAAATACATGGAACATACTTGACATTTGTTGATAAAAATTATGTGTCTTAAATGAGTAACTAAAGACTATCCCAGTTTTAAGAGTAAACGTTTTTTTTTTAAATGACCATTTATTTCATAATACTGTCTAATTTCAGTATCCACGTTTTCATTAAAATTTTAGGATCACTGTGTACCTTATGAGGAAGTTCTTTTTATAGAGCCATTTTGATCAGGGCTTGAGAATGATACCCTCTTCACTGATCCTCTCAAATATACATGTACAGTTTATAGTAGGAAGAATTTATGATTATTTTTCATTACATTGATTTAAACTAAAACAAAACTCCACCTAAAAGACAGAAGTTTCATAGAACTTATCTCCAGTAAATACTGAATTTTTAATGGCAAAGCTGATAACTAAGAACTACCATTGGAATCATTGTCTTATCAATGAGCATTTATTTATACTAACTAATTTGCCAATGTATCAAAACATAAAAATATATGATGTTTTATTACAAAACTAATAAAAATATTTAGAAGTATTAGTAGAATTTGACAATTTAAAAGCAATACATCTATGTAGACAAAGACATTCATGGTTATGATTCTCTCCCACTGCTGGGTGTGGGTAGAGACCAGACTAACAGCAGCACAAGGTAAGAGCAACACACAGCAGGGGGTCTCACCAGGAGGAGGGGCTGAAAGTCCTCAGCCTTTATAGCATCAGAGTCAAGCATGTAAGGGGAATACCTGATTGGCTAGTACATTTGGAGGATGAACCTGAGTGATAGCCCAGTTGAATCAGCTCACCCAAGTAGCACAGTAGACTGTGGGAAGCATGGGAATTCTCAATCAGTCTTAATCAGACTTTTTTTTTTTGGCATTTAACCCTTGAGATTTGTGTTGAAAGGTAATATGTTTTCTTTGACAGAAAGAAAGAAAAAGAAAACAATGAAATTTGTAATTAAAACCTTTAAAATACAGAATAAGATTAGTAACTAGAATAAGTAGAAATAATGGAAAAATATACATATTATAAATAGTTCTACAAGTAAAATATACAAAGTATAAAAAAATTAAAGCAAAGATTACCATAATAATTCAAATTTTATTACCATATATTTATGTTTGATGTTCAACATTTAAAATACTCTATACAAGCAGAGTTCAACTGCATTTGTAAAAATATTGGGGAAAATTATACATTTGTATAAATGAGCAGACTTAGAAACCTGTATGAATAGCAATATGTATGGATAGATTTCTCAATGTTTCAGGGTCTCTAGCTGGTTTCATGCACAATTTCTTGCAGAGGCCAGGTAAATTTTGTTGATTCTTTGAACTTCTTTATCATTATTTTGATGGGAATTTTCAGACCTCAATAAAGCTAAGTATACACAAAAGGTGGGTATTTTTTCCCTAAATTATCACATCTTTTAGCTACTGACATTGAATATTTAAAACATAATTTGGGTTGGAAAGATGGCTTAGTGGTTAAAGGTTCTTGCTTGCAAGTCTGGCCATCCTGGGTTTGATTCCCCAGTGCTCATGTAAAACCCAGCCCACAAAATCACCCATGCATCTAGAGTTCATTGACAGTGTAAATAATCTGCACATTCCCTCTCTGTTTCTCTCAGATAAATAAAAAATATTTTTAAAAATCCTCAATTACTCTTCAGTCACATAATACTATGCATTAAATATCTATTATGTGGAGCTGAACTGATGGCTTAGTCAATAAGGCACTTGGCTGCAAAGCCTAAGGACCCATGTTCAACTCTCCAGACCCACGTGTAAGCCAGATGCACAAAGGTGAGGCAAGCACAAGGTCACACACGCCCACTAGGTGGCACAAGCATCTGGAGTTCCACTACCGTGGCGGAGGCCTTGCCTTGCCAATTCTCTTTCTCTCACCCTCTCTTTCTCTCTCTCAAAAAAAATAAAATAAAATAAAATAAATTTAAATCCATTAAGTGGAATAATAATAAAATAATTTCACTAGATTAGTAGCTCTTCAGATACAAACTTTTTTTTTTTTCTGTTATCTCCTCTCATGTTAGAATTAGTATATATCTAGAAAAAGTTAAAAAGCTTATCTTCAAAGAAAGGTCTGAACTTCATTCCAGGGCCTTCCTCCCACTCCTCACTGGAAGCTTCATGGCCTGAGTTAGTGAGTTACAAAACAACAGAGAAGACTTCAAATAACTGCAAAAGGTTGTGGTACAAAAAAGGGTTTACAGATGTAAAGGGTAAAACAGCATGAGGAACTGCAGAGGTGAAGTTCACATTGGCTGTAAACTATGAAGGGAAGGAGCATTTAATCTGCTAAAGCTAGAGACCAAAAGTGTGGCAATGAAAAGAAACACTATCCTATGGCTAAGAAACTAGAGAAGAAAGCAGTAAAAATATCTCATGAAAGGCTTTGCACTATTAGCCAACAAAGTACACTGGGATGCTTTTATGCAACATCTGATCAAAATGCAATGCAGAGGAAAGAAAAGATATGGAAAGTTGTATGATTGGCAGGATTGACAGCCATCTTGCAAGAAAATAGAGTATAATGAGAGTCTATAGCTAGGGTTCTGTTTTTCTCCTTCCTTTTTCTTTTAAATTTTAATTTAGAGATTTGCATATTTTGAAGTAACTATAATGGTTGAGGAAGTCAAATCCACGGTGAAGCTGATTAGCAAGCACTATGAATAAAGGCAGTTTTCAAAGAAAGTTAAAGAACACTGTTAGTTTTTTGAAATAAATCACCTGTCAAAATTTGATAGGAATGGAGATCAAATACTATTTGTACTTACTGGGAAAAAAATGAAAGAATAAATAAAAATTAAAACAATATCCAGTAAAAGGAGAACATTGATGAGAACCAAAATATGTCATAGTCACTCCCCCCTAGAAAGTATGGGGTATAGCCAAATGTGATTAATATAGTGTGTGTGAAATAGCTTAAAAAAGAAAGCTACTGTGTTACATGAAGAAGAGAATAGTGAAATTCCTATGGACATTTGGTCCCTAACTTTATTTGTGCTAACCAATTATACTGTTGTTGTTGTTTTTTTCTAATTACTGATTTATGAGCTATCTATGGTTATTGTGGCCCAGATATTTATAACTGTAATAAATATGGACTATACTCTTGAGTGGGCAGTCCCAACTAGGAAACAGCCAAAAAAAAAAAAAAAAAAAAAAAAAAAAAACAAGCAATCAAATTTAGCTAAATATGTTCTTTTAATTCCTATATTCAACATTAAGGAAAAATGCTGCCTTTAATGGGCATTATTTAATTCTGGAAAAGTATATAATAAATGGCATAAAATACCTCACGTTGCTTATACTTGAATTCTGAAGAGTTAGTCAGGACTTAAATAATTAACATGCATACCAAGCTGCATTTTCATTTCATACGAATGTTTATGCTGTCAGTAATTATGAGACGTTTAGTTTACTAGTATTTTCTTGTTTTTGTTTTTGTTTTTGTTTTTCTTTCCTTTTGCAAACCTCAATATGGGCCTTGTCTAGCTGACCTGGGAAGTTAAACAAAATAAGTTCAAATTAAAATCAACCCAAATAGATAATCTTAATCTTGAAGCATGTTCTTTTATAATACTGGGAGTTTAAAAATATAATGTCAGTTGTTCAATGCAAAGTTATAAAAGAGATAAATCTCTTTGTATTTAGGTGTTGCTCACCTATAATCCCCTTGTTCAAGCTTTTTTCACTTCTATTCACTCCAGATGTGACTTAAATGCCTAACTGAAGAAAAAAAGAAAAAAAAAGCATAGTTTATTTAATAAACTGCAGAGGCTTGAGTCCATTGCTATCCTTTCTCAGCTACTGATTCTGATCTTTGAAGACATGACCAGACTATGATGGAAGTGAGCAGAAAGTCGTCCAGAGAGGCCAGGGCACTGGCTAACAGGATTGTTGCTAGTTAGATATGACAATTCTTTGTTTATTTTTCTTTATTTATTTGAGAGCGACAGACAGACAGACAGAGAAAGAGGCAGAAAGAGTGCGAGAATTGTCACACCAGGGCCTCCAGGCACAGCAAAGGAACTCCAGATGCATGTGCCACCTTGTGCATCTGGCTTACATGGGTACTGGGGAATCGATTCTCGATGTGGGGTCCTTAGGCTTCACAGGCAAGTGTTTAATCACTAAGCCATCTCTCCAACCCTAGACATGACAATTCTTAATAGAATAAGATGTTTGCCATAGCATAGAGGACAAGGTTTTTCCTTTTCCAAGTTGACAGACATCCATTCAAGAGTTAAGTGCAACCAATCACTGCCAAGTGAGTGAGTGGGGATAACTGGGTAGTGGGTCCATGCAAGGAGTGTGACCTTAGCTTCCACTCTTTCTCAAGTGTAGTATGCAGCAACGTCCAGAAAACAGACTTTGATGTAGGCAAATATTGTTTGATAGCATCCCTAAAGTCAGCTCTGATGCTGTGATCACTCCCTGAGTCACTGTATAAGTACCAGAAAAGCCAGTGAGTGAAAACACTCTGGCATCCACATAGTGGTGTCAAATTTCATACCTACTAGCAGAGTATTTTTCCTTCTTTCCTGATGGTGTTATTACATGGTCTGCGTTTACAGACTAAATAAAAAGGAGAAATACAGGTGAGCACCAGCGTTCATCTGTCTCTGCTTCATGAAAATGGATAGGATGTCATCAGCTGTTTGGCCCCTTTCTGCCACCACTACTCCCCCACCAGGATGGGTGTGTGCATCTCTTCAAATCATGAGGCAAAATCTTCTTCTTTTAAGTTGCTCTGGTCAGGTAGGTATTTTGTCACAGCAATGGGATATGCACTGAATATAGGTAAATAGATAGCTGTCTAACCTAGCTCCTGCTCAATACTCCAAAATCGCATAATGCTATTTACATAGCAGACAGGAGTGATGGGTAAACAATCAATAACTTCATTCCATATTTTGACAGAAAACAGAATCATTGACATAACCTTAAATTAACCTCACAGAAATATTCTGCTCTCTCCTGGTGAATAGGAACTTCTTGTGAAAGTTCTGGCTAATTTATATGGAAAGAAATTCAATTGTCAAATCAATACATGCATATTGATTGTTTCCAAAGATATACCAAAGCTGGGAGAGAAGGTGAAACTGAAGTTTCTGTTTGATTAAGTTTAATGTAACCTCTCAGTTTTTCAGTGCACTGGCTACAGGGTACATATCCTTGCCCTAAAATGGTGAATACAATACTGTTTTTCCTTTAATCTTCTGAAGAGACTAAAGGCTAAAGGAATCCAACTGTCTCTTTCCTCTAACTACAAAATAAAAAAATAAACATAGCTAGTGTGCTGGGTATTATATTTATTATTATATTGGACTTGCCATAGGAACTAGGGAGAATGCAGAATGGGGGTCTATGGATCCAGAGGACACATTCTCATTGTAAGAACTGTAATATTTAAAGCTTCACAGATCAGATGTTCCTGGCCACAGCTCAATGTGTTAACTCAGACACAGTATCTAATAATCCAATATAAGAAAGAATGTCACCATTTCCCCACTGTAATTAATTTATAGTATATACTAATGCCAATAGAAATGTTTTAATTGAAAATATGTCTGTCTAAAAAGAATGGTGGACCTGCTAACTCACATCCGCCTGGACACTTGCAAGGCTTTAAGTTTCAAGTGCAATCATTAAAATCATATCCCACTCATCTCCTGCAAAGAAACAATAACATTATATAAACCAAGCTCTGCACTACTATTCTGAGAGACTGTCTATACATCCACACGAAGTATAAACTGTAAAGAACATGTATTTTCTTGATTATCTCTTTCTGGACTGAGTTTGCAATTTTCTTGTCACAGGATTCTAACCTCCAATTATGTGCCTTGAGACAAGGAGGGCAAAAACCTTACTTATTAACATGAGTGGTTCTGCTCCTGAAAGAAACTGGCATAGTTGAGGCAGTCACACTGCTTCAAACCAGAAAAGACTGGTTTCCTAGACATGGAAAGTGGAGCCATACCCAAAGAAGGGAATAAAAGCTTCCTGACTTTCACTTGAATATTTTGAGTTAAAATTTAAACAAGCGTATGCATATGCTAAGTAATTTTGTGGAATCAAAACACCCAACATGGCTCAGGGAATTTTGTGGAATAGGGGGAGGAAAGATTGTTAGAGCCACAGGTTGGGACATTATACACAGAAACATTGCCTGTTGAAGGACCCCGGAACCAAAGTGACGCTGTAACAGTCTTCAGTAGGGTGCTGCCAGGGCTAGGCCTAAGTGTCAAGTTCCCGCTTAACTGCCCTGACATATGGTCAGGAAAGATATCTGCCCAAGGGCCTGAGCAGCTCCTAGACATATCCAGGACATGCCTGAGACTTGCCCAAGACTTGTCCCTTTGTCCCTCTGTCCCTATGCCCCAGCTGATCAAAAGCATACAAATGTTACTGCCGCTTGCTTAGCCAATCACAATGCTGCCTGGAATTCCCCTAGCCTCTGCTTGCCAACTTCCCCCATAAAAACCCTACCCTCCTACTACTGGAGGCTCTTGCATGGATCCACTGTGCTAGCGAAGTCAAGAGTCCTAGCTTAAGCGGGAAATAAAGCTCTTTGCCTTTGCATGTGTTTGGTTCTCCTTGGTGGTCACTGGGGGCGCTGAGAACTGGGCATACCACCTCTCACCCATAACGGACTGCTGCCCCCACAATGCATGACCCACAATCCCCATGGGGATGACCTGCATCCCCAACAAGGAGGGCTCCTTTGGAAAAGGGGCACAGATGAGGGAAAGGATGTTACCAACATATGCTGTTTACATACTAAGTATGTCCATAATAAAATAATTTTAAAAAGGGAAGCATGAAGCAAAGATTTTTCTTTTTTATTGTTTGTAATGTGAAAGGTTTTTTGTATATTTATCATTTTTGACTTTTTAAGAAATGCATGTAAAGGGGCTGGAGAGATTGCTCAATACTTAAAGACACTTGCTTACAAAGACTGCCAACTTTATTGAATGCTCCAGTACCCATGTAAAGCTAGATGCACAAAGTGGCACATGAATCTGGCGTTTATTTGCAGTGGCAAAAGATCAGACATGTTCTCTCTCCCACACTCTCCTTGGAAAACTATCAAAATATTAATTCATTTGAATCATGATTTTATGGCTGCAGAAACAGTAATACAACCTTGCTAACAACACTGTATAGTAGTAGTTATTAGTAAAACACACATAAAGTTGGCTGTACATTCATATCCTTCTCTATCAAATATGCACATACTTTCAAGAACAGCAAGCGTGTCCTGTCCCAGCTAAGGCAATCACATAAACATGATCCATTACCTGAAACAACCATAAGACCAGTGATTATTCATACAGAAATCTGTTAACAAGATAGAAGAAAAATGTGAAATTATGCATTAATGGTCAGAAAGGTTAACACCAAACAAGAGAACTCTAGAAGAAATTTGCAATAAATAACTTCAATATATTAAATATTTACCTTCACGCATTGTCCAACAAGTACTTAGATAAGCAACGAATGAAAAAAGAAAGAACTGAGTAAGAAGCAAAACAAACAAACAAACAAAAAACCCACCCATTTTAAACATAGTTACAACATGACCTGGAAAGGGGAAATTCTAAAACTCAGTTTGCATGGACAAGAAAATGAACAGATTATATAACAACAGCAAGGAAAGTCAGAAGCTAAGTGGCAACTGAGTGAAAACAAGAGAAGGTAGTAGATGAAAGTGAAATAAGTTAACCAACAAAAAAATCTCCCTGAAGCCAGCATTTAACTGGGCAAAAGATATTCTGAGCTGATCATGGTTCCTATAAAATCCTATGGAAGGTTTTGTAAGACACATAAAGAAACAAACTTAAGACTGCTTCTGTGTTAAGAAAAGTAACTTGGGAAAAGGAATAAGTCTTCAAAACATAGTGATAGCAATATAGGAGTAAATAAAAAAGTCTAAGAGAAAAAAATTATATATATATATATATATATATATATATATATATAGATAGAGAGAGAGAGAGAGAGAGAGAGAGAGAGACATAAGGAACAAAATGCCTTACACTTTGCAAGTAATTACATCTTCATAAAATTTTAAAAAGGAATTGTATTGTTCTACTATGAAAAATTAGCATCAAATAAAAGGAAAAGAGAATAAAAAATAAACTCATAATCAACCCCAATTTATCAAGCCTTAATGCTGCCCCAGAAAGATACATTATATTTTTAAATAAAGTGAAAAAGTAGTTATTACTCAGATAATTGATTCTATTTTAAGCAAAGAAAATAGAAACTTTGAATCAAAATGTTTCACTTAATGAAAACCATGCCCCCCAAAACAACTGTTAATCAGATAACAGCTTTAACATAATAATGGACATGAATTCAATTTGACTAAATAAGCATGTGCAAATATAAAAAGAGAGCTTTAATTAGAAATTCCAATTATTAAAGAAAATGAACTAAAATAAGAAGCAAAATTATTTAGTAGGTGATTAAAATTTGGGAAAAATAAAAGACACACTAATTTCAGAAATTGAGACTAAATATAACAATTTAAAATTTAATGGATTCAATTCAAATTATAATAAAATGGAGAAGACATTTTTGTCAACAATGAAGAAGTAAGAAAAAAATACCAAAAGACAAAAATTCCCAATAAGAAAGTAACTAAGAACACAGAGAAAGAATGAGGTAAGTCACATATAATGTGAATAACATGAGGTTGGCGTCAGGATTTTCATAAACGATATACCAATGGGAGAAAAAAGTGTGTAGAACATCATTAGAACATGATGAATAACTGTTTTAACATTTTATTGACTTTAAAAGAAATTTTGTCCTTTAAAAATTATGAGAGAGAGAATTTTAATACATGTATATACTGTAATTTGATCATAATACTTCCCTATTACCATGTTTTGTTCCCCATTCCCTACCCCTATTCCATGATTAATGATTTTTATCTTCAAACTAAACTGTTCTTCAATGAAAAGGAAATTGATATTTAATCATGGGAGAATTTGGAACCCACACAACTTCAATTCTTGGATTATCTTCCTGAGAACAATGGTAATACAAGGAAGAGAAGAAGAAAGAAATTTGGCAGGGGTTGGGAGTGGATTAACTTGGAGTAATCATTTAGCACCAAGTAAGACAATGTAGATATACTGTTTGTCTTTGTTTTGTGATTGAAATTTTAATTTATGTTGAATACATCTTTATAAAACAAAACCCTTGCCAATTTTAGCAAAATAATCACATAAATTTGGTTACATGAATATTAATGTATTAAAGTAGATGCAAGTCCTTAAGAAGAATCTTCTGCTACATAATAATGAACAGACTATAAAGGACAGAGGTTTAAAACCAGATTTGATAGATTATTCAGTGAAGTGCTTGCTATCCAAGTACAGGGGACCTGAGCTCAGGTCCCTTCCACCTGTATGAATGCCAAGTGGACATCTTCTATCATACCAACACTGGACAGGCAGAAAGAGAGGAGCCCTGGGGATTGTTGCCAGGCTTTTCTGAAGAAACAAATGAGCTCCAGATTCAGTGAGATCATGTCTCAATACATAAGTTAGAGAGTGATTGAGGGAGACACATAATGTACGTCTGGTCTTCACACACATGCGCAGCCATGTGCACCCTACCAGATGCACATAAGCATATATAATATATATATATATATACATCACTACCTATGCTAATAATATCATTTCTTGAAACATTGGAAGTTATCATGGAAAGGTAAACATTACATTGATCAAAATAACCCACTAGCTAGGCATAGTGACTGCCAATTATAATCACAGTATAATAAGATAGGAAGCAGGACGATTTATTTGAGTTGAAGGCCAGATTGATCTACAAAGTTAGAGTTTCAAGCCAGCTTGGTGACATAAGACTTATAAAGCTTAAAAACAAAACAAAATCTAATTTTATTGTTTATCTTCTGTCTTATTTTTGGAACTCAAAACCAGTTTCTATGATTTATATTCAGATAATTTCTTTGGGAAATAATCTCAGAAAATAGAATTGAGAGAACATGGGGTATGAGACCTAGAAGACAATAACTTTATATGAAAGCCTTTTCTCAAAGCAATTTTTTTTCAATACAGCACCAATTTACTCAGAATGCTGACATCTGCTTCAATGCACTCTGCAAGAGTTTCTGGGAAAGACAAGATGCTAGGTACTCATTCCACAAAACTCACTGCTCCTTCATTCAGGGGTCAGCCAAAAGAAATTCACTTACTTGACAGTCATAGATGTACTTAATGTTGTGACAAAAATATCTTTTATTATTTTTTTAATTTATTTATTTGCAAGGGGGAGAGACAGAGAGGATGGGAAAGAGAGAGTGAGTGAATGGGCATTCTAGGGCTTCTTATCACAGCAAACAAACTCCTGATACATGCATCAATTTAAGGATCTGACTTTAGGTAGCTACTGGTCACTGAACCTGGGTCATCTGACATTGCAAGCACCTTTAATTGCTGACCATCTGTCTACCATTCCCCCCCAAACTACTTAAAATTTTCAGGTTTTAGACATTAGGAACACTGTCATTATTTAACCTCAATGATCAGCTGACATGTCATGGATGCCAAGTTGGATTTTTAACTTCAAAATTGTCTAAATTGTTTAACACACTAAATAGACCTAGTAAACACCATTTCAAAGGTATTTACCATGTAAATTACTATGTTTACTTAACAGAAGAAGCAGCATTTGAGCCAGTATTTTCTATCCATCATTTTTGGTGTCATTAAGTAAAAGTTTGGAATAATTTCTGATTTCACTTTAGTCGCAGCTGAGTGAAAAAACACATCCATATACCAGTTTACAGGTGTCAACTAACAAAAGCAAATTTAAGAACTGGTAGAAAAGTATAGAAAGTAATATTAGGTTGAATTTTCAATAAAGAGAAAATAAAGCATAAAAACACATGGTATTTTATTTATTTCAATAGAAATTAATAGTGCCAACTAGTTTAAAACTCTAAAAATTGAAAATACAATGATTTTATATTTTATGACTCATAGAACTAATATAAATTGTACATGCTTTAATTTTCATTATAAGTAAAATACATTTTAAATTACATATATCAAAATTAGAACACATTTTCAAATGAAATAGCTTTTGTGACTAATGCCAAAAATTAAAACATAATTTTTCCATAAATATTTAATGCAAAGTTGCAAATAAATTGACTTTTAAAGTATAAACTGTTGGACTAGAGAGATAGCTCAGTGAATAAGATGCTTGCCTACAAAGCCAAGAAACATGATTCAGTTCCTCCACATAAAGACAGATCATAAGGGGGTACATGTGTCTGAAGTTTGTTTGCAGTGCCTAGAGGCTCTGGCATGCCCATTCTGGAACCATATCCAAACTTAAGCCTGCTCTCCACTATCAAGCTACCACCAATCATGGGCTACAAGAGGGCCTACATCTATTAAATTCTCTATAAAAAAGTAAGGGTTATCTCATTTGTCTGGTGCTAACTTACTCTCCGTTGCAGAATCTGCTTCACTTTTTCAGATAGATGTAGATCCTAAGGAGAGAGCCACCCCATCATACCTCAAAAGGGCCCTGGCTGAAACTAAGAACAATTGGCGAAACAAGCAAGGGTGTTGTTTTCTTGGTGAACCGTGTACCAGCACAGGGGTGAAGGAGATCAACACAGAGAAAAATCAACTCCTACCAAATCAGAGATCCAGAGACCCAGAGGCCCCCAACACCTCATCACTGAAGCAGACCAAAAATGAACCCAACATGGCTCAGGAAAATTTTGCGGAAGAGGAGGCGGAAAGAATGTCAGAGCCACATGTTGGGTCATGATATGCAGAGACATTTATCTTACCCATAACTGTGGGCTAACTCCACAATGCATGACCCATATACCTCGACAAGGAGGGGCCAAGGGGAGGGGTTAGGTAATGGATGAGCCTAATAATGGTACCAAGTTGACTGTATTCGCTGAGTACAAAACTAATTAATAATAAAAAAAAATTTTCACACAGAAAGAAATATCTTAAAAATTTTTTTGTTGATTTTTATTTACTTATTTGAGAATGACAGAGAGAGAGAGAGAGAGAGAGAGAGAGAGAGAGAGAGAGAGAATGGGCATGCCAGGATTTCCAGTCACTGCAAATGAAATCCAACTGGGGTCCTTAGGCTTCATAGGCAAGCACTTAGCCACTATGCCATCTTACCAGCCTGTCTCTCCCTTTGTCTATGTGCCTCTTTCTCTCTCATAGATAAATAAATGAATAAAATATTTTTAAAAGTTAATGAAGTATAAGTTGTTAATTTCTGGGCTGGAGAGATGGCTTAGAGGTTAAAGCACTAGCCTGCAAAGCCTAAGGAACCATATTCAAACTCTCTGAAAATCCCATGTAAGTCAGACACACACTGGTGAGGCAAGCTCATAGTCACACATGCTCATTATGTGGCAGAAGTATCTGGAGTTCAATTGCAGTGGTTGAGGCACTGGTATGTCAATCATCTCTCTCGCTCTCTCTCTCTTGTCCTCATTCTCTCTCTTAAGAAAAGAGTTAAAAATAGTCAATTTCTGAAAGTATGAATTTTCTAATGATAATTATTTTAAAGCACAACAAATAGAATACAATTAATATATATTATTATTGACATAGCTAAAAATGTCACCTTAATTTAATATATATTTTAAAGAACTAATAAATCATTTAAGAATAAAATATTTTTCATTTTCTGTATCTAGTTTTTTAGAGCAGAATAATATTTTGTTTACCTATTTTATTAAACAATAAATATTATCAACAGGTTTTTAAACTTAAATCTCTACATGATTTTAACATAGTTTCTCAGCTTGTTTCTTTTATATTACCTCGAAAACATTTCATTGAGGATGTTTTCACAGTAGAATATTTGAAAGATCATGTGCTCATGAATTAAATGTGTTAAGAGTTAAATGATAATGTTCAAAATGAAGGTAAAGACTTAATTTAGCTCATTAGAAATGAGAGAGCCTGAAAGATGTTGCCACAGAAAGAAAGAAAAAAAAAATCCAAGCAGTTTTATATGTTCTAGTGAAGAATAGTTAAAATAAGTGAACACATGCATACAAATGTTTTGTAGGTTAACTGAAACACCATTTGCCAGTAATGTATGTATGTGTACGAACAAGAATTCTTTCCCATTCGTCAGTTATCCACAACTCACTGGTTGTAAAGTATCTCAAAGGCAACTAAGTCATCAGAGGATCTAGAAGGTAGGGACTATTGATGCTTTTTTATTGTTGGAATTAGTGGTGATGGCGTTGGTTATTAGGGTTATCAGTGGTGCTGTATATATTTTGTTTATTACAATTTCCCTTATGCCATTTCTTCTATATCAAAGTAATTTCAAACAAGTATTATCCTGATTGAAAAATAATGAATATATTAATGTGTATGAAAGAAGCTAATCAGATAGCTAGGGAAGTACCCAAAAGACTTCATACCAGCAGCCAATCATGAATTCAGTGTCTGATCCAGTTTCAGTCAATCATCTCTCTCTCTGTCTCTATCTGTCTTCCTGTTCCTGAGAAAAGATCAATAGCTCTTCCTCCACACTCAGGTGTGCCAAACTCTTCCTGAGCCAGCCACCCTGAGCTCAAATAGAGATTTACCTGTGAGGCAGCTTCCTTCATTTCCTTCTACTTGGCTGCTCATCTCTCCGTGCCTGAATCTGGGCTTCACAAGCACCGTATCTTCAGGAAAACCACCATTCAGCTGGCTGCCAGAGTGGGAAAGTACATCCACACTCCATTTTCATAAAGCCTTTCAAATCTACCTGGGAAATCTTTGGTGTGTTTCCGTAGGCTCATGCCATGTTCCTGCATGGGCTCTTTGACCATGTGGATGTATTCAACCTCTTTCCACCACTGAAGGATTCCATGCACACCCTTGACTCCCTTGAATAAATGTAATAGTTTATAATCTATACTTCTCAGTCTATTTCAATTATTTGTTAAAACAGATTAAATAAAAAAAAAAAACAGGGTTTGGAGTTTAAGTACTTTCCATGAATTCACCAAACACCATTATAATATGTACCCTGTCTTACGTTGTTCAGATCACAAATAAATATACGCTTTGCACATTATAAACAAAATTTTATTTCTCATGGAGATAAAGGCAGAGAAACCCTATATTAAGATTTCTGCAGGTTTGGCTTTGGGATAAGAGCTATATCAAATTTTGTAAATGAACCGTTCTCACTGGCAAGCTCAGTGCCTCCCCAACACGGGCAGTCATGAGGGCCTTCCCATCACTGTGGGGGTTAGAATTTTCAAATTTGAATTTGTGGTGATATGATCATTCACACTATAGCACCACAGTGATGGAAACAGGTACAGAAAGAATGAGATTGTCTTTTGGCTCTTTGCATTTATTATGCTGGACATTCTTCTGTGGATCTCAGATTAGAGCTTATAAACATCTACTTGATGAATTGATTAATTTTCAGCATGAGAAGCTGAGTTTGATCTTCATAGCCCACTTAAAATAAGCCAAGTATGGTGGCGTGTGCTTTATTCTTTAGTATCTGGGGACTCAGAGATAGAAGGAACCTACAGGCTGATTGACCAGATAGTGTGGCCATACTTGGAAAGTTCTAGGATACTGAGAGAACCTCTCAAAAATGCTGGCTAGTGCCTAAGGCATGTCATCAGGCCTCCATATGCACATGCATGTGAGTACCACATACACACACACACACCCACACCCAGCCCCCACCACACACACACTCACCTCCTGTTTGTTGTCAAAAGACTAAAATTTGAATCACTAGACAGTCCTTCACATTTTCCTTTCAGTACTTTTAGTATGAGGTTAATTCTTCTGGAGATTTCTAAAATTCTTCCAGATATGTTTGATTTGCAAGAATATGATCACTTTCATATGCAAAATTGAGTAATATCCATGTCTTGTACAAAGACCCCTTTTCTGATGGAATAAATTAAGATAAATCCCACAAAGTTCACATTAGATATTTTTAATGTTGAGTGAAATTAATAAATTAATCAAAAATTAGGTTAAGGGCTTAAGAAATGGATTACTAGTTGAAGCCTAAGGACTCACGTTCAACTCTCCAGGTCCCACATAAGCCAGATGCAGAGGGACGCTAGTACACAATGTCACACATGTGCACAAGGGGGCAAACATGTCTGGAGTTCGATTGCAGTAGTTGGAGGCCCTGGCATGCCAATTCTCTCCCTTTCTGTCTTTCTCTTTCTCTCCCTTTCTGTTTCACTCACTCTCTTATTCTTACATTAAAAAAAATTTTTTTTTCAGGTTAAAGTCACAGGATACATGTCAGTGGGAAAACACGTAACTCAAGACAACCATAAATTTCCTAAAAATTGTTCTCTCATTTCTGTTCAGCTAACCATTATAGCCAAATATGAATTCTAAAACATGTAAAAGTTAGTTTTTCTTTTTATTTTACTCTAGTGTAAACCAAGACTGATTATTATTATTAAATATAAAAATAAAAGACAATAATACAATTTTCTCAGTGCTAGATAGTGAGCTGTCAGTGAACCTCCAGTATAAGGTTAAAGTGTTTTATTCTGACCAGGTGTGGTAGCTCATATCTGTAATCCCAGCCAGCACAGGGGAAGCTGAGGTAGGACGTAGCCCTGATGTGGGGTCTTTATTCCTATCTTAGGGCGCTTGCATGGTCCTTCTTAAGAACAAAAGAAATTGGGTGGTGGCTAAATACTGGGACTTTATGCAAGCATCAGAGCCAAACAAAATCCATATGTAAATGACAGATATGTTACACAGTCATGGTTAATTTATAACTGATAATTTCCAAGTATGAAAGATCTGATGAGCACTCATGGCTGGAAAAATGCAGCTGACAAGAAAATGGGTATTACTGTAGAACACAATATAAGAGAAGATAGCAATTTCTCCAAAGTTAGACAAGCTGTCATTAAGATGATAATTAGAATCTATTTACAAATAACTTTCTAACCACTGTAAAAGGCTGAAGACTATAATTTCCATGGAGAAAAACAAAACCTTCTGATACGTAAGTAAATAAATCTGAGAAAAAATATATGTACATAAAATGCAGAGAAATTACTAAAATATGGAAAAACTACAAAGAATATCAAATAAAATGATAACACAATTCAGTAATTCTGGAGTAGAACCTTAATATCTTTTTGAAAACAGTAAAAAGTTTTCTTCTGGCTGCTAAGCATGGTGGTAATTTGTATGTGTAACCTCATTTAAAAATTTATAAAAGTTTAAAAATCTAATTAAAGTTATTTGGGCTGGAGAGATGTCTTAGTGGTTAAGGTGCTTGCCTGTAAAGCTTAAAGACCTTGTTTCAATTCCCCAATGCCCATGTAAAGTAGTTGCATACAGTGGTGCATGCTTCGGGAATTCGTTTTCAGTGGCTAAAGGACTTGGCACACCAACAATCTCTCTGTCTCTCTCTGTCTCTCTCTCTCCCTTTTTCACACTCTCTTTTCTCTGTCAAGTAAATAAATAAATAAATAAATATAGCTTTAAAAACTTTCATAGGGAGATGTTTCATTTGCATGATAAAAGGAGGGCAAGTTGAAAAGTTTAAATAGTATTTGAGGCTGTGTCTGGTAACCAGATTTTAGATTAACCATCATTAGAACAAAACCGATTCAGCTATACAACATGGTTATGTACACTGGCAAATTTCTAAGAAAGCAATCAGGTGGACAGAAAGAACTACATCCCAATATCTATCCCAGACCTGACTTGAATGTGTAAGGTTACATCCTGTGAATATGGTACAAAGAAAAAAAAATGTCCTGAATTTGCCTACCAGGTATAGAGTATTGTCCCTTCCTACCATCCACAATAGTTGAGCTATAAGGGAATTTTTAATGTTTTGAAGCTTTAAGGAAATATTTTCATTATAATATTTTTAGAAAAGTAAATAAATCTTTCTAAATTAATCTTCAGTGGATGCCTCCAGATTTTGTAAGCTAGGATAACATCCAATTCTTTTTTTTTAAATATATTTTTATTTATTTGTAAGCAGAGAGAGAGAGAGCAAAGACAGAGATAATGGGTGCACCCAGGGCCTGCAGACACACCAAAGGACCTCCATATGCATCTGGCTTGATGTGGGTGCTAGGGAACTGAACCTGAATGTTAGCAACTTGGGTCATTAGGCTTTGCAGGCAAGTTCCTAAACAGCTAAACCATCTGTCCAGCCCTGTCTTCTAATTCTTAGTTTCCTTTCCTTCCTTAGGTAAATGTTAGAGAGTAGAAGAGAACAATTAGTGTTCCAGTCTTCCTCCTGTAAACTTGGGCCCTTAACCGTGTTCCTACCTAAGTAGGGTTGATAATGGATTCATTTACTTTTTAGAAGAGTAATAATCTATATAAATGGATGGTTTGAACTGTTTTGATACACAAAAACTATGCCAGTCCAAGGGAAAATGGCATAAATATTCCCCATCATTGTAGTATATGTTATTCTAAGTTGTCGGACAGCAGGATACTTTTAAGATACACGTAAATACTAGGAATTTTATTTCTTCACATTCCTATAAAATAACAAAGTTATGAAATGCTTGCATTAATATTAATCTGTGTATACACATTTAACTAAGGAAGGCTGAAAACTTACTATAATTCTATAAATATATTCATACTACTCACAGATAACAACCTATCACAAACAATGTATTTCTAGCACCTCTACTTAAGTGATCTCTCTCTGTTATGGTTATTCCAAAATTGGTCTCAACAACTATGACAGTTATGATGCTATGAGAAAGTAATGTACTTATGTTTCTCAGAGAAAATTGAAAGAAGAGGAGGGTGAAGGATAATTGAGATGTGGCTGCCTTTCATGTGCTGACATTTCAGCAAAAAATGAAAAATACTATTTCAAATATATGAAAACATACATTACACAACTTCTTTTTTGATTTTTTATTTCTGTGTCTGAAATCATGTGGATAGTAAGTGCAACAAAAGTCCATAAATTAATTCATACAGATCATTCTGAGATTTTTATAACATAAATATCTTGAAAATTATCTTCCAGTTGATACTACAAATAAAAAATTTCCATTGATACTACACACAAAAATTTTATTGTGAAAATGTACATATATATATATTTAAATACAATGTTTTGTCTCCCATACCCTCATATATTTTGAATACTTTTTTCCCAAATCCTGGCAATTTGAGTAAGCTATAGAAACTTTAAGTGGTAGAGCACTGCTAGAGGAGCTGAATAATTGGGGGAAGACTTTGAAATTCATTAGTCTGGTTTACTGGGTATTCAGTGATCACTCCTTCAGACTACTTTCTTCTAGATGACATGGAGTTCCATCTTCCTGCTCACACCATGCCTTCCCCACCACATCATTACTTCTCCAGATTATCAGTAAACATGTGGAAATGTAGACAAAACCATAACTAAGCGAACTGAAAGATTTAATTCTGGGCTGGGAAAGTGTAAAATGGAGTGCAAATCTTTAGAACCTACATAAACCTGTACATGGTAGTGTGTATTTAAAATCCACATACATCTATGGCAACATGGGAGGTAAAGAGAAGACAATACGTGAAAGCTCCTGGGCCAACTAGCCATGTAGCAGTGAACAATACAAGAGCGAACCTCAAAACAAGGTACAAGATGAGGACCAACAACCACCTCAGGTTGTCCTCTGACCTTCTCATATGCATTGCAGCATATGTACTCAAACATACATGAACACACACAAAGGTTTACTAAAAGAGCAACAATTTTACTTGAAGTAGTGCATATCAGTGAGGTATAAGTATTTTTATTAAATCAAAAGTAGTACAAGTTGAATATAATGCCAAGGTTCTTAGTGCTAGAGGAATTTCAGTGTCTCTTTTTTAATTTTTGAAAATAATATGTTATTATGCATCTTATTGCATATACGTTATTATATTATTATACATCTATGAGATAAGACCCATACATATGAAATTGGTATACATGTTTTACATATTGTCCAAAGGTAATTCCATTTTCAGAGAAATTAACATTTTGGATGTGACCCATCACATGAGTATAATTCAAAGTTGGGATTTAGGGTACTATGTTGATACTCAAGAACCTTTCTATTTTAGAACACTTAGATGTCAAATTTTCAGAGTAGAGATTCTCAGCCTACAATTTTTGGCAAAAGTTTAAGAAATTACGTGAGAAAAAAATATTTATTCATTGACTTATTGTTTTCAGACAGGGTCTCTTATTTCCCAAACTGGCTTTAACCTTCCTATATATCAAGTTCAGCTCTTTTGGTTCTAAGACCCTGAGCTCTGGGTTAGAGGTGTGTCATGGAATCATGTTTTTGAGGGCTAGGTATTGAATCTACAGCATTGTGCTTACTCAGTTCTCTACAAATGGAGTAACATCCAAGCCCATAATTTTCTTACTGTCCTCTGTGAAATAAATCTATTTCACTTTCACACACTCAGAGATAAAGCCCTTGCTTAATTAAGGCACATGTCCTGACAAATAAATTAAATTTCATTCCATAAATTTAGCCTTGAGTGACAACAAAAGCATGTAGTCTGACATTCTTAGGCTAAGCCTTTATCTTCTTTATTTATTTATTTATTTATTTATTTATTTATTTATTTACTAAGTCTCCATGTTATATCTCACAGTGTGTTGACCTGGCTCAGGCTTTCAACTTACACCAGGGTTCCCTTAGTCATCTTTATCCACACAACATGGACAGTTCTCCAGCTTTATTCCAAACTTACAGACAGTTCTCTTGTGTTTAACATGGTGGGAATGCTGAACAACATGTTCTCCAAACTAAGTCCTAGTTGCAAATAATTTTTGATCATGTGTATTTGGATAATTTATAGGTATCAGAAACACATTTGGAGCCTAAAGCTCCCAGAAGTCCAAAATATAAGCTATGGTTGTCTGGCATACCTGTCTATGAGATATTATTAGTATTGGCCATCACAAATTCAGACTATTTGAAAATATTTTATATATTTACTTGAGAAAGAGAGAGAGAGAATGGGCACTCCCAGATCTCTAGCCACTGTAAACTAACTCCAAACATATATGCCACTTTGTATGTCTGGCTTATGTGGGTACTGAGGAATAGAACTTGAGTCCTTCGGATTTGCAGGAAAGAGCTTTAACTGCTAAGCCATTTCTCCAGCCCCACATATTTAGATTGTTATTCACTTCCTAAAAATACATACATCCTTACCATTTTTACAGTCACTACAGGATCATTTGAAGGTAAGAAAATAGCATTATCTCACCAATCATTGTCCCAACACCAAAGATGAAGACAGCAGCTTGTGTTCTGGTATCATATGAACAAGTGCTTATTCAATGAAGTTTAGATGCTGGATAATATAGGTATATATATGGGAGGGGGAATTTCTTATGGAAAAAAATGTTGTCCTTAATGAAACAAAATTTCTGCAGATAAAAATAATTTTCCTGCTAGGCGTGGTGGCACAGGGCTTTAATCCCAGCACTCGGGAGGTAGAGGTAGGAGGACTACAGCGCATTTGAGGGCACCCTGAGAATACAGAGTGAATTACAGGTCAGCCTGAGCTAGAGGGAGACCCTACCTCGAAATAAAAAACAGTCATTTTCCTTTTAAATTTCAGCATGCCAAATAGTATAGATCTTCATGTGTGATGTAAGGCAGGCATTTTAATTCTTATTTTTGTCATTGGCTTTCACTGTACTGCAGGATGGCTTTTTTAAAAAAAATTTTGTTTTTAGTTTTTGACATAGGGTCTTGCTCTAACCTGGTCTGACCTGGAATTCACTATGAAATCTCAGGCTGGCCTTAAACTCAGAGTGATTCTCTCGAGTGCTGAGATTAAAGACAGGTGCCACCATGCCAGGCGATCGTTACTCTTCAATGGAAATAATGTTCTCATAAGTCATATGACTAAGGACTCATGAAATGTCACACTTATATAAATAATTAACTATGTGAAGCATTTATAATTATAGTATGCAAATATTTAACAATCTCCTACCTTTGGTGTTATTATTATCTTTATAATAATAAAGAACTTTAAGCCATATTAGTGGTTTTTGAATTTGGCAAAATTAGCAATGAAGTGATTATATAAACTCTCCATTCCTGAGTTTCCTATTCTTCTAAATGTGTATGAAATTAATAGTCTATATCACATACAGTGGCACTGGGGAATAAATGGATTCCTATATGCCAGATGTTTAGAAAATTACCTGGCAATACCAGGTGGTTGAAACATGTGAACATTCTTATTATTCTGACTTAAATATGCAGTATAATAAGCCATTCACATATGTAAATTTTATGTTAATAGGCATGTTCAACAACAACCAATTTTTAGGGACAAATTTATATGCATGATATTGAAAACTCACTCCTAGATGTACATTTTCAACCCAGAAAATCTGGGATTTAAAGACTTAGAAGATAATAATATTCAGAACTTTATGTGTTTTAGATATTTGGGAGGAGAAAGTCATATTGTTCAGTGTGTTTTAAAAAAGAAGTCATAATAAAGAAAAAACAATCATTATAACTGTGTTTCAGTGAAGGCAGATTT
Organism: Dipus sagitta; assembly: GCA_036346955.1. NCBI lineage: Eukaryota > Metazoa > Chordata > Mammalia > Rodentia > Dipodidae > Dipus > Dipus sagitta. Next base: position 80,061,594 of record CM070783.1, on the reverse strand, counting down.
TGTTTAAGTTGAAATAAAAGCTATTTAAAACTTTAAAAGTGTGAAATTACCCTTGCCCTTTGAAGTGGTAGTTTAATGTAAATGTGAGAATTAAAAGGTGACTAACCATGTATTACTTTTTCACATTTGTCAGCTTAATCCAGCCGGGTGGTTTAGAAATTCTGTCACAGATGTCTGAAATTGTTAAAATTAGCATGTTTTATCTGCAGAATGCAGAATGTTCATTTACATAAAATTGGTTCATTTCTAACACAATGCAGCTATAAAAATATGTTTTTATAAAATACATTTAAAATAGTTGAAACACTTTCGGGGAAAATTATTTAAGAGAAAAGCTGGTAGGATTTCGGATGAATTCACCATGATGTATCCCAGAAGGACAGTTCCACATTCTTAGGAGTTGATAGTCATTGAACTCTGTTTGGAATGAAAAGGTTTTTATTACTATAATAATGCAGTTACTAGTAAGGATTGATCACTATTAACTAATTAGGTGTCTTTCATATAATATATCTTTCTATGTCTATCTGGATTCTAGAATATTCATCTTAAAGATACCATGGGCTCTTACTATTTGAGACACTACTGATTATTTTAGGCAATATTACATTCACATCATTTAATATGTAAGTCACTTTGTAAAATTATCTTTGGTAAATACAAAGTTTTAAGAATGAAATGGTACAATATTAGGGCTGGGGAGATGGATCAGTGATTAATAGCACTTGCTACACAAGTCTGACCAATGGAGTTCAGATCTCCAGAGCCCACATAAAGCCTGATGGAGACAACCAGTGCAGATTTTAGTTAGAGTTAATTTTGACAAAATTAGAGTAAATTTGCTTAAGAATTGAATAATTTAAGACTTCACTAGAAATCTCTCAAAAGCTGCATGAGTATTAATAACTCAGCTTACTGTTTGTCCCTGATCAAGTAAAATATTATGATTGTGGATATAGGGAATGTGGTAGGCCAGAGCATGTGTGTGTATATACATATACATATACATATACATATACATATACATATATATATATATTAAACCACAAAGTTACCATATACCTTAATTTTGGTACACCATTTTATATGCTCATGACTTTTGCAATAGACTTCTTGGAAAACATAAGTTAGTTTAGCTGTTCTAGAACCTATAACACCCATGAAGATATGAATGAAATACTCTAACATCTAAAGCAAAAATAACAAATTTCACAGCTTTGACTTTGCCCTCCTGTCCAGTGTTCCCATCAGTGTGATTGATAACTATATTGATTGATATCCATCTTGTTTAATGTAACTATAAAAGTTATAGAAAATGATATGGTAGGACATGTCATTTATGAAAACCTGAATCTGTGTTCCTAAGCTCTGGATACTCATTTTTCATCAAAATTAACTACTTTCTAATTAGCCTCAAGACACTCTCATAATTTTACAAACAATCTTTTCTAAACATCAAATTTACTCTACCTTTTAGAGCTAATTGATCCAGATGCAGCTACTGTCAACACTTAGGGCATTTGACTATGACCAAATTCTAGCTTCTGATTTCAGAACTTCTGTAACTTAAAAGTCTTAAGGAGGGCAGCTGAAATGGTTCAGCATTTAAGCCATTTGCCTGCAAAGCCTAATTATACATGTCCAGTTCCCCAGTACCCAAGTAAAGTCAGATTTACAAAATGGTAGATGCATCTGAAGTTCATTGGCAGTAGCTAGAGGCCCTGACATGCCCCATTTCTCTCTCTCTCTCTCCTTGAAAATTAAATAATTATATATAAACGTGTGTGTGTGTGTGTGTGTGTGTAGAAAAGCTTGAGTTTATATGTGAGGAAATAATAAGAGTACAGTTCATATAAATGAAATGATTTAAGATGCAATTCCATACCTATTCATCCTACTAACTTAACTCTGCAATATACCTCACTACAAATCATTAGAAATTTCATATTGACAAATCTTTCACTTATTCTTATTCAACAGACATTCCTATGCAGAAATCTAATTTTAATTAATATGGTAATATATGAAATTAATGACAATTTCTAGTTCTTTATGAATTATAAATTTTACTGTATGAACATATCAAGTTGGTCATATTCCATTGAGTTATACTGTTATGTTCCCTCTCTCCCACCCCCATTCCATTGAGAGCCCTACTAAGTGAAGTTATTGCTACTCACTGTGTGGTCATGCATTCATCAGTCTGGATACTCCTTCCCACTCTATGGCTTACAACTATCTTTCTGTGCCTTCTTCCACAATGTCCCCTGAGACTTGGTGGGTGTTTTGTAAGTCTCCTTTATTGTTAAGCTCTTTGCATACCATGAATTTCCGCTTTGTTGAGCTTTGAGTGTCCTCAGTATCTACCACCAACTCCCTACAGCAAGTTTTCAGGCTGATAGTGAGAGTAGTACTTGGTTAGATCACCACTTCCTCTATAACATTCCGTGTGCCCTGGCAGACATGATAGAGATGATAGGCAGTAGGTTTTCATTTCTTTTTGTATTGATGGATCTCGTTTCTGCTTGCTATTTCTTGCCATCTTATAAAAAAGGCAGATCCTACAACAAAGAGTGGGAGTTGTATAGATTAACGAGGATATGCATAGTTATTTAAATCCATACAATTTTGCATAAGTTATAGAAAAATATATTTTAAATGAAAAATCTCAATAAAAACTTACTGAAGCCAGGTGTGGTGGTACACACCTTTAATCCCAGCACTCAGGAGGCAGTGGTAGGAGGATCACCATGAGTTTGAGGCTACCCTGAAACTACTACATAGTGAATTCCAGGTCAGCCTGAGCTAGAGTAAGACCCTACCTTGGGAAAAAAAAAAAAAAAAAAAAAACTTCAGTAATGTTTTTGATAAATTTTTATCATTCATGACATTAGGGAAACAAGCTATATAGTTCTAAGAGTTTCAGTTCAAGTAGCTCAGTTAGCTAGCTAAATGTTATACATCTTTTATGTTTCTGATACTTGTGTTGAGTATAAGTTAAGTTACTTAAGGACAATGTTAACTATGAATTAATTTCACAACTCTATCCAAAACACATGGTTATTTTCTATAGATCATTTTGTAGTTAACATTACAGGAATTTCTGGAAATATGCTGGGCTTTTTTTTTCTACATTTGAAAATTTCTTTAAATATGCTATTGATATCTCCTGTGTACACACAAGTGTTTGAACAGTGTAATAATGTGAAAGCCCATGTAAAGGTGCATCTGATGGATGGAAGCTAAAATGCTGCATATTGTAGCGTTGTGATTATTTTTATCGAAGAAAGATTTGAATCTTCATGTTTTAAATATTTTATGCTCTTTTCTAAGTTATAGAATAACTGGGTTGGATTCTTAGATAATTAAAGTATCATTAATTATTTTGCATTTTAACAATATCATAGTGCTCAACTTGTTTTTGCATCAACAATAAAGAAGAAAACACATAAACCATAAACAGTTAGGAGCTTTTCTCAAGGCAATTTGAGTGAACTCTTTGGTCTGTTTTGTTTATGAAAAATAGTTATACATGATGTGCATCAAACATTTGTTTCATTCTTTTTCAGGAACATATACTTATCCATATCCTTAAGAGAAAATTAAAGTCATGTAAAAATATTCTATTTTCATTTATTTATTTGAAAATGACAGAGAGGCAGATAAAGAGAGAGAAAAAAATAGCCACATGAGGACCTCCCTTTCCCTGCAAATGAACTCCAGAAACATGTGCCACCTTGTGCATTTGGCTAACATGGGTCCTGGGGAATCAAACCTAAGTCCTTAGGCTCTGTAGGCAAGCACCTCAACCACTAAGCCATTTCTCCAACTTTTTCTCTACTTGAACCTCAATGCTTATATACATACATACATACATACACACACATCAAATTATGATGAAATATTTTGAAGTCTAACTTTCTTGTAAGGATATTCCATAAAATAAAATCCAACCAAGACTTTTTTTTTTTTTTAATGGCACAGAGAGAGACTGAGAATTGACATACCAGGGCTTCCAGCCACTGCAACAGAACTCCAGACATGTGTGCCCCCTTGTGTGCATGTGCAACATTGAGTGCTTGTATCACTTTGTGAGTCTGGCTTACATGGAACATTGAGTTAAACATGAGTCCATGGGCCTCGCAGGCAAGCGCCTTTACCACTAAGCCATCTCTCCAGCCCAACCAAGATAATTTTAATTGCATTTTTAATGTTTAAATAGGAAAACATTGCCTCTAAAATATTTTATATCGTTTGGTGCAATTTATGGAGTTGTATTAGCATTGTTTATATTTTATCTTATTTTATTTTGTACTATAAAGAATATGCCTCAAATTTTAATAGGTTATGTACAAACATTAAGATTATGATCTTGAAAATTATCCCCCATAGAATTAAATTTGGGTTGGTTTTATGAGCATGGGTGGAAGGTTATTGACTGTGGAATGGGGAACTAGCCAGTGGCTAAGACACCTAGGCACTGAGGCCTCTTCTTCCAGCAACCACTTGCTGCAGTGGGTTTAGAAAAGAATCATGAAAGTAAGACAGGGATTAATGGGGAAGGAGAAGGGTGTTAGTGGAAAAGGGAGGATGATAAGACTGTAAGTGGGGCAAACACAACAAAAATGCATTTTATGAATTTTTTGAAAATGTTAAAAAGGATCAAATAGGGCTGACAAAGTGGCTCAGCAGGTAAGTATGCTTCCAATGCAAACATGAGTGGCTCAAGGGAACCTGAGACTACTAGAGTTGGATTTTCCAGTAATCTCCTGTAACCAGCTGCAACTCCAGTCCTCTGGGGAGCAGGGAATACAGAATTGCTTGGACTTTCAAACTACAAGCTCCCAGATCAATTAGGCAATAAATTACAAGGAATAAACGGGCTTCTGAGCAATGGAGAGGGACACCTGCATAATGATGGACAAGGACACCTGCATGATGATGAAGAGGGACACCTGATATTCCTCACCAGCACTGGCATACAAGCCAGTGCTTCTAGAACACAGGGTGCCACATCAGCACATGCATATACATACACCACATACATACACCACAAGCTCCTAACAAACTGGAACAAAAACAACAATCAAGATTATGCTCTCAAGCCTGTGAAGCCTAAGAACCACAGTTCGAGGCTCAATTCCCCAGTATCCACATAAGTCAGATGCACAAGGTGGCGTATGCATCTGGAGTTCGTTTGCAGTGGCTGAAAGCCCTGGCACACACAATTCTCTCTCTCTCTCTCTCTCTCTCTCTCTCTCTCTCTCTCTCTCTCTCTCCCTCCCTCTTTCTCTCACTGTCTATCTGTTTCTCTCAAATAAATAAATAAAAATAAACAAAAATGAGATGGGCTATGGCAACAGGAAAATATTCCACGATCTCTCCAGGCAGCTACTTTGGGGAATATAAACACACATGCACACACACACACACACACACACACACATACATATATACATACATACATACATACATACAGTCTATGTTTTCCATAAAATTACAATGACAATATTATTCTGAATACATAAAAGTTAGTGAAAATTGTTTTCTGGGAATGAAAGGAATATATCACAAATGCTATCCTTAAAAAAATAATGATAATAATAATAATAACATTCTCAGATGTTAAATGCTGTTTATGTTTAAGATTACCTAACTATTTGAATCTAAGAATAATTAGTTACAGACTGAGGAGATTGCTAAGTGGTTAAAGGCTTTCAAAGCCTATCAGCCTGGATTCAATACCCCTCTTCACACATAAAGCCAGATGAACAAAGTGATGCATGCATTTGGAGTTCATTACCAGTGGCAAGAAACCCTACTGCATCCTCTCTCTCTCTCTCTCTCTCTCTCTCTCACTCTCTTATGCATGTAAATATATAGAAATGTTTTAAAGATACCTTTAACAGAACAAATTTGTAGCCCAATGAACTGGAGAAAATATTTGAAAACAAAATGTTTATATTTATGGTAGACTGAAATTTTATTTTAAAACTATTAGATTTTTCTTTGGAAAATAATAACTACTTCAATTCATTTGTAAGCAGCTTGTATGCCATCACTTCATACATTAACACAATTTTAATATTACTCCATAACTGTATCAAACACAAGGGAAATATTTAATACTCAGAAACTTTTCCACATAGCCATATTTTTAAGGCTTATTTTCATATTTACTTACCATCTCCTTTATATAATCTAGGCAAAGTATATTACATTCATTTCTAGTCTATGCTCATAACACAAAAAAGTCAAAAAAAAAAGTGGTTTCCTTACTTAGTCAACTTATCAATTCATCAAGTAAATGTATTTTGTATAGATTATCCTGCTTCACTTCCCAAAACCCTGTGTGCCATAATGAATTGAGCACTGACATAAAGGCCATGCAATCCAAATCAAAGCTGTGTGTGAGTCATTTTACTAGAGGACATTTTGAAGGCAGCCATGTTGATCAAAGTAGTTATTTTCCTTGGATTCGAGCACAGAGCACCATCACATAGCTTTACTGGCTTGGTTTCCTTGTGTGCTTTGTACTAAAGGCTTGTTTTTCTCCAGTGAGATGGTGTCCTTCCTCTAGATTACATTGAAGGAAGTCATCAGTAGTTGAAGAAGGCACAGATGAAAGTACTTTGCTTTACTTTGATACTTAGCAACTTTTTGTAATCTGGGATTTTGATAGATCTAGCAAAATACGAGAAGCATTTCTGGTCTCCCAGTGTAGATAGGTAATAATTTATACACTTCTTCAAACATTGAGAATTTCATGTAAATTAGTAAGTGCTATTTGGTTGTTTCATCTAACGCAGTAAAAGTTCTACAAAGGAGAGCCTGCTGACAGAAAACTGTAGTAGAAATATCCCAATTATGTCATGACTGTATCAGTTAGCATTCAGTTTTGAAGGCATATCTTTAAGAATTTATTTTGGGCTGGAGAGATGGCTGAGTGGTTAAGCACTTGCCTGTGAAGCCTAAGGACCCCAGTTCAAGGCTCAATTCCCCAGGACCCACGTTAGCCAGATGCACAAGGGGGTACATGCGTCTGGAGTTCATTTGCAGTGGCTAGCAGCCCTGGCACACCCACTCTCCTCTCTCTCTCTCTGCCTCTTTCTCTCTGTGTCTGTCACTCTCAAATAAATAAATAAAAACAAAAAAATTAAAAATTAAAAAATTAAAAAAAATTATTTTAAGTTTACTAGTAAAAATTATCTGATTAATTAATTAACTTTTATTTTTATTATTGACAAATTCCATAAATATAGACAATAAACCATGATAATAATTTCCTACCCCACTTTCCCCTTCACAACTCCACTCTCCATCATATGCCCTCCTGTTTAAATAAGTCTCTCTTTTATTTTGATGTCATCATCTTTTCCTCCTATTACAATGGTCTCATGTAGGTAGTGCCAGGCACTGCAAGGTCATGGTTATCCAGGCTGTTTTGTGTCTGAAAGGCTGCATTGGGTCTTACATTCTTCCTACCAACTCTTCTACAATGGACCCTGAGCCTTGCAAGGTGTGATAAAGATGTTTCAATGCTGAGCACTCCTCTGTCACTTCGTCTTAGCACTATGATGTCTCTTGAGTCATCTCAGAGGTCACAGCCATCTGAAAAGACAACTTCTCTAACAAAAAGTGAGAATAGGATTAAAATATGGGTATGAACATTAAGAAAAGTGCTTACTGGGAAGTTTGGTGGAGCGTAAGGTTTGCATTTAGCCAGACACCAGCAGGTGTTACACCTCTAGAGCTCATGACTTCCCCTATCATGGGTTTTCACTACCAGGTATGTGTTCCCCGCAGTAGAGCAGGCCTCCAGTCCAATTAGAGAGCCATTTTTCCCCCATAACAGACATGCCATTATTGCACCTGCTGGCTTAATTAGCCTGGCTGGCCAAACTCAAGGCTTGCAGTGTCCACCGCTTATCTACACTGGTAACTCTTCTCTCTCCCATTGAGCTGCATGCAGCATAGCTCTTTACAGCTTTCAGTCAGGTTATGTACAGGGAGGAGGTTTTCAGCTCAGCTTCAGCAAAATTTCTCAGTGTTCTTGCAGCCCAAGCATGTGGAGTCTTCAGCAATAGGGTCTTACCATCTATTCCTGAAGGGAAACCAAGAACCTTGGCAATGGCCTAAAATTCACTGGAAGATATCCCATCTCTGGCACTGAAATTGTTCTAGTAACAATCTATGGATTCTGGATGTGCCATTGTCCAAATAAGTAATTTGATAACATAAAAGTGTACTGATAAACTTAATTTCATTAATAAAGAAATAATCATATGAATTGTGCATTATGATATATAATGACACTTTGATTTTTGTAGAAATATTCAATTGACCTAGTAGGATATACATTACCTCATAAAATTAGTTTTTAAAAAAATTTTCTGGTGGTAAAATATTAAAAATCAGCAATTTTGAAATATGCTACTAATTGTTTTCATTTCATTAGGTATGAGGATAATGGGTTCAATAATAATGTAGCTACAAAGGGACTTTGAGCCTACATGAGGTCCTACCTGAGTACAGACTAACTAAATCAAACAAAAAGAACCAACAAAATAGGAACAACGAATTACTTATTCCTCCAGTCTTTTTGAAACTTCATATTCCCTGATGTCTTCCCTTTCCTTATCTCCTGCCAATCAGCATCAAGTAACTGCTTTTATACACTCTACTTATGAAAGCAGTACTTTCACATACTCCTTATGAATGATCACATAAAAGATGTACCCTTTTGTGCCTGGTGTTGTTCATGTAAGATAGTGTCTTCGAGTTCCCTTCTATTGTCATGGCTGGCACAGAGACTCAAGTGTATGGTAAGTAATCCACTTTGAGTAAATAACACATTCCATTCACCATTCATCTATTGATGTGCACTCAAGATGGATATTAAACATAATATTTAAGTATTGAAGCAATCATGGCATTGTAAGTATTTCAGGGAAATACAGAATCCCATGCTAGCCTGGCATACACAACAGAGAACAATGTAGAAACTGTCTCATCCAGGTGGAAGTCAGGGTCCAACAACCGAGTTGTACCCTGTCCTCCACACAAGTGCTATGGAACCCTTGTGCTCACACTCACAGCCACAGGCACATGCTTCATACTCATGCATATAACACACACACACACACACACAAACACACAGAGAGCTGATTAAAAACATATTCCTTCTTTATTCTCTATACTTTCGTTAAATAGGCTGAATCATTGTCTTATATTATTGAATTAAATAATGTGTAGAGAGGACTTCTGGCCAAGATGGCAACTTCCTAACTGTGCCACACCTCCATAGGAAAGAAAGGCAAGGCATTAAGGGTTCACTGGGTATTTTAAGGGAGAGAAATCTCTAATGGATTGCCAGTGGGAGGGCACAGAGGGTAAAAAAAGGAGAATTGCTGATTCCCTCACTCATGGGTAGCTCACCAGTTCCCCAATCTCCCCAAGCAGCTGCCATGCCCACAGTCCCAGCTTCAGGATACTCCTGCACTTACTGTAGGAAAGGGGACCCAGGCCAACATAGTTCCACTTGCCTCACTGCACAGGGGCAATCACCCTGCTATCCCCGCCCAACCATGACCTTGGCAGGCTCCACCCACTGGCTTGCTGGAGCTCAGGCTCCATGGGTCCATTTTCCCCTCACACACACACTGCCAATCCTGCTTGTTCAAGCTTAGCATGCTCTGCCCATTTGCCCACTTACTGCTCTGGCCACCACCTGTCCATGCATGAGCTCAGGCCCATTCCACCTGCCCATGCGAGCTCAGGATCACTCTGCCTGTCGACCTGCACCAGCTCTGGTTCATCCCCTGCCTGTTAGCTGCACCCCACAAATATCCTGTCATGTGTGAGCTCAGATTACTTCTGTGTCCTAGTGTCCCACCAGGTGAGCTTAGGCTGCTTTGGTGCTTGGTGCTTCAGTATCCCTCTGAGCACAACCTCAGGCAGCTATGGTGCATCACCTGAGAGCTCAGACAACTTTGGTGTTCCTGCCATACAGGAACTCAGGCTGCTTTGCCATTCTGCCAAGTGAGAGCTCAGACTACTTCAAAGCCATAGGCTGCTTCACCTTCCTACTGTGCTTGAGCTCAGGCTGATGCACCCAACCACGTGTTAGCTCAGGGCCACTCTACCTATCTGCTTACCTGCAGGCTAGCTCAGGCCAGCTCCCCCAAGAGGCATCACTTCCCCCCCCCCCATCGAGACCACAGTCCTGCCATCTCTGCCCATACACTGTGATGGGCAGACCACAGTCAGAAGAAATAACATGAAAAATCAAATGCAAGTAAATCCAGTAAGATCACCCAATACTACAATGAACATCACTAATCCAAACATAGAAGAGTCATTAGGATCAGAACACCAAAATGAAGCTATGAGCAATGCAACCCTAACCAAGCTACTGGTAGAACTTGCAGAAAAGCAACAAAGGACCAATAATTGTGTGGATGCTGCCATCACTAGACTAGACCAAAAAGATAAGAAAATGGAAGGACTTCAAAAACAGTTAAGAGATATGAAGGAGAGTGAGAAAAAAAAAAAAAAGAGGACCTCAAATATCAGCTGGCGATGCTAAATTGAGACATAAAGAAATGCAAGGATGAATATCAAGAAGCATAAAGAAAATCAGAAAATGATGTGAAAAGGGAGCTTGACAGAGGGATGGAAACTATACATAGAAAAGTAGTAGAAAATGCAAACCTAATTGAACAAGTCCAAAACTCTCTAGAAGCTATCAAGAATAGCGTCAGCCATGTGGATGATAGAAACTGCAATCTGGAAGACAAGACAAAAAAAAAAAAAAAAAAAAAAAAAAAAAAAAAAAACAGTTCGAGAGTTCAAAAAGTTTCAGTAAGTTCAAAAATTTCTGTGAACAGAACATGAGGGAAATGTGGCATACCCTTAAACATCCTAACATCCAGATCATGGGAATACCAGAAGGGGAACAAATTCAGATCAAAGGAATAGAGAACTTATTTAACAAAATAATCGAAGAAAACATTGCCACTCTCTCAAGAGAAAGGCCCATCAAGATACAAGAAGCTAACAGAACTCCAAACAGTTTGAACCAAAGGAGAAACTCTCCAAAACATATCATCATTAAAACTCTAAATATTGACACAAAAGAGAAAATCCTCAAAGCAGCTAGGGAAAAATATCACATCAGTTTTAAAGGCAACCCCATCAGAATTACTTCAGATTTCTCAATGGAATCCCTGAAAGTCAGAAATGTCAGGAATGAAATACTGCAAAGTCTAAGAACCTATGGCTTCTGACCCAAACTACTTTACCCAGCAAAAGTATCCCTCATAATAGATGGTGAAAGAAAAACTTTCCATGACAAAACTCAGCTTTACACTTATATGAACACAAAACCAAACCTACAAAGAGTATTTCAGGAAATTCTCCACACAGAAAAATCAAATAATCAAACTCAATTGCCTTCAAGAAGCGGATCATAATAACCAAACTCAGAGTAGGCACAAAAAAATTCAAAGTCCATGAAAACAGCAAACCACATATACCAAAACAATATGGCAGGGATCAAATCAAACCTCACAGTCATTGCCCTAAATATTAGTAGCCTTAATTCACCCATCAAGAGACACAAGCTAACAGGATGTATCAAAAAAGAGAGCCCTCAATCTGTTTTCTTCAAGAAACCCATCTCACCACTAAAGACAGACACCTCCTCAGTGTGAAAGGGTGGAAAACAATATTCCAAGCAAACAGGAATAAGAAACAAGCAGGTGTAGCAATACTAATATCAGATAAAATAGACTTTAAACCAAAAATAATCAAAAAAGACAAAGAAGGCCACTTCCTACTTATCAAGGGAATGATCCATCAAGAGGATATTACAATCATAAATCTGTATGCACCAAACACAGGGGCACCACAGTTCATAAACCAAAACCTACTTGACAATAAAACAGAAATGAGCACCAACACCATCATAGTTGGGGTCTTCAATACACCATTATCAGTAACAGACAGATCATCCAAACAGAAACTCAACAGGGAAGTAAGAGAGCTCAGGAAACCATGTATCTCTTAGACCTAATGGACATCTACAGAACATTCCATCCCAAATCCACAGACTATACATTCTTCTCAGCAGCCCTTGGAACATTCTCTAAAATAGGTCATATACTGGGTCACAAAGCCTACCTCCATATATTTAGGAAGATTGGCATAATTCCCTGCATGATATCAGATCACAGTGCTATATTTCTAGAAACTAAAAACAAAAGACCCACCAAGAATCCCATTAGCACCTGGAAACCAATCAGCACACTCTTAAACAATAAATGTATAGTGGACAAAGTAAAAAAAAAAAATGAAATTGTGAAATTTCTAGAAATGAATGATGATGAGATCACATCATACCAAAACTTATGGGACACAATGAAGATGGTCCTCAGGGGAAAATACATAGCACTAAATGCCTTCATAACAAAGACAGAGAGATCCCAAATCAATAACCTAATCATCCACCTAAAGGCTCTGGAAAAGCAAGAAAAATCCAACCCAAAAAGCTCCAGAAGGATAGAAATAATTAAGATAAGAGAAGAAATTAATGAATTAGAAACTAAGAAAACAATTAAGAAAATTGACGAAACAAAGAGCTTGTTCTTTGAAAAAATAAACAAGGTTGACAAACCCCTGGCCAATTTGATCAAGCAAAAATAAAAAAGAAAAAAGAAAAAAAAAGACAACTCAAATTAACAAAATTTGAAAGAAAAAGGAGAAATCACAATGGACATAAGTGAAATTGGGAGAATCATCAAATCATCAGGACTTATTTCAAAAACCTCTACTCCACAAACCAGGATAATGTGGAGGAAATGGATAAATTCCTGGACACATACTATCTATCAAGGCTAAACTCAAAGCAGATTAATCTCAAAAAAAAAAAAAAAAAAAACCTATCACACTCATTGAGATTGTAAAAGTAATTTTAAAAAACCTCCCCAAAAAGAAGAGTCCAGGACCAGTTGGCTTCTCAGCTGAATTCTATCAAACCTTCAAACCAATCTTCCTCAAACTGTGCCACACAATTGGAGAACAGGGAAAACTACCCAACTCCTTCTATGAAGGTAGTATCACCCTAATTCCAAAACCAGGGAGAGATGCCACAAGAAAAGAAAACTACTGGCCTATCTATAGCCAGTAACACAACATATACTTTTCCTATTTTAATTCCAAATGTAGTTACATAAGAAAGTTATTACAGTGGAAGATTTTAAAAGGGAAATGACTTTTCAATTCTAAGAGCTTGCCCTTATTGTAGGAAGTATTGGATTACATTTTTTTTTATTTCCTAGTATACATGCTCATTTATCTGGTAATCCTAACAATTGTTCTACAAATTTACTTTCTGTCTTTCTAAGGAAAGACAGTGTTTTATAAGCATATTTACACAGTTACTATATATAAAAATTAACTACTAGGACTGGGGAGATGGATTAGTTGGAAAAGGTGCTTGCTTGCCAAGCCTGCTCATCTATGTTTAATTTCCCACTATTCATGAAAATTCAGATGCTCAAAATGATGTGTTCATTTGGAATTATTTTATAGCTTTAATAGGAATGGGTGTGTCCATCTCTTTTCTTTCATTGTCTCTATCCTTGCAACAAACAAATAAATAATATTTAAAAATATCAACTAATGTTCATAATCAGCACAGTGAATGGTTATATCCAATTCAACTAACAGGCTCTCTTAGGAGGTCAGTATTCAGTTGGACCTATGAGCTAATTTTCACCTTGCCCATCCATATCATCTCTGCCTCCTTCTCTCTGTTGCTCTCAAATAAATAAATAAACCAAAAAATTTAAAAAAATTATTTAAAAAATGTGAATTCTCGCTGGGCATGGTGGTTCACACACTTAATCCCAGAACTTGGGGAGGCAGAAGTAGGAGGATCAATTAGAGTTCGAGGCCACCCTGAGTCTACATGTTGAATTCCAGGGCAGCCTGAGCTAGACTGAGACCCTACGTCAAAACGCCCCCCCTCAAAAAAGACAAAGAATCTAATTCTCATTTAACCTCTGTTATAAAGTTGTATTTAGTAAACAAATGTTTAAAGTATTTGAATAATATTAATTTGCTTATTAAAGTAACATAATTTCAGTTTCTGTTTTAACAATGGTAGCATTATTTTTTGTATATATGTATGGAAATATGTGTCATGGGGTGTGTTTGTGATGTGTTTATGTATAGTACATACATATGTTTGTACAGATGCATACACACCATGAACATTCATGCAGAGGCCCCAGGAGAATCTTTCTCTATAGCTCCCCTGTGGGTTTTTTTGAAGCTAAATCCCTCACTGAACATGGAGTTTACAAGATTTTTGGTCAGACTGGATGATCAGAAATCACCAAAGATTCTCTGGCCTCTACTCACCACAGGACTGTAGTTATAGGCCTGTGTTGTCATACTCAGCTTTATGAAGGTGATAGGCCAGCTCCCCAGCTCAGCTTTATACATTTTTACTTCCATTCATCTTTCATGTCTGATAAATGCATCCCATAAAAATTGTAGAAACTGAAAATGATTTATTGATTTATTAAACAATAAAACTTTTCTCATTCATTCACCAATGGAATGATTCGAATGATTCCCTGAAGTTCCACTTGTAGGTTGTACCATGCCACAGTTGCTTCAAGTTCTGTACACTGGAGTGTCAAAGTGCATGTGGACAAATATATACTCTAGTAAAATGTATGACATAAGTAATCCATACTCACCATGCATGTTCCTCCTCAATCTGGTCTATGTGCATGGAGCAACATTCTTCTCCCCAGTCCCCAGGTATGCCTCTCATACACACTTGTTCTTTTAAAACCCACATGGTTTTTAAAAGAACAAGTCTATATGAGAGGAAACAAAAATCAAATGGTTTATAGGACCATTTCCTTTATAGCAACAGTAATTAATGTACTTCTCATTTTCACAGCTATGTAGTAATCTACTTTATCTAATTATACAATCAATTATATTACCCTTATGGACATTTGGCCATTTTCAAATGTTCCTGTATTGATTCATTTCACTTTTGTTTAACTGTGGGACACTTGTTTGAATTTCCTTATATACATACTAAATGTTTTCATAAAAAAGGGACAGATATAAAATAATTTGTATTTTTCTAGTTCTGTTTGATTGAATAAATTATATACTCTCAGCAGCATATGCCATCATTGCTGTGTAACACTCTTACACTGGTCATTTTATTGCTGTTAACATGTACCTCAGTGTGGCCTACATTTGTACTTCTTAGACTTTGAGGTCAGATGTTTTTCTCATGTCTATGGGCCTGTCACATTCTTGTGTCCTCAAAATGAGAATGCATTCCTCTCCACTGAGGCTGTGAAGCTTTTATATTGACTCATACATTTGTAGTTCCTTGCACATATTGAGTATTAATTATTTGTAGCATTTTTAAATAGAAATATTTCCATATAACCTGTTTTATGGGTTTACTGTGATATTTTTTCTGTCATTTTATGTGGGTTGTGCTGGGTATTGAATTTTGTACCTATGCCTGTGGCATAAATGGTGTAGACCAAGCTATGCTTGAAGTCTTTTTTCTTCACTACTATCTATCTATCTATCTATCTATCTATATCGTTTGTTTGTTTGTTTGTTTGTTTTTCAAGGCAGGGTCTCACTCTGGCCCAAGATGACCCGGAATTCACTATGTAGTCTCAGGGTGGCCTCAAACTCATGGTGATCCTCTACCTCTGCCCTCCCCCCCCACAAGTGCTGGGATTAAAGGTGTGTGCCACCACTCCTGGCTTATATATATGCCACCATAGCAACTGGTCAGAAAACCATGTCTATGGACCTTAC
The DNA here is from genome assembly GCA_036346955.1 of Dipus sagitta. Lineage (NCBI taxonomy): Eukaryota > Metazoa > Chordata > Mammalia > Rodentia > Dipodidae > Dipus > Dipus sagitta. The sequence goes on along the minus strand of CM070783.1, from coordinate 80,045,718 downwards.
AAATGTAACTATAATCATTTCCTTTTTGCTCATGTTGATGCTATTAGCAATGGCATCAAAACTGGGTTGTGACAAATGGATTTTACCTGCCATCTTTAATGCCCTTATACTACTATTTTAATAACTCATATTATGCTCGGTACAGCTTTAAATTCTTTACTGGTCTTATTTTCATTGAGACTGAGACTTGAAATCATTCAACTAGATTACAGGTCCTAGTGCATCACATCCTCTTACCATTCTGATCTTTTTGCCCTTATTCTCCCCTGAATTCCCAGCTCTGGTCTCCTGGCGTAACTCTGCTTCATGAGTATTGATTATGCCTGTCTCTCAGCCTTGGATGTTTATGTCATGACAGCTACTCATTTCCTGTAATAATTTATCTCATCCAAGTACATTCTATATACTCAATATGCTGTTGACTTATTTTATTGGACAGAACATAAATTCCATAAAGTAAGATTATTTTCTGATCTTTCACTGTCCTGACATCAACCAAAACATGATTCTAAGCATTTTATAAGAAGCTTAAAATTCCTACTTGAATGAAGTAATTATAAAACTTACAAATAAATCCATAGATACATAGAGAGTATAAATATCTAGAAGTCATATTGTGTGTAATTATCCTGGCAGAAGATTAAAATGTGTATTTTCCTTTCATCAGTATTTGTACAAGCAGGCACTAAACATCATACTTCAAAGAGTCAGGTGTGTACACAATTTCTACAGGAATGTATCACTGTCGTTATCATATGAGCTTTTCACTATTTCATTGTGATCAATAACTCTACATAGTCTAATAAATAAATAGGTATTTTCTGCTAAGAAACCATTCCTTGTCGTGACTCCTTTTAATTTTTTATGATAGTGACCCTTTTATCTTCCATTATTACCTGTCTCCTTTATAGAATTTTGTCAGTTTGTATTACAGAGTACAACACTAAACATCATTTAGCAGGAAGGTGTCCTGATTATAGCAATTAATCTAAGCCATAATCTGTCTTCTTTATCTTTCTGAACAGTACATTTTATACGTTTTTCTGGTCAATCTGTTTTTTTATTTTTCACAAGGTATTTTAAGAACACTGAATGTTGAATACTGACCAAAGATTACTCATTGTGTTAATGAAACATCAAATCCCTAGAGGACTGGAAGGACATGAATGAAATAGCACTGCCTTCTGAAGAGTGCTCCAAAATTTCCCCTGACCATACTAGAAGCTTTCTTTCTAAAAACATATCTCAGTATACTTGTCCCTAAAATGTTAATGTGCTTTTCCACAAGAGGCATTGGAGGAGATGACATTTCTTTATGGTTGATATTATAAACAGCTGTACAGTGAAACTAGATAACAACATCTTATCTATATTGAGCTCCCTACCTTAAAAATGCAACTGAAAACTTCTGTTAGCCTGTGAAAAAAGATCACATAGTATGACTATTACAATGGTTACTGTCTTTGTTTATGGTTGGCAAAGGAGAGGAGAAGTGAGTGGACTCTGCTTACATATGCTGAGTACCAGACATATATACAGCTGACAATTCTCTCATGCCAAGGACAATATCCAACAGCAAACTATTGTTTGATCCAAGTTTCAGTCAATCTGAGATTTATAAATCCTGATCTGGTTCTATTACACAAAATTATTGTTGTTGCCGGGCGTGGTGGCGCACGCCTTTAATCCCAGCACTCGGGAGGCAGAGGTAGGAGGATTGCCGTGAGTTCGAGGCCACCCTGAGACTCCATAGTGAATTCCAGGTCAGCCTGGGCTAGAGTGACACCCTACTTCGAAAAAACCAAAAAAAAAAAAAAAATTATTGTTGTTGAAATAATTTTCATCTAGGATAAATGTGCCTTAAAAAGCATATTTGAAATGATTTTTTTATCATGCTTGCCTTAACAGAGAATATTTTCACTTCTAAGCCAGGCTAAAATCATATAAGGTTTAGATGACTAACTTGCTATAATTAAATATAAAAACATGTTTTTGTGTTCAAGGAAACTGAAATTCTTTTATGATAGACAAGAGAATAATTCAAAGCTGAATAATATGTGCTTTTTAAAATTAACTTTAAAAATTGCACACAGACAAAAATAATTCTGTAACAGGAGCACCTGCCATAAGCCATTAGCATCATAATTTACAGGCATTAATCTTACATGACATTTTTCAACTTCTACCCTCTTAGAAAACTTAGGTCATAATGAAGTTAACCTTTTTACACAGGCTTCCAGTGCACTACACAGCTTTGTTTCATAAATTGCTCATCCATTTCAAAGCCTACCCAGGAAATTTCAGTAACTTTAGCAGAAAGTTGCAATAATCATACATGCTTTTAATATTTTAGTAATAAAAGTAGCCATTAATGTCTTGTACTATATATACCCCTTTGTATAATGATAGTGATTCATTAATTAAGAGGGTAGAGACATTTCAGCAAAGAATTAATATTTGTTTTTGTCTAATTAAGTAATCATTCATACAGAATGGACATGCATATTATCTTTATTTATATGTCCAATGAGCCATCTTTCTAATCATGACTTGTTCAAACTGAGATGCTCAGGGCTCAGTGGGTCTCATAGTGAAGAAGTAAGTATGGGTTAAACAGTGACCCCTCATTCCAACCATACTCAGCAAAGGATGACTGCATTTTCATGATTTGGGAAATTTCACTCATTAGAAGACAGAGTGTGACTAGAAAATCACTATTATTAGTATTATTATTATTAAAATATCTTGTAAATTGAGCAATGGCTCTGAACGATTTCATACTTTAACAGACAATAAGAAGAGTGTGCCAGTAGGAGATCCTTCACTCTTGTTTATGTTCCTATTCTGTGTACTTAATGTGCAAGTGCTGCCAGGACAAGTGGTTCTTTCCAGTCCCCAAGCCGCCATGTCACCACCCATGGACTCAAAATAGTACAAACACCTGGTATTTCTTTATACTGGCAAAAGGACCTGGTTCTCCAACATGCAAACACACACACATACGCACACGATCAAAAACAAAATATGAAGAAAATATTTCTTGAGTTCCTAAATTTTGAAGCAATTTGAACTACATACAAAGATACAAATACTTCTGTCTTTGAATATATATGGTATAAAATACATGATAGGTAAAATGATATAATAAATTTAATTTTAAGAAGGGAATGAATAGCACCATGAAGTAATTAGAACAATATTCTCCCAGAATCCAGTGTGTAAGACAACACAATGATTTGCTACATATAGGTGGACAAAAAGAACCAAGGTGTGAACTAAATTTTGAATGATGCTTACCTTTTAAAGTAATTGGAGAAAAATGTTCTTGCCTCAGGAAATGAATGTGCAGTATAAAGAGTATATAAGGAAGGAAGTAATATTTCTTAGGTATGGGTCCTAAATATTTTGAAATATAGTTCAGAATATTGAAAGCCACTATGCTATATCAGTATTCACATGAAGAATCCCACAGATTGTAAACATGAGAAACTGAGATTTGAAGTCATTGACAGCACAAGTCAGGACCCATCTTCAGTAGGTTAAATGCAGTGTTTGGTTGGCAGGTGCTGTTTTGTAGTCCTGCTTCTGTTTGTCATAGGCTACCTTTCCTGCTTGGGTACATGCTGAAAGTTGGAAAAATTTTGGACAACTCAGTGAACCAGGAAAATGTGAAGAGAAAATCAAACTTAAGAGGTTAACTTTCTGATACAGTTCTCAACGTGACTGTGGAAGGGACACAGCCCATAGTGTCTGCTTATAAAGCATGCAAATGAGTGACTGATGCTACCCATGAGAAGAAAAAATAAATCTGACACATCTTCAACTTAACTCCAAGACTCAGAGGAGTATTAATGAGTTAAAACAAGACATATCTAAGAGACCAAAAGACTGATTTGCATTTTTGAATGTATTTTAAAACACCTTCTTAAATTCTAACAGGATTTCAACCTAGTTAAAATACCAAACAATTCAAGGCAATTTCTTTGTGGATTATCTACTTGACCCAAAGCTTTCTATACTTTCTGTAAATCTATCCTATTATATACATCCAAAGGAGTGAAAACACACATTTTATTCCTTATTATAATAATTAAGCATATTATAGCACCAAAAATCAAAGAATATTAAAACATAGGAGCATCTAACTAAAATCCATAGTATTGAGAAAAAGATAAAAGTATGTGACCAGACATAATGACATATCTGGAATGCTGGACTGATGATGGACCTCAGTCATTGAATTTATATCTGTAATATGCAAGGTTCCATGGCAAACAGTGCAAAAATAATAAATAAATAAATAAATAATAAATAAATATCAATATTAGCATGGTATAATGTGTTTTGTCTAATATAATAATAAGGGGATGGTGTAGATTCAAATAACCTACAAAACATAGTGATTAATATCTGGAAAACTGAATGAATTAGCAAATAAATATGTTAAAGGAAATAGCAGGCATAAGTGGCACCTGTCAGATATAAAAACATATTTAAAAAGAATTATCATTGATTTGCTGAAATCATTAAAACATATTTGTTGACATAACAGTTATTCATTATGTACTTTCTGTTTTCTTTTATTTGCTTTTTAAAAATGTAATTCTATTTGTACTCTTTATTTTTACACTCTACAAACTATAGGTTTATATTTCGTGTTGATAGGAACTGAATTCAAGGTCTTGAACTTATTACACAAGAGCTCCAAAACTGAGTTATATCACAAGCCACAGAGATTTTTTCAATAAGTAGTATTTTGAATTTCAAACAGGATTACTAAGAAAAGGTTTATGTATGGTTGCTTGAATTTTTAACATGGTTCACCAAGCATAATTTCATAATTTCTTCATATTTATCATTCATCATAACTTCTCTCAACATGAATATATATTAGCATGTGACAGTTTATAAGCACAAATGATGTATTCTTTAATATTTATATGACCTTGAGATTCCTTTGAAAATAAGAGGCATGAAAAAGTTCCATGTTGAAACTTCATAATAGACTTTTTAAATTTCTCAGCATATCAGTGCAAATTTCTTAAATACAGAGTGGTAAACCATCGAGTTTTACCAGACACTTAATTCAGAGATTTAATATTGTACCTCTCTCCAAATCATTGACAATGGCCTCTATTTTTTTTGTTTCTATATACTGTAAATATATTATGATAGCTTTTGTTCAATGTATACAGATTAGAAAACTCATCTGGCCATTAGAATTGTCAATTATTATTCATATGTTTGTTTACCCACTATTCTGTGTTAATGTTAACCTAAGTCCAGAGGTAAGAGAACAGACATGCTCATTCCTTATGTTTCATCATCTTTAGCATCTAGCATATCAAAAGAAACGTAAATTAACAATTGTAAGTTTATAAAATATAACTACATCTAAAAAGGTCCAGCCAGAGTGCTTGGGGAACTGAAACCACAACACCCCACAGACACGCCCAGAGGGGTGTCTTCTAGGTGATTCACCATTCAGTCAAGTTAAAAATCAAAATTAGCTGGGCGTGGTGGCACGTGCCTTTAATCCCAGCACTCGGGTGACAGAGGTAGGAGGATCACCGTGAGTTCGAGGCCACCCTGAGACTACATATGAATTCCAGGTCAGCCTGGGATAGAGTGAGATCCTACCTCAAAAAACAAACAAAAAAAATCAAAATTAAGTATTGTACACTTCTGTCCTTCTGTTTGTGTTTATAAACTTAGTACTCCTCAACGAGAAAACCAGTGTGCCTAGATTTCCATACTGCCTCTTGAGCTTCAAAAGCTTCCATTTTTGTACTGCAGATCAAGAGAAATGTTTTCTCAATGCCCTCAAAATTTTCTCACTGTTTTCACCAACTTTGTTATTGTTGTGTCTGACAGTAATAACCTTAAGGAAGGAAAGAGTTTATTGAGGTCTGTAGTTCCAAGGGACTCAGCTCATCATATCAGGACATCCTAGTTGCAGTAACAAGAGACAGCTGTCAGGAAGCAGAGAGTAATGATTGCTGGTGTCCAACTACCTTCCTCTTTTTCATACAGTCCAGAACCCTCAATCCATGGACTGGTGTCCCACAATTTTACAGTGGGTTTTTCCCAACTCAAGAAACCTAATCTAGAAATTTTCTCTCAGACATTTCCAGATATTTGTTTCCATATTGCTTATAAATCCTACCAACTTGACAACTAGGCTTATCCATCACACCTCCTTCTAGATTCGTGTGTAATTTTACGAGAATTGAGTGCAATATATGTTGGCACGAATCATAGTACTTTACTTCTGCTTTTCTGCTTCCTGGTATCCACAATTTGTTTTTCAGAGCCCACAAATGGCTGGTCCATGTAATTCTTCCATGTCATGTTCTCTGCCTTCAAGTTCTGAGACTATGAATATTCTTTTTTTTTTTCTCCCAAAAAAACATCCAATTGTGTTAGCACCATTTGTTAAGGAGACTATTCTTTCTATATTTAAGCAACATTCAATCTTTTTGAAACCCAGTCAACTATAAATTATGTTGACCTATATCTTGGTCATCCTTCTTTTACCAACTTCTTTGTATCCATTATTTTACTAGAGTAGCTCTGTCTTGGTAAGTGAGGCTTGAGAGTAAATATACTGTTATTGTGCAAGAAACTCAACTTTACTCTTCTTCAAAATTGGTTTTGTTATTCTGGTCTTTAGCCTATCTATATAATCTTCCAAATCTGTTTTTGACATTCAAAAGTAGCTTTCTGAGATCTTCATCAAGACTGCATTAAATGTATGAATAAATTTTGATAAATTGAAATTTTAAAATATGTGCTACATTCATACATCTAAAATGACTTTCTAATTATTATTGTCATCTTTGATTAGTAATCAGTTTTATAGACTTTTGCAGTATACTAATCTAATATATATGTTAGTTTTTATATTTCATTATCAGTTCTATTGAAATAGTGTTATTTCAATGTCAGATAAAACTACTTATAGTAATAAAATGAAAATAATGTTTATAATTTATGGCTGGAGAGAAAACTATAAAATAATTGGAAATGAATAACCCAAGGAATAATCCTATGGTCATCAATAGGGCAATGAATAGTATGGCTAATTAAATAATATTTGCTTGGATTGACATATCAGTAGGCATCTATGAGCATTCTAAGTCCAATACAGTTTTTCATTCTTGGAGGTATATAGATGTAGAACTGGGATCTTTCACATTTCTATATTTGAGCAATATGTGTCAAAGAGCATGGTATATGGTAAGTAAGAAGGTTAAAATCATTTAAAATATAATTGTTATTCTAAGCTAAAGTATCAAATTACCTTATACTGGGTGACTGAATAATGACATTTTTTTTTCTAGTTCTTGGGGCATGGAATTCCAAAAGCCAGGTACTAGAAGATCCAGTGTCTGGCAAAGGCACGTGTCATGCTATACAAATGGCTGTCTTCCTGCTATCTAGACAAATAGTACAAACAGGGCTAGCTTGACTCTGGTATTTTCTTTTCTCTTTTCTTTTGTTTTTTCTTTTTAGAGATAAGTTATATAAGTAATACCATTCATGAGTGTTTCTTCTGCACAGTATAATTACCTCCCAAAGACACTACCTTCATGTAACAGTACATCAGGATTATTTTTTCAGATATTAATTTGAAGAGATAAACCAAATTCCAAAACACTTAATTTTTAGATCCCACAAAGTAATTTATCTTCATCTAAAAAATATATCCAGTCCATCCCAGCATATGAAATCTTAACTCCTAACATAACTCAGTTTTCTAATACCCAGTATCTAATCTATTTGCTTAAATCATATATTTTTGTGGCTTAATATCTGATTCATTATGTGTCAAAATCCTGTCTGCAGAAAAAGTTATTAAGCCGAATAAGTTATGTTTCTCCAACACACATATTAAGACATCAACTTTAAATAAAAAAGGAAAAAGTAGAAAGAAGGAAGGAATGACAGGTAATAGATTTCAAATATAAAATCTAGCAAGTGATAACTCCCTTCCCAAATCATTCCATTTTCCACTGTATACTAACACCACCAATCTATCCAGGTGATCTTTCCACTTTTTGGATTCCTTCCCCATAGGCCTTTTAGGCCATATATGAGACCCCAGAGAGCTGGGCAGTCCCATACCAATGGCTCTGGGTGATTGATATCTGGCCTGTTGAAAGCTGTATAGTACCTCTCACCCCTTTTTGAAAACCAAAAACAGCAGAATCATAACTAATTAACTTTGGGGCACATTAATCTTTTTTTTCTTGAAGAATCAAGCATATTTTAATAGATCCATGTTGTTTTTCTGTAAAGTCTAAGACAAAAACAACAACAAAAACTTTCTTTTTCCTTCCCTTTTGTCCTTTCAGTTTGTTGACAAATATTCTATGGCTAGTTCACTATGATTCTCATCTCCATATAAAAGGCTGGCTAATCACACCCTTCCTTTAGTCTTCCAAATACATCCTTTGCTTTTTATGATGCAGTCCGAATAAGAATTTTCCAAATCCTTCAATTCTACTTCCTTTTTGCTCACTAATTCCAGATCCTAGTTCTGTTTTTTGTGGTTTTTTTCTTCTTTCTGAGAGAAGCTCCAAGTCAGGAAAACACCAAGCAGCCACTGACAACAGTTTGCTTAGAAATCTGATCAACTACAATTTCTATCTTCCTCAAATACTTAAAACACAGTCATGGACACAGTTCTGTTGATTTCCTTGTTATGATGGAAAAGAATACCTTTCCTACAGTTCCTAATATCATAGGTCTCAATTCAGCCTGAGACCTCAGTGGATCACCCTTTATCTTCTAACCTCAGCATGTCCTCCACCAACATTTCTGCTCATGGATACTTTAGAATCCCATGAGAAGGTGAAACTATTCTTTCCATCTCACCCTTAATTATCTGAGTCCTCCTGACATCATTTGTTTAAAATTCCCTAACAAAAATCTTGGCTACTTTTAGCAACCTCTCCTTATTACACATTTTCAAAGCTATTTGCGTACAAAGTTCCATTTTAACTTGGCTGCTGTAATAAATTGTCAGAGAATGGAGAATGGAAACAGCAAATAGTCGTTGCCCAAAATTCTACTGGTTGAAAATCTACAAGCAAGTTGCTGGCTGAATCTGTCTGTTCAAGGCCCTTGCACTGATGTTCATAAGCTGTATCCTCATGCACACATCTATACAGATATATAGAGGTACACTAATCCTTTTATTGTGACACTGACACCAGAATCTTATTACATCTCAAGTGCATCACCTGCAAGTGACCTGCAATTGGCGAGTAGTGTCCCTTCATAAAATTTTAGAGTAGACACAGCAGTTATCCCACTGTCAATGTTGGGAAGAGCCAAAAGTATTTGTCTTGAGAAAGGATCACTTAGAAATACTGTTAGATACAAAGATGTTATATGAACTGAAAAAAATTACGAAATATGTAGTGGGAATCTTATATCTGAAGTATTTCATAGTAGTCTAACATCCATCTTAATAAATAGAAAACTCAATTATAATATTGGCAATTTTTTAAAGTAACTAATCCAAAAAGATGTGCATATACTAGATAAGTATATGAGAAGATGTTCAACATCTTTGCCAATGAAATTTCAAATTAAAATGAAGAAATACTACTACAGAACTATTATCATAGTTAAAATTAATAATACAAAATAACAAAAACTTCTGACAACTGTGGATACTAATAAAGTTATGAATATGAAGCAAGAAGAATTCTCATTTGTACATCGTTAGGGTTGTTATAAAATGTTACTGTAGACTTTGGCTTCTTAAGCTGTGCATTGCAAAACTAAATGTGGGCATTATGAAACATTTTGTAACAGTAAAACTACTTCAATATCCAACACACAGTGAAACTGAGACATCTTTTTCTGTGCTAACCATGCTGCACCCATGACTTCACTATAGCCTTGGTTTTGAACACACAAAATGAGAACTTTGTACTTATTTCCCAAGCGCTTATTTCACACAACACCAATGAAGACTTCTTGAAACACAGCAAGAGTTAAGACTTGCATACCAGGAATTGCAATGTTTAATTTACCACAGATAAGGTATTTTCTACATGTATAAAAACTTAATGGCTTAATTATGGAAAATAAACATTTTTATTACTATTCTTCTATAATTCATTGCTTATAAGCTTTAGGTTGTCATTTTTTTTAGGTTGTCATCTTTTGTATGATGTCATGCTCCTTCAGTTGTAACAATGCTGTTTTGTTGGCTGAAGGATATTCACAAATAATTGTAATCAACTTCTGAAATGGACCTAAATATACTTCTGTCATTTTGTACTAAGTATTCATGTGATGAAGTATTATTAACACCAATAATTATAATATCAAATTATTGATTAGCTTTGGAAAGCATTGCAAATGCTCTGCATGCTACAGGATCAGTCAGCTGAGCTTTAATTTATGTAAAACTAAATATGAACATTCATCTATTTAGCAGAAAAATTTAGTTTCACACTTAATAAATGATAAATTCATATACATACTAAGGCATTGTTTAAAACATATTTCTCTGATTTTTATCAATCAAATTTGATTTATATACTTATACTTACCTAATATCCATTGTCACATGAACATTTCTCAGTTGGAAAGGAATCTTCAGTGGAAAAAGTTTAAGAAACCCTCTTTAAAACACTCATTGGATGATTTTCACAAAGTTAAGCATAATCAATCTCACTTTAATATACAAAAATCATGCTTCTCTGGGTTGGACTAATTTGCCTGAAAATTTATGTCAAAAAACCCATGTGAATAATTTAACAGTTTTATTTGTCATTGCTCCAAATTAGAAGCAGTCAAGATGTCCTTCAATAGGGGAACAGATAAACAAACTGTGATCTACCCACACAAAGGGCTATTATTCAGCAATAAAAATAAATGAGCTCTGAGGAACTAATGACATGAGTTTTAAATGCATATTGATAAGTTTAAGAAGACAGCCTCAGCAGGCTACATGTCATTTGAATCCAAATTATCAATATTGTGCCAAAGGCACAATAGATAACAGTGTTTACCAAGCCATGGACAGAAGAGGGAAAGTTGAACACCTAAAGCATACACATAACTCTAGAGCAGTGATAATGCTGTGTGGATACCATACAGGGAATACCTGACAGAGTACACTTATCCATACAGTATTTCATAGCATAAAGACTGAGAATACCATGTACAGACTATAATTCTTTTCGAAGACTTGGGATTCTAAGTGTTACCAAATCAACTCAACCTTCCAAACATACAAATAAATCTGACTGAGTAATGCAGAAAGACTTTGCTGTCCTAAAGCCAAGAAGAAGGTAAACATTAGTTTTTATAGTAATTCATACATGATATATAAAAATTTTATTCTGATTTTACACACAGAAAAGTGCATACTTACTCATGTTGCACAATTATTCATAACCCTGGTATAGGGTGGAAAGCAGGTTTCTACATCTTGATGACAAATGTGTAGGTGAAAAAGAGGAAGTTAATATTGTCCGCATGGAAGCTGATTGAAGCAGGAGCTGGAGACTTTGTTTTGAACATGTTTAGCTCCATAGTGATACAAATGGTTACATGTGAGCATACTTATGAATATGTATATGGAGGTGTATGTGCAGTGTCCACCCATAGGTGTTCTGGTTTTCCTTCTGAATAATACCTCAATAGTAATGTTCATATTCTGATTTTAGTGGCTAACTCTAGGAAATCAGTGCACCTATGTGAAAAGACATCCTAAAACAAGAAGAGAAAATACATCACATTATTACAGAGACTATCTTTTATTGTCAAAGTAATAAAATATTTCCTCCACCACACCAAACTAACACAGAACAACAACAACAAAAAGGTTTGAAAACTGCAAGAAGGCTATGTCAAAGTAATTCAGCAACTAAGTAACCATTCCTTATGCCCACAGTTGTGACAATTTGAGCACAAAAGTGAATAATTAGTATTGAGTTTCAACTTAAAATATAAAATAAATATTCATCATATCATCTAGTACTAATTAATGATATAACAACTAAATAAATATAATGGGATGTGACCAGCCAGTGGTTCAGTGGTCTAGAGAAAGAATTGTCACTTAGGTTGTGACAGAGTAATTTGTGTAGAAATATTCTAAATAATTTATTTAAATAGTCACACTATCTCAGAGGGGAAATCAGACCCTTACATTTTAATATAGCCTCAGTAAAGGTTTCGGGAAAAGAAAGACTCTAAATTCACAAAGAAAAGAGTTGAGAAATACTGCCTCAGTCACATGATTAAGAATGACATGGGCAATTATGGGTGATGTTGATAACAGTCTCAATATGATATGTTGATAATGGATTGCCATATGCCACTGTATTCACAAGAAAATACTCAGATAAAACCCATTGTGTGGAAATACTGCAAAACATTTAAGCAGTACTCTTTAATACTCTCTGGATTATCCAAGTCAAGAAAATTATGGGGAAAATGTCACATTTAAGAATACCCATAACTGTGGGCTAACTCCACAATGCGTGACCCATATACCTCAACAAGGAGGGGCCAAGGGGAGGGGGCAGGTCACGGATGAGCCTAATAATGGTACCAAACTGACTGTATTTGCTGAATACAAAACTAACTAATAAAGAAAAAAAAGAATAAGCAAATAAAAGCATTAACATGAAATGTTATAATTATTCTAGATGGGAACCTGTAGCAGAAAAATAGCATCATCAACTACAGATGTAAATTAATGCACCAATTAAACTAATAATGCATAAATAATGATTTACTAATTATACTAAGCATTATATATTATAATATATATTTCCAGGAAACACAGTTTGAAATATATGGTCATTTGATAAATTTTATCTTATATTAACAAATTTTCCCTGAATCTAAAATTATTTAATTAAAAGTTTATTGATTTTTGCATTGTAGGGAGATCTACAAGAAACAAAGATAAATACTGGCTGGATCTTTCCACAGTTTAATTTAATTTGTTAGTGTAAGACTCAAGTAGCCATGCCCACTTCCATAAATGTAGATACTAATTTTTGCTTGAAAATAAACAATTCTAATTAATTCTTATTCATAAACTGAGGAGTACATGTGTATATATGTGAATGTATATAACAGAACTTAAAATTAACATACTATTTTGAAATCTTGATCCTGTTGACAAAATCATCTACCTATGAAAGCAACCCATATAAACACAGTAGAATTCTATATGTATCTAAGTATAAACTACAGATTTTTAAGTAGATAATTTCCCCTTACCACATAGCCCAGTACTTGACTGACAAGAGATGTTCAGTAAATATTTATGAGATATCTTTATGGTCTTTATAAGAAATCATTCTCTTATTCTATTTGTTGTCATTATTATTTATATACTTATTACATCTAAAATAGTGAGACTACTGATATAACAAATGGCATTGCAGTTCCAAGACAGCTGACCTCATGATTGAGATAGATAGTAGGAAGTATGCTATGGGTAGCACACACAACATATATACACTGAGCAATGCAAATATACACATAGAAAATGCTTTTGAAAGTTTTAATTAGAAAAAAAAAAGAGATTTGCTATAAGAAATGTGGACATATGTCAGTTGTACAATGATTAGTATGGGTTCCCTCCTCATCACTACACACACACATACATGAGACAAATAAAAAATTACTTATGTTTTATTTTAAAATACTTTCCATCAACATTTTTGTATATAAAAATCTACTAATCTCTTATGAACCTGGTGGTAGTCAGTTTTACATACCCATGCAATTTATTTTCTTGAATGATTGCCAAGAAAATTTTAGATCAAGAGAGCATCTATGAGGAAGTACTTGAGATTTCTTCTATGTATTTATATGGGTTGTTATTTATATCTGGCTGCCAAGAGGAAAATTGGACTGATTGTCTCCCCAGTACTTCTAATACTGAGTCTTCTGAAGTATTTGTTGTGATGATTGACAGAATGATTATATGATCGCTTAAGTAGCCATGATTACATTGTGAATTCTCATGTTTAAATATCTTAAGTGTTTTGAATTGCTGATAGCCTTCAAAATTAGTGAACACTTACCCACAAAACCATTAGAATAAATTTATAAAGTTGGAAGACTCTCTGGTTGCTTTTTCAGAATATACATCATGGTAGTGAATGATTTCACTCAATATAACTACCAAAATCCCTCTACAAATCATATTTCTATATTAGCTTTGTGGGATCTTCTAGTATAAAATATTTCAAATATCATTTCTTTTGATACCTCTGATATGAATTAGCTGTGACAAAATATCCTCTGTGGTTAAAAATCACTCAATACAGCAGTCCTTCCATATATTCAAGGTAAATATCTCAAGGCCCCCATAAATGAAATGACAAGTGTAAGAATTAAAATCTGTATACACCATGATTTTCATTCCTATATACACATTCTTGTGATGAGTTTTAATTTATAAACAAGGTAATATAAGATATAAACAGCCACTCCTAAAAACAAATTGAATAATTATAGCAAAATACTATAAAGGTATGCTAATTTGATTCTCCGTAGAGCTTATTAATGGTTTATGTACCTCGTAGTTATCTTGTGATTGACTGTAACAGATGATACAATACTTACATGGTGAGGGAATGTGAGGTGAGTTACCTTGGAGCTTTGCCCCAAGACTGCAACACTATGAAAGCTGAACCAGTGACTAGATGGTAAGAGATGCACGAGCTACACCACACAGATACTCGGGACAAAACATGCCTCACATCTGCAGCAGCAGAGCAGACTGGAGCAAGATGTCATATACATTCAGAGTGTTTCTCAGCTAAAGAACCAGGGACTGTTGATTTCTCAAATTTTCCACTTATGTGTTTTTACTTATATGAGTGTATATTAATTGCACAAAGTGCTGGTTTTCTTTATGAGAGTTTCATACATGCATAATAAAAGAGAAATGGGAGCAAGGTTTTTTTTTTTTCAGTCAGTCAGGGACCAGACGCTGTGGGGGAACAAAAAAGTGGAACCTCATTTGCCTGGGCAGAACTAGAACTCATCTCTGATCCAGTCTCAACAAGCAATGCCACAACACACAGTAATTCCTACTTCTGTCACAATCTAGCACACCTGGCTGGCCCCTCCAGAGTCAGGCCCTTGAGTCCACGAACCAATCAGGTCTTTCCTTTACACACCTGAGTCGGGTGACAAAGATCTTTCTAATTGGATGTCTGCTACACATAAATGGGCCTGACACGTGTCTAGTCATTATCCTGGTTCTGTTGACTGCATTATCCTGGCACCAGACTCTCTTGACTCCCACCTTCACAAGCTCTTTCGCCTTCTCGGAATGACTGGGAAGGCGAAAGGAAATTTCTTCTCCAATTGGGATACTTTTCTGCTTTGGTCTTCGGTGTCTTCTCACATTCTAATATGCATGATTTTTCCTCTAGCTGCTGAGCTTCTTGCTATCCCATTTCTTAGTTGTTCCTCACCCCTTTGTGAGTGGAAAGGTGAAGGGCTTGGGCTCTGGGGGCCACTACTCACGTGTCTGTGCGTGTGCTGCTTCTCAGGCTGTGGGCCCAGGCTCCCTCCTTGTGCCTGCCATGTCCATTCCAAGGGCTTCTGTCCTGGAGATTTCCATTTCTCTCTATTCTCCCATCTCTCTTTCCAGCAGAGCAAGGAAGGGTATTCCCTTCTCACCTCAGGCTTTCAGCCTTCTCCTACATAACAATCTTCCCTAAAAAACCTCATAATATATAATTTCCCCTTCTGACAGTCTGATTTCTTCTTGATTCTCTGTTAAAATGGATAATAACTTGAAAATTGGGGTTCATATACCAGAAAGAACACCTCCTATACTTCAAAATTTCATATCAATATAAGGTTCTTTGATCATATTCTACCTATTTTTGTTTCTAATATTTATTTATTTATTTATACCCAGAGATAAAAGAGACAGAGACAAAGAGAATGGGAGTGCCAGGGCCCCAGCCACTTCAAATGGACTGCGGATGTATGCACCACTTTGTGTATTTGGCTTATGTGGATTCTGGGGAATCCAACCCCACATTTTAGACTTTGTAGGAAAGTGCCTTAACCACTGAGCAATCTCTCTACCTCTTTATTTAAAATTTTGATCTTTGGTTGATTGCAGATAATTACACTTCAGAGAGGGCAGTTACAGATATGTTGATTTGGATTTTATTGTATGGTATTGTTATTATAAACTTGAAATTTGTTTTGAAAAATATAAATATTAATAATAATTATAATAATAAAAGTAAGTTTATATATATTATATTTCAGATGCATTTATAGTTGGAAAACGTAGAAAATTTAATGACGCAACAAAGGCATGTTCACTATATACATACATATATATTTTTATGTTGGTACAAATGATGTGTCCATACTTTTCCAAAATTACTGATGACTGAAATTCAGGAAACCATTTTGTCTTGGGAAAACAAAATGATTTACTGGACTAAGCGATCAACTTCAAGACATCCTGGCACCACTAAAAGTTTAGAAACGGACAAAAGTGACTCAGCTTTTCCAACAAAAATAAATTAAATATCATTGTGGTCAGATTATGTGGTTTATCTTGGGTTCCTCATCTTTTTAAAGTTTGCTTGAATTTTCACCATTGTGTTTTTCTGTTAATTTCGTTTCCTAATTCTTTCCTTATTTTCATTGTATTTTTGTCCTCACAATTTTAAAGGCAAAGAATAGTTCTTCCATTTTCTTTGCTCTTAGACTTCAGAAATAAGACAACAGATAAAGATGTTTCTAATGTTTTCACCTATTAGAATGTGTATTTTTTGTCTTCATCAGTTTAATTCTTATTAGTTGCTTAGCAATTTGGTGGCATTGTTTTTGACCAAAAATCACAAGCAAATTTGCTACAAACATGAGCTACATGGCCTTTCCATTATTCTCTCTCTGGAGTTGTGTTTATTTTTCAACTTTAGCATCTATATTAATGCTTTTCTGTGACTTCTTGAAAAATTTATTCACCTTGACCTGCACAAAATTATTCTCTTCTCTTTCAATTTTTTATCATGTTGTTTATATGCTAGCTTGGAGAATCAGGTTTAAGGCCACATTTCAGAACTGTGAGGAAAGATAAGCCGTACTGAAACATGACGAGTTGAGATAGAGAATTCTAAGTCACAAGAAGGACTGGAGAAGTGGATCAGAGGTTAAAAGAGAATGCTAAGGAGCAAGAAAAGCAAAAGACAAATGAAGAAATATTCCAGTTATGAGCAGATTATTTGAATATTGTTGTACTGATGTGGCAAGATCTATGAACCCTGCAATTGCTTTCTTTTCTCATTTATTCTGATATGATTTATGAAACCATAGAAATTTGGGTGCATTCACAGCATAATTAGGCTGATGCTTTATAATACTAATGTACACATAGGTATTAAATTGATTGTATCAGGATGTAAGTCAAAGATGAGGTAGGTTAGAGAGATCAAGTTTTCCTGAAGAAATTTCAGGAGAGTTGGGAATAGAACAGACAGAGAATAAGGAAAATAATAAAATTATTGCAAATTGAATGGTCTAAATTACTTGATGAAACAAAAAGAAATGCTTCAGAATTGTACATTTCAGCATAATTTAGTTTTAAACAATGATTTTGAAATCCCATTAAAACCTAGAAACAATATTGATTTCTTAACTTTGAATTTCAGCCCCTGTCATGTTAGTGCTCTTGAGTTTTACATGACCTCATGTGACCTTTGACAAGCTTCTCATTGTTTTAGAATACAATCACTTCACGTTTGAGTTCATTGAACATATTACACTAACCCTTTTCTGAACAACTTTTCATTAATTTTTACTATCTTTCCAATTCTTTTATATCCTCTTTCCAATGAATCTTTTCACAACTTACTTTTAGCAGTGTGTGTGTGTGTGTGTGTGTGTGTGTGTGCATGCACTTGCTAAGAATTGTTCATTGACCCTTAAATAAGTAAGTTCCACAATGTTCTCTCTTCAAAAGACCTTCATACTTTCCTAATCTTAGTTCTCTTCAAATTTTTTAATATTACCTTCCTAATATTTTTCTTCTGCAAATTACTTTAACCGTTTTAAAAACAGGATCATGGCTATCTTCTTCAATCTGTACCTTGACTTCTCAGTACAGAAAATGGTGCAGAAAGGAAGTGCAATACAGCTCTATAAAGAATAAAAGAATTACTCATGGTGAGTTTATGCAAATTGGAACATCAGAGTACTGTCTGCTATCTGCTAATCAGAAGAATATATAAGTACAAAAACAAGAAAATAGGGTAGCATGATCAGGTGTCAGGCAGGGAAAATAAAGTCATAAGTGCTGAGTCAACAAAACAAATGAAGGTGTTGAGGAGACGCTGTGTCAAGGTGAGAACCTGTTTGGATCCCTAGATCCCATGTAAGAGCCAGACTCTGTGCAAGATTTCTATAAAGTCAGAACGCTGATAAAAATGGAAGATAGAGATAGGACATAAAGATAACTTGCCAGAATCATATGGACCAAGTATCCAGGTTAGTGACACAGTGAATAAAAAGAACCATCTTAATCCCAGCACTCGGGAGGCAGAGGTAGGAGGGTCACTGTGAGTTCAATGCCACCCTGAGACTACATAGTGAATTCCAGGTCAGCCTGGACTAGAGTGAAACCTTACCTCCAAAAAAAAAAAAAAAAAGAATCTCACACACACACACACACACACACAAACACATAAAACAAGAAGTAAATACATAAATATAATCAAAAGAACTAGTATCCATACTCACATGAGTCATGAAGTACTTGAATTTCTTTATTTTATGTTAGAGAGAGAGAGGCAGAGAGAGAATGCTATAGAGAATTATTAGTGCACCTGGGCCTCAGCCACTGAAATCAAACTCCAGGCACTTGCACCACCTAGTGGGCATGTGCGACCTTGTGCTTGCCTCACCTTTTGTGTATCTGGCTTATGTGGCATCTAGAGGGTTGAACATCGGTCCTTAGGCTTTGCAAGCAAGTGCCTTAACTGCTAAGCCATCTCTACAGCCCTTGAATTTCTGACCTCATCACTTACCCATGTTAGTGAAATTGGGTGTCTTACGGAGTGAAAACAGGATCTGCAAGGTGCTATGTAAAACTGTACCGGGGCAGTTGTTTGCCATCCTTCACAATGCAAACATGCTTCTACCTTGATTTTAACATAGCATTAGCGTTCAATCTACTGTTCCCATTCAACTATCCTTTTATGTGTCACAGTCATTTTCCTCTGACTAAGAACCAAACAATATATATACAGAACTTGAGTTGTGGGCATGATGTGAGCTTCATGGTGCCAGGACAGACATGGAATAGTGGACCTCTAGCTAGTGTTTGATGCAGAACTGTTTCATGTGCTGGGGTGGGTGGGGAAGCACATACTATTTCCAAAGTATTTTGTGCTATGAGACTAGAATAGGAGAAACTGAGTTTGAGTTACTTTTATCTCCTATAGAATTGCATAACCATTTGCTCTTCAGTGCTTTAATTTTTATTTCTTGGTAAGGTTTTCCCATGTGTTGTCATTGTCCTAAAATATAGTCAAAAACTGAAGGCCTTGTCAGGATAAATGTCTGAAATCCATCAATTCCTAAATAAATTCCAATCATTTTAAAGGTAACAATCTAAAAATGGAGGATAGAACTTAGATGTATAGGTCCCAAGACTTACAAAGAATACACAGGACATCTGTCATGTGCTTTCCAGAAGAGGGAAAATTCCAAAGCAAAGAGCATGAAATTCAGAGGAGAAATGAGTGAAGAAGAGAGTTATACTCATGGGTACTGTGAGTTTAGAGTAACTACACAGGTAGCAAGTCCAGAGTTGACAAGACCACACATGTGGTAGATTTGAAGACCAGAGGAAATCACATATGTAATCACAGTGAGAAGTTACCACCAAACTAAGGCAAAGGCAAGCAAAAGTTTAGATCATGAAACAATGCCATTCTTTTCCACCCCCTGGGTAGGTGTATAGGCCAGACTTACAAGTGTCAGAGCAACACAAGGTAAGAGCTGGAGAGGGTCACACACATGGAGGGTTGTGCCAAGAAAAGAGAGAAGGGCTAGAAGACCACAGTCTTTATAGCATCAGATTCAGGTAAGTAAAGGGAAGAATACCTGATTGGTTGGTAAATTTGAAGGATGGATGTGAGGGCCAGCCCACTTGGGTCAGCCAACCCAGGAAGCACAGTAGACTCTAGGCAGCAGGGGATGCTGTAGATCAGTCTCCATCAGACATGAGTTTTTGCCAAGAGTTCTGTTCTTGTGCCAGGGTGAGGTTGCATGCAAGGCAGCACCCCCTGGTTCTCTTTGCCCCTCAGTCCCTGAGACTGCCTTTAAAAAGGTAGCTTTCACCTATCTTCTTTCACTGGTTCTGGTAAATTTCTTCTTCCTCGGTACTTGAAAACTCTGCTGAAATAAACTCAAGTTCATAATCAAGAAGTCTTTGAGGGACTGGGGTTATGGCTCAGTGGAGACAATGTTTGCTCTACAAGCATGAGGACCTGAGTTCAAATCTCTAGTACATGTGAAACGCTGGGTTTGGCTTCCCATAACTTTAATTCCAGCACTGGGGAGGTGGAGACAGGGAATTCTTCGAGTTCATGGATTAGGTTGTCTAGCCAAATTGGTGAGACCTATTTTGAAAGATTCTGTCTCAACATGTAAGATGGAAAGTGACCAAGTAAGACAGCTGATATAAATTCTGGCCTCCACATGCATATATACACATGTGAACTCACACCCTCCAACAAATGAACACACACACACAGGTATAAATATGCATACACACACTTTCACAACTACATATATACACACTTAAAAAATAATGAAAGGACATCTGGGAGTTGTAAGTCCAATGTGGTGGTTTGATTCAGGTGTTCCCCATCCAATGTGGCTGTTTGATTCAGGTGTTCCTCATGGGCTTATGAGTGTTATAGCCATTTTCCCCATGCCAGTGTTTGTCATACTCTCCTGTTGCATGGTCCACCTTATGTTGGCCAGGGGGTGATATCCCCCCTCTGCTCATACAATCATTTCCCCTGCCATCATGGAGTTTCCTTTGGAGCCTATAAGCCAAAATAAACCTCTTTTTTCCCCCACATGCCACTCTTGGTTGGGTGATTTCTACCACCAATGTGAAACTGATTTCAACATCCAATTATTTTAACTTCCTCATTCCTATGCAGCCAGCTCAAGTTGGCTAGATATATTTGGCGTCCTAGACATTCTTTTCTTTTAAATATTTAATTTTTATTTTATTTGATAGAGAGACAAAGAAAGAAGCAGAGAGAAAGACAGTGCGAATGGGTGCACTAGGGCCTCTAGTCCCTGCAAATGAACTCCAGATACATGTGCCACCTTGGGCATCTGGCTTATTTGGGTCTTGGGGAATCAAACATGGGTCATTTGGCTTTGCAGGCAACAGCCTTAACCACTAAGCCATCTCTCCAGTCCTCCACAGACATTCTTTTTATTTGAGTCACCAGATTTTGTTAGCCATAAAAGTGTTGAAAAATATAATATGGGTCAATAGCAATTCCATTGGTGAAAATCACCTTAAAGCTCATTGGTGAAAAATTTTGACTGGATGACATTTGCAAGAAGACATTGAGCCAAGCTTGGTAGTTAATGCCTTTAATCCCAGCACTTGGGAGGCTGAGGTAGGAGGATCACCATGAGTTTGAGGCCACCCTGAGACTACATAGTGAATTCCAGGTCAGCCTGAGCTACAGTGAGACCCTACCTTGGAAAAAACAAAAACAAAACAAACAAACAAACAAACAATGAAATGGATTGAAATAGTACTATAAAAATCTAAACAATTAAACTTTGTTAGTTAGCATATACACTAAAACTAACAGCTAAAAGATAGAAATACCTAGAAATGATTGTATATAATACAATATTAGAATATTCATAGTTGAGGAGGATTTTGCAGAGCTGATAATATTATACAGTATCAAACTCTATAAAGAAGAGGATCCCAACTTCCTATTGAAGGAGAAGCAGGAAAAAGATATCTTTTTCTAGACAGTCAGCCAGGGATAAAGGCCCAAGGAGAGCATGGATGCTACCTTGCTTGCCCTTGTACTACTAGAACCTGCGTCTGACCAGTCTTATAAGATTCCTCCAAGTAATACTCCCAGGTACCAATGTATTTCTTCCTCCTCAGCCTGCCACTTGTGGGTGGGGTGACCCTTCCTGAGTCAGCCTCTTGAATCCACCAACCAACCAGGTCTCTCTCTTACACACCTGAGTCTAATGATAAGGCTCATCCTAATTGGATGTCTGATCCATACAAATGAGTCTGACACATGTGTGTAAAGCTCTCTCTTGAGTATTTGCTTTCCTGGCTGCTGGCTGTCCTGGTGCCTGCTTTGGTTGACTTCCTCGATCTGATCCTGGCTGGGGAAAGGGGTAAATTCTTACTTGCCTGAGTATTTCCTTACCTTCTTCTTATACATACATTGTTTGGGGATGCTTTCTGGCTTTGTTAAATGTATGATACCTCTTTAAGCACTTTACTATCCCTTTTCCATTCTAGTTCTTAGCATTTTCTGACCTGTATGTGCAGATAAAGGACTTGTGCTCTCATGCATTGCTTCCCATGTGTGCGTCCATGTGCTTCTTCTCAAAATTTTGGCCTGGGCCCTCATGCTTTGCCTTCAACATGTGTGTGTCCCCAGAGGCTTCTTCCATGGAGATTTCTTTATGTGAACAAGATTGTTTTCTCCCCTCTCCTTTTCCAGCTGGGAAAGGAGAAAAGTTCCCTTCTGACTTGCACCTTACAGTTAATCTTCCCTTGGGCCCTAATTCTGTCCAAAATAAACCTCATACTTTATAATTTACCCTTCTCACCTTCTATATTTCTTTTCTCACTTGTTTGCTAAATTGGATAAAGCCTCAAAAGTAGGGGATCACAGGCCTGAGATCTCCTACACAATCCTTCCCTGGACCCCAAAATCTTACATGATAATGAATCTGTTATGGGGTCTGGTGTCATACAAGTAAGACCACTGACTCACAGAATACAAGGCAGTTTTATTGCACAAGGGCTGATGCATTAGGACTGCACCCCTGAGGTTGCGATCTCTGAGCACAATGCCGAACTGCTCATGGAATCAGCTTTTATTATAGAAAACCACACATTATTAGTTACAAAAGCAAGACAAATGCAAAACCACAAACATAGTTTTAAACAAAAGAGTCATGGCACATCGCATCAGGGACATTTTATGTGGTGTAGGTAACAGGAAGCACCTGTGTACAAGTAAGGCTATGATCAGGATACTCAGAACGTTCTTATCTGTCAAGAGAATCAGCTTAGGGAATCATCCCCATTGTGTGTCCTGAAGGGAAGGGTCGCACAGGAGAATGTTTAGCTTAGTCTATTGTTTCTCCCTTTATAAATCATGTCTGCCAACTTTTAAAATTTCTTATGACATGGATGTGTTCATTGCTTTAGCTACTTTTGAGTCTAGATTTTTGCAAATTCAACTTCATTTTTGCTGTTTCATTCCCAGCCTCCCTTGTGTGTTCAGCCAGAAGATAAATGATTCTGCGATAGAATTTTTTTCATTTTGCTTTTTAAAAGCTCTTGCTGCTTTCAGAGGATACTTCTTAGCCCATGGTGCACAGAACACTGATTCCACAATCTTCTATGGTGTAGGAGCAACAAATAATAATAATGAAAATGATAATGATATTATTTACCTGATATAGAAGACTGGGAGTGGATTATCATGTGCTCTTTTTTTTCTCTTACTTTTATTTTTGTTTTTTGATGTAGGGTCTCACTCTGGTCTAGGCTGACCTGAAATTAACTATATAGTCTCTGGGTGGCCTCAAACTCACTGCGATCCTCCTACCTCTGCCTCCCGAGTGCTGGGATTAAAGGGGTACGCCACCATGGCTGTCTGGCTCATGTGCTTGCTTAATAATAGCTTTCTAGAAACTTTAGTGATATGCTACATCTTGATAATTTTTGTAACTTTTCCTTTTCCTCAGGTCAATTTTAGTAATGTTGTCGATATGGAGTCCCCCATTGATTTATGCTACTTTGCTCTTTAGATCTGATTCAATTAGCATCCTTCACCTGAGGCTGAAAATGTTGGTGTTTAAAGGCAACAGTGTAGCCCCTGACAAAAGTGAATCCCAAAGAAATCTCCTTTGCTTAACAACACTCATTCATAAGGGCAAAGCATGACAAAATTAAGACTCTTCTCTCTGAACTGAAAGTTACAGAAGATCAACCCCATGTTTCTTTCATAGAGCATTTACTTTAAAAAGGTGCAGTGGTTTAAGATACCAGAATATCTTTCTCAAAGACTTACTTTTAATCATATCATGCACAAGCATGGTGGAGGGGGTCTTCCTACTTCTATGGGCAAGGTAGCATCTGACTTCATAGGCACCTATTTGCAAGATGAATAGTAATCTCCTGGCCTAAGAAAATGAAATATGAGCTTTGGATTAAAGTGGTCATACAATTAGCCAGCATCAGTGGCCACTACTAAAGAAGAAAGACTGTAGTATGTATCATGATAATGTTGAATGAAACAGAAGACAAGAAAAAAATTACTAAAATGGAACAACAAAATCATTGTCCTAATTTAGTGAAATAGACCATCAGCGAATGATTTGAAAGAAAATTAAATGCAAATGTTCACCCTTTTTACATTTTTTTTTCTTAATTTTTGCTGTGCTGGGATGGATGGAATCCAGGTCCTTGCATAGGCTCAGCAGGGGCTTTAATACTAATAAATATCTGTGTTAGGAAAATGGAAAAGAAATGAAAGAGAAGACATGGCTCAACAGCAAAGACAAGCTTTATTCAGGAATGCCCCAGAAGGGCCATGACCAGGAATGGTCAGAAGCCCCTTCCTGTACAGACTAGGGGATGCTTATGAGGCAGTGAGGGTCATTTAAACCCCTTGGTTGCAGAGAACTGCACTTTGCCGCAGGGCTTGGGCCACGACAGGAAACTGATAATGGGGATGAGTGGTCTGGATCATTCCTGGAATATGATAACTGGGAAGGGTGGCTTGGTCACTATGAAATGGCAGTCAGTCCAAAAATGGAGTCATTCCAGGTCTCACAATCCCTACTCTGCCATTACATAGAAATCCACGGTAGGGATGTTACAGGAGCTGGTTCCATTCACTCAATTCTGATCTTGGGGCTGAAGATAGATGCGTGATTTTGTGGGACTATGGCAGAGCGCGAATTCTGTCTCATCCCAAGAAGAGGCGCTGGAAGTAAAAATGTACTGACAGGCAGTCTCAGAATCCCAAGAAGCAACAAGTACTTGTGAAACCATTTGGAACTGGAGCTGCTGAAACAAACTGTGTAAGTAAGGAAGTAAAAGATTGACTCATGACATTTTTTTCTCTAAAAAAAAAAGAAATCTCAGTTAAATGTGAGGGAGGCCTAGAAGATAAGAGAATCATTTTTTTTACCTCAGAGGAAATAAGCGAGATCTGTGTAGGTCCACTTTAGTAGGAATATGTCTATTAAACCTATAACCCAGAATAACAGGTGCCTCAGCTGGTCACAGAGCTGTAAGTCATGTACAGAAAAAGATAATAAACTGAATATTTTAAAAGGCTAATACAGCCCTAAATTAGTTTGGCTCTGGACTGGCAACATTTATTTCTCTACAATTGCTTCAGTCCAATGTTGAAGTACTAGTCACATAGGCATAGCTTCTGCAAGACTTAGCCTTTGTCTCCCTATATTCCAAATCTCTTTGTGCACATGGTAGGCTCTGGTCCCACATGAGCAATTAAGAACGCAGCTCTTCAGGAGGGTGATACATATCAGAGCCATTAGAAAAGAAACTCCTTGATCATGTAAAATCTACTAGTTATTATGATATGCTCATTCTCTATATATGAATTTACTTGTTTGTAGCATGACAATTATAGGTGACAAAAATATTAAATCTAAGATTGAACATAATAACACAAGTGGCAGGTAAGGAAACAAAGAATGCTGTCTGCAAAAATAAGGAGAATGAATTGTTAACTTGGACAGGGAATTAATTGAAACTTCTGGAAATGTGAAGGTTTGATTTAGGTAAGGTAGGATGTATATGAAACTAGTTATCGAACCAATATTTAAAATATCGCAACCAATTTTAAATTTAAACATGATAGGGGATTAAAAATTAACTAATTCTGAAGTTTAGTTATCAGGTTTAAAAGTTCTTTATGTCTTTAATATAGCAGGCTTATAGTTTTTACTTACTCAGTCCAGAGAATAAAAAGTCTTAGCTTTAGAAGAATTAATGAAAATATGTTAATTCAGAAAAGCTAAAAGTTTAATTAATCTTGATAATTTGTTTATATTGGTTGTTCATTTTACAGGCACAGTGAAATTTTACATTAGGCCCAGATTTTATCTATTAGAATATGGTTATGGGAATCAAAAGTTTTACCCAATGAGAAAACATATAACAGCAAAATATTTGAAAAATTTATCATTGTAAACAGATGTTTTATCAAACAAAATAAAGGCTTTATCAGATGGAAAATATATAAGCTAAGTATTTGGATATAATTTATGTTTTAAGTATCTAAACACAAAAATTTTGCTTGGAAACCATTTTGTGAACATCAGTAAAAGTAGAGTAATCTGTATAAGATATTTTTTTGTAGCCAATTCAGGCACAACTTTGTTTAACATTCAAATATACTTCAGTAAGAAATAAATTTTAGGACTGCCGGCCAAGATGGCGACTGCCTAATTGTGCCGCACATCCCAGGGAAAGAAAGGCAAGACATTAAAGGCTCACTGGGTCTTTGAGGGGAGAGAAATCTCCAATAGATTGCCAATGGGAGGGCACAGAGGGGAAATAACAGGGAATCACTGATTCCCTCATGTGAGGGTAGACCACACCTCCCCCCAAGCAGGCGCCTTACCCACAGTCCCAGCCTCAGGAAACTCCCACACTTACTATAGGAAAAGGGTCCCAGGCCAACACAGTTGAACTTGCCTCACTGCACAGTGGCTATCACCCTGCTATCCCTGCCCACAAGTGACCTTGGCCAGGCTACACCTGCTGCGCCATTGGAGCTCAGGCTCCTTTGATCAATTTGCCCACCAAATGCACACCACCCCACGCTGATCCCTGCTTGTGCAAGTTTAGCCTGCTCAGCCTATTTGTTCACTTACTGCTCTGGCTGTAGCACATTGGAGCATGAGCCCAGGCCCATTGCAACTGCACAGGTGAGCTCAGGCTGTCTCTGTCTGTCCCATCCTCCAGCTCAGGTGCCAGCCCCTCCCTGTCTGCCATGCTAGCCAATTGCAATTATCCTCTTGCAGGTGAGTTCAGACTGCTTCTGGGTCCCAGTGTTCTGCCACACCAGAGTTTGGGCTGCTTCAGTGTGTGGTGCCTCAGTGTCCCTCATAGTACAGGCAGCTTTGGCACATTACCACGTGAGAGCTCAGGCAACTTTGGGGCCCCAGCCAGGCAGGAGCTCAGGCGACTTTGGCAAGTGAGAGCAAAGGCTCAGATTGCTTGGCAACTGCCTCAGAATGCTTCAACTTCCCACTGTGCTTGAGCCCAGGCTGATCCACCCACCTACATGCCCATACACTGCGATGGGCAGACCACAGTGCAAAAGAAATAACATAAAAAATCAAATGCAAGAATATCCAGTTAGATCACCCACCTACAATGAACATCTCTAATGAAAACATAGAAGAGTCACTAGGATCAGAACACCAAAATGAGGCTATGATCAATCCAACCCTGACCAAGCTACTGGTAGAACTTGCAGAAAAGCAACAAAGAACCGATAATTGTGTGGATGCTGCCATCATTAGACTAGACCTAATAGATAAGAAAATGGAAGAAATTCAAAGACAGTTAAGAGATGTGAAGGAGAGTTAATAAAAGAAGACCTCAAAAATCACCTGGCAATGCTAAATGAAGACATAAAGAAATGTAAGGATGAATACCAAGAAGCATCAAGAAAATCAGAAAATGATGTGAAAAAGGAGCTTGACAGAGGGATGCAAACTATACATAGAAAAGTAATAGAAAATGCAAACCTAAATGAACAAGTCCAAAACTCTCTAGAAGCTCCCAAGAATAGAGTCAGCCATGTGGAGGATAGAAACTCTAATCTGGAAGACAAGATGGAAGAAATAGTTCAAGAGTTCAAAAGTTTCAGTAAGTTCAAAAGTATCTGTGAACAGAACATGAGGGAATTGTGGGATACACTTAAATGTCCTAATATCAGAATCATTGGAATACCAGAAGGAGAAGAAATTCAGACCAAAGGCATGGAGAACTTATTTAAGAAAATAATTGAAGAAAACTTTTCCATTCTCTTAAAACAAAGGCCCATCAAGATACAAAAACCAAACAGAACTGCAAACAGACTGGACCAAAGCAGAAACTCTTTAAGACCTATTGTCATAAGACTCTAAACATGGACACCAAAGAGAAAATCCTAAAACCAGCTAGGGAAATACAGCACACCCGTTTTAAAGGTAACACCATCAAAATTACTCCAGATTTCTCAATGGAAACCCTGAAAGACAGAAGAGCCTGGAATGAAACACTGCAAAGTCTAAGAACCTATGGCTTCAAATCCAAACTACTCTAACCAGCAAAAATATCCCTCATAATAGATGGTGAAAGAAATACTTTCCATGACAAAACTCAGCTTTACAATTATATGAACACAAAACCAAACCTACAGAGAGTATTTCAGGAAGTTCTCCATAGAGAAGACTCAAATAATTAAACTCAAATGCTTACAATAAGCAGATCACAATAACCAAACTCAAAGAAGGCACAAAAAATCTTCAAAGTCCATGAAAACACCAAACCACATATACCATCACAATATAGCAGGGATCAAATCAAATCTCAAAGTCATTACCTAAATATTAATGGCCTTATTTCACCCACCCGGAGACACAAGCTAACAGGATGGATCAAAAAAAAATAGATCCCTCAATCTCCTGTCTTCAAGAAGTCCACCTCACCACTAAAGACAGACACCTCCTTAGGATGAAAGGGTGGAAAACAATATTCCAAGCAAATGGGAATAAGAAACAAGCAGGCATAGCTACATTAATATTGGATAAAATAGACTTCAAACCAAAGATAATAAAAAAAAAAGACAAAGAAGGCCACTTACTACTTACCAAGGGAATGATTAATCAAGTGGATATCACAATCATAAATCTGTATGCACCAAACATAGGGGCACCACAGTTCATAAACCAAAATCTACTTGACAATAAAACAGAAATAACCACCAACACCATCATAGCTGGGGACTTCAATACATTATTATCAGTAATAGACAGATGATACGAACAGAAACTCAACAGGGAAGTAAGAGAGCTCAACAAAACCATAGATCACTTACCTAATGGACATTTACAGAACTTTCCATCCAAAATCCACAGACTACACATTCTTCTCAGCAGCCCATGGAACATTCTCTGAAATAGATCATATACTGGGTCACAAAGCCTGCCTCCACATATTTAGGAAGATTGACATAATTCTGTGCATGATATCAGATCACAATGCTATATTGCTAGAAATTAACAACAAAACACCCACCAAGAATGCCAAGAGCACCTGGAAACTGAACAGCACACTTTTAAACAATAAATGGGTAGAGGATTAAATTGCAAAGTTTCTAGAAATGAATGATGAAGAGAACACATCGTAGCAAAACTTATGGGATACACGGAAGGCAGGTCCGCAGGGGAAAATTCGTAGCACTCAATGCTTCATAAAAAAGACAGAGATCCCAAATTAATAACCTAACCTTCCACATAAAGGCACTGGAAAAGCAAGAAAAATCCAGCCCAAAATGCTCCAGAGGGAAAGAAACTAATAAACTGAAAACTAAGAAAACAATATGACAATTGACAAAAAAAAAAAAAAAAAAAAAAAAAAACAGCTGGTTCTTTGAAAAAAATAAACAACATTGACAAACCCCTGGCCAGTTTGATCAAGCAAACAAACAAACAAACAAAAAAAGATGCTCCAAATTAACAAAATTCAAAATGAAAAAGAAGAGATCACAACAGACATAAATGAAATTGGGAGAATCATCAGGCCTTATTTCAAAAACCGTCTACTCCACAAAACTGGATAATCTGGAGGAGATGGATAAATTCCTGAATGCATAACATCTATCAAAGGTAAACTCAGAGAAGATTAATCTCCTAAACAAACCTATCACACTCATTGAGATTGAAAAAGTAATAAAAAATCTTCCCCAAAAGAAGAGTCCAGGACCAGGTGGCTTCTCAGCTGAATTCCATCAAACCTTCATAGAAGAACTCAAACCAATCTTCCTCAAACTGTGCCACACAATTGGAGAACAGGGAAAGCTACCCAACACCTTTTGTGAAGCTAGTATCAACCTAATTCCAAAACCAGGCAGAGATGCCACAGGAAATGAAAACTACCGGACTATTTCCCTGATGAACTTACATGCAAAGATCCTGAACAAAATCTTGGCAAACCAAATCCAACAACACATCAAAAGCATTATCCAACTTGATCAAGTGGGATTCATCCCAGGAACACAGGGGTGGTTCAACATATGGAAATCTGTCAATGTAATACACCACATAAACAAGGTTAAACACAAAAACCTCATGGTCATTTCGATAGATACAGAAAAGGCCTTTGACAAGGTACAACATCACTTCATGATCAAAACATTGGAGAGAATGGGCATGGTTGGTTCATATCTTAACATTATATAGGCAATATACAACCTCCTAAGGCCCAAATAATACTTAATGGAGAGAGACTGGAGGAATTCCCATTGAGATCAGGAAAAAGACAGGGTTTTCCACTCTCACCTCTGCTCTTCAATATAGTACTGGAATTCCTAGCTCAAGCAATAAGACAGGAGAAAGAAATAAAAGGGATACAATTTGGAAAGGAAGAAGTTAAGTTAGCTCTATTCGCTGATGACATGATTGTATATGCAAGAGACCTGAGAGACTCCATCCCAAAACTCCGGAAGGTGATTAACTCCTATAGCAAAGTAGCAGGATACAAAATCAATGCACAAAAATCAGTAGCCTTTCTATATGCAAATGACAAAGATACAGAGAAAGAAATAAGGGACATGGTTCCATTTTCAATAGCAACAACCACAACAAAAATATCTTGGAATAACATTAACCAAGGAAGTGAAAGATCTATACAACAAAAACAGAAAAACACTCAAAAAAGAAATTCAGGAGGACTTGAGAAAAAGGAAAGACCTCCCATGCTCCTGGATAGGCAGAATTAATATTGTGAAGATGGTAATCCTACAAAAGGCAATATACATATTTAATGCAATTCCAATTAAAATCCCTACCTTGTTCTTCACAGAGATAGAAAAAATGATCTCAAATTTCATATGAAAAGCAGAAAGGCCTCGCATATCCAAACATAACCTCAGCAAAAAAATATACCTCTGGAGGCATCACGATACCTGATCTAAAGCTATATTACAAAGGCATAGTAATAAAAACAGCATGGTACTGGCATAAAAACAGGAGTATAGACCAATGGAATAGACTTGAATACCTGGAATTTGGGTCAAGCAAGTATAGGTACTTGGTATTGGACAAAGCTCTTAACAATATTCGCTGAGAAAAAGACAGCATCTTCAACAAAAGGTGCTGGACAAACTGGATAATCATATGCAGGAAATTGAAACTTGATCCACACATATTGCCATGAACTACACTCAATTCCAAATGGATCAAAGACCTCAATATAAGACCAGAAATTCGACTACTACTGGAAGAAAATATAGGGAGTACTTTCCATGATATAAGAATGGAAAAAGACTTCCTACCAAAACCCCAGTAGCTCATGATCTTAAACAGTCACTCAGCCAGTGGGATCACATGAAGCTCTAGAGTTTCTTTACAGACAAGCATACAATAAGCAAAGCCAATAGATTACGCACAGAATGGGAGAAAATATTTGCTGGTTATCCAACTGACAGAGGCCTAATGTCTAGAATGTACAAAGAACTCAAAAACCTAAACAGTAAAAAGGCAAACACCCCACTGACAAAATGGGGCAAAGGGCTGAACAGGCAGTTCACAGAGGAAGAAATACAAATGGCAAACATACACTTAAGAAACTGTTCATCATCCCTAATCATCAGAGAAATGCAAATTAAAACAACTAAGAGATTCCACCTTACCCCAGTAGGGAGAGCAAATCAAAAAATCAAATGAAAATAAATGCTTGCGAGGATGTGGAGAATTAGGAACCCTCATCCACTGATGGTGGGAATGTAATATGGTACAACCACTTTGGAAAGCAGTATGGAGACTCCTGAAAAAGCTAAATA
The DNA here is from genome assembly GCA_036346955.1 of Dipus sagitta. NCBI lineage: Eukaryota > Metazoa > Chordata > Mammalia > Rodentia > Dipodidae > Dipus > Dipus sagitta. The sequence goes on along the minus strand of CM070783.1, from coordinate 80,013,334 downwards.
TAGAGATACCAACAGACCCAGTTATTCCCTCACTAGGCATCTACTCTAAAACCTTCAAACCACAGGCCAGATAGATTTGCTCAACCATGTTAGTAGATGCTCAATTCGTAAAAGCTAAGAGCTGGAATCAACCCAGATGTCCATCACTAGAAGAATGGATAACTAAGATGTGGTATATCTACACAATGGAATACTGTACAGCAGTAAGGAAAAATGACACAATGAAATTGGAGGAAAATGCTTGTACCTGGAACAGATCATTCTCAGTGAATTTACCCAATCACAGAAAGAAAATCCCCACATAGTCTTACTCATCTACAACACCTAACCTGAATCTACCCAAGATGCCTTACATACCCAGCAAGCATCTTGTGGACTAGGCAATAGGATGGGTGGGGAGGGAGGGGAGGAAAACGGAGGGGGTGGGAAACACAAATCTAGACCCAAATGGCAATGGTACCATAAAATTCTATATCCTAAAAGACAGACCAAATGGCTGAACCTTCAACAGGCCCTTAGAGGGAACACCTGAGCCACAGAACACTGGAGAGGGTAGGATGAAGACTGACCTTAATCTTCTACAGCTTCTCTCTCTCTCTCTCTCTTCTCTCTTTTCTCTAACTCTTTTATCTTAGTTATCTTTTTCTTCCTTTTCTTAGTGGGCACTGACATGTAACTCCCAGTACCAGCATGTGGCTATCATCCACAATGAGCTCTTGATCAGGGAGACATGAAAGGTTTCCTAAAAGAAAGATAGATTTCTCTCACAGTACTTGATGACCCACCAAAGGTTAGTGGTAAGATCTTACTGCTGAGGAGACGTTATGTGGTTTACATGTAAAATGGAATGGCATGGCTGGAAGCTGGAACAGAATCAGTCCCCAGACAGTCAGCACATCTAGTGCCAGATTGTGCTACATGGGCAACTGGGGGAAAATGACCAATATCTGTCCAAGCAAGTCAAGGTCTAACCTACTTAGCAGCAAATAACCTGTTTTGATGCTCACACAAGTAAAATAGTGGTGCACATCCATGTCGGGAAACCAACTGCTCTTGATTTGTCTAACTGATCCCCTCAGTTGTATGGGAGCCATAGTTGGATCTGGGAATCAAGTCAGAACCATATCCAAACATAAGCCCACTCTCCATTATCAAGCTACCACCAAACGTGGGCCTACAAGAGTGCCTACACCTATTAAATTCTCTATAAAAAAAAAAGTATGGGTTATCTCATTTGTCCTGGTGCTAACTTACTCTCCATTGGAGAATCTGACTCTCTTGTTCAGATAGATGTAGATCCTAAGGAGAGAGCCACCCCATCATACCTCAAAAGGCCCCCAGCTGAAACTAAGAACAATTGGCGAAACAAGCAAGGGTGCTGTTTTCTTGGTGAAACAGGTACCAGCACAGGGATGAAGAAGGTCAACACAGAGAAAAATCAACTCCTACGAAATCAAATATCCAGAGACCCAGAGGCCCCCAACACCTCATCACTGAAGCATACCAAAAATGAACCCAACATGGCTCAGGGAATTTTGCGGACAAGTGGGCAGAAGGAATGTCAGAGCCACATGTTGGGTCATGATATGCAGAGACATTTATCTTACCCGTAACTGTGGGCTAACTCCAGAATGCATGACCCATATACCTCAACAAGGAGGGGCCAAGGGGAGGGGGTAGGTAACGGATGAGCCTAATAATGGTACCAAACTGACTGTATTTGCTGAATACAAAACTAACTAATAAAGAAGAAAAAAAGAAGAAGAAGAAGGGAACATAACCATCTATAACACTGAAAAAAAAAAAAAGAAATCTTTAAGGCAGAAGAAGAGGCATAAAAGAAGAAACCAGTGGTGTCTGAAGAATGGGCTAGAGACCATTCTCAAAGGCCAGTTTTATGCCTGTGCTTTGAATAGTAATAGGTTAAGTGAAAATAAGTGTGGTTTTAGGACTGTGCTTTTAGAAAGGGAGAGAGAGAGATTGCCATTTGTAGGGGGACAGAGAAGGAGGGCTGTGATCATCTTCTTGGGCTAGGACTGAGAGACCAAATATAAACATTTTAAGTAAAAAGGCCCAGGCCTGACTTAGATAGAGAACTAGCCGATTAATGTGCTGTCCTTTGCTTCTGCAAACTTTGCTTGCTTGCTCAATTGCTGCCCCTCCCCTGGTCAGTTTCTGAGGAATCTCCACTTCAAGGACATTCCAGAAACACTCCACCGAGGGTGCCTCCGGCCTCCTCTGACCACCTGCAACTGATAGATAAGAAATCTATCATTTCAAAAGTCGTAATGTACCACTGCTTGCTTAGCCAATCACATGGAGATTACCTCATCTTCCTGGAATTCCCCTAGCTCCTGCCCCCAACTTTGCCCTCTGAAACCCCAAGCCAATCAGAAGAGTACAAGTGAAGTTACTGTTTAAATCAACCAATCATGTATCTATCCCCTACTTCTTTGTTTGAATTCCTATATAAACCCCTCCCCCTAAAGAAAGGGGCTCTCTCCCACTCCTGCTGTGTCAGCCTGTGTGGATTGAGTCCCTGCCTAGGCTTGACAATAAAGAATCCTGCTGTTATTGCATTCGAGTGTCTTGGCTTTCTCAGTTCACTGGGTGACTCCCGAGGACCCCAACTTCATCTGGGGTTCTTGGCACTTCAGGACAAGGTGGCTCACTAGTAGGACCTGTCTAATGTGGTGGAAATAAAGTTGTTCCCTCAGAAGGAGGACCTGAGTCCAAGAGCAGAGCTGACAGAGAGGGAAAAGAACAGATTAGAAGAATGCCTGAATATGCATGAATACTTACTGTTTGCCCTTTGGGCTTATGAAGTTATGAAAGACTTTAAGAAGTTGGAAGTCAAATGTGCCATTTTAGGTCAACAGGAACATTGTGGGCAAACCTTAAAAAAAAAAAAAAAAAAAAAAAAAGAATGAGGCTCTTGGGATTTATGTCTCCTTTTCCAGTAGACAGCCCAGTTGGGACACCATTGAAGTTTTGGAAATTTAGGAAGCCATGAAGTGTGAAAGGTGCTTGAGCGTCTGTCTAAGGATCAGGGTCCCTAATCAGAACACAGAGGGCAGAAACCTTCTCCTGGAGAAGGACAAGGGGATCAGAAGGAAAGCAGGTGTCCCCGAGCAACTGCTAAAGTGAGACCCTGCCTCAAACAAACAAACAAACAAATAAAGAAAATTGTTTCTGACCAGAAGCTCCCAGAGTAGTCCTCCGAGGACTAGACAAGACAGACACATCTGTCTCTCCTAGGTACCATGGGAATACAGACTGAGAGTGACTCACCACCTCCTTGGACCAAATATGGTCTGGTGTTGGATGATCCAGTGGATGAAGTGATCAGATGACTGGATCCTAGAAGAGGAGAGGAGGAAAAGAGGGGATGAGGAAAAGCTTTTAGGCAAGCGAACTGTCTCTGAACTGTCAGAGATTTGCTTTAGCCACCTAGAAGTTTTGAGAACTCACTGAAGAGCCTCATTCTTGGCCTCACAGTCCTGCCCAGGGGAGTTGCAATTCTTATGCACTTATGCAGTATACCTGTGTGTGTGTGTGGGGGGGGGGGTAGCCCAGGATGAACTGGCTATGACCATTGCTCTCTGGGTGCTAAGAGGGTCCCCACTCCAAACGCCTGTCCAGGTTTTGGTACCATAGGTTAGGAAAAGCAGGAAAGAAACAACAGGGAAGACTCAGCTCAACAGCAGAGGCAGGCTTTAGTCAGGAGAGCCTGAGAATAGCTCTAACCAGGCAAAGTCACAAGCCCCTTCCCTCACAGACTAGGGGATACTTATGGGGTGGTGGTGCAGGGAGGTCATTGGAATTTCTTGGCTACACAGCAGTCCACGAAAGTGATAATCAAACTGGTGGTTTAGGCCTTTCCAGGAAAGTGATAGTGGGTACCTGTGATGTGGACCATTCCAGGAATGTGATAATTTGGAGGGGTGGTTGAGTCACAATGAAATGGTAGTCAGAGTCCAAAAATGGAGACACTGGTTCTAAGAATCTGCAGCCCCAAAATTCATTGTTGAATGTGATGAGAAGTACACACTTTTTGAAATTAAGTGTCAAGAAATATTTGATTAAATAAAAGGGTTGCAAAGCTGGGCGTAGTGGCGCACACCTTTAATCCCACGACTCGGGAGGCAGAGGTAGAAGGATCACCACAAGTTCGAGGACACCCTGAGGCTACATAGTGGATTCCAGGTCAGCCTGAGCTAGAGTGAGACCCTACCTCGAAAAAAAAACAAAAAACATAAAACAAAAAACAAAAAACAAAAAACAAAAAAAAAGTGTTGCACAGTCAAACTTATGAAAGACTACAAAAACTAAAAGAAAATATAACTTTTTCTATATGAAATTGGACTTGAAAAATCTCAAGGATGATGACAATTTCTGTAACAAGCATTTTGACACTACATTATACCTTCAAATGAAATACATTGAAACATTACTTTTTCCCACAATTCAATTAGCTGTCTTAGATTAAGACATAGACATTCAATTAATGAACATCCCCTCTAACAGTTGCATTTATAGTACTAAAATTTCTAAGGCAAGTCATCTAAAATGATCCTTGCCTGGGAGGCCCAAGGCAAAGTGGTTTACCTTCAGGCCTATTAGGTTTCACCCTGTAGGCCTGATGCAAATTAGAATTTTGACTCTAGATTAGTTAGGAACTTTGGTTAGCCTGAGGGGAAAAAAAGGCAAAAGAGGAAAAGAAAGAAAGAATATTTATTGAATATCAGCTACATTCCAGAAAGCTTTTTGATATATGCCTTCATATAAACCAATTCATTTAATTCTCCCAGCTGGAGATAGACTTATTACATAGTTTTCATGTTTTCTTTAAAGATGACAGTTTCAAAGAGGACAAACATTTCCAAATCACAGTTGACAACAGTGAAATTCAAGCTTAGCATGATTGATGTCAAAGATCAACTATTGCTCTATTGTGAAACACCTCACCATGTTTAAGAAAAATGCATATAATTAATTCATCAGTTTCATAATTTTTATTTGCCTTTGTAGATTTTCTCCTTCCAATATTTTAAAGCTAACATTAATACCAAAGAACTGTAAAAGTAAAAAAATCAAATCATCAATATATGCATAAGGCAGGAATATAGAGAAATCCAGAAGAAAAAGAAATAAAAAGAAATATGCATGCATATATGTATATGAAACCTACACAGAGATGTATAAAATGTATATATGAAAGATATTTGTGGTGTGCTTATCTGTATACAATTGCAATGAGCACAGACACACATGAAACTCTGAACTAACAAAATTGTAATTCTATGAAAGAAAATATTTGTTAGGTTCAGGAGTGACCAAGGACCATGGAGAGCACTCTGAGGCAAAGATGGAAATTTTATTCAGGAAAACAGAAGCTGCCAGGACTGACTCTCAGGAGTGGGAGCAGTCAGTTTGGGGTACACATGGTGGGCTTTATACTTTTTTTGCAATTGGGGAAAGGTGAGAAAGGGGAAGAGATTTTCTTGTTAGGGCAGCAAATCTCTGTTCTTTTACATTAGCCATATGGAGAGACCAGGAGTGACCGGGTGAAAGATAGGGGGGCAATAAATTTCTGTTCTTTCACATTCACCATATGGACAGACGAGGAGTGACCTGGTGAGAGATGGGGGGCAGTAAATCTCTGATCTCAGGGTGAGACCAGAAGTGACCTGGTGAGAGATAAGGAGGAGAGGTAAATCTCTGTTCTTGGGGCATCATTCTTGAAGAATGTGGATGATCTATTTCCTTGTATCTCCCTATAGCCATCCTGTTTTCTTTTGGTGACTCCCTTTTGGGAAGCCCATTTCGACCTGACAGATATAATAAACAAGTATGAAATGTAAGTGGAAAATAATTTTATATAGATTTGAAAGGAGTATGAAAAGCCCAATGTTATGGCGCAGAACTAGGAGGGAAGATAGATTATGGTTGAAGATTTCTAAGATGAACAGACATCTAATTTGGTAACTGAATGTAGAAAAGAAGCTAGTTTTGCAGGTTTGCAAAAGCAGAGAATTCAAGGATCCACTGGAAAGCAAATACAAAATTTCCAACCAGTCAAAAGTCTGTCAAGCTGCAGTAGATGCCTCCATAAACAGTTTCAGAGCGCCATGGTCATACAGAGAACGCAAGTTCTGAAATGTATATTTCCACTTTTATACTTTTTCCTATAGCCTTTAAAAAATTAAACATTTCTTAAGCACTTTTTATTTCTTGTGAATTTATATTTCAGTTAGTTTACAAATTTAAATGTTTTTGAATGAATAATTTAATAGTATACCATCATAAAATATTTGACAATTTTAGGAAAATCATATATTGTTTTTGGTGAGTGTAGTAAATGTGTTTCTGTGTGTGAGTATGGGTGTGTGTGTGTGTGTGTGTGCACAGTGTATTCGTGTCTATGTGCAGATATATATGCCTGGTGCACACAACCAGAGACCAGTATAGAACTTCATGTCTCCTCATTTATTGTTTTGCTGTCTCCTTTCTTTCAGATAGGGTGTCTGTCTCTGATCCGTGTGCTCATGCCATTTTTCGACTAGACTTTGCTGCTCAAAAAGCCCCAACAATATCCTCTGCTCCCCTAGATGCTGGGGTTACAGGTGTACACCACCATGCCTGACATTTTACATGAGTGCTGAGAAACAAACTCGGGTCCTCATGCTTGGGTAGAAAACGACAGAGAATAAGAGCAAGGTAGTCATACTTCGTAGGTAGCTAGTTAAAACCACAGGCTCAGAAGAACATAAAATATCAGCCTGCCAGTGCAAGGCTCCAAGACATCTCCAGTTTGGGAACTAAAATCGAAAAAGCCCTGGACAGCGAGGCATGGTGGCACATGCTGTTAATCCCAGCATTTGGGAAGCAGAAGCAGAAGCAGAAGCAGAAGTAGGAGGATCACTGTGAGTTCAAGGCCACCCTGAGACTAGAGAGTGAATTCCAAGTCAGCCAAAAAAAAAAAAAAAGCCCTGGAGGATTAAAATGGCTACCAGACAACAGACCTTTGTTGTTTTTACTTCCTGGTTCCTTCTCCTTGGAAAATTTTATGGGCTTTTTCTGAGACAGTGCTTCCCTCCCCACCTCAACTCAACTCATTCACCAATCAACCAATCATAATACCCAGTACACATTTAAGCGAAACCTGTGGTGGAGTAATGGGAAATTACAGAGTTGTTAGAAAAAGAAGGTCTGAGGCAACCTCATCAGCCCATAGCCAAATCGTCGCACCCCCCACCACTTCTAGCCCAAGGACGTAGGGTCGGTCAGTCCTGCTTGCTAAAGACAAGAACCGCACGATTGCCACATACTCAATTTTGACATTTCTCCCTTGTACACCCCCGCCCCATTTCGCTGTGTGAATTGCAGCCGCTAACCATGAAGAGTCTGCTTCTGGAATGCCCTCTTGCTGCTTCCGCTTTTGCTAAAACTATAAATTGGAGATACATGAAATGCTCTGGCTGGAGCCTTTCAGGAGCTACGCTGGCCCAGGATTACCTGCTAATAAATCTCCTCATTTCCACCCAGTTTGGTGTTGGGTCAGTTTTGGGAGGGACTTTTCCCACATCAAACCTATCAAAGGCATGGCCACATGATGTCTGATTCTCCACATGATGTCTGATTTTCTTCTTTAAAAAAAAAAAATGTTTTTATTTGAGGAAGAGAGAGAGCACGCCAGGGCCTCCAGCCAGGCAGATGAACTCCAGATGCATGTGCCCACCACTTTGTGCCTCTGGCTTAGGTGGGTACTGGAGAATAGAACCTGGGTCCTTAGGCTTCGCAGGCAAGCTCCTTAACCACTAATCCATCTCCCCAGTCCAGTGATGTCTAATTTTCATACAGGCCAAGGATGTAATAGTCCTCAGTACATAAAAGCCCCTGTCCAGCGTGGCACAATGCCAACCCTTTTTGGAGCCCTTCCTTTTGCATATGTCTTTTTATTTCCCTTCTGAAGTAAACTTCACTCCATTGCTCTACTGTCTGCATTTGTCATTGTTTGAAATCCTGAGAAAAAACTCAACCAAAGACAGAAAACACATAACAAAAGCACTCATACTTATTAAGCCATATTCCCAACCCAAAGTTTACTTTCTAATATATATATATATATATATATTAAAAGTAAATATATATATAATATATATTTATATATATAATATATATATAAATATATATTATATATATATTTGCAAGATAAAGAGGAGACAGAAAGAGAGAATGGCACATCAGGGCCTCCAGCTGCTGCAAACCAACTCCAGATGCATAGGCCCCTTTGTACATATGGCTTTACATGGGTACTGAGGAATTGAATCCTTGTTGTCAGGCTTTGCTGGCAAGTGCCTTAACTGATAACCCATATCTCTAGCCAAAGTTTGCTTTTTTAACATAGAAATTCAAGTCATTTACCTGTTCTATTATACTATTCAAGATATTACTACAAAAAATTATAAATTCTATACTGGACAGATTTTATCATTGAAACTGACCAACACAGGGTCTGTGACTATTATTTTCCCTGGGTGGGGGCATGAGGGTTCACTTTGTAAAAAAGTACAATCTACAAAATGGAAGCTATATTGACAAGTCAAAAGTCTCAGAGTGTTAAGTACTCATCTAGCATCTAAGCCTTTAAGGGAAACGAATGCTCTGAGGTCCATCCTCTGAGTCAGTAAGCACCAGGTCAAACAAAAGAGCATCACACTGATGAGCATCAAGGGTCATCTTGCAATATAGTGCCCTCCAGCTTTCCAGTTCCACAGAGGACATCCCTCTAAGGCACACCCATAGTCAGGACAAACTTCCTATCACTGCATGTTGACTTTCTTATGAGTTTTTCTTTCTTCCTGCTGCTTCATGAAGTTTTTCAGTACCCGTGTCTAAAACTGCGCATTAATAAGAGCAAAAAGTTGACTCTAGAGACACACAGCAAAATGAAACCGTTACACTTGGAGCTTCCTGGGCAGATGCTGCTTTAGACATCCATAGGATGTATGTCACAGTAATGGTGGAATCCAGGGTCTCCCTGAGAAAGGTTGAGACTTGAAGTGAATATTTAGTTTCAAATAAAGTTCACAGAATGCACTGCAGGTTCTTTTTTATGGTGGCAATAAGAATCCACAAGCTGTTCATTAAAGAAGAAGGAAAAGTATTTATTGTGATGTTCACCTCTGGTCACTTCAGACCATAGGAAAGTATCAGTCAAGATAGTCATTGGCTACTTTTATTTCTCTTTATAGCTTTGAAGACTCTTTAAAGGCCACAATATAATTAATTTTATTATCTCTTTTAGGAAAACTAAGTGCAAATGACAAGTGTCCATGCTTTCAAGTAAGTACCATCCAGAAAGGACTTGTGTGAGCCTTTCACAGAATATAAATGTCACACTGCTGCTATAAATGAAAGGAGTAGCTCTTCCCAAGCCAGTGGGAATCACTTTGTTAGCAGACTGTGCCAACTTGCAATTGGCTGTTGCTACTAAAAATTATAAAGGGGCATGCAACCTCCAATGTGATAACAGATGTGTGCTGTCACTGACAATTTATGCCAGTGAATGTTTTAAGAGGGGATGGAATCCATTGCCACCTTAATGGAGAAGGACTATGATGACAAGGGAAAGTCTATGTGTATTTTCTAAAAATTGTAAGAAACTTGCGTTTATGGATTCTTAAGATATGAAGATATGAAGACTCAAGTGCAGAGTACTGATAAGGTAACAAGTTAATATCAGTGGATACCAGGGTTCCGGCACCTCCAAAGAGATCCTAGCATTTTTCTATCCTAAGCAAGGAACTGAGGAGAGGTACATAGCTGTAGTGAAAGCAGAGACAGGTTATTAGGAAAAGGTCCATCATAAATCTCTACCCAGGGGTATGTTTTTAAATAAAATCATGAGCCACAGTACACCCTCAGACAATATGAAGTAAGTCTTGAGTAAGACTTGTGGAGAGGAGTTATATCCTACTTTGCCAACTGTATTTTGTTGGTTGGTTGTTTTTAAATGCTAATTGTAAAGCTTTGCAAATGCCTTCTAGACCTCACTCTCTGCCCTGCTCTCCAGCCTCAACATGACATAATATTTTCTTAAGGAAACGTCAATACAAACTGAGGTTTTGCTCAGCACCCACAGCAGGGGCACAGCCTGGTGTTGCTGGTTGTGGACTGTGGATTTCACCTTCCTGCGAAACCTCCACCCAGGTATTGCTGTGATCTTGACCTATTTCACAGGAGAGAATTTCAGCTCAAGATAGTATAAAGCAGAGTTGATTTTATTAGCATAACTCTTTACATATTTGCTTATTTGTTGAAAATACATCTAAGAATTTATAAGAGCATAATCATCCTAGCAGGAAGGAAGATATGAAAAGCGAGACTTGTGCCTTTCCCCTTAGCTATCAGCCTATTAAATAAGTGATTCCACACCTAATGCTACAAAAGAAACTAGGCGGAAGCCTTGGGCCCAGCCAGAGGAATGTGCTCCATGGAAAGATTGACAACTTGTCAGATGACCTTGCAGGACAAACTGGAGTTTGGAAAATGGTTTGGGTGGAACTTCTTAGGATGTGTATAGCTATTGCCTTCTTACACTCAAACATTATGTCAGGACTGAGGGACAGGGGTGGAACACTGTTTTTCCCAAAGTGACAACTGTATATAAATATCCCTTTTCTGCTCTTCAACCTTATTTGTTTGCTTAGTTGGTTTAGTGGGAACAGATGCTGCAATATGGCTGGGGTGGCAGTGGTTGGTGTATAGTTAGGGCTCAGGTTCTGATCTTAATGACTCTAACTCCAGTAACAGCAGTGTGAATGGAAAAGTGATCTGACAGCAATCAGGTGTGTGTGTGTGTGTGTGTGTGTGTGTGTGTGTGTTTTACTCTGTCCTTCACTGACTTGAATTAAAGTATCTGAGTATCTGCCACTAGAAATAAAGGAATGATTCTGAACATCAGTCCTCTGGGTGTGAATTCAAAGGACCTAGGAGGTAAAGTGAACCCAACTCGGGGCTTTCCCATTCCTATCCATCCCCTCTCATGTTCCTCAACATGTCTCACCAACTGAAAGTACGTGTGCTCACATTCCTGGGAGAAAAAAGAGAGAGCGAGAGAGAGAAAGAGAGAGAGAGAGAGAGATGACAGCAGTACAAGCTTTTCTAGTCACGATGCTAAAGAATTTTCATTAAATCCTTCAAATTTTAGCCTCACTCCAAGCTTACTTTAAGGACTGTGTGAACATTACAGGAAGTCAAGGGATGAAGCAAGCTGTGTCCACTCTCAAGACTCTCTCCTGTTCAGTTCTGTCTGTTCTGGTGGGTCAGTCATTGTGTGCATTGTTTTCTTCAAAAAAATTGCCTTTGCTTATATTTTAGTTGTTTTGGGGGGACAAGAAACATGAAGATGCTACTGATTTGTTAGCAAATATTTTTACGAAAATCATGATAAATTTCAAAAATAGTACAATCAGAAGACATTCACTTATTACTTCCTTTGAAATAGTACATTTCCCTTAAAGATAAATGCTTGTGGAGAGACATTCACATGCATTTCATATAACTTATACATAAAAATGAAACAGTTTATTGTTAAAAATCATTGTGTGAAGTAGATTGTCCCTGTGCCTCCCCAAACCATGCCAAGCTAAGTGGACTAGAATGCTCACATCACTGTTGACAGAGAATACAAGAAAGACCCCAAACCCATCAAAATGACAAGAAGAGAAAGCCAAGTTCATAGCACCCAATGATTCATCTCTATCACATTCCCCAGGGTCCAGGAAACATTACAAAGGAAATGGTATATTAAATATGAGAGCTCACACAGCTAGCCTGAGAACTGTTTCCATGGAGCTGGTGATAGACACTGAAGAGACGCAAAACTCATGATCAAAGAATAAAATAAGAGGCTGCAAAGAACTGAACAATACAGAAGTCCTTCAATGTGCTCTCCTAGGCTCAGAGAAAAAATAGAAGGGCTGGAGAGAATACAATAGCCACAGGGTGGGAAGACTATGAAGCATTGTCTCTCTATAGGGATTGACTGGTGCATTCATGACCCCACTGTGTTTACTGATATATCCATTAAGCAAGGTCCTCAGTGGATTGGGGAGAGGAGATAAAAGGAAGATAACCCAATGGGAATGCAACCAATTTTCAGTAAGTTCATATATGAAAGTTCTAAATGAAAATTATATAAAAATAATTGTGTTGTACTCAGGAGATTGCTCTGTGGGAAAAAAAAAAAAAAACACATCACAGCTCAAGCACTGAATTTGAACTTGAGACCTCATGTAAAAATTGCAAAGCTATGTCAGACTTTTGTATCCCAGCAAAGAAAACCAACAGCAGAGAGAACTAAGAAGAAGAAGCCCTGCCTCAAATGGAAAGGCAAAGAACAATTATAAAGATGTACTCTGATAACCTCACGTGTACCATGACACGTGCATGCCCACACTCACAGATTCATGATCCCCCAAACAGAGGCTATGTTCATACTGCTTTAAGCAAATGATTTATATATACCTGAGTGTATATTTGCATATGATGTTCCAGTACATTGCTTCAAATAAATCATTTAGAGAATGAAGTTGACTAGCATTCCCTTCAAAATGAAATAGCTTTGAAGCTCTGAATAAGCATTGAAAATTTTATTGCACATTTTATTATTTTTTTCTAATTATACTCTCTAATTTACAGTTATATTTATTTTCTTGGTGAAATGGTATATTCAATAAGGGGATTGATTTCTTATGTTAAATGATGAGATTTCCAGAATGACATAGGAATGCCAGAGTGTTTTCAGGAAAATAAAACTGTCATTTTATCATGATTCATTATCGAACTATTAATTAAAATGTCTTTTACTAAAAGGTATTTTAATTTAGTCCTGACAAGTTCATGTTAACTGTTGAATATGAGAAAGAGCTGAGTGTTGTCAGGTGAGGCAATAAATAAGTACTTTAGTGACCTAGTTTGAAAGAAAATCACCTACTTAGGATAGAGTAGGAGTCTTCGAATGTAGAAAGAAAAAGTTGCAGAAGCAATAGACTTACCCATTGGCATCCCATAACATAGAAAGGGCTAATTTTGTGACAATCAATAATACTAAAATTTCTGAAAAACAATACTTTCAAGAATATGATATATATTTGTAATTAGTCTATAAAATGTTGCTGCTCTAACAAAAATTCAGAGTGGCTAGTATATATTTGACTCTTCCAAACAAATGAAAGCTTGATAGGAATAATCCACAAATAGAAGTTAGATATGCTTTTGTGTTACCAACCAAATGTGTTTCGGACTTCATTAATTGATTTAGTATATTGGGCTAGAAAAGTCAAGCACTCAAAAAGACATCAAAGGATTAAAAAGGGCACTTTCTTGTATTCATGCAGGTTACAAAACCACACTTCTGGGTCATGATCACAAGGAAAACTTCAGTGCTCTCTTCCAAGATAGGAGGGGAGAATAAGAGGATGAAGAAACAAAGAAAAATAGACATAGACAAATAAAAAGTGGCATAATAAGGAAGTGATCAAACCCTGACAAAATTTTGTGCTTATTGTCTGAGGTAGTGTAAGGCATTGCCACATAGCCTGTGGGGATCCCAGTATCTTTAAATAGTTGGATGGAGGTAAGAACACCCATGTGACTTCTGCTTTCTTCTGGAATGTCATGTTTTGCCAGGCAATAATCTTGGGATGTTAATTTTCTTGAACTTCTTTTTTTTTGTGGTCTGACACAACCAGGCAGCCATAGGGAGGCCAGAGCCAATACTCTTCCTGTCCATGGACACCAGGCTTTGGTGCTCCTATATGTGGGGAAAAATGTGGCATTCATAATTGGTCCTTACAACCCTGGATATGAGGCACAACCAGGAAATAGAGCACATTGCTTAAGGAGGGGACGATTGGGTGTTGAGGAGGTCCCAAGTCAGATGTGGTTGCGTGCAAAAGCAGTTCAAAAATACTTGTGTAATTCTCTCTGCCTTTTTCAGCTGTGTCTCAGGTTTTAGATGAATTGTTTCTGAATCAAATTGCATTATAGATACTTTTGTGTGTTTTCATAATTAAATAAGTTACACTAAAACTACATATCTAAAATGACATTATAACATGAACTGCAAGTAAAAACAGAAAGAGAAACTCTAAAGATAAACAATTTAATCATCATACTAGTTCTAGAAACTTAAATGTGCTTCTTTTATAGTTTTAAAACAAATACACACATAGATTTATAGAAAGAAAGTTGAAATTTAATGTTGATCCAGCTAACTTCCATTCTTTAGTATAGAAACCTTCCTAGCAAGTGTGCATATCATTCTAAATTTTGTTTTTGAAAAATCTTTGTGTCTAAATGTTACTTCAGTTCCTTAAATGAATATCTTAATATGAGCCTTTAGCTGCAATAGCTGCATGTCTGCAGTTATACTAAAATAATATCAAAATATTTTTGATGTATTTGAACAAAACAGTGTCATCTGAAGATTATAACATTACTTTTCAGGAACTGCAAGGAACAATGATATAAATTTAAACCAGCAACTTATTATTATGTTTTTTTTAGAATTGGCTCAAATTGAGTAATGTGACAGTTCTTAAAAGTCATCTTTTTTAATACATGTATTTACTGTTTAGCATTTTTTATTTACTCATCTTAAACTTGATGAATAGAAAATAATATAAAATGCTATTTATATTTGAGTACTTATTATTATTACTTTTTGTTATGGTAGGGCTTCACTCTTCCAGGCTGATTGGGAGCTTACTTTGTAGCACAGGAAGGCCTCAAACTCAAATATAGTCTCTTACCTCAGCTTTCTCAGTTCTGGGATTACAGGCATGCATCACCATGCCTGGCCTATACATTTCATTAAAGATGAATTAGCAAAAGAAATACACAGTAGTTCTTCATATAGTTTGTGAAATAAGGAGAGATAATCCACATCAAAGTGAATCAAGGAGTTTTAAAGAAATTATGTACAGTATGGAAATAAGTCAATCAGAACTTGAAGGATAGGTTGTGAAACATTAAAAGTCGAAACAGTATAATGATGAGGTTAAGTTTTGAGGTTAAATGTGCAAATATTAAGTTAATACTTAAATTTTATCTTAAAAGGTTCTCTGCTTCACTTGACTTCTTACCCTGTTGTCATAATGATGGATTCTTTTATAGAGATATTTTTATGTCATTAAACTGAGCAATTAATATGTTATGAAGGTGGAGAGACGTAGGCACACATTAGTCTTCAAAAATAAATAACTTATTATCATTCAGGTGATTTTTTGGTTGAAAAGCCTTGTTTTCTCTGCTCCTGGCTTATAACAACTCAGGAGTCAATCTATTTACTAGATTCCCCCACCACTAGGTCTGCTGATGAGTTTAAGAATGCCACACTCCAACTTCTCCTTCCTCAAGTTTTGCTTTCCTATATACCTGTCTTCCTTCAAGCCCGAAGAGTCTCAATAATAATTTTGCCTTCATGTTAGAATCACCAGTTTCGACCAGTAAGAATATATGTGAGGAACAAATAAGAAAATTGTGTTCACATCCATAGTTATGATCATCTATTAAATAAGATAGCAGTTTTTGATAAATGCATTTTTCAGAGAGAATTCTTATCTCCCTGTCCTTGCAGCCAGGTTCACCAGTGTGGAAGGACTCCAAAGACCAACATAAGAACAGTCTCTAAGGGCTAAAGCAGCAGCTTTGTCACAGTTCATGAAGATGACTGTTTCTGAAAGACACCTGAGGGCACTTTGATTAGCAGCTCTGGTGCCCTGCCACCCAGAAACCCCACCTTAGTGATCAGAATTGTGAACAAAATTATCATAGTCACAAATCCGTCAAGATATCACTTTATCCTTATTTCTTTATATGGATATATATGTGTGTGTGTTCATGTGTGTGTGGTTCCATGTGCATGTACGTGCATGTATGTATGAAGACCACAGGAAAACATTTGATGTTATGCATCAGAAACTGTCTACCCATTGCTTGAGACAGAACCTCTCACTGAACTAGAGCTAACCAAGTAGACTAGACTAGCAGATGACAAGCTCCAGGGATTTCCCTGTGTTTGTCTCCCCACTGATGGGGTCTTGTAGCTCCTGGACAAACTGGGGCACTGTGCATTGGTCTCCCAAGGGCTTCCAGGCAACTGTGGAGCAGGGTCTTGAGTGGCTGTGAGTACAACAGTATAGACACAAAAGCTGACAGTGTCCTGATATCCCTGAATAGGACAGTATCCTGTACTTACGATGTTATTGACTCCTTGATAGGTCTCTCGGGCTTCAAAGCCACATTGGGGGGAGAGGCAGAGCAGAGGCAGCAAAAGAGACACCTGTACTGGAATGTAAGATTGTTAAAGCCTCCAACAAAATGTCCAAGAGGGAGGCCTGCGGTGGGAATATGGATTTGGCTGTATCCACAAGGTCATGAACATTTCTCCACGGGGCTCTCTTTCAGGGGGCTCCTCCTTTCTTGCTCTGGTGGTGACTTCGATGGGGATGGCACTTTCTCCATTTGCTCTGAACTTGATCTGTCAATGTCATCTTGTTGGTTGGTGGGTTTGAATCAGACATTTGGGGCTGGTACCCAAAGGGGCCTAGGCTGGTCCTGTGGGGGGAAAAAAACAAACAAACAAGTAAACCCCCTTCCCGTAGTGAGGAGGGGTCTGGTCCCTTCCATATTCCATCTAAAGGATCTCACCACCTCACCACGATGGGAGGGGAGGTCTCTGATGTGTGCCAGTATAGGGTGATGGGGGGGTATTTTGTATACATTAAAAACATTTAAAGTAGTCAATGCAATGGCCAACTGAGTGTTGGGTAGGTAGGTATTGGGTTGTTTATGAAGTTGGGCTTTAAAGTTTAGTGTGTCTTTTCTGTGCCCCTGTGGGTTATGTGGGATTCCCATATGGTGCATACAAAAGGCATTGAATGAGGAACTGATAAAAGCTGGGCCATTATCAGTCTTTATTTGATGGGGGAGGCCCATGATGGCAAAGGCAGATAGCATATGGTGTATGAGATTTTTTTTTTTTAAATTTTCTCCCGTTTATGCTGTGGCCGATATAAGGTAGGAGTATGTGACTATTCTTACAAAGACATTTTTTTTGTGTGTCCAAATTGGGGGATATGGGTGACATCAATCTGCCAAAGAGCATTGGCCTTAAGGTCTCAGGTGTTGGTGCCCATCATCTGGGGGGCAGGTGTGGTTATTATCTAAGCACAAAGAGTGGCAGGTTTTTAATATGTGTTGGAGTTGACTTTTAGGGATTAGAGAAAAGCATGGTTGAAGTCCTTTAATATTTACATGGGTGGCCACAAAGATGTCTGTTGGGCCTCTATAGGAGACCACCTGGTATGCTAATTCATTTCCCTCAGTGAGGGGGCAAGCTAAAGGGCTGTGGCACCGTATGTGCTGTACAAACAGGGGAATCCTTCATTTGCATATGAGGTTAGGCACTTTTATCAATAGCAGTAAAAGAGGGTTTCATCTAGTTGGATGTGTGAATGAGTGAGCCAGGGAAGCAAGTTAACAGCATAAATACTATCTGAAAAGAGATTAAAGGGGCCTCCTTCCTCAAGGAGTACCAGATAAATAGCATAAAGTCCCTTGTATTGTGGGAATCTACCAGGAAGCTCCTTAAAGTGAATGGTGGGAGGTTGATTCCCTGGATGGTAGGGGACCATAGCTGCTCCCCTTCTCCCTCCATCTGTAAAGATGGTAGGGGCTCCAGGGACTGGTTTTCTTGAAAAAAAGGCAGGGTGGAAGCCGTGTTAAAAGAGGTATTGCAGGGATCCATTTTTCATTTGGGTAGTGGTTGTCAATTTGACCAGGGAAGTCTATAAGGCTGACCACAAGTCAGGAATGGTTTCCCAATAGTCCCTGGATATTGGAGAGGGAAAAAGGGATAATGATAACATCAGGTTCCTTGCCTAAAGTTTGGAGGACCTTGTCCCTCCTGGATTTGATCATGGCCACAAGGACATCAATTTCTGTCATTATTCTTGGTGCACCAGCAATGGAGGTATGGAGCCATTCTAGTATCCCCTGAGATCTATATAGTGCTGCCATGACAGTCGGGGAGGAATTAAATATCATGAGGTGAATCGGACTGTCTGGTGAATATTGGGCAATGGCAATATAAGAAAACATTGATTTTGGTTCATGTTTGTTTTGCTTCCAGGCTCAAGGAGTGTGAGGCGGGAGTGGGGGGAGATGGGTCTTTGTTATGTTTTAACATATCAAATAAGGGTTGTAAATCACTTGTGGGGATAGGGAGCCATGGTCAGAGCCAATTGAGGTTTCCAAGAAAGCTCTGGAGCTAGGCTAGTGTGAGCTTCTTGGGGAAGGAGACTATGGGTTTAAGAGGATGACCAGATGTGAGGGAGAGTTCCATCCCCAGGAAAGCTATGGGTGGGATAATTTGGACCTTATTTGAGGCAATTTTGAACACTCCCTTAGTGAGGGATGGTATTAATTGATCCCTTAGTTCTGCTGGTGAGGTGGAGGAGGTTTTCCATACTAGGATGCCATCCATGTAATGATAGATATTAAGGACCTGATCTAAGTGTGGCTTTAGTGCCGCAGCATCTGCCCCTTGGCATATAGTGGGATAATTGGCCATACCTTGTCGTAGAACCATCAATTCAAATTGTTTGGCTGCCCCTGAATTATTGACTAAGGTAACTGAGAATGGGTAGTGCTGTTGGTCTCATGGGTGCAGGTGGATAGAAAAGCAATCCTCAAAGTCAATAGCAAGGGGGTTGGAGGGTATTGACTGAAATAGATGATACAAAGAACAGTCCCATTTGAGGGGTGTCCCAGATGAGCATAGCTTTGTTGATGGCCCTGAGATCTTGTAGTAACCTCCATCCTCCTGAGTTCTTTTGAGTCACAAAGACAGGAGTATCCCATGGACTTCATGAGGGGAGGATGTGATTAAGTTTGAGTTCTTCTGTTACTAACTGATTTAAGATTTCAAGTTTCTCCCTTGGCAGAGGCCACTGTTTGACCCAGGGTTGGCTTGTCAGAGAGCCATTCTAGGCAGGGAGTTTTGTATTTAACAGTGGCCTTTAGGATTGGGGGTGACACCAGTGAAGGTACCTCTCATAGTCTTATATGTCAATGCATTCTCCCTCTCTATTCCTGGCAATTACTACATCTAGGGCCTCAAGGATGTCCCTCCCCAGAAAGGTTAGTCATTACATCAGCCACTAGGGGTCTAATAAGACCTGTGGTCCCAGCTGGGTCTTTCCATTTGAATGCCTCCTTGGTAACATATGCTTGTGAAGGACCTCCTATCCCCATTAATTGGGGCCCAGGAATTAGCTCCCAGTATTGGGGAACTTCAGATCACTTTAGGATCATCTTGTCTGCTCCAATATCAATTAGACAGTTAAAGATTTTTCCTTTGACCTTTAAGGCTAACCTTGTGTGGGCCCCTTATAGGATGCTGGTTACCCATTGTATATTATGGGTTTTCCCTCTTATGGGTGGGAGTGAGGGTTGCCTCTTTTGGAGTCTAAAGGACCTAGGCATTTGCCATCTTTATCAGGAGTGGAGCAGCAGTCTTTTAGCCAGTGAAACCCCTTGTGGCATCTAGGGCAAACTGTTTTTGGAGGGGAGTAGATGTGTTTGATCCTTTAGTGGTCTGATGTTGAGGACATTCTCCTTTCCAAAGTCCTTCCTCCAAGCAATTGAAGCAATTCCTTTAGTTTTCAAGGCTGATATGAAGGTCTATGCTAAAGAAGCAGCCTTATGTGACACAGTACTGCTATCCTGAGTAGTGACTATCCACTTATCATAATGTTCATCCTTGAGGCCTTGGCAATCTAGACTATATTCTGAGTTATACCTTCCCAAATGATATATTTGAGGAGGAGGTCCCTGGTGGTTAGGTCAGGAATTTTCCTCTCTAGGTTGGTTTATGTTCTTAAGATAAAATTCCAGAGTGTTTCCTCCAGCTTTTGACAAAGGAACAGTAAGGAAGATGTATTGTCCTTGGGGTTGGGGGGGGGGGCTATTCTATCCCATGCCTGGAGAGCTCAGAGGCAAATTTGGTCATAGTACTCTGGGGGCAGTTGGGCATGTTGAATGCCTGTGGAAAAATTACCCTGTCCAAACAGCTCATCAAAGCCCCAGGGAACATTCTGTTGGTTTTGGTTTTGTCATATCTGTTGGAGGCATTCACCTCTATAGAGGTCTTCCCATTAAAGGAATGGGGGCTAGACAGCAAATTTCTGCAGATATCATGCCAGTCCTGGGGGTATTAAGGGAGCCATGTGGGCTCTGGAGGAGGCAGTTTGTCTATGGCACATGGATCCCATCCTCCATGACTTCCTGTCTGAGTTCTTTTAGTTTGTTGGCCTGACATGTATACAATTGTAGGGTTTGAGCTCAAGTTGGTTGGTCATTAACAGGAAAAGCTGTGACTCCTTCATTATATATTTTTGTATTGTTATCTCAGAGTTCACATAGTTGTATGAGTTTAAGTAAGGGGGCCGATGGAGGAGGGTACTGGTCAGGGGAATTTATCTTGTTGGGATTCTTTTGGCCCATGAACATGAACCTGGAGGGGTAACATGAATCTGGGTAGTGCAGTAGTGATTGATAACGGGGGTGGGCATAAGGGAGTCTGGGGTAATTTTTTTCCCAATTTCTTCTATAGCCTATACAAGGAAACTGAGGTCTTCCACTGGCTGATCCTTGGGGCCTTCCTCACCAGACTCATCATCTAATTTTGGCATGGTGGCCTTAGGAGGACTAATATATTGTCTAGTAGCCACTATAATCATAAAGAAAATGGGGGGGGGGTTCTTCCTGAATCTCCTGTCTCCTGGCTAGATAAGCAATGTGGGTTCACATGTCAGGGTCATATGGATCCCCAGAAATCATCCAGGGGTGACCTAGAAGACTTCTTCTCAAAAGGAAATGGCTTCCTTCTGGGAAATTTTAATGCCTCTAGCCTTGAGAAGTGCTCATAATCCCCAAATTTGTGACTCCTTCTGGTAGGAGGTAACATTACCCATGATAGAAAAGCAATGGAAATGCCAAGACCAGAGGAAAACATTCCTGAGGGCCTAATAGCACCAGTGGGGATTCCCCATTGGTCTGGACACCAGCCTGTCTGCAAGTTTAAGAGACCAGTGACCCACCCTACATGCTTTTAAGAGGTTGATGTATTACCAGCTTTTTGTGCTGGAGAGAAATAGATAGGGGGTTATTGACAATGCCCGAGCGGGCTGTCAGAGTGCAGACAGAGGGATAGGGGCCTTTAGTCAATGCTGAAGAGTGGCCTTGGCCAAGAGATGTCAGTTGCCCATTCACCATATCCAGTCCCTCACGATGTCATGAACCAAAAATAAAGGAGGAAAGGGAGAAACCCACCAGCCATTAGTCATGGAGGCAAGGCCACAGGGGGCCAATGTCCCTCACAGGACCTACATCTCTCAAGGGGAGCACGCACATACCCTTGGGCATCTCAGAGGGTCCCTGTTCAGGCACCAGCTGTGGTTCCTGGCCACCCTGAGGCCACTGCGTGTTGGTCTCCCAGGGGCATCCAGGCAACTGCGAAGCAGGGTCTTGAGTGGCCATGAGTGTAACAGGAAGAAACACCTTAGGGACTGTGTCAGAGGACAGCTCATTTATTCATCAGGGGAATGGGTTCATAAGCATTTGTGAAAGAGCAGAAAGAGGTATGGGTAGGTATGTGTCATAAGGGGATTGGTTAATATACAAAGGTCCCACGGCAAAGGGTCATGCTAAGTAGTGGTGGGAAAGGGTATAGGACACAGGTCATAGGGGGATTGGCTGCGCAAAGGCTGCAAGCTGACACCTCATTAACATATAGGGACATTTCTGGAAAGCAGGAACAGGTCACAAGGCTTTGGGGAAAGGGAAACTTTAAGTCTTATCAGGATGTCCAGTCACCCCAGGCAGGGGGAGAGAGCAACTGCACTCCTGCCTGTATTAAGGCAAGATTATTGAGGCAAGATTATTGGGGTCTATGCCTGCTGCAACCTCCCAGGTCCAGGGCCCTTAGTCATGCCTGACAACTCAGGCCTGCTTAAACCTCCAGTGTCTTGGGGCCCTCAACCATGCCCAACAGGGTTATAAACACATGCTACAAAGAACCGCTTCTGTCTTTAATGTGCGTGCTGAAAATCAATTCAGGTCTTCATGCTTGCAGTACAAGCACTTTACTAATTAAGCTACCTCCCCAGTCCCAGAATATCTTTCTTTAAAATATTGAATAGCTTCTACTGATAGCATGTGATATGTTTATTTTCTAAATTTTGTAATTTTATAATTCTCTTCTTTTAAACTATTATTACTTTTTAATTTGTTTTCTTTATTGATTTGCAAAGGAAGAGATAGAGAGCATTGGTTTGCCAGTGGCCTCTTGTCTCTGCAAATGAACTCCAGACACATGCACCACTTTGTGCATCTGGCTTCACGTTGGTACTGGGTAATTGAACTCAGACTGTTTGGCTTTGCAAGCAAGCACCTTAAACTCTGAGCTGTCTCTCCAGTCATGTAACTTGCTTTTTTTTTAAATTTTTTTTGTTTATTTTTATTTATTTATTTGAAAGCGATGGGCAGAGAGAGAGAGAAAGAATGGGCGTGCCAGGGCCTCCGGCCACTGCAAACGAACTCCAGACTTGTGCGACCCCTTGTGCATCTGGCTAATGTGGGTCCTGGAGAATCAAGCCTCGAACCAGGGTCCTTAGGCTTCACAGGCAAGCCCTTAACCGCTAAGCCATCTCTCCAGCCCTGTAACTTGCTTTTTTGATGCACATATATATGTGTATATGTGAGTGAATATGTGTATATAGGTGTTCATATATATGTGAATGAATATTATTGGACCACAGAAAACCTTGAGTGTCATTCTTCAAGAATACCACCCACCTTTTAATTATTTATTTGTTCATTTATTCATTTGAGTCAGAATTTCTCATTGTCCTGGACCTCACTAGTTATGCAAGAATGGCTAGAGAGCAAGTACCAGTCATTCTGCAACCCCGTCCCCCAAGTTCACACATTTCTTTCTGTGAGATCCAGAGATCTAATTCATGCTTGAAAGGCAAGCACTTTGCTGACTGAGATGTCGCCATAGACATTATTTTCAAATTCTTGATGTGGAAATAGGGTATCAGAATATGACATAGATTCAGGTCAAAAGTCAAGTAAAAAGTGCTGCAACAGAACTATTTATTTGTTTGTTGTTTGTTTTTCAAATTTTTTTTCTGTGAAGGTCAACAATTTATCTAGGCCTTACATATCCAATGCAAGCACTCTGCTGCAGATGTAAGAATGTTTCATTAAGCATTAAAAATATGAAAGGAAGGCCAGGCATGGTGGCACACACCTTTAATCCCAGCACTGGGGAGGCAGAGGCAGGAGGATCACTGAATTCAAGGCCACCCTGAGAAATACATAGTGGATTCCAGGCCAGCCTGGGTTAGAATGAAACCCTATCTTGAAAAACAACATCAAAAAAAAAAAAAAAAAAAAGAAGAAGAAAGAAAGAAAGAAAGAAAGAAAGAAAGAGACAGACTAGGAAGATGGCCCACCAGTTAAAGGTGCTTGCTAACAAAGCCTTTGGCCACTGTTCAGTTCCCTATTACCTACCTGAAGCCAAGTATCTGGCATGCCCATACACACAAGCACATAGACACACACACACACGCTCACAATAAATAAATAAAATAATAACTTTTAAACACAAGACTCTCATAATAGGAGAAAAAGATGATGACATCGTAATAAAAAAGAGACTGATTGTGAGGGGCAAGGGGTATGATGGAGAGTTGAGTTGCAAAGAGGAAAGTGGGGAGGGGGAGGGAATTACCATGGGTTATTGTCTATAATTATGGAAATTGTCAATAAAAAATAAATTTAAAAAATGAAAGGATGCACCTCAATTGTAAATAAAAGTGTTAAGAAAAAATATAAAATGTACTTTAAAAATTAATGTTTATTTGCAATCAGAGAGAGAGAAACAGAGATATGAAATGAGCTCACTAGGGCTTCTTGCCACTGCAAATGCATTAAAGATGCATGTGCCACTTTGTGCACCTGGCTATACATGAGTGCTGAGGAATTGCAACCAGGCTGTCTGTCAGTCATTGCAAGAAAGTTCCTTTAACTGCCAAGCCATCTATCTCATCAGCCTATAAACTGTATTTTAGGATCATTATTCCATCCTAATCTGTCTTACATTCTGTGCTAGAGAGAAGTTACTTCATTGTCTTACAGAGTGAACTCCAGGGAGTATCGGAGGAACCCTACCATTCTTACAGCACTTGTATTTCCGAGTTAACACCAAATCTTACTCATACAGGGACACTTCAACTACAAAAGGAACATAAATGCCCATCATCATATTAGGTCCAAAAGTAACTTGGGACATTTACTCAGGTATTAGCATGGGCTGTTTAGTGGTTAAGGTGTTTACTGTCAAAGCCAAAGGACTGAGGTTATGTTCCCCAGTACCCATTTAAAGCCAGATGTACAAGGTGGCACATGAGTCTGGATTCACTTGAGTGGCTATATGTCCTGGCAATCCATTCTATTATCTATCTATCTATCTATCTATCTATCTATCTATCTATCTATCTATCTATCTATCCATCCATCTGTCTGTCTATGTACCTCTTTCTCTTTTAATTTAATGAATAAATAAAATAAGAAGAATGTGAGAAAATGGCTAAAGTGCTTATCACACAAGCATGAAGACCTCAGGTTGGATGCCCAGCACATACATAAAAGCTGAGTGTGATAATATGTGACTACAATTCCCACATTGAGGAGGTGGAGTCAGGAGTATCCCTGTGCCTACTGGTGAGCTTCATGTTCACTGAAGTCCTGTGTCAAAAAATAAGCCACGGGAAGGAGAGATGGTTTAGTGGTTAAGGCCTTTGCCTGCAAAGCCTGAGGACCCAGGTTTGATTCCCCAGGACCCAGATAAGGCTGAATGGACTGATAGATCTCCAGTAGAGATGAAATGCTGAAGGATCAAACCCAAATTACGGGCTACCTTTAGCCCCTTAATAGCCATTTATTTTGCACCTCTGTGTCTGAACTAACATCCTGGTGACTATCAGCTGATCAAGTGAAAATCCATTTTGGAATGTAAGAACAGACCCCCAGCTTCCATCAACCTGGAGGTAAAAATGTCATCAGATAGCATCTGAAGCCTATGGTAGAGATTTCTCTACTTTACTGTAACCCTCCTACCTGATGGCCAGCCAAATGCATTTAAAAACTGCCTTGATTTGTGACATTATTTTGTTTTGTAACTATAAAACCTTCATGAAATTGTTAACACATTGGAACATGGAATTGAACACATTGAACATGGAACCTAAATCTGTGTTGCCAGGCCATCGTCACTCATATTTGGCTCCAGAATAAACTTTCTCATCTCCTTTGAGGTAAGAGCTGTGTCTTTTGAATAAACAGCATGGAGGCCTATTATACAGAACTTTCATCCTAGCTAAACCTTATGTTCTCCAACAAAGTCCTGCATCAGTATACAGGGAAATGCCTCACACCTTCAGCTTGCCCATCACCTGGCAGCTCAGGTCCTTTGACAGCCAGTCATTGATTTTGAAGGAGAATAGGAGAAAGCTAGCTCTTTATACGCAGTATCAGTTAGGTATTGTACTAGTCATGGTTCTCTATAGGAACAGAACTGATAGGCTGAATTATATTAAAAGAAAGAATATATTGGATTAGCTTATGGTAGTCCAATAGCAGTTGTACTCTTGAGAATCAAGGAATCTGGTAGCTGATCAGTCCACATGGCTAGATATCTCAGAAGTCCCAATCCAGCACTGAAGGCCTGTAGGCTTCCTTGGGAGCTGCTAGTCTTCAATCCACACTGGTCTTCAGTTGATGCTGGTCTTCAATCCATGCTGAAAGACAGCAAGTAGCTCTAGCTTTTTTCTTTTACCCAGATCTTCTTTGTATAAAGTCCCCTTCTGAAAGGGGCCACCCTCTCTAGGGGAAGGTCTCACCCTGGGGGAAGGACTTCCTCCTTCAGTTAATCCTACCTGGAAGCAATGTTGGAGACCCACCCAAAAGGGATGTCTAGTATTACTAAACAGATTAAGTTGACAACACCTTAACCATCACAGGGATTGAGGTTCAAAGAGAGCCAGGAGATGCAATCTCATGTGCCACCATGCCCTGGAACAAGAACAGAACTCTTGACAAAAATGTCTGATTGAAATTTATCTACAGTTCCCCCCACTGCCCACATTCCACTGTGCCACCTGGGTGGGCTGACCCCTCAGGCTTATCCTCCAAAGTTACTAATCAACCAGGTCTTCTGCTTACATACCTATATCTGGTGCTATAAAGGCTACAGCCTTCCAGCCCCTCCCTCTCTTCTGGCACAATGAAACAACCTCTGGTGAACAGACCTAATGGAAGCCATCTTAGGCCACTCAGCAATCTTGACATTCTCAAGGAGCCATAGGAAATTAAAGATTAGCACAGAGCATTAATTACAAAAACAAGGAGGTGGTTCCAGTAAGGCATCTGGTGTTTGCTCTCACCCTTCATACCTGGTGCTAACTGCAAAAATTTAGCTTTTGTAATCATGCTTGCTTGCTTGCTCTTGCTAAAGACAATTATGTGCGGAGGGAGTGGCTGGGAGCTTTTGTAAAGGGATGTGGTTTTTGCCTTTAAAAACTTACTGTAAAAATAGGATGAGACTATTCTCCTCTTTGTGGTGAGCAGATAGTCTGGCTTAATAAAGACTCTCCTTTTTAAATTTTATTTGGGTGGTCTATTCATTTCTAGTCTAGGACTCACTAAATTTAGAGGCCCCTGAGAGACATTATATTCTTCTTGCTAAACTGACCACTAAATCTGGTCTCACAGAGTCTTTATTTCTTGGAACTCTACTCCAACTGTGGGTTGGACACCCTGGTGGGTGGCCACTGAGAGATGTTCCTCAACCCCAGAGACATTCTCCAGGCTCCTGTAGAAAGAAGTGGCAGTCAGAGGACATCAGCACCGTGATCAGGGAGTCATCTGGTCTGAAAACTTCTGGAGGTTAAGGGGATTCGATGGAAAGCTGGACACAGCACTACTTCCCAAATCTGGGCAGTGGTGAGACATTGCCCCCAGCCATGGTCTAGCTGTTTCAGTTTGGTATGGCCACGTGTCCTTGTCTTTCTGTTTTGTGTTGGTTTTGTCCTTTTGTGCTTAACAGTTTTGAATCCTCCTCGGAAACCAGCTGCAGAATCAAAACACCACCATGGGACAGACAAGCTCCGCATCTAGCACATCTAGCCCATTGCAATGTGTCCTTTATAACTTTTCATTCTTCCATCAGCAGGTGTCTGACTTAGGTGCCATGTGAGATGCCTTTTCTTTGAGGGAGTTTTGTAAATTTCATCCTTAGGCAATCTGGACACCCTGACCACCCTGGAGGAAATTGGAAATTGAAAACCAAAAATTAGAATTGAGACTAGTTAAATCTTGGTTTGGAAAATCCTCAATGTGAGGTCTTAAATTATACCTAAATTAATTTTGAGGTTTGGTTTTGGTCTCCAGAATTGTAAATAGAATAGAAATTTAAAATGTGAATATAAAGCTTTTGAATGAATGAATGAATGTGTGAGAGGGAGATGAGGGAGATGGTTGTCTGAAGTCTGTATGAAAAGTGCACTTGAAATGAATATGTGTATGAGTATGTATGTGGCTCATAGCCCTAAGGCTGTAGAGTGATTTCTGTTCTGAGCAGTGCAAGCCCAGGAAGGCTTGTCTTTGGGAAATTCATTGTGGAGGATGACCTCCACCAAGCCCAGTGTCCTAGACTGCATGGCCAACTTTTACTGTTGAATGTCCCCCAGAAGGAACACTGAAAGTAGTTAAGATCATAGGCAGAGAAAAATGCAAGATTCTGCTACTCTTAAAAAGTTATGAAATCACAGGATCAGAAAGCTGCCTTGTAGCCCTGAGGGAAGTCCAAAACTCTTCCTGGAATTTAGGAAGAAAAAAAAATAAAAATAAAAAGGGGCTGGAGAGATGGCTTAGTGGTTAAATGCTTGCCTGTGAAGCCTAAGGACACCGGTTTGAGGCTCGATTCCCCAGGACCCACGTTAGGCAGATGCACAAGGGGCCGCATGCATCTGGAGTTTGTTTGCAGTGGCTGGAAGCCCTGGTGTGCCCATTTTCTCTCTCTGCCTCTTTCTCTCTGTCTGTCGCTCTCAAATAAATAAATAAAAATAAACCAAAAATTAAAAGGTAAATAAATAAATAAATAAATAAATAAATAAAAAGGGTTATGGTGTCCTGCTGTGTTCTTAAGAAATAGATCAGGAATAGTTAAATTCTGGGTCAATCCTAGGCATATGCTAAATCCTAGGAAAAACTGCTATGTGCTCACATTCTGTAGCCAGGGCAGCTCTCCTTAGCAAAGACTAACTTGGGGGACTACACATGAGCAGTCACCTGCAATGTGTTACTTAGTGTTTTCCCCTGAAGGGCTTGATCTGCAAATGGCCAAGTGGCCCTGGGAGTAAGAGAGGGAGCCTAATACACAAGTCTCACTGTTGGACAGAGACAAGACACATACCTCTCTGGGGTTTATGCTGCCCCCAGGAGACTCCTTGATGTTTCCCTTCTTTATTAGTTTCCCTGGCTTGCAGAGCCAGGAGGCTGCAAGCATGGGGAATCTCAGAATCCTGACCCCAGCATGATGATGGGTGAGTCCCAAGTTGCTGTGAACAGATGGGGACTTGTTATAAGAAATTGTAACTGTTTTGGTGTTTACTTTATCTCACTATGTTTCTATGGAACTAATAACAGACAATGGCCTCAAGATTTATGTTTAAATTTAGAAGTACTCCATACTGAGTTTGTCAGAAATTTTCTAAAATTTCTAATAATGTTCAAATCTGCTTTCATATGTTTTTTAAAAAAAATGTGTTTCAGGAAAGTTATAAGAAAAGAAGTTCCAAAATCAAAAAAAAAATGATAAAATCTATATGTATATTCAGGGTAAATAGTCTAAGTAAAGTCTGGTCTATTCTTTTATGAAAAGATTATTTTCAAAAGCCTTTTGAGGAAGAAAATCTTAAGTGATCATATTAAAAGTCTGGGAAGGACAATGAATGTTTTTGTTGGGAGGTATGAGATGAACTGACTAAGGAAGATAAACTAGAGAGGAAACTTTAAATGTTGGATGTTAAATTTTTGATGAAAAAATTGTTACCAAGTGGTTACATAGATTGTAAGGTAAAAGTATTTCCATGAAGGTATCATAAAGTATGTAGATCAAGGTATGAGTAAGTTTAAAGAGAAGATTAAAGACAAAGTTGATTAACTAAGTCTTAAAGTACTTGATCAGATTACAGACTCCTTGAGATATAAAATGACTATTAGCATAGGGTTTATGTCAGACTAACAAAGGATGGCTTTGGCTTTTAACAGGTTGCTATGCTATTCAGGTTGTAAACTTAAAACTTTAACTCATTGATGTTAATCTTGTCATTATAATATACGGTTGTGAAAGACTGACTTTAGAGTACTCTACCAAGTTATCTATGTTCGTTAAGGTTAAAAATGGCTCATTAGTATTTAATGCACTCCTAAGGTTATAATCTGAAACCCTGCCTCAGGCTGGAGAGATGCCTT
The DNA here is from genome assembly GCA_036346955.1 of Dipus sagitta. Lineage (NCBI taxonomy): Eukaryota > Metazoa > Chordata > Mammalia > Rodentia > Dipodidae > Dipus > Dipus sagitta. The sequence continues at coordinate 79,983,655 of CM070783.1, read as the reverse complement.
AGTGGCTAACCGCTTGCCTGTGAAGCTTAAGGACCCCGGTTCGAGGCTCAGCCCCCCAGTACCCACATTAGCCAGATGCACAAGGGGGCGCACACATCTGGAGTTCATTTGCAGTGGCTGGAGGCCCTGGCATGCCCATTCTGTCTGTGTCTCTCTCTCTCTCTGCCTCTTTCTCGCTCTGTCTGTCGCTCTCAAATAAATAAATAACAAAAAAAAAATTTTAATTAAAAAAATAAAATAAAACACTGCCTCAAAAAAAAAATTCTCACAGAATTATTTACTCTGTTTTCCTACTTTATAAGGCAAGTAGACCATGTTTGGAGATACCAAACAGCATTTATTTGTCATACACTTGGCAACTATTTATTTCATGGTGTACAGTAAAAGAAAATTCTAAACAAAGTTATGTTGTGATTTAAGATGTAATTTCTCAATTCCTCCAACAATCACAGTCTTAATACTATAGATTTAACTTACATCATTACTGAGCAAGTATACCAAAGTGCCACAGGCAGAATTAGAGTTGGTTTAGGTTTGAGTAGTTTTAGATTATGCCATAAAGTTTTGTGTAGGTTTGGATTCACTATAGTTCTATAAAATTGATGTGGAGGAGATGGAAGATATTTCTTTCTGTCTCAGCAGTTAAAGGTGCTTATTTGCAAAGCAGATGGCCTGGGTTTCATTCTCCTGGCCCCATATAAAAACCCAGATTCACATAATGGAGCATTCATTTGGAGATTGTTTGCAATGGCAAGTGGCCCTGGCTTGCCTATTTCCTCTCTTTTCCATGATACTTGTCTCCTTTTTCATTAGATCATGGCAGTTTAGTCCAGTTCCTCTACTCTTTGGGTATGTTAGATATAGCTGAATTATATAACTGACTTATAGATTGGGTAGACATCTTATTTAGCCTTTAAAAGTGCTAAATTTCCTCATAAAGAAGAAGATATTATATAAAGACATTCTGATTCTGATGAGCTTTAAAAATTGTCAAGGTTTTCATGTCTTCATTTTAAGCTAAAAAAATTGCTACCTAACATGGATTTCTTGTATATTTTGAATTCTGTTAGTGGATCTTTGCCTTAAATATGTGAACTCTACTTTTTGTCAATGTCAGACTTTTCCAGATATCAGAATATTGTAAATTGGTTTATACAAAGTCCATAATGTTTGGCTATCAATAAGCAAAGCTATTCAGATGAACCAATCAGTGCTAATATAATATAAAAGAAAGCCAAATAACTTTCAGATATTACATTTCATTTACTGAATGTTATTTTTGGCCAGTGGGATAATTGAAAAACCTTGAAAATTATGTAGTTTTTTATGTGTTTTTTTTTCTCTTGAAAAATGTTAATGACTAGGGTAACTTTTATTTATTTACTTTTTTTGGGGGGGGGTATGGTCTCTCTGTAGCCTAGACTGACCTGGTACTCACTCTGTAGTCCCAGGCTGGCTTTGAACTCAAAGTGATCCTACCTCTGCCTCCCAAGTGCTGGAATTAAAGGCATATGCCACCACACCTGGATAAAATTTGTAATTTTAATATGTTTTCTGTCTTATTTCATGCTGGTTTTGCAGGTTGGTTATAAGTGAGGGCATAGTCTAAGTCTCATTAAAGGTGACTTAGTTCTTAGGAAAACTGAGGAAGTGCCCCATGTCTTAGGGAAATCTACTCTATATAAGCAATGTTAACATAGTTTGTCTAAGCTTTATATATTCTAACAGTCATAAATATTTCTTTTTTGTTAAGTTATAAAATTGTTCAATGGTTAAAGGTACTTACTTAAGAAATAACTTTGTGTCTGTCAAAATGTCTCCAATGTATGTTTAAAATCAGGCTAGTTCAGCTCAATAATGACCAAGTTTGACTTTATTCTTAAGCTATGTATAATCTGTCTCAAAGTTTCACTTAAATAATTATCTCATTTTTAGTATCTTAAGTTCATGACTTATAGATATATTGAAATTTAAGCCATGTTTTCTGCCCTAGAAAAATAATCTTAAACTTGGCTTCCAGTTGGGGGGTAATTGGTACCTGCATAGTTATAGAGACTAGCCAAAGTTGTTTTCAAACACAGATGCCAGGTTTTTATATGGTCATGTCTTTTCCTGACCTACAGTTTCTAGATTATATCAATTGGCGTAAAGTAATGGGTAAAATGTTGTTTTCAGGGCTACTAAAATATTCAGCCTGTACTTATAGCTGACAATATACTTAAAAGATAAAATATATGTTTTATATATTCCAGATGTAGCTTACAGTGCCACATAACAACTAAAGTTACATACTAATCAGAATGATTTTAAACTTTTGTGCCATTCTATGAGCATATCTGCTTTGCTAACCTTACATGTTGTGCACCTTTGTAACTGAATATGTTTTGCTAATCAGGTAAGTAAAGTCTCTCTAAGTGATTAATGACCATAGGTAGATGCCAAACTCAATTGGAAATATTGGAGTTAAAAGGATAACCAATATTTTTGTTCCTGCTCTCAGGTCAGAAGGCCACAGGAGATGATAGAACACTTGATAACTTCTAGTCTCTGGTAAGTTACCTGTATTATTGATCAGAGAGGATATGGAGACCTAGAGATGAATTCCAAGTCAGCATATCTGCAACAGGAGTTATATCAGAGGAAAATCAGTCCTCCAGGCTTCCCAAAAGAGGGAGGGCCACTCGTTTAGCATGGTCTTGACTTATCCTAGCAGATGACAATTCCGAGAGTCATATAGCTCCTCATAGGTCCCTCAAAGTCTCTCCTACAGAACCATTATTGACTTACAAAGTTTATAGTTAATCTAAGCAGCCTGTATGGTCTTAATCATGTTTCCTGTCTTGTTCATGCTGGTTTTGCATATAATAATAAAATATAACTACAAAATATTACAAGATAAACAAAGATTCAGACTATTAGGCTCCCCTGTCCTATCCTGGCTTATGATATTAAACTCTAACATTAACTCATGCATTCTGCCTCTGCCTGTCCCTGATTAGTCAGCCACTGTTGCCTTTAAATGAAAATTCCAAAACTTGTCCCCACTGATTATGTTTCCCTGATAGTTATTGATTTGTATTTGTCCAATATACCCTTGATATGATGTCTTATTAAATGAGGTATATCACTAAGGACAGATCTCAGACCCCCACCCTAACATGTAAAGGCAATTTAGAGTTCTAGCTGTTTCTACTTGCTGATATGGGTGGTGCTGATTGTTCAAAGGTGTCTTTTTGCTTAGATTTTTAGAGATCAACCAGATTTGTCTGCCATCAATTGTGATCCCTTAAATTTTGTAACACAAGGGGACCCACATGCCGTCAAGAAATTGGGCCCATACCCATCAGCCAAGGAGTATAGGTTCATTGCACCAGTATCAAGAAGACAGTGTCCTCAGCTGAGTGTAGCAGCTAACAGATTACCCAGAACCCAGGGGGTCCCCTCCAAGTCTAGCTCTGGAGGACAACTGTCCCTGACAAGGAGATTAAAGTCCTGCTCTAATCATTCAAGGAGCCATAGGAGATTAAAGATTAGCAAAGAGCATTAATTATAAGAATGAGATAAAAGAAAGCTTTGGGATCTATTGAATATATAACATTTAATTCATTTATAATATTTTTCTCTAAAATACAATAGCTGAAGTATTTCCATGTCCCATATCCTTCAGTTATCTGTACTTAATAATAAACCAAAATAATAGCTAATATTTAGGGTAATGTAAGTAATTTAAAAAATTATGATAATGCTTCAATAAAATATTCCTTAGTTTTACTTTGGAACTTAAAATTGTTTTAAATATTTTATGAATGTGTTAAATCTCTTATTTGCATTTTTGTTGCTTATAATATGCAGACAGTTGCAGTGTGAGAGAACAGTAATAAGAAAGACTGGGTGTGAAAAGCTATTCATTAAATCCTGCAAGGAGGCTGTGGCTTCTGCAATACTGATGAGATATTTAGCAAAATTCTCTGACAAATTACATCTCTTCTTTTTTTCCTTTGTATTTATGTGGTGTCCTATTGATTCAACGTTCACAATATTTACTTCACATCTGTTTTACATTTACAAATACACAGGATACTGCTTCATTCACTGACATTTCCCTTGCATCCCTTATGCCTGATGCAATTACAGCTTTTCGGAAGGGGATAGAAACCTAGATGAATGTATGAGAAGAAAATAAGAGCATCCGCAGCTGTATAGTACTTAAACTTTATCACACATACAAATGGAGTTCTCAAGCTCCTCCAGGATGCAGAACACCTGGAAGATGAGGAGGAAATGCAAAGTGGTTTAAATATTTTAATTCATTTTGCTCAGAGAATCAAAATATGCAACCAGATAGTCATAACCTGAATCTATGAGCTGCCTGAGTAGAAGATGTTTTCTCCTAATGTGTGCTTCAGTAAATGGTCCCAAAGCAGATTTAAATACCTGACAATCTGAATGTGGAGATGCTTATCAAGATATACCCAGTGAGTCCAGGGTATGTCTTTAATGGAGTAATGTGAAATTTGTTTTCTTTTTAGGTCAGGATCACAATCTTGGGGACAACACATGTGTGCAGAGACTTTCAGAGAATATAGGTATATATGTATTACATAATGTCTGGTTTTCTGGGAAATGCTAAGTTCCAATACTTTTCTGGTGGAAGGTATCATTGACTATTTCTTTTTTTAAATTCATAAAACTATTATTTATTTTGTGTGTGTGTGTGTACATGTCATGCCACTGAACACAGGTGGAGATCAGAGGACAGCCTCGATGTGTTTCTTCTCTCCTTCTTAGTTTGGTGACAGACATTGTCTGGGCTTCTGTTTGCAAGCTTCTAGAGTCTTCTGGATGCAATTACCCTTTGTCTTAGGTGGACTGGGATTTCAGATGCATGCACCATTTTGTGTGGGCACTGAGAAAGATCAAAGTTGGGCCAGCAGATTTGCAAGCAAGTGACCTTAACTGCTAATCCATCTACCCAGCCCTCATTAACTACTTCTTTCCTTTAGCTGTGTTTAATATTCAAGACACAGTTGAGTTAAATGCCTCCTAAAATCATCAATCATTTTTTTGTTAACCTGCCTTAATTGTGTTCTGTTTTCCTGGTACATAATCCTACCAAATCATTCCTTCAGTTAAATTCAAACCAAACATTGAATAAAATTCAAGGAAACAAACAGAATAACACCATTACATTCTATGTAAAATCATACCTCACTTACAAAATTGCAGTCCAGAATGTGTTGCTTTTGGCTAAAGTCCAATGGAAAAGAATGAACAATAATTTTGTAGTCACTACAAACATAGTTTTTCCATGATCTCATAATGCAGGAGGACAAGCGCTTCTTTTCTTTTCTTTTTCTTTTTCTTTTTTTCTTTTTTGTTTAATTCTTCCATGATTTGGACAACAACCATAGTGAACACACTTTTTATTCTACAGATGATACTGCGGTTATGTTACTGTATATTACATATATTTATGTACATAATAGTGTGCACTATATAAAATATGCATGATTTTGTTATATATACATTAGCTTACACACAAAATAGACACTTCAGAGAGGAAAACAAACATTCTATTAAATTTTTATGCCAACCTAGTAGGCTACTTTGCACAGATCTCTTTGGAGGTCACTGGCCTCATGTACTTCACACAAAATCTCTGAGGTCATGAGAAATTCATGATCATATGCCTGGAAACAGGAGTTATCAGAGAAAACGCAGCTCAACCTTTCTGTGGTAGTCTGCACTGAGATGATTTCTTTGCCATCTTAGAAGACAGCTATCTGTAAAATGCACTATAAAAGTAATCTTATTCTGGACCATATGATGTTGTAATCATTAACACATATTATTTTCACGTGGAATTGTACTTGAGAAGTTAACACTAGACTTACATTTTCATGTTTGGAATACAGTATCTTCTAAATAGTATATTGGTCTCTTAGAAATAAGCATCTATTTTGTACACCATTGTTGTATAACCCACACCATGTTCTTTAAAAAAAAAAAAAACATATCATTAAGTAATCAACATTACTACCCTTTGATTTTGAATTGCCAGAAAAAAATATTTTCACTATTTCTACAGTCCCAGAGTCTACATAATGCATAATATTGATTCAAATATGACCCTGAAATTATAGATACAGAGTATTAAATTGGATAATTTTACAATTAAATTACATTTTACATAATGCAATTGAACATGATTTCAAGACATTTGGGGTTTACTGTGACACTAATAAAATAAAATGTTTGAAATATATGAATAATTAATAAGTATGGATATCAAATGAAAGGATCACTTCCTTCTTTTTTGTGGATCCACTGAAAAGGACAAAAGACAGAAATCAACAACATAAGGAATTGTTAGGCCTTAAGTTCATTTCAGAAAGGATCTTATGTTTTGTTCTTTCTCTTTGTTTTGTTTTATTGACTTATACATTCTAGGTAAGCAACTCTATCACTGAGTCAACTCCCTTATGACCCAATTAGGATTTCTTAATCCAGGTTGAAACATTATGCTGGAAGTTAAAATAGAAACCCACACCACCAGAAAATGCCTGAAAAACATTTTAGGAAGTACTGCTCAATCTGGAGTACATAGAATCACAGGTATTGCAATGAAAATGAAGGAGAGGGGTGCTCCAACATCAAAGGCCATTTGGTTGACTTTCTAGTTGACAGAGAATAGAAAAAGCAGGCTCAATGACACAAAGTATTCCCAAAAGACCACCTGAAAGCATGACAGTTTTAGAAAAGTTTGCAAAAGGTGGAATGAGAACTATTCCCCCGGACATGTTGAATCTACTCTCCTAAATGTGAGCCCTGGTGAATTAACCTCAGCACTCTCAATGGACAAGTTACAGGCTCTCTGCACAGATATTGGTCAGCAACAGAATTCTTGATTTTCCAGACGAGTTAGATGTCTTCTGATAGCAAGAAGGCACCTCTTTCTCTGGGCCTCATGGAGATGCTCCACCTCACCTCTAGGAAGCTTCAAACATCACTGGCATTGGTATTGGACTTTATAGTTGTGGTAAGTCAAAAAGATGCAAACACCATCCATCAAGTGTTAGAATGAGGCCAAGGTGGACAGCTAGGACTCAGCACATAAAGGAGATGTTTGTTGTTTCTAAGAGTCCTCAGCCTTCTTACATATGAGAAATAGCTCTGTGTGTCTGTGTGAGTCTTATTTATTTCTGTTCCTTGACTACTTGACTCTTGAAGTCTGACTTTGAGTTACCGAAAGAAAATGTACAATATAATAAATAGTATATGTTCAGCAAATATGTGGTGCTAAATTCAGGATCACAATTTCTAAAACACTATTTAAATGCCTACTGTAAGCTCCTATCAGGTTGGTAATTTTTCAGCTGTCTTAATGATATGCCTGAAAAATACTACTTTTAACTAATTTTTCCACATTAATGATTTACAATCTGTGGCTCAAAGTTTCTACTCAGAAGTTCTGAATAAAAATACAAGTCATAGGCTGGAGAGATGGCTTAATAGTTAATACACATGCCTGCAAAGCTTAAGGACCCATGTTTGATTCTCCAGGTCCCACATACGACAGACACAAGGTGATACAAGTGAGTGCTCAAGGTCACACATGCACACTAGGTGGCACACACATCTGGAGTTCAATTATAATGACTAGAGGCCCTGGTGTGCCAATTCTCTCCTTCTCTGTCTCTCTCACACACTCCTGCTCCCACTCTCACTCACATAAAAGACAAGGCCCGTCTCTTGAGCTTGTCTCAAAAAATGCAAATTATATTTTAAAATCTTTCTCAATATAATGATTTGACTGTGGTATAAAAGCATCTACCATTTGGTGTGGGAAGGAAATTACTACGAATTGTCAATTTGAGAGTTGCATATCATAGCTTCATATGCACTTTCCACAAGTAATACAATAGGTAGTTGAGCAATAGCATTATAAAAATATAAGGTTTTTCTGATGTCAGAGCCAGTTAGGGGAATGGTTTAGATAACAATAATTGTTCATACTATGATCCATAGAAGGAAAGGTCGTGATAAGGAGTTGTAAATATGCGTGACCTATGAGTGCTTGGCATTGGTTTCTATGTTCTGCGCTAAAGCTATTACCATTCATTTTTCCTTTATTTCTTCAAAGATGTTGAGATACAATTCAATTTTGTTCTCTGAATGAAATTATAGTATTAGTAGTACTATAATAGTCATGTGAAATTGTTATTATATAATAAGATAGATGACTTACTCTCAAATTATTCCTCGTTTTGGCAATATACTTGAAGGTCCATTAAAATGATGAAAGCAACCTCCAATAGCAGAGCAGAATCCATTTATTTATGAATTGTGCCTGTTTGTATTTCAGTCTGAGAAAAATCAGAATAAAGTCATTATAAAATGGGCCCTAGGCATTTTAAGTAGATGTGTTAATTTTCCTAAGTTGGGACAAATATCTGAAAACAGAAGTCATAGGCTTTCATATTTGGGAATTTTAAAGATTTTTCAGGGAGCCACTATTCATTGGAAACAAACTGAGAATAGGAAGTGCCACACCTTCTGTGACTAATTGTATACCAAAACAATTACCTGTTTAAAATAGACAAATGTGTCTGGCATTATAAATTTCATTCTAGTGAAATACTCAAATCTTTTGTATTTACTTTGAACAGCACAAACAATTTTACTTTGTTCCCTGAGAAACAGCTGAAGACAATGTTCATTTCTGACAGAATAATTACTGGAATTTTTCAAAACGCTGAAAAATAAAAGAAATGCAAAGCAATCATGCCAGTCAAAATTAAGCACCCTGATTTATAGCCTATAAATAAAAAGAAAATGTTCTAAATAGTAACAAAGAATTTTTAGTCAATAAATTACTTATAGAAAAGCTCATCTTTACATCAGTATGAGACTTCTTCATAAATAAACAGGAAAAACCCATATAGCTGTTAACTTATTCAAGCTCAATACGAAGACCCCATTAGCAGTTGAAATCAATTTATATTTTATTTTGTTTTTAATTCAAAATGCACTGCCTGTGTAGAATATTGTCAATGTCAGCACAATTTTATGTTCTGTTTAAAAGCACATTTGTATTTTATTAACATCCAAATAAAATTTGGATTACATGCTACAAATTAAAATGATTCTGTCTTATTCATAACATGTCCTTTTGTAGCTCTACCATCATCAAAGTTTTTGTGTGTTTATTATGAGTTGATATAATGGATGCAATCTCTACTGAAGGCTTCAACTCCCAGCAGGACTAAAATCACAGTCAACATGATCATCAGAGCAGCTATCTGAGCTCCCATGGGGAAATCGACACACTGCATTCTGGGAAAGTGTATGTTTTCATATCAACCAAGTTTAGAGTCTGAATAAATTTAGGATTTGATCAAAGTTAGGACTTAAAGTATTTAAGATTAATTCAAGGTTTATGTTTGTGTTATGAATATAGGAAAAATGTAGACTTTATTTTCAAAAATATAACAAAAATGTTATGGAAGTATTGAATACTGAATTATAATTACTAATTAATCTGTAATTAAATGGGTTTTCAAGCACCTGCTTGTATAGACTCTATGCTAATGTTCTTAAAAAACTTTTCTTTTTTTTTTTTTTATGAGCCAGGCATGGTGGTGTATGCCTTTAATCCCAGCACTCAGGAGGCAAAGGTAGGAGGATTGCTGTGAGTTCAAGGCCAACCTGAGCATACGTAATAAAGTCCAGATCAGCCTGGGATAGAGCAAGACCCTACTTTGAAAAACCACACACACACACGCACACACACACACACACACACACACACACAAGAAAATTATGGAGAGAAAGAGAGCAGGAGAGAGAGAGAAAGGAGAGAGAGGATTGGTGTGCCAGGGCCTTAGCCACTGCAAATGAACTCCAGATGCATGTGCCAAGGAATGAAGTTAGTAATAAAATGGATTTTTATAAATAGCATGATGTGTTTGTGCTTAACTCCCAAGAAGTAAATATCTAGTTCATTATGTTTTTGTCTATATTCATATTTCTACAGTTGTTTTTTAATTAAGGCATGTTTGATTTTATTTTTACATGTATTGCATTTTGATTAAATGTACTTTATTTTTATCATAAGTTGGTGGCTTACTGATTCAAATCTGAATGCTGTTTGACAAATGTTATGATCTTCCTGCCTTAAGGTGATGAAAATGTCATTTAAATGTTTACTTAATAAACCTGTTTTCTAAAAAGGTGCATTTTCCCCTTGTTTGTATATGGCGAATTACACTTAGAAATACTGTGTTCATCATTAAATATTTTATCTTTAAAGCCCTTTGAAATAGTTAAGACAATGAGAACACTCTAGGAAAACATTTCATATTGAAATATTATTTGTGTTGGATGATTTTTCAAGATGAAGTTGTAGTGTGCCATTTATTAGTAATTTTATATGTTAAATATCAAAGGGGGCATGTCAGTAATGTAAAATGAAAGCATGAAGGATGTGTGTGCCAGAAGCTTTCCTCCTAGGATCTCTCACTATACACACTTGCATGTTATAAAAGCCAAATGAAATGGGAAATGTCATTAAGTCTAGTGTATTTGTGTATGTACACATTTAAGTGTGTGCACATCTGCATGCTCGTGTGCGTGTGTTGACACATTTAGTTTCTTCAGTCCCACTCCACCTTATTGTTTTTTTTTTTAATTTTTTACTTATTCACTTATTTTCTAGATGAGGAGGAGAGGGAGAGAAAAAGGCAGACAGAGGAGAGATGGCCTAGCAATTAAGCCATTTGCTTGCAAATACTGACAGCCTGGATTCAATTCCTCAGTACCCATATAAAGCCAGATACACAAAATGGTACACATGTCTGGAATTTGTTTGTAATGGCATGAAGCTCTGGAATGCTCATTCTATTTCTCTTCATCTCTTCCACTATTGTTTTTTTTGCAAACAAATAAATAATAAATATAATTTTAAATGCTGTTCACTAAGTGGGCATGGAGAAGCATACCTTTACTCCCATCACTTGGGAGGCAGAGATAGGAGGATAGATGTGTGTTTGAGGCCAGCCTGAGACTACATAGTGAATTCCAGGTCAGCCTGGGCTAGAGTGAGACCTTACCTCAAAAAACAACAACAAAAATGCTGGTCACAAATATAAGTATGATGAAGATAGAACTCCAGTAAAAGAAACTTTATCATTTGGAATTTTTTTTTTGAATTTGTAGTATCTTTATCAGAAACTTGAAATACCAGTTAGTCTTAGCTACTCAACATAAACAGATGAGAATGGATCTCCATTCTAAAGAAAGTTCACGAATCTAGAATTGGTCAACTACTGTGAAGATAGCATCTTATTTCCCCATGACTATTAACTGCTTCCTGAATTTAGGCACAGGGGAAAGAATGCTTCCTTTATTAATTTAAGTGAAATGCTTGTGGGCAATTTCAACAAGTAGGATTACCTCATCTCTAAACCTAGTTGATGATATATGGTACTTTTTCCTGTGAACCTCAGAAATTATAATGCATCATGTGTCTTATGAAACAGAATGGTAGTTCCTTGTACCAACTACCATTTTTATTATGCATGAAATTATTTTTATAATAATTACAGAATTAACCTGCAAAAATCAATAAAATTCAACTACTAACAAATATACACATCATGGTAGAGACTGGATTATGTTTAGCTGTGATAAGACAAATTCTCTAGAAAGTATAAACTTTAAAAGTGAGTAGTTGTCAATGTGTTAGAGATTTTTTATATAATACACAGCATAAGTCAATAGACATCATTATCATTATCAACACTATCCAGTTTACTTCAAATATAAGTAAAGTGTGCACCAAGCAAGGAGAAGTAGTGCAATATTCAAATACACAAAATTGGCCAAAGGGTAGACATGAGAATTTGTTGCAAAGTGTGAAAGAGGTCAAATTCTGAGTATTTAGAAAGATTACATTTATCCATTTATTTATTTATTTTGGTCGTTCAAGGTAGGGTTTTGCTCTAGCCAAGGATGACACAGAATTCACTATGTAGTCTCAGGCTGGCCTCCCAAGTGCTGAAATTAAAGGTGTGCTTTTAAGAGTGAGTTAATATCAATCATTCATGTCTGTGATTTAAGCTGGAGTAGAGACAGAACTTGTAGACAGAAAATGAGGACAGTGCTTCACCAAGTGAGGCAGTTTCAGATAGATTTATGAATTTATTTACATAATTGTGCCTAGTAAAAGTTATGAATTTTCTGTTCATGTATCTCCAAATTCATATATTGAAGTTGAAATCTCTATTGCTAGCATCTTTGGAGGAGGGAAACATCAGAGAGAAAATATAATCCTGATGGTGAAGGCAGTGAAGACAAGATACATGAAATTAACTCTAGGAGCTTTTTGTTTTCTAAAATGCTGCTTGCTCTATATGGGTAAGCAAAGAAACAACTATGAAGGAATCCAGAAAATGCCTATGTCCAGATTCCAGATATATTTGAGTTTGACCCAGAACTCTTTCTGGCTCTACAAAGGTAGGAAATGGATCTACTGAAGCTACCTGCTCTCTGCTATTCTATTTCAGCAGCCCAATATGCTGTAAGATAGATGCCTGAAGTCATTTGTCCCTTCCCACCATCCTATCTTTGCCCCTACCCGGATTCACCATCCACTGAATCCCTCCTTGTTTTCAACTAGTTTGTATTATATTTTGATGTCATCACCGCCCCGCATTATGTAGATGTTGTAGGTAATGTCAACCACTGTGACATTGTGAGTATCAAGGACATGTTGTGTCTGGAAGACAATATTGAAATGCACCCTCCCCTTCTTTTGGCTCCTACATTCTTTTTTCCACCTCTTTCACAATGGGCATTCAGCTTTGGAGGGTGTGAGAGAAGCAAGGCACTTAGTGCTGAACCTTCTTAGCACTTTCATGAGTTTTAACTCACCCCAAATGTCACCACCATCTAAGAGAAACTTTTCTAAGCAAAAGCAAGAGCAGCATTAACATGGGCATGAATATAAGTCTTTCAAGGTCAGTTGCTCAACAATTTTTTTTAAAATTTGCATTTATTTATTTGAGAGATAGCAGGGAGACAGAGACAGAAGGAGACAGCTATAGAAAAAAAGACGTGCCAGGGCCTTCAACCACTGCAAAAGAAGTCCAAATGCATGTGCTACCTTGTGCATGTGGCTTACATGGGTCCTGGGGAATTGAACCTGGCTCCTTTGGCTTTGTAGGCAAGTTCTTTAACTTCTAAGCCATCTCTCCAGCTCATTTAAAAAAATGTACATGTATATATATATACATATGTATATGCATATACATAGATAGATAGATATATCCTCAAAATACAAATATATATCTGCCTTTCATGTCATAGTTACTCATGAGGTATTAGTAACATCTTCCCCATTTTGATTTTTCACAACTCACTACCTCTCTCTCTCTTATTCTCTGTCTCTTTTTCTCTCTCTCTCTCTGTATGTGTATTTGTAATATTGTAATATGTGTGGCATAGGATGTTATGTGTGTATGTATAATGCAGACACATGAGTTTGAAAATCTAGATGTCCCATGCATGTGTATGAAGAACCCAGAGGAGAATGTTGAATACCATACATTTTTTCTCTTCTGTATGTTTACTTGAGACAGTCTGTCACTGTACCAAGAACTTCCATTTTCTGTTAGAATGGCTAAACAATGAGCACCAGTGATTCTCCTGTCTCTTCTTTGCACAGTACTGGGAATACAGGAATATGTGGCTCAGTCCATCATTTTAGCTACATGCTGGGATTTAAAGCCACACCCAGTTTTTACCTGTTTGCTGTGAAACAAAGTTCATTCATCTCAGGCCCTCTCAGGCCCTCAAGCTTGAATAGCAAAAGCTCTAACCCACTTGGATAGTTAAGTTCTGTAGTCACAGATATTACTCTTGGACAGTTCTTTGATGCTGCTTCCAGGAAAAATAGACTGAAGAAGGAGGACCTTCCTCTAGACTGACCCCTTGCTTTCTGGTGGTGGACTTTACATAAGGAAGCACTGAGAGAAGGGGGCACCTTCTTTTCTCTCCTGATTTTAGGTACTGATGGTTTGGGATGGGTTCCAAAGATGGAGTCACCATGGTCAGCAGAAAGCACAGGAAGGTGGATTATTTACATTCTATAAGGAACCATTATCCTCATCTTGCCTAACAATGTCCCAGGTTCCCTGCTCCCTTATCTTGTAAGTCACATGGTCACTATTCTGGTATCTCACCCTAGCTATTTTAAATGTAATGATCTCTCCTAAATGAACTGTTCTATTAAACTTAACAAAACAGTATTTTTTTTCCTCCTCACCTTCCCCCAACTGAAAAAGCCCTATAAAGCCCATTACCTGAAAACTCAGGTTGGCTGTGCTCCTCTCTTGTGGGTCGGCCCTAGCAGCTCATGTCTTTGCCAAATAAATGCTTTCATTTTTGCCTGACAGTGGTTTGCATGGTCTTGGTCACTCCCAAACCTTACATCTGGTGCCATGACTTGGATAAGAGGCTCCCAATTGCCCTCTTGGGAGGCCAGGTCTCTTTTCCCCTGACCAGACCACTGAGCTGCCACTGACCCTATGAAGGCTTTGGACCATCTCTGCCTGATATTGGCTCTCACACCCACCACAATTGGGCCTTGCTGTTCTTCCCTTCTTGGTCTCCTTCCTTCTTCTAGGTAAGTGTCCCTCTTGGGTTGGCCTGGTCTCAGGTTTAATCCCTCTTCATGGAAGCATGCAAGCATACCAGCCTATATCCCTCACCCATTCTTGGGCCCCAACCTCAGGTCTCAAGAAAGACACACTCTTGACACCTTGGGTCACTCACTGTCTGCTCTACTGTACCCTAAGGGGTGTCTTTGGGTTCCGTTGCACCAGTCTCAGGACACTTCCTACCCATCCCTCCTCTCCCTCCACCTCCTGAGGTCTCATCTTTCACTGCCAGCTGCTTACTCCTTTGGGAGCACAGTCACTTACCTTGCCCACTAACAGGCTAAACAGCTGACAGTTGTGATCTATATGGCCTCTGCCCATGTGGAAGGTGCAGACCCCATTCAACCTAATGGGCCAGGGGGTCATATTTGTGTTCTGTGTAAACCCAGCTTAAGCCCTGGTTACTTTTCTCACCCTTATTTTGCTCCTTCTGTATCTCCTTAACATCAAAAAACCTCTATGACTCTTGGGCAACATCTCTGATCTTTTTCTGCAACTCTGCCTGGCAACAATATAAGCTGGCTGCTGGGTCCAAATGACCTAAAAATGGTACTTTTGATTTCCAAATTCTCACTAATTTAGAAAACTTCTGCCAATGTACAGGCAGATCGTCCAAAATACCGTATATTCAGGCACTTTTTACACCGATTGTGCATCCCTCTCACTCTCTGCTCTACCTGCTCTTCTCACCAGGTCCTTATAGCCAAGATCTCAGAAATGTGCTCTAATTAACACCCTTACCATACTCGTTATTCCCCTCTACTTTTGATCCAGAAGCCATAGATGACCTGGCCCCAACAGCTTCATCTGTCACCTGTTCTGCCTCTGTGACTCCACCACCACCCTCTCCCATCTGCACTCCTTCTCCTTCCCTACCTGCCCAATGTACTCATTCTCACAGTGACATAATGTACCCTTTATGTGACGTGGCAGGCACTGAAGAAATTGTTCACATTCATGTTCCTTTTTCCATGTCTGATTTTTCCCAGATTGAGAAATGTCTCGGGTCTTTTCCCACTGATCCAACATGCCATACTAAAAATTTTCACTACCTCTCCCAGGCCTATGACCTAACCTGATGCTCAAATAACTGATAACACTTTCCCAGTAGGGAAGCTTTCTGTCCCCAGGAAAGACCCTAACTGAAGATGCCATGTTCCCTCTAACACCCCAGGATGGGTGGCCCATGACAGCATGGTCCTTTGCCCCCTGGCTGGCCTCCAAAAGGCATCCCATAAGTTTGCCAGTTTTGACAAACTCCGGATGGTTACCCAGAGGCCTAATGAAAACCCAGCTGAGTTTATGGGACATCTATCTGAGACACTCATCCAATACACTTGCCTTGACCCTGCTTCTCAGAGAACATGTTAGTTCTCAATATCCATTTCCTGTCCCAATCTGCTCCTGACATCAGAAAAATAAATTAGAAAAAAAAAAAAAAACCTTGGTCTTCCGGTTAGGATGGTGGCTTAGGAACCTCACCAAAGCAGCCTAAGGGAGAAAAAGCCAAAGAATACCCAGCAAAATACACACTTTTACTAAAAAGTGAGGTGTATAAGAAATTAAAATGGCAGCAGAGAGGTAGACAGATCCAGAGCATCCAGAGCCCACACAGGCAGGCCTAAGTGGCTCCTACAGCGGCTGATCCGGCAGCGGCAGGCAACATGGGCAGTGGTGGTTCAAAAATAAGAATTCATGGCATAGTAGAAGGAGAAGAGTTTCACTCCAGAGGCATAGTAGGCATCTTAAAAGAAAAAAAAAAAAAAAAAACATAGAAGAAAACTTCCCCCAAATTGGGAAAGAGGTGCCCATGCAGATACAGGAAGCCTTTAGAACCCCAGCCAGACAAAACCTGGAAAGAACCTCTCCTCGCCATATTATAATCAAACTACCAAACACACAATCCAAAGAAAAAATATTGAAAGAAGTTAGAGAGAAAAATAAAGTTACCTACAAAGGCAAGCCCATCAGGATTACAGCAGATTACTCAACACAAACTTTCAAAGCCAGAAGGGTATGGAGTGATATATTCCAAGTTCTAAAAGATAACAACTGTCAACCAAGATTACTTTATCCTGCAATGCTATCCATTGAAATAGATGGAGAAATAAGGACATTCCACCACAAAAGCAGGCTAAAGGAATATTTTAAGACAAACCAGTTCTACAGAAAATACTTGAAAGAATCCTCCATGCCGAAGAGAAGGAAAAGCACACATATAAGGAACCTGGAAAAAACAAACAATACTCAAATACTACTTAACACAAGAGAGCAAAGGTAGAACTGGAACTACAAAAAAAAAAAAAAAAAAAAAAAAAAAAAGGCAAACATAAATATACACATTTCAATATTATCTCTTAGTATCAATGGCCTCAATGCCCCAACCTAAAGACACAGGTTGGCAGACTGGGTTGAAAAGCAGGATCCTACAATTTGTTGACTCCAAAAAACTCACCTTTCTACAAAGGATGGACATTATCTTAGGGTGAAAGGTTGGAAAATGGTGTTTCAAGCAAATAGGTCTAGGAAACAAGCAGAGGTTGCTATCCTAATATCTGACAAGGTAGACTTCAGTCCAACATTAGTCAAGAAAGATAAGGAAAGTCACTTTGTATTGATTAAGGACACAGCCCAACAGGAGGAAATTACAATCCTAAACATATATGCACCTAATATGGGGGGCTCCCAAATTCATCAAACAAATGCTATTAGAACTAAGGTCACAGATAACACCAAACACAGTGGTAGTGGGGGACTTCAACACCCCACTTTCATCAATTGACATGTCATCCCAGGAAAAAATAAACAGAGAGGCAACTGGACTAAATGAGATCATAGAAGGAACAGACCAAACAGATATATACAGGATATTTCATTCAAATGCTGCAGAATATAGATTATTTTCAGCAGCACATGGAACATTGTCTAAAATAGACCATATATTAGGACACAAAGCAAATCTTAACAAATACAGGAGAACTGAAATAATTCCTTGCATTCTATCTGACCACAATGGAATCAAACTACAAATCAATAGCAAGAAAAGCTACAGATCATACACAAAATCATGGAAACTAAACAATACATTACTAAATGATGAATGGGTCAATGAAGAAATCAAGAAGGAAATCAAAAAATTCATAGAGTGAAACGATAATGAGAACACAACATACCAAAATCTATGGGACACAATGAAGGCAGTTCTAAGAGGTAAATTTATAGCTTTAAGTGCCTATATTAAGATATTTGACAGGTCGCAAGTAAACAAACTAATGCTTCACCATAAAGCCTTGGAAAAAGAAGAACAGGGCAAACCCAAAATCAGTAGACGGGAAGAAATAATAAAGATTAGGGCAGAAATTAATGAAATAGAAACAAAAAAAAAAAAAAAGAAAGAAAGAAAAAAGAAAAAGAAACAATCCAGAGAATCAATGAAACAAAGAGTTGGTTCTTTGAAAGGGTAAACAAGATTGATAAACGCTTAGCAAATCTGACCAAAAGAAAGACAGAAGAGACACAAATGAATAAAATTAGAGGTGAAAAGGGCAACATCACAACAGACACCAGAGAAATTCAAAAAATCATAGGGACCTACTGTAAAAGCATATACTCCACAAAGTATGAAAATCTGAAAGAAATGGATGATTTCCTTGATTTATATGACCTACCTAAATTAAATCAAGATGAGATTAATAACTTAAATAGACATATAACAAGTATGGAGATCCGAGCAGTTATCAAAAATCTCCCAAATAAAAAAAGCCCAGGCCCAGATGGATTCATTGCTGAATTTTACCAGACCTTCAGGGAAGAACTAACACCATTGCTTCTTAAGCTTTTCCATAAAATAGAAAAAGAAGGCATCCTACCAAACTCCTTCTACTAAGCCAGCATCACCCTGATACCGAAACCAGGCAAAGATAGAACAAAAAAGAAAATTGCTGACGAATCTCCCTCATGAACACAGATGCAAAATTCTCAACAAAATATTGGCAAATAGAATACAAGAATATATCAGAAAGATCATTCACCCGGACCAAGCAGGTTTTATCCCAGAGATGCAGGGATGGTTCAACATATGCAAATCAATAAATGTAATACATTATATAAATGGACTGAAGGACAAAAATCACATGATCATCTCATTAGACGCAGAGAAAGTGTTTGACAAAATCCAACATCCCTTCATGATAAAACTCCTACAGACACTGGGAATAGAAGGAACATATCTCAATATAATAAAGGCTATTTATGACAAGCCTAGAGCCAACATATTACTAAATGGGGAAAAACTGGAAGCTTTTCCACTAAAATCTGGAACAAGACAAGGGTGTCCTCTGTCCTCATGTTTATTTAATATAGTACTGGAAGTCTTAGCCATAGCAATAAGGCAAGAGACACACATAAAAGGGATACAAATTAGAAAGGAAGGGATCAAGTTATCATTATTTGCAGATGACATGATTCTATATATAAAGGACCCTAAAGACTCTACCAGCAAACTGTTAGAGCTGATAAAACCCTACAGCCATGTAGCAGGATACAAAATAAATACACAGAAATCAGTAGCATTCCTATATGCTAACAACAACCACACAGAGGATGAAATCAGAGAATCACTCCCATTTACAATTGCATCATAGAAAATGAAGTACCTTGGAATAAACCTAACCAAGGAATAAAGGATCCCTGCAATGAAAACTATAAAATACTCAAGCGAGAGGACACTAGGAAATGGAAAAACATCCCTTGCTCCTGGATTGGAAGAATCAATATTGTGAAAATGGCAATCTTACCAAAAGCAATCTACACATTTAATGCAACACCCATCAAAATTCCAATGGCATTCTTCATGGAAATAGAAAAAGAAAATCCAAATATTCATTTGGAGTCACAAAAAACCTCAAATACCTAAAATAATACTGAGCAACAACAACAAAAAAAAAAAAAAAAAAAAAAAAAGGCTCGTGGTATCACCATACCTGGTTTTAACCTATACAACAGAGCCATAGTAACAAAAACAGCATGATACTGGCACAAAAGCAGACATGTAGATCAATGGAACAGAATAGAGGACCCATATATAAATCCAGGTAGCTACATCTACCTGATATTCAATAAAAATGCCAAAAATACTCATTGGAGAAAAGACAGCCTCTTCAGCAAATGGTGCTGGGAAAACCGGATATTTATCTGTAGAAAGATGAAAATAGATTCTTCTCTCTCTCCATGCACAAGAATTAAGTCCAAATGGATTAAAGACCTTAACATCAGGCACTAAACTCTGAAACTGCTAGAGGAAAAAGTAGGGAAACCCTTCAACATATTGGTTTTGGCAAAGACTTTCTGAATATAACCCAGTTGCTCAGGGAATAAAACCACAGATCAACCACTGGGACCTCATGAAATTACAAAGATTTTGTGCAGCAAAGGACACTGTGAATAAAGTAAAGAGGCAACCTACAGAATGGGAAAAAAATCTTTGCCAGCTATACATTTGATAGAGGATTAATATCTAGGATATACAAAGAACTCAAAAAATTAAATAATAAGAAATCAAACAAGCCAATTAAAAAATGGGCTCTGGACCTAAATAGAGAGTTCTCAAAAGAAGAAATATGGATGGCGTATAAGCATCTAAGCAAATGTTCTACATTCCTAGTCATCAGGGAAATGCACATTAAAACTATGTTGAGATTCCATCTCACTCCTATCAGATTGGATACCAGAATGAAAACAAATGACCATAAATTGCTGGCAGGGATCTGGGAAAAGAGAAGCCCTCCTACACTGTTGGTGGGAATACAATCTGGTCCAGCCATTGTGGAAATCAGTGTGGAGGTTCCTAAGACAGCTAAAAATTGATCTACCATATGACCCAGCTATAGCACTCCCAGGCATATATCCTAAGGACTCACCACATTTCCTTAAAAGTACATCTTCTACCATGTTTATTGCTGCTCAAATCATAATAACTGGGAAATGGAAGCAGCCTAGATGTCCCTCAACTGATGAATGGATAATGAAGATATGGCACATTTATACAATGGAGTTCTACTCAGCGGTAAAGAAAAATGAAGTTATGAAATTTGCAGGAAAATGGATGGATCTGGAAAGGATTATACTAAGTGAGGTAACCCAGGCCCAGAAAGCCAAGTGTTGCATGGTCACTCTCATATGTGGATCCTAGCTACAGATGACTGAGCTTCTGTGTGAGAAGGAAAAAACTCAGTAGCAGAGGCCAGTAAGCTAGAAAAGAGATTGAAAGGGAAGAGGAAGGAAGAGAGGGGGTACGTAATAGGATGGTATTATATATATGTAAGTAGAAGAATAGATTAATGGGGGGGAGCCCAAAATGAGGTCTGGGGAAGAGATTGAGTAAAGGAAAGGTGGAGGGACAGCTAATCAAAATCTAAGAGGATATAAATAAAACATTTGTAATCCTACTTTTTTGGACAATGGAGCACTCAGGAGCCATAGGTTGTTGCTAGAAAATTTTCAGTGCCAGGGATGGAATATCTTCCAGTGAGTTGTTGGCTAGGGAGTTCCCTGATTCCCCCCAAACATTATAGACCATTGCCAAGGCCCTTGCTTTCCCACCAGGAATAGATGGTAAGTCCCTCTTGCTGAAGACTCCATATACTTGGGCTGCAAGGCCACTGAGAAATCCTACTGGAACTGAGCTGATAACCTCCTCCATGTAGACCAGCTGACATAAAGCTGAAAGAAGTCATTCTGCATGCAGTTCAATGGGAGAAAGAGAAATCACCAGTGTAGACACTCATCAGTGGACACGGCAAGCCTTACAATTGGCCAGCCAGGCCAAATGAGCCAACTGGTGCAATAGTGGCATGTCTGTTATGGGGGAAACCAACTGCCCTGTAATTGGACTGGAGACCCACTCCATGGGAAGGGAATTCATCTCTGATACTGAAAACTTAAAACAGGGCTAGTCATAAGCCCTAGGGGTATAACATCTGCTGTTGTCTGGCCAAATGTATATACTATGCTTATCAAACTGCCCAGTAAGCACTTCTGTTAATATTCACACCCTTATATTAATGCTACTCTCACTTTTGGTTGAGAATCTTGTCTTTTCAGTTGGCAGTGACCTTGGGATGACTCAGAAGGTATCATGGTGATAGAAAGAAATGACCGCAATGCTTAGTACTGCAATATCTGTATGACACCTTCCAAGGCTCAGGGTCTAATGCGGAAGAGGTGGCAGAAGGAATGTAAGAGCCAAAGGAAGGGCAGGACTCCATACAACATGCTCCCTCCAGACACAAAATGGCCTGGATATCCATGGCCTCACAGTGCCTGACACTACTTACATAAGACCATCATAAGAGGAGGAAAAGATCAAGACATCAAAAGTAAAAGAGAGACTGATTGAGATGGGGAGGGGGTATGATGGAGAGTGGAGTTTCAAAGGGGTAAGTGGGGGGAGGGAGGGTATCACCATGGGGTATTTTTTTATATTCATGGAAGTTGTTAATAAAAAAAATTTAAAAAAAAGAAAAAACCTTGAACACCTAAAATAGGGCCCTGAAACCCATCAGGATGATCTACTTGACCTGACATTTAAAGTTTTTAATAACAGAGAGGACCAGGAACTCACTTGTCTAAACTGACTTCTGAACTTCATCTTTCCTGGCCCCAGCTCCTCCAACTTGCTTTAGCCAGAATCAGAGCTACTCCTTAGCAACCCCCCCCCCCTTCCTTAGCCCTTTTGAACTCATGTACAAGTGCCCCTTCTTATCAAACAACCTTTTCCCACTACTAAAAACTCCATTTTCACTTTTGTCCAAAACCTTCTCCAGGAACATGCTAACTGCGTTCTTCCCCCACCATCAGAGTGAGCCACAATTCTCTCACTTAACCATGGAAATCAAGTCTACTTTAAGCAGTTGTGTCCACAGGAACTCAAACCCCTCTGGAACAGACCTCATCTGGTGATCCTAACCATTCCCATGGCCAGAAATCTTCAGAGAATCCCTAATTGGATCCACCTGTCACAACTCAAGAGAGTCAAGTCAGCTCTGATCTATCTTAATTCAACCAGGTATAAGTACACCTCCACCACAATGGGCCCTCTCAAACTTAAACTCTCGTATGTTTCTACTCTTTCCCTGATCCCAAAATGTTCCTCTTGAATGCACTGATGTCCCTTTGCCTCCTCTTTCTAGCCCCAATCCCTCTATCCCTCACCTCTGAGTGCTCATCCCACCAGCCCTGGTGTTTTGATGTCATAGCTGTTGAAAAGGATAACAAACTCCTTATTTCTTCATTCTGTCCCCTCTTAAGATGTGCGCAGAGCCCATCTCCCTCACCTTCTCTATAACAGATGTCACCAGTGACTGCCCTGAAGACAGCTCAATACGGAGATGGTATGAGAGACGTCTCTGTTCTGCTCAGAACCAAGGTGTAACAACATGCTACACTGGAGCTATTGGAGGGTGCTCACTATTGATCTCACCACTCTGTCACCTCTGTCCATCACGGAACTGCCTCCTCATCACTGGCCCTGAAGGGAGACCAATTATCCAGCCTCTCCCATAAAAACTCATCATTCATTCAGTTAGCATGAAGACAGTACAAAAGAAAAATTAGGGCTGGAGAGGTGGCTTAGCAGTTAAGGTGCATGCCTGCAAATCCTAAGGACGCAGGCTCAATTCTCCAGGTCCCATGTAAGCCAGATTCACATGGTGGTGCATGAGTCTGGAGTTCATGTGCAGTGGCTAGAGGCCCATTCTCATTCAGTCTCTATCTCTCTCTCACTCTCTTTATCATAAATATATATATATATATATATATATATATATATATATATATATATATAAATATTTTTTTTAAAAGGAAAAATCTCAGTCCCTTATAATTAACAAAAGGCTGGAATGTTAGGTTGGGATGGGCTCCCAAGATGGAGTCATCATGCTCAGTAGAATGGTGACAGAGGCATGGGGAAGTGGATTATCCACTTTCGTCAAGGAACCACCCTGTCCTTA
The DNA here is from genome assembly GCA_036346955.1 of Dipus sagitta. NCBI lineage: Eukaryota > Metazoa > Chordata > Mammalia > Rodentia > Dipodidae > Dipus > Dipus sagitta. Next base: position 79,959,927 of record CM070783.1, on the reverse strand, counting down.
TCCCCTCCTTACCTAAGAATGCCCCAGGTCATGGTTCCCTGTCCCCTTATCTCGTAAGTCACATGGTCACTGCTCTGTTGTCACAACCTAGCTATTTTAAATGGTTAATGTAATGATCTCCCCTAAAAGAACTTTACTATTCAACTTAAAAAAGGAGTTTTTTTTTTTTTTTTTTTTTCCTTCCTCACCTTCGTCCAATTGAAAAAGGCCTATAAAGCTCACTACCTGAAAACTCAGGTTGTCTGTGCTCCTGTCTTGTGAGTCAGCCCTGACAGCTCATGCTTTTCCTGAATAAAAGCTTTCATCTTTGCCTCAGAGTGGTTTGTATTGTCTTGGTCACTCCCAAACCTAGCAAGTACTGCTTGCTGGTGAGTGCCTTACTTGCATCTATCCTGTTCATTTATCTTTGGTTCGCAGTAGAACCAAGGAAATATTGCCTCAGCCTTCTAGCATGGACTGAAGACCAGCAACTCTCCAGGAAGCCTTCAGGCCTTCCGTGCTGGATTGAGACTGCTGAGGCATCCAGCCACATGTGCTGAGCAGCTACTGGGTTGCTTGACTCTCAAGCCACCAGAATGCGATTATTGGACTGTTGTAAGCTAATCGAATAAATTACCTTTTTTTATAAATTTAATTTATTTTTATCTATTTATTTTAAAGAGAGAGAGATAGAGAAAAGGAGAGAGAGAGAGAGATTGAGAGAGAGAATGAGTATGCCAGGGCCTCTGGGTGCTGCAAACAAACTCCAGACCCATGTGTCACCTTGTACATCTGGCTTGTGCGGGTCCTTGGGAATCAAGCCTGGGTCCTTTGACTTTGTAGGCAAGTGCCTTAACTGCTAAGCCATCTCTCTAGCCCAATTGCCTTTTAATGCAATCCATTCCATCAGTTCTATTCCCCTAGAGAACCCTGACTAATGCACACACTGAGCAATTTTCCCAGTCGCAGAACTTTTTTTTTTTCTGAATTTTAAAACTTCCTTGGGGGAGGGGACCGTTTTAAAGATAGAATACTGTAATCACATCCAATGAGTACATAATCTCTTTATCTTTCTTTATATGTGTTGAATAAATTCATAGACCTTTAATCTCAAATGATATTGCTATGTAATATAAAATAGAAAATTCATTTGGAATATCTTTATCAGAAATTAAATATGAATAAATAAAGAAATTTAAATTTGTACCAGAATTTTCTAATAACTGTTAGTTAAATATGGAAGTCACTTAACCATGCTTGTTTTGAATTGTAGCTGTTTTTAAAAATTTATTTATTTATTTATTGAAAGTGACAGAGAGAGAGAGAGAGAGAGAGGCAGAGAGAGAGAGAGAGAGAGAGAATGGGCACGCCAGGGCCTCCAGCCACTGCAAACGAACTCCAGATGCGTGCGCCCCCTTGAGCATCTGGCTAACGTTGGTCCTGGAGAATCAAGCCTCGAACGGGAGTCCTTAGGTGTCACAGGCAAGTGCTTAACCGCTAAGCCATCTCTCCAGCCTGAATTGTAGCTTTTATCAAGAAAATATGTTTTATTTTTAATGTCAAACAGCAAATTAACTAAATATGAATCAAGATAACACTATGTGTGCATGTATGTGTATGTCACGTTAATCCTTTTTTTTTTTTAATCTAATTTCAGTATCCCAATTAGCTATCTAAATTTGTCTGTTTCCTCTTTCCCTCTTTCTCTGCAAATAAATAAAATAAAATTTAAAAATGGGCTGGAGGGTTTGCTTCATGGTTAAGGAGTTTGCCTGCAAAGCCAAAGGAACCTGGTTTGATTCCCCAGGACCCACGTTAGCCAGATGCGCAAGGGTCCGCATACATCTGAAGTTCATTTGCAGTGGCTGGAGGCCCTGCCATGCCCATTCTCTCTCTCTTGTTCTCTCTCTCTCTCTTTCTATCTCTTTTTCACTCTCCCTCCCTCCCTCTTTCCCTGTCAAATAAATAAGTAAATAAATAAAATAAATTTAAATTTGTCTGTTTCATTGCTGCACATATATCTATATGGACATGGAAATGTATGTCATTGCACGTGTTGCATAATGTTCGTGTTGATATAGTCTCTAGTCCAAAGAGATTATTTGTGTAGCCTGATGAATGTAAGATGGCCAATTTAAAAGCATGATAAACACTTTAAGTCTTAATATTTAATAACCCTATCACTATTAGGCATGTGCATATATACATTTGGTTTGTATTTGATATTTGGAAGTTTAATATACAGTTTTCTGCTTACTGACAACTGATGATATGATAATGATTATAATGCAAATGAATGAATATGTTCTGCTAATTACTTCATGAAAAAAAAAATGTATCTGGAAATAGTCAGTTTTAACATTGGTTTTGATGGGCCACAACTTCAGGTAGTAAATTCGAGCATCTATCATTCCTTTGTCATTTTCTTTATGTAAGATAGTTATACTTGTTTTAATCAAATAGACTGATGTTAAACAACAGATAAATAATATCAAAAAAAATTATGATAAATGTTCCAGGAAACTGTCTGCAGTTTAGTGTCTTCCACACAGCAGTAAACTTCTCACAGAACTTCTTCACCCAACTCATACATCATTAAACAGAACAGATTCAAATGCTATAGGAGACAGCCTCAGGACTCTGGGATGAACTTCCCAACCAGGAACAGTTATGGGAGGAAGAGATTTATTTGAAAATTATCCATCCAGTGGAAGTTGCATAATGGCAGAAGTTGGCCCCCTTTACCAAATTCACAGAGAGAGAAAAGCCAAAAGTCACCTCCACCAGCACCATCAAAAGCAAGCATACTTCAGGAATTCCAGGCAAAGCTCTACCACTTTGCATATCTTTGGCTGGAAATTCCAGATCTGCCTCCATACCTTAGAGCTGGACCCTAGTATCTGCTCACAATCACACTTCCTCCAGTCAGGTGGCTGGAGATCTAAAGCTTTACTAAAACTGAATCTTTTGGGAGACATCCAGTCAAACCATCACATTTTACCCCTGGCTTTCAATATATTTATAACCATCTATATTGTAAATTGTATTTAGTTCAACTTCAAAGGTCCTCATAGTCTTTAACAACTTAAAATAGTTCCAAATTACCAAGTTGTGTCTTAGCTGGAAGGCTTGGAAAATCAAAACAAGTTATATACTTTCAACATATAAAGTCAGAGTAGACATTTTCAACTGCTATAAATCATAGCAAGGAGACACTGGAACCATGCATTCTCAATATCCATCAAGCAAACATCAAACTTCTGCAGTTCAAGTCTGATATCATAACCAGTGTCTGACAGTTTGCAGATTTTCCAATTTCACCCTTCTAGCTGGCTGAATAGCCAGGAAACAGTTTCATCCTGAGCCAACAGTGCTACATGGTAGCCTTTGGACAGTACTGATATATCCAAAACATCTTTGTGTCTCCATGCAAACCACGGCCCATCTTCCAGTGGCTCCACTGGCCTATGCAGATCATCATGTCCTGCTTATATGGTAAGTCTCAGCAGTGGCTCTTGGAACTGTGTGCACTTCATGATGCCATCCAGGCATTTTTCATCTGTGCAGGACACAGCAACATACTTAATGAAGGGACCAAACTGACAGCATGACAGGCTTCAGTAAGGTGCCACCGTAACTAGGCCTAAGTTCCAGTTTCCCGGAGAGGCAGAGAAGACTTCTGAGAAAGGGTGGGCTGTTAATCAACAGTGATCCTGGCATGTGGCCGGAGAAGATAACTGCCCAGGGGCTGAGTCAGTTCCTGGAGACAGGTTCCTTTTGCACCTTTTTGCAACCCTCCTGCCCCAACCAACCAGAGATGCACAACTGTAATTGCTGCTTGCCTAGCCAATCATTTTAAAAATTACCTAAGCCCGCCAAACTTCCTCTAGCTGTGCTTAAAGCGAGCCTATGAGTTCTTTTCAGGGTCGCCATTTTGCATGATCAGTTGACCCCTGCATGCTGGCTGATTTTGCAGAATAAATGCTCTTTGCTTTTACATGCTATTTGAGTCTGGCGATTCTTGGATGCTTACACTTAATTCAGAGATAAAATAAATCAGTGACTAGAAGAGCAAATTCCTCACTTTCAATCAACTCCTTACAAAAGAGTTTGCATTTATCCACACAAGATAAGGCTTTATACCCCTAAGGCTCATGACCTCCCTTGCAATAGGCTTTTGATTAGGTTTTCAGTATCAGGCATGTATTCTCTCCCATATAGCAGGCCTCAAGTCCAATTAGAGAGCAGTTTGTTTCCCCTAGAGCAGACTGCCACCATTGCAACTGTTTGGTCATTTGGCCTCTCTGGCCAAACTTGAGGCTTCCAGTGTCTACTGTTTTCACTGCTGTTGACTTCTGTCTCGCCCAGGGCTGCATGACCTAGCAGTGCCTAGCAGTACCTTCCCAATACCCTCATAATAGGAGAAAAAGATGATGACGTCAAAATAAAGAGAGGCTACTGGAGAGAGGGAGGTGATATGAAGGAGAACGGAGTTGTGAAGGGAAAAAATGGGGGAGGGAGGGAAATGTCATGGTTTATTGTCTGTAAGTATAGAAGTTGTCAATAAAAAAATTTAAAAAAAATTTTCATTTCTATCATAGTGTTTCCTCTGGCATCCTGTCTACTGGTTCCATGTAAAGTAGTTGGTTGATTTTCCTTCCAAATGCTCATGTATTTGGCAACAGCAGCCTGAGCAACCAGTCTCTGTACCAGTAATTTTAAAGTTGCTTGATCTTTTGCAACTTTTAATCTTAATTTTCTTAATCCCATATCTTTAGCCAAGCACATTATTCCATTACAAAATTCACCATAATCAAATTATCTAGCCATGGGCAGCATGGTACAGTGAGCTCTTAAGGAAGTAGCCTAGTTCCAATAAAGTCTTCTGCAGTCATTATGTCCCCTTAGAAAGTTCATAAGCCAAGCCTCCAAATTCAATTCTCTCTGAAATTAGCATTTCCAAACTCTCATCAAAATAGTGCATAATACTTGGCTTATCATTCTGGAAGTTGTCTCATCTTCAGTTGCAAGTATCAAGTCTCCCATTCCTCTAGTACACAAGTTCCAAATGACCTAAATCCACATGGTCAGTCAGTACCATTCTGTAGCAGACAGCTTCAGGAGCTAGGTTAAACTTCCAAACCAGGCACAGTTATGGAGGAAGGGACTTATTGAAGCTTACAGGTAGAAGGGAAGTTCCATAATTGCAGAAGAAGCTGGCCTACTTTCACAGTTAAGCAGAGAGAAAAAAAATAACACCACCACCACCATAAGCAAGCACACTTCAGTAATTCCAGGCAAAGCATCACCACTTTGCATATTTTTGGCTGGAAATTACAGATCTGCCCTCACACCTTAGAGCTGGTCCATAGGATCTGTGACACCTCTTGTAGCCATTGCAAATCCACTGGAATGGGAATTTTTTTCTTCATTCTCTATAATAGCTAAGTATATTTTGCTCTTTTAATTTTTTTAAGGTATCACAGACTGACCTAGAATTTACTATGTAAACTCAGGCTGTCCTTGAACTCACAGAAATCCTCCTTCCTCTGCTTCCCTAGTGCTAGAATTAAAGGCTTACACCACCACACCCATTTAATTTTATAGTGTATGATGAAAAATAGATTTAGGTGAATACAGTGGTTTTCCTCACATATACATATACAAAGCCCACATATGTATCTATCAACTGAAGTTTGTATAGTTTAGTGAACAAATTAAGAAAATGAAAATAACACAATTTTCTCCAGTTGAGAAACCTCTACACTGATTTCCATAGTTACTGCACTGTATTACACTCCCAAATCAATGAACCAGAGTTCCCAGTTCCTCCTATCTTCAACAGCATTTGTTGTTATTTGTATTCTTGATGATAGATATTCTGAATGGAATGAGAAGGAATCTCAAATTAGTTATAATTTATATTTCTCTGATTGGAAAGGACAAAGAAAAAGTTTAATATGTTTATTAACCATCTGTGTTTCTTCTTTGAGAAGCCTCTGTTTTTTGATTGGTTTGTTGAGTTGATGTTTGCTTGATTTGTGTCATTTGTTTGACCTCCACATTAATTTTCCATTAGATGATGTATAGTGTGGTGCTTTGATTCAGGTGTCTCCCATAAACTTTGGTGTTCTGAATTCTAGGTTTCCAGCTGATGGAGATATGGGAATTAATGCCTGCTGGAGGCAGTGTATTGTTGGGGGTCGGCTTACGAGTATTTTAGCCAGTGTCCCCTTTCCAGTGTTTGGCACACTCTCCTGTTCTTGTTCTTCACCTGATGTTGGCCAGGGGATGATGTCCACCCTCTGCTAATGCCATCATTTTCCCTGCCATGAGGGAGCTTCCCCTCAAGTCTGTAAGCCAAAATAAAGCTTTCTTTTTTTTTTTTTTTTTTTTTTTTCCCCCATAAGCTGCTCTTGGTCAGGTGATTTCTGTCCACAGTATGAACCTGACTGCAATGTATAGCTTGCAAAGATTTTTGCCCATTCTTAAGACTGCACAAGTTGAGCCATCACTATTCCATCATATAACAGAGAGGACCTCAAGAGGATCTACTCCTCCTTGAGGAACTATTTCCATTCAACTGGTTGCCCAGGGAGGGGGAGTCATTTGCTTCAGTGGTGTGGCCACTGGTATGCTTCCTCCCTCCTCACATTCCTGAATGCAGCCATAATGAAATTCAGTGGGTCACCAAAAATAGTTATGAAAGTAGGAAGTAATTGGGAAGCAGAAAGGGCTCTGGGGAATGGAAGAAGATAACAGATGGTAATGGGGTGAATATGATTGATATATTATATACATATATGAAATGGTCAATAAATTCAAAACGAAACTGAAAATAACATCTGAAAAAATCTTTCATGTAACCTGACATCAATTAATTCCACAAAATAATTTTTAATGTTGCATTTTGACTGCAATAAAACTTGAAGACTTAAATACCTGACAAATTCTAGTCCAAAGTTTGTTACCTGCAGTTAGTTACTTGCAGACTTCCACAGAGCAAAGATCAGCTTGACATAAGGTTACGGTTGACTAAGCATAGCAATGAGCTTGAGTAGAAGAGAGATGCCCTCACGGTTACAGGCACGCAAGGCCCACCTTTCCTGACATTTACTGCCTTCTATGGGCTCATGAGCCTTTCTTCTCTGTTGGGTTTCTTTGCAGTGGATGCAGAGGAAAATTCCCCAAGTGATTATTTCTTTTTTGAGCCAATACTACAAAAGACCAGCTCTCATCTTTTTAAAGTGTCATGAGTTTTCAAATGCAGCCATGCAGCAGACATAAATGTCTCCACAGAAGTCATCCTATGCCCTTTATTGATATCTATTGGCATCCCAGGACAGATATAAAGTAGAAGGGCAGTAGAGACTGAGCATCCTCTCAGTGAAAATGCACCCTGCTAGCACCTTGTGTTCTATGTTATTGAAGAAGGAGGTGAGGCAGAGAAAAGGCATGTGGAGCTTTGGGCCTTGTTAGAATTTAATGTAGGGCAAAAGTGAGCAGGAAGACAAGACGATGAAATGTCACCAGACACACTAGACCTTGCCAGTCATTTCTTAAACGACAGGTAATTCCATTTGATCATTGTAATGTTAATGCAGATGGCTAAATAGAATGATTTCTTAAGCTGCACCTGATTATTGTATTTGGAGAAATGTTCAGCTTTTACTAGTATTCTGATCCAGAATATCATGAAAAAAGTAAATTATAAATATAGTATGCCATTATAAATCATAAATTTATATTGAGATAAATTATTTTATATCAGTTTTTACATTATTTATTTTATTCTCTTACTTTTATATAAATGATAAAAGTAATATGTTAACAGATTAATTTACATGAAAAATTCAAAATCTATTTTATCTACCATATTTTAGTTTCAGTGACCAGGAGTGAGACTAAAGTTTAATTCATATATCTGTTCTTTGTATTTTTTTGGTTGTCATTTCATCTCTAAACAAAGTAAAGTTTCATTATATTTTCATTGAGGTCTATGGATGATGTTTTGATTGTACCTCTATATTTACAATTTTCATTAGTTTGTACCGATCACTTCTTGAATGTAAGTCCATATACCACAACTTTAATTGTTTGAACTATGAACCATGAAAATCTATTTGCTTCCCATTTTTTAGAATAAAATGGAAAGGGCTATTACTTTCCTTTCATCCCACTTTGTCCTTTGATGTTTCTTTTTCTATCAGTTAAGGGGAAAATATGACAGAGGAAAATAGTTTTCCAGTGGGGACATATTTACATGTAAGATGATTGTAATTACATATTTTATGATTATATATATATATATATATATATATATATATATATATTCAGTTCCTTACCAGGTAATTTCTTATGACCATATCGCATACTCAAAAGATGTAATCCAGACCCACACAAGGGACAGTTCATCACACCCTGTTAAAGTTGTGTCATTTTCCTTATAATACTTCAAATGACTCAAAATCATGCTATTATTTGATTTGATTTGCAGGTTTTCTTTCCCTTTTAGAATTTTTTTTTCAAGGTAGGGTCTCACTCTAGCTCAGGCTGATCTGGATTTCCCTATGTAGCCTCAGGGTGGCCTTGAACTCACAGCGATCCTCCTACCTCTGCCTCCTGAGTGTGGGGATTAAAGGTGTGTGCCACCATACCTGGCTTGGAATCTTTTATTTTTCAGTCATCTTCTACCTTAACAAATATCAGCCTGTATCTTTTTCATTCCAACATTTCACTCTCCTTCAAGTCTCCTTGCTCTAATGAAAAGGTTACTTAATTCTGTAGGCTTGTTTCCTGAGTTTTTGAATGGAGAAATATCTGTTTCTCTTCTGGATCTTCCCTGCATGGTCCTCCTGTCTCCTGGAAAAAGGTTTTACTCTTCCTTTACTTGGCCTAAACCCTCATTTCACATCATAGAGATGGGGAAATACCTTGATAGTTGTATTTTTTTAGATTTTTCTGGCAATATTTTATTTATTTATTTGAGAGATAGAGGCAGAGAGAGAGAGAGAGAGAGAGAAAGAAAGAAAGAGAGAGAGAGAGAGAGAGAGAGAGAGAGAGAGAATGGGAGGATGGCCTCTAACCAATGCAAACAAATTCCAGATGCATGTGCCACCTTGTGCATCTTGCTTATGTGGGTATTGGGGGATCAAACCAGGCACTATAGGCTTCATTGGCAAGTGCCTTAACCACTAAGCAATCTCTTCAGCCCTATTTTTGAGAATTTTGCATATTTGAGAATTTTGCATATCTGAAATATTTTTTCAATGTTGTTCCACGTGACTGATAAGTAAAATAGAAACAGTTGAAAAAGCTGAAAACATTTTCTCCCTATTTCAAACACAATTTTTCCCTCTTTTTTGTTTTGCATCTAAACTTGCAATATAACAGTCATATTTTGTCAGTAACTTTAGAACACAATTTTTTTTTCCCTCTGGTCATATGTGTGATTCTAGTATTTGTGCCCCAGATCTGCTCTAGACTCTACAGCCCCTTCCTCCAGCACAGCTCACTGTAGTCCATAGGTTTCCCAAGTCCTCTTGGCCCTGGTGACCAAGTGATGACAGTTCTCAGCTGTTGCGAAGCACAGGTTCATGAGTTCTCTTATTATTTTCCCTTGCTCCTGTTTGCTAAGTTACCCCAGTTCCTTTATTATATGTCTTCCTTTGCCACGGTGGAATGTACCCTGTGTTTCCCATTAGGACCCTGATGGACCCACAAAGAGCCTGTCCTTGTTCCACTAGCAATGCTATTTCCAAAGACAAGAAACTTTACTTTTTAAAATATTTATTTGTTGATTTGGGAGTACATATCTGGCTCTCTGACATTCAACAAAGCAGTTACCTAACTAATGTACTCCTAATGACTATTCCTCTCACTGAAAAAACATTCTTCTAGAGTGGGCTTGGTGAGTTCTGCTAGTAGGGTTGTCTCAGCTTGACTCCAGCACTCAGAAACTTTTTAGACTCACAATAATTTGTTTGGGCCTCAAGAGGGAAGGAAGTATGTATAACTTTTCTGTTTGCCTTATTGAACTGAAAATTTTTCATCTCCTAGTTTACTTTAAATAGAAGTGCAGAGTACTGTTTTGATTCTTTTTCTTATTAAATATTCATAGAACCCATGTGAGATAAGATTTAATCTCCACTCTAAAATGTGTGACCCTTTTCACTCTGTCTTAATTTTACCTAGCTCTTGTTATTTGTTTCTACTAGTTTTACATTAGTTCTCACTATGCTTACTGCAAAAAATAAACAAATATAGATGTCAGGGTATATGCTTATGTCTTTTTATATCAACATCTTTGAGATCATTTTCCATCAGTTTACAATGTTTGTCTGATTTTATTTGTATAGATGAACCATATTTTAAGCAACCTGTCAAATGCTGATGATCATTTCTGTTATGTACAATGTTTTCTATTAAAAAACAAATTTGTGTTTGCAGGTGTGCTGCTTCAGAACAGATTACCAGAAGTGGGATTGCTGAGTCAAATTATAAAGGGTTATATATAGAAAGATAATCATGTTACATGTCAAATTCATCTGTGTAGGAGTTACTGTGATTTCAACTCCCACAGATTCCAGAAGACAGTAAGTTGTCCACTTTTTGGATTTATCAACTTGAATTGTCTTATAAATGAATTTTTTGCTTATTTTTATTTATTTATATGAGAGAGAGAGAGAGAGAGAGAGAGAATGGGCATGCCAGAGCTTCCAGCCACTGCAAAAGAACTCCAGATGCGTGTGCCCCCTTGTGCATCTGGCTAAAGTGGGTCCTGGGGAATCAAGCCTTGAACCAGGGTCCTTAGGCTTCTTTATTTATTTTTTTAAGAATCAAAAACATAGGACTGGTGATAAACTCAGCATAGCATTCTTTCTTAGTATGCTGAAGGCCCTGACTTTGATCCTTCAAAGTACAAAAATTAAAATCATAAGAATAATAATTAGGGGAAATAATAAATGCAAAAGAGACTAGTAGTGATAAAGTTAACTCACATTTGGAGAAATTTCCATAGCATGTTGTTAAGTGAAAAAGACGTGCTATGGAACAGTGAGTGATCTTTAGCCTTTGCTTAAGGTCTTATAAAATGATATGATAGTTGTTTACCTGTGGGTACAACTATTGCTTCAGCTACTTTCAATGCTGATGCAGGAGGCTCAGTTGAGCTCAGGAGCTCAAGAATAGCCTTCATAACATAGTGAGATCTCATATCATCATCACCATTACCATTATCATCATTATTATCATGATCATTATATCTCATTATATCTTTCCCCAGTGTTCCCTGAGCCCTGGAGGGTGTGATAAATTGTTCTCATTTAACATTGACACACAACCATCAGATACTCTCAGAACTTTGCAGAGTTTTGGATCTCCACAGCAATCATCATCAAATGCAAAAAGAAGGCTCTTTGGACAAAGGTGAAATTGGTGTGAGCAGCACAAGTCTATGGAGAGCAAGAGACAAAGTGGCCATTGCTTCATGACCTCACAACACCTGTCTTTTCCTTCTCAAGACCAACACAGAGCTCATGAACATTTCAACATGGATGATGGAGGAAGGAAAGAAATCATCAATATAGAAGAGAGACTAACTGAAAAGATGGAGTTCAGTGGAGGGGGGGAGGTAAACAGGAGGTATTGGGAGGGGATTATGATTAAATTACATAATATTCATATGTAAACACTGACAATACAAAATGAAAAATAACAATAAAAGTTTAAACATAAAAGAAAGGGAGCTGTAGAGATAGCTTAGTAGTTAAGGCACTTGCCTTCAAAGTCAAAGCACCTAGGTTCAATACCCCAGGACTCACACTAAGCCAGATGCAAAAGATGGTTCATGCTTCTGGAGTTCATTTGCAGCAGCTAGAGGTCTTGGCACTCCCATTCTCTCCTTTTCAAATAAATAAATAAAATAAAATATTAAAAAATAAGAAAAATATGCATTATTACTATAGATCCTTTTCTATTTGTATCCAAATGTAAGTAAGAGAAAAATATTTCACCAACAGATATAATGCAATAAATTGCTTATAAATTTAAGGATATAAAGTGACATATCATTGTATTAACTGTACATGTACAATTTTAGCTGCATGTTTATATACATTCACCTATGTATTAATATAGTAAAGAAAAGAAAAACACAAAGTAAAATGTTGCTTAAAAACCATAATATGGTGCAAGAATCAATTTACTCACAACTTTAGCTATTTTCATTTTTTCCATAGTGAGCATTAATGCTTCTAAAAAAACCAAATTATATGTTGATGAAAAAGAAAGACTGTAGTAGTGTACATAAGTGACCTTGATTATCTTGCCAAAGATGCATATGGTTTAAGTAAACTTTGTAGTTTTCAATACTATTCTATGAATTCTTTAAATATTTTGTTACTTGGCCTGGAGAGACTGCTTAGCGGTTAAGTGCGCCTGCCGGTGAAGCCTAAGGACCCCGGTTCGAGGCTCGATTCCCCAGGACCCATGTTAGCCAGATGCACAAGGGGGCGCACACGTCTGGAGTTCTTTTGCAGTGGCTGGAGGCCCTGGCTCACCTGTTCTCTCTCTCTCTCTCTCTCAATCTATTTGCTTCTTTCTCTCTGCCGCTCTCAAATAAATAAATAAAAATAAACAAACAAAAATTGTTACTTTATACATTTTGTAATATGTGACAATAAATATTAACTAAATTTTAAGAAATAGATTATCCTTCAGTAAATCAGGCAAATGTTAATTTTTATATAATATGTCTTCTTAATTTTTTTGTAATTGGTGTAAAGGTGATTTACTTCTATTATTAGTACCTTTGTAATTTTTCTGTGAGCTACTTGGAGACAAGGCAACAGTTTTTCTTTCATTTTAACTGAGTCATAAGTATAAACATAATTATAAACTGAGTCTAAGTATAAAACAAAGATAGATAATTAACATCTACATTTAAATTAACATAAATTAATATCTACATTTAAATTATTTTAAAAAATTAAAATTAAATAAGTAATGTTACTTTAAATCAACATTAACAAATACATGTTAAAAATAACTACATTTTTAAGCTAATAAATACTATCAAACACAAAATTATCATTCAATAATCTTAACTTCTCTCACCATGTATGTACTACCATAGTTTGTATTGTTTTTAATAATTGTCTCATTGAATATATGTTAAAATGAACACACACACACACACATACACACACACACACACACACACACACACACACACATATATATATATATATATATATATATATATATATATATATACTTATTCACTAAAAATTTTTGCTTTGTCTCTATGAAATGGTTCTGGACTATAAATCAGGCATAGACAGTGAACAAAACAGACATTATAGATGTGTTTTTATGTGGAAAAATGCGGCAAGAAGAAATAAACGAAAAATCTATCACCAAATATCTCTATTTGGGATAAAGAGAGATAATTTATTGTAAGTTAAATGGTATGAATTGTGGAAGACTCATTAGGTGAATCATAAAATCCACTGAATTTAGAGGTGGTGCATTGCACAAGATTTAACTTAGGGGGACAATATTTGAAATGTTGAAAAATTTTGGGAAATATTTTGATTCTGTCTAATAGCATATACAAACCATGAATAAAAGCAAAAAGAAATAGCTAAAACATAGTTTGATTTAAATTATCATGCAATACTACATCAATTTAAGAATAGTGCATTTTTAAATTACAGGAAGTAATCTTCTGGAGAATTATAAATTGTATCAAAATTTTCAAGAAATAACTAGAAAAATGTGACTTAATTCTTAGAGTTCATTTGAAAAGGGGAATAGAGCCGGGTGTGGTGGCGCAAGCCTTTAATGCCAGCACACTGGAGACAGAGGTAGGAGGATCACCATGAGTTTGAAGCCACCCTGAGACTACATAGTGAATTCCAGGTCAGCTTGGGCTAGAATGAGACCCTTGCCTCAAAAAACAAAACAAAACAAAACAGGGGATTAGAAACTCCTAATAAATTTGGTAAAGGGCATGCGGAACCCTCCCGGCTTCTAGTCCCCATGCTCAGGGTGGCAATGACCTCAAATTCCCCTGCAAAAGAAGCCCATGGAGCCTCGGTCTTGCTATACACCCTCTGTCCCGCTATACACCCTCTGTCCAACAGGGGGCGGGGCAACCCCTTCTCTCGCCAGAGCCACTCATTTCTCTTGCTGCTACAGAGTTCTTTCCCTGCGTTGAGCCAGCAAAAGAATCTTTAAATCTCATAAAATACTTGGCATATAGCAGAACTGCTTGGCCAGGACCACTGACTATTGAATAGGTTGGGGTGGGGTGTTCTTGAGTTTGCAATTGGCTCCAGACCACAGTAAAGCAAGCGTGGAGCTCAACCAAGACCTGTTGACCAGCTTTGTCTTGAGCCTTGATGCTGTGTGCTGTGTCAGCATTACCTTTTTTGCCCACTCTCTCTCTCTCTCTCTCTTTCTCTCACTAAATATTATGGGCTTTGAATGTTTGAGGAGAAATTTTAACCAGTTAGACACTACTGTGATAATCCACTTAAACACACATTCTCTCTGGATGGGTGTTCTACTTTGTTTCTGATCAAATTCCTAGCCTATTCAGTGGGCCAAGCCACGGGAATGTTTCATTTTTATTATTTGGGTTACAGCTCTGCTTTGAAATGTATTTTTGGATGACTCTTGTTGTAGGAGTTTGGGGCCCCCAAGATAGAAAAAATGTCACCAGTCTGTCTCCATGTACACATTGTTTAGGGGGTACGAGTTCCCTCACTTGTCACCTCAGCTACTGTGTATCTTGCCAGGGGACTTATAAACCAGACCATCACAGGGACTATGGGCCACATATTCCAAGGCCACTAACTCCGTGTTTAATGGGAAGACAGGAGAAGGGAGGAGTGCTTCCACCCTACACGTGAGTATCCCATCCATACACCACTCTAAGGCTGAAACGATGTGAGTCCCTGGCCAATGCACTTGGGCTTCTAGAGCGCCAAGGCACCTGTGCCCGATTTGTCAGACTGGGATGGGCACTGAGCTCTGGGGAAGAGAGGGTGTTCTTGCTTTGTACGTAAAAGTCTGATCCCTCCAGTGAACTGGGATGCCTGGGAGTGGGAGGTCACCATCTACAAAGTAGGCCATTGCACTCAATGTCCTTTTCCATAGTGCATGAGTTATCAAGTCAAAGCACAAAACCAAAGTCTAGGGCTTTAAACTGTTCAAGACTAATCTAGCAGCTGGGGTGGGGATGACTGGAGGGCTGAGACAGATGTGGCTGCAGCAGGGGATGCTTTCAAACTCCCACTTATGTATGGTAGAATCTGTAACCCTCTGTAACACCATGCCACACCTACAGGTTTAGAAAAAGGTGACCATAGAATACAATGAAGGGGTTAAATTGAAGCCCAATTAATACTCATGACCTTAATTTACAATCTCCCCTTGAGAGTTTGTATCTATCACTAACCATATTGATTTGAGACTAGGGAAAAATGCACATATATGACCCAGGTGAAAATAAATATGCTTATTCAATACAGTCTGTGGTAAAAATAAATAAATTAATATGAAAATAAACACATAACAACAAAAGGAGTTAAATATACCTAAGAAGAGTTAAGTGTTGTCTTCATACTGTCAATAATAATAATAATAATAATAATAATAATAATTTTTATTATTAGAGTTTTTTCCAGGTAGGCTCTCACTCTAGCCCTGACTGACCTGGAATTCACTATGTAATAACAGGGTGGCCTTGAACTCATGTTGATCCTCCTACCTCTGCTTCCTAAGTGCTGAGATTAAAGGAGTGTGCCATGACACGCAGCTTGTCAAAGAATTATTGTTTGACACCTAATGAATAAAAGAGTACATATTGCTTTTCCTCTTGACAGCCCAGTATTTACTCCTTTAAGACATAAAATGAATAAATTATAATTAAGGGGATCACAAAAGTTAACTACAAGAGTGGTAGTATGCTGTCTATAAGAAGCTCCAAACAAAAATATTAAAATTACTATATCAAACATTGAATATTTTGCTAATGTTCAGCCAATGTGTCCTACCCAGTGTGTATTTCAACAGCCTTTTAGCCATGATTGGTTTTCACCTCTGAAAATATTTAATTGATAGAATAAATCTTAAAGTCTCTGAGTTTAAAGCCCTTTGGCTGACTCACATATTACCTCAACTTAAATCAACAGAAATCTCATTGTTCCTTCTTATACTGGAGTGTGATATATCCCTATGTTTCATTATACGATATGTAATGTGTATGTATATATTAATATATATACACATCATATATATACATACAGACACACACACACACACACACACACACACACACATATATATATAAGGATCTTTAATGAAATGATCTTTTCTTTCCAGATTCTCTATAATCTATCATACATGGACAAGAGACCAGATTGAGGACATACATTCTCTGGAATTCCATTAACAATAAATTGTCCATGGTCCAGTTTCGTGTATGTTTTGATTCAGATTAAATTTCCTATATCCAGGACATCTTCAACATTCAGATTATGAGACAGCTAATTAAACCTTGGACTCCTTTGATGTTCTCCATAAATTAAAGTTAGTGTGTTTGGCCAGGCTACCTGTCAGTGTAAATGACTACTCAAGAAAGAAGATGAGAAAAATAAAAGGGAAAAAAGAAAACACAGCTTTAGGAAGGGAGACATGGCTCAGTAGTTAAGGCACTTGCCTGCAAAGCCTAATGATCTGGGCTAAGTTTTCCACTACCCACATAAAGCCAGATGCACAAAGTGGCACATGTGTTTGGAGTTTATTTGCAATGGCTAGGGTAGAGTCCGTGGTGTACCCATTTTCATTTATTCTCATTCTCCCTCTCTCTCTCTCTCTCTCCTCTTGCTAATAAATAAAATACATTAAAGTAAAAGACAGCTTTAATCAATAAGTTAAAAATATATCCAATAATTTTTTTTGTTCAGCAATATTACTAATCAAAGTAAAGCAGAAAGGCCCTCCTTGTAATCCCTCCAGTAAACTACAGTAAATAAATTTACCATATTCTGAGGTACATGTGTCACTGAGTTAGAATTAGAAATACCTTGTAGCCACAAACCTTACTAGCTTGCACAACATGATAGTGGCTGTCAATCAAATGTTTTAATTTATGACAGATAAAAAGGTGGGTCTCAGCAGCACTGTAGGGGAAATATAAAATTGTAATAGAAGTATCAATAAATGTAATCACAGTATACAGAGTGGTTGTGCACTTTTTTGTATGTGTGTGAAAATATCGTGAAGAGAGATGTTAAAATAGTTGGATAACATTTTGTCACAAAAATAAATTTCTTAAAAGATTTCAATATTATTGTTGGAATGGATTATAGTGATTTTCAGCTTAATAACACCTAGAATCAAAGAGGAAATGAGCCTCTGGGCATGCTTTGAGCAATTATCTTGATTATATTAATTAAGGTGGAAAGACCCAGTTAATTGGGTGACACAATTCCATGGGTAGAGATTCTAGACTATAAAAATTGGAGAGGCCGCCTGACCTGAGCACCAGCGTTCATCAGTCTGCTTCCTCTCTGTGGACTAGATGTGACCAGCTGCCTCAAGCCACTGCTGCTGCACTGCCCCCACCATGGTGGATTACAAACTCAAATTGTAAGTCCCAACAAACAGCCATTTCCTGCCTCCCCTGCCCTCCCCTCCCCTCCCCTCCCCTCCCCTCCCCTCCCCTCCCCTCCCCTCCCCGCCCCTCCCTCCCTTCCCTTCCTTCCTTCCTTCCTTCCTTCCTTCCTTCCTTCCTTCCTTCCTTCCTTCCTTCCTTCCTTCCTTCCTATTTCTTGTCAGGATTTGGTCACAACATTGAGAATATAACTAATAAAATAGTAAGCATAAATAATGTTAGAAATTTTTTCATACATTGAGGACACTGAAGGTAATCCAGGAATCAGAATAGCAAGGGCTCTTGGACAGATAGAAATATGGAATCCAGTGTGAGTATGCTTTCATGAAAATGATTTTTGAGAAGGGAAAATGGCTTATTCCACCTGCAAAGAGGAAAATGTATGTGCAAACGCAGGTTGTAATTAAATCTGGTAGTGGAAAAATTAGGGCAAACCAAGATTTTAATTTCTCAGAGCAATTATGTAAATGATTTGCTCAGATATTGAAATGAGGTGTTAGGAGTTCAGGAAAGTCTTTGAACCCCAAACTTTAGGCTTGTGTCTACTGCTAACCAAAGAATTGGACACAATAAAACTAAGAAAGATTATTAAATCATTGCATTATTGAGGGAAGTACAGAATCAAGGGAAGGAAAATGAATGTACCTATGTTGTCTGAGAGCCCAAGTGGTAGGCCCAGAAGAAGCATAAAAAGAAAGTTACAAGGGAGAGAAAAGAAGTACAAAGAGCTTCTCCCATGTGGAGAGCGGGAGACGGTAAAGAGCCCATGCGGGGAGTGGGGTCAAGTGGTTCTCCCCCCCCACCCCGCTGAGACAAGAGAGCAACTCATCAGAGCCTAGAGGTTCATGCGTGATAAATGAACCACCAAGAGAGGTTGCCCTCCTTTGGTAAAAATATCTATAAGATATGGTGATGGGCCTTTCCTTCCAGCTCAGGTGAGCAAGAGAGACAGCTGATCAGTCTGGGCTAGGGGCTGTGTGAAAGCATTTAATAGAAAGATATCCTCATACAATATGTACAACTTAAGATTCCAAAAGTTCAGTAAAGGAAAGTTTCAGCATCCTACAATCTGTCATTTTTGCTTCAAACACACAAAATGCAAAAATCTTCAAGTCTATTCCATTGTGAAGAACACTGTGATTCATTTCAGAAAGTTGAGACTTTGAATATGCATATCTCATTTACATGAAAATGCAGCTCTCTGCATTGCTATTTTTGCTAGTTGAACTGTCAAAAGTGCATGTTATTGAATGGCTATTTTCAAGTGTCAGTTGGATTGCCTTGCATTGTTTAATTGTTATCTAATTATACGTGCAATGCTTCAAGTCCAGGGTCAGGGTTCATAGTAGTCATGACCACTCCATAGCAGTGTAGTTGTACAAACTGCCATTGAATTGATGTGATCAGAATTTAACTCATTATCAACTGCTAGAAAATCTATGGGGAAAATTTGAACCTAACTTCAAATAAACTAACAAAAAAATACCACCTTTGCCTCTCTAATAGAAAGTTCTCAGTTCTCCATAAAAGTCTTCTTAAGCCATCCTGAAGCATGCTGGGATTCCTACATGAGTGTACAGTTGTGAACACATACAGATAAACTCTTAATGGTGCTGACATGCTAGTTCTTAACAAAGACATTTCCCCATGGAGGTTATGAGTAAAACATATGTGGGAGCATTTTCTCTGTAAGGAGATTGTGAATACTTATGATACCAGAGATAAAATAAAATAAAAAAAGCAGAAAAATGAAAGGAGTTTAACATAAAGGTGATATTGTCCCTGAAATGACCCCTTTCTAAAACTCTCTAGCATTTAAAAATTTGATGCTATTTCTTTTTAGTTTGTGGGCAATCATTCACCTGTTTCTTCTGAGTGCCTACTACATGCCTGTCAATATTGACATTGAAGATACAGTGATGAGCATGAGACCTTTTAATCTAGTGTGGCACTCAGATAATGAAACAACAAATACTTCTCTCACATGATGACAAGTGATAGGAGAATTGAAGCTGCTACAGGGAATAGAGTGACATGGGGCACATCAATCAAGCTCTTAACACTGTGTCAGCAGAACTGGATTACTGAGAACCATGAGCAGCTGCCAGAGTTTGCTTTACTCTGAGCCTACTGCAGTACCTCATTAACTGGTTGAGCAGCAAAAGCAGGTCCATCAAAGAAGGAAGAAAAAAAAATTCTACCAAATTAGGCTACTACAACAGAATAGGTAATATTCAAGCAGCATTTAAGGTATTCTTACAACTGATCTTCCCAACACACTGAATAACTATCATGACTTATAATTTTTAGGGAAATTAGAGGAATTCATGTTAGAAGGATCTTCTTTTTTGGTCTCAATATGATATAGCAAATGCTGCATATATGGAGAATATTTTTATGGCATTTTTTGGCCATTTGGGGCAGCCTATGAACTTCAAGTAAATCAAACTCATTCTGATCTAGTCACAGAGATCCTTAAATATCCCCTCTAAATCAGTTGTATGGATTTGTTAGCATCACATGTATTTAGAAAAAAATCATACAATCAGGGCTGGAGAAGTGGCTCAGCAGTTAAGGCACATGCCTACAAAGCTGAGCAACCTAGGTTTGATTCCACGGTACCCACGGAAAGCCAGATGCACAGGGTGGCACATGCATCCGAAATTTGTTTACGGTGGCTAGAGGCCCTGGAATGCCTATTCTCTCTGTCTCTCTTCTCACTGTATCTCTCTGCTTTTAAATAAATGAAAATGTTTTAAAAATGGAAAAATACATAATATCAGATGAACAGGTTAAAGTGATTTCTCAACAGAGTTACATGAATGATTGGATGGATAGATATGTGGTAGATAGATAAGTATATAAAAACGGAAGATTAGACAGATGACAGATGATAGATAGATGATAGGTAGACAGATAGATTGATAAATGGTAGATACATGGTAGATGGATAGATGATAGATAGATAGATAGATAGATAGATAGATAGATAGATAGATAGATGATAGATAGATAGATGATAGATAGATAAATGGATGATAGTTAGATGAGAAAGATACAGGAGTGAATAGAAGAGCCAGTAAGGAGGATAGATGGTGGGTTAAAAAGAGGAGAAAGGAAGATAAAGAGAATTATTTTTTCCCCAATATTACCTCATGTTCCCTTTCTCATCTTGAAAAACAAGAGAGGCAATTGAATTGCAAGATGTATGTATTAGATTCTCTTTACTGTGCATGCAAACACTCTTTATTTAAAACTAAAATTCTCTGCATGGTCACACATGCCTATAATCCCAATGCTTGGGTGTCTAAGGCAGGAGGGTCATCTTTAATTTGACCAGGATACAAAGCAAATATCAAGCAAGCAGGATACATAGCAACACAAAAGTTAAAGTTTCAAATTAATAAATGGATACATTGATGGATGAGTGGATGGATAGGTGGATGGATGAACAAATAAACAAATAAATTTGGATCCCAATCCATTCTTGTTCTTCAAGTTAGTCATTAGTTGACCACTGGTGTAGCAGACAGCTTCAGGTTCACTGAGATGAACTTCCAGACCAGGCACAGTTAAGGAGGAAGGGATATTTCTTAAAGCTTACAGATCCAGGGGAAGTTCCATAATGGCAGAAGAAGCTGGCCTTCCTTCACAGGCCCAAGCAGAGAGAGAGAAGCACAAGCCAAAAAGCCAAAAGCCACACAGCACACTTCAGGAACTCCAGCTAGGCACACTTTGCATAGCTTTAGATTGAAATCTGAAACCCACCACCACACCTAAAGATCCACCCAGTGACATTGCCTCCAGCCAGGTGGCTAAAGATGCAAACTACAAACTAATAAACAACTGAATATATTGGGGGCCATCTATTTTATTCAAACCACCACAATTGGTAACACAGTCATTGTGTGTGGGGGGAGGGAAATTAAGATGTTTTATATTGATCATCAACTTGATAGGACCTAGAAACATCTGGGGAGGGTGATGCAAATTAGATTAGCTTCTGTGCAAGGGATTATTTTGATTAGGTCAGCTGAAATGTGAAGATAGACTTTAAATCTGGACAGGATCTTTCCCAGTGTCCTGGACTCTATGAAAAGGAGAGAGCTGATTCAGCCCACATGGGTTTCCATCACTCTCATCTTCCTCACAGGGGGCTGAACGTAATCAGCTTTATTTCAAACTCCTGCTGCCATGCCTTCCCCACCAGATGGACTGCAACCTGGCATTGTAAGATGAAATAAATTCTTCCACCCTTAAACTTATCTTTGTCAGTGATTATGACTCAGCAATGAGATAACTAATACAGAAATAGAGGCTATTTAACAATGAAAGGCCAAGAGCAATCTTATATGTTGGTTCATTTAGTGTCCAGAAACAATTATATACTCAACACACTTCATTTTATTTCATATAAATATTAGAGATTCCTGGTTGAAAAGAAATATAAAAGCATGAAAAAATGAAATATATACATTTTTTCCTAAATACAACACAAAAATAGCGTAACAGATATTTGCAAAATGTAATTCCAATCTCAAACTGAAAAAACCCATGTGGAAACAAACAAACATGAGAAATTTAGTTAATATGAATCAATCTCCAATATGATCAAATGTAAGCATAAAAGAACCAAGGCCTAGCACGGGAAAAAGAGAATTGGTCCCAGTTCACTGAAGACACATTAGACTTAGAGCAGTAAGGCTGGTTGTGGAGATGAAATTATTGGGTAGTACCTCTGCATCTCAGCCCCAGCATGGTGATTTTATTAAGAGGCATATATGGAAATGGCTAACAAACTTACATGTGAAAGGTGCAGTGACTTCTTTTTTAAAAAATATTTTTATTTTTATTTATTTATTTGAAAGAGAGAGAGAGAGACAGAGAATGAGAGAGAACAGGCATACCAGGGCTTCTGACCACTGCAAATGAAGTCCAGATGCATGCAGCACCTTGTGCATCTGGCTTACATGGGTCTTGGGGAATTGAACCGAGGTTCTTTGGCTTTGCAGGCAAGCACCTTAAACGCTGAGCCATCTCTCCAGCCCGCAGTGGCTTCTTTGTTTGCATGTTATGTTATTATACATGGGAGATTTAGTAAAATAAGAGCACTGTGACTTAAACTTAGCAAACAGAAAACTATGTGACTTACATGGGAAAATGTTAAGAAACTTCTGGAATTCATCTATTACGTGGGGTCTGTAGGTCACAGGAGAATACTTGGAAGTTTGCTTGTGAACACTTTACGCCTTCTCCCTGCTATGCAGGACAAGAGAGTGTAGTCCAAGTAACTGCGGGACTCCTTCCTGCTGCAGACTATGTCTCCAACAAAGTTCAGTTTTCTTAGTGATTAAGTTTGCCTGGAGTTGGTAAATGATGGAGGCATACAAAACCACCTCCCATCTTCACAGTCCAAAAGTGAGCTGAAATATATCTATGAAGAAGATGCCAGAGAGTTAAGGAGAAGAAAAGACCTCCCGTGCACTATAGTTAACCACAGTAAACAACACCATTCTTCTTACTCCAGGCACTTTACTGCTTTTCTTAGTAATGAATTCTTAAGTATGCAAAATGACGTCTCATAATCTGATGGAAAATTGGTGAATTTCTTTTCATTTTTAAAATGTTTTCTCTGATTCTAGTGCCTATTCTACTATTCAGATTCAAGATTGCTTTTGAAGTTTCACAAATACAGTTTGCCTTGATGTCAGTGGTCTAAACTTGACTCCAAAGAAGCAAAGAACAAAGTGAGTATCTGACTGGAGACTTTAATAAAATAGGTTCACATAAGCAATGCATAAATATACAGGAGGGGATCACACATATAAAAGAAATGTCAAACCACATAGTGTAACTTTTTGATGTAGGAGTCACAGATCAAACTTTTTGCTGAGAAAAAAAAATGTTGATGAAATGTCTGAATTCTTGAGAAAAATATATCTGCTCATGCACAGCAATATTAAAGAAAGTACCTTTGATATTGAGTGCATGTATCTGAAAGCTTTCCTTGAGCATAGCAAGCAGACCAGCGTTTTTTATCACCGCTCTAGGTTTAGGTTATATGAGTCTCTTGAAAGCCTGTAGAAACACTATATATTTTAGGTGATATTTTTGGAGGGTTTTTCTCAGAATTATGTTGTAAGTCCCATAGAGTATCTGTATCTTGCTGAAAGTTATGATACCCATGCTATGTCACTGTGCTTGCAGGAAAACACCTGAGAATCAGAAAACGGTGTGGTTCTTTTGTTTCTTAATGAGTTTACATCCACGTACATTCTCATAATCACTCATTTCTCAATCTTTTCTCTCTCTGAGGTCAATAATGAGGGCAAAAAGAGAAACAACTTGAGTATTTTTACTTTATCAGTGTTGACTGAAGTCACTTTGAATTAGTAAGACCTCAACTTTAGTCTCACACTGTTAAATTTCCCATGCTTATTCCATACACACATAGATAATTGTTTTATTCTCTCTCCCTCCTAGCAATTTTAACACCTCAGTCCTATATTTTACCTTAGGAAGGATTTGTTTCAAAGATTTTAGCTCATAGTCAGTCCTTGGTTGTGTTGATTCTGGGCATGTGGTAAAGAAAACAATGTCATGATGGCAGAATCCTATGGAAGAAGAGGCTCTTCACAGCATGGCTAATGGAAAACAAGGAGAGGGAAGATGGGCCTGGACAAAACTTCAGTCTCCAGACACCTACTTGATTCTACTGGGACCCATCCAATAAAGTTCTCAGTCTAACAAAAAGAATGCCATAAGCTAGACACCATGTGCCTGTGAAGAAAATTTGATAGCACTGAATAGTCATCAGGAGTGCAGAAGCAATCAGAAAATCCCCATATCTTTTCTTAAAAAAGAAATATAAAAGAAGAAATAAATAAAGGAAAAAAACCTCTGAACAACTCCTAGTTTATTTGGAAGTCAACATCAGAGGCTGGAGGCCCTGGCACACCTCTCTCTATCTGAATCTTCCTTTCTTTCCATCTGCTCCTCTCTGGTAAATAAATAAATACATATTTTATCTCATCCAGGACAGCCATACCTCTGCCATCATTTACTTATCTAACATGAATCTGTCTATCTATAATTTACACACATATAATTATAAAAGTTTTTCTTATTGTCTTTAAATATGGGAATGCAATTCAAATTGAAAATAGCTATTTTCTACTCAAAGCTTTATAAAATAGGTATGCATTTCCATCTATAATATTATATGAACATATTTGATGATATTTACATGTTTCTTGCCTAAGGAGTTATTATCTGCTTTCCTCAGCCTTGTCATTGGGAGATGACTGCTAGTAAAAAATATCAGGAAATAACCATGTCTTGGTTTAAGTGTAGCTGCCACACAGTATACTCAGAAAGTGAGTTCCTGCAGTCCCTTTCTCTAGCATTCAACATCCTACTCCACAAACAGCAG
This sequence comes from Dipus sagitta, assembly GCA_036346955.1. NCBI lineage: Eukaryota > Metazoa > Chordata > Mammalia > Rodentia > Dipodidae > Dipus > Dipus sagitta. Next base: position 79,934,830 of record CM070783.1, on the reverse strand, counting down.
GTATGGAGAGCATTTCACCTCACTCTCATAGAGCTGATTCAATGCATATGCTTGATTCATACACTTATTATAGTGCTAGTTATATAGTAGTATATTTATTTATTTAATTATTTCTATTTTCTAAAAGAAGGTAAATTACTAAAAGGCAATATAACTATCTGAATCTATAACTTACATTCTGGAACAATATATCGGGGAGCTTTGAGGGACTTTTTTGTTCAGTCATATATATAAGTTAATAAATCAATGAGTTTTATTACAATTTCTCATATGAAAAATTCCAAACACACATACATGTATTAATTGTTCTATTTAAATATCAAAATAGGAACATTCATAATGCCATGTCCATGTATAGCATTTAAGCAAATATGCATCCATATTCATGTTTATGTATTTAAATTTATATACATGTTATATAATACATATGCGTACATAGATACATAATGTACATTGATATATATGTAAATTTTGTAAGTAAAATTATATAACCACATACACATAATATATAATATATAATTCCAAAAGGCTGATGGAAACCACATATGAGAAGCAGACAATTAATATGGTATTATTGAAACTTTGTACAAACAATAAAGGCATTTGCTATGAGATATGTAATTTGCTCATTCATTCACCAGGGTGTGATGACAAAAGGTGATGTTGAAGTGGCTTTGAGAGCAATGGAGCCTTTCTCAGATCTTGCTTGTGTAGTAATTCAGGATTCAGGTGACAGACATTTACAGCTACACAGCACTTCCACTGAGTCAGTGGCTTCCAGGTTCTTGTGTTGTGAATACAACAAATAAAGTCCACATACCATAGAGGGTGATGTTCAGAAAGATTTTATTTTCGGGTTTAAGAGAAGGAAAGAAAACAGAGCTCCTGTCATAAGGCAGGGAAAAGTCTTGAGAAATAGAAAAATTCTCCTGGTGAATCTGGTTGGGGTCTTTTATGATAATTTATGTAATGGGGATTGAACTGGTGAGTCTATATTCCATGTCATGTATTTTTGGAAGAGGGTTAATCCTCCAGGAATCTTAATCTTCCAGAAAAGGAAGTAATCACACATTCCCAGGGAAGGGAATAATAATCGTGTCTTCTAGGAAGTGGTGAATAATCCCTCACACTTCTGGCCTCCAACAAGGTGGAGGCTGTGAGGATTAGTTTAGAGGAAAAGTGCTAAGAAGAGGTTCCCCCTTACAATTCTCAAGAGAATTTCCCACTTTTAGGTTCCTTTTAGTGTCCTGCTACCCTTAAAATGCCTCAGTAGTAATATGAACACTCTGTTTTCTGTTTTTTCTTTTCTTTCTTGTTGTATGACCTTTTCATCTCCCCAGGTAAAAATATTTCAAAGCTAATACAACCCTCCCGCACATTTGCAATTATTCCAGCACTTTCTTCTGTGTGGAAGGAGAGCAATAAGCATGTGTTTCACTTTTAGGTGTCTTCCATCCACAAAGGTTGTTCACAAAGAAGGGGATTTTAGAGATGTGCCTCTACCCAGGGTGATGGGTGTTTTGAGACATCACTTTCTATGTGTGCATTGAATTGTTGACTCCCAAGAGGTGCCAATAGTCTAAGAGGGAACATCTGATTGACACAAGAATGTTTTTCTCTGCCAGCCTCCCACTCTGTAACCTGGAAAGCTTCCTAGAGAGCAGGCATATTGTAAGATGCAGGAATTTGCTAAAAACATGCACACATTCCTCACCTTCTTGTCTTATGTTTGACAATTATTTGATGCTCAAGTGAGAGCTGAGGTGAAATCATGAAGTAATTTTTTCACAATACAACGTAGGCACTAAAACTAGACAAGTATATGTACTTATTCCTCCTCTTTTCAGTAAAATAATGTATGTCTGAACAAAATAGAACTGCCTTTCATTTTGCTAACAACTAGAATTTCTGAAAAAGACAATTAACTCTCTATGGAATATTCTCCAAATTACATATACAGAAAATATCCCTCATATAGAGAGTCTTACAACAATTAAAGAATAGTTTGCCTATGTCAACTGGAAAAAAAATTTTGTAGCCAGTCTTCTAGTAAAGGAATGCTTTAGCATATGTCAAGCAAATAAACATCTTAGTTATAGGAAGGGCAAAAAAAAAAAGGTAAAAAATAAAACATAACAAAAACATATAACTGTCTAGTTTGATCCTATAATGAACTTCATTCCTACTTATATGAAGATATGATTTCAATATTTTGGGAAATTATATACTAGAAGTTTCCAAAAGATTCTTGTTTACTGGGTTTGTTCTGGCATATATGCAGAGCCCAAATATTATGTCATTTATGAAATCTTCCTCATACCTCAAAACTACACATACATTTTGGTTGTCTGTGATGGTTTTATAACCCCTCCATTGTATATTTTTTTAGTTAGTATTTTCCTTACATGTTTACAGCTAAAGAAAATAAGGAAAAATGTTATATGAAGAGACAAACATCTGTCAAATGAAGTTAAGAAACACAATAAAATTCTCAAGAAATAGATACAAAAAGAAAACCATCTCAAAAAGTATTCATTTTGAAATGAAAGTCAGAATCATTGTTTTGAAGGAGAGCACTAAAGTTAGAATAGAAATTTATTCTTTTAAGCCATTCTGTATAGGAATTTATCCCTTAGCACATAATAGAATGGTGCTTATTTTAACTACCTGAGTATATTTTGGTGAGGTGGCAATTAACTTCTTGTTGAGATACAGTATATATTTCAATATTTTTTATTGTAAAGAATTCAAAAAGTTTCAATTGAACAAAAAACCCTCATTAGTTCATAAAGTAACAAAGCAAGCCTACCCTTTTTCAGGTGTTAAGAGGCAAATGGTAGCTCCAAATTGCATAAATGCACCTATTCATGCACTGTGGGCTCCTGGCAGGGTGAATAATAGTGGTACCCCAGTGTTAAGAAGGGAAACCACCTTCCTGGTGTAATAATAACCCTATAGCAGGTGACAAGACCTCTCCAACTATCCTCACGCTGGCCATTAAGACCTCAATGTAGGAAACCCAACCCTGACTTTGTGTAATATTTTTTTCTCTTTATAGCAGACCTGCCCTTATCCCATGTATCTTGATGCTTCAGATCTGTGTCCTGACAGTATTAAGTGCCTTATATCTGAGGCTCCTGCCTCTTGAGTCATGTAAAGCCACATTGGATCCCACGCAGCAACAAGGTCTTTTCTGCCAAAGAATCAACATCTCTGAAGAGTAGACTTAATGAATGAGTACAGACATTTATTCCTTCACTCATCCCAGGGAAACATTCCCAGGATGAATTAAACATGGTCTGAGGGTTTCTCATTAGCAGAAGTCCCTACTTTCTTGTCATTCTGGCTTAATTACCAGAATTAGAAATGTACCTCTCTTTCCTGCATCACTCCACAGTTCTTGGACAGTAATTCCTGGGCATCCCAAATCATTTACTGATACCCAAATCTATCTCTGGTCTATTCAGGAATGACGTAAGAGAATCTAGCACACTGAGTAGTTATTTAATTTCTTCATTAACACACAACACAGATTATAACTAGGCATAATGATACTTAAAAAAAAAAACAGGATTACTATATATAGCTGTGGTTTTATGCTGAGCAATAGAGCTACTAACTGCCATTATTTCTACTCTGCCTTGACCTTTCCACTTAACTATTAACAACCCAGATCCTAGAACATTTTGCATGAGCAAAATTATAATAGCTGAACACATTCTTAACATATTATTATAGATATTATTCTAAGGGTTTTACATAGACTGTTTTGTTTTATTGTAAGCACCATACAAAGTAGCTGTCACAGTATCATCCAGTGTACCAAAGAATCCATGTATCAATGTGGTAAGAATTCAAGTGTAACAGTCCACACCACTCATAAATCTGTGATGATTTAACTGAGAGAGTTTCAGCCTAGAATCTAATATTAAATTTTATGTTTGATTGTCTCATCATCAACTAACTCCCCAGGTAACATGGAGGTTTTTTTTTTAACCCAACTAGCAGAAGGTATGCCTCATCATAATGCTCATTATTTTTGTCATTTGAATTAGCACTCTGTCTCACTTGGATAATCTACCTTCCTATATGCAAATAGAGTCACTGTGTCACTGTGCCACCAGTAACAGAGGAAACTTATTATAAGGTTTCTTACCACTTGCTTGTCAAAAACAAATAAAAGAGTAAAATATAGAACACATCTATTTATGTATTTTTTCAATTTCATATTTTAATCAATATTGATTTGATACTTCATTGTGGGCTCAATGCTAAACAATAGAGAAGACATAATGAGAAAGAAAATGCATGCTTGTTTTCTTAAGAAATATATACTCTGGTAGGCTGATAAATAGTATAAATATATAAAAAATGAATGAAGATAGTTTTCACATGTCTGTAAATGTCCTGTGGGGCAAACAACAACATCAAACTGCAGTGTAAAGGTATAGACTGGTGTTTGAATTATTAACTGCAGTGTTAATACATACATTGAGACAGAAGCCAAAATGCAAAACTCTCCATGTTGATAGTCCATGTAGAAGGTGTTGCAGGAACTTTTCATGGGAAGATGTAAACAAACATCCGTCCTCAGAAAGGGCAGCAAAAACAGACCAAAGTACTGTATCACAAAAGTCCACCTCAATGAAGCAACGACCCTAATGGTTTCAGCCACAGATCATAGGGGAGAGATTATTTAAAGAGCGTGGCTGAGGCCACAGCAGCTGTATTACCAGTTAGTCTCACCTCAGCATAGATGTAAACCTCACAGATCCACAGACAGTCTCTCCTTCAGTTAACCTACATACTCCAGCCCCTCAAGTTCGGCAGAATTACATAAAGGTGAAACAGAGACCAACGACTGTGAGAAGCATGAGGGAGAAGTTAAGATCTCAGATGAGGGTCTTATGGATAACCCACACCCACTCCCATCACCACACACACACACACACACACACACACACACACACACACACACACATCATCAGGCCCAATCTTAAGAGTCACTCCTTAGTAGTCACAGCTGATTCTAATGAAGATGGTAATTGTTATGTTCTACAAGAGACAGGGTGTCAAGGTCAAGACACTGTGTGGGAAGATGTCTGAAATGCTCAGGAAAGAAGAATAAAAGGGCAGGAGACCTACAGAGTAATGTCAAGACCAGATATTGCAAACCTGCTTGACAAATTAGAAGTCAAGTTACAATAGCGAACCTATTACTCTAGGGTAGAAGTTTGACTTTTATTCTGTTGTGACACAGAAATTTTAATCAAGGAAGAGACATAATCTGATTTATTTTTAAAATGTAGCCTTTGGACTGAAGAAATGGCTTAGCAGTTAAAGTGCTTGAGTACAAAACCAAAGGACCCAGGTCATAGTCCCAAGGACCCACATAAGTCAGATGCACAAGGTGGCACGTGCATCTGGAGTTTATTTGAAGTGGATGTCGGCCCTAGCATGCCCATTCTCTCTCTATTTGCCTCTCTTTTTCTCTAAGTAAATAATTAAAATGTAGCCTTTGTTGTCCTGCAGAAAATCAGCAACAAATGATGGGATAAAACAGAAAGAACTTTGGAGGTGATGCTAAGGCTCGACACCAGAGGATGCCTTAGTTGGCTAGGGTTACAATAACAATGTGCAGCTGTCAGGATTTTGCTTTCTGTCAGTGTTGCAAGCTGGGAAGTCTGAGAATGAGACCAAGGTGCTTGTTCATTAAGAGACCCCTTCCTCATACAAACACCTTCCAGCTTCAACCTATTATCAAGGAAGGATTTGGGGGTCTCCCTGGCTTAACTTATATAAAGGTATTATTTTCATTTAGAATATTGCTGCACCAGTGACATAATATTCTCCCAAATGAACTCACATAATGTCATTACTTTAAGATCTTCACATATGAATTTCAGTGGGATATAAACAATCTGCTTATAGTAGTGGGCTAAGGAGCTGGTTGGTTTCAATGAAAAGAAATATGAAAGTTAGGATATGTTGATATTTTCTGTATAAGTTTCTAAGGTAGCTTTTGGGCATATTCTTAACAAATTTATTTATTTGCATACACTCCAAAGGTTTAAAGACCAGAAAGAAAGAAGAGCCATGGGAGAGGCACAGCTGGTCTCAGGAAACTTTAGAGATCGCTTCTACCATGATGTCCCTTGTTTTTAATCAGTTTTGCCTGGATTCCCTGGGCCCAGTCTTCACACAGTATACAATACATAACCCACAGGATCAAGAAGTAAATGTGAGAGCATAGGAAACCAGGAAAAGGAGAAGAAAATACTAGTTCTAGAAGGAATGATTTGTTTGGAAACTTTTAATCTGAGCTATAAATATGAGCATAATCTTAAAAATCACACATAAGAAATTGCATACTAGTATGACATCTTCAAATAGTTCTTCCTCATCTAGAAAGAATACAACATTGGAAAATTTAGGATGTGATGTTCACTTTATTTTCTTACTTTCAATGACATTTGAATTTATCTCTTGAATAATATAAATAATTCCAACTATATTTTCTTTTACTTTCCCATTTGGGTCTCCATACTGTCTCTGTCTTTTTTTTTTTTAAACTTTTAAAAATATTTTTATTTTTTATTTGTTTTTTTTTTTTATTAGTCAGTTCTGTATTCAGCAAATACAGTCAGTTTGGTACCATTATTAGGCTCATCCGTGACCTACCCCCTCCCCTTGGCCCCTAATTGTTGAGGTATACAGGTCATGCATTGTGGAGTTAGCCCACAGTTATGGCTAAGCTAAATGTCTCTGCATATCATGACCCAACATGTGACTCTGACATTCTTTCCGCCCCCTCTTCCGCAAAATTTCCCTGAGCCATGTTGGGTTCATTTTTGGTCTGCTTCAGTGATGAGGTGTTGGGGGCCTCTGAGGCTCTGGCTCTCTGATTTGGTAGGAGTTGATTTTTCTCCGTGCTGATCTCCTTCCCCCTTGTGCTGGTATCCGGTTCATCAGGAAAACAGCCCCCTTGCTTGTTTCTCCAATTTTTCTTAGTTTCAGCCAGGGCCCTTTTGAGGTATGATGGGGTGGCTCTCTCCTTAGGATCTACATCTATCTGAAAAAGAGAAGCAGATTCTCCAACGGAGAGTAAGTTAGCACCAGGACAAATGAGATAACCCTTACTTTTTTTTTTTTTTTATAGAGAATTTAATAGGTGTAGGCTCTTATAGCCCACAATTGATGGTAGCTTGATATTGGAGAGTGGGCTTATGTTTGGATCTGGTTCTGACTTGTTTCCCAGCTCCAGCTATGGGTCCCATACCAGTGAGGGGATCAGTTAGCCAAATTGAGAGCAGTTGGTTCCCCACCATGACTGTGTGCCACCACTGCACTTGTGTGGGCATCACAACAAGTTATTTGCTGCTTAGTAGGATAGACCATGCGTTGCTTTGATAGATATTGGTCAATTTCCCCCAGTCGCCCATGTAGCACCTTCTGGCACTAGACGCGCTGACTGTCTGGGGACTGACTCTCTTCCAACTTCCAGCCATGCCATTCTAATTTGCATGTCAACCACATAAGGTGTCTTCAGCAGTAGGGTCTTACCACTAACCTTTGGTGGGTCATCAAGTACTCTGACAGAAATCTGTCTGTCTTTTAGGAAACCTTGTAGCTCTGTCTTATGTTACAAACTAAAACCAAAATTTCATCTCACAAGATGAGAACAATTTCACACAATCTTATTCACTAATTCTCCTAATACTATATGTAGCTATTTTCTAAGATTCATGGTCAGATTTAATACCTTCTAATAAATTGAACAAACAAAGGGTTTAAATAGCAAAAATGGCCACATTTAGTATTGTCTAACTTGCATATTCATTATAGATACCACATTACCATATTTTCTATAAAAATATTAGTTCAGATAACAAATGTGATTTTGAATAAATCACAGTATAATTTCTCAGTCTAATGAATTGCTTAGGAAAGATTGCACTCTTTCAAATCAAACTAGAAACTAGCATTCACTAATAATAACATAAATGACTAAGATACTGGATGGAGGTAATAAATGCAAACTCATTCCTACATTTTTAAGCCAATTTCTGTAGTAATTTACAACCTTATTATTTTTGTGTCCCCAAAACTTCTTAATGCTTATTACTATATAAATAAATAATATAGTTCAGTGTATGTACAATCCTACAATGACTTAAATGTTCTGCAATATTACAAATATTATCAATAGAATTTGAAATTACTATTTTGCTTGATAAACACATACAATGAAACTGCAGCACATCACGCATATTTTATTAAATATAATGATGTCATCAAATATTGTAGATGAAAATGATTTTGTCACTTATAGTTTCTAAAACTGTCAGGCTAGACATGACATAAGCCTTCTTAGAACATGTGTTTCCAGTGGGAAAAAAGTTTGACTTAAGTATGTCTCCTTTCTTCTCTCTACCTTAGGCCCTAAACTAACTGCACTGTGAAGATTTACTTTCTGGGGACTTTAGGAATTAGGCTTATTTTCAAAAATTTTAAGTAGGTTCTGACAGGATTTGTGTTCATGGGGACAAATATTGTCTGAAAGCGGATAGAAGCAGAAGAGATAAAGACAGGAGGAAACTTTCTGCAAACATTATATTGGGACTGTACTGGTAATTGTTCTTGCACTCAGGGCTTCATTTCTTGTTGTTTTTGTTTGGGTTGTGTGCATATGTAAATGTGTGTGATGTCAATGCATCAAAACTAAAACTTACTAATTTGGCTAGAATACCTAGGCAGCAAATTTCAGATACCTTCCTTTCCCAGTCTCCCAAGTACTGGGATTACCAGCATGCAATTTTCAGTGGGTGCTGGTGGTCTGACCTCAGGGTCTCCATGCTTGAGCAAGAAGTATTTTACCCACAAGCCATATTCTCAAATCCCTAAAATCTTTTAATTTATGAGTACACTCAGCAAATATTTAACCAATGCATAACATCTCCAAAGGCCAGATGAACAATAGTGTGACAACCCTCAGAGTCTACAGTAGGGAAGGCAGAGTATAAAATAGGATATTTGGTCCTATTAAAGTGCAGTGCCTCCATCTATCTCTGTGTATCTGATTATTACATTCTGCAATCAAATATATATATATATATATATATATATCTCACCTACCATAGTTGGGTTGCTTAATACAGTAAATCTAATCATATGTCTTACCTAGAACCACATATTTTTATAAATGCAAGTATCTTGACTTAAGGAATTACTATAGCAAAACCCAAATATAATGTTTTGTTATCATACATGCTTCTTTGTAGAAAGTCCTGATAGTTATTGCTTTGTGTTGGTGATAATTTTACCAACACAGTTGCATTGAACTTGGCTTTGATAATAAAATAAGGAAATATATTTGATACTTTTATAGTTTATAAATGTTGATAATATAAATGATAGATAGATAGATAGAGTATTGTTTACAGTTATGTAGATAGTTCACCCTAATGAATAAGTGTAATTGCCTTCTTCTGTATGGGCTATGTTATTGTTTCTGACAAATGTCTGGTATGACTGTGAGGATCTTTTCCAGAAGGATTAGTACAGCAGAATAGACCATCCATGAATGTAAGTGGCAATGTTTGATGATCTGGTGGCCAAGACAAAATAAGAAGGAAAAGAGAAAGCCAGCAATGTGCTGACATTTCTTTTTCTATGCTTCCTGAACCATAGCCACATAACGTTTTCTCATCCATAGCATGCTTTATGGATTGAACCCTTTGAAACTGTGAGTCAAAATAATCCCTTCCTCCATTGCACTGTTTTGATGGGGTGTTTTGAATATAGCTAAGAGAAAAAAATAAAGCAATGACACTTTCTCATTGAGGTCAAAAGAGAAAAATGATAGAAGCCATTTGTTAAAGAGAAATTTACAAAAAAAAAAAAAAAAAACACAGCTCAGTCCAGGCCCCAAATCATCCCAATCATGTGGACATTAAGACAGTGTTGGTAACAAACCAAGGTACTTTTGGATGATATTGCTAATAAAAGGTACTTTAAGATTAGGTTAGTATTAATCAATAAAGTTCTTAACAACTAAGAACCTCAATTAGATATCCATGAAAGTATGAGATAAGGTCTCATTCTGAAGATCAGTGTTCAAGATTATATTCTAGGCGACTACTAAACTTGAAATAGTCCTCTTGCTTTAGCTTTCTGAGTGCTGACATTAGATAGGTGTCAACATACTTTTCTCAAAACTCACATTCTGGGCTGGAGAGATGGCTGAGAGGTGAAGGCGCTTGCCTGCAAAGCCTACCAGCCTGAGTTTGATTCCCCAGTACCCACATAAAGCCAGATGCACACAGTGATTCATGTATCTGGAGTTTCTTTGTAGTGGCTAGAGTACCTGACACAGCTATGTCAGTCTGACTCTCTGCTTTCAAATACATAAATATTTTGAAAAAGAACTCATATATATATATATATATATATTATATATATATATTCCTTCTTCTTTGTTATAAAGAACATATTTTGTATGGATACATCATGTGTTGGTATCATCTTTTCTCTCTTCCCTGTCCCCATTCCACAAGGGGCCCTGCTCAGTGGGATTACTGGTGTTCCTCATGGGGTTGTAGGGTATATGTTGTGGTAGCAGCAGTCAGTTACTGGAGGGAGGCAGGGCCTCTAGGCATGACATCCCAACCTGTGACTCTTACAATCTTTCTACCACCCCTTTCACAAAATTCCCTGAGCCATGGTGGGTGTGTTTTAAGTCTACTTCAGTGATGAGCTGTTAGGAACCCCTGGATTTGTGCTTTCATATGTGTTGAGTATCCTTAGCATCTATTTCCTTCACCTTGGGGATGCTTGTCAGGCTTCACCTTGGAGGTGTTTGTCAAGCAGCACTCTTGTTCATCTCCCCGCTTCCTCTGTGGTTTCATCTTGGCCTGGACTGAAATGCGAGGAGTAGTTTATCTCCTCAGATCTTGCCACCTTCTAAAAAAGAACAAACAGATTCTCCAATGGAGACTGAAGTTAGCATAGGTTAAATTGGATAAGCACTATTAATTTAGGACATATGTGGCCCCTCTTTTATCCAAAGTCTAGTGGGAACTTGACATTGGAGTGCCTAGTCTCTATCTCTATGGGATTCAAACCTGGTTTCCAGTAACAAATATGTGTTCCTTTCCACTGGACAGATCTGTCAGCCAATAAGAAAGCCACTGGTTACCCACCAAGGCTGTGTGCCAGCACTACACTGGCGTACACTTCCTGTCAATCTGGTTGTTTCTCAGTAGCTCAGACCCCTGATTGCTCACACTGTTGTAGGCAACTTTCACCCAGTAGCTCATATAGTGCTTTCCACAGTAGATGGGCTGACTGTATAGAGATTTGCTCTCTTCTGTATTCCAGCCAGGTCTCTCTGCTTCCTGTGTATGCAGCATATGATGTCGTCATCACATAAGGATCTTACCTTTTACTTCAGGTGAGTAATCAAGTGCTTTGACAGAAGCCTATCTTGTTTTGGGGACCTCATGGGTCTCTCTGATCAACGGTAAATGTGATAAGCACATATTTCTGGAACTGCAAGTTATAGGTCAGAACCAAACTTCTTTAAGGTTAAGCTTCATCCTACCCTCTTCAGGGGCCTTCTTTTTGGACATTCCTCCTATACTCTTTTTGAGGGCTATATCTTTCAGTCTACCTCCAAGAAGAAAGATTTCTATGATACCAGTTCATTTTGGGTTTAGTTTTTGTGTTTACTTCCCCACTCCCTCCCCTCCCCTTCCATTCTTATTGTCTGGATCTCAAGTTACCTATCTTATATGCCAGCAACTCATGCTGATCCAGGCTAGTAAAGGCAGATGAGTGAGAACATATGGTGTTTTTCTGGGATTGTGTGTGTTCACTAAGTATGATCTGCTCTAAGTCCAGCCATTTTCCTACAAATATTGTTGTATCACTAATGCTGAGTAGAATTCTATTGTGCATATGTACCACAACTTCCTTATCCATTCATCCATTCATTCTTAGCTATTATGAATTGAACAACTATAAACATGGTTGAGCAAATATCTGGGAAGTGTGGAGCATTTAGCATAAGTGCTCAGTGAGGAAATAATTAGTTCTGTTGGTAGTTCTATGTTCATCTTTTTCAGAAATCTCCATATTGATAAATAACCATAGTGGTTGTAAAAGTTTGCCTTCCCACCAAAAGTTAATGAGGGTTCCTCTTTCCCCACATATTTGCCAACATTTATTTTTATTTATTTTTTAATAATTGACAACCTTACTGGAGTAAGGTGGAATCTCATTGTTTTAAATTGCAATTCCTTGATGGTTAGGAATGTTAAACATTTTCTTAAGTTAGCCACTTATTCAGTTTTCTACTCCATTTTTATAGTGGGTTGTTTGACATTTGATTGTTTAGTTTTTTGAGTTATTTGTAGATTCTAGACATTAGGTCTCTGTCAGTGGTATAGCTGGCATTTTTTTTCTTCCATTCTGTGAGTAATCTATTGGTTCTGCTTATAGAATGTGTGTCTGTGCAAAAGCTTTTTAGCTTCATGACATCCCATTGGTTGAGAGAGTGTTTAATTCTCTGGGCTACTGGGGTTTTGTTCAAGAAGTCTTTCTGCAATCCTATATCATGGAGAGTTCCTCCTGTTTTTTCTTTCAGTAGTTGAAAAGTTTCAGGTCTTATATTGAGGTCTTTAATCCATTTGGAGTTGACTTTTGTATATAATGAGATGAGCAGATCTAGTTTGATTTTTCCATATGTGGTTATTCAAATTGGTCAGCACAATTTGTTGAAGATGCTGTCTTTTCTCCCGTCTACATTATTGACACCTTTGTCAAAAATCAAATAGCTGTAGCTACTTGACCTAAGTTTCAGTTATTCAATTCTGTTCCATTGATCTATATTTCTGTTTTTATGCTAGTACCATGCTGTTTTTGTTTTTATGGCTTTGTAATATAGATCAGGGAAGGTGATATGTCCAGAGGTGTTTCTTTTGCTAAGTATGTGTTTGGATATGTGAGGCCTGCTGCCATTCCATATAAATTTTGAATTTTTTTTCCTATTTCTGTGAAGAATGATTCTGGAATTTTTATTGGTATTGAATTAAATCTGTATATTGCTTTTCGTAGAATTGCCATTTTCACAATATTAGTTCTTCCTATCCATCTTCTCAAGTCTTTCTTACTTTCTTTCTTGAGTGTTTTTATGTTTTCATTGTATAGGTATTTCACATTCTTTGTTAGTGTTATTTCAAGCTGTTTTTTGTTGCTATTGAAAATGGAACAGTCTCTCTGATTTCTCTCTCTGTACATTTGTCTTTTGTATATAGATAGGCTACTGATTTTTGTTTGTTGATTTTATATCCTGCCACTTTGCTAAAGGAATTATTAACCTTTAGAAATTTTGAGATGAAGGCTACCTATGTGTAGGATCATGTCATTTGCAAACAGGGCTAATTTAACTTCTTCCTTCCCAATTTGTACACATTTTCTTTCTCCACTTTTCTTGCTTGGGCTAGGATTTCTAGTACCATGTTGCAAAGATCCTGAACAAAATCCTTGCAAACCATTCTCAAAAACACATCAAAAATCTTTATCCACCTTGAAAAATCAGGATTCATCCCAAGGTGCAGAGATGGTTCATCATATGGTAATTGGTCAACTTAATACAGAACATAAATAAACTTAATTGCAAGAACCACATTATCATTTCAATATTCAGAGAAGTCCTTTGACAAACAATGGAGAGAAAGGCCATGGACATTTTATATTGCAACACAATAAAAGCTATATAAAGCACCTAAAGTGCAAATAATACTTAATGGGAAAGACTAAAGGAGTTCCCATTGAGATTGGGAACAAGACAGGATTGTCTACTCTCACCACTGTTCTTCAAAATGTTTCTTTGGAGGTAATCTCTAACTATGTATCCTAGGTGGGCCTCAAAACAGCCATCTTCCTGCCTCAGCCTACCTGGAGTGAGAATATAGTATGTACCATCTTGTCCTGATTCAAAAATATCTGTAGTAATACACTAAAGAAGCCTAAGATAATAATTCTGGCCAAATATATTGCAAGAATGCATAGCACTCACTCATTATGGCAATCTGGATTAGATCCTGGAACAGAAAACAGATAATAAGTACAAACTAAATTTAAATAAATTTTGAGTTTGGGTTAATAGTTATTTCACTATTGGTGCACTGATTACACCTAACATGACATAATGTGGTGAGATATTCATAATATGATTATCCATGTACAAAGAATATTCTGTACTGTTTTCACAGTTTTGTATACCTAAAACCATCTAATGGATCTATCTATCTATCTATCTATCTATCTAGTTTAAATTCTTTGGCTAATAGAATACTACATCAAAAAATTTTCAGTTATCTCTTAAATCCGAACCAAAATCTATTTATACTATATTTTCACCAATACAAAGAAAGAAGAATATTTACAATGAAACCAATGCAAAAAAGCATATAAATACAGATACCACAACCAAATTACTGTATTAATGAATATAATTGGGAGTATAGGAAGTGAATTAAAGTATACTTGAAAGCCTTATAAAGTGATTTCTTAAGTGTTTCAAATATATCTTTAACCTACGCAGATTTTATTAGCTAAATAATCATAAAATAAATTGAATAATGATAGCTAATGAAGTTTTTTTTAACACTAGAAATTTCTACAAGTAGAATATAAGGATATATAGTATTGAGTTTATCATGTTAAAGAATAAAATCTAAAATTTATTTTCAAAAGAATGCTATATAGGGCTGGAGAGATAGTTTTGTGGTTAAGGCACTTGCCTGGAAAGCCTAAGGACCCAGGTTTGATTCCTCAGTACCAGAAAGGCCAGATGCACAAGATGGTGCATGTATCTGGAGATTGTTTGCAGTGGCTAGAGGCCCTGATGTGCCCATTTTCTCTATCTATCTCATTCTCTAATAAATAACTAAAATAAAATGTAAAAAGGATACTATAATAGCAAATTTTTACACATATACATTTTATCATAAAGTATAATTCTGAGTATAATTTAAACATCACACAAAAGTTAAGTAATATATAGGCTAATACACATGCAAATAATGAATTACAATGAATCTATGTGCTCAAGAATCTTAAGCCGGGCATGGTAGCACACACCTTTAATCCCAGCACTCAGGAGGCAGAGATAGGAGGATTGCTGAGAGTTCAATGCCACCCTGAGACTACATAGTGAATTCCAGGTCAGGTGAGCCAGAGTGAGACCCTATCTCAAAAAAACAAACAAGCAAACAAAAAAAAAGGAACTGATAAAGATAGAGAGTTTTTTCATGATTGAACTAATGTAACCTCAGTACTGAATAGGCTGGAGACTGGAGGATATGGGGAGGTGGCTTACTAGTCAGCCAGTCTGACTGAAGAAAAATGAAGCTCTAAGATCAGTGGTAGGCTCTGTCTCAAGGAAATAAAGAGAAAGGGTGACAGAGGAAGACCCAGGACAAGGTCCTCCTCTGACTTCCACATGGACGTTTATGCCACACACCATATCGAAGGGTGATAACTTGGAAATTTTATTAATTTTAAGGATATACAAATCCTGTAAAATGGAATCTAAGGCTTCTACTTTGAGAAATTTTTTTTTTTTACACAGAAGAATATGGATTTAAGTAAGGAAAGAAATCAGAATTCTAGCTCTACCTTGCTTGTGCTTGACTAAGTTTTCTAAGGCAGCTGGTAAGTAGTATAGCCTATAGAAGCAGATTTTGAGCACACACTTTGGAAAGGACCAGAGTTGAAAAAATCTTGGACCTCCACAATCATCTTTTATTTTACCAACTTTTATAGATTCTACAAAATGATCAAAATATTTTGTTTTCTCTCAATAAGTCAATTACCTAATAGATTAATTATATTTTTTCATTTCTGTGGAATAATATTTCAGTATAATGGCTCTTCCCTACACTAGTGAACACCTTACTGCTTTTTGTTTTAATAGTCATACTCTAACACCTATCATATCAGGAAGGACACCTTAGTCACCAATAATGAGAAAGACATGAGATTCTTCTTATTCTATTTCCTCAAACTCCACATGCATTTGTAATGTTTTTCACTGTCCTAAACCATAACATTCACTAAAGAACCCTCTGAGGTTAGTCAGTTAAACTGGGAAAGCAGAACAATTATTCAAATATCTGAGGAATAGGACATAATACATTTTTTTTTTTTTTTTGCCTGTAGTCATTGGAAAGAATAGGTCCTTCCTAAATAATATGAACCTTTTATACAGAGGTGGAACAGCTTGTTGTAAAAGTCAGTTAGACAGAGTTGTCTATACAAATTGCAAAGTCCACAGATAGCATATACTACTAACCTTGAGGACTCTCACCTTTCAAACTTCAGTTCCTAAGTAACCAATGGGGCTTCACAAGATAATGAACAACTAGAAAGACAATATTCAACCTCTCTTATTTACTGTAAATACTTAACTTTGTAAATGTGTAGATTTGGTTACTAAGAGAAGGAATGTAAATTTGAAATCCATGAGGAATGATGGTCCTTCTGGAGGTTTGAGGTTTGGGAAAGAGGCCTGATCCTTTGAAGAATCCTGTTAGTTTTAGACCTTGTTACTTGCAGACTTTTTGGCATATCTGGTGTTAAGGTGACATTATAGTCTTCAGAAGCTTTTGATATGTGCCTAGACAGACTTCACTGACTGAAATTAATTCTGGAGTGAAAATCAGAAATTATTCCATTATATCTAGTTGCTCTTTCCCAATTAAACATAAGAATGCATGCCAATATACAAGCCAGATTAAAAATGTCAAAACAGAGAAATTTAAAATATTAAAAGATTTCTATTTTCAAATTTGTGGAAAGACATAAAATTTATGTAGCTAAAGATTGAAGGTCAAATTTTGTGGGTTAAATTTCAGAAGATGTAAAGTCAATAAATGAATTCTACTAGGTCAAACATAAAATAAGTTTAATTCATTGTTTTTAAAAATATTTTGTGTACTGTTCCATCTCCAACAAATCATAGCATCATCAGTAGCCTTTCCAGAAGAAATTTACATATCTCTGAATGGGAAAAATTCCTAATCCAGAATTTTAATTTACTGAAGGCTGACACTTTTCTCATGTGACTTATGATTCATATACCCATAAAATGTTTCTCTGGAGAACAGATTCTTTCCATTATCACAGAGGTAAGTATATTTGGTTGAATTTTATGCACATTAGATATTATATAATTATCTCTATTTTGAGCATTCAGTAACACATTATATAGATTTGAAAGGCAGAAAATATCAATTACATGAGTGTATGTGACCTTAGCAGACACAGGTCAGCAGAGACTGGAGGTTTACTGGGTAACCTGGAAAACTATGTCTTATCACGTGACATGAACAAAAATTTTTCAGCCCATCTAGGGAACAGACAACAGACCAAAGTATGACTACACAAAAACCATTTTTAATGAAACAATGAGTTCATTGGGGTGATGTAGAGAGCAGGGTGAGCATTTGCTTACAGAAACAAAGGATGACTCAAATGCAGCTACATAGTGACAATGCATGGAAGCTGCATCTCTGGAGTACACTGCACAACCTGCAGGCAGCTAAGCTGGTTGAGAAGCCTTTCCCCAAGCAGTTGTTTTCCCTTTAGGCAGGTGTCTTGCAACCTTTTCCCCAGACTATTGAATTCCTGAGTCTCCTGAGCTTTCTTCCTCCCCTGGGGAAGGAACGCTTCAATTGATACACAACATTGGTCAGAGTCTGCCCCTCATTAGTTGTTTAAACACTCCTATAGCCTTGCAGAATAGATGTGTGACCTTGTAAGGTTACAGAGAACCTTTATGCTTGCAAGACTCATCATTAGTGTAGCAGTTTGGTAGCACAAAGTAGTAACCCTAGGATCTGGGGAGATTCCTCAGTGGTTAAAGGTGCTTGCTTGCAAGTCTGCTGGTTGGGGTTTTAATTAGGCAGCCACCCACCAAAGTTGGACAGGTATTTAATTGCAGGTGCAAGAAACACTACCTTACCCATATACATAACTGAACACATACAAGCTTATGAAAATAAATAAATAAATAAATAATAAAAGTAACTTAACAGAGTGGTGTAAGGCCCAGAATAAACAAAAATCCCACATATGCTCTCATATGTGTATCCTAACTTTGAATGTTTGTATGTATGTAAAGAGGAAGTGAAAAAAGGTATAAACTATGAAGTTAGATAGGAGACCATGAGAGGGTAAAAAATGGGGATTAAGGAGGAAAAACAAAAGGTTGCAGGTGATAGCAAAGGGTAAGAGGGTCTATGGGAGGCATAAGTTGTCGAGAAAGAGTGAGAGGGGAGAAAATGGTGTTAAGGGAAAAATGTATTAAAACTACTATAATTGGGCTGGAGAGGAGGCTCAGTAGTTAAAGGTGCTTGCTTACAAATCCTGATTGACTAAATTTCCATCCCCAGTTCCCACATAAAGCCATGTGCACAAAATGATACATATGTCTGGAGTTCTTTTGTAGTGGCAGAAGTCCCTGGCATGCCCATACTCACTCTCTGTGTGACTTCTTCTTTCTTAGTTTCTCTATCTCTAATAAATAAATAAATTAATTAATTAAGTAGTTTTTAAGCATAGCACAATGAAACCTGTAAGTCTATATGCTTATAAAAAATATTTTAGGAAAAACAATCACTCTTATAAATTCACTTAACCTTAATCCTCAAAGGGCCATTCTCCAAGCACAGTAATATTGCAGAGCTGGACTGTATGTCAGGGTACAATTGAGTACAGAAGAGTGACCACATAGAAAACTAGAAAGTGCAAACATCCCTGAATACATGCCATGGCTTTCCTCATACTCTGAAAATCAACAAAGAAAACTCAGGGGAATTCAGTGTGTGGTCAATGGACCTATGCTACAGAAGAAATGTTTCAGAAAAAAGTAGAATGATTTTCGATAACTGAAAAGATGAAAAAAAAAACATAGGAACAGAGTTCAGAAATTTGCATATAAATATAATTGATAACTTTTTCCCTTTAAAAGTAATTTGTTCCAAAATATTCAAAACAATAGTAAATGTACATATTTCTAATGCAAAAAATCAAAATTATGAAAATAATTCAAAAAGTAAAGGAGGAGAAAATTAAAATCCTAGCATTGTGTTATATATATATATGAAATATGGCATTGAGTTAAGTGGGTTTAAACACAATAAAAAAATTAGTGTATCTCAAAGATACAAGCACTTTGCTTAGGTTGTGCTGTGTTAAATTCCCAGACCCATAGAGAAAGTCTTTTCAAATAGATTGCATGTATACTTTATACAATGGAAACAACAAAATTGGAGCTATTGCTATCAGAAAACATGAATATCATGTTAGACTATTACAAGATATAAAGAGGAAACATTTATAATGACAAATGTGTCAATATATCAAGAAGTTAAACCATCTAAATAGAGCTTCAAGAAACATGCACAGACCAAGTAAAATAGCTGGAGAAACATAAATCTGTTCATGAGTGAATGTTTCGCTGAGCTTCTCACCATAATGAGCTTATGAATTTAAACAGTAATACCAACCACCTTACCATGATTGACATTAATTGAATATTACATCCTAGAAGTGCAAAACACCCATTATATTTCAAGTTCAAATGAAACATCAACCAAGACACCCATATGCTGGGATAGAAAAGCAAATGTATCATTTCAAAATGCAAAACAACAAAAAAATCTATAAAAGCTTCATACTTCTCCACTATATGGTGCACAAGCTCACAAGAGCAATCATTAAGATGGATAATAAAATATGTGTAGCTGTAAAATATTCAATATATTCCAAAATGTGTGAGATGCCAGTAGAGTAGAATATAAGCATATAAGACAGTATTTAGCTGTGTAATATGTAAATTCCATTATACGTGTCCCTACATAAGGCCGCTTGAAAAATAAAAATAAAACATCTTAAGCTTACCTACCAAATGGATGAATGTTTACAACAACATGTTAATAGTTAATAATGATTAAATGCAACAATAAAGATTCAGGAAATAGGGTGGCCTGCATGGAAAGGGTGCAGACCTGCATAGAGTTCTGGATTGAGTAGGACAGACCCCTGTTTCCCGGTTCCTCCTATCTCCCAGGTCTAGGTTCCCCAAACTGGTCTGTGTGCTGGCAGGCACTGTGGTCTGGAGTGAGAAGGCCCGGGCTCCTCCCACATCCTTGGGGTGGGTTCCCTACATAGACTGTGTGCAGACCAGCCCAGTGGGGTGGAAGGAGTAGGCTGGACCCACTCCTTCCTGCCTCCTACTAATCCCCCAGTCCAGGTAGGTCCCATTATGCCTTGATTAGGATGGCCTGGTCCCTGTGTGAACTGTAGAATCAGGCCTCTTGCTCTGTTATCCTAAATGGCCACCTGAGTCAGAATGTTGCATGGGCCCAATGACAAAAACTTGTTTCCTCCTCAATAAAATAGTCTACAGAAAATGGGTAGACCATAATTCAACACAGTCAATGAAAGTCATAAAACTAAGAGATCAATGAAATTGAACAAAATCATCTCCTAGAATGTTCAGCTTTTGACAGTAGACCTGATCCATTTCTGGTCCCCTCCCACAGCCCAGGTCTGAGTTCCTTGTAAGGGCAGTGTGTGGTCTCCTCCTACCTCCCCAGTCTAGGTTGCTTGCACTGGTCCATTTCCTAGAGGGCTCAGCATGAAGTAGGCCTATTCCCTTACTCCTCCTAGTTCCCTGGTGACAGAAAGTCCCATTGTGCCTTGCTTGTGGAGGTCTGACTTCTGTGTGAGCTGTGGAATCAGTCCTTTTGCTCTGGTATCTTGACTGGACACTATGTACCAACATACCTGTTCACCTGAATCCGAGGGTGAATGGGCCAAAGGACACAAACATGCTTCCTCCTGAATAAAATAGAGTCTTCCTTAAATGTTTAGAAAACAATGGAGAAAAGCCAACAAAAGTTATAATACTGAGAGATTTTCACCAAGGATGCCTAGTCCTACTATGGAAGCCTCCAATGAAATCATAGAGAAATCAACAGAAATTCATTCCCAAAATGCAAACACAATAGCCAATGAGACCCTGATTAAAAATATTGCTGAATTTGAAGCAAACTATCAAAGAACCAATAATTGTATCAATGAAATTGAACAGGATCTTCTCCTAGAGCATTTAGGTTTGGAAGAAAATGTTAGAACCCTCCAAAGAGATATGAATAAATTGAAGGTAAGTCAAGAAATGGAAGACATCAACAGCTGGTTGATTAAACTTAATGAAGACTTGATAAAATGCAAGAATGAACTACAAGAGGCATGAAGAAAATCAGAATTTGAATTGAAATCATACTGCAAAAAAGAGATGGACACTATACAAATATCACAAAAGAAAACAAAAATCAAATAGAATTCATGAAATCTTCTCTAGAACCAGTCACCAACAGAGTTACTCATGTGGAAGACAGACCTCTTACATGGAAGATAAGACAGAAGAAATTGATTGGGAGGCCAAAAACATTGCTAAGCTCAAAAAATCAAGTGAACAGGGAACAGTGGGGCACTCTAAAACAACCAAACTTCCAGATCATGAGCATGCCAGAAAGAGAGGAAATCCAGACTGGAGATGTAGAAAACATACTCAGCAAAATTACTAATATCCACATACAAGAAGCCCACAGAACACCAAACAGGCAGGACCAAAGAAGAAACTCTCCAAGACACATCATAGTTAAAACCCTGAACAATGAAAACAAAGAGAGACTGATGAAAGCAGAAAGAGAGAAGCATTTCACAACATACAAAGGCAAGCCCATTAGAATAACATCAGATTTCTCAATGGAATCCCTGAAAGCCAGAAGGGCCTGGAATGGAACACTTCAAAGTCTGGAAAACTATGTCTTCCAACCCAAGTTACTCTACCCAGCCAAAGTATCCCTCATAATAGATGGTGAAAGAAAAATGTTCTCTGAAAAAAGTCAACTCTGTAATTATATGAACACAAAGCCAAACCTATAGAGAATATTTGAGGGAACACTCTACACAGAACAGTCAAACAACCCATCTCAGGAGCCAACAAGAAGATAACAGTGAGGCTGGGTGTGGTGGCGCATGCCTTTAATCCCAGCACTTGGGAGGCAGAGGTAGGAGGATCACTGTGAGTTAGAGGCCACCCTGAGACTCCACAGTGAATTCCAGGTCAGCCTGAGCTAGAATGAGACCCTGCCTCAAAAAACCAAAAATAAATAAATAAATAAATAAATAGAAAATAAAAAAAAGAAAAAGAAAGAAGATAACAGTAACCCAAATGGACCAGGCTCAAAACAGTACATAACACAAGTAAGCACCCAACCACATAAAACACCTCATCATGGCAGGGATTACTTCAAACCTCACAGTCATAGCCTTAAATATTAATGGTCTTAACTCACTCATTACAAGACACAGGTTATCAGGATGGATCAAAAGACTGGACCCTTCTATCTGCTGTCTTCAAGAAACCTACCTCACCACTAAAGGTAGACACCTCCTCAGGATTAAAGGTTGGAAACGATATTCCAAGCAAATGGAAATAAAAAAAAAAAAAACAAGTGGGGGTTGCTATATTAATATCTGATAAAATAGACTTCAAACCAAAAGTAAGGAAAAATGACAAAGAAGGCCTTTTCTTACTCATCAAGGGAATGATTCAACATGAGCACATCAGAATCATAAATATATATGCCCCAAACATGGTGACACCACAGTTTATCAAACAAAATCTACTTGACAATAAAACATAAACAAACACCAACACCATCATAGTTGGAGACTTCAGTAGTCCACTTCATTATTAGAGAGATGATCAGAGCAGAAAATTAACAGGGAAATAATAGAGCTCAACAACATTATAGATCAACCAGACCTAAAGGATATCTAAAGAACATTTCACCCCAACTCTACAGAATATACATTCTTCTCAGCACCCATGGAACCTTTTCCAAAATTGACCATATATTAGGCCATAAAGCATGCCTTCATAAAGTTGGGAAAATTGAGGTAACTCCTGCGCCATATCAGATGACAATGCTTTAAGGCTAGAAACTAAAGACAAGAGACATTAAGAATACCACCAACTCCTGGACATTAATAACACCCTTTTAAGCAATGAATGGGTTGTAGGTGAAATCAAAAGAAACTGTAAAATTCCTAGATCTGAATGATAATGAAAACACAACTTACCAAAACTTATGGGACTCAATGACGGCAGTCATAAGGGAAAAATTCATAGCCAAAAATGCCTTTATTACAAAGACAGATCAGAAATCAATAACCTGACTTCCAAAGTAAAGGTATTGGTAAAACAAAAAGTATCCAACACAAAGAGCTCTAGATGGAAAGAAACAATCAAGATTAGAGCAAAAATTAAACAATTGGAAACTAGAAAAACAATTTTAAAAATATCAATGAAATGAAGAGCTGGTTCTTTGAAAAAATAAACAAGTTTGACAAACCCCTGGGCAAAGTTATTAAGCACAAAAGAAGTCTCCATTTAATAAAACCAGAAATGAAAAAGGAGAGATCAGTAAAGGCATCAATGAAATTGGAAGAATCATCAGAGCATACTTCCAAAACCTCTACTCCACAAAATTAAATAATCTGGAAGAAATGGATGAATTCCTAGACACATACCACCTACCCCAACTATACTCAAAGCAGATTAATTTCCTAAACAAACTTATCACATCCATGGATATTCAAAAGATTATCAAAAATCTCCCCAAAAAGAAAAGTCAAGGACAGAATGGCTTCTCAGCTGAATTGTATCAAACCTTCATTGAAGAACTGAAACTAATTTTTCTCAAACTGTTCCACATTATCTGAGACCAGGGAATCCTCCCTGACTCCTTTTATGTATTTATTATCACCCTAATACCAAAACCAGACAGAGATGCAATAAGGGAAGAAAAATATAGGCCTATATCCCTAATGAACTTTGATGCAAAGATCCTAAACAAAATCCTTGCAGACTGAATTCAACAACACATCAAAAGCATTATCCATCTTGATAAAGTAGACTTCATCCCAGGGATGCAGGGATGGTTTAACATAATGAAATGGGTCAATGTAATGCACTACATAAATAAACTAAACCATAAGAACCACATGATCATCTCAATTCATGCAGACAAGGCCTTTGACAAAATACAACACTGCTTCATGATAAAAACACCAGAAAGAATAGGCATGGCAGTTTATTTCTCAACACAATAAAGGCTGTATATAAAGTTCATAAAGCCCAACTAATTCTTAATGGTGAAAATCTCAAGGAGTTCCCACTGAGTTCAGGAACAAGACAGGGGTGGCCACTCTCACCATTGTTCTTTAACATAGTAATAGAAGTACTAGCACAATCCATAAGTCAGAAGAAAGAAATAAAAGGGATTCAAATTGGAAAGGAAGAAGTTAAGTTAGCCCTATTTGCAGATGACATGATCATATATGTGTAGGTGATCTGAAAGTCTCTACCCCCAAACTTCTAAAGGTGATAAATTCCTCCAGCAAAGTGGCAGGATATAAAATCAATGCGCAAAATCCATAGCTTTTCTATATGAAAATGTCAAATATGCAGAGAAAAAAATCAGTGAGACTGTCCCATTTTCAATAACAACAAAAAAGTTAAATACCTTGGAATAACATTAGTAAAGGATGTCAAGGGGGGCTGGAGGGATGGCTTAGTGGTTACGGTGCTTGTCTGCAAACCAAAGGACCCCAGTTAGATTCCTCAGCACTCACATAACCCAGATGCACAAGGGGGCACATGCGTCTGGAGTTCGTTTGCTGTGGCTGGATGCCCTGGCGGGCCCATTCTCTCTCTCTCACGCTCTTTCTCAATCTTGCTCTCAAATAAATAAATACAAATAAAATAATTTTTAAAGAAGGATGTGAAGGAACTATATAATGAAAACATTAAAGAGCTCATTAAAGAAATTGAAAATGACTTAAGAAGATGGCAAGACCTCCCATGTTCCTGGATAGGTAGAATTAATATGGTGAAAATGGCAATTCTACCAAAAGCAATATGCAGATTAATGCAATACCAATAAAAAATACCACCATCATTGTTCACTGAAACTGAAAAAATGATTTCAAAATTCATATGGAATGCCAGAAGGCCTCAGATATACAAACATATACTCAACAAAATGAAACACCTCTAGTAGTATCACCATACCTGATCTAAAGCTATATGACAAAGCCATAGTGACAAAACAGCCTGATATTGGAATAAAAACAGAAACATAGACCAACAGAACAGAATTGAAGACCCAGATTTTAGGACAAACAACTACAGCTGCTTGATCCTTGACAAAAGTGCCAATAACGTAGATTGCAGAAAAGACAACATCTTCAACAAATAGCTTTGGACAAATTGGATGACCATATGTAGAAAAAAAATTACACCCACTCATGTGACATACACAAAAACCAAGTCCAAATGGATTAAAGACATAAATATAAGGCCTGAAACATTTCAACTACTGGAAAAATAGTAGAGGTAGTAGAGTATGATATAGGCTGGGGAAATGACTTCCTGAACAAAACCCCAGTAGCCAGGGAAATAAAATAAGCACTCAACCAATGGAATCTCATGAAGCTAAAAAGCTTTTGCAAATGCAAACATACCATTATCAGAGCCAATAGATTATCCACTTAATGGGAGAAAATCTTTGTCAGCTATAACACTGACAGAAGCCTAATATATAGAATCTAAAAAGAACTGAAAAAAACTAAACAATAAAAAAATCAAACTACCCACTCCATAAGTTGGACAAAGAACTAAATAGGATGTTCTCAGAGGAAGAATTATAAATGGCTAAGACACACTTAAGAAAATGTTCAACATTCCTAACCATTAAGAACATGCAAATTAAAACAACTATGAGATTCCATCTTACCCCAGTAAGGATAGAAAACATTAAAAAATAAAATGAAAACAAGTGTTGGCAAAGGGAGAAATAGGAACCCTCTTTCCCTTTTGGTGGGAATGTAAGCTGGTACAACCACTTTAGAAATCAATTTGGAAATTTGTAAAATGGATGAATATAGAGTTACCAGCAGACCCTGTTATTCCCTTACTGGGCATTTACCCTAAAAGTTCCACATCTCAGTTCAGAGATATTATCTCTACCACAGTTATAGCTGCTCAATTCATAATAGATAATGACTGGAATCAACCCAAATGCCCATTATTGGATGAATGGATAACCAAGATGTGGTGTATCTACATGATTGTATTCTACACAGAAATTAGAAAAACTGACACATTGAAAGTTGTAGAACAATGGTTGGACATGGAACAGATAATTTTAGGTGAATTCACACAATCACAGAAACACAATCATTGCATGATCTCACTCATCTGCAGTTCCTAACCTAGATCAGCCCAAGTTGCTGATATAACTGTATAGCACCTTGAGGCTTGGGCAATAGGGAGGTTAGGGCTTGGAGGAAGGAAAAGGGGGGGGGGGACACAAAATCTGAATGCAAATTGAACTGGTACCATAGAATCCTATATTGTGTAAATCAGACTAAAAGGTGGAGCCCTCAAGCAAACCTTAGCAGGAGCACCTGAATCAAAAGGTCCTGGAGAGACTGAGATGAAACCTAACCTCAAATTTCTCCTGTTCCTCTTTCTTCTCAGGATTTCTCTCTTTTCTTTTCCCTTGGGGCTGTCCTGTAATTCCCTGTACCAGGATGTGGTCTACAACCACAATGAGCTGTTGATCAGAGAAACCTGTTAGATCTCCCAAAATAAATAAGACAGATTTATGTCAGAGCACTTGATTAACCACCAGTGGTTAATGGTGAGACCTTACTGCTGAAGACACCAATTGCTGTTGGCATGGACCATGGAGAGACCAGATTGGAATCCAGAGGAGAACCAATCCTCATATAATTAGCCTATCTAGTGCTGGAAGGTGCTACATGAGCTACCAGGGAAAATGGCCAAAATGTGTCAAAGCAACTCAAAGTCTAAGTGACTCAGAAGCAAACAACCTGATGCAATGTCACAAGTGCAATAGCAGCACACAGCCATGGTGGGTAACCACCTGCTCTTGGATTGGCTAACAGATATTCTCAGTGGAAAGGAAATTGTATCTTGATCTGGGAAATAAATCAGAATCTTATCCAGATGATGATTTTGCTTTCCATTGTCAAGCTCCGAATAACCTTAGACTATAAAAGTGTCTAAATCCTTATAATTCTCTCTAAATTAATGACTATTATCCCATTTATCTGGTGCTAACTTCACTCTCTGCTGGAGAACCTGATTCTCCTTTTCATATGGGAACTGGAATTGAGGAGATAAAGGACCCAGTGCATTCCACTCTGGCCCCAGCTGAAACCACAGAGAAATTGGGTAAATGAGCAAGAATGCTGCTTTCTTGGTAAAGCTGATGGAGAGAAAAATACTGAGGACACACAAAACCTACCAATCCTAGGATCTGGTTTCTCCTAAGTGTCCATCACTGAAGAAGACTTAAAATGCTCCCAGCATGGCTCAGGGAATTTTACAGAAGATGGGGTACAGAGATTGTTAGGGCCACAAGTTGGGACATTTTGTACAAAGACATTGCCTCTCACCCATAACTGACTGCTGCCCATAATAAATGACCCACAATAATCATGGGGTTGACCTGCATCCCAAATGAGGAAGGCCTCTTTAGGAAAGGGGCATAAAGGAAGGAAGGGATGGTACAAACATGTGATGTTTAGATATAAAACATGTCCATTACTAATAAATAAATAAATAAAATAAAATGAAGAGTTCCACCCGCTCCTAGATACTAAATAACATACTTTTAAACAATGAATGACAAAATCAAAAGAAATTGTAAAATTCCTAGAATTGAATGATAATGAAAACAGGTACTACCAAAATTTATGGGACACAATAAAGTCAGTCATAATCGGGACTTTTTAGCCCTAAATGCCTTCATTACAAAGACAGAGAGATCCCAAGTTAATAACCTGATTCTTCACCTAAAGGCACTGATAAAAGAAGAAGAATCCAACTGTTGTGGTTTGATTCAGGTGTCCCCCTAAACTTAGGTGGTCTGAATGCTAGGTTCCCAACTGATGGAGATTTGGAAATTAACACCTCCTGGAGGGAGTGTATTGTTGGAGGTGGGCTTATGGGTGTTATAGCCAGTTTCCCCATGCCAGTGTTTGGCATGCTCTCCTGTTGCTATTGTCCACCTTATGTTGGCCAGGGGGTGATGTCCACCCTGTGCTCATGCCATCCTTTTCCTCTGCCATGATGGTGCTTCCACTTGAGCCTGTAAGCCAAAATAAACCTCTTTTCCTACAAGCTGCTCTTAATTGGGCGATTTCTACCAGCAATGAGAACCTGACTTCAGCAGTAAAGTGGTACCGAGGGGTGAGATTGCTGCTAGGCAACTGACTGTGTGGTTTTAGCCTTTTGGAGCTGATTTTGAAGAGGAATATGGAAGGTTTTGAAACCTTGGCCTAAGAGATGCCTTGCAGTGCTGTAAGTACAGCTTGATAGAATATTCTGGCCAGAGTTGAAAGATCTGAATGCAATAAGAACTATGGAATGTGAGGTTTGGCTTATGAGGTTGAGAAAGAACTTTGCTTAGGCTGGGCTAGCAGCTTGTGTGGGAATCTTGCTGTTATACCTGTGTCCTGAGGAGTTGTGCAGGGTTGCTTTGTGAAGAAATGTACTGGTGTGAACAGAGGGATTTAGCACAGAAAGAAAAATCTTTGGGTGAAATGCTGCCCATTCAGCAGCAATTGGAATTACAACCTTTGAGATTGGGCCAGCTGACCTGCACTGGGGAAACAGGAAGAATATAGACTCTTTTAGAGGTGCCCAAGTGGTCAAGAATTGTCCTGTTCTTCAAAGTCTGCTTTATTGCCCCCTGCATTAACAAATTGGCACCCTACCTGGTATTGTGGAGTATAAGATATACTGGAAAGAGGGTCACTGAGTTTGCAACACGATCTTGTGTTTTGGAAATGACCATGGGCTGTGTGAAGCAAGTTTGCTGGATGCCTGCATGGAGACTTCCTAGGGCCATGAGGATGAATCATGGGTTGCAGTGGAGACCCAGTGTAGATGCCAGGACCATGAGATGTCTGCTAAGGAAAGCTGCCTGGCCCCGATGCAGTTTGCTTGGACTTAGTTTGATGATTTCTAGCAATGAGAACCTGACTGCAACACCAACAAAAAGAGCTCAAAACAGAAAGAAATAATCAAAATTAGAGCAGTAAATAATGACTTGGACACTCAGAAAACAGTTTTTAAAAATCGATGGAATGAAGAGCTAGTTCTTTGAGAAAACTAAGGAAGATTGAAAAACCCCTGGCCAAAATGACCAAGCCAAAAAAAAAAAAAATGAGACATCAAAAATTAACAAAATCATAAATGGAAAAAGGAGAGATCACAACAGACATCAATGAAATTGAAAGAATCATCAACGTATAATTCCAAAACCTGCTAGCAATGAATGAATCCATAGACACATACCACCCCCCAAAACTAAGCTCAGAGCAGACTGATATCCTAAAAAAAAACTTATCACATACATGGAGATTAAAAAGTTAATCAAAAACCTACACCAAAACTAATGTCCAGAACCAGATGGCTTCTCAGCTGAATTCTATCTTCATTGAAGAACTGAAACCAATTTTTTTCAAACTGCTCTATATAATCAGAGATGCAGGCATGGTTTAACATATGGAAATCAGTCAGTGCTGCACACCACATAAATAAACTAAACCATAAGAACCACGTGATCATCTCAGTTGATGCAGAAAAGGCCTTTGACAAAATCCAATACCACTTCATGATCAAAACACTGTAAAGAATAGGCATGGAGGGTTTACATCTCAAGACAATAAAGGCTATATATAAAGCTCCTAGAGCACATGCAATACTTAATGCGGAAAAATCAAGGAGTTCCCACTGAGATCAGGGACAAGAAAGGGTTGCCTACTCTTATCACTGCTCTTCAACATAGAATTAGAAATACTAGCCCAATCAATAAGATAGGAAAAAATAAAAATAAGAGGGATTCAAATTGGAATGGAAGAAGTCAAGTTAGCCCTTTTTGCACATTACATGATCCTGTATATAAGTTACATGAAAGTCCATCTCAATCCTTTAAAGGTGACAAATGCCTTCAGCAAAGTGGCAAGATACAAAATCAATGCACAAAAGTCAGTAGCTTTTCTATATGCAAAGGAAAATATACAAAGATAGAAATCAATGAGGTTGTCCATTTTCAATAGCAACAGAAAAAAATAAGTACATTAACCAACAATGTGAAAGACCTATATAATGAGAAAATTAAAAAAAAAAAAAACCTCAGGAAGAAATAGAAGAGGACTTAAGAAAATGGAAAGTCCTTGCATGTTCCAGGATAGGTAGAATTAATATTGTTCATATAGCAATTTTAACAAAATCAATATACACATTCAACACAATACCAGTAAAATACCAGCATCATTATTCACAGAGATTGAAAAGAAATGATCTCAAAATTCATGTGGAATGGCAGAAGGCCTCGGATATCCTTGGGGAGTGGGGGGCAACTTCTGGCAGTATCACCATAACTGATTTAAAGCTATATTACAAATCCATATTGACCAAAACAGCGTGGCACTGGAATAAAAACAGAAACATAGACCAATGGAACAGAATTGAAGACCCAGAACTTAGGTCAAATGACTATAGCTGCTTGATCTTTGACAAAGGTGCCAATAATGTACACTGGAGAAAACACAGAATCCTCAACAAATGGTGTTGGACAAATTGGATGGCCATATGTAGAAAAATGAAGTTAGACGCATACATTTTGCCATACTCAAAAATCAAGTCCAAGTAGATTAAAGACCTTGATATAAGACATGAAACTCTTCAACTACTGGAAGAAAAAATGGGAAGCACTCTCCATGATATAGGACTGGGAAAAGACTTCCTGAACAAAACCCCAGTAGCCCAGGAAATTAAACAACCACTCAACCAATGGGATCTCATCATGCTAAAAAGCTTCACACAGACAAACATATCATAAGCAAAGCCAATAGATGGCCCACTGGATAGGAGAAAATCTTTGCGAGCTCTACCACTGACAGAAGCCTAATATCTATAATCTAGAAAGAACTCAAAAAACTGAATAATAAAATATCAAACAACCCACACCATAAGTGGGGCAGAGAACTAAATAGGGAGTTCTCAGAAGAAGAACTACAAATGGCTAACACACACTTAAGAAAATGTTCAACTTCATTAACTACTAAGGAAATGCAAATTAAAACAACTCTGAGATTACTGTTTACCCCAGTAAGGATAGTAAACATTAAAAAATCAAATTAAAACAAAAGTTGGCTAGGATGTGGAGAAATAGGAAAACTCATTCACTGTTGGTGGGAATGTAAGCTGGCACAACCACTATGGGAATCAATATGAAGACATCTGAAAAGGATGGATATAGCATTACCAACAGACCCTGTTGTTCCCTTACTGAGCTAACAGATCCACTCAGTGGAAAGGAAATCATATCTTGAAGTAGGAAACACATTCTTAATAATATCCAGATAATGATTCTGCTTTCCATTGTCAAACTCCCACTAACCTTTGGCTATAAGAGGATCTACACCCTTTAAATTCTCTCTAAATTAATAATGGTTATCAGATTTAGCTGTTGCTGACTTCACTCTCCATTGGAGAATCTGCTTCTCTTTTTCAGATGGGAGCTGGATATGAGGAGATAAATTACCAAGTGCACTCTACCCTGGCCTCAGCTGAAACTACAGAGGAATTGGGAAATGAACAAGAGTGCTTCTGTCTTAGTGAATCTGATATCAGCACAAGGGTGATGGAGACAGACACTAAGGACACTTAATACTTACCAAAGCAGAGATGCACAGGCTCCTAAGTGCCCATCACTGAAGTAGATAGACATAAAATGCTCCCATCAAGGCTCTGGGAATTTTGTGGAATAAGGGGGCAGAAAGATTGTTAGAACCACAAGTTGGGGCATTTTCAGACAGACATAGCCTCTCCCCTACATAATGCATGAACCACAATCCCCATAGGGTTGACCTATATCCCCAATGTGAAAGGCCTCTTCAGAAAAGGGTGAGGGATGAGGGAAAGGATGGTACCAACATGTGTCCATATCCATATCTAATTTATGTCCACATCTAAAGTATGTCCATATCTAATTTAAAAATAAATAAATATAAAAAACAAGTTTTTAAAAGTTCTAGGATTATTTGACAAGCTTGTAATTATACTTTTAAATATTAACAATAAATTACTCTTATTTTTAAAAATTAGAAAATAGAAGCCACTGAAGCAAGAGTATTTAAGCCAATCTCTTTTGTTTTTGCTGAGATTGATAAATTGATTAAATTCTAGTCATATTGATTAAAGCAAAACTACAGTATAAAAACTGACATTTGGTAGTTTTCTTTTCTGGCTGTTCAGTGCTACTGAGTTAGGTACAGAATTTCATGTATCTTCATTTGTAGCTCGACTGACATGCTTTCTTTTATCAGGAGTGATTAAATTAGTTATAATGAGGTCCCTCTTATTTAAAGCTATTTGCTAAGACATTATACTGCCCATTTTGTACAGCCTATACTATTTTAGAACTAAAAGACCCCCTTGTTCTTCAATTTTCAAAGCCTTATGACTGTGTACATATAAGAATGTGTGTGTGTGTGTGTGTGTGTGTGTGTGTGTGTGTGTGTGTATTTTGGACCCTGTGTTTTATTTATGCCATTTTTTTCTGTAAACCATTTATCAGCTATTGTAAACTGACATGAGGTAAATAAGACTTTGAAGTTTGAACAACAGAATAGTAACTTTTCCCTCTGCTGATTTATGGTAAAATGGAAAACATGGCTTACATGTTTACCTGGGAGGAATTTCTCAATATGTAGTTATGACTGTTCCAAACCTTAAACTGAATTCCATAATACCCAAAGGTATGAAGAAAGGGGTATGCTATATGCAGGAACAAAATGAAAAAAATGGCAGAAATGAATTTCAGAATGCTATTCCCAGGTACATATCCATGGGAAACAATAATTGGGCTATTGGAAGCATCTGTCCTTTTAACTGTTAGAAATTGACAAATACATACACTCAACTGGAATCATTACATTTCATTACATTTTGAAATTTTACCTCATTTTAACAGAAATATTCCATAAGATATCAAAATGACATATCATATTATTTCTTTTGTGTGTCTAGTAGGAAAAGTTACACCCTCATAGGGTTTACTTTTAGTGAGTAAAATGTAATAGATATGAACAAGCACAATAGTGACCTCATAATTTCTGGAAGCAATGAACCTGGTATATACCCCAAACAACTTTTTTTTTTGTGTGTATGATGTATATTTATATGCCATGTATATGTGAGTGTGTGTGTGTGTGTGTGTGTGTGTGTGTGTGTGTGTTTGTGTGTGCATGCGTCCTGCGACCCACTTGCCATGAAGTGTGTGTGGATTTCCACAGACAACTTTGGGTGTCAGTTTTTGCCTTCCACCTAATTTGAGGCAAGGTCCTATTGTTATTGTTCATGACTATTTTAGCCAGGCTAGCTGGCCACAAGCTTCCTGGTGATCTTCCAGTTTCACATCCTCTCTTGTTGGAATTATAGATGCTTGGGCTAGAGCATCACACTGTACATAGGGTCTGGGAATCTGAACCCAAATACTTTCACTTGCTGTTGCAGTCAGGTTCACCTTGCTGGTAGAAATCACCCAACCAAGAGCAGCATGTGGGGAAAAGAGGTTTATTTTGATTTACAGGCTCAAGGGGAAGCTCCACAATGGCAGGAAAAACAATGGCATGTGCAGAGGGTAGACATCACCCCTGGCCAACATAAGGTGGACAACAGGAACAGGAGAGTGTGCCAAACACTGGCAAAAGGAAACTGGCTATAATACCCATAAGCCAACCCCCCTCCCAAAATACACTGACTCCAGGAGGCTTTAATTTCCAGTAGCCATTATTTGGGGAATCTAGCATTCAGAGCACCAAGGTTTATGGGGGACACCTGAATCAAATCACCACATGCTACCCCTGGCCCCCATAAACTGATAACCATACATGATGCCATATATTCATCTAACTTTAAAAGTCCCCATAGTTTTTTCAACTCCAATGATGTTCATACATCCACATAGTCCACAATCTTTTAACTGAGCCATAATACCAAAAAAATAACCTCAAAAAACCCCACAAAACAAAACCCATAATGGCACAGAAGAAACATGCACACTGCAAAATATGGCATTGGGCATAGCAAAGAAATATTCAACCAATACAAGATTTAAAACAACCAGGACAAACATCAAACTCTGTAGCTTCAAGTCCATCAACTCTGGTTAATGATAAATCTCGAAGTCCTATAATTCTAACCAGCAACAAGTCTCTGGCATTCCCATTCCACCCTTCCAGCTAGCTACTCACAGTCCTGGAAAACTTTATCAGGGCCAAGAGCTTTTGTTAGCAGCCATCTTGTGGTTCCAGCATCTCCACTGGGTCTCCACTGCAATACACAGTTCATCCCCATGGCTCCATGGGGTCTCCATGCAGGCAACCAGCAAACCTGCTTCATACAGTCCATGGCCATTTCCAAAACCCAAGACTATGTTGCAAACTCAATGACCTTCTCTTTCCTGCATTTCTGATACTCAACAATACCAGGTAGGGTGTCAATTTAATCCAAGGGAGAATAAAGTAGACTTTGAAGAACAGGACACTCCTTCAGCAAGCAGGCCCCTTCAAAAGAGCCTACATTCTTCCTGTTGTCCCAATGCAGTTCAGCTGGCCCAATCTCAAAGGTTGTAATCTCTCAATTGCAGCTAAATAGGCAGCAGTTTCAGCCTAAAGATTTCTTTCTATGCCATATCCCTCTGGTCACACCAGTTCATTTCTATGCAAAGAAACCCTGCCCAACTTCTCAGGACATGGGCATAAGAGCAAGCTTCTCACACAAACTGCTAGCCCAGTCCAAGCATAGCTCTTTCTCACCCTAAGTCAAACCTCACAGTCCATAGTTTTTATTGCATTTCAGGTCTTTCAACTCTGGCCAGAATAGTCCATCAAGCTGTACTTACAGCACTGCAAGGCATCTGTTAGGCCAAGGTTTCAAATCCTTCCACATTCCTCTTGAAATTCAGCTCCAAAAGGCCAAAGCCAAAGTCAGGTTTCCAGCAGCAATCCCACTCCTCGGTACCACTTTACTGTTGCAGTCAGATTTGCATTGCTGGTAGAAATCACCCAACCAAGAGCAGCTTCTGGGAAAAAGAAGTTTATTTTGGCTTACAGTCTCAAGGGGAAGTTCCACAATGGCAGGGGAAAATGATGGCATGAGCAGAGGGTGCACATCACCCTCTGGCCTCCATAAGGTGGACAATAGCAACAGGAGAGTGTGCCAAACACTGACATGGGAAAAATGGCTATAATACCCATAAGCACACCCCCAACAATACAACACCTCTAAGACCTGAATCAACCCACCACACTTGGACTTTATCTATTGAGCTGTCTTCCCACCAAAAACATCTTTTTGTTATGAAAATGAAAAATGATAATATTTCAGTAAATTTTAATTCAAATTCAGATCTGTGTGTGATCTCTTACTTAGCTTATGTTTTGTTAGATTCTGTATTTTTAAACTCGAGCAATGGACTAAAAATGTTACTAAAAGAAATAACAACATGAGTATAACAATAGATTTTGTTTTATGTACTTGCAAGCATAGAAATGTATATATGTATATATATTGTCCTGTGCCAATTCTTTGAAAAAATATCTACTGTTTTATGTTTCTTACTGTGACTTAATTTCTATTTGTGTGTGACTTATTTATCTGTGTTATCTGTGACTTAATTTCTATTCATGTGTGAGTGTGTGTGTGTATATGTGTACGTGTTTGTATATGTTTGTGATTATAAAATAAATTAGGGCTAGAGAGATTGCTCAGTGGTTAAGACAATTGGCTGTGAAGCCTAAGGATCCAGGTTTAATTCCCCAGTACCTACATAAGCCAGATACACATAGTGACACATGTTTCTGGAGTTTGTTTGCAATGGCTAGAGGTACTCGGATGTCCATTCTTTCTCTCTCTCTCTCTCTCTTTCTCCCTTATTCTTTTTCTCTCTTTCAGATGAATAAATAAGATATAAAAACAATTGATAAAATTATATGTATAATCATATATGTTAATTCTTAAAATAGTATGTATAATTATGTGTGTGTGTGTACTTCCCATATATATCTAATTTATTGAGAGTTTTTGTTGTAAAGTGCTATTACACATTGTCACATTATTTTCTACAGCTATTAATATTCTTTTCCTTTGATTCTGATTGTATGTACTATATTTATTGCATTTGATATTTTGAATCATCCTGACAATCTGACATAAACACCTCATGGCTATAGATAATGATTCTCTTTAATATGCTGCTTAATTTAGTTGAAAGTGTTTGTATTTATGCTCATAATTATTTGTCTGCAGTTTGTCAACTTTGTTTTATGAGTTAACATTTTAGAATTATGTATTGTTTTTGTCTCTCATTATTTCTGTTCTAATTATTCATTATTATACCTTTCCTTCTAGGCATTTATAGTTTTTCCCCTTTTTTGCTTTCTTGTTTTCTACTTCATTTGGGTATATTATTCGGAATACATACATACATATATATATATATATATGGAAGGAAGGCAGGGAGGGAGAGATGAGGGGGCCAAACAGAGATTCTTGCCAATGCAAATAAACTCCACATGCATGGACCACTTTGTCCATCTGGCATTAGATGAGTAATGAGAATTGAACCCAGAATGGCATACCTTGTAAACAAGCACCTTTGACCACTGAGCAATATGCCCTGTTCACATCTTTATAATCTTTCTATGTAGGTTTTTATTGCTATGAATTTCCCTTTTTTTTTTTTTTATTTATTTGAAAGCGACGGACAGAGAGAGAGAAAGAGGCAGATAGAGAGACAGAGAGAGAATGGGCACGCCAGGGCCTCTGGCCACTGCAAACGAACTCCAGACGCGTGCGCCCCCTTGTGCATCTGGCTAACGTGGGTCCTGGAGAATCGAGCCTCGAACCGGGGTCTTAGGCTTCACAGGCAAGTGCTTAACCGCTAAGCCATCTCTCCAGCCCATGAATTTCCCTTTAACACTGCTTGTGCTATGTCCTTTGGTTGTTGGTATGTCCCTTTTCAGTTTTCAATGATGGTTCCATTCCTGAAAGGAGTGGCTATAGTCTCTCATCATTGGTTTGCTGAGTATTTCTTTAATCTGTTAGCATTTGCTTTATGGAATTAAGCAACCTGATGTTGGGAGCATATATATTATAATGTTGTATTCCAGTTGTGCTGATCACATTATCATACTTTTGGGTTTCTTTTCAGTTTACTTAATTTTTTTTTTGAATCTAGCTATTCTTGTTCATTTACTAATTTCTAGTTACAAAGTGCGGTGCTTTGATTCAGGCATCTCACATAAACATGTGTTGTGAATGCTTAGGTCCACAGCTGGTGGAAAATTGGGAAATTGAGCCTCCTGTCGACAGTATTTTATTGGGGGCAGACTTATGGGTTTATGGCCCTCTTCCCCTTGCCAGTGTTTGGCATGGTGTCATGCTGCTGTTGTATGTCTGAGGTTGGCCAGGAGGTGATGTCTACCCTCTCTTCATGACAACGCCCCCCCACCCCGGCATCATGGTATTTCTCCTCCAGTCTGTAAGATAGAATAAAGCCTTTCCTGCCACAAGCTGCTCTTGGTCAGGTGTTTTCTTCCAGCAACAAGAAACTGACTGCAACAAAAAGATGGCATTTTTGTTTTCCCTTCATTTTATGTGTTCCTGTAGGTGGGTTGTATTTCTCTTGGTAGCATATCATTGAATATTTTTAAGATACATTTATGCCTCCCATGCCTTTTTATGGAGAATTTAATACTAACTTTTTGACCTTGGCTCAAAGCAATCATTTTGAATTCTTGATCTGATAAGTCCACAGTCACCAACTGATGAATGAAGTGACTGTCCTTTTCTTTCCTTGGGTGAACTCATTGTTCCTTGTTCCTCATTGTCTGTTCTTCATTCTTGCGGAGACACAACATTATGCATGAACAAACTGAACACTTATTTCAATGTTTAGTGTCTAACTTGCTTTTTATCTGTATTGTTAGGATTATTTCTGTCTAGAGGTACAGACTTAGTGTTACAGTTCCTGAAACCAAGGGAAATGATTGCTTTTAATCATTTGATGGCATTTTCTGGTATGTTTTTGTGCACTGTACACATCTATGTGTGCAGATGTGCATGCCCTGTGTGCACACCTGCAGAGGACACAGAAGGTCATAGGGTATCTTCTTTATAGTTCTTCAACTTACCTCCTTGAGGCAGCGAGTATCACACTG
The DNA here is from genome assembly GCA_036346955.1 of Dipus sagitta. Classification (NCBI taxonomy): domain Eukaryota; kingdom Metazoa; phylum Chordata; class Mammalia; order Rodentia; family Dipodidae; genus Dipus; species Dipus sagitta. The sequence goes on along the minus strand of CM070783.1, from coordinate 79,896,355 downwards.
ACCTGGAGCTTATACCATTTCTCAGTTAGAGTGGATGCCTCACAAGCCTGAATTTTCATAATCTCTCAGCCCCCGTGAGTTCTGGAGTTACAGATATGTCTCCCCACCATCTTTATTATTATTACTATTATTATTATTATCAACCTATTTCATATCTGTACATTATGTGTTTTTACCCTTTTATTTCCCTCATCCCTGCTCCCCATTCTGCTGGGGACCCTCCTCAGTGGGGCTGCAGGTGTTCCCTGTGGGGTTTTGGGTTACGCATTGTAGGGGCAGCAGTCAGTTATTTTGCAGGGGAGGGAATGCGTCTGGGTATAATACCTGTGGCTCTTACAATTTTTCCTCCCCATCTTCTGTAAAATTCCCTGAGCCATAGTGGGTGAGTTTTAAATCTGCTTCAGTGACAACCTCTTAGGAGCCTCTGGATCTCTGGTTTGGTAGGTGTTGGGTGTCCTCAGCGTCTGTCTGCTCCATCTGGTTTGTGATGCTACACCTGGATGCCACGTGGGTGCTGAAGGCATAAACTCAGATCCTATGTTTGAGCTGAACACTTCACAGGCTCAACTATCTCCCCAGCTTCATGAACCTTTCGAAAAATATAAATTTTTGGTAGCAGATCACGTATCAACAACTAAAAATGACCATTTTACTTGTAAAAGCAAGCTGTTAAATTTCAATTAGAAACTTTACTCAGAGTTTCACCAATGGCTGGCACAAAAAGTGACAGTATGAGCATGTTTGAGGTAAGTGACTCACAGTAAATAAAAATCTCCATTTGTGAGAGCACTTCAGGTGATGCTAGGGGCAGAGCCTTACACAGAACTGTTAGTTTAATGTGTAATTTTTTGTTTAATGTCACACTGACAACTTTTCTTTCAATTCAATAATGTTGTACATAATTACATAAATGCATAAAGGGGTATTCTCAGTTGAGTAAAACATCATAGCTAGAAAAATGTGGTATTTGTTAAACATCCTTCTAAACAGAGAACATTGGTTGGCAAATCTATGCTCATTTAACTTTGGTTTCATATTCCTTAAGTTCTGTTTCTAACAGATTAAAATACCTGTGGCAAGTGAAATCCTAGACATGGTATGTGAAACCAGAAGTAATTTGTAGTTTTAGATTATGCATTCATTCCTCTGAAAATCTGCCTGTTTTCACTTAAAATCTAGCTTCAGAAAGCAATCAATTGCAGATTTTGTATACCTACCTGAAAATACTTTTTTAAAAATATTAGCAATATTTTTACATATTTTTACTCACCTGGTAATGTATTTTTCAATAAATTAAACAATTAGACCTACCCACACAGTTCCTTACAAGGAAGTGCATGAGGTAGATTCTGTTTTCTTCTGTTATTTTAGGTACCAAATCTAAAAGAAAATGACATAAATCCATATTTCTATTTTTTTCAATTTGCATATATTTGATGCACAAACTTATGCAGAAATTATGGAAGTTATTCCATAAGCACTATAACTGATTTATTTTTATTCAATTTATATTAAAGCTGCCTTGTTATTTGGTTAAGTAGAATTTAAATAAATGTTGAATGTTATTTATTATGACAGAACATTTTCTTTCAAAATATATGAATATTTGAATTGAAATGTAAAGAACTCTGTTTTTTGAGAAATCTTATAAAAGTATTACAAAATATAATTTCAATGTAGATAAATGCATATAATATTAATAGTAGTCCATTAAGTATTTCTCAAAGCAATTTGTAATAATACAGTCAAAGTCACTTAAATATAATTGAAAGCAAATGTATTTTTAGTTTGTTGCAATAAGTAAATTCTTAATGTATTTAAACCCCTCAACTTAATCAAATGGCTACCAGACTTTTTATTTATTGAAAAACATAAAAACATATCCAGACATAAACCTTTGCAAATGCCTTTTCAGGAATCTATCACAGGAATCACTGATCATTTTTAGAAATGGATTTTTGAAATTATCAATCAATAAGAACATAAAATGAATAAAAAACAGCTTGGGCTAGATACATGGCTTGTCAGTAAAGGTGCTTTCCTGGAAAGCCTAACAACCCCAGGGTTCAGTTCCCCAGTTCCCACGTAGAGCCAGATGCACAGTGGTGCATGCATCTGGACTTCGTTTACAGTGGCTGGAGGTCCTAGTATGACTACTTTCTGTCTGTCTCTCTGCTCTCTTTCTTTGCTTGTAAATAAATAAAATCAACAAATTTTAAATAAAAAAGTTAATAAAACATAATGGCTTGCTTCTGCAAGCAAAATGGTCACTTTGGTTATTTATTCATGATCTGTCATATTTATGTTTTTTAAAAGGTACACAGAGCTGGAGAGATAGTTGAGTCAGTAAAACCCTGCTAAGGTTCAAGCATAAGCACCTGATTTTGTGTCTTTTGCACCCACATGACATTTGGTTGTAGCATCATGTTCTTATACATATATGTGGGATATCATGCAAGATTTAGATACCCACATTCATTGTATAATATCCTCAAATACTTATTTCATTATGTGAAAAGCATCTTTAGTTCTTTTTCATTTCTTGATGTATACAATACCTACTGATTATCCTCATTCACCTTACTGTGTTGCTTTATCGAATGGAATGTAGTAGATGATTTAGAGGCTCTAATCTGCCAATAAATCCACATAAATAAAAAAAGCTGTGCTGGATAGCATAATATTAGTTCATGGAGGTAAAATAAAACCTGTATGTCTGAATAGAGTTTTTAAGTTCTTATGATGAACTGACAAAATGATATATCAATATTAACAGACCTGCTCCTCACCCACCGGAAATGACAACTAATGACAAGTTAATCCAGATTGTGGGCAATTACAGCCATACTCTCCATGAGTCATTCAGAGTTCTACTCTTGATTATCTACTGAGTATGAGATACCTTAGTCCTTGAGCAATTTTCTGTATATAAAAGTTCTTTGAGGTTGGTGTGTTCTTTGAGGTGGGTGTGGTGGCACATGCCTTTAATAACAACACTTGGGAGGCAGAGATAGGAAGGTCACTATGAGTTTGAGGGCACTCAGACTACATAGTGAATTCCAGGTCAGCCTGGGCTAGAGTGAGACCCTATAAAAATAGTTCTGTATGTCCGTTTCCATGCTATTATTTAAGACACAAATTACAATGAGTTGTGATAGAATGAGAAAATATGTTCATTTCATGATTAGTTTTATCTACAAATAGAGAACAATTTTTTCAAATGGTCCCACAAAAGATTTGAGACCACAAAAATGCAAAATTCTGTTTTTTCCTACTCTTCATTGACACATGCCATGAGTCCCAAAGCTAAGGTTACAAATAGCATTATGAAAGGTTATGAATATGATCATCTTTCATGTCATCCAGTCAACCATCACTAAAGAGGGAATTATGACTAATTACAATGATTATTTATTCTTATAGAGGATGAGACGCTAAGCATTAACTTGATTAGGAAATCTCCTTATGCTCTATCATGACAAATATATCAAATATGTTGGGATTTCCCCAACTCCATGCTGAGACTGAACAAGCTTGCCTGATCACAACTATGTCTGATAGAACCATATGCTTTTATTAATAACATAAGCAGCTGTTATTGAGGATTGCTAAGTAAATTTGGTGAATAGTCAGGGCATAGCTCAGATCTGCAATTGTAATAAAATCTCAAAGACTCAAAGGCATAGATTGTGTAGCAATAAATGTGTCCACAGAATACTGCACATGATTAGAACTAAGTTACTTCCTAATAAGTGAGGAGGTACGTGTTCAGAAACTTACTATAGTTGAGACTTGTTTTCCTACTTTTGTCTAAATAAAAATATCACACGCACTTTGAAGGTGAAGAGGAAATGAGTGAGCACCTGTGTGACACACTATCTAGGACTTGAATGTTCTTTATTGTCTAGGAATGTTCTTTAAATATCCTTGAGCTGTTTATTGGCTAAAGCTAGCTTACTACATCTGACAGGCACAACTTAGGTAAGTATGGAAATAGGTGATATGACCTTGCAGTTTTCTAAAAACTGGTATATACAATTATGAAGATGTATTACCTGACAGTGGTTCAGACAGAGGGAACAATGATTGTAAAGTTCTGAGGTAGAAATTAGACTGGCTTGGGCAAGGAATATTTGTGAGATCAGTAAACAAGAAACAAGAAAAAGAAGAACTGGAAATATAGTAGACAGTACCTGACAGGTCTTTGAGTTATATGTGCAGTCTTCGAGAAGACAGAAAATTCTACATAGAGTTATCATAATCTCAAAAGGAGATTATCATAATCTTCAAACAGGATCATTTCAGCTACTTGTAAATAAGGCCATCAGATGAATTATGTCTTATTAACATGCTCTAAAATTTTTGGTGAACCATTCAAGAAAATCTTGACAGAGACAGCAATACCAAGAGAAAAAAAATGGGTAAAAATGGGATGAGGATTATACAGAGGAGGATTACCAATATGAAAAGAAGGTATTCTCAAATTTATTGTTTAATCAGCTATATACAACATTATAAATAAGCTAATACTTTGAATCAGGCATGAACATTTTTTTTTTTTGCAGAAATCAAGTAGTAGTATCAAATGCAGAAACCTGTTAATCTGTAGATCATCAAAATTTTCCCCTCATGTACAAGAAAGTGTAGGAAGATATATAAGTGATATTTTGTTGGATATACATGATAGGAAAATGTCCTCAGAATACCATAAGAGCACATGATCAAAGATGACCATTGAAGCATGCAAAATTATAATGCAGTTTCATGCATCCTTTATGCCCATTGCTAACACATAAATGATTAAAAGTAAACATTTAATACTTCATAAGATTGAGGAGGTGAATGCAAATATGGTAGGAGGATAATAGGGAATTTATATTGCTTGTTATTTAGATAAACATTAAACAAAGATGCTGGTGAGGCAATTGACCAAAACAGCAACAACAACAAAAACAATTAGAAGAAAACACATTTCATGAAGGCTGATTTGGAAATTATCAGTAAAACTTAAGCAAATTTTAAAAATACATTTAAAATTGTTTATGAAGATTGATGAAAGCAAGATCAAAAAATAATTTAAAATTGTAGTCATCTATAAATATGTGTTTCATAAATATAAAAAATTCATTTTTCATATGTGTGGAAAGAATTATGTAGCAAATAGGGTTAAATTCTTTTGGTGACAACCACTAGAACAATATTATTGGTCTCTGACAACAGAGTCACAGGAACACCATGCTACTTTGCTATAAGAAGTAAAGAAATACCTAAGTGAAGACAGGGAAGGGGATGGAGGAGAGGCGGGGTGGGAGAAGGGTTAATCCAAATTAAAAATCTTATGAATAAGCCATATGGAAACCTACTTCTTTACTACTATATATATATATATGTGTGTGTGTGTGTGTGTGTGTGCGTGTGCGTGTGCGTGTGTGTGTTAAAAAAAAGGAGATTGTGCAGAAGTGCCATCTGGGATAGATAATGCTGTGCCATAGAATATTATAAGAAAAATTCAGTGCTTGGGGTGGGAAAGAGGGAGGAGGTGATACTTTCCAGAGAGTTGTTGATCAGGAAGGTCTCGTGATGTCCCTCCCCCAGACAATATAGGCCTCTTGCTTGCCCACCAGAACTATATGGTAAGACCCCACTGTTTAAGACAAAACATGCTAAGGCTTTAGGTGTCTGAGAAATCAAGTTGGAGCTGAGCTGTAATCCCCTTCCATGTTGACTAGCTGTCAGTATGCTAGAACGATCTCTGCAGTCTGTTGGGGGAGAAAAGTCACCAACATCTTGTTCAACAGTGGACCCTGTAACCTTTATGGCTAGCCATCCAGGCCATATGTACCAACTGGTGAAATGATGGCATGCCTGTTATGGAGGAAACCAGGTGCTCTCTGACTGGGCTTGAGACCTGCTTCATTGGAAGGAAATTCCTGGCTGATGCTGAAAACATAATCAGAAGTCTATGGCTGGGAGGTCGTAAACCTTAGGGGGAAACTATCTCTGTTTTCTTGGCTAAATGGATGTATTATGCCTACCAAATGCCCACTGAATTGTTATGTTTATGCCTATTTATTGATTTTACTCTAACTTTTAGTTAGAAATGCTTCTCTTTTCATATGGTGGTGACCACTGGGGAGACTCAAAACCCACCAAAGTTCTGAGAAGTGACAGAGGACTATTCAGCAACATTTCTATGAGACCCTCCAAGGCTCAGGTACCATTGTGGAAGAAGTGACAGAAAGAATGTAAGAGCAAAAGGAAGGGAGGGAGTGCTTCGAAATACTGTCTTCCAATTACAAAGTGGCCTTGATATTCATGACCTCACAGTGGCTGACATTTCCTACACAAGCCCTGTATAATAGGAAGGAGAAAATAATGACATAAAAATACAAAAATGGGCTGGAGAGATGGCTTAGCAGTAAAGATGTTTGCCTATGAAGCCTAAGGACCCAGGTTCCATTCCCCAATACCCATGTAAGCCAGATATATAAGGTGGTGCATGTGTCTGGAGTGCGTTTGTAGTGGCTAAAGACCATGGTGCAGCCATTCTCTCTCTCTCTCTTATCTCTCTGCCTATGTCAATTTTTCTTAAATATATAAATACATGATTGAATAAAAATATTTTAAATAAATAGAAGAGAGACCAGTTGGAAAGGAGTGACTCACTTGAGGGGGAATTTGGTAGAGGGATGAGGGAGGATAGGATGGTGAGAAGTGATGATGATCATGGCATATTGTCTATAGGTATGAGGGTAATTGATACAATGTTTTTTTAAAAAGTAAAAATGTATTTATAATATTTGCCCTGCACTGTGCCGTGTCAGGCTGAAAATGATGCTAAAGGCAATCACCATCACAGGAACAGGTCTCATCTGAGGCAAAAAGCCTTTTTAAAGTCTTTCATTTGATAATTAGTGATATCAAAGATAATTAAAGATTCATATTTATATAGCATAGAACATATGCATGTCAATCATTAATTCATGCATTTCAATTTTCTACTAATTTATTTTAGTTAATATACAAAACATTAAAATTGTAATAAAAAGTAAATACATTTTATTTCCATAGTTTTTTTATTTTTAACCGATCTTTAACTTAATATCCTAACTTGCTAGGACACTCTGAAATACATTCTGTGTAGGAGTCCATTATGAAAATGTAAATATTGAGAGATTCCTTCCATTACAAACAAATCAATAATGCATGTAGTAAATATGTTTGGCATAGATATAAATTAGATGTAGTGTTTGGACTCAAATATTTTAATGTTGCTAATATTTTGCCTTAATTTTATTTCATTAAACTTAGCTCATCTTTAGCATGATAAAATTATATTTTTGTACATCACACAGATGTCTAATGTCACTCACAATCCATATACAGTATATTTTCACTAATAAACAGATTTTTAAGTTAAAAATGCTTTAATTGTTCAACTTTGCTGGGTATCTCTATGACTTCATTTTTACCAATGCATGGTAAAAATTGAATTAAATGTTTTCAACAGTATTAGATTATCAAGACTCAAAGTTTCAAAATTGCTGTTTCTGGAAAATTCTATGACTGCTACAGGATGATATTCTCAATTTCCTGTAAATATATTATTCTATTTACTGCTTATCCAACTCTCCAATTATGGGAATTTATTAATCACAAGTCAAATGCAGGCACTCATTTTATTTTACTGTGTTTTCACTTTCTCTGGTTGCCAAGGGTGCAGACAGACAGGGCGGTAAGAGGCGCTGGCTGGGCGGCCTGACTGTGAGTCTATCTGGCCCGGTTGTAGAACTCAGCAGGGACTTTGTGTTCTACATACCGTTTGAAATATTAATACACAAATTGTACTGAGGTTTCTGATAGCAGAAGACAGGCTGCTCTGTGGTTTTCTGATTAGGGTTCTATTGGTGATTCCGAGAAATCCGTGGCGCCTAAATGGGTTAAGTCTAATGAGGTTGAGAAAGCTGATAGCGTAATTGAAGATGACTTTCAGTCTCCAAGCTGCAGACCTAGCTGACCCCAGCAAATAGCAGTGTTTGTTAATATTGGGCCATAGATATCCTCCAATCAACCAAATCCAGATTTATTAAGTGTAAAAATCGAGTTGTGGTTCTCTAAGAGACGTTCTTGGCTACATCTTGACAGATCTTCTGATCAGAATTTACAAAGACCTTCAGATTTTTCCAACTTTTTTTTTTATTGTGAATGCTTTCTTAATCACGTACACATAAACAGACACAGGCAAACACACACACAGGCATTTTGCTCCTATTTGAAACAACATAGTGATATAAAAACATTGTTATATTAATCTTATATAGTGTGTTTCTCATGGAAAATCAATCAAATAAAGTCCCAGTCTAAAAATAGGCAGGATAACTAAATAATTGGACAAATATTTTCACTGTAAATGTAGAATGAGTACTAACATTTTGATTTAAGAATTATCCAAAGGTATGTTTTGCAAAGCCAATGTAAATTTAAATACTAATAACTCAAGTCAGCATAACACAGTATTAAATACCATGAATAAAAATACATTCCTTGTAAAGAAAAAATTATATGGAAAGAATTTGAGAAACAAATCTATTTGAAACTCTGATGATTTAATTATAGCTTAAATCATTTATCACTGTAGCACCAAAGAATATTTCCAAAATATGGGAAACTGGACAAAAGTGTAATGGTATAAAAAATCATTTGAAATAAAATCTCCTTTCCTAATAATGAGTTTTTCTGACCTATATAAAGTTTTTTCTTTGTTCATCAAAATGTTTCTCCATGATTTTAAGACAATGTCTATTTAGAATTAAAAACAACTTTTATCATGCAAACCCTGTAATTCTGTTCAGATAAGGGAACTAGCAATAAATTTGAACCTCTTAAGTTTGTCTTTCATGAAATATTTTATGGTGCATATTTTATGTAGAAAAAGTTTAAACTGGAGATATAGCTCAGTGATAGAGTGTTTGCTTAGCATGAATAAGGACCTGGGTTCAATCCCAAGTGCCTCAAAATTAAAAACAAAATTACATAGGGTAAAATCATCTCTCATTTCAATCGCTGTAATTCAATGGGTTCCAAAGAGTATCTTCCTCAGAATATAATAATATAGGGTGTATTATTTTAAATATGCATTATCTTATATAATTTTAACCATAATCATTCTAATAATTAAGGTATTTTTATAAAAATATTTGCAAAGTTTAGTACTACAAAATAAGAAATTCATTAGGAATAAGTGATAGAGAAATGAGGAAATTATCAAAAATTTGCTTACTAACTTAAAGCATAAGTAAATTTAATAAACACTAATAACTAAAAAGGCAACTTAGTATAGTATTTATCTTGTTACTATTATATTGATAGCTACATTTGTGTTTGTAGCTGTAAGTGGAAAGATTACATAGCCTCTCTAATAGCATATAACTCAGTCTATACAGAGGAAAACAAAAATCTTAAGTGATGATATAAAGCATACCTCACATATCTATATATTTATGCTTAAACAAGTATATAATTAATTTTATCTCCTTATGCATCTACCATACTTCAAATCAATCACTTTGGATAGTTAGAAACTGTAGTTCAAGAATCAAGGTAATACTCTATGTATTATTACATTCTTACTTTAATGCTCAAGAATCAGATACTTAAAATTACTAAGTCCTTGACTGTTCCTGAAAGCTGTTTACCAAAGTACCAATTATGTCACTCTGACTTGATTAATCTCCCTGCCCCCTAGATACGTGGTCTGCGGATATAGTTCCTTGGGGGAGAAAAAAAAGCAGTTGAAAGTGTTGAAAGAGTGACATTTTTTACAAGAGGAATTATCAATTCATTTGGGTATATTACATGTGAGTATAATTGTGTATCTCTACTAATTTTTACAGTATCAAATAGCAGCATAACAATTTTATAAAATATTCTGAAAATAACATAAAATAAAGTTTATGATTTCTATTAAAAACAATAGCAGATATTGCTTTTATAAGTAATTAAACATTCACTGATATATGTATATCCTCTGTCATTAAAACAGGAAATTGAGAGAGCTTGTAGCTGACTCATAACTATGCTTATGAAATATGTGAAGAAATTATCTGTAACGATTCCATATCTAGTCATCTTTCTATTTTCTGAACTTTTACTTATTTTATGTTATTAGGTTAGTATGCATGTTGTTAGGTAATTCCATGTGAACTTCATGTATAATTATTTCACATTTATTTAAACCCAACCATTACTTGTAAGCAATGATATTTAAGATCAGAGAAGAGTTGAAGTGAGGAGGTTTGCCTGGGGAGGGTTGGGCTGAAGCAGTGGACAATACTTCGGATCTGTAATACTTCTTAGCTCATTAACCAACACCTCAGTAGAACATGCTTCAGGAGGGAAGGGTGATGGATACACTTCTTTTCCTCTCCATTTATTTGTTATGGTTATTTACTCGGAGATGATGTGGACAAACTGTGTTCAGAGATACAATGTGGATAATTTGCAGGCAAATATGACTTTCCATTGGTTGGGACCTTCAAAGGAATTAAGAGGAAAGTAGGTCATATGAATTATAAACATTTATTTTATAAATGAGGGTAACACTTACTTGTTCTAGGTGCAGGAAAAAATGGATTCAAATCTGACAAGGAAGAGAGTTAAACAAAACAGAATTATTAAAGCGCCCCAGTTTGGGCACCTCCATGGGTTTCAGTAGGTGGTCTACTGCTGACGGTGTACTGGCCAGCAGGAGAGGTAACTAATGAAAGGCAAGATGCATGTGTTGACATAGCATTAAGTGACTGGCTTGTCACTCCGCAGGATGTGAATTCTGGATTTCTTGTATAGTAGGAAAACTGAACTGCATTTATCCTCTTGTTTTCTTCACTTTAATTTCCCCCTCAAATTAACAGCTTTCTATTTTTTCCATTAGCATGTTTATTTCATGTCATGCTCAGCTAAAATTAAAATTGGCCCACTAGTTATACACTTCAAAATTTAGTACTTCTTCAAGACCTGCAGGATGACTTAATGAGTCTGGAGTGAAAGTCTCTTCTTTAAATCAAATTAAATATAAGCTGTCCATGTTCAGTTCTGCAAGGGTAGGTTGTATATGCTATAAATTGTGAATACTCAATAGAAAGAGATACTTTTATGTCTTCCATGCCTAAAAATATGCAGTATGATAGGCTAGCTATGGATTTTTACTCCTGGTTTACAGCCACAGGGGAATTTTTAGTTATAACTCTAAAAACCTGTGGCATTGTGTTCTACAATATATATATGGCAATGAAACCTAAAGAGACCAAAGCCCAAATTTTATTTTGAGATAGAGACTATATAAGAAAATAATTTTCTCCTTGTGATCACCAAGGGATAACATCCATGGGCTTGAGAGGTCATATTGTCATTCACATTCCTTAAAACAGTCCACACTGAAAGAGTAATCAAAAGCAAAGCATACACTGGAGGGTTGTGCAGTTTAGTGAATGTGGCAGCCACACCAGCAGGAGGACATCAGGTCCCAAAGAAATAGCTCCACAATCTGCTGAACTAAAATGTAGGGAAGGCATTGTTCCTAAAATTAAAACAACAACAACAACAACAACAACAACAACAACAACAACACAATCATTACCAACGTCACAAGAGTTATCAAACTTGTACAATCACTAGTACTTCTAATTTGGAGATGTAGTACATTCATGAACACAAGGAAGTTGACCTTGTTTGTTATTTGTTACACGGAGATTGTGAATCCTGATTGAACATGAATTCGTTAACATCGGTTTCTATATTATTGGTAAGAAAAAATTCAAAAAGAACAGCTACTGTTTTTATTAAATTGATAAACTTAGGTTAGTTTTAAGAGATCTAAATTTTAGAAAAATATTGAAATTGAGAATTATTTAAAATATAACTGAATCTAATGTCTAAAATTATGCTTATATTGGGCTGGAGAGATGGCTTAGTGGTTAAGTGCTTGCCTGTAAAGCCTAAGGACACCGGTTCGAGGCTCCCTTCCCCAGGGCCCACCCTAGCCAGATGCACAAGGGGGTGCATGCATCTGGAGTTCATTTGCAGTGGCTGGAGGCCCTGGCGTGGCCATTCTCTCTCTCTCTCTCTCTTTGTCTGCCTCTTTCTCTCTCTGCCACTCTCAAATAAATAAATAAAAGTGAACAAAAAATAAATAAATGAAATTATGCTTATACACATGTCTGATAGATAGAACATTGATCATACTATTTATTTTAGAAAAGAAAATATAATAATCTTCTCTGCTAATTCTGTCACTACAGTAAAGTTTGGTTAAAATATCAACCAAAATTGCACTTCCACAAGATGAGTGTGTGTGTGTGTGTGTGTGTGTGTGTGTGTATGCATGCAAACAAGTTTGTGTGCATGCCCATGTATGTGCACATACACATACACACTTTAAGTTATGGAAGATATCAGTTTTAAAGAAGAATGTGAGTAATATCTGACTAAATATAATTAAGCCTGCATTGCTAAGAAGAATAAACTGTACCTAAAATTATTTACATTAATTTCAAACTTTAAATTTACAAATATGAATAAGTGTATGTATCTTTCTGTAATATAAATCTATACATGAATAATATCAGGTTAGTATTATATCTAATATTTGTCTAAATAATGATTTATTGTGTGCAATATGATTTATTTTGAGGTTAAGCCAGGCCTATAGGTTAAAAGCATCAAATACAGAATTAGAAAAGTAGTCAGGGCACAAATGTTAACTTATAAAGTTCAAAATAAGTAATAATATCTTAAGCCCAATTCCATACCAGCATCTAGATGAAGTGAAATATGGAGAAATATACTTCACATAGGCTACATATGAGTATTAAAATTAAAAGAATACCTAAGTAAATTTAACAAATGAGAATAAAACTTGAATATCTATTCCCATGATCAACATGGTCTTTAAATATGTTGTTATTTTTGTATTTGTTTTTCCTTCTGGAGATATGAGTTGCTTTCTGCTTTGTCTTTATGTTATTAATATTCTCTTTAAAGACATTTGAAGACAAGAATTTTTAAAATGTAAAAACAAAATTTCACTTGTATTTTGAACCCACACGCTGTGTAGAATGAATGGAAATAGTGGCTAACTTTTCTAGTCCCAATTTATAATGAGTAGATTCTAATTCAGAAGTATATTTACAGACTTTCTGCTTTTTCTTTTTCCCATTTTTCTCTTAACCTCTCCTTCTTCATGTTATATTATGTCTTCATTATATGCCTTCTTCAATGATTTACAAGTCCACCTTCTAGTTTTTTATGTATTAACAAACTCACTTGAAAGCAAAAATATGTAAATTCTGGGTCAATACTGGAGATAAGCAAACTTTTAGTATTTTTAATTGCAAACAATATAATCCACTCTTACTTCTAAGATAGAAATGGGTGAACGTCAAAGAGTCAGGTAAAGAGATAAAAACTTTCAAGTCCATGGAAACAGTCAGGATAAAAGATCTAACAATGGCCTGTTGTAAAGTCAAATAGGAAAACAATGATGTCTCCAACCATTATGGGAAACCAAACCAGAAAACACATTTAACTGTAGTGGTTTCCTCTGCCATTACTGTGGTCAAGTAAATTAAGGACTAAAATTTTTAGCTACCTATTCTTTCAAGAACATTTTGTTTTGACATTGCCTCAGCAAGTAACATGGTAGCTTGATTTCCATTTATCACTTCTAAATAAGAGACTCACCTCACTGTTAATCACAGTAAGATTTAGGTTATACTCCAGTGCTAGTTGCAATGGAGATGAAACTTATAAAACTGTGATACTTGCAAATACCCCAAGTATATTCTCAGAGTGGTATGTAACCAGCAATATGTAAAAAATATTTATTTAACTTCACCTTCCTAGGAATACTTGAGATAGCTTCTTTGCATCTCTCAGGGAGACAGAGTTTGAAAACAGAACTCAAAACATTTACAGCTTAGATTTTTATTACTATTTTTAAACGGTGAATTTACATATTTATTTCATTTATTTATTGCTTCATTTAAAATTATGATCTTTTTATCATGTATGTGTTTAAAATGAGCTTACTAAATGTGAAATTGAGCTTGATCTAAGCTTTTGTATGTAAATACTTTGTTTTTACTTTATTTTTAGATATGTATTAATTTCTTTTACAATGCAAGTTCAATATTAATATTCTATTATTAATTATTGTGAAATATTATGTCTTATTTAGCATAAAAGAAATTGGTAGTTTGAGTGGATGTCCGTCCCGCAATACATTCAGGAGAATATTAAAGGCTGTAGTTCAGATCTCCATCTGCTTGACTGGAGCAGGTGTCACTGTGGGCAGATCATAGGGTCCAGCTCTAAGGTGTCGGGTTGGATTTAGAATTTCCATTTAAACATATGCAAAATGCCTCAGTTCTGCTTAGGTTCCTGAAATGTGCTTGCTTTTCTGGTGGTGGTTGCTTTTCTCTCTCTCTCTCTCTTCATGGACCTGTGAAGTTGGGCCAGCATCTTCTGCCATTGAGCTTCCCCAAAATCTTTAAGTTTCAATCAGTCCTTTCCTCCATAACTGTTCCTGGTTTGGAAGTTGATCCCAGACACTGAAGCTGTCTACTACAGAGACATAGAAGGAGAATCATTTTCCTCAGAATCTCCTCTCATATATTTAGAAATTTGAATGACAACAATCTCACATTTCTTTAGTAAGAATGATAAAATTTAAATTTTCATTTCCAGTATAATTTAAAAAACATTATATATATATATATATATATATATATATATATATATATATATATAGTCATTTTGGTTATAGATGAGATGTGACATTTTTGTTTCTTTCTTTCTTTTTCTTTTTTGGTAACCCAAAGAAGTTATTGATATTACTTGTAAAGAAGGGTCTTACAGGAGCATGGCTCTAAATTGACAAGCACAGGAAGCTTACCAACACTGTGTTTAAGGAATCCAGGCATGGTTGCATTGGATGCTTAGCATCAGGTTGTCTCACACAGCTCTTAGCAAGTGGCATCCAATTCTCTTTATAACAGTTTGGGAAACTAGTTGTCTCCCTGCTGATTTGGTTATGGGTAGGTACATCTTCTTTGCTGTCTTTTTGAAATGTGCCCACATTCCATTATCATTTGGAAAATCAGAGTTTGCTTCACTTGCATGTGTAAGTCAAGCATGTCTGCAAGAACAGTGTGGAGAAGTACAATCTTATAGAACTTAATTATTCATATGCTAATCCAACAATGCGGTCATCTTCTTTCAAGTTAGGCCACACAGAGTGAAGATTATCAAGAGGCAAAATTACTGAGAATACCCAAGCATCCTTGTGTGACCATTTAAGAGAAAGTCACAAAAAATTACATCTACTTCCATGTAACTGGACTGGACTCTCTACTATTAGCATGTTGGCTTAACACTGTGTATTAGCTGGCTTCCTGTGACAATAACAAAATAATTAAGATAAGTCATTCATTAAGAGAAAAGGTATGACTTGGCTCATACATTTTTAAATTTAATGTAGTCAAATTTTATTATTGTCAGTATTAGTAGATTCTAAGTAATGCATATAGTCGAACCAGTAATACAATATATTAATTTATTCATCTTTTCTTTCAGCAAGAATATAAAATGCATAAGGTTTTTTAATTAGACATGGGCATATTTAGCATGTAAAGAAGACATGATGATACTATCCTTTCACTCCTCCCTGCCCCTTTTCTGAAGAGGCCTTCCTTGTTGGGGATGCAGGTCAACTGCATGTGGGTTGTGGGTCATGCATTATTCAGGGTAGAGGCAATATCTCTGTGCAAAATGTCCCAACTCTGTGGCTCTAAAAACCTTTCCTCCCCCTCTTCCACAAAATTCCCTGAGCCTTGCTGGGAGCATTTTAAGTCTACTTCAATGATGGACATTTAGGAGCCTCTGGATCTCTGCTTTCATAGGTGTTGAGTGTCCTCAGTGTCTTAACACCTTCACCCTTGTGCTGATATCAGGTTCACTAAGAAAGCAGCACTCTTTCTCATTTCCCCAGTTCCTCTGGTTTCAGCTGCGGCCAGGGTGGAGTGCTCTGTGAGGAGCCAGGCAGGAGGGGTCTGGCCTATTCACTCCATACTTCCACACCTGCCTACACACAGACCAGTGCAGGGGACCCAGACCCTGGAGGTGTGAGGAACCTGGAAACAGGGGTCTGGTCTAGTCACTCCAGACAGCCTCACCTGCCCGCCCACTGTCCCTGCAGGAAACCCAGACCCACATTTTTGTTTATTTTAAAAATAATTATTTGCATTGATTCTTGAAAGCAAGAGAAATTTGAATATTATGCTTGGCTGAAGTCCAGGCTGAACACTACCCAGGTCAAGCTGTGTGACTGTCTCAGCTGGTGTACATGGCTGCTGGTTAGAGCCTGGATATTAGTTTCACTTCTGTTTAAATATAGACCTGCCTTGATGAGTGTTTTTGTTACTGGATTTACCTGAACCTACTTGAAAACTTTAGCTTTTCACATTTACATCTGTCCAGATGATTTTTTTTTTATTTTACAATTTTCAATTTACCTGTTTACTACATGATTAGTTCTTCTCCTTCCATTTTGTTTGACAATAAAAGCAAACATGTTAAAAATTAATAACCTCTGTGTCTTTCTACTCTGTGACATATATTTCTTTCCTTCTATGTGACATTTTACCATCATCCATTTGCTTGTTTGAACTTTAAATTATATATGTTATTGATCATCTAGGATATTAACTCCTATTTCTTCTGAGTTCATGTCATCCTAAATTTTTTTGTAAGGAAAACTTAAATAGAAAATTAGTGATTTTAGCCAGGTGTGGTGGCGCACGCCTTTAATCCCAGCACTCAGGAGGCAGAGGTAGGAGGATCGCCGTGAGTTCAAGGCCACCCTGAGAATTCCATAGTGAATTCCAGGTCAGCCTGGGCTAGAGTGAGACCCTACCTCGAAAAACCAAAAAAAAAAAAAAAAAAAAAAGAAAGAAAGAAAATTAGTGATTTTATTGTATTCATATGAGTATATGCTTGTTGAAAGCTCTTAATATTATAATTTACTTTGTTCCCTGACTTGTTTTATTAATTTTCTTTCATAAAAGCCCAATTTCCTAATCATTTGTTCTGGTGAATGTGGAATTTTTGCCATAATTTATTATTGATGCAGCATTCTCTTCATCGGAGTACCAAATTATCAATGAGTAGATGGAAATTTGTGTGTAAATGATATACATTTTACTGTTTATTTTCTTGTAATCGTATATTTATTTTATGAACCAGATCTTACTATGTAATCCAGGGCTTCCTGGAACTTAAAGTGTGTGTATTGCTTGTGTGTGTGTGTGTGTGTGTGTGTGTGTGTGTGCGTTGTGTGAGTGTTGGGTGTGGGAGCACTATACTTAGTAATCATAAGCCACTGGATGTAAGAAATAAGCAAAAATCCCTGCTTCTGCATACCCACTAGCATGGCAATTTCTTTGTAATCAATGCCAAGGAAACTATTCACATCTTCATTGTTTTTTATTATTGTCAAATATTATTAGTTATTATTATAACTATTACTATTAAATAGAAACTTTGTATCAACATAGTACGTGTTGGTACCATCATTTCCCTCCTCTCTGCCCCCATTCCACTGAGGGCCCTCCTTGGTGAGATTTCTGGTATTCACCATGGAGTTGCGAGGTATGAGTTGTGATAGCAGCAGTCAGCCATTGTGGAGGGAGGTGGGGCAATGTCTCTGGATAGCCCCTCCCAGTCTGTGGTTCTTACAATCTTTCCATCCCATCATGTGAAAAATTCACTGAGCTGTGGTGGGTGTGCTTGCTTTAAGTCTACTTTAGTGCTGAACTTTCAGCAGCTTCTGGATCTCTGCTTTGGTACATGTTGAGTATCTTCAGTGTTTGTCTGCATCACCCTGGTGCAGATTGTCAGACTAGACATGAAAGCAGCATTCCTGCTCATCTTGCCAATTGCTTTGTGGGACCAGCTGTTGAGTGAGAGGTGGTTCATCTCTTGTCAGCAAGTCAGCTATCTTTTCTTGTCTTGTTGATAGGTTTTGGATGCCATTGGTTCTCAATGCCTTCTGAAAAAGGAAAGCAGATTCTCCAACGGACAGTGAGCTCAGCAAAGATTAAAGAGTATACAAATTGTAAATTTAGAGTGAACCTGATGGATGTAGCCTTTCAATGGAATCCATGATATTTGTCTCCACAGAATTCTGACTTTCAGTTCCAAGTTCCAGTTACGGGTTCCTTTCCACTGAGCAGTTCCATTAGATGACTAGATTGTTTGGGATTTTATTGCTTAGTTTTTTCCATTCTCTGTGTAATCTGTTGACTATGTTTATGGTATGTTTCTCTGTACAAATGCTTTCTAGCTTCATGAGATTCCACTGATTGAGTTAGTGTTTAATTTGCTGGGCTACTGGGGTATTGTTCAGGAAGTCTTCCCCTACTCCAATATGGTGGATTTTTTTCCCCTATTTTTCTTCCAGTTGTTTAAGAGTTTAAGTTCTTATATTGAGGTCTTTAATCCATTTGGAGTTGATTTTTGTGTGTGGTGAGAGGAGAAGGTCTAATTTCATACTTCTACATATACATTATTTAATTTGGCCAGTACCTTTTGTTGCAGATGCTATCTTTCCTCCATTGTACATTGTTGGCACTTTATCAAAAATCAAGTAGCTGTAGTTACTTGAATTAAGTTACTTGAATCAATCTTGATAAATTTGTATATATGTCTGTTTTCATGCTAGCCGCATGTTATTTTTGTTACTATGGCTTTGTAGTATAGCTTTAGATCCGGGATGGTGATGCCTCCAGAGGTGTTTCTTATGGTATGGGTATTTTGGCACATCTGAGGCCTTCTGCCATTCCATATGCACTTTGCGATTATTTTTCTCTCTGTGTGAAGAATAATGCTGAAAATTTTATTGGTATTTCTTTGAATCTGTATATTATTTTAGGTCGAATTGCTATTTTCACAATAGTAATTCTACCTATCCAAGAGCATGGGAGATCTTTCCATCTCCTCAATTTCTTTCTTGAGTGTTTTTGTTTTCATTATATAGTTCTTTCACATTCTTGGTTAGTGTTATCCTAAGTTATTTGATTTTTTATAGCTATTGAAAACAAGACAGCCTTGTTTATTTCCTTCCCAGTATATTTGTTATTTGTATGTAGGAAGGATACTGTTTTTCCCTGTGTTTATTTTGTATCCTGTCACTTTGCTAAAGGAATATATCACCTTTAGAACTTTAATAGTAGAATATTTTGCCACACTTATGTACAGGCTCATGTCATCTGCAAACAGGGCTCGTTTGACATCTTCCTTTCCAGTTTTATCCCTTTTAAATCAGTCTACTCTCTTATTGCTCTGGGTTAGGATACATAGTACTATGTTGTGGAGATAGGATGAGAGTCGATCACCACTGCCTTGTTCCTTATCTTAATGAGAACTCCTTGAGTCTTTCCACATTAAGTATGATTTAAACTTTAGGTACTTTGTATATAGCCTTAAATATGTTAAGATATAAACCCTTCATGCCTAATCTCTCCAGTGTTTTGATCATCAAGCTACATTGTATTTTGTCAAAAACCTTCTCTGCATCTACTGAACTGATTATGTGTTTATTATGTTTAAATTTATATTTCTGATGTATTACATTAATTGATATCCCTATGTTGTATGACCATCCCTGCATTACTGGGATGAAGCCTGCTTGGTCAAGGCAGATAATCATTTAGTGTGCTGTTGAATTTGGTTTGCAAAGATTTCATTCAGTTTTTTTTTTTTTTTTTGCACCTAAGTTTATCAGAGATATAGGTCTGTAGTTTTCTTGTTGCATATTTGTGTTGTTTCAGTGTTAGGATGATGTGACCTTCATAGAAGGATTTGGGGAGCATTCTCTGTTATACAATTATGTGGAAAGCTTAGAGAAAAGTGTTTTAAGTTATTTGATGAAGGCTTGGTAGAATTTGGTACTTTTGCTTTAGTGGAGATTTTTTATTACATTTTCAATCTCGTGGACATAATATGTTTGTCATAGAGAGTTTTATGCTATGAATTTAGTTTGGGAAATTATGTCAATTTTCCTGAATTTATAGAGGCATACTTTATGGCCTAATATGTGATCTATTTTGGCAAATGTTTCTTGGGTTGCTGAAAAGGACATGCATCCTGTGGTGCTATAGTGGAATGTTCTATAAATATCTCTTAATTCTAATTGATCTATGGTTTGTTAAGCTCGATTATTTCCCTGTTAACTTTCTGCTTGGATGATCTATTAATGCTAGTTGGGTTTTGAAGTCCCCTACTATGATTATATTGAAGTTTATTTCTGGTTTGTTTTCAAGTAGGTTTTGTTTAATAAACTGTGGTCCACCTGTGTTTGGTGCATAAAGACTTATGATTGTGATTTTCTCTCGTTGGATTTTCCCTTAATTAGCAAAAAGTGGTATTCTTTGTCCTTTTTTGTTAAATTTAGCTTAAAGTCTGTTTTGACAAATATTAATATAGCCACTACTCCTGGTCTCTTATTTCTGTATGCTTGGAAAATTATTTTCCATCCTTTTACGCTGAGGAGATATCTATCCTTAGTGGGGAGGTGTGTTTCTTGAATGCAGCAGATAAAGGGTCCATTTTCCTTTTTCTTTTTTTCTTTATTAGTCAGTTTTGTATTCAGCAAATACAGTCAGTTTGGTACCATTATTAGGCTCATCCATGACCTACCCCTCCCCTTTGCCCCTCCTTGTTGAGGTATACGGGTCATGCATTGTGGAGTTAGCCCACAGTTATGGGTAAGCTAAATGTCTCTGCATATCATGACCCAAAATGTGGCTCTGACATTCTTTCCACCTCCTTTTCCACAAAATTTCACTGAGCCATGTTGGGTTCATTTTTGGTCTGCTTAAGTGATGAGGCGTTGGGGGCCTCTGAGGCTCTGGCTCTCTGATTTGGTGGAGTTGATTTTTCTCCGTGCTGATCTCCTTCCCCCTTGTGCTGGTATCCGGTTCATCAGGAAAACAGCCCCCTTGCTTGTTTCTCCAATTTTTCTTAGTTTCAGCCAGGGCCCTGTTGAAGTATGATGGGATGGCTCTCTCTATAGGATCTACATCTATCTGAAAAAGAGAAACAGATTCTCCAACAGAGAGTAAGTTAGCACCAGGACAAATGAGATAACTCTTACTTTTTTTTATAGAGAATTTAATAGGTGTACGCCCTCTTGTAGCCCACAATTGATGGTAGTGTGATAATGGAGAGTGGGCTTGTGTTTGGATATGGTTCTGACTTGTTTCCCAGCTCCAGCTATGGGTCTCATACCAGTGAGGGGATCAGTTAGCCGAATTGAGAGCAGTTGGTTCCCCACCAAGGCTGTGTGCCACCACTGCACTTGTGTGGGCATCACAACAAGATATTTGCTGCTAAGTAGGTTAGACCATGCGTTGCTTCGACAGATATTGGTCATTTTCCCCCAGTCGCCCATGTAGCACTTTCTGGCACTAGACACGCTGACTGTCTGGGGACTGACTCTCTTCAACTTCCAGCCATGCCATTCTAATTTGCATGTCAATGACATAAGGTGTCTTCAGCAGTAGGGTCTTACCACTAGCCTTTAGTGGGTCATCAAGTACTCTGACAGAAATCTGTCTGTCTTTTAGGAAACCTTGTAGGTCTCTCTGATCAAAAGCTCATTGTGGATGATAGCCCCATGCTGGTACTCAGAGTTACATGTCAGTGCCCACTAAGAAAATGAGGAAAAAGATAACCAATATACAAGAGTTAGAGATAAGAGAGAGAGGGGGGGAGGGGAAGTGAGGGAGGGAAGATGTAGAAGATTAAGGTTTGTCGTGATCTTACCCTCTCCAGTGTCTTGTGGTTCAGGTGTTCCCTGTGAGGGCTTTGTGAAGGATCAGCCATTTGGTCTGTCTTTTAGTAAGTAGAAGATTATGGTACCATTGCCATTTGGGTCTAAATTTGTGTTTCCCACCCCTTTGATGCCCTCCCCTCCCTCCCCTTCCATTCTAATGTCTAGTCTAGGAGATGCTTGCTGGGTATGTAAGGTATCTTGGGTAGATTCAGGTTAGGTGCTGTAGATGAGTGAGACTATGTGGCAATTTTTTTTCTGTGATTGGGAAAGTTCACTGAGAATGATCTGTTCCAGGTTCAACCACTTTTCTTCAAATTTCATTGTGTCATTTCTTCTTACTACTGTATAGAATTCCATTGGTTAGATATACCACATCTTAGTTATCCATTCTTCTAGTGATGGACATCTGGGTTGATTCCAGCTCTTAGCTATTACAAATTGAGCCACTATAAACATGGTTGAGCAAATCTCTTTATCCTGTGGTTTGAAGGTTTTAGGGTAGATGCCCAGTAAGGGAATAACTGGGTCTGTTGGTATCTCTATACTTAGCTTTTTCAGGAGTCTCCATATTGCTTTCCAAAGTGGTTGTACCATCCTACATTCCCACCAACAGTGGATGAGTGTTCCTACTTCTCTACATCCTCGCCAGCATTTATTTTTATTTGATTTTTTGATGTTTGCTATCCTTATTGGGGTAAGGTGGAATCTCAGAGTTGTTTTAATTTGCATTTCTCTGACGATTAGAGATGATGAACATTTTCTTAAGTCTATGTTTGCCATTTCTATTTCTTCCTCTGTGAACTGCCTGTTGAGCACTTTGCCCCATTTTGTGAGTGGGGTGTTTGACTTCTTACTGTTTAGATTTTTGAGTTCTTTGTAGATTCTAGAGATTGGGCCTCTGTCAGTTGGATAACCAGCAAATATTTTCTCCCATTCTGTGGGTAATCTATTGGCTTTGCTTATTGTATGCTTGTCTGTAAAGAAACTCTTCAGCTTCATGTGATCCCATTGATTGAGTGACGGTTTAAGTTCATGAGCTACTGGGGATTTGTTCAAGAAGTCTTTTTCCATTCCTATATCATGAAAAGTACTTCCTAAATTTTCTTCCAGTAGTATTCGAGTTTCTGGTCTTATATTGAGATCTTTGATCCATTTGGACTTGAGTGTAGTGCAAGGTGAAATGTGTGGGTCGAGTTTCAGTTTCCTGCATATGGTTATCCAGTTTGTCCAGCACCATTTGTTGAAGATGCTGTTTTTTTTTTTTTTTTTTCCAGCCTATATTGTTTGGGCCTTTGTCAAATATCAAGTAGCTATAGTTGCTTGACCCAAAGTCCGGGTCCTCAAGTCTGTTCCATTGATGTATACTCCTGTTTTTCTGCCAGTACCATGCTGTTTTTATTACTATGGCTTTGTAATATAGTTTGCAAAGAAACATTCAGCCAATACAAGATTTAAAACAACCAGGCTGGGCTGCAGGGATGGATTGCTTAGTGGTTAAGTAATTTGCCTGCAAATCCAAAGGACCCAGGTTTGATTCTCCAGGACTCATGTTAGCCAGATGAACAAGGGGCACACATGTCTGGATTTCATTTGCAGTGGCTAGAAGCCCTGGTGCAACCATTCTCTCTCTCTCTCTCTCTCTCTCTCTCTCTCTCTCTCTCTCTCTCCTTCCCTCTTTCTCTGTCAAATAAATAAATAAAATACTTAAAACAAATAAATAAATAAATAAAAATAAAACAACCAAGGCAAATATCAAACTCTGTAGCTTCAAGTCCAACAAGTCTAGCCAATGACAAATCTCCAAATCTGATACTTCTAACCATCAACAAGTCTCTGGAGTTCCAATTCTACTCCTCCAGCTAGGCTACTCACACTCCTGGAAAACTTCATCTGGGACCAGTAGCTTTCCTTAGCAGCCATCCCATGATCCTAGCATCTGTACTGGGTCTACACTGCAATGTGCGATTCATCCTCATGGCCCCATGGGGTCTCCATTGCAGGTGTCCAGCAAACTTGCTTCACACTGACCATAGCCATTTCCAAAACACAGGACTATGTTGCAAATTCAATGACCTTTTCTTTCCTGTATTTCTTATACTCAACAATACCAGGTAGGGTGCCAATTTGTTAATTCAGGGGGAGATAAAGCAGACATTGAAGAACAGGACACTCCTTCAGCAAACAGGCCCCTTCAAAAGAGTCTATATTCTTCCTGATGCCCCAGCTCAGGTCAGCTGGCCCAATTTCAAAGGTTAAAAACTCTCAATTGCAGCTTAACAGACAGAAGCTCACCCAGATATTTCATTTTTTTCTGTGCCATATCCCTCTGCTCACCCCAGATCATTTCTATGCAAAGCAGTCCTGAACAACTTCTCAGAGCACAGACATAATATAAAGCTTCTCACACAAACTGCTATCCCAGTCCTACCAAAGCTCTTATGCACCCTCATAAGCCAAACCTCACAGTCCATAGTTCTTACTGCATTCAGGTCTTGCAGCTCAGACTAGAATAGTCCATCAAGTTGTACTTACAGCACTGCAAGGCATCTCTTAGGCCAAGGTTTCAAATCCTTCCACATTCCTCTTGAAAATCAGCTCCAAAAGGGCCAAAGCCACACAGTCTGGTGTCTAGCAGGAATCTCACTCCTCGGTACCACTTTACTGTTGTAATCAGGTTTGAGTGCTGGTAGATATCACCCAACCAAGAGCACCTTGTGTGGAAAAGTGGTTTATTTTGGCTTACAGGATCCATGATGGCAGGGCAAAATGATGCCATTAGCAGATGGTGGACATCACCCCTTGGCCAACATAAGGTGGACCACAGCAACAGGAGAGTGTGCCACAAACATTGGCATGGGGAAACTGGATATAATACCCATAAGCCCACATCCAACAATACACCACCCACCGGAGTCTTTAACTTCAAATAGCCATCAGCTGGGGAACCTAGCATTCAGAACACCTAAATTTATGGGGGACACCTGAATTAAACCCACCACACCATTCTTGTATGTAATCATGTCTTCATTAAGCTTAATGAAGCTGGTTACTGACATTCTCTTTTTGTTGCCTCACCTTCAATTCATTTATTTCTCTTTTGAGTTCTCTCTGGTTTTCTTTACTGAAATTAAGTCCAGTGATGAAAGCAGTGTGCTATATGAGATGATTCCATTGCATTTCATTTATGTGACTGTTGGTTTTTTTTTTATTTTTTAATTTTTCTATTTTTTACAGTCAGTTTGGTACCATTATTAGGCTCATCCATGACCTACCCCTCCCCTTGGCCCCTTCTTGTTGAGGTATATGGGTCATTCATTGTGGAGTTAGCCCACAGTTATGGGTAAGCTAAATGTTTCTGCATATCATGACCCAACATGTGGCTCTGACATTCTTTTCACCCCCTCTTCCGCAAAATTTCCTTGAACCATGTTGGGTCTGCTTCAGTGATGAGGTGTTGGGGACCTCTGAGGCTCTGGCTCTCTGATTTGGTAGGAGTTGATTATTCTCTGTGCTGATCTCCTTCCCCCTTGTGCTGGTATCCAGTTCATCAGGAAAATAGCGCCCTTGCTTGTTTCTCCAATTTTTCTTAGTTTCAGCCAGTGCCCTTTTGAGGTATGATGGGGTGGCTCTCTCCTTAGGATCTACATCTATCTGAAAAAGTGAAGCAGATTCTCCAACGAAGAGTAAGTTAGCATCAGGACAAATGAGATAACTCTTACTTTTTTTATAGAGAATTTAATAGGTGTAGGCCCTCTTGTACCCCACAATTGACGGTAGCTTGATATTGGAGAGTGGGTTTATGTTTGGATATGGTTCTGACTTGTTTCCCAGCTCCAGCTATGGGTCTCATACAAGTGAGGGGATCAGTTAGCTGAATTGAGAGCAGTTGGTTCCCCACCAAGGCTGTGTGCCACCACTGCACTTGTGTGGGCATCACAACAAGTTATTTGCTGCTAAGTAGGTTAGACCATGCGTTGCTTCGACAGATATTGGTCATTTTCCCCCAGTCGCCCATGTAGCACTTTCTGGCACTAGACACGCTGACTGTCTGGGGACTGACTCTCTTCCAACTTCCAGCCATGCCATTCTAATTTGCATGTCAATGACATAAGGTGTCTTCAGCAGTAGGGTCTTATCACTAGCCTTTGGTGGGTCATCAAGTACTCTGACAGAAATCTGTCTGTCTTTTAGGAAACCTTGTAGGTCTCTCTGATCAAAAGCTCATTGTGGATGATAGCCCCATGCTGGTACTCAGAGTTACATGTCAGTGCCCACTAAGAAAATGAGGAAAAAGATAACTAATATACAAGAGTTAGAGATAAAAGAGAGAGAGAGAGGGAGAGGGGAAGTGAGGGCGGGAAGATGTAGAAGATTAAGGTTAGTCTTGATCTTACCCTCTCCAGTGTCTTGTGGTTCAGGTGTTCTCTGTAAGGGCCTGGTGAAGGATCAGCCATTTGGTCTGTCTTTTAGTAAGCAGAAAATTATGGTACCATTGCCATTTGGGTCTAGATTTGTGTTTTCTACCCCTCTGATGCCCTCCCCTCCCTCCCTTTCCATCCTAGTGGCTAGTCTAGGAGGTGCTTGCTGGGTATGTAAGGTATCTTGGGTAGATTCATTTATGTGACTGTTGGTTTTTGATTATTTGCTTCTAGCTCAATAATTAACTTGGTCAAAATCACAAAGCTTACCATGGTTTCATTTTTGGATTCTATTTTTGTTCTTTTCTCTATGTTTTTATTTGAGACTTTTATAGTGGAAGTAGGCAACCTTAGTGGAGATCTCTCAAGTTTTGCCTTTTGTTGATTTTTTGGGGGTGGGGCATTGGGATCTAACAATCTCTTTGTAAGAATCATATTTTATTAAGGGAAATCAACTATATGCCCTTGTAGAATCTTCAGTGAGTGTTCTGCTTGGGATTTAACCAGATTGGAGTGAGATGTTTCTATATCCATGGATGTGCAAGTTTTGGAGGTTGCAAGTGCACCACTAGCTCCTGGATGGTGCCTGATACCAAAGCTTTAGTTTGGATGTGGACTTTCTTTGGTCCCTGGTCACAGCTTTGATGTTCTGTGGTGTTCAGGGACAGTAGCAGTTGCCTCTGCTCCCCTGCTGTATCCAGCTGAGCAAGTTGTGGCAGACTCAGTAGTTTCTCCTGCCACTTGCTTACCAGATATTACTGTATTCCCTTTTGGGGGCTGATGCAATGTCTCAAGTAGTCACTGAAAGGATGGAGGGGAAATCAGGGTAGAGGTGAGCACCAGGCTCCATGAACCAGGCCAAACATGGGTCCACAGATTTGGCAGTTGTGGGGTCATTTGTGTGCAGTGGTGGCTAGGATTCACAAGAGGCAGCAGGGGCCTGAATGATTTGCTGATGCTGATAGTGGATGGTGGTGATGGTGGCCTGTTGTGTCTGAGAACCTCCAGTTGCAAGTGGGAGGTGTAGGTTTGGGGAACCAAGAAGGTAACTTGTGGGGCCAGCCCAAGGTTTAGAGACCCAACCAAGCATTCATGAGGGCAGCTTGGGGTAGGGGTAACTGCTGGCACAGGGTGGGAAAGAAGCAATGGCCCTGGCTCCTGCATTGTGTGTACTTGCTCAGAGGGTTGGTCCCCTGAGTGCAGGAGGTATGAGGAAAGTTGTGGGAACTTCCCATATGGGATCTCAAACCTCACTATAATCAGCACTTCCTTAACTACTTGGGGCTAGGCCTCAAACACTCTGGCAATCCTCCATCATCTGAACTCACCAGCTCCACTCAAGTGAACTACTCACTCAGTCTGACAGCATAGGCCACAAACATGACTGCACCTTACCAGCCCTGAGCTTACAGTCCTGGATCATGCTGGCACCTCATCCAGTCTGAGACTCAAGCCCCAAACACACTGGTCCTTTATCCAGTCCAAGTGTACAGTCCCCAAACACACCTGCACCTCACCCTTCACAAGTGCGCATGCCCCAAACAAGCTGGCACCTCACCCTGATTGCAGAGGCCCCAAACACCTCTTTATTTTTTGGTCACTTCATTGGAGGATGGTTCAGATATGGTTGTGCCCTTCCCCAATTATAGATTAATATTCTTACACTCAGAAAGATGGCACATGGGAGTATTACTCTATGGTAGGTGAATGTGATTAATGCTTAAAAGTGAAGACCCTACAAATATCCTTCATCAGTCCACACTGTAAGAATCCAGTGAATAAGAGCCTGCTATCTGTAAGTCAAGAAGCACATGGCTGCACAGTGTTTAGCTATACCCCATCAGTATTGTGGCATGGAGGATGGTACTGACTGCCAAATTACTACCAGAGTCAAACCTTCCCTTTCTGGCACCATTTTGGTATTGAGTGACAACCTGCTACCAAAATCTAGCTCCATGCCTTACCAATGCACAAAATGGGCTCCAAGGTCCCTATTCCCAAGGATGCTCTTTGGAATGTCCAAAATCAGACCTAAACCATTAGGTCTGACAGACCTCAAAGCCAAACTTTAATTCAACTTACTACTTTGTTCTGAACACAATACAAATTGCACAAAAATATTTGGCCTAAATTTGAAACTTTTGATTTATGATTCCTCACTGAACTGGACAATTTCATCAAATGAAATGACAAGTGGTATGCATTATTACATGCACAAGCTTTATTCCATTTATGTGTGCAACCCTCCCTCTATCAAGATTGCTCTACTGTCCAAATCCTCTGGTTATGCCCACCCCATTCCTCTGTACTGGTCATTCCTCCCAGAACTCCTTACCCCCACCTGTCTTTTCTGATTTTACCCTTCCCCAGGTCACCCCCTACCTGCCTCTGGTCTCTCCCTATCCCTCTCTGCTACTATCTGCCTCTACCACTACAGCTGCCAAGATGGCTACAACCCCTCCCCCACCCCTTCTGCATCGGAGCCTACAGGACTAAAACTCTTCCCACGCCAGCTCACTGCAGCCGTCCCTGGTTCTTACACCCTTCCCTCCCCACTCCACTCTTGCAGTCATCTCTTCCCACTGTATGGCAGTCATAAATTTTTCCTAACATTTGCTGCCACATTGTAATATAGTGACTCTATTCTCCCCTCTATGGGCCTTCATTTACCAATCATAAACAGTGGCCACATAAATTGTTCTTTATGACCACAGATAAAGCTAACAAGACCTGCCCATCAACTCTCTGCCCTCCTAGAGGGCATATGGGCCACTTCCACATGTTATAATCTCCTTAAGGAGAAAGATTTCAGTTTTAAATTCCAATTGCAAACATCTGTTGCTCTGTCTTAATGTTTAAAAAGTAGTCAGGATATCAATATTACTTTAAAAGTATATTGTGTATGTTGTGTATATAGAAACATTAGCTCACAAACAAGTACTCATACAAAATTAAAGATATCAAATTAACTTATGTCTTTACAAATTTAAAGTACAACTAAAATCCTTTCTTTTCAAAAAAGGTTGTCTCTTTCTAATCAACTTTCATGTTCTTTTTCATGTCTAATGCTGCACAGCCATGTCATGTTATGTGTTTTATGTTTCATGTGGTCCATCTTTATATGTAACTAAATTATTGTCAGTAATTTTTCCAGTGCTCATGGTCATTAAGTGTTTGAACATTCATAATTATAATTTGAGATAAAGTAAAATTGCTAAAAGCAGATTTATGATATATTTAAAATGATTTACTTCTGTTCTTTTAACTTTATGTTCATTTATGCTTACTACAAACATGGACATGTTTATATACCAAAGCTTAATTCCACTTCTGACAATATCATCTAAAAGTTTATTGTGATTTAAATCCTTAAAAAGTACTTGAAGTTACTAACAAAATACAGAAATATTGATATATTTTACCTTTATTTATAGCTTTTAAGATACAATATACATGTTTTCTGTCAAAGCACAGCTTCTAAGATTTTAAGACTAATATCTAATTTTTTTTGTTCATTTTTTTCAGGTAGGGTCTCGCTCTAGATCAGGCTGACCTGGAATTCACTATGTAGTCTCAGGGTGGCTTTGAACTCATGGCGATCCTCCTACCTCTGCCTCGCAAGTGCTGGGATTAAAGGCATGCACCACCACACCTGGATAATGTCTAAATTTTTAATAACAATGATAATAATAAAAAATACAGAAAAAGACCATGAAAATTAAAATTACAAAGTATGTTTTCAGTTACGATAAAATGAATTAACACAGAAGGTTGTGTCTTTGTATTTTCTCTTGCCTCAATTGTTTATATTATTCAAACTTAACTCTTTATCATAAGTTAATAAATTTACTTATATTGCTACATTTTTATTAAGGTTTAAAATTCAGGTATACATAGATTTGTTAAGCTCTGACTATTAAAAAACTGAGTTATTAATAAAATCCAGATGTACTTTAAATAGTTTGGTCAGGTTAAGTTCTAAATGTAACATAAAATTAAAAAAAAAAACTAAAAATATGGTGCACATGTGAAGTTAAATTAATCCACCTTAAAGGATCCTATAACAGACTGTTTTCATCCTTCTGGGTCCCTGTTTATTGCTTTCCAAGGCCTAAAAGTCAACAAAAGTGAAATCCTCCCATTTTTTTTTTCTTCTTTCTCTGTCCAGCCTCAAATTGAAGTCAGACTCAAACCTGGCATCCATCTTCCAAAAAACATGGGGTCTCTCTACTCCCATCCTTACCCTCCCCTCCCACCCCTCCCACCCCACTCACCCTATTGTCCAGTCCTCAAGATGCTTATTAGGTATGTCAGCATCTCAGGCAGATTCAGGTTAGGAGCTGTAGATGAGTGAGACTATATGACAATTATCTTTCTGTCATTGGGTGAGTTCACTGAGAATGATCTGTTCCAGGTTCAAACATTTTTATTCAAATTTCATTGTGTCATTTTTCCTTACTGCTGTGTAGAATTCCATCATGTTGATATACCACACCTGGGTTATCCATTCATCTAATGATGTACATCTGGGTTGATTCCAGCTCTTTGCTATTATGAATTGAGCAACTATAAACATGGTTGAGCAAATCTCTCTGAACTGAGGTGTGGAGCTTTTAGGATAAATGCCCAGTAAGGGAATAACTGGGTCCGTTGGTAACTTGATAGTCATCCTTTATAGGAGTCTCCATATTGCTTTCCCACTAACAGTGGAAGAGGGTTCCTATTTCTCCACATCCTCGCCAGCATTTATTTTCATTTGATTTTTAAATGTTTGTTATCCTTACTGGGGTAAGGTGGAATCTCATGATTCTTTTAATTTGCATTTCCCTGATGATTAGGGAGGATGAACATTTTCTTAATTGTGTGTTTGCCATTTGTATTTCTTCCTCTGAGAATTGCCTTTACAGTTATTTGCCCATTTTGTGAGAGGGAGTTGTTTGACTTTTTAGTTTAGGTTTTTGAGTTCTTTGTAGATTCTAGAAATTAGGCCTCTGTCAGTTGGATAGCCAGCAAATATTTTCTCCCATTCTGTGGGTAATCTATTGGCTCTGCTTATCCTATGATTGTCTGTGAAGAAACCTTTCAGTTTCATGAGATCCCAATGGTTGAGTGATAGTTTAAGATACTGTGCAATTGGGGTTTTGATCAGGAAGTCTTTTCCCATTCCTATACTATAAAAAGTTCCTCCTATTTTTCTTCCAGTGCCAGCTGAGTTTTTGGTCTAATATTGAGGTCTTTGATCCATTTGATTTTTGTATATGGTGAGATGTGTGGATCAAGTTTCAATTTCCTGCATATAGACATTCAGTTTGTATAGCACCATTTGTTGAAAATGCTGTCTTTTATCCAGCCTATATTGTTAGGTCCTTTGTCAAATATCAAGTAGCTGTAGTTAATTGACCCAAAGTCTAGGTCCTCAATTCTGTCCCATTGGTATATACTCCTGTTTTTATGCCAGTACCATGCTGTTTTTATTACTATGGCTTTATAATATAGTTTTAAATCAGTTATGGTGATGCCTCCAAACATGCTTCTGTTGCTGAGGATATCCTTCTGCCTTTCCTTATGAATTTTGAGATCACTTTTTTTTATCTCTGTGAAGAGCAATGTTGGGATATTGATTGGTATTGCATTAAATCTGTAAATTGCCTTTGGTAAGATTGCAATTTTCACAATGTTAATTCTGCCTATCCAGGAGGATGGAAGGTCTCTCCACTTACTCAAGTCCTCCTCAATTTCTTTCTTGAATGTTTTTATGTTTTCATTGTATAGGTCTTTCACTTCCTTGTTTAATGTTATTCCAAGGTATTTTTGTTGCTGTTGTTGTCACTATTGAAAATGGTACAATGTCACTTATTTCTTTCCCTGTATTTTCGCCTTTTGCATATAGAAAGACCACTGATTTGGGCGCATTAATTTTGTATCCTGCTAATTTGGTGAAGGAGTTAATCACATCTAAGAGTTTTGAGATGGAGGATCTTGGGTCTCTCATGTACATAATCATGTCATCTGTGAATAGAGCTAACTTAATTTCTTCCTTGCCAATTTTTATCCCTTTTATTTCTTTCTCCTGTATTATTGCTTGAGATAGGACTTCTAGTACTATATTGAAGAGCAGAGGTAAGAGTGGACACCCTTGTCTTGTTTCTGATCTCAATGGGAATTCCTTTAGACTGTCTCCATTAAGTATTATTTGGGCTATAGGAGCTTTATATATAGCCTTTATTATGTTGATATATAAACCATCCATGCCTATTCGCTACAATGTTTTGATCATGAAGTGATGTTGTGTTTTGTCAAAAGCCTTTTCTGCATCTACAGAAATGATCATGTGGTTATTGTGTTTAAGCATATTTATGTGGTGTAGTACATTGACAGATTTCTGTATGTTGACCTATCCCTGCATTCCTG
This sequence comes from Dipus sagitta, assembly GCA_036346955.1. NCBI lineage: Eukaryota > Metazoa > Chordata > Mammalia > Rodentia > Dipodidae > Dipus > Dipus sagitta. Next base: position 79,863,637 of record CM070783.1, on the reverse strand, counting down.
GGATGATGTCTGCTACATCAAGTTGGATAATGCTTTTGATGTGTTGTTGGATTCCATTTGTGAGGATTTCGTTCAGGATCTTTGCATCTAAGTTGATTAGGGAAATAAGCCTATAGGTCTTTTTTGTGGCATCTCTGCTGGGTTTTGGTATTAGGGTGATACTAGCTTCATAGAAGGAGTTAGGGAGCTTTCCCTGTTCTCTGATTATGTAGCATAGTTTGAGAAATAACTGGTTTCAGTTCTTCTATAAAGGTTTGATAGAATTCAACTGAGATGCCGTCTGGTCCTGGACTCTTCTTTTTGAGGAGGTTTTTCATTACCTTTTCAATCTTGATGGGTGTGACAGGTTTGTTTAGGAGATTATCTGCTCTGAGTTTAGCTTAGGTGGTGGTATGTACTCAGGAATTCATCCATTTCCTCCATATTACCCAGTTTTGTGGAGTAGAGGTTTTTGAAAAAAGTCCTGATGATTCTCCCAATTTCACTTATGTCTATTGTGATGTCTCCTTCTTCATTTCTAATTCTGTTAATTTGAAGCATTTTTTTTTTTTTTTGCTTGATCAAATTGGCCAGGGGTTTGTCAATCTTGTTTATTTTCACAAAGAACCAGCTCTTTGTTTCATCAATTTTCTTAATTGTTTCTTAGTTTCCAGTTCACTAATTTTTGCTCTAATCTTAATTATTTCTTTCCATCTGAAGCTTTTTGGGTTTGATTCTTCTTGCTTTTTGAGTGTCTTTAGGTGGATGATTAGGGTACCAATTTGGAACCTCTCTCTCTTTGATATGAAAGCATTTAGTGCTAAGAATATTCCCCTGAGATCCTCCTTCATTGTGTCCCATAAGTTTTGATATGAGGTGTTCTCATTGTCTTTCATTTCTAGAAATTTTGCAATTTCATCCATTACTCATTTACTGTTTAACAGTGTGTTTTTCAGTTTCCAGTAGTCGATGGGATTCCTGGTGCTTCTTTTGCTGTGAATTTCTAGCAATATAGCATTGTGATCTGATATCATGGAGGTAATAGTGTCAATCTTCCTAAATATATGGAGGCAGGCTTTATGACCCAGTATATGATTCATTTTAGAGAAGGTTCCATGGGCTGCTGTGAAGAATGTGTAATCTCTGGATTTTGGTAGAATGTTCTGTAGATGTCCATTAGGTCTAAATGTTCTATGGTTTTCTTCAGCTCTCTCACTTCCCTGTTGATTTTCTATGTGGATGATCTATCTATTGCTGTTAATGGAGTATTAAAGTCCCTGACTATGTTGGTTTTGGTGGTTATTTCTGTTTTATTGTCAAACAGGTTTTGTTTTATGAATTGTGGGGCCCCTGTGTTTGGTGCATAAATATTTATGATTGTGATATCCTCTTTTCTGATCATTCCCTTGATAAGTAGGAAGTGGCTTTCTATGACTTGTACTTTTGGTTTGAAGTGTATTTTATCCAAAATTAGTATAGCTACGCCTGCTTGTTTCTTATTTCCATGTGCTTGGTGAGGTGGGTTTCTTGACGACATCAGAGTGAGGGGTCTAATTTTCTGATCCACCCTATTAGCTTATGTCTCTTGATGGGTGAATTAAGGCCATTTATACTTAGGTTAATGACTGTGAGCTTTGATTTGATCCATGCCATATCGTGTTGGTTTGGGTAGTTTGGTGTTTTCATAGACTTTGAAGATTGTGTGCTTCTCTGAGTTTAGATATTGTGATCTACTTCTTGTAAGCAGTTGAAGTTTATTATTTGATTCTTCTATGTGAAGAATTTCCTGAAGTACTCTGCAGGTTTGGCTTTGTGTTCATATAGTTGTAAAGCTGGGTTTTATCATGGAAAGTTTTTCTTTCACCATCTATTATGAGAGATACATTTGCTGTATAGAGTAGTTTGGGTTGGAAGCCATAGGATTTTTGACTTTTCAGTGTTCCATTCCAGGTCCTTCTGTATTTCAGGGTTTCTATTGAGAAGTCTGAAGTAATTCTTATGGGGTTACTTTTAAATGTAGTTGTTGATTTCCCTAGCTACTTTTAGGATTTTCTCTATGGTATTGATGTTTAGAGTCTTAATGGCAATATGTCCTGGAGAGTTTCTGCTTTGGTCCAGTGTCTTTGGAGTTGTCTTAGCTTCTTGTAACCTGATGGGACTTTATTTTGAGAGAGTGGGAAAGTTTTCTTCAATAATTATGTTGAATAAGTTCTCCATGCCTTTGGTCTGAATTTCTTCCCCTTCTGCTATTCCCATGATCTGAATGTTAGGACTTTTAAGGGTATCCCACTGCTTCCTCATGTTCTGCTCACAGAAAATTTTAAATTTATAGAAACTCTTGAACTGTTTCTTCTGTTTAGTCTTCCAGATCTGAATTTCTATCCTGTGTATGGCTGACTCTATTTTTTAAGCACTTCTGTACAGTTTTGGGCTTGTTCAATTTGGTTTGCATTTTCTACTTTTGTATGTATAGTTTCCATCCCTCTACCAAGTTCCCTTTTCACATCATTTTCTGATTTTCTTAATGCTTCCTGGTGTTCAACCTTGCATTTCTTTATATCTTCATTGAGATTAGCCAGTTGGTTATTGAGGTCCTCTGTTTTTTCTTTTTTTTTTCTTTTTTTTTTCTACATTTTTATTAATATTTTCCATGATAACAAAAAAAAATCCCATGGTATTACCCTCCCCCCTTTCCCCTTTGAAATTCCATTCTCCATCATATCCCCTCCCCATCTCAATCTTTCTACTTACATATATACAATACCAACCTAATAAAAGCCCTCCTCCCTTTCTTTCTCTTCCCTTTCTATCTCCTTTTTTAACTTACTGGCCTCTGCTACTGAGTTTTTTGCTTCTCACACAGAAGCCCAATCATCTCTAGCTAAGATCCACATATGAGGGAGAACATGTGGCGCTTGGCTTTCTGGGCCTGGGTTACCTCACTTAGTATAATTCTTTCCAGATCCATCCACTTTTCTGCAAATTTCATAACTTCATTTCTCTTTACTGCTGAGTAAAACTCCATTGTATAAATGTGCCATATCTTCATTATCCACTCATCAGTTGAGGGACATCTAGGCTGGTTCCATTTCCCAGCTATTATAAATTGAGCAGCAATAAACATGGTTGAGCAAGTATCTCTAAGGTAATGAGATGAGTCCTTAGGATATATGCCTAGGAGAGCTATAGCTGGGTCATATGGTAGATCAATCTTTAGCTGTTTTAGGAACCTCCACACTGATTTCCACAATGGCTGGACCAGATTGCATTCCCACCAACAATGTAGAAGGGTTCCTCTTTTTCCACATCCCCGCCAACATTTATGATCATTTGTTTTCATGATGGTAGCCAATCTGACAGGAGTGAGATGGAATCTCAATGTAGTCTTAATCTGCATTTCCCTGATGACTAGGGATGTAGAACATTTTTTTAGATGCGTATATGCCATTCATATTTCTTCCTTTGAGGATTCTCTATTTAGCTCCATTTCCCATTTTTTGATTGGTTTGTTTGATTCCTTATTATTTAACTTCTTGAGTTCTTTGTATATCTTAGATATTAATCCTCTATCAGATATATAGCTGGTGAAGATTTTTTCCCATTCTGTAGGTTGCCTCTTTGCTTTCTTCACCGTGTCCTTTGCAGTGCAAAATCTTTGTATTTTCATGAGGTCCCAGTGGTTAATCTGTGGTTTTATTGCCTGAGCAATTGGGGTTGTATTCAGAAAGTCTTTGCCAAGACCAATATGTTGAAGGGTTTCCCCTACTTTTTCCTCTAGCAGTTTCAGAGTTTCAGGTCTGATGTTAAGGTCCTTAATGCATTTGGACTTAATTCTTGTGCACGGAGAAAGAGAAGAATCTATTTTCATCCTTCTACAGATATATATCCAGTTTTCCCAACACCATTTGCTGAAGAGGCTGTCTTTTCTCCAATGAATATTTTTGGCATTTTTATCAAATATCAGGTGGCTATAACTACATGGGGTTACATTTGGGTCCTCTATTCTGTTCCATTGATCTATGAGTCTGCTTTTGTGCCAGTACCATGCTGTTTTTGTTACTATGGCTCTGTAGTATAGGTTAAAATCAGGTATGGTGATACCACCAGCCTTATTTTTGTTGCTCAGTATTATTTTAGATATTCGAGGTTTTTTGTGATTCCAAATGAATTTTTGGATTGTTTTTTCTATTTCCGTGAAGAATGCCTTTGGAATTCTGATGGGGATTGCATTAAATGTGTAGATTGCTTTTGGTAAGATTGCCATTTTCACAATATTGATTCTTCCAATCCAGGAACAAGGGATGTTTTTCCACTTCCTAGTGTCTTCTGCAATTTCTCGCTTGAGTGTTTTAAAGTTCTCATTGTATAGATTCTTTACTTCCTTAGTAAGGTTTATTCCAAGGTACTTTATTTTTTTTGATGCAATTGTGAATGGGAGTGATTCTCTGATCTCATCCTCTGAGTGTTTGTTGTTAGCATATATGAAGGCTACTGATTTCTGTGTATTTATTTTGTATCCTGCTACATGACTGTAGGTTTTTATCAGCTCTAACAGTTTGCTAGTAGAGTCTTTAGGGTCCTATATATATAGAATCATGTCATCTGCAAATAATGATAACTTGACCTCTTCCTTTCTGATTTGTATCCCTTTTATGCATGTCTCTTGCCTTATTGCTATGGCTAAGACTTCCAGAACTATATTAAATAAAAGTGGGGACAGTGGACACCCTTGTCTTGTTCCTGATTTTAGTGGAAAAGCATCCAGTTTTTCCCCATTTAGTAATATGTTGGCTGTAGGCTTATCATAAATAGCCTTTATTATATTGAGATATGTTCCTTCTATTCCCAGTCTCTGTAGGACTTTTATCATGAAGGGATGTTGGATTTTGTCGAATGCTTTCTCTGCGTCTAATGAGATGATCATGTGATTTTTGTCCTTCAACCCATTTATATAATGTATAACATTTATAGATTTGCGTATGTTGAACCATCCCTGCATCTCTGGGATAAAGCCTACTTGGTCAGGGTGAATGATCTTTCTAATGTATTCTTGTATTCTGTTTGCCAATATTTTGTTGAGAATTTTTGCATCTATGTTAATGAGGGAGATTGGTCTGTAATTTTCCTTTTTTGTTCTATCTTTGCCTGGTTTTGGTATCAGAGTGATGCTGGCTTCATAGAAGGAGTTTGGTAGAAATCCTTCTTTTTCTATTTCATGGAAAAGCTTAAGAAGCAATGGTGTTAGCTCTTCCCTGAAGGTCTGGTAAAATTCAGCAGTGAATCCATCTGGGCCTGGGCTTTTTTTAGTTGGGAGATTTTTGATAACTGTTAGGATCTCCATGCTTGTTATAGGTCTATTTAAGTGATTAATCTCATCTTGATTTAATTTAGGTAGGTCATATAAATCAAGGAAATCATCCATTTCTTTCAGATTTTCATACTTTGTGGAGTATATGTTTTTATAATATGTCCCTATGATTTTTTGAATTTCTCTGGCATCTGTCGTGATGTTACCTTTTTCATCTCTAATTTTATTAATTTGTGTCTCTTCTCTCTTTCTTTTGGTCAGATTTGCTAAGGGTTTATCAATCTTGTTTATCCTTTCAAAGAAACAGCTCTTTGTTTCATTAATTCTTTGTATTGTTTTTTTGGTTTCTATTTCATTAATTTCTGCCCTAATCTTTATTATTTCTTCCCGTCTACTGATTTTTGGTTTGCCTTGTTCTTCTTTTTCCAAGGCTTTAAGGTGAAGCATTAGGTCACTTATTTGCGACCTTTCTAATTTCTTAATATAGGCACTTATAGCTATAAATTTACCTCTTAGAACTGCCTTCATTGTGTCCCAGAGATTTTGGTATGTTGTGTTCTCATTATTGTTTGACTCTATAAATTTTTTGATTTCCTTCTTGATTTCTTCATTGACCCATTCATCATTTAGTAATGTATTGTTTAGTTTCCATGATTTTGTGTATGCTGTATATCCTTTCTTGCTATTGATTTGTAGTTTGATTCCATTGTGGTCAGATAGAATGCAAGGAATTATTTCAATTTTCCTGAATTTGTTAAGATTTGCTTTGTGTCCTAATATATGGTCTATTTTAGAGAATGATCCATGTGCTGCTGAAAAGAATGTATATTCTGCAGCATTTGGATGAAATGTCCTGTATATGTCTGTTAGGTCCATTCCTTCTATGACCTCGTTTAGTCCAGATGCCTCTCTGTTTATTTTTTCCCGGGATGACCTGTCAATTGATGAGAGTGGGGTGTTAAAGTCACCAACTACCACTGTGTTTGGTGTTATCTGTGACCTTAGTTCTAACAGTGTTTGTTTGATGAATTTGGGAGCCCCCATGTTAGGTGCATATATGTTTAGGATTGTAATGTCCTCCTGTTGGAGTGTGCCCTTAATCAATATAAAGTGACCTTCCTTATCTTTCTTGACTAATGTTGGAGTGAAGTCTGCCTTGTCAGCTATTAGGATAGCAACCCCTGCTTGCTTTCTGGGTCCATTTGCTTGAAACACCGTTTTCCAACCTTTCACCCTAAGATAATGTCCATCCTTTGTAGAAAGGTGAGTTTCTTGGAGACAACAAATTGTAGGGTCCTGCTTTTTAACCCAGTCTGCAAATCTATGTCTTTTGGTTGGAGCATTGAGGCCATTGATATTAAGAGATATTATTGAAAGATGTGTATTTATGCTTGCCATTTTTTTTTTTTTTTTTTTTTGTGGTTCTGGTTCTACCTTTGCTCTCTTATATTAACTAGTATTTGAGTGTTGTTTGTTGTTTTCCAGGTTCCTTATATGTGTGTTTTTCTTTCTCTTCAGCATGGAGGATTCTTTCAAGTATTTTGTGTAGAGCTGGTTTTGTCTTCAAATACTCCTTTAGCCTGCTTTTGTCATGGAATGTCCTTATTTCTCCATCTATTTGAATGGATAGTTTTGCAGGATAAAGTAGCCTTGGTTGACAGTTGTTATCTTTCAGAGTTTGGAATACATCACTCCAAGCCCTTCTGGCTTTGAAAGTTTGTGTTGAGTAATCTGCTGTGATCCTGATGGGCTTGCCTTTGTAGGTAACTTGATTTTTCTCTCTAACTGCTTTCAATATTTTTTCTTTGGATTGTGTGTTTGGTAGTTTGATTATAATATGGCGAGGAGAGGTTCTTTCCAGGTTTTGTCTGGCTGGTGTTCTAAATGCTTCCTGTATCTGCATTGGCACCTCTTTCCCAATTTGGGGGAAGTTTTCTTCTATGATTTTGTTGAAGATGCCTACTATACCTTTGGATTGAAATTCTTCTCCTTCTACTATACCCTGAATTCTTATATTTGATCTTTTCATAGTGTCCCGAATATCTTGAAATTCCCATTCATACTTTTCTATTAGTTTGTCTTTCTCTTTGTTGGATTGTATTAGATCTGCCACCTGGTCTTCTAGCTTAGATATTCTGTCCTCTCCTTCATCCATTCTACTGGTGAGATTTTCTACAGAGTTTTTTATTTCATTAACTGTGTTCTTCATTGCTAGTAATTCTGACTGATTTTTCTTCATTATTTCTATTTCCTTATTTATGTCTTGTATTGATTTCTTTATTTCGTTAAATTGGTGTCCTGTATCTTCTCTGATTCCTTTGATTTCTTCTTTGAGTTCATTGAACATATTTACAATCATTCTTTTGAAATCTTTCTCAGGCATTTTCTCTAACTCGTTTTCACTAGAGGTCATTTCTGAAGCATTGATGCTTTTTGGTGGATTTATATTGCCTTGGTTTTTGGTGTTTCTTGTGTTATAATGTATATATTTTTGCATCTTGGATTAAGTTACTGCTTAGATTTTCCAGTTAGCTGGGTATCCTTTGCTGTATCTATTGATCTGATATTGTATATCTTCTATGTAGGAGATTAAGATGTTAGGTGTGGCTCTTACCACTCTCAGAGTATCTAGACACGTGGTCCTAGGGGTTAAGTTTGCCTGCTATGGGAGTTTTCAAATAGGTTGAGTGGAATAAAATACAGGTATATTCTAAAATTTAACTAAACCCTATACACATTCAGTCAAGAACAGCACCGAGCATTTATGCAAGATTAGGTATTATAAAAACCAGATCCTCTATCAACAAAGAAGTTAAGATTTCTGGTCTGTTGAGGGATCCAAGTCAGCTTGTGACCAGGTGAGACCCTTCCCTGGTTCAATCCCAGTTACCTCTTTGGATGCTTTTGGTCTCAGTCAAGTTGCTGGCTGGGATGTTGGGCCGCTGTTCTGCTTTCTGGAACTGGGCACTGGCTTTTCCTGTGGGGCAAACCAAGCCTGGCAACTGTGGCCCTGCAGATTGGCACCCCTGATGCTGGATCCCCGCTGCTGCCGCTGGAGCTGCCGCTGCTGGGACCACTGCTGCTGGATCCGCCACTGGAGATGCCGCTGCTGGGTCTGCCCCCGCTGATCCGCTGGAGCTGCCGCTGCTGGGTCCTCCGCCTCTGATCCTCTGGTGCTGCCGCTGCGGGATCCGCCTCTGCCGCTGAAGCCGCTGGAGCCTCCGCTGCTGGATTCGCTGCCCTGAAGCCGCTGTGGCCGTTACCGGAGCAGCTGATGGTGTTTTTGGGGCTGGAGTCACGGCTTCCACCGCCGCTTCCGGCTTCCACCGCCGCTTCCGCTGCCGGGGTCTGAGCCGCCGCTGTTGGATCCCGAGTCGCCACTGCCGCAGCCCGAGATGCAGCTGCCGGTGCCCGTGCTGCCGCTGCCGCTGCCAGAGTCCAAATCGCCGCTACCGGGTCCCGAGGTGCCGCTGCCGGAGCCCAAGTCGCTGCTACCGGGTCCCGAGCTGCCGCTGCCGGATCCCGAGCTGCCGCTACCGGGTCCTGAGCTGCCGCTTCGGCCTGCCCGTGTGGGCTCTGGATATCTCCTACTTCTCCGCTGCTGTTTTAATCTCTTATACACCTCCCTTGTGTATTTTGCTGGGTTTTCTTTGGCTTTTTCTCCCCTAGGCTGCTTAGGCGTGGTTCCTATGCCGCCATCTTGACCGGAAGATCCTCTGTTTTTTCAATCTCCTTCAGATCATTTAACTGTCTTTGGACCCCTTCAAGGTCTTATCTATTAGTTCTAGTCTAACAATGACAAAATTAATATGACTGTCAGCCCTTTGTTGCTTTTCTGCAAATTCTGACATTTGTTTGGTCAGAGTTGCATAACTTAATTTTGGGGTTCTGATCGTAATGCCTCTTTTGTGTTTTGATTAGAGACATCCATTGTAGGACTGGGCAATCTTACTGGATTTACTTGCATTTGATTTTTTTTATTAATTAGATTTGTACTGAGTGGATACGTTCAAGTTTGGTACCATTATTAGGCTCATGCATGACCTACCATATCCTTGCTGAGGTATATAGGTCATCCATTCTGGAGTTAGCCCACAGTTGTGGGTAGGATAAATGTCTCTTCATATCATGACCCAACTTGTGGCTCTGAAATTCTTTCCGCCCCCTCTTCTGCAAAATTTCCCTGAGCCATGTTGTGTTCATTTTTGGTCTGCTTCAGTTATGAGGTGTTGGGGGCCTCTGGGTCTCTCAATCTCTGATTTGGTAGGAGTTGATTTTTCTCTGTGTTGATATCCTTCACCCTTGTGCTGCTACCCAGTTCACCAAGAAAACAGCATCCTTGCTTGTTTCACCAATTGTTCTTATTTTCAGCTGGGAACCTTTTGAGGTATGATAGGGTGGCTCTCTCCTTAGGATCTACATCAATCTGAAAAAGAGAAGCAGATTCCCCAATGGAGAGTAAGTTAGCACCAGACAAATGAGATAACCATTACTTTTTTATAGAGAATTTAATATGTGTAGGCCCTCTTGTAGCCCACAATTGGTGGTAGCTTGATAATGGAGAGTGGGCTTATGTTTGGATATGGTTCTGACTTGTTTCCCAGCTCCAGCTAGAGGTCCTGTATTACTGAGGAGATCAGTTAGCCCAATCAAGAGCAGTTGGTTCCCCACCATGGCTATGTACCACTATTGCACTTGTGTGAGTATCACAACAGGTTATTTGCTGCTAAGTAAGTTAGACCATGAGTTGCTTGGACAGATATTGGTCATTTTCCCCCAGTCGCCCATGTAGCACCTTCTGGCACAAGACAGGCTGACTGTCTGGGGACTGACTCTGTTCCAGCTTCCAGCCATGGAATTCCATTTTACGGGTCAACAACATAAGGTGTCTTCAGTAGTGGGGTCTTACCACTAACCTTTGGTGGGTCATCAAGTACTCTGACTGAAATCTTTCTTCTAGGAAGCCTTGTAGGTTTCTCTGATCAAAAGCTCATTGTGGATGATAGTCCCATGCTGGTGCTGGGACTTACAGGTCAGTGCCCACTAATAAAAGGAAGAAAAAGATAACTAATATAAGAGAGTTAGAGAGAAGAGGGAAGAGAGTAAGAGAGTAAGAGAGAGAGACAGAGAGAGAGAGAGAGAGAGAGAGAGAGAGAGGAGCTGTAGAAGATTAAGTCAGTCTTCATCATGCCCTTTCCAGTGTCTTGTGGCTCAGTTGTTCCCTCAAAGGGCCTGGTGAAGGTTCAGACATATGGTCTGCCTTTCAGGATGTAGACTTTAATGGTACCATTGCCATTTGGGTCTAGATTTGTGTTTCCCACCCCCTCCATTGCCCTCCCCACCCATCCTTTTGTCTAGTCAATGAGATGCTTGCTGGGTATGTAAGGCATCATGGGTATATTCAGGTTAGGTGCTGTAGATAAGTGAGATTATGTGGCGATTTTTCTTCTGTGATTGGGTAAATTCACTGAGAATAATCTGTTCCAGGTTCTACCATTTTTCCTCAAATTTCACTGTGTCATTTTTCTTACTGCTGTGTAGAATTCCATTGTGTAGATATACCACATCTTAGTTATCCATTCTTCTAGTGATCGACATCTGGGTTGATTATGGCTCTTAGCTATTATGAATTGAGATGCTACAAACAAGGTTGAGCAAATCTCTCTAGCCTGTGGTTTGAAGGTTTTAGGGTAGATGCCCAGTAAGGGAATAACTGGGTCTCTTTGTATCTCTATAGTCAGCTTTTTCAGGAGTCTCCATATTGCTTTCCAAAGTGACAATATACAAAGCTCCTAAGGCCCAAATAATACTTGATGGAGAGAGACTAGAGGAATTCTCATTAAGATTAGGAACAAGACAGGGTTGTTCACTCTCACCTCTGCTCTTCAACATAGTATTGGAAGCCCTTGCTCAAGCAATAAGACAGGAGAAGGAAACAAAAGGGATATAATTTGAAAAGGAAGAAGTTAAGCTAGCTCTATTCACTGATAACATGATTATATATGTAAGAGACCCGAGAGACTCCATCTCAAAAGTCCTGAAGGAGATTAACTCCTATAGCAAAGTAGCAGGATACAAAATCAATTCACAAAAATCAGTACCCTTTCTATATGCTAATGACAAAGGTACAGAGAAGGAAGTAAGGGACATGGTCCCATTTTCAATAGCAACAACAACAACAACAAAAAAAATACATCGGAATAATGTTAACCAAGGAAATGAAAGATCTATATAACGAAAACATAAAAACACTTAAAAAAGAAATTGAGGAGGACTTGAGAAAATGGAAAGACCTCCCATGCTCCTGGATAGGCAGAATTAACAATGTGAAGATGGCAATCCTACCAAAGGCAATATACAGACTTAATGCAATTTCAATTAAAACCCCTACAGTATTCTTCACTGAGGTACAAAAATCTCAAATTTCAAATGAAAAGGCAGAAGGCCTTGCATATTCAAACATATCCTCAGCAAAAGAAATACCTCTGGAGGCATCACCACACCTGATCTAAACCTATATTACAAAACCATAGTAGTAAAAACAGTATGGTTCTGGCATAAAAACAGGAGTATAGACCAATGGAATAGACTTGAGGACCTGGATTTTGGGTCAAGCAAATATAGGTACTTGATATTTGACAAAGGCCCTAACAATGTAGGCTGGAAAATAGACAGCATCTTCAACAAATGGTGCTGGAAAAAAGGGATAACCATATGCACAAAACTGAAACTTGATCCACACATTTTGCCATGCACTACACTCAAGTCCAAATGGACTAAAGACCTCAATATAAGACCAGAAACTCGAATACTACTGGAAGAAAATTTAGGAAGTACTTTCCATGATATTGGAATGGAAAAAGGCTTCCTGAACAAAACCCCAGTTGCTCACGATCTTAAACAGTCACTCAACCAATGGGATCACATGAAGCTGAAGAGTTCCTTTACAGACAAGTATACAATAAGCAAAGCCAATAGATTACCCACAGAATGGGAGAACCTATTTGCTGGTTATCCAACTGACAGAGGCCCAATCTCTAGAATCTACAAAGAACTCAAAAATCTAAACAGTAAAATGCCAAACACCCCACTCACAAAATGGGGCAAAGAGCTCAACAGGTGTTGGGAGCCATAAAGCAAAAGCCTCTCCATTTTGCCTGGGCCTGTTCTTAAGTTGACTCATTCACCAGAAAGCTGGTCCATCCAGCTTGCAGTTAGCAATGTGGTCTGCAGAATCTTATCATTTGCAAAAGGCCAGTTTATGATCAGGATGTCAAGCCGTTAAGGCAAGATTTGGAAAACACCCGGATACATCTCCTCTAGGTTCCCTAAGATTAGATAAACACCCAGTTTCACCTCCTCTTAGTTTCCTAACAATTCCGGCCCTAAATCACGTAAGGCAGCTTACTCCCCCCTTTTCTTCCCCTATATAACCACTGTGTAAAAAATAAATAAAGAGGCCTGGACAACTCTTTGCTTGGTCTCGTTCCTTCTTTCTCACCCATCTTTACACAGGCCTGGTCCCCCTCGCGCTCCCCGAATAACTGAGTCCTGCTGGACGGGACAAACAGGCAGTTCACGGAGGAAGAAATACATATTGCAAACACACAGTTAAGAAAATGTTCATCATCCCTAATCATCAGGGAAATGCAAATTAAAACAACTATGAGATTCCACTTTACCCCAGTAAGGATAGTAAACATCAAAAAATCAAATGAAAATAAATGCTGGCGAGGATGTGGAGAAGTAGGAACACCCATCCAGTGTTGGTGGGAATGTAAGATGGTACAACCACTTTGCATTTGATTTTTTTGCGTTATTTCTCTTGCATTGTGGTCTGCCTATCACAGTGTATGAGCCTTATTTTATTTAGGAGGAAGATATAGTCTACCCTTGAAGTGAGTCCAGTGGTTATTTCCTTTTATGTTTGCTTCCACTATTTTTCTTGTGTCTTTTGGGCTTTTCTGCTCAGAGGGAAGGAGCCTGTGAGGCTCTGCTGGGTTCCTAAGGACCTTAAATAGAGGCTTGCTGTTCTGTGATTCCGAGTATGGGAGTGCCCAGTCAGGTGCTCAAAGTGGAGAGGGGAATGGGGGGTGGTGGCCAGTGGGATGGTGTTTGGGAGCCTGGAGGTGTGGGTGGATCTAATCTGGCTTTCCTGGGTTCACACAGGGGGGTGTTTGCAAGTGAGATGGGTTTTCTGGGGGGAGTAGGATGGCAGTAGCTTGGGGCAGGGTGAGTGGAACTGTGGATGGGGCAGAGGGAGTGTGGTGGTGGTTGCACTGTGTGGGGGCAAAGGGCTGGGGGAGCGGTGCACTGGTCTTACGGGTCTGGCGGAGTGGGGCAGAGGTCTCAGTGGGTGGGACAGTGCAATCTATGGTGCAGGTGGAGCTATGCTTGCCTCGGTTCCCTGGCCTGCTATTAGTGCAGGGGAACCTGCGACCGTGACTATGGCTAGGTTGGCTGCTTGAGGGTCTGAGGAACCGTGGGCTACTTGAGAGTGTGGGAATCTACCAATTCCCTTCTTTGCCCCTCTGTGCCTTCCCATTGGAGGTCTATTAGAGACTGAATCACCTAGAAGACCCAATGAGCCCTTAATGTCTTGCCTTTCCTTCACCAGGAGGTGCAGTGCAGTTAGGCAGATGTCATCTTGACTGGATGTCTATACTGGTTACTATTATATAAAATTTCATTGTGCCTATAAAATGAATAACTAATAATAAAAATTAGCAAGATTAATGAAACTTTTAACTTTTAAGCCTAACACACATTCCTCAATTCTTACTTTTTGATCTTTGGACTGAGTAAGTAAAAACTAAGCATTCTATATTAAAAACTTACAAAAACTTTTAAATCTGATAACAAAGCTTCAAAGCTTTTGGGGGGAAGTAGATAATGACTAAAAAATGTTAAGACATGACTTCTACATATGCTTGGGGACCCTGAAGGCAGATTTTGCAACAACGGGACAAGGTCTTTTGCCCTGATGGGAAGTGTGCCACATGCACTGGCGGCCTAAATCAGACACACAATCTCTTAGTCTGGAAGTCCCTTCACCACTGCAGGTTTTACGTGCTCACGTTGTAGTCCCCCTGTCATCACAATAAACAACCTTACTCAATAGAAGTGGGCAGTTCTATATACTTAGGGTATCCTTTTGTACATTACAGGGTACAATAAGAGTTCCTTATTTACTATCCAAAGTAAACACCTTAGTGGCTAGATTTGAAATCCAAAACCAACTGGCCAAAAAGCACCACTAGAGGACCCCCTCTTTGCCCCCAATGCACCACAAACACCTGCCCCTTTCCCACAACTACCTAACTCCTCACCCTCTCCTCCTCCCTTCCACCCCTTTGGGACTCCACTACCTCCCAGTCTCTTTCCTATGCTAGAGGGTGTACATCAGCCACTTACTGTCTCACAACCAGAAATGGTCAAAGACTGCTGGTTCTGCCTCTCACCCGAACCACTTGTTATGTGGGTTTGGGTGTACAAAACCCTTTTACTACAAAGAACAGCATAAACAGCTGCTCTCCCTTTACCTCTCCCTTAACTTTGGGAGATATAGCCAGAAGAGCTTCTTGCCTTATAACTTCTAATTATGAGCTCTCCCAATCCCTTTTTCTGGAATCATGTAATAATACTCTGACTATGACTCTGACTAAATCCAAGGCCTTCTTTGCACCCAATAGGACCTGGCAGGCCTATACCTCTGGCCTCACTAGATATATCACCCTTAGTGAGTTAAGGTTTTTTATTTTATTTTTTTTTTATGAGAGAGAGAGAGAGAGAGAGAGGGAGGGAGAGAGAGAGAGAGAGAATTGGGACACCAGGGCCTCAGCCACAGAAATTAAAGTCCAGACACTGTGCCACCTAGTAGGCATGTGCAACCTTACACTTGCCTTACCTTTGTGAGTCTGGATTATGTGGGATCTGGAGAGTCCAGCATGGGTCTTTAAACTTCACAGGCAAACACCTTAGCCACTAAACATCTCTCCAACCTGAGAGTTAAATTATGACACACTCTATGTCACAATCCATGTCCTCCACAAGGTTTATACCTACAATGGATCTGAGGGGACACCTCATGCTACCTCTAAGCTTGGGTCACATAATAAAAGGACAGCTCCTTTACTGGTGTCCACCTTGGTGGGATTTAGTGTAGTAGGATCACTAGTATTAGGTGCAACATCTCTAATAAAAGGTTAAGTTTGAATGTCATGCATGGCCCAACAAATTGACACAGACCAATGGAAAGAAGGACCAGGTTCCCCTATCCACCTCTACCCTTATTCCTGCTTCTCTTTTTCCTGCTTCTGGCCCCACAAAAACCCAGATCAGCTGTGTCTGACCATGCAGTCTACATTCCCAGAGACTGTTGTCCTTCATTGTTCTTTGCTCTGAATGAAGGACAATCTATTGCTGTTGAAGTCAGTTTCTCTTTCATTCATTTTCATGGTCCCTGTGTTGGTCCCACTCCTGGCTTGGATCCAACAAATATGACAAAGACATATTATATATTTAGATCCTAAACACATGCAAATGGACATGCTCTACCTAATGTGGCCACAGGCTTTCCCTTCATATAATAAAAAAGAAATCTTCTATGAAATGTTAAGCTATGAGAGTTTGCTTGATTTAAAATAAGTTTTTTTTTTATTTGCATCCTTAGAAACATGAACATGACAACAATATCTTAATTGTGGACTGGGATGATTGGGTTAGTATTCAGGAATATAAATAACTCTGTGTACATGGGTTAAAGGGGATAAAAGGAATCTTGGAGGCTACTATGTATTCCTGTGTAGTATTTAAAGTGAAAAAATATATTTCTTAAAAGGAATATACTAGAGGTAAAATATGATTTTATTTTTGAAATTATAATTAATATTGCCACAAATTATTGACACAGAATTGGAAGAAGAGAGCATTATCAAACAATTTAATTTAAAAAAACTTGATACATGTTGACTCATATTTATGAAAAAGACAGAAACTTAGCAAGACCAGCACTAGAACAAATAGTCACATTTCAGTTTCTAATACAGTTAAGTTTGAATTATACAAAAGAAAATATGAAATAGATCAAGATCTAAATGGGAAATAAAAATCATTATCTCTGTATGAGAATGACAGAAATCAGTCATAAACATGAGGGTTATTACTATGAATGATAGACATCTGAATTACACTAATGTTGAAAATGAATCTACAAAGAGAAGTGATTCATCTTGAAAAATAGACTTGGAATGTTGCATGTCAATAGGCCACATTAAAGAAATTCAAAGGAGAAAGACACAAAGCTTCCTTATATAATAGCTGGAGAAAAGTCAAAGAATGAGATTGGCTATCAGAGAAGAAGGAAAGATTTTTTTTTTTAAGTTGGCAGCTTCACATATTACTTTATTATAGCAAAGGTCTCATGGCTGTTTATATAATCCAAACCCATAAGTACACTTAATTATATAGATTGTTGCAATATTGCAATGCACTTATTCTTCAATAAAATAAACATATCATAAGAAAGAGAAAGTTCATGTGTACAGACCTAGAGTTGAGTAGGCAGAAAGAAAAATTTCAAATGGATTTTGAAACATTAAGTCACTCATGACTTACTGGCATCGTGCAAACAGATCATGTCTTTACAGAGATGTTAATATGCAAAGGAAAATTCAGAACACAGTATTAGAATTTTTAGAAAAATCAATGCAAGCTTTTTTCTCAATGAACTGTGTCCAGGAAACACCTGAGGTCTTTAATTACAGAGATCACTGTTGTTCCTTCCTTCATGTCTGAGTTCAAAGCTATTCTTCTATGTTCATCTCCATTAGTGAGTAATAGTTTTCTTCCCATGGAGTTTAAAACAGGCTCTTAATATTCCACTTTGTCTTAAGGCAGAAATCCATCACATATATGTTTATGTAGTAGTTCTAATGGACTTAATATAATTTATTAAAAAAATGCCCAAAATCAAGAATGACTTTGAAGGTTTAGTTTGCAGAATAGTATAATAGAGTCAGTGATGAGCAAGATGGGACAAAAATTTGCAAGGCAGTTTAGGGCAGCATGGACCAGAAAATGAACTGTTTATTATTATTTTGTTTTGTTATTGTTTGTTTGTTTGTTTGTCCTACACTACATCTTACATTGGATATCTATAAAGATAAAACCAATGATCTTGCTGGATCCCTTAGACCCATTTAAATGGCACCCCAATTGCCACACCTGATGACCCTATTAACCTTGAAGAAGCAAGATCAACTGTTTTCCCAATTCCCTAATTATAGTATTACCTTTTCAAAGGGAGAATGATGAACAACAAGAAATATAAATTGACTAGGCAGCTGAGGGTGCCAGACCCTGAAAGTAAGCAGTTCTATTTTTTCCCCTTGGGTAAAAGTAAAAAATTTCCTTGAACCTGTAAGGAGGTATCTGATTTTTCTGCCTTATATTTTTCCCTAAAGGAGACCTCAAAGTCACCACTTTACTGGATGCCAGAAATTCCAAAAGCTTTGTCTGGATTTTCCTGACTTCTTTGTCCCTAAAGGAGTCCCCCTTTCCTGGAAACCAGACTTGAGGATGTTACTAAAACTGAAAAGTACCTGGACACCTAGCTATGGAACTAAACTAACAAGTTCATGACCCTTGCAAAAAAAGGCCTTCTTTTTAGTTCTGTAATAAAATATTTCACCCTCTACATCCACAAAATGCGTTCATCAAAATCATGTAACAGGAAACTGGAGGACACTGGCTCATTAGAAATTTTGTGGGACCATGAGTGTTTGGCACTCTAGCTTCTCAGTTCCAAGCCCACTAAAGGGTGGAGAAAGGCTCACTGTACTCAAAGACGACCATATTCCTTTTTCATCATGATGCTTGTATGCGAAAAATTATTTCCTAATTGTTTTATATTTCTGCTAAGGGTCAAAACAAGTGCTTTTAATTATTGCTTCTTTTACTTTAATATACTTAGGAGTAATGGTGATCCTATAGAATCTAATTCTTACTCATTTATTAGTTGTAAAGAGTATTTTATGTAGTGTCCCATGCATTTACACTGCTATTGGTCTACACTTTGCATAGTGAGTCAGTGGACTCAATTTCACAATAGATCCATATCAAATAGAAAGCTTAATTCAATAAACCATGATTATATTTATAGTCATTATCTCTATTAAAACATATATGAAATACAAGATTGAATTGTTAATATACTTTGGCAAATAGTGAGTTAACAATGTTAAAGAACTTTCTTTATTGCAGGATTTTTCATTACAAATACTTTCCTATAGTTACATCCTATCAAATCCCATTTTCACAGAAGATATTACAGGATTAGGGAATTACAAGCCCACTATCCTGTACTAATACTAAGGTTAAGCTATCTGCAAATAATCTTTGTTAGTTGCATAAAAGCTTAAATTTTCACTGAAGCATCCATTTAACTGTTCTGTTTTCACTTTCCTAATCTACTTCATGATATGATAATCCAAATTTATTTACAAATCCTAATGGGTTTACAATAGATTAATTAATCATGCTGTTTGATTATGAAGTGATTAATCTGCACATCCACATATGATTTTGAGCTTTAAGAATACTAAAAATTTCACATCTTTTCTTCTATAGAAATCCCATGTAATTGGCTACTTTTTCATGTTATATTGTTTGATTTACTAGCATTTAGGAATATAAATAAAATATAAGATAAATATTATTTAAAACTTATCTGAAAGACTAATAGAAATAAAATGCAAGAATTTTCTGAGTCATTATAAAAGAAATGTCTTATATATGAGAATTTGTATGGGCTAAAAAAAATTGCACCTTTAATAATCCACTGATGAAACTTAAATATGCTAGGACTTACTCATGCAAGACAAATCAAAATTCCTGATATGTGGAAGCCTAAGTGATGGTGGGGCTTAGTTTCTGCTCCTTCATGGGAGCTCTAGTACCTTCAGAAATATTGTACACAGCAATGATCATAAAAATGTCAAGATTCTCCAAGTAGTTAAGATTGAT
Source organism: Dipus sagitta (assembly GCA_036346955.1). Classification (NCBI taxonomy): domain Eukaryota; kingdom Metazoa; phylum Chordata; class Mammalia; order Rodentia; family Dipodidae; genus Dipus; species Dipus sagitta. Next base: position 79,844,325 of record CM070783.1, on the reverse strand, counting down.
AAAGAGACAGGTCTTCTTTCTTTCTTTTTTACCTTCTTCCTCTTGATGTCTTACCCATCATATCTATCTCCTCTATGACCAGATGCAGATATCCAATTAAGATATATTAGCCAATGGGGTTAGAGATGCAGGTTACTGTGTGAAATGGGAATAGGGAGTTGAGATAAAATTGACTCACTGTAACCAAAGCTAGGTAGAATGCGTTAAGAATACAACAATTTAAAAATAATAGTTTATATTAATATAGCTTTGCTATTCTCATTTCATCCTCAGTATAACTGTACTATGCTAGGAAACTTCCCTGGAGCTATAAATGGTCCAAATAAATTAATTTTAGTGATTTTCAGAAAGGCACCTCAGTTCCTCAATAAGAAATATCAAACCATGGATTACACCTTAGGCCACTCTTAATTCCCAAACCTTTGCTTTGTACACCAATTCAAAACAAGGTGCAGCATGTCTCTTATTGAATCCTAATTTGAACACTCCATTGCCTTTCACCCCCAGAAATGTTATAAAGGCACTGCATAGGAATTTTGTTAAGAAATATAGTATTTCCATTATTTCTATAAACACAGAAAATCAGCAGGATGTAATGAAATGCCTCCTATTTACCCAATGCCACTGACTTTTTTGTATCTCAAAGGGTAATAAAAATAAAAGCCATTCACAAAATTCTAGGAGAGATTGTGAGAGACTTTAAAATTGCTTTACAGAGGAACATGGATCATAGGCAAAAAACACTAAGATAACCTATAAATAAATTATTATTTTCTTCTGATCCAGGAGGTATATATTCAACATAAGGATAAAATAATAAAATATATTTACTCCCTTTGGTAAAAAATGAACTCATATTAATCCAATTAATATTTTGTTTTCATGTTATTTTGTGACCTACTATTCTGTGGTGATGAATTTCATAATGGTTTTCCGAAGTTAAATGAATCTCTTTTTCACCCATTCTGTGATGGGTGTTCAAAAAGGGAAAGTTCAGAAAATGCCATGCATTCTTTCCTGTTAATTCTATTACAAAACAAAAACACAACACGCTAAATAAAATATATCAGCAAAGTAAAATCAAGTATGCTTCAGCTCATGCAAATAAATTCCTTAAGGATTAAGTGTTTAATTGCTAATGAGGGCTCACTGAGGACACTTCACTGTTTTCTAAAACATTTCTTATCACCCAGTGTATACGCACTTGACAAATAAGAGGTTCATGTTAATAAGTGATTCTCTATACTTCCAGGAATATCTTAACTATACTTCTTGCAAACGTTTACAGATGGAGCAGGTGTTACTATGCTCCTCCTACCTTTGCTAGAAAGTTGAAGTCAACCTGCCTTTCCTGTCTCCACTATTCTTAAGGCCTCTAAACTCTTTTCTCACTAGGCTAGAGTATCTTCCTAAACGCCCAGTGCAAATCCATGAAAACACACAAGGATATCTCCATATTCAGCCATCTTGGTTTGGAATTTCACATATATAATAAAATGTCCCTAAAGCTTAGTAGCATTATTACTCAATCACTAGTGCATACTTACTTGGGATCTTATCTGTAATTTTATCTTGTCCTGACGGTAGCTATCTTGAGTTGTTACCACATGCTTGTCTGGGATTCATCTAGTTTATTATTCCTGCATTTACTCAAGCATCATATACATTAACTACAACATCAGTGATAGAAGTGGAGGTACACAACTTTACACTGATACTGGGGATGCTCCTATTTTATATTAGCTTAGTACAAACCAGAAATATTCTGGCTTGTGTAAAGTAATTTTTGTCACAAACAATATATTTCCTCTTCCTTCTGACAAAAAAAAAAAAAAAAAAATGTGGAGTTTCCTCTGGTCAAATTGCTGTTCAGGTCAGAGTTTTTGTGGTAAATTTCTGAAAAACCTATGCCCCAAATAATCCTAGATCTATCTGCCATTCTCTTTTCTCATTCTTCTTAGGGCTTGTTCTGTACCTAGATTAGGTTATAATATAATACTTCCACATTGCACATTTTGACTGACTAGACCCAGGTAGTTCTTGAGTTTGTGCAACCCCCATTGATCCCTTGGCAATTCTACTATTAATTATCTAATCTAAGGACACATTTAATAGTAAGATATCAGAGAACACTAAACAAAAAAATATAAAAATTTATTTATTTATTTATTTATTTATTCATTCAAGAGAGAGAAAATGGGTGTTCCAGGGCCTCTAGCCACTGCAAACGAATTCCAGATACATGTACTACCTTGTGAAATTTGGCTTTATGTGCATACTGGGGAATCAAACCTGGTTCCTTAGATTTTGCAGGCAAGCACCTTAACCACTAAGCATATCTCCAGAACTCTCTGCATATTTTTAAAAGACAGGATCTAATATTGTCACCCACATTCACCTCTGACTCACTTTTATAACACAAGCAGGCCTTTAAAGTACACTGACTTACTTTTTCAGCCTCCCAAGTGGTCACATTACAGATAGGAGAAACCACAGTAGCTGCAAACATATAACTTTTAATAAGGAATTCTAACAGAAAATAAATTATTATTGATAGAGATGTGGAAGCCACCTATATCAGTTTTAACTCAAAGAGAAATAAAGGATAGCTATGCACCAAATGTTTTCTCCCTTCTTTTCCTCTATTTCTTACCTGTTTATTTTAATATTGTGAGTAAATTTATGAAGGAGACTAATTCTTAATCTCCATTTACCCTTGCCATTGAACTGTTAAGAAATATTTATATTGTTTTGCTCATTACTGTCACTGTTGAACATACATGTGTGAATATTCTAACTCCTCCACATTTCAAGTGATCCTAAAAAGGAATGGCTATTTCCTTTGGTTAGTTCCTGTGGACTAAGGTCAAATGGTACCTCTCAACTGTTTCTTGAGTCCAAACTAAGCACCTCGACAATACTTTGAAAATTGTTCTCTCTTGGCATTAGGTTACTTATTACCTTTAACACATAAAAACACAATTAGCTTTTGTTAATATTCTTTATTTAAGGGATTTTTAGGGTCACGTTTCTCATAAAATATGTTACATTTATTTGTTTCCTTTTGTTTCTTTCCTTATAATTTACTTGAACATATTTTGTCCAGATACAGAACTGAGGTACAAAATATAAAATATATTTTCTTGTCATATATTATTTTAGTTAGAAAAATGAAACCTGATACAATGTGTTTTTCTCTATTAGGACAAGAATGTGGTTGATGGATTATGAGGTATAAAATAAATTTTTCAGAGAGATAAATGAAAAATTTATTTCACTTTACTTTTGAACTTATGAGCATTGTTTTTTTTTTTTTTTTTTTTTTTTTTTTGGTTTTTCGAGGTAGGGTCTCACTCTAGCCCAGGCTGACCTGGAATTCACTATGGAGTCTCAGGGTGGCCTCGAACTCAGGGCGATCCTCCTACCTCTGCCTCCCAAGTGCTGGGATTAAAGGCGTGCGCCACCACACCCGGCTCATGAGCATTGTTTTAAGAAACAATAAAAATGTATTATCGCTGGGCACAAAATCTGATGTGGGGATTATGAGAACAGAACTATGAACTTAAAAAAAAACTTGTCAAGTTTTAAAAAAAAAATGAGTGATGGACTGAGGAGACGGGCTCAGTCAGTGAATTGTTTCCCACACAAATATGAGGACATGAATTTGGATTCCCAGCACCCACAGAAAAGCTGGGTGCAGCAGCACACAGAGTAGCGTGGTTGAGACATCCTGTCTACAAAGATTAGGTAGGGAGCAATCAAGGACGCCATCCAATATTGATCTCTGTTATACACACGCATACATATGTGCATCCAGACACACTCATATACCCACAAATATGAACATGGTCACACACCATACATAAGTAAGCTCAAAAGATGGGAAGAGGGCAAAAGCTTAGCGAAAGATGCTAAGTAATTTTATGACAGCAGTTGTATTTTTAAATCTTCTTAGATTAGAAATTATACAACTAGATTGACCAAAAATTCGTAAGGTATAATTTAATTTTAAAGTTTTTATTTATTATTTCTTTGTTCTCTTTTTCTTCATATTTTTGACAATATTCAAAGCAAAAAGCACAAATTTCTACACAGTATTAGGTAGTTTGCATAGCATATGAGTGGGAATGATGTGTCCTGCTTCATTGAGTTTACAATCCAGGTTAATATTATTTTGAGATGCTTCAGTGAGTATGGTATGCCTAAGAGGCAAATGAACTCTATCAGGCACTGGGGCGTCATTTACTGTACTGGCAGAGATAGCAGAGATCGCACCTCAGTGCTCTGGAAGAACATCTTTATCTCTCTTGGGTGGGCATCAGAAACCAATTTTATCATAGTAGAATTGGAAGACAGTGATAGCATGTTTGCATTTATTTCTTTTTATTAAATGTGAGTGTTCAGAAAACTACCAATTTATTCTTGGGGAATAAAGAAAAAAAACAACTAAATATAAAACAAAAATGAGCATGCATAAAGGAAGTAAATTATGTTTAAAATTAACATATGGCCAAGCCTCAAATTACTGATTTTCCAATTTATTTTAATTTCTGTATTAGAAGAATTAAATTTGTCATATTTATATATGTGATGATCTGATTTTTGGGATATCCAGATTTTGAAATAAACATGGTTTCTGGGGAGATAGCTAGGTTGGTTAAATTCTTTATGAGCATGAAGGCCTGAGTTCCATCCCCAGAGCCTACATATGAAAAGCCACGCACAGTGGTACACACTTGTTTTCCAGCACTTGGGAGGCAGGTCTCTGGGTCTCACAGATCAATCAGTCTAGAATCCTTGACAAGTTCCAAACCAATGAAGAACCTGTCTCCATAAAGGTAGGTAGCATCTGAGGATACTACTCCCAAGTTGCCCTCTGACATCCACACCTATGTGGACCTCTGTCAATGTATAAATATGCATACACAAACATATGCACATGATACTTTACTAATGTGAGTACCTGGCTGAGCTTAGAGGAGACAAAGTAGAAGAAATCAGTGTGAGTACTACTCATGCCTTTGCTGCAGATGCAGACAGTAACATGTAGAGGAATTCTGGCGGTCATATGTAATGATCTCCACATGGTAACCAGCAAAGGAAGAACCTTAGTTCTTCAAACCAACCCAAATCAACTTGGGAGTGAATACTTCCTCACAATCTTTACATAAAATTTTAGATGGGCTGGGTGTTGTGGCGCAAGCCTTTAATCCCAGCACTTGGGAGGTAGAGGTAGGAGGATCGCTGTGAGTTCATTGCCACTCTGAGACTGCAGAGTGAATTGCAGGTCAGCTTGGGCTAGAACGAGACCCTACCTCGAAAGAACCAAAACAAAAAAACAAACAAACAAATTTACATGGGTCATGTGAAATCAAAGAAAGATTTCAAGTTGCCTGGGAGAGGTACCCAGAATTCACCTTCTTTTTCATTAAAGATAAGACCATGGTAGCAGTCTGGTAGAGAGAAAGAGAGAGAGAAATAGAGAGACAGAAAGAAAGAAGAAAGAAAGAAAATAAGTTTAAGCAACTTGAAGACAAGGATGACAATATAAAAAGAGAAATAAAATCCATAGCAACTGTTGCTACTTGGTTCTAGCATTCAACAAATAGCATTGGCAAAGCTTGTGTGATATGAAAGGGGAGGGGGCTTCAGTGTCAATTCATAGGGTGGTAGAATTCCACTTACACAGAAATTTTCATTCAATAACTTGATGCCTTTTCCCACCCAAACAGGGTTCCTTCTTCTAATTCCGTAACTGTTGTTTCAGCAGCCCATTCTTTTTTTTTTTTTAACATTTAAAAATATTTTATGTATTTATTTATTTGATAGAGACACAGAGTAGCAGATAGAGAAAATGGGCACATCAGAGCCTCTAGCTACTGCAAATGAACTCCAGACACATGTATTACCTTGTGCATCTGGCATAGGTAGGTACTGGGGAATCGAACCTGGGTCTTTAGCCTTCACAGGCAAGTAAGGGACTTAACCGCTAAGCCATTGTTCCAGCCCTAATTACCTTCTTTTTGATACTGAATCTTATTAATGGAACTGAGCAGCCCAATGTGGGGTGGGGTGGGGGTGGAGCTTAGCCTCTAGGCCTTTTGCCCATGCCTCCCTGAGAGCTATTCAACCCCCTCTGGTACTGACTTCTTTGAGCAATAAGATTGTCAGTCAGGCATCTGGCATGACTATCTGTTTGACAATGCTGGCTGTTTTAAACATTCCATAAATGACTTAAGGAAGCAACACAACTGCACTAAAGTGCAACTCCAGCTCTTGCAGAACTGGCCCCAGACACTGCGTAGGACTTTCCTGCAACCCTGGGGTGCACCCTGGGGTGCAGCAGGAGGAGCATCTCCCCTGGTGGCCCAGCAAAGGAACAACAGTGAGTACTGCAAAAGGAATCATGCCAAGATTGATGTAAAGATGATTCTTCATTTATCTCAAGATCAGTTGCGATTGCTGCAAACACCTCTTTCTGGCTATATAAGCAGGCTTTTTAGATCACTTTGTTGTTGTTTCATGGTAGGGTCTCACGCTAACCCAGGCTGACCTGAAATTCACTATGTAGTCTCAGGCTGGCCTGGAATTCATAGTGATCCTCCTACCTCCGTCTCCCAAGTGCTGGGATCAAAGGTATGAGCCACATGAAAGGCTTGGGACACTTTTTTGAGACAAGGCATTTTCAGGTAGCTCAGGTTGGCCTCCAACTTTCTATTTGTGGAGGATGACCTTGAATTCCTGATCTCCCTGCTTCCACCTTCCAAGTGCTGGGATTAACGTATGTGTCACCAAAGAAGACACCATCTTGTGCCACCCCTCCTAATGTTGCAGCACTAGGCCCAATTACAAGCTTCTTGCCAGTTTTCTTACCTACTTTTAGTAGGCCGGGCTGAGCTGGTAACGCAAAGAAAGTGGTGGCAGTGGTGACCAGTGGAGTCACAGCAGCAGGGCTATAGGAACAGCCCCATAGCAGTGGCAGCGTTCGCGGAAGTAGTGGCCTATAAGAGGCAAATGGTTTTAGGCGCCCTATTCCCAGGAGCTGTTGCTATCCACTGTTAAGGCTGGGAAATCCTAACCTCTAGGTGTACACATGAGCTCTAATGCTCACCACTCACTGTAGGGCTATAGGTCCAGGTATCCAAGGCTGCATGAGGGTTTTAACACTTGAGGTGTCATCTTCTGCTTTAGCAGAAGCCAAGGGTTACAAAAGTTACCTTGGACGAGCAGTCTTCTGCTAGGACCACGGAGCTAAGAAGTCCACTGTCCTCTCCTGCCTGTGCTAAGAAATGTGCGCTTGGAAGTTAAGAGGACAGGGAGCTGCAGAGACGCAGAGAGGTGGGAGGAGAGACTGTACAGTGCCCGACACCAGGACCTCCACAAACTCCGAATTCTGTGGATCCACTAACCGGCTTTTTTTTGTCCAAGACAATTTAGGTTGGAGTTCTGTCTCTGGAGACTAAAGACATCTTGTTAAATGCTGCAGAGATAGGCCATCTGTGAAACCCAGGAACCTATCTAAAGCTGTTCTCGGACTTCCGGCCAAGATGGCGACCGCCTAGCTGCACTGCAAATCCCGGGGAAAGAAAGGCAAGATATTAAGGGTATATAGTGGCTTTTAGGGGAGAGAAATCTGGGAGGGCACAGAGGTGGGGGAACAGGGAATCGCTGTTCCCCTTGCGGGCGGGTAGGCACCCCTCTCCCCAAATAACCGCCGTGTTCAAAGCTCCACCCCTGCCGCTGCTGCTGCTCCGGAGCCCGCACGGCTGCCACTGCGCGCCGATCATTCCCTCCGCGCGGAAGCTTAGACTGCTCCGCACCCTTGTCCACTTGCCCACCTACTGAGTGTGCCCAGTCCCACAAGCTCAGACTGTATTTCTCGCTTGCATCAGCTCAGGTGCCACCCCCTACCTGCCTGCCGCACCGGCGGGCCGCCATTGTCCCGTGGCTGGGGGAGCACAGACTGCTTCCTGTTCCCAGCATTCCCAGCCAAAGTCTAGGCGGCTTCAGTGCTTGGTGCCTCAGTGCCACTCCTAGCTCGAACGCAGGCAGCTGTGGCACATTACCGCTTGAGAACTCAAGCAATTTTGGCGCCCCTGCCAGGTAGTAGATAGGCGGCTTTGGCAAGTGAGATTATTCCCTGCGTGCGGAAGCTTAGACTGCTCTGCATTCTCGTCCACTCGCCCTCTGTCTGCCGCGCAGCTGTCCACAATTGTCCGTGGCGGGGGAGCGCAGACTGCTTCCGGTTCCCAGCGTTCCCAGCCAAAGTCTGGGCGGCTTCAGTGCTTGGTGCCTCAGTGCCACTCCTAGTTCGAACGCAGGCAGCCTTGGCACATTACCGCTTGAGAACTCAGGCAACTTCGGCGCCCCTGCCATGCAGTAGATAGGCGGCTTTGGCAAGTGACAGCCAAAGCCCAGGCTTCTTGGCAACGCCCCCAGGCTGCATAAGATTCCCATTGTTCTTGAGCCCAGGCTGATACACTCACTTATCTGCCCATAAACTGTCATGGGCAGAACACAGCGCAAAAGAAATAACATGAATAATCAAATGCAAGAAAATCCAGTTAGATCACCCAGTCCCACAATGAATACTTCTAACCAAAACATAGAAGAACAAATAGGACCAGAACACCACATTGAAGCTATGAGCAATGCAACTCTAACCAACCTATTGGTAGAACTTGAAGGAAAGCAACAAAGGGCCGACAATCGTGTGGATGCTGCCATCACTAAACTAGAACTAATAGATAAGAAATTGGAAGGATTAGATAAGAAAATGGAAGGATTTCAAAGAGAGTTAAGAGATTTGAGGGAGAGTGAAAAAAAAGAAGACCTTAAAAATCAGCTGGCCATGCTAAATGAAGACATAAAGAAATGCAAGGATGAACTCCAAGAATCATCAAGAAAATCAGAAAATGATGTGAAAAGGGAGCTTGACAGAGGGATGGAAATTATACATAGAAAAATAATAGAAAATGCAAACTTAATTGAACAAGCCCAAAACTCACTAGGAGCTCTCAAGAATAGAGTCAGCCAAGTGGAGGATAGAAACTCTGATCTGGAAGACAAGATGGAAGAAGCAGTTAGAGAGTTCAAAAATTTCAGTAAGTTTAAAAGCTCCTGTGAACAGAACATGAGGGAATTGTGGGATACAGTTAAACGTCCCAATATCAGGGTCATTGGAATACCAGAAGGAGAAGAAATCCAGACCAAAGGCATGGAGAACTTATTTAACAAAATAATTGAAGAAAACTTCCCCAATCTCTTAAAAGAAAGGCCCATCAAGATACAAGAAGCCAATAGAACTCCAAACAGACTGGACCAAAGGAGAAACTCTCCAAGACATATTATTATTAAGACTCTAAACATTGACACCAAAGAGAAAATCCTAAAAGCAGCTAGGGAAAAACAGCACACCACCTTCAGAGGTAACCCCATCAGAATTACTTCAGACTTCTCAATGGAAACCCTGAAAGCTAGAAGAGCCTGGAATGAAACACTGCAAAGTCTAAGAACCTATGGCTTCCAACCCAAACTACTCTACCCAGCAAAAGTATCCCTCATAATAGATGGTGAACGAAAAACTTTCCATGACAAAACTCAGCTTTACAATTATATGAACACAAAAACAAACCTACAGAGAGTATTTCAGGAAATTCTCCACAGAGAAGAAAAAAATAATCAAACACAATTGCCTACAAGAAGCAGATCACAACAACCAAACTCAGAGTAGGCACAAAAAACTTCAATGTCCATGAAAACTCCAACCCACATTTACCATCACAATATGGCAGGGATCAAATCAAATCTCACAGTCATTACCCTAAATATTAATGGCCTTAATTCACCCATCAAGAGACACAAGCTAACAGGATGGATCAAAAAATTAGACCCCTCAATCTGTTGCCTTCAAGAAACCCACCTCACCATTAAAGACAGACATCTCCTCAGGGTGAAAGGGTGGAAAACAGTATTCCAAGCAAACGGGAATAAGAAACAAGCAGGTGGCCGGGCGTGGTGGCGCACGCCTTTAATCCCAGCACTCGGGAGGTAGAGGTAGGAGGATCGCCGTGAGTTCGAGGCCACCCTGAGACTCCATAGTGAATTCCAGGTCAGCCTCGGCTAGAGTGAGACCCTACCTCGAAAAACCAAAAAAAAAAAAAAAAAAAAAAAAAAAAAAGAAACAAGCAGGTGTAGCTATATTAATATCGGATAAAGTAGACTTCAAACCAAATATAATCAAAAAAGACAAAGAAGGCCACTTCCTACTTATCAAGGGAACGATCCATCAAGAGGATATTACAATCATAAATCTGTATGCACTAAACACAGGGGCACCACAGTTCATAAAACAAAACCTACTTGACAATAAAACAGAAATAACCACAAACACCATCATAGCTGGGGACTTCAATACACCATTATCAGTAATAGTCAGATCATCCAAACAGAAACTCAACAGGGAAGTAAGAGAGCTCAACAAAACCATAGATGACTTAGACCTAACGGACATCTACAGAACCTTCCATCCCAAATCCACAGATTACACATTCTTCTCAGCAGTCCATGGAACATTCTCTAAAATAGACCATATATTGGGTCACAAAGACTGCCTCCACATATTTAGGAAGATTGACATAATTCCCTGCATGATATCAGATCACAATGCTATATTGCTAGAAATCAACAATAAAAGACCCACCAAGAATCCCAAAGGCACCTGGAAACTGAACAGCACAGTTTTAAACAATAAATGGATAGTGGATGAAATAAAAAATGAAATTGCAAAATTTCTGGAATTGAACGACAATGAGAACACATCGTATCAAAACTTATGGGACACAATGAAGGCGGTCCTCAGAGGAAAATTCATAGCACTCAATGCCTTCGTAAAAAAGACAGAAAGGTCCCAAATCAATAACCTAACCATCCACCTAAAGGCACTGGAAAAACAAGAAAAATCCAACCCAAAGAGCTCCAGAAGGAAAGAAATAATTAAAATCAGAGCAGAAATCAATGAATTGGAAACCAAGGAAACAATTAAGACAATTGACAAAACAAAGAGCTGGTTCTTTGAAAAAATAAACAAGATTGACAAACCCCTGGCCAATCTGATCAAGCAAAAAAAGGTGAAGCTTCAAATTAACAAAATTCAAAATGAAAAAGGAGAGATCACAACAGACATAAGTGAAATTGGGAGAATCATCAGGACTTATTTCAAAAACCTCTACTCCACAAAACTGGATAATGTGGAGGAGATGGATAAATTCTTGGACGCATACCATCTACCAAAGCTAAACACAGTGCAGATTAATCACCTCAATCAACCCATCACACTCACGGAGATTGAAAAAGTAATAAAAAACCTCCCAAAAAAGAAGAGCCCAGGACCAGATGGCTTCTCAGCTGAATTCTATCAAACCTTCATGGAAGAACTCAAACCAATCTTCCTCAAACTGTGCCACACAATTGATGAACAGGGAAAGCTACCCAACTCCTTTTATGAAGCTAGCATCACCCTAATTCCAAAACCAGGCAGAGATGCCACAAGAAAAGAAAACTACCGGCCTATTTCCCTGATGAATTTAGATGCAAAGATCCTAAACAAAATCCTTGCAAAGCGAATCCAACAACACATCAAAAGCATTATCCACCTTGACCAAGTGGGATTCATTCCAGGAACACAGGGGTGGTTCAGCATACGGAAATCTGTCAATGTAATACACCACATAAACAAGGTTAAACATAAAAACCACATGATCATTTCGATAGATGCAGAAAAGGCCTTTGACAAGATTCAACACCACTTCATGTTCAAAACATTGGAGAGAGTTAGCATGGTTGGTTCATATCTCAACCTAATAAAGGCAATATACGAAGTTCCGAAGGCCCAAATAATACTTAATGGAGAGAGACTGGAGGAATTCCCATTAAGATCAGGAACAAGACAGGGTTGTCCACTCTCACCTCTGCTTTTCAATATAGTTCTGGAAGTCCTAGCTCAAGCAATAAGACAGGAGAAGGAAATAAAAGGGATACAATTTGGAAAGGAGGAAGTTAAGTTAGCTTTATTCGCTGATGACATGATTATATAGGTAAGAGACCCGAGAGACTCCATCCCAAAACTCCTGACGGTGATTAACTCCTATACCAAAGTAGCAGGATACAAAATCAATGCACAAAAATCAGTAGCCTTCCTTTATGCAAAGGACAAAGATACAGAAAAAGAAATAAGGGACATAGTCCCATTTTAAATTGCGACAAAAAAAATAAAATACCTTGGAATAACGTTAACCAAGGAAGTAAAAGATCTATACAATGAAAACATAAAAACACTCAAAAAAGAAATTGAGGCGGACTTGAGAAAATGGAAAGACCTCCCATGTTCCTGGATAGGCAGAATTAACATTGTGAAGATGACAATCCTACCAAAGGCAATTTACAGATTTAATGCAATACCAATTAAAATCCCCACAGTGTTCTTCACAGAGATAGAAAAAATGATCTCAAATTTCATATGGAAAGGCAGAAGGCCTCGCATTTCCAAACATATCCTCAGCAAAAGAAATACCTCTGGAGGCATCACCATACCTGATCTAAAGCTATATTACAAAGCCATAGTAATAAAAACAGTATGGTACTGGCATAAAAACAGGACTATAGATCAATGGAATAGACTTGAGGACCCGGACTTTGGGTCAAGCAACTATAGCTACTTGATATTTGATAAAGGCCCAAACAATATACGCTGGAAAAAAGACAGCATCTTCAACAAATGGTGCTGGACAAACTGGATAACCATATGCAGGAAACTAAAACTTGACCCACACATTTCACCATGCACTACACTCAAGTCCAAATGGATCAAAGATCTCAATATAAGACCAGAAACTCAAATACTACTGGAAGAAAATTTAGGAAGTACATTCCATGATATAGGAATGGAAAAAGACTTCCTGAACAAAACCCCAGTAGCTCATGAACTTAAACCACCACTCAACCAATGGGACCACATGAAGCTGAGGAGTTTCTTTACAAACAAGCATACAATTAGCAAAGCCAATAGATTACCCACAGAATGGGAGAAAATATTTGTGGGTTATCCAACTGATAGAGGACTAATCTCTAGAATCTACAAAGAACTCAAAAATCTAAACAGTAAGAAGTCAAACACCCCACTCACAAGATGGGGCAAAGTGCTCAACAGGCAGTTCACAGAGGAAGAAATAGAAATGGCAAACATACACTTAAGAAAATGTTCAACATCCCTAATCATCAGAGAAATGCAAATTAAAACAACTATGAGATTCCACCTTACCCCAATAAGGATAGCAAGCATCAAAAAATCAAATAAAAATAAATGCTGGCGAGGATGTGGAGAAGTAGGAACACTCATCCACTGTTGGTGGGAATGTAGGATGGTACAACCACTTTGGAAAGCAATATGGAGACCTCTGAAAAAGCTGAGTATAGAGATACCAACAGACCCAGTTATTCCCTTACTGGGCATCTACCCTAGAACCTTCAAACCACAGACTAAAGAGATTTGCTCAACCATGTTTATAGCGGCTCAATTTGTAATAGCTAAGAGCTGGAATCAACCCAGATGTCCATCACTAGAAGAATGGATAACTAAGATGTGGTTTATCTACACAATGGAATTCTATACAGCAGTAAGAAAAAATGACACAATGAAATTTGAGGAAAAATGGCTGAACCTGGAACAGATCATTCTCAGTGAACTTACCCAATCACAGAAAAAAAATCGCCACATAGTCTCACTCATCTACAGCACCTAACCTGAATCTACCGAAGATACCTTACGTACCCAGCAAGCATCTCCTAGATTAGACACTAGGATGGAAGGGGAGGGAGGGGAGGGCATCAAAGGGTTGGGAAACACAAATCTAGACCCAAACGGCAATGGTACCATAATCTTCTACTTACTAAAAGACAGACCAAATTGCTGATCCTTCACCAGGCCCTTACAGGGAACACCTGAACCACAAGACACTGGAGAGGGTAAGATTAAGACTAAACTTAATCTCCTACATCTTCCCTCCCTCACTTCCCCTCTCCCTGTCTCTCTCTCTCTTATCTCTAACTCTTGTATATTAGTTATCTTTTTCCTCATTTTCTTAGTGGGCACTGACCTGTAACTCCCAGAACCAGCATGGGGCTATCATCCACAATGAGCTTTTGATCAGAGAGACCTACAAGGTTTCCTAAAAGACAGACAGATTTCTGTCAGAGTACTTGATGACCCACCAAAGGTTAGTGGTAAGACCCTACTGCTGATGATACCTTATGTGATTGACATAAATTAGAATGGCATGGCTGGAAGTTGGATGAGAGTCAGTCCCCAGACAGTCAGCGCGTCTAGTGCCAGAAGGTGCTACATGGGCGATTGGGGGAAATTGACCAATATCTATCGAAGCAACGCATGGTCTAACCTACTTAGCAGCAAATAACTTATTGTGATGCCCACACAAGTGCAGTGGTGGCACACAGCCATGGTGGGGAACCAACTGCTCTCAATTTGGCTAACTGATCCCCTCACTGGTATGGGACCCATAGCTGGAGCTGGGAAACAAGTCAGAACCATATCCAAACATAAGCCCACTCTCCAGTATCAAGCTACTATCAATTGTGGGCTACAAGAGGCCCTACACCTATTAAATTCTCTATAAAAGAAAAAAAAGTAAGGGTTATCTCATTTGTCCTGGTGCTAACTTACTCTCCGTTGGAGAATCTGCTTCTCTTTTTCAGATAGATGTAGACCCTAAGGAGAGAGCCACCCCATCATACCTCAAAAGGGCCCCGGCTGAAACTAAGAAAACTTGGAGAAACAAGCAAGGGGGCTGTTTTCCTGATGAACCGTACACCAGCACAAGGGGGAAGGAGATCAGCATAGAGAAAAATCAACTCTTAACAAATCCCAGAGCCTCAGAGGCCCTCAACACCTCATCACTGAAGCAGACCAAAAATGAACCCAACATGGCTCAGGGAAATTTTGCGGAAGAGGGGGCAGAAAGAATGTCAGAGTCACATGTTGGGTCATGATATGCAGAGACATTTAGCTTCCCCATAACTGTGGGCTAACTCCACAATGCATGACCCGTATACCTCAACAAGGAGGGGCCAAGGGGAGGGGGTAGGTCACGGATGAGCCTAACAATGGTACCAAACTGACTATTTGCTGAATACAGAACTGACTAATAAAAAAATAAAAAAATAAAAAAAAATAAAGCTGTTCTCACCGTGGAACCATGCGCTGCTTCCCTGGCAGCTCTTGGTAGTTGGCTCCTGGGTGTTGTCAGTAGCAGTGGCAGAGAGCTGCACAGGGTTAGGAAGGTCTTGCTTCCATGCCTCCTGGGGCCGTGTCCGTGACTCTGTGTGTCAGCCCTGGGGCCGCTGGATGATTGACAAAGTGAGTAAGCTTAGCCTGGCCAGCAATGCACAAGAGTCCCACGAGGGCGCAAGTCAGCCTTACTGCCCACCCCTATCTTTCAATCGGCACAACCCCATGGCTAAGTTACGGGAAATGATGTGCTGTTGCACTTGGTTATCTTCACCCTGATTCTGTGAATTGTGTGACTGTTTATCTATCGCTTCAGACGGTCTAGAATACTTTGGCAAGTTCTCAAACGATGACAGATCCTGTCTCAGTCACTGTTCCCTTGGCTCCTTTTGTGGTTTAAATTTGAAATGTACTCCTGTGGCTCATGTGTTCCAATACTTTGTCCCAGGCCTGCGGTACGGTTTGGGAAGGTTCTGGAACCTTCAGGAGTTGGAGGCTGACTGGAGAAAGTGGATGGCTGTAGCGGGTTATCAGTTTCCTAGTCTAGGGAACTTCTAATGCCTTGTGCGAGTGATGACTCATGAAGATCAGACCTAAGGGATATCATCCCCAATTTCTACTTCATTCCCCAGATAGTTCTGATGCTTTCCAGGAAGAGGTTTTCAGCACACAGTGCTGGAGAAAGAGGAAGAGACAGATGCATGATAGACATGCATGC
Organism: Dipus sagitta; assembly: GCA_036346955.1. Classification (NCBI taxonomy): domain Eukaryota; kingdom Metazoa; phylum Chordata; class Mammalia; order Rodentia; family Dipodidae; genus Dipus; species Dipus sagitta. The sequence continues at coordinate 79,828,306 of CM070783.1, read as the reverse complement.
AAATAGATAGATGAGAGATACACTGGTTTGTTCAGATGAAGAAAGAAGAGACACCTGTGGGTTTTCTCATTTTCAGCTGCGCTGTCACTCTATGACCACACATCCTAGCACTCTGGCACATTTCCCACACATCTGCCCTTGCCAGGAAATAAGGTTTTCTTGGTTCCGGATTCAACCAAAGGCTAAACTCTTCTGTAGCGAACCAACCACTAATCGACTTTGGAGGCCCCTAGTTACCCCACATGTGCCCGCTTGCAGACACCTTTGGCCACCAGTACGGTAGCAATGGGCTGGTTCTCCTCGCATGCCACCTCCTTCCTGCACTGCAGCAGGCGCTCTCGGAACCCCGAGAACATTCCTGACACTCACACCTCCATTAGATTTTAATGATGTCTGGAGGCTCCCAGGATAGCATTTAGTTCATCAGCAAATTTTGTCACCCATCGGGACACTAGAGCCACAGAAAACTTTTCAAGTTTGCTTTATAGTGACCCAGAGAAGTGGCTATTTTTGCTCTTTCACTTTTCCTCATTGCCTCGTGATTGCTTTTGCACTTTACAAATCTGATTTATGTACAAGTCTAAGCTACTCATATCTTCCAAAGCTTTTCCTATCTCATTTTCTTCCTCCTAATTGCCTGACTCTCCAGATTCTCAGATATAAATCCGAGATTTTAAATCCTAGGAGGGGCTCTTTTATATTGATCTGATATGTAGTTCATGTTCCTATGCCCCCAGCCATAACACATTAAAAGAGGAAACAGGAAGGACACACGAAAGGGAAAATGTTTGAATATGAAGGATCACAGAATGCATGTAGAAAAATATTTTAAAAATATATTTTCATAGGGCATATTCATTTAGGAAACAGTATTTCGTAGGAGAGAAATATGTTTAAAATTTAGTAAGCAAAGCTCTCAAAGCAATATTTATACATTTTCAATTATTCTAAAGCATGTATCACAGAAGATAGCATATATATGTACATATATATATATGTATATATTTGTGTTTATTATGTTGTGCTATACTTTGTAATGCATTTCACACTGTTTTAATAACTTAGATGAGTTATAAATTTGTTAGATTATTATATCCTCATACGTAAAGTCCCTTAAAATTTATATTATTAAAGTTGATTTTTTTACTATAAAGAACAAAGGCACTTAATAGTCACACACTTCTCATTGCTCAATTTATTTTAGAGATGCCAGACACATTCAATACAAGCCAGAGAAACTCATAAAGTAATAGTGACTATACATACATGTGTGCCATTTTGCTAGTACATAATTTTGCAGCAACAGATTTATGTTATTGCTTTGCAAACAAACAGCTAAACTTTATAGCTAATTATTTCCCTTTTATTCGCTTATTTAGTTTCTAATAAAATAGAATGTAGTTTCTGTAATTTCTAAAGATAACTTTAACTCAGATGTTTACTGTAATAATGATATGTTGATTTCCAACTATACTTAATGTATACTTGAGCCAAAATAATTTGCTCCTTCAAACACCTGACTTTTAATAGCTGCTGTTTAAACACTTTTACAGTTCTACCAAATAACCATGTATACTCATAGAACTGTCTTACAAACCAAATATAAAATCAAACACATATTGATACTGTTTACTAAATCTTACTCAAATTTAAACCACAGCAACCGAAACTTACAATACTAATATTAACTATATTTTCTTGGCTATCAAGCCACTTAATTGGAATGACTTTTACTTATTAAAGCTAATGCAAATTGACAGAAGCTTTATTTTTAAAATTTTATTCATGACATTTAATGCCACTATTTTATTCAAGCAAACTACTCCTGGAATGAAATGAAGAATGTATAGTGGACATAATCTGAAATATTGTTTGCACTGAAACAATGACAAACTCATTTGACTTTTTTTAAAAATTTTAAATAAATGAAAATATTGTTGACAAATATTGCTGTGAACTTAATCACAAGTATTCATATATATTGAATAATCAAGAATTCCATAGCCATTACCGAAATCTAAAGGTACACTGGGTATGGTGTGGCAAACCTGGAACCACAGCTCTCAGGAGGAAGCAGGAGAAAACACCGTGGGTGTGACTAGCCTCCTTGACAGTGAGTTCCAGACCAACCAGGATGCTATGGTGAGATTCTGTCTCAAAAAGTAGTTATAAGATGAGCTAATAAGAGTTTCATATCAATTATCTTTGGCACTCTAAAAACTTGTCATATGCAATTCTTGTTACCAGCACCGTGAATTAAATTGCTCACATTTCAGTCACTGACAGCTAGCTTCCTTAACTGTCAGTGATATAAACCTATCATTGTGGTGAAGCCTCACACATGCAGGATCCACTTTCCACACTGTTCCCCTTTCTCCTGATATGGACACCTAGCAAACCCAATACAAAAACGTGAACCCATGAAGCTTAGAAGTTCATGAAAGTGAAACTTTTTATCTGTCTCTTCTGACTTTCAAATATAATTCTATTTTTTCACTTCAAAATTTTATCTAGCTGCTTTTTTGAGACTCATTGATAATTTTCACCTAATTTCTTGAAAAAAATAGACAATTAAAGGAAACAAAATTATGAATATTAACAGGGGAAAAGGTATTTTATCATATTAAATCATACTTTTCTTTCTACATTCAAAAGTTATTCAGACATTAACAGCACAGTGAAACTGTGAGATGATGATGAAATATTTAATGATTAGTAAGTAAAGAATGTGCATTCAGTTTGAATTTTGATGCTTGGTGCCTAAATTTAAGATTCATATAGTATACATGTATATCTTGAGTATGCCATATGTATAATTATTTAGTAATATTAAAATAGCATTTTAGATTTTCATTCTAAAAACATTAATTTGCATTTTTCTTTTTTAATACTTATCATTTATTTATTTGAGAGAGAGAGAGAGACAAAGAGGTAGACAGAGAAAAAGAGAAAGTGGGTATCATGGGCACACCAGGTCCTCCTGCCACTGCAAATGAACTCCAAGATGTGTGTGCTACTTTGTGCATCTAGCTTTATATGGGTACTGGAAAACTGAAACTTGGACATGAGGCTTTGCAAGAAAGTACCTTTAACTGCTGAGCCATCTCCCCAGATCCATGTTTTACATTTTTTCTAACTAGTATTGTTTGAGTCTCAATAAGAATTTTCTTACTGATATATACTTACCTTTCTAGTAGATGATAGTGCAGATGTTCTTAAAAGAACACTTGGTCATATAGTTTTCCAAGAAGACTAGCATTTTAAAATGAGAATAATATATTAAAATATTATATATAATGCCGTGTGTGTGTGTGTAGTGAGGATCAGGAGAATTATAGGAGTGATTACATATTTATTTAATTAGTTTCAAAAATCAAAATTAATAGTGAAATTTACATGTCTTTTTCTTTAAAGTGAAATATTTCCTTAAATCAAAGAATCAATCCTCAGAGCAATCCTTAGTATTCACATAAGCCAATTACAGGTAATTTAAACATTTAAATGTGGCCTTGTTCAGAATGCCCACTGTTGAATGTCTCATAGAAAATACAATCTTGCTTTTGTTTTACAAGGTACAGTCTCGCTCTAGCCCAGGCTGACCTGGAATTCATTATGTACTCTCAGATTGGCCTCGAACTCATGGAGATCCTACTACCTCTGCCTCCCTAGTGTTAGGATCCAAGGGGTGCACCATCACAGTAGGCAGAAAATACAATTTTAAATAAATTGTATGTGCTGAATTTTCAATCACTTCACATTAATATTCTGTCATTGGCTATTTTCCCGAGTTGGTCTGCTAGTGTTTGTACTGAGCCATAGCATCATCAGTCTTCAAATAAATAAAAAAGTGCCCTTCAACTTAATGTTAAAGATAAAATATTCAGAAGTTGCCACGGTTAGGTTTTAAGGGTAAAATAATAATCATAGTATACACATGTTTTGAGATAATATGTCACATTTGATTGAGGTTATTATATAAAAAGGGAATGAGTTTGGAGAGATTGTACAACAGTTAAAGTTGACTTCTTGCTGCCTGGCATGGTAACACATGCCTTTAATCCCAGCAGTTGGGAGGAGAGGCAGAGTTAGAATGACTGCTGTGAGTTTGAGGTCAGCCTGAGACTACACAGTAAATTCCAGGTCAGCGTGGGTTAGAGCAAGACTCTTAACTCCAAAAATAAATAAATAAATAGATAGATAGATAGATAGATAGATAGATAGAAAGAAAGAAAGAAAGAAAGAAAGAAAGAAAAGGTGATTGCTTGCAAAGCATAATGGCCCAATTCCATTCCTCAATATCAATGTAAAATCAGATCCACAAATTAGCACATACATTTGAAATTCATTTTCTATGGTAGGAAGCCCTGGTGTGCCCATTCTTTCTCTCTCCTTCCTCTCTCAAATAAATAAATGTTTAAAATAATATAAAATTGGGGCTGCAGGGATGGTTTAATGGTTGAGGCATTTGCCTGAAAAGTCAAAGGACCCAGGTTCAATTCCTCAGGATCCATGTTAGCCAGATGCATAAGGGTGTGCACGCATCTGCAGTTCATTTGCAGTGGCTGGAGGCCCTGGCTCACCCATTCATTCTCTCTCTCTCTCTCCCTCTTTTTCTGTCAAGTAAATAAATAAATAAATAAATAAATAAATAAATAAATAAATAATTTAAAACAGAATTCCTTACATTTTGTGGGTTGTATAGATACAAAAAAGTGGATAATAAGAAAATTTTAGTTTCAGTTTACACCATACACACAATCTACATATATGTGCTTATGTGTGTGTATAGTCACACTTGATTAAGTGTATTATATTTTATTATATACCCACAGACATTTGTTAGCAGTTCAACAAACAGTATTATTTTAATATATTTTTATGTGGTACATCCTCTGGACCCATTGGTGTTTAATTAGGACCTAGCAGGAGTGTGTGAATACAGATATATGATTGTCATATCCTCTTGATGGATCATTCCCCTGATAAGTAGGAAGTGGCCTTCTTTGTCTTTTGTCATTATTTTTGGTTTGAGGTTTATTTTATCCGATATTAATATAGCTACGCCTGCTTGTTTCTTATTCCCATTTGCTTGGAATATTGTTTTCCACCCTTCCACCCTGAGGAGGTGTCTGTCTTTAGTGGTGAGGTGGGTTTCCTGAGGGCAACAGATTGAGGGGTCTAATTTTTTGATCCATCCTGTTAGTTTGTGTCTCTTGATGGGTGAATTAAGGCCATTAATATTTAGGGTAATGACTGTGAGATTTGATTTGATTCCTGCCATATTGTGATGGTAGATGTGGGTTGGTGCTTTCATGGACTTTGACATTTTTTGTCCCTACTCTGAGTTTGTTTATTGTGATCTGCTCCCTGTAGGCAATTGAGTTTGATTATTTGTTTCTTCTCTGTGGAGAATTTCCTGAAATACTCTCTGTAGGTTTGGTTTTGTGTTCATATAATTGTAAAGCTGAGTTTTGTCGTGGAATGCTTTTCTTTCACCATCTATTATGAGAGATAGTTTTGCTGGGTAGAGTAGTTTGGGTTGGAAGCCATAGGTTCTTAGACTTTGCGGTGTTTCATTCCAGGCCCTTCTAGCTTTCAGGGTTTCCATTGAGAAATCTGAAGTAATTCTGATGGGGTTACCTTTGAAAGTGGTGTGCTGTTTTTCCCTAGCGCTTTTAGGATTTTCTCTTTGGGGTTAATGACAATATGTCTTGGAGAGTTTCTCTTTTGGTCCCGTCTATTTGGAGTTCTGTTGGCTTCTTGCATCTTGATGGGCCTTTCTTTTAAGAGACCGGGGAAGTTTTCTTCAATTATTTTGTCAACTAAGTTCTCCATGTCTTTAGTCTGAATTTCTTCTCCTTCTGGTATTCCAATGATCCTGATAATAGGATGTTTAAGTGTATCCCACATTTCCCTCATGTTCTGTTCACAGAAACTTTTGAACCTACTGAAGTTTTTGAACTCTCGAACTGTTTCTTCCATCTTGTCTTCCAGATCATAATTCCTATCCTCCACATGGCTGACTCTATTCTTGAGAGCTTCTAGAGAGTTTTGGACTTGTTCAATTAAGTTTGCATTTTCTACTATTTTTCTATGTATAATTTCCATCCCTCTGTCAAGCTCCCTTTTCACATCATTTTCTGATTTTATTGATGATTCTTGGAATTCATCCTTGCATTTCTTTATGTCTTCATTTAGCACAGCCAGCTGATTTTTAAGGTCTTCTTTTTTTTTCATTCTCCCTCAAATTTCTTAACTCTCTTTGAACTCCTTCCAATTTCTTATCTATTAGTTCTAGTTTAGTGATGGCAGCATCTACACAATTATCGGTTGGTCAGGGTTGCATTGCTTACAGCTTCAATTTGGTGTTCTAATCCTAATGATTCTTCTATGTTTTAGTTAGATGTATTCATTGTAGGACTGAGTGATCTAACTGGATTTTCTTGCATTTGATTTTTCATGCTATTTCTTTTGTGCTGTGGTCTGCCCATGACAGTGTATGGTCACGTAGGTGGGTAGATCAGCCTGGGCTCAAGAACAATGGGAATCTGAGGCAGCCTGGGGCAGTTGCCAAGCAGGCTGGACTTTGGCTCTCACTTGCCAAAGCCGCCTATCTACTGCCTGCCAGGTGTGAGAGTTGCCTGAATTCTCAAGCGGTAATGTGCCAAACCTGCCTGCGTTCAAGCTAGGAGTGACACTGAGGCACCAAGCACTGAAGCAGCCTGAACTCTGGCTGGGAACACTGGGACCCAGAAGCAGGCTGTGCTCCCCCGCCACAGGACAATGGCAGGTGGCCGGCATGGCAGACAGGTAGTGGATGGCACCTGAGCTGGCGCAAGTCAGAGACACAGTCTGAGCTTGTGTGTCAGTTGCTGTGGGACTGGGCTCGCTATTGCCAGGACTTGCTGAACGCGCGCTGGCCGGAGCAGTAAGTGGGTGAGTGTGCAGAGCAGTCTAAGCTTGCCTTTCTTTCCCCTGGATTTGCAGTGCAGCTAGGCGGTTGGCCAGAAGAGTGTGTGTAGAAATCAATTTACAAAGTTTTTACAATTCAGTCCTGCACTGTGACACAAACCCAAAAGCCCTAGACTAATTATGGGCAAGGCAGGATTGAAGTCATGGTCATACAAAGGAGTTTGGTAGAATGGACTACTTTGGAATAGTTCCTAGGAAATGGCTGTGGGGGGTGGGAGGCAACCTGAGTATCACAAAGAAAGATGCCTCTGGTGGCTGTTCTCTAGTCATCTAGATGTGCAATGCATTCTGAGTGCTCATCAGCATTGCACAAACCAGTATAGAGTCAGCCTAGAATCTTGGGGTGCAAGGGTATGCATAACTCCTTGATATAGTCATTCCAAACTGTGTTGCTCATGATTTAATCTATTATGGACTTTTGGTTTTGCACAAATTGCTTTCATATGTATGACATTTGCCTAATAGTGTTAGATTGTTATTCATTATGGTCAGGTCATTTCATAATTATGGTGAATGATTGCTCATGTTTTTAAATGTTGAGGTATTGAAAATGTATTTGAAAGAAACTATATTAGAAGTTTATATTCAAAAAATTTTATTAAATTATTTCACTTGGTCCAATCATCTATCCACAATAATTTTCCAACATATACTCTCTGAATGTCCTTAATGTCAGTAAAAATAGGGCTAATTATTAATGTTTTCTATGATTTTTTTGTACACTGGAACTTGTTGCCTTTCTTCTTCATAGTATTTCAACCCTCCCCACAGCTGGATCCTACACAACTGTTGTTATTGTTAGCTTTTTGCTTTCCATTTTCCCCAAGTCTCTTATTTCTCAAAATCTGCTTTATATGTAAAATCAGTGTATAAGTATTCCTATGCATATACAGGTGTAAACATAGATATTAAAATATATGCATATGTATATAAATATATACATAGACAAATGTATGCATCCTACTCCCTTGATATTCCCCAGCAAATCTTCACCAAGTTAATCCTGTACGGCTATACTCACTACATGTGTGCCCAGTCTCCTCTGAGTGACGTGTGATCCATTCTTTCATGCCTTAGCCAAAGCCTGTCATTAGATACAAGCTTTCACTGAAAATCCCCTTTTGGAAATATTTATTTTCTTAAAAATCACAGAGGATTCAGTAGAATTTTCATAAGTGTTGCCATACTTTCCATATTCTATTGTAATCACAATTCATATGTAATTTTCAAGAAGGCTATGATTGGCAATTGGATTATTTATCTTGTATTTCAGATTTTGTAGAAAAAGAATAAATGAGAAAATATTTATTATTAAAGAAATGTAAACATATAGTCATTAGTGTGACAAATAAAGCAAGCCATTTAGGTGCTATGACAAAAGTTGTATATATAATTACATAGAAAATACGGAAAATAACCATTACAAGAACATCATAAAAATTTGTATTACAAATATATTTGAATTTCTATCAAATATTAAATATACATTAGATACATTTATAACATCTTGTTGCTTCTGATTCTCTTTTACTTATATTCTAGTAAAATTATATTTAATATAATTTTATTGGATATTTATAATACAAGATTACTTTGTGTTATTTCCCTATCACAGGAAACAACACAGTGATTTTGTGTGGGCGTGCATAATATGCAATGGGTGGTAACAGAGAATATGAAACTGATACCCAAACATTTCTTCCATGGCAACAGATGTAATTAAATATTTACTTGCTTTTGTTGGCCTTTTATTATTAATTTTCTTCAGAAGAGTTGTCATGTGCTTCCTTGGTTGTGAGGGCATAAATTTGTCATGTAAAAGTTGTATTTATGACACTAAGAATTAATTGCTAGAAATATGTAGTAATTTCACTATATGACAGAAGTACAGTCAAGGATATTAATCATAGTCATCATATTAAATCTCAAAAAAAGAGCTTCATCTCTTTGAAAAAATCTCATGTATGAATGTTGGCTGAATCTAAGATATGAACAGTATATCTCGTAGGAATGAATTCAAATTGTTTATCAGACATGCTGTTGTGTGACAAGTTGGTGGCTCTCAAAAGCCATAGCTCAGTCTGGCTCTGAGTTCCTAACTCGGCTATTGCTGACATGTCACCATAACTTACAGTATGCCTTAAGGAAAACAATTAGAGTCTAGGAGGCCAACTTCAAATATTATTACAATGTTTTATCTTTAAATCATGCAATTTATTTCAGAAATAGTATAAGCAATATTGGAAAACATTTTAAAACAGAGGAGAAAACAAACGAAAAGATGAAAAGATCCAAGCTTTGAAGGACGTTTTATGTTTATCATTTCTTAGTGTCAAAGTTAGTGCTAAATAAACAGTGCCTTTTTCAAAGTTTCAAATAGCCTTGGATAAAGAAACAGCTAGGAATCTGCATAGATTAAAAGTTCTCTATCTTTTGAACATAAAAAAGAACAAATAAGTCATTGATTCAAAGGACTGTTTGTGGTACTGAGAATATTTACATACTGTCTCCCAGGCTTAAGGGACAAAGTTACATAGAGGCATTGGTTGCTATAAAACATAAGGTCAGTTATTTCTGCTCTATATCATGCCATCCTTAAACTACTGGACATGTGATGCAAAGTTATCTTGGCACTGAAGCATCACAGAGAAGTTCATTATTATGTACAGTTTGTATACATTAATAAGTATAAAGATAAGAAGGAAATGTAAATGTAAATTAAAAGCATCTTGGAACAGGGCTGAGGTTGCAGATGACATGTCTCATACATAGCACATGATGGTTCAGGGTGTCAAGGCAATCTTATTACACCTTAAATAAAAAACCTGACCGATGGGCTGGAAAGATGTCTTAGTGGTTAAGCGCTTATCTGTGAAGCCTAAGGACCCTAGTTCAAGGCTCAATTCCTCAGGACCCACGTTAGCCAGATGCACAAGGAGGTGCACGCATCTGGAGTTCATTTACAGAGGTTGGAGGCCCTGGCGCGCCCATTCTCTCCCTCCCTCTCTCTCTCTCTTTCTCTCTCTCTCTTCCCCTTTCTCTCTCTGTCTGTCACTCTCAAATAAATAAATAAAAGAAACAAAAAAATTAAAAAAAGAAACCTGACCGAGCCATGCCTCACCTTCTGACTTAGAGCAACAGAGATAAAAATGAATGCTATTTTAATTTGTAAAATTTATGAAAAATCTCTTCAATAAGCATGTCTGTTCTATACTTTGCTTGCCAAAAATATGAATCAAGGCACTGCCTGTAACAAGATGTCCTTTAATTTTTACTATGATTATTTATTTACTGGCCAGGGTTCCCATATGATGGTAAGGCACTGTAGTTATTTCTTCTGCTCTGTTGATACAAGTTCCCTTATTTCTCAGATGTGACACACACACACACACACACACACACACACTTTATTTACCAGTTTCACACACACATACACATGTAGGTATCAAGATCAGTGAGTATTCTTCGGAAGCCTCTTTTGCTAATCCTGGGTTTAGTAGGTGGTGCCACTGAAATTATCCTTTAAAATATTGAAAATAATTCAAGGCAGAGTTTTCTTGAGATAAGTTTTCATTATCAGTTTTTACTTAATTACTTATATCCCAAAACATAGGTACCCCAGTGTGGAACATTGTTGGCATATACAGTGATTGTATATTGTATTAGAGAAAATAATGTAGGTGAGGGTTTCATTGCGTGTCCATGGGTCTCAGGTCTATGTGTATCTGCATTTGGCCCCTTTGTTCACTACTCAGTATTCAACTTTTCACCATCACCGCTAGTCCTGTTGCCTTCCAGATTTCAGAACTTTCAGTAGATGCAGAGGACATAGCCCTTTGCAGATTCCTTGACGAGCTCCCAAATGATAACCCATCCATACTTTGCAAGAATCCTTGTGTTCCACATTCCTGCCCCTAATCCTGTTTTCTCTGTCAATTCATCACAGTTTTGGATACTATTTTGAAATTTCTACTAATTGTGGCTTCGGAGGAAATTGTGCCTTAGTACCATAATATACCATTTAGAGTATGCCCTTTGTTATGGCTAATATTGTCAACCTGATAGGTTCTAGAATCACTCAGAAGTCATGCCTTTAGGCATGTCTGTAATGGAGATGATAGATCAAGTAATTGAGAAGACTCACCCTAAATGTGGACCTCACATTCTCATAGGTTGTCATCTTAAACTGAATTAAAAGAGAAAAACTAGGGCTGGAGAGATGGCTTAGCAGTTAAGGCAGTTGCTTGCAAAGCTAAAGGACACAGGTTCAATTCCCTAGGACACATGTAAGCCAGATGCACAAAGTATCACGTGCATGTGGAGTTCCTTTGCAGAGGCTTGAATCTCTGGCACACCCATTTTCTCTACCTTCCACTTTCTATCACTCATAAATAAAAAAAAAAAAAATAATTAAGAAAAAAAAATAAATAAAAGAGAAACTGAGTGAGCGACAGCATCTATTACTCTTTGTTTGTTTTTGCTCTTTTTATTATTAGTTACTTTTGTGCAGCAAATACAGTCAATTTGGTACCATTGTTAGGCTCATCCATGTCCTACCCCCTCCCCTTGACCCCTCCTTGTTGAGGTATATGGGTCATGCATTGTGGAGTTAGCCCACAGTTATGGGTAGGATAAATGTCTCTGCATATCGTGACCCAACATGTGGCTCTGACATTCTTTCTGCCCCTTCTTCCGCAAAATTTTCCTGAGCCATGTTGGGTTCATTTTTGGTCTGCTTTAGTGACAAGGTGTTGGGGGCCTCTGGGTCTCTCAATATCTGATTTGGTAGGAGTTGATTTTTCTCTGTGTTTATTTCCTTCACCCTTGTGCTGGTACCTGGTTTACCAAGAAAACAACACCCTTGCTTGTTTTGCCAATTGTTCTTAGTTGCAGCCAGGGCCCTTTTGAGGTATGATGGGGTGGCTCTTTCCTTAGGATCTACATCTTTCTCAAAAAGAAAGGCAGATTCTCCAATGGAGAGTAAAGTTAGAACCCGACAAATGAGATAACCCTTACTTTTTAATAGAGAATTTGATAGGTGTAGGCCCTCTAGTAGCCCACAATTGGTGGTAGCTTGATAATGGAGAGGGCGCTTATGTTTGGATATCGTTCTGACTTGTTTCCCAGTTCCAGCTATGGGTCCTGTACCACTGAGGAGATCAGTTAGCCAAATCAAGAGCAGTTGGTTTCCCACCACGGCTTTGTGCCACTATTGCATTTGTGTGGGCATCACATCAGGTTATTTGCTGCTAAGTAGGTTAGACCATGAGTTGCTTGGACAGATATTGGTCATTTTCTCCCAGTCACCCATGTAGTACCTTCTGGCACTAGATGCACTGACTGTCTGGGGACTGACTCTCTTCCAGCTTCCAGCCATGTCATTCCATTTTATGTGTCAACTGTATATGGTGTCTTCAGAAGTAGGTTATTACCACTAACCTTTGTTGGGTCACCAAGCACTCTAACAGAAATCTGTCTTTCTTTTAGGAAACCTTGTAGATCTCTCTGATCAAAAGCTCATTGTGGATGATAGCCACATGATGATACTGGGAGTTACAGGTCAGTGCCCACTAAGAAAAGGAAAAAAGATAACTAATATAAAAGAGATAGAGAGGAGAGAGAGGAAGCAGAGAGAGAAGCTGTAGAAGATTAAGGTCAGTCTTCATCATACCTTCTCCAGTGTCTTGTGGCTCAGGTGTTCCTTCTAAGGGCCTGGTGAAGGTTCAGCCATTTGGTCTGCCTTTTAGGATGTGAAATTTTATGGTACCATTGCCGTTTAACCTGACTGTGGACTCTATAGACCAGCATGTCATACTCCTACTGCCTGTGGCTTCCTCTCTACCATGATGGACTATGTTACCTGGAATTGTAAACCAAAACAAACCTTTCCCCATTTCATTGCTCTTTGCTTAGTGCTTTGTTACAGCAGCAGCAAAGGAAGAATAACCTAGTTTGTCTCAATGTCACTCAAAGTATCAACTTAGTGCCCCTTGGCACCATTTTCCATAGTGTTTTTCTTTTTAATTTAAATATATGATCCCTCATGTACAAGGATATTCCTGAGGCAAAACCACAGCCCTATACTGTGCCCTTCTCTGCCCATGTATGCATTTGGTCTAGTATGGCAGATCTTTCTTCCTCTAACTCAGTGGGAGTGCTCCACCTATGGACTGGGAAGTCATTCTTTCATGCCAAAAGCACCACTGCAATGGGCAGTAGAAAGTAACTTCTATGGATTCCACAATGTCCATGCCAAGACATGTTTGAAATCTGGGCCAATTGTAAGCAAGAAATTCTGCTGTGTTACTATAAGCTCAGGGCATGGAGAGAAGTCTTTAGCTTCTTGAGATGTTAAAGTATACATGCACATAGTCAAGCCTCCCCATGCCTGTGCTAAGATTCCTGCTTGCTCAGAATATGAGAGAATAGCAGTGCATGAAGCTTCCCCCTACTCAACAGAATAAATTATTACCAGTAGTTGGGGGGGTTGCTGAGGACATGAGGTTAGATGGGGGAGGTATGTTGTGAGTTACCAGGGGTAGAAGAGAGTTGTCAAGAGAACATATAGGGTAAGATCATTGCATAGGAGTCATACCAAACCATCCTAGGGAGGGATGTGAGAAAAACCACAGCAAAGTACATTCTTTGCCTGAAAATTGAAGGTGTGTAGGTTTTTATTGGTCAAAGCAGAGAAGTAGGAGAGACTAAGATCTATAAGAGTGGAGGAAATCAGCCATAACCCCACCAAAGAGCTTATAGATAGGACTTGGACCCTATCCATGTGCCTGCCCAGTGACCAGCTGCAGGAGCAGAGAACACACAAGGGGATTTTCCAACTTCATCAGCCTCTTTACAAAATCAAGAAATCTGCAAAGGTGCTGCTGAAGGGGGTACTAGCTGAGCAGTTCCAGTACAACTCCAGGCTTCCTGCACTCTCCTATCCCACAACCTACAGCCCTGCAACCCTCCAGAGAACACAATCAACTCACAGTGGAAGGGCATCAGCACAGCTGATCAGAACACCAGATTCACAGTACAACACAGAGGGATCAAGGTAGGTACTCAGCATTGGTGAGAGCTGAAACCACCCCAAAAGTAATGAGGCTAACTGACAAAACATCAGGTACATAGGACTGCACTGAAAGTGCAATTTGTTTTTTCATGTCAGTGCAGGTTATGGGTTACATAATCTTGGTTGGCTTCATCATTCTCAATTATATTGTATATGGCGGTTGACTATTGTTACCTTTGATGCTTCCAGAGTCATGGGGCCTTTGCTTTTTCTTCTGTCCTTATTTTTTTTCTTTATTAGTTAGTTTTGGATTCAGCAAATACAGTCAGTTTGGTACCATTATTAGGCTCACCTGTGACCTACCTCCTCCCCTTGGCCCCTTCTTGTTGAGGTATATGGGTCATGCATTGTGGAGTTAGCCCACAGTTATGGGTAAGATAAATGTCTCTGCATATCATGACCCAGCATGTGGCTCTGACAGTCTTTCCACCCCATCTTCCGCAAAATTTCCTTCATCCATGTTGGGTTCATTTTTGGTCTGCTTCAGTGATGAGGTGTTGGGGACCTCTGAGGCTCTGGCTCTCTGATTTGGTAGGAGTTGATTTTTCTCCGTGCTGATCTCCTTCCCCCTTCTGCTGGTATCTGGTTCATCAGGAAAACAGCACCCTTGCTTGTTTCTCCAATTTTTCTTAGTTTCAGCCGGGAAGGTATGATGGGGTGGCTCTCTCCTTAGGTTCTACATCTATCTGAAAAAGAGAAGCAGATTCTCCAACAGAGAGTAAGTTAGCACCAGGACAAATGAGATAACCCTTACATTTTTATAGAGAATTTAATAGGTGTAGGCCCTCGGTTAGCCCATGATTGATGGTAGCTTGATATTGGCAAGTGAGCTTATGTTTGGATATGGTTCTGACTTGTTTCCCAGCTCCAGCTATGGGTCCCATACCACTGAGGAGATCAATTAGCCAAATTAAGAGCAGTTGGTTCCCCACCATGGCTCTGTGCCACTATTGCACTTGTGTGGGCATCACAACAAGTTATTTGCTGCTAAGTAGGTTAGACCATGAGTTGCTTGGACAGATATTGGTCATTTTCCCACAGTCGCCCATGTAGCACTTTCTGGCACTAGACAGGCTGACTCTCTGGGGACTGACTCTCTTCCAACTTCCAGCCATGCCATTCCATTTTACGTGTCAACCACAGAAGGTGTCTTCAGCAGTAGGGTCTTACCACTAACCTTTGGTGGGTCATCAAGTACTCTGACAGAAATCTGTCTGTCTTTTAGGAAACCTTGTAGGTCTCTCTGATCAAAAGCTCATTGTGGATGATAGCCCCATGCTTGTCAGTGCCCACTAAGAAAATGAGGAAAAAGGTAACTAATATAGAAGAGTTAGAGAGAAGGGAGAGAGAGAAGCTGTAGAAGATTAAGGTCAGTCTTCATCATACCCTCTCCAGTGTCTTGTGGTTCAGATGTTCCCTGTAAGGGCCTGGTGAAGAATCAGTCATTTGGTCTGTCTTTTAGTAAGTAGAATTTTATGATACCATTGCCGTTTGGGTCTAGATTTGTGTTTCCCACCCCTTAGGGGAAGGATCTGATTCAGACCCAGGCTGACCTGGAACCCATTTCAGAACAGAAATGTCAACCCCCCCCAGCTGACATGATTAAGGGGGTAGAACAACACACACCCTTAGAGGTTGTGGCTTTATAAGGTTATGTATTTGTTTCAACCCCCCACAGTTGCATACTCTGTACTGGTTTTTATTGAATGTGTATATTGCTCTGTTGAATTTTAGAATTTGCCAGTAAATTGCTCCACCCAGCCCACTAGAATACATGAATAGCAGGCAAACTCAACACCTAGGACTAGTTCTGTGGTTGGATTGGAATACAAGAACTACACTGGGCACCTTGAACTCCTACTCTGAAGGTACATAAAGTTGGATTTCCAAATCTAAAAGCTCCACAGATTATTAGAAAACCCGAGTATCAAATCAATTCAGAATGCAAAAATCACAACATTCTAATACAAGAAACACAAAGAATCAAGACAATACAATACTACCAAAAAGTTATAAATCCATCAGAAATGGTCCCCAATGAGACTGTGTTAGATGAAATGCCTGATAAAGAGTTTTTTAAAAAAATGATTTTATCTATACTCAAAGAAATCAAAGGACTCAAAGAAGAAAACAATGGATTTAAATGTGAAACAAGCTCTTGAAGGAATACCAAAAGAACACAGCAAACCAGTTTAATGAAATGAAGAGGTCATTACAAGGCATGAGTAAGGAAATAGAAATACTGAAGAAAAACCAGGAAGAAATTCTAGCACTGAAAATCACATTCAGTCAAATAAAAAATAATAAAAAATAAAAATAACTCTGTGGAAAGTCTCACCAGTAGAATGGATGAAGGAGAGTACAGAATCTCTAAACTAGAGGACCAGGTAGCAGATCTAATACAGTCCAAGAAAGAGAAAGACAAGCTAACAGGAAGGTATGAATGGGAATTCCAAGATATCCGGGACAGTACATAATGATCAAACATAAGAATTCAGGGAATAGTAGAAGGAGAAGAATTTCAATCCAGATGCTTAGTAGCTGTTTTCAACAAAATCATAGAAGGAAAATTTCTCCCAAATTGTGAAAGAAATGCCAATGCAGATACAAGAAGCTTTTAGAACACCAAACAGACAAAATCTGGAAAGAACCTCTTCTCACCATATTATAATTAAACTGCTAAACATACAAACTAAAGGAAATATATTGAAAGCAGTTAGAGAGAAAAAACAGGTCACCTATACAGGAAAGCCCATCAGGATCACAGCAAATTAGTCAACACAAGCTTTAAAAGCCAGAAGAGCTTGGAATGATGTATTCCAAGTTCTGAAAGATAAAAATTGTCTACCATGAATACTTTATCCTGCAAAGCTATATACCTGAAATGAAGGAGAAATAAGGACATTCCACAGCAAAAACAGGCTAAAGGAATTGATGACAACTAAGCCAGATCTACAGAAAATACTTGACAGAATCCTTCATGCTGAATAGAAAGCAAAACACACACAGGAAGTAATAGGGGGGAAAAAATACTGTACTCAACAGTTAAAACCATAGAATAAAGGGAAACAGAAAGCACTACAAAATGAGAAGAATGGCAAGGATAAACATATAACTTTCAATAATAATTCTTAATGTCAATGGCCTCAATGCCCCAGACAAAAGACACAGGTTTGCAGACTGAACTAAAAGGCAGGATCCTGCTGTTTGTTGCCTCCATGAAACTCATCTTTCAATAAACGATAGACATTATCATAGGGTGAAAGGTTGGAATATGGTACTTCAAGCAAATTGGCTTAGGAAACAATCAGGGGTTGCTATCCTAATACCTGACAGGATAGAGTTGAAAACAACATTAGTGAGGAAAGATATTATACTGATAAAATGAACACGCCAACAGAAGGATATTATAATCCTAAATGTATATGCACCTAACCTGGGGGCTCACAATTTCATCAAACAAACACTAGACTTTAGGTCACAGATAACACCAAACACAATTTTAGTGGGTGACTCCATTACCCCTATCGGTCATCCTGGCAAAATAAATAAATAAATAAATAAATAAATAAATAAATAAATAAATATCTGGATTAAATTTTGTCATGGAACAAACTGACCTAACAGATATCTACAGAACATTCCATTCAAATGCTATAGAATATAGATTTTTCTCAGTAGCACATGCAACATTCTCCAAAATAGACCATATATTAGGATACAAAGCAAATCTTAACTAATACCGAAAAACTGAAATAATCTCTTCTATTCTATCTGACCACAGTGGGGTTAAACTACAAATCAGCAACAAGAAAAACTAAAGAACACCCACAAATGCATGGAGACTAAACAATACACTACTTAATGATGAATGGGTCATTGAAGAAATAAAAAAGGAAATTAATTAATTCATAGAATCAAATGATGATGAGAATACAACCTACAAAAACCTTTGGGACACAATGAATATAGTCCTAAGAGAGAAATTTATAGCTTTAAGTGTCTGTATTAAAAAATTAGAGAGCTCACAAGTAAATAATTTACTGCTTCACCTTAAGACCTTGGAAAAAGAAAAACAAGGCAAACCAAAAATCAGTAGACAGGAAGAGGCAATAAAGATTAGGGCAGATTTTAATGAAATAGAAAAAACAAACAAACTAACTAAAAAAAAAAAATCCAAAGAAGCAATGAAACAAAGAGTGGGTTCTTAGAAAGGATAAAGAAGATTGATAAACCCTTAGCAAAACTGACTAGAAGGAAAAGATAAGAGACAAAAATTAATAAAATTAGAGATGAAAAAGGCACCATTACAACAGACACCAAAGAAATTCAGAAAATCATGAAGACATACCTCTTGATGTATATACCTCTAGATTTGAAAATGTGAAATAAATGATTTCCTTGATTCATATACCTACAAAAATTAAATCAAGATGAGACAAACATTAAAATAGACCTGTAACAATTACAGAAATCCAAGCAGTTATAAAAAGTGTCCCAATTAAAAAATGTCCAGGCCCAGATGGATTTACTGGTGAATTTTACCATACCTTCATGGAAGAACCAACACCACTGCTTCTCAAACTTTTCCATAAAATAGAAAAGGAAGGAATTCTACTTAACTCCTTCTACAAAGCCAACATCATCCTGATACAAAAGCCAGACAAAGACAGAACAAAAAAAGAAAATTACACATCAGTCTCCTTCATGAACATAGGTACAAAAATTCTCAACAAAATATTGGCAAACAGAATGCAAGAAATATATCAGAAAGATTATTCATTCAGACCAAGTAGACTTTATCTCAGAGATGCAGGGATGGCTCATCATTTGCAAATCAAGAAATGTAATACATTACATAAATGTATTATCTAGCTATAGCACTCCTAAGAATATATTCTAATGATTCTTCCCACTACTGTAGAGATACTTTCACAGTCATGTTTATTGCTGCTCTATTCACAATAGCTAGGAAATGGAACCAACCTAGTTGTCCCTGAACAGGTGAATGGATAATAAAGATGTGGTACATTTACACAATGGAGTTCTATTCAGCAGTAAAGAAAAATGAAATTATGAAATTTGCAAGGAAATGGATGGATCTGGAAAGGATTATACTCAGTGAGGTAACCCAGGCCCAGAAAGCTAAACACTACATGTTCTCTCTCATATGTGGATCCTAGCTACAAATGTTTAGACTTGTGTGTGAGCTGGAACCAAAAAATCAGTAGAAGAGGCTATTAAGGTAGAGAAAGGGTATAAGGGGGGAGGAGGAGAGGGAAAAATTTTAGGGGATGGTATTGTATATATGTAGTATAACAACAGATTACAGGGAGTGGGATGGCCCAAGTGAGGCCAAGGGAAGAGATTGAGTAAGAAAATCATGGGGGGAGGGTCAATCAAAATTCAAGATATTCTGAATAAGACATATGAAAGACTAGTATTTTTGGTTAATAGCACATCCAAAAGCCATATATTGCTACTAGAAAATTTTCAGTGCCTGGGATAGGATACCTTCCAGTGAGTTGTTGCCCAGGGAGGTCCCCAAGCCTCCAAAACATTACAGGTTATTGTGAATGCCCTTAGTTTCCCACAGTAACAGATGGTAAGACCCTATTGTTGAAGACTTTTCATGCCTGTGCAGCAAGACATTGAGAAATCAAGCTGGCACTGAGCTGAAAACCTTCTCCCTGTAGCCCAGCCAACTGAAAGCTGGAAAAAGCTTCACTGCATGCAGCCCTTTGGGAGACAGAAGTCATGGGTAGTGAAAATAGTGGACACTGGAAGCCTCAAGTTTGGCCAGTCAGTGAGGACAGAGTCTTTTTTCAATTAATGGAGTATAGAATTATAAATGCTACAGAACTTGACTAGCCACACACCAATAAATGTAGCCCTGTATCATATGTGTATTGAGTTATGAGCAAGAATGCAATGCTGTTTTGTTTTTACGAGAAATGAATCCCTGTAAAGGAATCATTATAGTATTTACCTAGAAAATAATAATAGATGTGTTCTGATGTTCTATATGAGTTCAGGGAATACTTAGATATAATACTTCCATTTCCCCCAGGGCTCAGAAAAAAATCATGTGCAAAAGTTTAATAGTGCTCAACATGAAATGGAATTTTATAGACTTTTCTCATGAACTCTGGGTGAGTATGAATGATAGAATTTCAATAGTTGAAGTTCAGGAAAGGCAAAAACACATTCAGTTACTGAAGGTCATTGCATTCATTTAGTAACTAGTATGGAGATCCTGAGGTGCAAATGTGCTCACTTTCAAAATAGATATTGCACAACCACCCACATGTTGTCAAGACCAGCTCCCAAGATAATTTGGCATTGCTGCTACAGAAGCTTTATCCATATTCATTTACATCTTCAGAAACACATACCACGTACCATAGTAACATAGATCTAATATTGGATTTGAATTCTGAAAAATTTTTGAGTAGTTGGTCTCCATTCTATGTCAGAGTTACATACTTTATAGAAAGCTAACATCATCTCTCAGGGACATATCTTTATATAAGCAGAGTTGACAAAAGATTTAGGGAGGGGCACACATCTATTAGATGAGACAGTGAAGAGCTCATTTTAAAAGCTCAATCAGAAAATAATCAGCCTCAGTGTATATGAAAGTGAAAGAGCCAGTTTGGGACTAAAGGGGAGAGAGAGATGAGAGTCAAAGCCTCTCAATATGTTCTCATCTATATCAAATTTTCATTTAGTTCTCAAGGAACATGACCTGCCTATCATACTAACTTTTAAAGGTTTTCATCATATGCAAAATTTCACTCTTCTTTTGTTACAGCACAAAGATGAACACATCTTTTTATGTCCAGGATTATGTCAATAAAGTGGGCTAACATATTTTCTCAATTACAGATTCCACTGTTTTACATGAGAAAGGGAGCTATTAAGTCCATATAAAGAATATTTGCTTAAAATTTCTTTGAAATTTTTCAAATGAGAAGTGAATGGATTTGTTAAGAAATTGTTTTGATCTAAGTTAATTTTGCCTAAGAAGACACTGTGGCTAAAGTTGAATTTCTATAAAGCTCTATACAACTTATTTTATTCCATGTTCCAGAATTTCTCAGCAACTCAACCTAAAAGGGCTTTAGTATAAATAACAGTGGCTGTTCTCACATTGTGATCCATCAGAAATAGCTAAAACATTCTTCCTTTCTTTCATGATTTGTATCCTGTATGCTTCCTATGTTGTACTTTCTTCTTAATTCTCCACGTACATTCTTTGTTCTTCTGATCCATGATTTTATATTCTGAAATTTCCACTTTTATCAAGTGCAGGTCTAATTGTTATTTTATCCATAATAAAAATACTTAACTTTCACATTGACAGGTAAAATACAAAATTTCTTTGTATCAGCTCACTTGACAGGTTCCTTTTTCTATTTTATTATTACTATAAATTTCACCTCACAGTTACATTAAATGAAGAAGTATAAAGTAGAAACATGTACAGTTTATTTTAGATATGAATCTTGATTCTAAGATTCTCATGTTTCCAGATATTTTTATATGCTCATAGCACAGTTTCTAGTCTTTTGATTCATTGTAAATTCTGTATGCTTTTTTCTTTCTTTTTTTTCTAACTTCTGAGAAATCTTAGGAACAAAATGATTATAATTCTTAGAGTTTGTGTATGGATTTGTGACCCAAAACAAACACATTCTATGATATAGAGTCAGGAAATCACCTCACTGAAGTTTCATTATTTTTTCTTTTTAAAAAGGGGCTGGAGAGATGGCTTAGCGGTTAAGTGCTTGCCTGTGAAGCCTAAGGACCCCGGCTCGAGGCTCAACTCCCCAGGACCCACGTTAGCCAGATGCACAAGGGGACGTATGCATCTGGAGTTCGTTTGCAGTGGCTGGAGGCCCTGGCGCGCCCATTCTCTCTGTGTCTCTCTCTCTCTCTGCCTCTTTCTTGCTCTGTCTGTCGCTCTCAAATAAAAAAAAAAAAAGGCTAAAAACGTGTCCCTTACTGTAGCATGTACTACTATCTACAATAGAGGTAATCAAATGGTGTCCTTATTGTTAATAGGAGGAGCATTAAATACTCAGAAGCAATAATATTTTAGCTAAATTCTGAAGAACCCAATAGGTTTTCCTATATGATGAAAGAATAAATAACACCATACAAAATAAAATGTGCAAATGTCCTAAATTAGAAAACATAATGAAAGCTTATGGCATTAGGCTGCCTGGAAAAAATAGTTAAGGTACTTGACTGAGCAGAAAAAAGGAGAAAGACAGTGTCAAGGCATGAGACTAGGAAGGAAAACTTGGAAAAGAATTCAAAACTTTAAATACCTACTAGGGACAGGCATTAAAAAATAACAATGTGTTCTTATTTTGATGAAATATACCGTAAGAATGTAATAAAAGACAAAGTTATATGAAATTAGGTTATAAACAATTGTCTCTGAGGGACAATTCTATCTATCTATGTCCTGCTTTCTGGTATGGGAGGCTGAGATTCTGCAAACTTCAGTTGTACTTTGTGAATGGCCTGCTTGATTCTGCACAAACCAGGAATCTAGAGACTGTTTCAAAAGTCAAGCAGAGAACTTTTTTTTTTTCTTTCCCTTTGTTTTCTTTAGCTCCTTCAGCAGATCCATTGGATTCCAGAATCACAATTACTTTTTTTCCTACTTCCTCTTCCTCCTTCCTCTTCTACTTCATTGATATTTTAAGTAGAAATAGCCTTCTATTACTGCTTATTTTTGATTTTATGTTTTGGTTTCTTTATGCTTTATTTTGGTTACATATTAATTTGATATAATCATTTCAAATAACTTTTGGCAAATATTTCTTGAAATACACATAGGCTGTGGGCACTACATTTTAAATTCATTAGTGCCAATAGGTAAGAGGCTATTACAATCAATATTCAGGTATCAGGAATGCATGGGAATATTTTCAAATGGTTTATTAATAGTAAGTTGTAAGTATTCATGACATTTATTTTATCAATATTGTTAATGAATATAAAATTAAAAGCTACAAATAATCAATTATTTAAATAACATTCTATCAACTAATATTATATATGTTGCTCACTTGGGCATGCCAATAATTTATTATAGTCTCAATGCTTCAGATGCAGATTTGGACAATTGTGCTTTATAGATGAAGTTATTACTGATTTTCATTATCAAATATGGCCATGTGTTTTGATTATGCAGCACAGTTTCATTTGATAAATGATCTCATTTATCTGTTTTATAGTATTTGAGTTGAGTGAAACTGTAATTAGTACTAGATAAATTATTTAAATACTTTTTATTTTATTGTACTCTCAGGATATTTGCAAATATTTTTAAATACTTTATTTATTAGTCACTTATTTATTTGAGAGAGAGAGAAAGTGTCTGATAGAGAATGGGCACCTCAGGGTTTCTAGCCACTGCAAATAACCTCCAAACACATGTGCCACCTTGTGTATCTGGCTTATATGGGTATTGGAGAATCGAACCTAGGTGTTTAGGCTCTGCAGGCAAGTGCTGTAAGTACTGAGCCATCTCTCCAGCACTTTTACCACAATTTTTAATTATCTTTATGCTACTCTTGCATTACCTTTTTCTGGAAAAGTAATAATCACTTTAAGGTTGGAGTTATTTAGAACATATAGACTATAGAACATAGACTATTTACTAGAATTTTTATCATAGATTAAAGCATTTCAATATATATTTGTATGAATATATTTTAAAATATGTCAAGAATATAATATCTTATCTAGATCTCTGTCACAATGGTAAAATGAAATGACAAGTTCTGATATTAGGCATGAGTGAAGCTCAAAATAATTAGGGTTAAAAAACTCATTAGACATTATGGGAGACATTTTTCTAAACCAAATTATCTGGTGGTTTTACCTCTGAATTCTCTCCTGAAAGTATATTTTCTTTCCTTGTATTGTTCTCTATTAATAACCTGCTCATGTTTTCCAACTTATACTTTCCATCTAAAATATTATCCTACTCATAGGCAAATTTAAGGTAACTTATGAGAAGATATGTTTGAGACATTCATAGCTATGTTGTTCATAATGCCAAATATCTGGTAACAAATGACAAATAAATGTCAAATTTACTTCCATATTTGGAAGTAAATACAGCCAATCATAACCAAAGAAAGTACTACAACCTCTGGTAATGGGTCAAGTGAAAACACAAAGGCAACAGAAGTTTTGGCAGTCAAAAATGGCTTAGGAGACTTGCCCGGTTAGCTTGCAGGGTAAGAGGATGAGTAGGAGAGTAGCAGAAAGATATAATAGGAGACTTGGGTGGTTTATAGTGTAATACCATATTATACATTCACAGGTCCCTGTAACTCCTTATGAGTCCAAATATTATGGTCCACCTGTGCAGAAGTTTGAGCATGATAGTGGCACATAATTCATATTTAAAATGATATCTTGGTTTTATTGAGAACACATTTTAGGACAGAGGATTGGCCAGAGAACTGACATCAGTCAGAAGCTACAAGTGGAAGAAAAGGCTACTCTTCAGAAAGGTGCATTAAAGAAGTGATCCCTGAAATGATGGAACATCAGTGACAAGATTATGACATGTAATACGTGCTCCAGTATTGTTATGATGAAAATTGTTTCACTCAACATACTGTCTGGGTTGATGCTTCAACCATAAGAGTTGAATGTAGTGAAGCCTGGTGCTACAATGAATGCAAGTAAAACAACAAATCCAAGATGACACCCTTAATACTTAGTATCATGCTTTCATTACTAGCTGACATTTATTTAAATGTACTGATTTTGTATTTACGTAAGGATAAATAACTGTGATGAGTCACTGATATATATGAAAACACATAAGGTGTGTCCACACTGCTTAACCTGAGTTTCAGAACAGCTAGCAGGATGGCCTAACTCCTTTGTAGATAACACAATTATAGAAAAAAAAAAAAAGTGTTGGGCTGCACTCATTTTTATCCAGAACATGATAATTCTAGTTATTGCCAGATTTTGCCATACTATATTGGTGTATTGCTAATTTTTCTCATTGCTGGCAAGAAGCAGCATAATGGAGAGTTCCTGTTGGCTCTTCCTTTCATGTATAATGCATTGTGGGAAAACCATGGCTCTTGGCTGTTGTAGAAGTAACACGAGAATGGCTGCTCACATCTAAACAGATCAAGCACACGTACAAATTTGGACTGGAGAGATGGCTTAGCAGTTAAGGTGCTTGCCTGAAAATCCTAAGGACCAGGGTTACATTCACCAGTATACACATAAAGCCAGATGCACAAGATGGCTCATGCATCTGGAGTTCATTTCAGTGACTCGAGGTCCTAACATGCCAATTGTCTCTGTCTGCCTCTTTCTATTTCTCTCACAAATAAATAAAACATGTTTTTGTTTAAAAAAAAAGAAAGTAGAGATTCAATATGAAGTAAGCAGTTTAATAAATTTCCACATCTGTGCCTCAGTGACCCAATTCTTCAAATTAGACCCCACCTCTTAAATGTTCCACAGTCTCACAAAATAGGGATACCAGCTATGGAGTAAATATTTAAGTACATAATTTCTAGAGGATATTAACTAAATTAGAATAGAAGGATTCTACAGTAGGTTATTGAAAGTACTACTGATAAACAAAGATAACATTTGTTATCTCTTATTTTGTCAAGAGAAGATTTGAATTGTATCAGATATGGTTATTTATACTTATTTTACTTCTTAAAATATGATTTTTAAATATTAAAACATATTTCCATATGGATATTTCTATTTTCACTGCAACATACTATAACTTATTTATCTCTTTCATTATGGTGCCCATGGGAAAAATTGTAAATAATATTAAAAATGCAGAATTGAACTAAAAGTGGGCACCTTTCATGAGATAAAAAACCAAGACATTTCTAATTTTTTAAGATAATATGGAAAAATATTATTTCTGTCTTGTTTCAAAGTATTGGGATTTTTCTTCATCACAGGAAAGAACATTTTGCATAAAAATTCTTAGGCATATGTCAATATAACAATCTAAAATTAATGCCAAAACTTGAACATATGCCATTAACTGAAATAACTTGTCAGAAATTTTAAAACACTATTTTCTTTTAATAATGCATTATTGATAGTATTTACCAATAAACAAACCAATATGTAAATCGGCAAGCAAATCATGAATTCAGCACCTTTCTGTGTTCAAAGATGGCACACAATTATTACGTAGATATCTAAATTTTTCGTAGTATCTTTTTTTAGTATAAAAAGCATTACAGAATATAGAGAGCAGATATGGCTAATATTATTTGATGAAAGTACAGTAAAATATAAGTGAAGAAAAGTAAAGTCAAACACTTAACATTCAAGGTCTGTGCCTACTCCTCCCAGGAATCTATCAAGAGCCCTATACCAGCAGAGCCAGAGGTGAGCCCGGCCACTCTGCGGCACAGCCACAGGTGTGAGAGTGTGACATCACAATCCCGTGGCCCCCTACTCCATCCACCAGTTTCTCCAGGAGCCCAGGGAAGCAACCTCTCCAGGTGAGTTTCCATTTCCCCAAGGACCCCTCCCAACCCTTCCTGTGCCCACATGTCCCTCCACCCAGCCTGGGGAGCCAAACCCTTGCAGTGAGTTCCAATTCATAAAGTCCCCCCCGCCATGCCCAGTCCACTTTTCCAAGCTTGCCACCTGTCCCAGATAACTGCAAGTACCTATCCTAAGTATCAGTATTTTCCACTGGACAAGTGGAATTTCTCCATATGAGAAAATTCCAATAGAAAACAGCACAGAAAAACAAAGGAAGAATATTCCCATTGAGAATGGGCAGTCTCATAGTAGAGAGAGACACTTTGCAGAAATTTCAAACAATTCAAATGTATTGTTCTGCATATAATAAAGAGAGAGAAAGAAATAAAAGGGGATCTGAAAACACAAATGAACTCAAGAGACACATGATGAAATTCAAAGGACACATTAAAAAAATTGTCAAAAATCAAATCTAAGGGAGTACCATCAGCTAAGTTAAATGAAATAACCAAACCAAAACATGAAAATGGAATTTAATAAAGAGATAAAAGCACTGGATAAAAGCCAAATGGAAATAAAAAATGAATAGCTCAAATATAAAGTCCTCTAAATTACTTACCCTTAGCACAAACCATGTGGAGGACAGAATATCAGGACTTGAGGAAAAGGTTGAAGAACTATATTAGGGAACCAAAATCAATGAAAGATTCAAAACTTATGAGTATAAAATGAGAGAAATTTTGGGAAAATGTTCTACTAATGGACAAACCATAAGGAAAAAATAGAGATGTACTCAATATCATACTAAATGGAGAAAATCTTGAAGTATTTTCATTATCATGTGGAATAAGACAAGGGGACTGACTCCACTGACATTTAATATATAGTGTTTGAAGTGGCAGCTAGAGCAATCAGAAAAAAGGGGAAGAAAGAAATAAAAGGGATAAAAATAGGGATGGAGGAAGCCAAATTAAATTTATTTTCAGATATCATAGTTCTATATATAAATACTAGAAAAATACTACCAGAAAACTCCTAAAGCAGATAAACATGTCATCAAAGTAGGACACCTAATTAATGCTCAGAAATCTATACCCTCTTTATGTACTAATAGCAAGCAGAGAAAGTAGAATCTGAGAGATTCCAAAACAACATTCTCTGTGCTCAAGACAATAGATTTCACAGAAGGATTTTACTTCTTAGTTCCCCCTTCTGCTTCTGTGAAGGACCCTCAAATTCTGAGTAGGTGGAGCTCCTATCTAGATTAAAATGCATTTGAGAGTTCCTAATAGGATTGTTTTTTAACTACTCATGAATGAGGATGGTACTCAGATGAATACAGGTTACCTTCTCCATAAATCCTAAGGGATGGCAGTATTATTATGATTATGATTATCACATAGAAATTGATATAAGAATATCAGTTGCCCAAAGCTATTTCATTTTTTTTCCACAGGTTACTGACTCCTAAATAGAATTTTTTGTTTGTTTGCTTGTTTGTTTTCAGAGGTAGGCACTCACTCTAGTCCAGGCTGACCTGGAACTCACTATGTAGTCTCAGGGTGGCCTGGGACTGATGGAGATCCTCCGACCACTGCCTCCCTAGTACTGGAATTAAAGGCATGCACCACCACGCCCTGCTGAGTCCTAATTAGAATTTTTATTATATTTTAGAAATACTTAAAAGTCTTCATGACTAAATTGAAATAAAGAGGGGGTCTGATATGTATTTTTATACTGGAATTTCTATAGTTTTTTTAATAATGGCATGGTCAAATGATTTAAATTATAGTATATATTGATGAGTAAATAACAATCCAGTATACTTTTTTAAAACAAGTGGAAATCCTTTGCAAAAATAACCATTTTTCCTAAGTATTGTGTTAAACTGGAAAAAAAAAACAATCAGTTCCTCTTTAGAATTTTCATAAAATATTCAACATAATTGTGCTCAAATACTTGAATGATTACAATTACTAAGTTAAATATTCTTAGAGAGCCGTTCTAGAGAGATTTTTTAAAAGCTAAGAATTTTTAAATGCCTGAGGTTTACCTCAGGTATGACCTATTGCTGAAGACATCAGGTGCCCACACAGAACACAGAGAGCCCTTGCTGGAATCCAGAAAAGAGCCAGTTCCCAGACAGTTAGCCCATCTAATACTGGAAAGCAGGATATGAGCTACTGGTGGAAAGTGGTCCACAATGGTGTGAGGAAGCAGGGGACTAAGCTACTCAGAAGCAACCAGCCTGACAGGAGGTACACACCTGTGCAATGGTGGCACACAGCCCTGGTGGTAACCAACAGCTTTCTGATGGTCTAAGAGATCTGATCAGTGAAAAGGAACCCATATCTGAAACTAGGAACCATGTTTGAATATTATGGGGACAGAGATTATGCTCTTTAATTTCAAGCTCCCATTAATCTTTGAGTAAAAGAGGGCCTATATCCATCAACATGTCCCTAAATTAATCACTCATCCAATTTAAACTATGCTGACTACACTCTCCATTGGAGAATTTGTTTTTTGGTTTTTTGTTTGTTTGTTAGTTCTTGTTTTGTTTTGTTTTGTTTTGTTTTGTTTTGTTTTGTTTTGTTTTTCAGAAGGTAGCAACCCCACCCAAGGAGATAAACCACCTCTTCAATCTCAGTCAATGCCCAGGCAAAAACCACAGAGGAAGTGGGGAGATGTGCAAGAATGTAGCTTCCATAGTGAGCCTGACTTTTAGCACCAGGGTGAAGGAGACAGATGCTGAGGATACTCAACACCTATCAAAACAAAGATACAGAGGCTGCTAAGAGCTCATCACCGTAGTAGACTTAAAACACATCCCCCAAGGCTCATGGAATTTTGTGGAAAGAGGATGGGTGGGAAGATTGTAAGAGCTACAGGTTGGGATGCCATGTTCAGACGCACTGCCTCCCCCCTATAACTGACTGCTGCTCTCACAATGCATAACCCACTGCTCCATGGGGAATACCAGCAATCCCACTGAGGACGACCCCCTGTGGAATGGGCTCAGGAAGGAGGGAAAAGATGGTGCCAATACATGATGTATCCATACAAAGTTCATTCTTAATAATGACCAAAACAATTGTGCTTCAAAGGTGGAGCATGCATCTGGAGTTTGGCTGCAGTGGCTAGAGGCCCTGGCATGCCCATTCTCCCTCTCTCCTCCTGTTTCTCTTTAAAATAAGTGAATAAATAAATATTTTAAAATGTGCTTTATTTTAGTAATGATGTCATAAAAATAAGTATTTCCCATTTTCATTGGTTAGTATCAACAAAAGAGATAATACATTCCTAAAAGTCTTTTCATGTAATTTAATAAAATTATTAATGATATTAATTTTTTAATGCTGTATCCTAAGGTGTAGACCATACATGCAGACATTTTCTTAGTTGTCAATGCTCTGTACTATAAAGTGTTTCAAGGGGTTTTTCCATTCATATAGCTTGGAGCAATAAAATTCTCCACTAGCATACTCATTTATTGTTCTAAAATGTATATGATATCATATTTATGTTGTGCATGAAATTCTCTGTTTTCTTTTATTTCCAATTATATGTAATGCACCTGTGAAATTCTTTATATTTTCCATTCCGTTTTCTGTGGTTTCAGACACACATTCATAATTGTCACTTTGGCTTAGTTGAAAACTTTATTTAACTGAGTATTTGTACCATTAGTTAGTTCCATAAAAGTGGTAAGTGTATAATTTATATCAATTTTCATAGCTTTTTCATGTTTATTTATTTATTTGACAGAGAGAAAGAGGGAGAAAGAGAGGGAGGGAGAGAGTGTATGGGCATATCAGGGCTCCAGCCACTGGTAGGTCTTGAATCTCTCTCCCTCTTTCTCTCTGTACCACGCTGTTTTTGTTACTATGGCTTTGTAATATACAGCTTTAGATCAGGTATACTGATACCTCCAGTGGTTTTATGTATTTTTATTTTTTTGCTGAGGATATGTTTTGATAGCCAATGTCTTCTGCCATTCCATATGAATTTTGAGAGCACTATTTGAACTCTGTGAAGAATGATACTGGCATTTTTATTGGTATTACATTAAATATGTATATTGCTTTTGGTAGAATTGCCATTTTCACAATATTATTTCTACTTATCCAGAAGCATGGGAGGTTTTTCTTCTCGTCAAGTCCTCCTCGATTTCTTTGTTGAGTTTTTTTTTTAATGTTTCCATTGTAAAGGTCTTTCACATCCTTGGATAGTGTTATTCCAAGGTATTTAATTTTTTGTTGCTATTAAAATGGGACAGCCTCATTGATTTTTTTCTCTGTATTATTTTTCCTTTGCATATAGAAGAGCTCCTGGTTTTTGTGCATTGATTTTGCATCCTGTCACTTTACTGAAGTAATTAATCACCTTTAGAAGTTTTGAGATGGAAACTTTTGGGTCACTTATGTATGGTATCTTGTCATCTGAAAATAGGGCTAACTTGATTTCTTCCTTTCCAATTTTAATCCCTTTTATTTCTATCTCCTGTCTGATTGCTTGGTCTAGTCCTTCTAATACTACGTTGAAAAGCAGTGGTGAGAGTGGGCTCCCCTTTCTTGTTCCTGATCTCAGTGGGAACTCCTTGAGTGTTTCCCCATTAAGTATTTAGGTGCTTTAGACATAGGCTTTATTATGCTGAGATATAAATCCTCCATGGCCTTTCTTTCCACTGTTCTGATCATGAAGTAATACAATATTTTGTCAGTGGCTTTCTCTGCTTCAATTGAGATGATCATGTGGTTCTTAAGGTTCAGTTTATTTATGTGGTGCATTACAGTGACCAATTTCCATATGTTATTTGATCCTTGCATTCCTGGGATGAAGCCTACTTGATCAAGGTGGATAATGCTTTTGAAGTGTTGTTGACTTTAGTTTGCAAGGATTTTGTTCAGTATCTTTGCATCTAAGTTTATCAGGGGTATGGGCCTATAGTTTTCTTTTCTTGTTGTATCTCTATCTGGTTTTGGTATTAGGGTTGTGCTAGCTTCATAAAAGGAATTGGGGAGGATTTCTTGTCTCTGATTATGCAAAACAATTTGAGAAAAAATTGATTCCCATTTGTCAGTGAAGGTTTGGTAGCATTTGGCTGAGAAGCCATCCAGTACTGGACTTTACTTTTGGGGAAGAGTTTTGATTACTTTTTCAATCTCCATGAATATGATAGGTTTACTTAGATCTAGGAATTCATACAGTTCTTCCTGATTACTCAATTTTGTGGAGTAGAGGTTTTGGAAGTATGCCCTGATGATTCTTCAAATTTCATTGATGTCTGTTTTGTTCTCTCCTTTTTTATTTCTGATTTTGTTGATACTTCTCTTCTTTTTGTTTTATAAAATTGACCAGGGGTTTGTCAATCTTTTTTTTTTTTCCCCAAAGAACCAGCTCTTCATTTCATCCATCTTTAGATTGTTTTCTTAGGATCCAATTCATTAATTTCTGCTCTAGTCTTGATTATTTCTTTTCAATTGTAGCTCTCCGGGTTGGATTCTTCTTGTTTTTCCAGTGCCATTACGTAGACAGTTTGGTTATTAATTTGGGATCTCTCTGTATTTGTAATGAAGGCATTCAGCACTATGAATTTTCGCCTTGGAACTGCATTCATTGTGTCCCATAAAGTTTGGTAGGTTGTGTTTTCATTATTGTTTATTCCTAAGAATTTTAAAATTTCTATTCTGATTTCTTCCACTACTCCTTCATTGTTTAAAAGTATGTTGTTTAGTCTCCACGAGGTGGTAGATTTCTTGATGTGTTTACTTATTTTTATTTATTTATTTCAGAGCAAGAGAGAGAATGGGTGCACCAGGGCCTCCAGACACTGAAAACAAACTCTAGATACATGCACCAACTTCTGCATTTGGCTTACATGGGTCCTGGGGAATTGAGCCTCCAACCAAGGTCCTTAGGCTTTGCAGGCAAGTGCTTAACTGCTAAGCCATCTCTTCAGTCCTTGATGTGTTTCTTGTTAATTTTTAGCTTTGAAGCATTGTGATCTGACATGATGCAGGAAGTTACTTCAATTCTTCTGACTTTTTGGAGGCACTCTATATGACCTAATATATGTTCCATTATGGGGAAGGTTCTGTGGACTGCTGAAAAGAATGTGCATTCTTTAGAGTTGGCATGGAAAGTTCTGTAGATATTCATTATGTCTAGTTGATCTATGATGCTATTGAGCTCTATTATTTCCTTGTTGATTTCTGCATGGATGATCTGTTTTTTGATGATAGTGGAGTATTGAAGTTTCTAGATATGATGATGTTGGTGTTTATTTCTTTTTCTTTGTCAAGTAATTTTTTTTATATATAAACTGTGGATCACCTATATTTGGCAAATGCATTTTTATGATTGTAATGTGCTCATGTTGGATCATTACCTTGATGAGTGGGTTTATTGAAGACAGCAGATAGAATGGTCCAGTTTTTGATGTACCCTGATAACTTGTGTCTTTTGATGGGTGAGCTAAGACCATTATTATTCAAGGTTATTACTGTAAGGTTTGAATTAATCCCTGCCATGGTGCGGTATTTTATGGGGTTTGGTGCTTTCTTGTGTTTTGTACTATGTTAAGCCTGGTCTAATTTTGGTTATTGTGATCTTCTTGTTGGCTCTTGAGATTGGTTGTTTAACTGTTCTGTGTGGAGTATTCCCTCAATTATTCTCTGTAGGTTTGGCTTTGTGTTTATATAATCATAGTGTTGACTTTTTTCATGAAAGTTTTCCTTTCACCATCTATTATGAGAGATACTTTTGCTGGGTAGAGTAGCTTGGGTTGGAAGCTATCATTGTTTAGACTTTAAAGTCTTCTATTCCAGGCCCTCTTGGCATCCAGTATTTCCATTGAGAAAACTGACATAATTCTGATGGGATTCCCTTTGTATGTTGTGAGTTATTTTTCTCTTGCTTCTTTTAAAACTCTCTGTTTTCATTGTTAAGAGTTTTGACTATGATGTGCCTTGGAGAGTTTCTTCTTTTGTTCTGTCTGGTGTTCTGTGGGCTTCTTGTATCTGGATAGGCCTATATTTTGAGAGATTCAGAAAATTTTCTTCAATAATTTTGTTGAGCATATTCTCTATGTCTCTGATCTTGATTCCCTCTCCTTCTCGTGTATCCATGAGCTAGATGTTTGGTCATTTTAGGGTATCCCACTCTGTTCACTTGATTTTTTTTTTTTTAACTTAGTGAGGTTTTTGGTCTCCCAATCAATTTCTTCTGTCTTGTCTTCCAGGTCAGAGGTTCTGTCTTCCACATGAGTAACTCTGTTAGTGAGGGGTTCTAGAGAGGTTTTTATAAGCTCTATTTATTTTATGTTTTGTTATTTGTCACCTTGTCCATCATTTTTTTTGAGGTAAGATTTCAGTACAAGTTATGATTTTCTTGATGCTTCCTGCATTTGATCAAGTCTTCTTAAGCTCAGTCAATCAGTTGTTGAGATTTTCCATTTCTTGACTCACCTCCAATTCATTTATATCTCTTTTGGGAGTTCTAACATTTTCTTAAATCAAGTTAAGCCTACTGTCAGAAGCTGAACACTCTAGGAGGTTATTCTGTTCAATTTCATTGATACGATTGTTGATTCTTTGATGATTTGTTTCAATTTCAGTGATTCTTTTAATCAGTGTCTCATTTGTTGTTGTGTTTTCATTTTTGGATTGAGTTTATGTTGATTTCTCTTTGATTTCATTGGAGGCTTCCATTGTAGGACTAGGCATCCTTGGTGGAGATCTCTTAGTTTTCTGACTTTTGTTGGCTTTTTTGTGTAGTGGTCTACCCATTTTAGGGAGACTATTTATTTTATGGAAGAGGAAGCAAGTTTTTTCCTTTGGCCTATGCACCCTTTGACTCATGTGCACAGGGATGTTGGTACTCAGTAGCCAGTCAGGATACCAGAGCCAAAGGCCTCATTCCTTAGCCCACACAAGGGCAAGACCTCCCTAAACAAGCCACAATAGAATGTAATTGGATCAGGTAACTGACAGGAGCTGAGAAACATGGTTCTGGCCTACTTACTCCATGCCCACCAGCACACACTCTGGAACCAGGCAATTTTTATAGTTTTGATATGAAATAATTTCCATATTAAAAAGAATAATATTTGAAAAACAATGTCAAAATCAAATATCAAATATATATATATATATATATATATATATATATACATATACATATATATATATATGCATCAGAGTGTATATAAATATATGAATCAATATTTACAATATAATATAGTGTCACCTAGAATTGTGTAACTGCCAGTAAGGTTTGGAATAATGAAAGCAAGTTTTACTGAATAAATTCTAGTGTCATTCTTGAGAAGATCCATTTAAATAGAAGGGATTTGAGTATCTTTTTTTCCTAGTGTATTTCCTGTAGCTAAAACTCTTACCCACTAGTATCTTTCCAGACGTTTTTACTATAAGTAATAAAATTGCAGAAACACTCTACACTAACCCTTGGGAGTTAATCTTGATTTTTTTGTTGTTGTTGTTGTTTTGAGTCTTAAAAATTTCTCCTCTAATCTTTTCTAATCATTAAAAAGAAAAGAATAAAATCAATGACAAAAGAAATCCTAATGAATAGGAGTTCCTATTTCCCCTGCAGAACAGAAGAAAATTTGAAACACTTATTCTGTCAAATAAGGCTCCAATTTAAACATCACTAAAAGAGAACACTACTAAATATTAATGTTTCCTTATGTGAACATAGTGAAGCAGACAGATTTTAAATATAATAACTTAAAATGAATAACTAAAAGTCAGGTTGCTAAAAATTTAAGTAAATTCTGGCAATTTAAAATATTAATTTGATCACAAAATATATTAGTCTTAGCTCCTCAATAGTTATGCCAAAAGATATGATCTAAGACTGACTGAGAATCACTTAACACATAGATAATAATATTAATATTTATATCCAGTTCCAAATGTATCATTTTTTTAAAATATAATTTGATTAAATTTTAGCTTTCACAGTGAGGTAATGGAAACGTATTTCTATCCTTATGGGCTTTCTGAAATGTCTCAGTAATTTAATAAGTTTATCACTTCAAATAAGTTATTTTCCAATAGTTATGGAACGTACCTAAATAAGTAGAAATAAATGAAGTGAGGCAGATTGAGAAAGGCAAAATTTGTATGTTCTCCCTTATTGGTAAGTGCTACAATGATGATTAGAATTGGTAACATGAATTACAAGAGATAGAAGTGTGGAGATAGAGGTGGAATTATGATGGTACATAATGAGTCAAACACAGATAAAAGTATTAAGATTAGTGTTCAACAAAACTATTTGAGAATATCATATGCTTTTCATGACTTGAATAAACATGGCCAATAAATTTTGAGTATGTTAAATAGAACATCAAACAAAAAAATCTACAAAAGGAAAATTTCCCATTTTTTAAAACAAAAATAAATAAATAATCCAAAAATCCACTCCAGAAGTGGGGCAGAGAACTGAATAGGGAGTTCTCAGAGGAAGAATTACAAATGGTTAACACACACTTAAGAAAATGTTCAACATCATGGACCATTAGGACAATGCAAATTAAAACAAATATGAGATTCTGCCTTATCCCAGTAAGGATAGCAAACATTAAAAAAAAATCAAATGAAAACAAATGTTGGTGAGGATGTGGAGAAATAGATACACTCATTCACTGTTGGTGGAAATGTAAGGTGGTACAACCACTATGAAAATCAATATGGAGACTCCTGAAAAATATGAATATAGAGTTACCAACAGACCCTGTTTTTCCCTTACTGAACATTTACCCTAAAAGCTCCACACCTAAGTTCAGATATTTTTGCCCAACCATATTTATAGCTGCTCAGTTCATAGTAGCTAAGAACTAAAATCAACCCAGGTGCTCATCATTGGATGAACGGATAAAAATGTAGTATATACATTATGGAATTCTACTCAGCAGTAAGAAGAATGACACAATGAAATTTGCAGAAAATGGTAAAACTTGGAACAGATCATTCTAATTAAATTCACACAATCACAAAAAGACAAATGTTCTCACTCATCTGTGGTTCCTAACCTGGATCAGCCTGAGTTGTTGACATACCTCAATTGTATCTTGGTGCTTGGACAACAGGGAGAGTAGGTCTTGAGAGGAGGGGAAGAGTGGGGGACACAAAACTGAACCCAAATTGAACTGGTACTATAGAAACTTATATCCTGGAAGTTAGACTAAAAGGTTGAATCCTCAATAGGACCTTAGGGAGAGCACCTGAATTGAAAGGCCCTGGAGGTGGTGAGAAGAATCCTAATCTTAAATTTCTCTTGTTTCTCTATTTTATTTTTCTTTTCCCTTGGCACTGGCCTGTAATTCCATGTACCAGTACACAATTAACATCAAACAACAAACTATTGATCAGAGAGACCTTCAAGTTCTCCCCCACTAAAAAAAAAGAAAAAAAAAAAGACAGGCTTCTGTCAGAGCAGTTGATTACCTTATTGTTGCAGACACTATAAACTGTCAGCATGGATCACGGAGAGACCTGGCTGGAATCTGGAAGAGAGCCAGTCCCAGATAGCCCATCTAATGTTGGAAGGCAGTACATAAGCTACTGGGGGAACGTGGCCAGCATCTGTTTGAGCAAGTCAAGGCCTAAGCTACTCAGAAGCAAACAACCTGAGGTAATGCTCACACAAGTGTAATGGTGACACACAGTCATGCTGGGTAACCACCTGCTCTTGGATTGGCTAGCTGATCCACTCAGTAGAAACGAAACCATACCTGGAACTGGGAAACAACTCAGAACCATACCCAGATAACAGTTTTGCTTTCCATTGTCAAGCTCCCACTAATCTTGAGCTATAAGAGGGATTATACCTTTTTAGTCTCTCTAAGTTAATAATGGTTGTCCCATCAAACCAGTGCTAACTTTACTCTTCATTGGAGATTCTGCTTCTCTTTTTTCATATGAAATGGGACCCAGCACACTTCACCTTGGCTCCAGCTGAAATCACACAGGTGCTGGGAAATGAGCAAGAGTGCTGCTTTCTTGATGAACCTGATATCAGCATAAACACGGGAGATACTCAACACCTACCAAAGCAGAGATCCAGAGGATCCCAAGAGACCATCACTGAAGTAGATTTAAAGGCAGACAACATGGCTCAGGGAATTTTGCATAAGTGGGGTGGGAAGATTGTTAGAGCCACAAGTTGGGAAATTATGCACAGAGTCATTGCTTCTCCCCCATAACTTACTGCTGCCCCCACAATGAATGAACCACAATTCCCATGAGGTTGAGCTCCAGCCCCAATGATAAGGGCCTCTTCAGAAAAGGGGCCAGGATGAGGGAAAGGATGGTACCAACATGTGTTTTTTACATACTAAGTATGTCCATATTTAATAAAAACAAACTAAAAAATAAATAAAAAGAAACACCTTTTTTCATGTAGACTGTTTACTTTAAGGGACACATAAAAGAAGAGAATGGAATCACATGAAGCATTCTCAAGGAACATTTATTATTTTTTCTGTCAAGACAATTTTATTTGCTTGTTTATCCTTTTTTCTGAGTGAATTATGATCTAATCAGAAATGTAAAAGGAATGTGCAAATTAAGTCCTAAGTACAGAATTCACATGAGGAAATCAAGTGATAAATTATTTGCTAGCAAAGTGTATCAAGGTTTCCTGTGTGTTTGAGTGTCATGCTTTCTATATTTTCACATGACCATGTCACACACAAACATTACAGTATAATTTACAATGTTGGACTTTTGGAATTAGATATATGATGCATGATATGTGCCTAAAATTTGTCATCTACAAATACATTATTCATTCTAGTTAATATCACAAGCATTTCTTTAAGTAAGGTGAGTCCCACCCAAAAAATGTTGATGAATCTAAAGGAGCTAGGGATGTTTTTGGTAAAACTTAAAACCAAATCTGCAGTGTCATGGTGGTGCCTCCAATGCTTATAACTGAGAAATTTGATGAATTTGAAGCAATGAAGCAAAATCAGAATAAAACGAATGGCCTGCTCTTTCATTAGTCAGTGACTTAGTACTAATACAAGTAGAAACACCCCCCAAAGGCCTCAGACTGAATGAAAGAAAATATCTTCCCAATGTCTAAAACATTTCCAATCAAGAGGTCCAATTCCTAGAATCTCAAACTCAGGCTTATCACTACAGTAGATACATCACATGCATGCCTATGGCATTATTTACAATGCTAGTTGCATAGAATAAGTTTACATGAACCATCCAGACAATGGAAATTTTGTCTAAAACGAATTTGTATAGGGCTGGGGAGGTAACTGGATGAATCAAGTGCTTGCTGCACAATTTCATGTACCTGAGCTCAGATTTGACAAGCATATTTGAAAATCCAAAAGACTCAGGTTCGATTCCCCAAGATACAAATAAGCCAGATGCGCAAGGTGGTGTATGCATCTGGAGTTCATTTGTATTAGCTAGAGATCCTGGTGTGCCCATTCTCTCTCTCTCTCTCTCTCTCTCTCTCTCTCTCTCTCTCTAACACACACACACGCACTATCTGCATCATTCTCTCTCCCTCTCAAATAAATAAACCTAATAAATGTAAAGAATAGAAAAATACTATTAGATGTACTAAAATTCTGTATTCCTAGTTTGTCTCCAACCAGAAGAGAGGCAGAGATAGGAGGAAAGAGCAGTGAGCAAGAAGTAATGCCTCAAAGGAGATATAAAGTAAGCATCGACCAGAAAGCCACCCCCAGACCTACGCATGCATGAATGTGCGCACGCGCACACACACACACACACACACACACAGAGAGAAAGAGAGAGAGATATGGTAAATAAATGAACAAATAAACAAGCAACTAAAATTTGCATCCTCTGAGTCTGTCTATATGAATTGCTTGGAAAAAACATTTCCATACAACTGTAGAAGCAAATGAAATTCAGTGGTTGATAGCTACGAAGTGTCAGGAAGTGTTGAGTGATAAAGGTGAGAATTTTTTTAGGCAGTAAAATGTTCCTTTGTGGTATAGTGTACCATACACTTATATAAATTCGGAACATACAGCACAAAAAAAAGCTACAACTTAAACTATGGACTTTGTAAAAAGCATGTACGATTTGGCTGATAATGATGTGTCAATGTACTCTTGTGTCAGGTAACAACTGTACCTCCTCCCTGACACCCTTATTACTAGGAGGGGTCAGCTACAGGTGTGGACAAAGAGTGTATTGAAATGTATTTATCTGCTGTAAAATATGAGGTGAACCTTAAATAGTTATACAAATAAGTGTACAGTGACCAGGACAGAAAAGAAGTCATTTGCAGAAAACATAAAGTAACAATTCCCAGTTTGGTTGCATTTAATTTGAAATCTATTAGAACATAGGACAGAACAAACTCACTTCCAAGAGTCCTAATAATGCAGATATGTCTATAGAACATATCTGTTTTATCCACTTTGCTCAAAGACCAAAAGACTGTTAACTATTTAACAAGACTCCTTTGGACTACAGAAATCTTTAGCAGAAAGACAGGCTTGACAAGGACAATTAAAAGTGACTTAACAGAAAACACTAAAATCAGCATGGTACAAGGTTGATAAATGACCCTCTTTTTCATGAAAAAGGTGAACCTCTACACCTAATCCAACTGTTTATATTTACTTCACATGTGCAGTGTTTTAAAAAACCAAATAGTAATTAAAATACAATACTCCTTATATCCCTAGATGTAGGTTGAAATGTCAATATTTTCCCCTCAATATCTTCTGTAGTATTTTCAAAGTAAAAGTTTTCATGTTGAATGAGGACAGTAATAGATTTACAAAAAAAGAAAGTAGACACTTAACATGTTAGAATAGTCCTATTTAACTTTATTGTCTGAGAAACCAGGAACAAGTTTTGAGCAAATTACAAAAATAAAATGCTGTACTAAAGTTCTTTTATCCTGTGGAATATTCATATAGCAACTAGATAAAAACATGTTTTAACATGAGATATTATGTATTATTAATATTTTATATTTATTTGCCATTGTTCATATATATATATATATATATATATATATATATATATATATTTACTTTAGGTGCAAATTCTCTTTTTTAGTATTTAATCACTTTTACTTCTTTCAGGTTTGATGTTTAAAATTTGCCATTCACCAGACCCTTGTTCAATTAACACTTCCCTGTTGGGGGAGACTCCTAGTAAGTAACTTGCTGTCTTCTCTGACATGCTGTTTGGGAAGAATAGGATTAATTAATGGTCTCGGTGATTTCTTACATCTTAAATCAAATATGTGTAGTATGTGCAGATATCAGACTATAAAATATCAGTGATCTACATAATAATTGAAATAAAGATATAAAATTTCAGCAAACAGAGATGAATGACCAGTGCTATAATGTATGAAGTTTATTCTATTTCACCAAACATTTAAAAGTTAGCAGAAAAAATACAATAGTATGAGTATAATTTTTAAGAACATATTAAGTATAATCTATATGCACTTGTCTGATGACTATTACAAGATATATTTGTCATCTGATTTTCAAAGAAATGGTTCTGTACATAAATATGTTAGCATATTTTAAATTGTCCTTATTTGTTGATTTTTATATTTTATTTATTTATTAATGAGAGAAAGAGAGAGAGGAAAATGGGTGTTCCAGGGCCTCTAGCCTCCGCAAACAAACTTGACATATGTGCCACTTTTTGCAACTGGCTTATGTGGGTTCTGGAGAATTAACTGAACCCTTGTCCTTAGGCCTTGCAGGCAAACATCTTAACTGCCGAGCCATCTCTCCAGCCCTTATCTTTCTTTATTTTTTAATGTAAACTAATATTATTAATGAAATTCCTTAGATGTATGGATATAATTATATTTCACTGTTAGTTCTACTTAAAATTCCACTAATGAAATGTATATACAATGTTAAAATTAATACTGAAAATACTTCATTAAATTGTTTTACTCTCTCATTAGATGATATCTTGATTGGCCTCTTTTTGAAGATTGGCAAGGTGTCTTTGATATTATCTACAAAATAGATCTTTAAATAAATAAGATTTAAATCTTGGGGCTGGAGAGAGGGCTTAGCGGTTAAGTGCTTGCCTGTGAAGCTTAAGAACCCTGGTTCGAAGCTCTATTCCCCAGGACCCACATTAGCCAGATGCACAAGGGGGAGCACGAGTCTAGAGTTCCTTTACAGTGGCTAGAGGCCGTGGTGCGCTCATTCCCTCTATCTGCCTCTTTCTCTTTCTATCTGTCACTCTCTAATAAATAATTAAAAATAAAAAAATAAATCTTCAGTAGGAAAACTTAAGAGGAATGTTGTGTTTGGCAGGTAATGTTCTCAAATTCAGTAGGACTCCTATGAGAAACAGAGTGCAAACAGAGGTGAGTCAAGGTGGTTTTCCTTCCACTCATGGCCGTCAAGTTTGAGACTTTTGAAACAAATTCAGTTATTTTCTGCCATGGTTATAATTGCCCTCTTTTACTGTCACATATCCAGTACTGATCAATCTTGTGTACCAGTCTTCTGTTGAGATGCTCTGAGGCATGACACTATGAACCTGAGGGTCAGGGTTGGTCCCTGTACAACTAACGCTCTAAAAAGAAGTTGAATGCCTGAGCTCAGATTGCTGATGGAGGATCTGCTGACTCTGATGAACATAGAGGAATGCTAGCCTTCTCTTGCCAATACAAGTCCTTACTTCAATAGAGAGTTAAAGAGAGAAGCTATGTTCCAGCAACATCTTAGGCAGTTTCTAGAGAATTTTTGCTATAATTTGCAAAAAAGTTGCATGATAATACAATATTACATTATTAAGGAATCACTTATTTCTATTCTTTAATACTTTTTTCAATATTTTGAGCAGTGTTGAGAAAGAAGAAAATTTGCCAAAATGTAATATATGTGTGAATATTTTTCTAATACATTTAATAATATATTGATTATAAATTGTAGGCACACATACAGCTCTTAATAATAAAAGGCCATAGATAAAATGTATAAGATTTTAAGATATATTTCATTTAATCACAATGATATATTATACAAACCAAGTTCAGACACCATAATATAGAGTCTCCTACACTTCCAATTTAACTTTTCAGAAAGTTAATCATTTAAACCATTTTATGTGCTAGAATAATATGGCTTTTTACTGT
This sequence comes from Dipus sagitta, assembly GCA_036346955.1. Taxonomy (NCBI): domain Eukaryota; kingdom Metazoa; phylum Chordata; class Mammalia; order Rodentia; family Dipodidae; genus Dipus; species Dipus sagitta. The sequence goes on along the minus strand of CM070783.1, from coordinate 79,785,573 downwards.
GTAATTATTGGGAAAAATAGGGTAAAGTGGTCTCAGCATCTCACGACTCTCAGGTATACTGTAGATTATAGTTCTCTATGGCAGCTCTAATGAGAAAGCAGGATGAATTAATCTTATCTGTGCAGGTTTTCACTGTAAAATCCCTACAGAATGTAAGAGCATTTGGGTGACAGGATAAAGCACTCCAATAATAACATTTATTGATCTATACCTATAATAACTATAATCTGAAATATAAAATAATTTTAAAGAATCTTATAAATTGGAGAGAGACAGTGTATGGAATATAAAATATTGCATAAAATTAGCTAACAAATTTAATAGGAACATAAAATATATATGTCTTGTTAAATTTGAATGAATTAATATTTGTTATTGAAAAACCCTTGATTTATATACTTTTATCATCTTAAACTTATCTTAAACTTATCTTATCTTAAACTTATCTTAAACTTATCATATTAAACTGACAGAAAAATTGAGAGTGATCATTTTACTGAAGTAATTTATTGTTATACATAGATTTCATAATAACTACAAAATATCTGGTTACAATCCTTAGAGGTTGTTTATTTTCCTTTCCCAAACTGAAGCAGTTTACTTTTCTCCACTTTAATGTTTAAATGACAATAGCTGACTGATATATAGAGAAGGAAGTATCAAAAATAATGTATTTTAAGGACATATGTCAATGAGAGTGTAATCTGAAAGAGGAACTGATTTTCAGCACAGTCAATACCTAAAGAGGGAAAAAAAAGTTTTGAATGTTATTGATGTTTATGCTTTCTGTGATGTAAACAGCATAGTAAGTTGTGTCAAACCACTAAAATGGATCCATTGCAGTGGATAATGGGTGCCGTTAAGTATCAATGGACATGCAGAATGGGTAGATGTCTTAGTGGGTGATATGTTTACTATATAAGCATGAGGACCTGAGTTCAGATCCCCATATCCTACATAAAGACAAAGCATGGAGACCAGTGCTTATAATCCTGGCTCTTGGGACACAGGGATACTAAAGCTCATGGGATAGCTTGACAAGCTGAATTAGTAAGTTGTAGGTTCAGCAAGAAACACAAAATAGAGTTGAGAGGGACTGATGACCCAGTGCCAACTATGCACACAACCCCCCACATGCAACTGCACGCACATATATGCACATACACATACACACTCAAAATAAAGTAATAGATATACCTGTTAAACATAAAGATGGAATGGATCATATGTATAAATCAAATTATTTTCCTTAGGCATGTGAAATGTAAAACATCAGAAAAGATGAGAAAAATCTTGTTTTTGTAAATTATAACCTAATTTCCATTTTTGCATGCATGCAATTTTCAGTTTTTGTATCATAAATAGATATTTTGTAATCAATTCACACAGTATGATAACACAAAAATCAATATTTAAAGTAACCAATATAAGAAATAATAAAGTATACAGTTGCAAGACATGTTTTTATGATGGAATGTTAAACAATAATATTTAGAAATTTATTTAGAAGTTATGGTAAATTATGTGTTCTCTGCATGATAAGATGTTGTTGAAAATCATTCAAATATTACAGGTTTATCCCTACAAACATTTTTAACCCTAATGAGAGTAGCTATTGTGTCAATAGATATGTTCCCAGACGGCAAAGTCATGGAAGACATGAATCCATTGGCTAAAAGCAAGAAGATGCAATGAGGTCACAGAAGAGGTGGATGTGTGTATAGCAATGTAGCAGTGGAGGACATGGGCAGAAATGGCAGTGCTCAAGGGTAAGCCACTAATGCCTAATGACAGGTAATTGCCAATGGATAATGGGCAATAAAAATTAATATGGGGTTCTCCCAATTATAAATGTATTGATTTTTTGCATTTTTATCGCTTGTAAAAGATACAGAAATTATTTTACTAGCACTTATGTTATTTAAATATCTGCACATTGCTTGAAGGGAATAAAAAATTTAATGACAGACATTATTCCAGCTGGTACTTAAGTCATTCTTCACACAAAAATTATGTGACTAATAATATGCCAAATTCTTTCAAGCTATATTACTTTTAGTACTGACCTTGAATGAATACATTTTGCTGGATGCCTATTGCTTTATTTTCCATAATAATATCAACTTTTAGTAAAGAAATTTTTCAGATGTGGAATTTTTGATTACATTCACATTTGTTTTAAATTTCACGATATAAATAAGTAATTTTTATCACTTAATATCACTGCCCCCAGAAGCACACAATAATATATGCCCCATTTGATATATATTGCATTAGATACATTAAATACATTAATTTGAAACATGAGATTAACACATTTTCTACTCTTTCTCTCTATATTTTCAAACATTTAACAAATATCAATCTTATAATCTTTTTATACGTATACTGTTGTTTTGTTTTATATATAATCTTTGGCAGGTGAATCAAATATGCACAACATAAGCACTCCATAAAATGAATTAAGTTTACCTATAATTCTTTTATATCATCACAGAGTAATGTTCCATTGTCCAACAGATAGATTTACCTACAATGCAATTTTAAGTGAACATACCTTCATAAATAATTATGATTTGATGAAAAGTGTCTTGCTTCAAAATGTGGCATAAAAGGGATAAATGTAAACATTTACTTCATCAAGAAACAAATATATTTCACCATTTTTCTTACAAGTTTTTTGGTTAATTAATTTTGCAGGTATTGCAAGCATATTGCTAAAAGTAACTGTCATTATTTTCTAAAATGCCTTTAAGGAATATTTTATGGGCCCTAAGCAACAAAAATTACATATAGAAATAAGCCTGGCATGTGTTTAAAAGTTCCAAATTCTATCCATAAATTAGCATATAAAATTTGTGGTAAAAATAAATTAATCAAATAACTGTTATTGACTAAAAGTCATGGGTTACTTTAAGTGGAATTATCTCTGTTGTGTCTAGATTCAAATGCCTAGAACTCTTTGAAAAACCTCCTTTGAATAAAGTTGATGGCAGTGTCAAGTCATCCCAAGCTTAGCTAGTATGAGATAGAAACCCTTGCCTTTCCTCCCTTCACCAGCTGCAGCATCTTTAGAGTACACACACATCCCACGCAACAGTGTATCTGCTGAACACTCCTACCTTAGAGGAAAACATTCACAGTGAAGAGTACTGCATTCATTTACCATTTGACCTGACAATCTCTTATAAGTACATTAAAAAAAAAATCACAGCTTTGCCATTGTTACAAGGTTTCTGTGAACAGCAAAAGATATGTGTACCCCATAATCAATGTATATTCATAAAAGCAGATACTACTTGTGCTGAAAGTTAACTTCTTACAGATTCAAATTTTATGCAGTATGTTCGTAAGAAAAAAATTCTAGCCTGATTTTAATTTTCTCTGTAGCCTCAGAACTACTGATTGTCTTTATGACTATGCCTTCCTGATAGAAATAGTGTGCTATGTAGTAAGAATTTCTTAGTATAGATAGAAAAAAATCAGAATTACATCTCATAAAATCTGGGTTGCCATGGGCTGGAGAGATGGCTTAGCAGTTAAGCGCTTGCCTGTGAAGCCTAAGGGCCCTGGTACGAGGCTCAACTCCCCAGGACCCACATCAGCCAGATGCAAAAGGGGGGGCATGCATCTGGAGTTCGTTTGCAGTGGCTGGAGGCCCTGGCACGCCCATTCTCTCTGTGTGTCTCTCTCTCTTTCTTGCTCTGTCTGTCACTCTCAAATAAATAAATAAATAAACAACAACAAAAAAATCTGGGTTGCCTCAAAGGCATATGTGGCATATATAAATTATCTGAATATTTCCTATGTCAAGTTTGAGACTTTTGAAACAAATTCAGTTATTTTCTGCCATGGTTATAATTGCCCTCTTTTACTGTCACATATCCAGTACTGATCAATCTTGTGTACCAGTCTTCTGTTGAGATGCTCTGAGGCATGACACTATGAACCTGAGGGTCAGGGTTGGTCCCTGTACAACTAACGCTCTAAAAAGAAGTTGAATGCCTGAGCTCAGATTGCTGATGGAGGATCTGCTGACTCTGATGAACATAGAGGAATGCTAGCCTTCTCTTGCCAATACAAGTCCTTACTTCAATAGAGAGTTAAAGAGAGAAGCTATGTTCCAGCAACATCTTAGGCAGTTTCTAGAGAATTTTTGCTATAATTTGCAAAAAAGTTGCATGATAATACAATATTACATTATTAAGGAATCACTTATTTCTATTCTTTAATACTTTTTTCAATATTTTGAGCAGTGTTGAGAAAGAAGAAAATTTGCCAAAATGTAATATATGTGTGAATATTTTTCTAATACATTTAATAATATATTGATTATAAATTGTAGGCACACATACAGCTCTTAATAATAAAAGGCCATAGATAAAATGTATAAGATTTTAAGATATATTTCATTTAATCACAATGATATATTATACAAACCAAGTTCAGACACCATAATATAGAGTCTCCTACACTTCCAATTTAACTTTTCAGAAAGTTAATCATTTAAACCATTTTATGTGCTAGAATAATATGGCTTTTTACTGTGTAATTATTGGGAAAAATAGGGTAAAGTGGTCTCAGCATCTCACGACTCTCAGGTATACTGTAGATTATAGTTCTCTATGGCAGCTCTAATGAGAAAGCAGGATGAATTAATCTTATCTGTGCAGGTTTTCACTGTAAAATCCCTACAGAATGTAAGAGCATTTGGGTGACAGGATAAAGCACTCCAATAATAACATTTATTGATCTATACCTATAATAACTATAATCTGAAATATAAAATAATTTTAAAGAATCTTATAAATTGGAGAGAGACAGTGTATGGAATATAAAATATTGCATAAAATTAGCTAACAAATTTAATAGGAACATAAAATATATATGTCTTGTTAAATTTGAATGAATTAATATTTGTTATTGAAAAACCCTTGATTAATATACTTCTATCATCTTAAACTTATCTTAAACTTATCTTATCTTAAACTTATCTTAAACTTATCATATTAAACTGACAGAAAAATTGAGAGTGATCATTTTACTGAAGTAATTTATTGTTATACATAGATTTCATAATAACTACAAAATATCTGGTTACAATCCTTAGAGGTTGTTTATTTTCCTTTCCCAAACTGAAGCAGTTTACTTTTCTCCACTTTAATGTTTAAATGACAATAGCTGACTGATATATAGAGAAGGAAGTATCAAAAATAATGTATTTTAAGGACATATGTCAATGAGAGTGTAATCTGAAAGAGGAACTGATTTTCAGCACAGTCAATACCTAAAGAGGGAAAAAAAAGTTTTGAATGTTATTGATGTTTATGCTTTCTGTGATGTAAACAGCATAGTAAGTTGTGTCAAACCACTAAAATGGATCCATTGCAGTGGATAATGGGTGCCGTTAAGTATCAATGGACATGCAGAATGGGTAGATGTCTTAGTGGGTGATATGTTTACTATATAAGCATGAGGACCTGAGTTCAGATCCCCATATCCTACATAAAGACAAAGCATGGAGACCAGTGCTTATAATCCTGGCTCTTGGGACACAGGGATACTAAAGCTCATGGGATAGCTTGACAAGCTGAATTAGTAAGTTGTAGGTTCAGCAAGAAACACAAAATAGAGTTGAGAGGGACTGATGACCCAGTGCCAACTATGCACACAACCCCCCACATGCAACTGCACGCACATATATGCACATACACATACACACTCAAAATAAAGTAATAGATATACCTGTTAAACATAAAGATGGAATGGATCATATGTATAAATCAAATTATTTTCCTTAGGCATGTGAAATGTAAAACATCAGAAAAGATGAGAAAAATCTTGTTTTTGTAAATTATAACCTAATTTCCATTTTTGCATGCATGCAATTTTCAGTTTTTGTATCATAAATAGATATTTTGTAATCAATTCACACAGTATGATAACACAAAAATCAATATTTAAAGTAACCAATATAAGAAATAATAAAGTATACAGTTGCAAGACATGTTTTTATGATGGAATGTTAAACAATAATATTTAGAAATTTATTTAGAAGTTATGGTAAATTATGTGTTCTCTGCATGATAAGATGTTGTTGAAAATCATTCAAATATTACAGGTTTATCCCTACAAACATTTTTAACCCTAATGAGAGTAGCTATTGTGTCAATAGATATGTTCCCAGATGGCAAAGTCATGGAAGACATGAATCCATTGGCTAAAAGCAAGAAGATGCAATGAGGTCACAGAAGAGGTGGATGTGTGTATAGCAATGTAGCAGTGGAGGACATGAGCAGAAATGGCAGTGCTCAAGGGTAAGCCACTAATGCCTAATGACAGGTAATTGCCAATGGATAATGGGCAATAAAAATTAATATGGGGTTCTCCCAATTATAAATGTATTGATTTTTTGCATTTTTATCGCTTGTAAAAGATACAGAAATTATTTTACTAGCACTTATGTTATTTAAATATCTGCACATTGCTTGAAGGGAATAAAAAATTTAATGACAGACATTATTCCAGCTGGTACTTAAGTCATTCTTCACACAAAAATTATGTGACTAATAATATGCCAAATTCTTTCAAGCTATATTACTTTTAGTACTGACCTTGAATGAATACATTTTGCTGGATGCCTATTGCTTTATTTTCCATAATAATATCAACTTTTAGTAAAGAAATTTTTCAGATGTGGAATTTTTGATTACATTCACATTTGTTTTAAATTTCACGATATAAATAAGTAATTTTTATCACTTAATATCACTGCCCCCAGAAGCACACAATAATATATGCCCCATTTGATATATATTGCATTAGATACATTAAATACATTAATTTGAAACATGAGATTAACACATTTTCTACTCTTTCTCTCTATATTTTCAAACATTTAACAAATATCAATCTTATAATCTTTTTATACGTATACTGTTGTTTTGTTTTATATATAATCTTTGGCAGGTGAATCAAATATGCACAACATAAGCACTCCATAAAATGAATTAAGTTTACCTATAATTCTTTTATATCATCACAGAGTAATGTTCCATTGTCCAACAGATAGATTTACCTACAATGCAATTTTAAGTGAACATACCTTCATAAATAATTATGATTTGATGAAAAGTGTCTTGCTTCAAAATGTGGCATAAAAGGGATAAATGTAAACATTTACTTCATCAAGAAACAAATATATTTCACCATTTTTCTTACAAGTTTTTTGGTTAATTAATTTTGCAGGTATTGCAAGCATATTGCTAAAAGTAACTGTCATTATTTTCTAAAATGCCTTTAAGGAATATTTTATGGGCCCTAAGCAACAAAAATTACATATAGAAATAAGCCTGGCATGTGTTTAAAAGTTCCAAATTCTATCCATAAATTAGCATATAAAATTTGTGGTAAAAATAAATTAATCAAATAACTGTTATTGACTAAAAGTCATGGGTTACTTTAAGTGGAATTATCTCTGTTGTGTCTAGATTCAAATGCCTAGAACTCTTTGAAAAACCTCCTTTGAATAAAGTTGATGGCAGTGTCAAGTCATCCCAAGCTTAGCTAGTATGAGATAGAAACCCTTGCCTTTCCTCCCTTCACCAGCTGCAGCATCTTTAGAGTACACACACATCCCACGCAACAGTGTATCTGCTGAACACTCCTACCTTAGAGGAAAACATTCACAGTGAAGAGTACTGCATTCATTTACCATTTGACCTGACAATCTCTTATAAGTACATTAAAAAAAAAATCACAGCTTTGCCATTGTTACAAGGTTTCTGTGAACAGCAAAAGATATGTGTACCCCATAATCAATGTATATTCATAAAAGCAGATACTACTTGTGCTGAAAGTTAACTTCTTACAGATTCAAATTTTATGCAGTATGTTCGTAAGAAAAAAATTCTAGCCTGATTTTAATTTTTCTCTGTAGCCTCAGAACTACTGATTGTCTTTATGACTATGCCTTCCTGATAGAAATAGTGTGCTATGTAGTAAGAATTTCTTAGTATAGATAGAAAAAAATCAGAATTACATCTCATAAAATCTGGGTTGCCATGGGCTGGAGAGATGGCTTAGCAGTTAAGCGCTTGCCTGTGAAGCCTAAGGGCCCTGGTACGAGGCTCAACTCCCCAGGACCCACATCAGCCAGATGCAAAAGGGGGGGCATGCATCTGGAGTTCGTTTGCAGTGGCTGGAGGCCCTGGCACGCCCATTCTCTCTGTGTGTCTCTCTCTCTTTCTTGCTCTGTCTGTCACTCTCAAATAAATAAATAAATAAACAACAACAAAAAAATCTGGGTTGCCTCAAAGGCACATATGTGGCATATATAAATTATCTGAATATTTCCTATTTGAATTATTAAATACATATCCTAACTTACTCATCTTATCAGACAGGTTTAACAGGTCTTTACAATTCTGCCATGGGCATTCCAGGTTAAACAAGTGGCTATTGAGTTTTTGTCATAAAAACTGAATATATAGTATTTCAGTTATTGACAATATAAAATTGCGAAATACTGTTTTTTATAACACTTAGTGTATCCTAAAACCACTCTTCCCCTGACAGATATCCACTGTGTTGCCACTTTGGGAATGCATAAATGTCAGGCATACTTACAAATGTGAAATTGAATAACTTAAACTGGCCTCCCAATGAACCAAGTTTCTCTGGTATCATTATGAAATATTTTGTCCTCCAATACATTTTGAAAGATTATAATCCTAAGAAATGAGGACTTCTGGACAAGATGGCGACCACCTAACTGAGCAGCATATCCCCAGGAAAGAAAGGTAAGACATTAAGGGTTCATGGGTCTTTTAGGGGAGAGAAATCTCCAACAGATTGCCAGTGGGAGGGCACAGAGGGGAAAAAACAGGGAATTGCTGATTCCCTCAGGGACAGGTAGGCCACCCCTCTGCTCCTCCTAAGCAGCCGCCATACCCACAGTCCCAGCTTCAGGATACTCCTGCACTTACTGTAGGAAAAGGGTCCCAGGCCAACATAGTTCCACTTGCCTCATTGCACAGGGGCAATCACCCTGCTACCCCTGCCCATGAGTGACCTTGGCCAGGCTATGCCTGCTGGCCCATTGGAGCTCAGGCTCCTTTGACCAATTTGGGTGCCAAATGGTGCCACTGTGCTGATCTGCCAATTGATCCTTGTGTATGGAAACTTAGACTGTTCCTCCCACTCGCTCACTTACTGCTCCAGCCACTGCACATTCATACGCAAGCCAAGGATCATTGCAACTGCTACACAAGTGCATACTGTGTCTGTTGCTTGTGAGAGTTCAGGTGCCATCCCTCCCTGTCAGTGCTTGGTGTCTCAGTGACCCTCCTAATGCAAGCACAGGCAACTTTGGCGCATTACCGTGTGAGAGCTCAGGTAAATTTGGCACCCCTGCCAGGAAGGAGCTCAGGTGGCTTTGGCAACTGCCTCAGGCTGCTACAGCTTCCCATTGTGTGTGAGCCCATACTGTTACACCCACCTAGGTGCCCATACACTGTCATGGACAGACCACAGCACAAAAGAAATAACATGAAAAATTAAATGCAAGAAAATCCAGTTAGATCACCTATAATGAACATCTCTAACCAAAACATAGAAGAGTCATTAGGATCAGAACACCAAAAAGAAGCTATGAGCTATGCAACCCTGACCAAGCTACTGGTAGAACTTGCAGAACTAATAGATAAGAAAATGGAAGGAGTTCAAAGTCAGTTAAGAGATATGAGGGAGAGTGAAAAAAAAAAAAGACCTCAAAAATCAGCTGGCCATGCTAAATGAAGACATAAAGAAATGCAAGGATGAATTCCAAGAAGCATCAAGAAAATCAGAAAATGATGTGAGAAGGGAGCTTGACAGAGGGATGGAAATTATACATAGAAAAGTAGCAGAAAATGCAAACCTAATTGAACAAGTCCAAAACTCTCTAGAAGCTCTCAAGAATAGAGTCAGCCATGAGGAGTATAGAAACTCTGATCTGGAAGACAAGATGGAAGAAACAGTTTGAGAGTTCAAAAATTTCAGTAGGTTCAAAAGTTTCTGTGAACAGAACATGAGGGAATTTTGGGATACCCTTAAACGTCCTAATATCAGGATCATTGGAATACCAGAAGGAGAAGAAATTCATACCAAAGACATGGAGAACTTATTTAACAAAATAATTGAAGAAAACTTCCCCAGTCAAAAGAAAGGCCCATCAAGATACAAGAAGCCAACAGAACTCCAAACAGACTGGACAAAAGCAGAAACTCACCAAGACATATTGTCATTAAAACTCTAAACATGGACACCAAAGAGAAAATCCTAAAAGCAGCTAGGGAAAAATAGCACACCACTTTTAAAGGTAACCCCATCATAATTACTTCAGACTTCTCAATGGAAATCCTGAAAGCTAGAAGGGACTGGAAAGAAACACTGCAAAGTCTATGGCTTCCAAACCAAACTACTCTACCCAGCAAAGGTACCCCTCATAATAGATGGTGAAAGAAAAACTTTCCATGACAAAACTCAGCTTTACAATTATATGAACACAAAATCAAACCTACAGAGAGTATTTCAGGAAAATCTCCACAGAGAAGAAATAAATAATCAAACTTAAATGCCCACAAGAAGCATATCACAATAACCAAACTCAGAGTAGGTACAAAAAACTTCAACGTCCATGAAAACACCAACCCACACCTACCATCACAATATGGCAGGAATCAAATCAAATCTTACAGTCATTACCCTAAATATTAATGGCCTTAATTCACCCATCAAGAGTCACAAGCTAACAGGATGGATCAAAAAACTAGATCCCTCAATCTGTTGTCTTCAAGAAACCCTCCACACCAGTAAAGACAGACACCTCCTTAGGGTGGAAGGATGGAAAACAATATTCCAAGCAAACAGGAATAAGAAACAGGCAGGGGTGGCTATATTAATATTGGATAAAATAGACTTCAAACCAAAAATAATGAAAAAAGACAAAGAATGCCACTTCCTACTTATCAAGGGAATGATCCATCAAGAGGATATTACAATCACAAATCTGTATGCACCAAACACAGGGGCAACAAAGTTCATAAGCCAAAACCTACTTGACAGTAAAACAGAAATAAGCACCAACACTATCATAGTTGTGGACTTAAATATACCATTATCAGTAATAGACAGATCATCCAAACAGTAACTCAACAGGGAAGTAAGAGAGCTCAACAAAACCACAGATCACTTAGACCAAACAGACATCTACAGAACATTCCATACCAAATCCACAGACTACAAATTCTTCTATCAGCCCATGGAACATCCTCTAAAATAGGTCATATACTGGGTCACAAAGCCTGCCTCCACATATTTAGGAAGATTGACATAATTTCCTGCATGATATCAGATCACAATTCTATATTGCTAGAAATTAACAAAAAAAGACCAACCAAGAATCCCAATGGCACCTAAAAACTGAACAGCACACTTTTAATGAATAAATGGATAGTGGATGAAATAAAAAATGAAATTGCAAAATTTCTAGAATGGAATGACGATGAGAACACATCATAACAAAACTTATGGGACACAACGAAGGCAGTCCTCAGGGGAAAATTCATAGCACTCAATGCCTTCATAAAAAAGACAGAGTGATCCCAAATCCATAACCTAACCATCCTCCTAAAGGCACTGGAAAAGCAAGAATAATCCAACCCAAAGACCTCCAGAAGGAAAGAAATAATTAAAATCAGAGCAGAAATTAAAGAATTTGCAACTAAGAAAACAATTAAGACAATTGACAAAACAAAGAACTGGTTCTTTTTTGAAATAATAAACAAGACTGACAAACCCTTGGCCAATTTGATCAAGGAAAAAAAAAAGAGATGCTTCAAATTAACAAAATTCAAAATGAAAAAGGAGAGATCACAACAGACAAAAGTGAAATTGGGAGAATCTTCAGGACTTATTTCAAAAACCTCTGTTCCACAAAACTGGATAATGTGGAGGAAATGGATAAATTCCTGGATGCACACCAACTATCAAAGCTAAACTCAGAGAAGATTAATCTCCTCAATGAACATATCACACTCATGGAGATTGAAAAAGTAATAAAAAGTACAAAAAGAAGAGTCCAGGACCAAATGGCTTCTCAGCTGAATTCTATCAAACCTTCATGGAAGAACTCAAACCAATCTTCCTCAAACTGTGCCACACAATTGGAGAACAGGGAAAGCTACCCAACTCCTTTTATGAAGCTAGTATCACCCTAATTCTAAAACCAGCCAGAGAGGCCACAAGAAAAGAAAACTACTAGCCTATTTCCCTGATGAACTCTTAGATGCAAAGATCCTGAACAAAATCCTGGCAAACTGAATCCAACAACACATCAAAAGCATTATCCACCTTGACAAGTGGGATTCATCCCAGAAACACAGGGGTGGTTGAACATACAGAAATCTGTCAATGTAATACACCACATAAACAAGGTTAAACACAAAAACCACATGATCATTTTGATAGATGCAGAAAAGGCCTTTGACAAGATACAACATCACTTCATGATCAAAACATTGGAGAGAAATGGCATGGTTGGTTCATATCTTAACATAATAAAGGCAATATACAAAGATCCTAAGGCCCAAATAATACTTAATGGAGAGAGACTGGAGGAAATCCCATTAAGATCAGAAACAAGACAGGGTTGTCCACTCTCACCTCTGCTCTTCAATATCGTACTGGAAGTCTTAGCTCAAGCAATAAGACAGGAGAAGGAAATAAAAGGGATACAATTTGGAGAGGAAAAAGTTAAGTTAGCTCTATTCGCTGATGACATGATTGTATATGTAAAAGACCAGAGAGACTCCATCCCAAAATTCCTGAAGGTGATTAACTCCTATAGCAAAGTAGCAGGATAAAAAAATCAATGCACAAAAATCAGTTGCCGTTTTATATGCAAATGACAAAGCCACAGAGAAATAAATAAGGGACATGGTCCCAGTTTCAATAGCAAAAACAACAACAAAATCAAATACCTTGGAAAAAAGCTAACCCAGAAAGTGTAACATCTATACAACAAAAACATAAAAACACTCAAAAAAGAAATTGAGGAGGACTTGAGAAAATGGAAATACCTCCCATGCTCCTGGATAGGCAGAATTAACATTATGAAGATGACAATCCTACCAAAGTCAATATACAGATTTAATGCAATTCTAATTAAAATCCCTACAGTATTCTTCACGGAGATAGAAAAAATGATCTCAAATTTCATATGGAAAGGCAGAAGGCCTTGCATATCCAAACATATCCTCAGCAAAAAAAATACCTCTGGAGGCATCACCATACCTGATCTAAAGCTTTATTACAAAGCTATAGTAATAAAAACAGCATGGTACTGGCATTAAAAACAGGAGTATACACCAATGGAATAGACTTGAGGACCTGGACTTAGTGTCAAGCATCTATAGATACTTGATATTTGACAAAGGCCCTAACAATATAGGCTGGAAAAAACACAGCATCTTCAGCAAATGGTGATGGACATACTGGATAACCATATGCAGCAAACTGAAACTTGATCCACACATTTCACCATGCACTACACTAAAGTCCAAATGGATCAAAGTCCTCAATATAAGACTAGAATTTCAAATGCTACTGGAAGAAAATACAGCGCGTACTTTCCATGATATAGGAATGGAAAAAGACTTCCTGAACAAAACCCCAGGAGCTCATGATCTTAAACAGTCACTCAACCAATGGGATCACATGAAGCTGAAGAGTTCCTTTACAGACAAGTATACAATAAGCAAAGCCAATAGATTACCCACAGAATGGGAGAAAATATTTGCTGGTTATCCAACTGACAGAGGCCTAATCTCTAGAATCTACAAGAACTCAAAAATCTAAACAGTAAAAAGTCAAACACCCCACTCACAAAATGGGGCAAAGAGCTCAACAGGCAGTTCACAGAGGAAGAATTACAAACGGCAATCACACACTTAAGAAAATGTTCATCATCCCTAATCATCAGAGAAATGCAAATTAAAACAACTATGAGATTCCACCTTACCCCAATAAGGATAGCAAACATCAAAAAATCAAATGAAAATAATGCTGGCAAGGATGTAGAGAAGTAGGAACACTCATCCACTGTTGGTGGGAATGTAGGATGGTACAACCACTTTGGAAAGCAATATGGAGACTTCTGAAAAGCTGAGTATAGAGATACCAACAGACCCAGTTATTCCCTTACTGGGCATCTACCCTAAAACCTTCAAACCACAGGCCAGAGAGATTTGCTCAACCATGTTTGTAGTGACTCAATTCGTAATAGCTAAGAGGTGGAATCAACCCAGATGTCCATCACTAGAAGAATGGATAACTAAGATGTGGTATATCTGCACAGTGGAATTCTATACAGCAGTAAGAAAAAAATGACACAATGAAATTTCAGGAAAAATGGTTGAACCTGGAACAGATCATTCTCTGTGAACTTATCCAATCACAGAAAGGAAATTGCTACAAAGTCTCACTCATCTACAGCACCTAACCTGAATCTACCCAAGATGCCTTACATACCCAGCAATCATCTCATGGACTAGTCAATAGGATGGGTGGGGAGGGAGGGGAGGACAATGGAGGGAATGGGAGACACAAATCTAGACCCAAACGGCAATGGTACCATAAAATTCTACATCCTAAAAGGTAGACCAAATGGCTGACCTTTACCAGGCCCATAAAGGGAACATCTAAGCCACAAGACAATGGAGAGGGTATGACGAAGACTGACCTTAATCTTGTACAGTTTGTCCCCCTCCCTCTCTCTCTCTCTCTCTTTCTGTCTCTCTGTCTTCTCTCTCACTCTTTTATATTAGTTATCTTTTTCTTCCTTTTCTTAGTGGGCATTGACCTGTAACTCCCAGTACCAGCATGTGGCTATCATCGACAATGAGCTTTTGATCAGAGAAACCTACAAGGCTTCCTAGAAGAAAGACAGATTTCAGTCAGAGTACTTGATGACCCACCAAAGGTTAGTGGTAAGACCCTACTGCTGAAGACACCTTATGTGTTTGACACGTAAAATGGAATGGCATGGCTGGAAGCTGGAAGACAGTCAGTCCTCAGACTTTCAGCACGTCTAGTTCCAGAAGGTGCTACATGGGCAACTGGGGGGAAATGACCAATATCTGTCCAAGCAACTCATGGTTTCACCTTCTTAGCAGCAAATAACCTGTCGTGATGCCCACAGAAGTGCAATAGTGGCACACAGCCATGGTGGGAACCAACTGGTCTTGATTTAGCTATCTGATCCCCTCAGTGGTATGTGACCATAGCTGGAGCTGGGAAACAAGTCAGAACCATATCCAAACATAAGCCCACTCTCCATTATCAAGTTACCATCAATATGTGCTACAAGAGGGCGTACATCTATTAAATTATCTATTAAAAAAAAAGTAAGGGTTATCTCGTTTGTCTGGTGCTAACTTACTCTCTGTTGGAGAATCTACTTCTCTTTTTCATATACATGTAGATCCTAAGGAGAGAGCCACCCCATCATACCTTAAAAGGTCCCCGGCTGAAACTAAGAATAATCAGCAAAACAAGCAAGGGTGCTGTTTTCTTGGTAAACTGGGTACCAGCACAAGGGTGAAGGTGATAAACACAGAGAAAAATCATCTCCTGCCAAACAAGAGATCGAGAGGCCCAGAGGCCCCCAACACCTCATCAGTGAAGCAGACCAAAAATGAATCCAATGTGGCTTAGGTAATTTTGCTGAAGAGGGGGCGGAAAGAATTTCAGAGCCACATGTTGGGTCATGATATGCAGAGACATTTATCCTACCCATAACTGTGGGCTAACTCCATAATGCATGACCCATATACCTCAACAAGGAGGGGCTAAGGGGAGTGGGTAGGTCACAGATGAGCCTATTAATGGTACCCAACTGACTGTATTCGCTGAGTACAAAACTAATTATTAAAAAAATAAAAAGAAATTAAAAAAAAAGAAAGATTAATAGAGAGAGTGAGGGAATATACTGGAGAGCTGAGTTGTAAGGGGGAAATGGGGTTGGGGAGGGAATTATCATGGTTTATTTTCTTTAAGTATAAAAGTTGTCAATAAAATTTAAAAACTATATAAAAAAGAAATGAATACATTTTCTTTTCCTGTTTCTTTAACGTTTGTTTTTTTGTGTTTGTGTACTCAGAAGCATTACCTTGTTTAAAAAAGTTGAGAATGCATTCCTAGGGGCATTCCTACACATTGACTTCAGATGTTACTTGCTACCACTTAAAATGAATTTCTACAGATTATTGGTTAGTATGAAGATGGAAGGAAAATATGCAAATGAGGTAATTCATCCTTTAAACTTTTAGACCTTAGTGTTTCAAGAGTGATTGTCATCTAGTTATTGGATTAAAGGATTACCTCCCTCCCCATGGGTAGTTCCCTAAATATTTTTTTCTTGTAATTTGGTTCCATTCCCAGGGAATATTATTTCCACGTGAGATGTGCATGAAGTTAGCATCACCATTAGGTGTGGGTGATCTTTAACGAAAATCGTCTTCATCAAAACTAAGCTTTATTCCAAATAAGCAATAAAATCATAAATATTTCCTGAATGAAAAGACAACTATATTTAGAAGGCAATGTTCATTTTTCTGGCACTCATAAAGGGAGGGCCAGCAACAAGGTTTAGAGTCACAAGACATTTGAAGAGAGGTGACAATTATACCTAAAATACACCTCTATGAAAAAAGTTTTGTAATGCAGTCAGTTCCAAGTTGTTAACATCCAACCGAAAGTAGCTTGTGGGAGGGATTTATTTCAGGCTTACAAATTCAAGAGGAAACACTATCTATGAAACTGCCTCAGTTTCATAGACCGAAGCTGAGAGAGATCACCAAACAGCCAGCATGCACCAATGTCTAGCAAGCATGAACAGCCATAGCTCAAAACTGCTCTCCCCACACCTTATGGCTGATGTTAAGATCCACCCCCAAACACACCTTAGGTCTAGACTAGACACCAAAATCCCCCGCCCCCAGTAACATGCCTCCTGTAGCAGGGTTTTACATGTGAGGGGCTCAAGTTGCAAACTCAATTCTAATAAAACACCTTAGTGTATGTGGCCATCCATTCAAACTATCACATTCAAACCACCACAGTTTGAAAGTCACCTTGCCTGGTAGGAAGAAAAAAAACACATGTCGACTAGCTCTACATATAGAAGTCAGACATTAAAAAAAACGTAGACGGAATCAGAGATTTTTTAGGAAAGGACAATGACTTAAGTTAGTGATTCTAGAATCAGAAGTTATTGTTAGCAATGTGGCTTAAGAGTTTAAAGGTGGACACTTTGTACTGGTTTTCCATGTATCAGTTTCTATCAAACTTCAGAGATGTAACAAGGCTGGTAGCAGACTGGATAGAAAAAGAAACAGACAAAAAGGGAAGGAGGGAGGATAGGGAAGAAGGAAGTGAGAGAGAGAGAGAGGAAGAGAATGAGTGAGGGAGAAAAGGGAGTGAATTAAAAGGTGGGTAGGGAGGAAAGAAGAAAGGAGAAAGAACCAAGGAAATATAGATTTGCAAAAGCAAATCATTTTCATTGTGGGATTGGAGCAGGCTCTATACAAAACATGTAGAATACATAGGATAGACTAGGACCATTAGACAGAATAGCACCCCCACTATACACACACACACACACACACACACACACACACACACACACACACACCACTTTACTGACTACAAAACATGGAGAGGACTTATTCTCTTCACTTCGCAAGAGTACACCTTAGCAAGGCTTCAAGGATCCACAGTTCGACAGTTTACATCCTGAGGCTCACCTCACTGTGACACCATGGAGATAGTTGCTGCAGACACTCCGAGTTGAGCACGCAGGGACATACTGGACAGCAGACAGCAGCAGGACTGGTAAAAAGAACTCATAACAGCAGCATAGACATTAGTAAATCACTCCTTGAGGAACCGCAGTAAGGCCTGGAAACGGGAAATATGCTTAATGTGAAATATTAAGGGCCAATGGATAGGGGAAAGAGCTGCAACAAGTTTGGAAGCCATTATTTTTGATGTAACAACAGTTTTAATAATATAGTCCTTTTTTTCAGATTATATTTATCAAGCACCTCAACTTACTAACAAAAAAATATCATGGTATAGTGCTAAAGACATTGAAATGGAGTCAGGACATGCCTGTCCTAACCCTAACCCTTCTAACTGGCATGTGATACATATCACTTCTGTAGGATGGGACATGTTACCACTTTTGTACAATGGCTGGACTGGGGTCTCGGAAGAAGAAGTGAGGAGCATCAGAAAAATAAAAGGATTCCTTAAATATCTACTACTCTCATTTTGAGGTTAAAAAAGCAATAATATAAAAGAATCAGGCCACAGGAAGAGGGCACTTATTACTGTACTAAATATATTCTATATATCAGTAGAATCCATACTTAGTGACAGTTGACCAGGACAGACAAAAAGAACAAAAGAGGGTCTGGAGAGATGGTTCAGGGGTTAAAGTATTTGCCTGCAAATTCTAAGGACATAAGTTAAAATCCCCAATAAATCCTGATGTGCCAGGTGGCACATGTGTCTATGTTTTGTTTGCAGTGGCTAGATGTCCTGGTGCATCCATTCTCTATCTGCCTCTTTCTCACTCTCTCTCAAATATGTAAAAAATTAATATTTTAAAAAAGAACAAAATAATTCTCCCTGATGGTATAATAAAAGGCCTTAAATTACTAAATCATTGACTCTACTGACATATTTCACTTTTAATCATATATATATATATATATATATATATGTATCTTTTATCCTCTCATCCTGGCTCCTGTTACTCTGGGGACCTTCCTAAATCTGGCTATGGTCTTCACTGGGGGTTATGAAGGCTTTAGTCTCTCCTGGGGTAGTTTGGTGACTGTACCACAGGACATTCCTACTCTGTGGCTCTTACAATCTTTCCATTCCCTCTTCTGCAATGTTTCCTAAGCCATGGAAGGTCTATTGGCAGTCTGACATATTGTTGAATTCTCTCTCTGCAACCTCTGGATTTCTTCTTTAATAGATTTTTATTGACCACTGTGTCTTGTCACCATCACCCTGGAACTGGTTCTCAGGATAGCAGCAAGAACAGTGTTGGGGTCAGGTTCACATTGCTGGCAGGAAACACCCAACCAAAAGCAGCTTGTGAGGGAAAAAGGTTTATTTTGGCTTACAGACTCAAGGGGAAGGCTCCATGATGGAAGGAGAATACAATGGCATGAGAAGAGGGTGGACATCATCTCCTGGCAAACATCAGGTGGACAACAGGAACAGGAGAGTATGCCAAACATTGGCAAAAGGAAGTTGGCTAGTATACCCATAAGCCCACTGCCAACCATATACTGCCTCCAGGAGCTCCAGTTCCAAATTTGCCACTAGCTGAGGTTGTAGCATTCAGAACACATAAGTTTATGGGGGACACCTGAATTAAATCACCACGTTCCACCCCTGACCCCCCTAAACGAATAATCATACATAATGTAAAATGTAATGCATTCAGTCCAACTTTAAAAGTTCCCATGGGTTTTATCCATCCCAATGATGTTCAAACAACCCCGTAGTCTAAGGTCTTTTAACTGAGCCATAATACCAAAAATAATAAATTAGCAAAGAAAAAAAACATTCACACTGCAAAAGATGGCATTGGGCATGACAAAGAAATATTCAACCAAAACAAGATTTAAAGAGGGCAAACATCAAACTCTGTACCTCCAAGTCCAACAATTCTATTTAGTGTCAAATCTCCAAGTCTGATAATTCTAACCAGCAACAAGTCTCTGCAGATGCAACTCTGGTCCTCTAGTTAGGCTACTCACAGTCCAACAAAACTTCATCCAGTGACATCAGCTCTCCTTGGAGCCATCCCATATTCCTGGCACCTCCATTGGGTCTGTACTGTAAGCAACAGTTCATCTTCATGGCTCCATTGGGTCTCCACCCAGGTAATCCAACAAGCCTGCTTCACACTGCCCATGGCCATTTCCAAAATACAAAAATTATGTTGCCGACTCAATGACACTCTCTTTCCTAAAGTTGTTATACTCATAATACCAGGTGTGCAAACAACTTGTTAATCCAGGGGGTAATAAAGCAGACTTTGAAACCAAAAACTCTGTATTCTTCCTGTTGTTCCAATGCAGATCAGCTGGTCCCATCTCAAAGGTTGTAATTTCTCATGCAACTGCAGCTGAACAGGGTGCAATTTCAGTCCCAACATTTTATTTTTTGTGTTCCATATTCCTCTGCTTACACCAATCCATTTCTACACAATACAACTATGCATAAGGTCTCAGTACATGGGCAGAACAGCAAGCCTCTCACACAAACTGATTCTAGCCCAGTACAGGCAAATCTCTTTCTCACCCTCATACCTCATGGTCCATAATTCTTACCGCATTCAGGTATTTCAACTCTTATCATAATAGTCCATCAAACTGTTCTTACAGCACTTCAAGGTGTCTCTTAGATCAAGATTCCAACTCCTTCCACTCCACAATCTTCTCAAAAATCAGCTCCAAAAGGCCAGAAGCCACACAGTCATGTTTCTAACTGCAATGATACCACTTCTTGATAACAATTTTACTGTTGCACTCAGGTTCACACTACTAGCAGAAAACACCTGACCAAAAGCAGCTTGTGGGAAAAATAAAAGGTTTATTTTCGCTTATAGAATTAAAGGAAAGTGCCAAGAGGGCAGAGAAAAATGACAGCATGAGCAGAGGTTGGACAACAGCAACAGGATAGTTTGCCAAACACTGGCAAGGGGAAACCGGCTATAACACCCATAAGCCCACCCACAACAATACACTGTCTCCAGGAAGCTTCAATTTCCATCAGCTGGGGACCTAGCCCTCAGAACACCTAAGTTTATGGGGGACACCCAAATCAAAGCACCATAAGTCCTATTCATGTTGCCACATCCTCTGCAATTTCTTCTAGACTCTGATAGATAAGGTAGTGATGGCATGTCTCATGGAGGACAGCTGGAAATCTTCTCGTCTTACCAGTGGATCCCAGAGAGCCATCATGATGCCACATTTGTACATGTCTATTTTTTCAAAAAAATATATGTATATATAATTTATTTATTTGCAAGAAGAAAGAGAGAGAAGAGAGAGGGAGAGAGAGAATGGGTGTGCCAGGACCTCTAGCCACTGTAAACAACATCCATTTTGATGTTTTTATTAAAAAAGTATTTGGGGCTAGAGAGATGGCTTAGTGGTTAAGGCATTTGCCTTCTATGTTGGAGGGCCCAGGTTTGATTTCCCCAAGACCCATGTAAGCCAGATGCACAAGGTGATACACGTGTCTTGAGTATGTTTGTTTGCAGTGGCTGGATTCTGGCATGCCCCTTCTGTCTATTTGCCTCTCTCTCTCTCTCTCTCTCTCTCTCTCTCTCTCAAATAAATGAGTAAATAGTAAAATAAAATATTTTTAAAAAGCATTTTGGAGCTGGAGAGATGGCTTAGCAGTTAAGATGCTTGCCTGCAAAGTCAATGGAACAAAGTTCAATTCCCCAGGACCCACATAAGCCAGATGCACAAGGACACACATCTGGAATTCGTTTGCAGTGGCTGGAGGCCCTGGTGTGCCCATTCTCTCTCTCTCTCTCTCTCCCTCACTCCCTCATCTATCTGCCTCTTTCTCTCAAATAAATAAATAAATAAAAACAATAAGAAAAGCATTTTGAAGAATATGAAATTCAATACCAAAGAACTTGTGAATATAGATGTGTGTGTGTGTGTGTGTGTGTGTGTGATATGAAGCATAATTTAAAACTCCTAATGAATGTGTTTCATTCTATATGACTGCTATGTTATGTCATATACAAATCCACTGTGTAACACAGTTACTGTTTTTTTTTTTTCAATTTGTATTTTGTTTACTTATTTTTGTCCCAATTACTTCTTGCTCATAGTAAGATCCGTGAAGGTGTCCATGGCTGAAGTATATCTTGTCCTCAGATTATATGGAGCCCCAGCCTACTTCAGATTATGAAAATGTTCTGTATTTACAAAATAGGTATCCAAAAGAATAATGGAAAATGTCTCCGTGATTCTCAAGTGCCATGGTATGGGAAGTTTGTAAATCACATTAACCTACACATTTTTTGGTGAAAAGCAGAACTTCTGTGTGTAAGTGACAAAAAAGATACATTGCTAGTCAAAAATAAAATGTTGTATATTATAACGAGGCCAATATTTGTGAAGTTTGCCTAATTTTGCCACAATAATATCGTGTGCAATAACTTCGGTCACATATTCATATCAATTAATCACTAACATAAGCCTGAAATAGATTTGGTGAGTTGCAATTTCAACATCATATAGATAAGAAATAATGAGGCTGTATTCACTTTTGGCTATTCTATGCCATAATCTAGTGTTTTCTTTAATAACGAATGACTTTAAAACTGAACTCAATATTTTTTTTGGAAAATTCTTTGATTACTTTTCTCCTAGAACACTTAACATTAAATACTTTTACTATGTTCAATATCTGAATTCCAGAGTTGGAATAAGGTGGGTTTCTGCATTATTGCTCCCTGTTTTATAGCCACTGGGTTCAAACTAAGTACCTCTTAGCAAAAAGCAAATAAGTGGTAATAGACAGAATAATATCCTTTATTAAAATGCTCTTCATAATAGTAGTTAACAATAGTAGTTAACATAGGGAGACAGCAAGCAAATCTTTTTTTTATGACTTCTGAATTAAAGGTATATATGCAACACATAATCATGTACTTTAAAAAGGCCTGTGATAACTGCATAACTTGTAAGCTGATTACTGATGTCTTTAAAAAGTATTCTATGTAGAACCTGCAGAGTCTTTTGAATTTATCAAAGCAAAGGATGTGGCTTATGATAGAAGAAAACAGGAAGATGGAAGTCTATTGAAAGCTTTCTACTCATGTCAAGACATGGAAGCTAATGAAAGCATCTCCCGATGACGTTACCTTCCTTTCTCTACCAGCTGTCTGTCGAAGATACCTCTTCTGTTATTATAAACACTTCACAGTAACACTCAGTTTTTCCTAATCTGTCATCTATTTTTAGTCTCTGCAAAACTCAGACTCCCAGCAGATCTCCATCTTATCTATCAGGTTGCCTAGTATGAGAAGTCATTCCTAACACAGAGAACAAATCTTAACCATGAATTCAGTATGAGTACAGGAAAAACACTGACAGTGTTAACATTATACTGACCACTCTTCAAATTTGAAACCCATTTCCTCTTTTGCTTCCATACTCTTTAATGATCTGCTGAAGAATAAACATTCAGCAAACCATTAAATTGACATGCTATATTATCATAGCACATGGACTTGAATAACGAGGTATTCATTCAATGCTATAGGAGATAATTTGGAAATCCCCAAGAGGTTTTAATCCTAGGTATTGTATAACAAATGTTCACTCAGTTCTCCTTGTTGTTTAGACAGTGTTATTCCTGGTGGAATTCTATTTGTGTATGGTATATTTGGGACACTGGCAAGCACATATTCATAGGAAGCATCTTTATTCCAATAAAACCTTCTATCTGAATAAAATAGTACATGCATACTCAAAGGTGCCTTCTTTATTTAAGAAAAACTCTAAGATATTCTATATAGCCTCCTAATATTTCTGCAAAATAAATTTTATCATGGTTATCTTCCTTTCCAAGAAAAACTGAAAAAAATAGGTTTGCTTAATTCTCAAAAGAAAAAAAAAAGTAATTTGAATGTTATTGGGTGCTCAGAAAATGCACAGGATCTGCCATTCTTATGACAAGTTAGAAAATCTAAACTGTAGGTCTTTTAATTGATCTCTAGAATTAGCTATGATTGCTTAATAGATAGGAGGTTAGATGATAGCTAGGTGGGTAGACAGATAGATAGAGACCTATAGATCATGGAGAGATAATAGATAACAAACAGGTAGATAGATGACAAACAGATTATGTGCAGACTAATATCTAAATCTTATTTATATTTTATATATTTATTACATTTGAGATTTCCCAATTTAATCATTAGTACTTAAAATAGCCTAATATTTTGGCGTTAGTTTGTTGATATTATTAATCTCGAGTGGCTCACAATATAAATATAAGAAGACTCATGGTGTCTGGCCTCACTCAAGCCTTCATCACTGATATATTAATATTCTAGGTCTGTTATAACAAATTACTCTAAACTTAGCAGCTAACAAACCTCACAGATTTATTTGCTTTGTTTCCATTTCAATAGTATTGAAATTCAAATGGGTATCACTGAATTTATCAGTTCCATTCTCATTGCTGATGCATTACACCCAAGCAGAATCATCCTAAGGAAAGTGTCTGGCTTGCTGATTTGAGTGCAGTTCATAATAAAAAGCATGGCCACAGCAGAAAGCAAGCATCATTCTGTCAGCAGGGAGAAACTAGAGAAAGGAGAGCTGAGTCAAAATCCCAACCCAATGGTGCACTTCCTTTAGCAAGGCTTTGCCTGCTAAAGGTTCCACAACCTTCATGGACAGAGCTACCAAAACATGAGTCTCTCATTTGACATTTATTTCTCAAAATATTTTATTTTATTTGTTTATGAGAAAGAGATAGAGAAAAAATGGGAGTGCCAAGGCCTCTATCCCTGAAAATGCACCCCATACACATGTACCACCTTGTGTACCTGGCTTAAATGGGTCCTAGGTAATCAAGTCTGGGTCCTTTGGCTTTCAGGCAAGTGCCTTAAGTGCTAAGCCATCTCTCCAGCCCTCATTTTACATTTTACATTTAAATAACCACACGCATGACTATAGAAATCCTACAAGGGCTATGGATCTTCTGAAAGGATCTGGGGTATATATATATATATATATATATATATATATATCACATGTATAATTTCCTTGTCATTGCCTACTTCTAAAAGTTGATTGCAATTTGTGGCTCTTGACTCTTCAGCTTTAAAGACCACAATGTCCTGTGGTACTATCATCCTGTCAGACATCATACAACTCTGATTCACTCTTCTACAACTGCTACATTTTTTAAAATTTTGTTATTATTATTTATTTATTTCCAAGTAGAGATAAAGAGAGAAGAGAGAGTGATCATGAGAAAGAGAAAGAGAAAGAAAGAGAAAGAGGAGGCTTGCCAGGTCTTCTACTCATTGCAAATGAGCTCCAGATGAATGTGACATTTCATTCTCTTATTGAACCCAGAGCTCCCCAGTTCTGCTAGTCTAGCTAGGCAGCTTGCACACAGATTAACTGTCTACTATACCCCACAGCTGGCAGCCATGCCTCTATGGCATTTATGTTGGTTCTGGAGATTCATTTTCACACTTGTGTTGCAAGTGCTTTTACCATACTAACTGAGTCACCACCCTAGCTCCCATATTCCCATTTTTTAAGTCTTTTTTTTTAAATTTTTTTAGTTGTTTTCATTTATTTATTTGAGAGTGACATACAGAGAGAGAAAGAGGCAGATAGAGAGAAAGAGAGACAGAATGGGCGCGCCAGGGCTTCCAGCCACTGCAAAGGAACTCCAGATGCGTGCGCCCCCTTGTGCATCTGGTTAACGTGGGTCCTGGGGAATCGAGCCTCGAAGCGGGGTCCTTAGGCTTCACAGGCAAGCGCTTAAGCACTAAGCCACTTCTCCAGCCCCCATATTTCCATTTTTATCAGTCCTGCTTAGTTTACCATGAGACACACCATACCAAATAGAGATTTCCCAGTAAAATAATAATTAAATGGATCACTCCTTACCCATTTTAAGATTGTTTTCATTAGATGTTCTAACAAACTAAAAAGAAAAGAAGAGAAGACAAAAGAGAAGAAAAGACAAGACAAGACAAGAAAAGAAAAGGAAAGAAAAATTCACAGGACAAAAAGTAACGATAATATGAATAATGCAGTCCTCAATGCCTTCCAGGTCCCAAGAGAATCATGAGCCTTCACACAAGGCCTTCTCCCAGTTAGACTGGAGGAGGGGCACCCCTGTCCTAAGAGCCCACTGATTTACATAAGTTACCAGAGTCACAGCTCTCCTGCCCCCATCAAGCTCCATATCACTTAAATATTCATTTTTCTCACTTAAGATTTAACTTTCGTTTCCACTTTCTCCATAAATATGTTCCCTTCCTCATGTGTATTCCTCAAACATTGTGAAAATTTCCCAGATATTGGACAATTTAATCTTTATCTGTGTTTTTGAAAAGGAGTTTAAATTTTTCAGCCCAATAAAAATAGTTGTGAGAAAGTGTTTTTGTTTTTTTTAAGTTCTTTAGGAAAACAAATTCAGGAAACAATGCATTTTTAAAAACCATGTATGGCAGGTGTAAATGGGCACATGTGCATGTATGAATCTGTATGTATGCTGATGGTTTAATTATTTGAATGTGTTATACAGATGCATAATGTGAGACACTCCAGAGTTGGTTAAAGAAACTTACTAAAGATACAGTTTCCTAAAGAAAATACCTAAGGATACACTCAATAAAACAAAATTGTTTTTATATATGGGTGTGTATATTGGTTCCAGACTTCTCATTTTTCTTAGTTGCATAAATTATTTTATATGAGGATTGCCATTTTCTTTGGATATGGCAATATATGTAGAAAATTATTGTGTTTTTGTTTTTTATTTTTCCGGGTTATAGGCTTTTTATTATGTAATTGGATTTGTATTTACATATTTACCCAGCAAATTTTAACTAAATAATAGATACATAATTAGATTTTTTTTTTTTTGAGGTAGGGTGTCACTCTAGCCCAGGCTGACCTGGAATTCACTATGGAGTATCAGGATGGCCTCGAACTCACGGCAATCCTCCTACCTCTGCCTCCCGAGTGCTGGGATTAAAGGCATGCGCCACCACGCCCGGCATCATAATTAGATGTTTTACTTCACCTCCCATAACAAATATTTTAAGTATAGATTATGTAATAAAAATTTAATTAGCAACATTTGTTTCTTTTTTAAATATTTTTTGTTTATTTATTTATTTATTTATTTGAGAGCGACAGAGAGAAGGAGGCAGAGAGTAAGAGAGAGAGAGAGAGAATGAGCGAGCCAGAGCTTCCAGCCTCTGTAAACAAACTCCAGATGCATGCGCCCCCTTGTGCATCTGGCTAACATGGGTCCTGGGGAATTGAGCCTTGAATTGGGGTCCTTAGGCTTCACAGGCAAGCGCTTAACCATTAAGCCATCTGTCCAGCCCAGCAACATTTGTTTCTTGTCAAATAAACAAGAATAATTTTTGTATTATCATGATTATTATTCTAAAGAACATTATAAAAGAACAGATTATCTATAGCAACTTGTATCTCTAACAAAACTTTACTTTTGCATATCTTCCCATCAGGTGTCTGTTGTAGAGACAGAAGTTTGCTGTGCATTGCCTCTGAGGAGATTAATGATTTAATAATAAGTCAGCATGGATTAAATAATCAGAGCAATTATAATGTGTATATATGATACTTTTTTTTTAAAAAAATGAATGCCAGTTGTGGTGGCACATGCCTTTAATCCCAGCACTCCAGGGGCAGTAGTAGGAGGATCATTGTGAGTTGGAGGCCATCCTGAGACTAGATAGTGAATTTCAGGTCAGCCTGGGCTAGAGTGAAACTACTTCAAAAAATAAAAATAAAAATAAAAAATAAATACATTAATGAAAATAAAAAAAACCTACTGATGGAAGAAAAAAATGCAATCAAATGTAGTATTATAAAAGATTTACTAAAAATAAATATAAGGAAAATAAATAAATAAAAGATTTTCTGCCTTGTGTGGGGCACACACCTTTAATCCCAGCACTCAGGTGGCAAAAGTAGGTTTATCACCATGAATTCAAGGCCAGCTTGAGACTACATAGTGAATTTCAGTTCAGCACAGGTTAGAGCAAGACCCTACCTTGAAAAACAAAAAACAAAAAACAAAAAACAAAAAACAAAAAAAAACAAACAAACAAAAAAAAAACAAAAAAAAAATTAAATTTAAAAATTTCAAGGGGCTGGAGAGATGGCTCAGCAGTTATTGTGCTTGCCTGGAAAGCTTGCTGGCCTGGGTATACTTTCCTGGTACCCACATAAAGCAAGATGTATAAAGTGGCACATGCATCTGGAGTTCACTTGCTGTGGTAGGAAGCCCATGGTATATGTCTGTCTATATATTTGGTTTCCCAAAGTAGAGCTTTGCTGAACCCAGGCTAACCTGGAATTCACTATGTAGTCTCTCAGGGTGTCCTCAAACTCCCAGTGATCCTCCTACCTCTGTCTCCAGAGTGCTGGGATCCTGAGTGCTAGGAGGATTGCTGTGAGTTCCAGGCCAGTCTGAACTTCCTGTATACTATTTTTTCTTACCTGGTTCTCTCAAACAGAAATTTTGTGCTTTTTTTAAAATTTTTAAATGTAGTTTTTAAAATTTATTAATTTTTTCTATTAATTAGATTTGTACTCAGTGAATACAGTCAAACTGGTACATTCTTAGGCTCATCCATGTCCTACCCTATCCCCATGGCCCCTCCTTGTTGAGGTATATGGGTCATGCATTGTGGAGTTAGCCCACAGTTATGGGTAGGAGAAATGTCTCTGCATATCATGACCGATCATGTGTCTCTGACATTCTTTCCACCCCCTCTTCCGCAAAATTTCCCTGAGCCATGTTGGGTTTATTTTTGGTCTGTTTCACTGATGAGGTGTTGGGGGCCTCTGGGTCTCTGGATATCTGATATGATAGGAGTTGATTGTTCTCTGTGCTGATCTCCTTCACCCCTGTGCTGGTACCTGGTTCACCAAGAAAAAAGCACCCTTGCTTTTTTCACCAATTGTTCTTAGTTTCAGCTGGGGCCCCTTTGAGGTATGATGGGGTGGTTCTCTCCTTAGGATCTACATCTATCTGAAAAAGAGAAGCAGATTCTCTAATGGAGAGTAAAGTTAGCACCAGGCAAATGGGATAATCCTTGTTTTTTTTATAGAGAATTTAATAGGTGTAGGCCCTCTTGTAGCCCACGATTGGTAGTAGCTTGATAGTGGAGAGTGGGCTCATGTGTGGATATGGATCTGACTTGTTTCTCAGCTCCAGATATAGGTCCCTTTCCACTGAGGGTATCAGTTAGCCAAATCAAGAGCAGTCGGTTTCCTTACATGGCTGAGTGCCACTATTGCACTTGGTGAGCATCACAAGAGGTTATTTGGTGCTAAGTACGTTAGACCATGAGTTGCTTGCACAGATATTGGTCATTTTTCCCCCAGTCACCTATGTAGCACCTTCTGGCACTAGAAACGCTGAAGGTCTGGGGACTGACTCTCTTCCAGCTTCCAACCATGCCTTTCCATTTTACGAGTCAACCACATAAGGTCTCTTCAGCAGTAGGGTCTTACCACTAACCTTTGGTGGGTCATCAAGTACTCTGACAGAAATTTATCTTTCTTTTAGGAAACCTTGTCGGGCTCCCTGATCAAAAGCTCATTGTTGATGATAGCCACATGCTGGTACTGGGAGTTACAGGTCAGTGCCCACTAAGAAAAGGAAAAAAAAAAAAGATAACTAATATAAAAGAGTTAGAGAGAAGAGAGAGAGAGAGAGATGGAGAGAGAGAGAGAGAGATAGAGGAGCTCTAGAAGATTAAGGTCAGTCTTCATCCTACCCTCTCCAGTGTCTTGTGACTCAGGTGTTCCCTCTAAGGGCCTGGTGAGAATTCAACCATTTGGTCTGCCCTTTAGGATGTAGAATTTTATGGTACCATTGCCATTTGGGTCTAGATTTGTGTCTCCCACCCCTCACTTGCCCTCCCCTCTCTCCCCAACCACCCTAGTGTCTATTCCTGGAGATGCTTGCTGGGTATGTAAGGCATCTTGGGTAGATTCAGGTTAGGTGCTATAGATGAGTGAGAATATGTGGCGATTTTTCTTCTGTGATTGGGTAAGTTCACTGAGAATGATCTGTTCCAGGTTAAACCATTTTTCCTAAAAAAAAAAAAAAAAAAAAAAAAAAAAAAAAAAAAAGAGAGAGAGAGAAGAGTCCAGGACCAGATGGCTTCTCAGCTGAATTCTATCAAACCTTCATGGAATTTCTCAAACCAATCTTCCTCAAACTGTGCCATACAATTGGAGAACAGGGGAAGCTATCCAACTCCTTCTATGAAGCTAGTATCACCCTAATTCCAAACCCAGGCAGAGATGCCACAAGAAAGGAAACTACCAACTTATTTCCCTGATCAAAGCTCATGAACAAAATCCTGGCAAACTGAATCCAACAACACATCAAAAGCATTATCCACCTTGATCAAGTGAGTTTCATCCCAGGAACTCAGGGGTGGTTCAATATACAGAAATCTGTCAATGTATTACAGCACATAAATAAGGTGAAACACAAAAACCACATGATCATTTCGATAGGATGCAGAAAAAACCTTTGACAAAATACTACATCACTTCATAATCAAAACATTGGAGAGAATTGGCATGGTTAGTTCATGTCTTAACATAATAAAAGCAATATACAAAGCTTCTAAGGCCCAATTAATACTTAATGGAGATTGGAGGAATTCCCATTGAGATCAGGAACAAGACAGGGTTGTCCACTCTCACCTCTGCTCTTCAATATAGTACTGGAAGTCCTAGCTCAAGAAATAAGACAGGAGAAAGACATAAAAGGGATACAATTTTGAAAGGAAGAAGTTAAGTTAGCTCTATTTGCTGATGACATGATTGTATATGTAAGAGACCCAAGAGACACCATCCTAAAACTCGTGAAGGTGATTAACTCCTATAGCAAAGTAGCAGGATACAAAATCAATGAACAAAAATCAGTAGCCTTTCTATATGCAAATGATAAAGACACAGAGAAAGAATAAGGAACATGGTCCGATTTTCAATAGCAAAATAAAAATAAAATTACCTTGGAATAACGTTAACCAAGGAAGTGAAAGTTATGTGCAATGAAAACAAAAAACACTCAAAAAAGAAATTGAGGAGGACTTGAGGAAATGGGAAGACCTCCGATGCTCCTGGATAGGCAGAATTAACATTGTGAAGATGGCAATCATACCAAAGGCAATATACAGATTTAATGTAATTCCACTATTGTGCTTTTTGTCAGAGCTCTCAGGATTCATCTTTTCTCTTCTTGTGCAGAGTTAGGCCATGTTTTGATGTCTTAATAGAACAATTTTACTTAATTCTATTTTAATTTATTACTTTATTTCCCTCTAAGTATTTACAGAATGTATAGTAACCCACTTTATTAGTTTTACTTGCTACGAAGTACCCAGAGAAAAATACAAAACCTCACAAAATCAAAAAGTAGCACTAGTAACACGAATCTAACAAATGTTTGTGCAATAATGTCACAAGGCTGACACACTACTGATGTCATGATTCCTGGTCCGTGTGTTTCTTTTTCTGAAATGGTAATTCAAATCAGTGATATGAAGATGAGAGATCTGGAAAAATATATTTGATAAATTTCAATCACATCATTGGTTTGTTTGAGCTTTCTAATATCTACAACCCAAAATAAGATTGACCATACCAAAGAATCATGAACAATAATGAAAAGTAAACAAAACCATGGCATTTTCAGGAAAATGAAGGGAACTTGAAATCATTATATTAAGTGAAATAAACCAGACATGGAAAGAAAAATATCAAATGTTTTCTCGTATTGTGGAACCTAGATTTCAAATTGTGTGTGTGTGTGTGTGTGTGTCTGTGTGTGTAAGTCAATTGACTAGAAAAGGAATCATCATTACTGGTTAGGAAGAAATCTTAAGGGAGAAGTGAAAAGGAATGATAACGGAGTACAATGTGGCATGAAGGTGAAGAGGGATGTTCTGGGTTAGTGAATGGAAATGAATAAAGTAGAGAGGACATATCACAGTGGACAGTGAGATTAAAATCATGTATAGTGTAGAGACATATGTATAAAAATATCATAATTATATTTTAATAAAACCTATCACATAGTGTGTCAATTTTAAAATTTAGTCAAAAATTTAATTAATCCCAGCATTTGGGAGGCAGAGGTAGGAGGATCACCATGAGTTCAAGGCCACCTTGAAACTACATAGTGAATTCCAGGTCAGCCTGGGCTAGAGTGACACCCTACCTTGAAAAACCAAACAAAAAAAGTTAAATATAGTAAAATGAAATACTTTTAAAATTGTGGTTTTAATTTATTCATTTTTATGTTAAATAAGAAACAACTGTGGTGCTTGGAGATAGCCCAGAGGATATAAGAATACTTCTTGCGCAAGCATAGGAACTTGATTTTGATCTCCAGCCACCACATGAAAAGCTGGTTATAAAGCCCTTGGTTACCCACCAGATCTAAGTCATAAAATCCTATTGTTGAAAACACCCCAGAATGGGTGCAGGCCATTGAGATATCCTACTGGAGCTGATATTAAGTCACTTCTCTCCTGGCTTGCTCTCATAGTACTGGAAAGTGCTATATGAGTTTGTGGGGGATACTGGTCCCCAACTGATTTCATACAGAGTGATCCTACAAACTACAAAAATCAATCAGTGAGGGCAGATGCACACACTGATGTAATATTTTCTCACTCAGGCTAAAGGGTAATCCACTGTTTTCTGACTGGATATGAGCCTTGCCCAGTGGGAGGGAATTCATACCTGGTACTGAGAACCAAGTCATAAGCCTATGGTTTAGAAGGTCATAGGCCCTAGAGGAAAACTTCCACTGTCCTTTGCCTGAAAGTAGAGGTTATGTCTGTCAGTCAACAAGTTGACTAAATGTCTATGTTTATCCCCATGCTGCTCTCCCTCTTTACTAGGCAAGGGACACTGGAAAGATCCAAGACCCATTAGTATGATGAGAAAAGAAAGTGAACTGCATGCCTTGAAAAGAGTCATCATCACATCTTCCAGGACCCATGAAGCATCACAGAGGAAGTGATGCGTTAATTATGAGCACTGCTCTCACTGCTGCCAATAGACACTGAGACTAAAAACTCATCAGAACAGAAGATCAGAGACTGCTGTGAGCTCAGTGCTAAGAAAGAGCTATGGAAGGGCTTCTCTGGCTCACAGAACACTGTGGAAGAGAAGGCAGAAAGAACGTAAGAGCCACAGGGTGGGAAGGTGTACTCTGAGGCATTGTCCTTCCCACCCCCCCACAGAAACTGACTAGTCCAATCATGACCCCACAGTGAATACCTATAATCTCACTGAGGAGGACCCTCTGTGCAGTGGAGGAAAAGGGAACATCAGTATTACTTGATGGGAATATGACCAACATGCAATATATTCATACCATAAAGTTTTAATATAAACATAAAGCTAAAGAACCCAGGTTTGATTCTCCAGTACCCACGTAAGGTAAATGCATAAGGTGGCACATTCATCTGGAGATTATTTGCAGTGAGATACCCTGGCATGCCCATTCTCAATCTCTTTCCACTCTCAAATAAATAAATAAAATATTTAAAAAAATTAACCTAGCATTCACATATCCAGAAATGAAAGAAAACATGAAATAGTACACAGACACATAATTTTTTGTTATGCACACATAAGTGTGAGTGTGTAGAAAATGTATAGTATGTGGTGTGTGTGTGTGTGTGTGTGTGTGTGTAGACACATGGGCTATGGTGGACAGGTGGTGTTCAGAAGACAACTTTGAGGTGTCTGTGCTCCACTTTCTTTGTGACAGTCTTTTGCCGCAGCCAAAGAACCGCCAGACTGCAGTGACCAGCTGGCCATCTAGCTTGGGATTCTCCTGGCTCTGTCTGCCTTTGCCATAGGCATTTTAAGATTCAGATGCATGCACCATTTTGTAACTGGCCATACTTAGGTGATAGGGAATTGAACCCAAGCCAGCAGGCTTTGCAAGCAAGCATCTTTAAACTCTGAGCCAGCTCCCCAGCCCCATGTTAAAGTGGTTTGCCAGTACTAAATGTAACATATTTGTTGCAACATGGATGAGATTTTGTAAAGAACATAGATGCTTTGAAATATCCTCCAGCAAAATATACACTGAGAAAGTTTAGATGAGAAAAATACTGAAGTGTGAGCATCTGAACTATGGAAAATCTTGCCTGAGTGTTGGTGAGTCTGAAAACCCTTCCCTGACAAAACAAAACAACATAATATTAAATTTCAAATAAAAACTGGATACAGACTTACATATATTTTAAAATAACATTGAGATATGGGTAACAGAATTCTTTAAGTGTTGCTCTTGACTCAGTTCATTCATGAAAACCTTTGGATTATAAATGAAAGTGAGCAGGTAAGGGGATATAGGATGAAGACTGTCAAATGGTCTCCAAGGTATTCAGGAGTGAACCTTTCAAGACCTTGGAGATAAGAGAGAATTGTTTCAAATTGGATTGAAAATTATATTGTATTGCTTGGTAAGGGAATGGATGCCATAGGCTCAAAAGGTTTTTTTTCCTTTCTCTCTTCTTTTCTGTTCTCCCATCAGAACCCCCTGGGATTGGTGACAGAAATATCAAAATACACAGAGTCATTCATCTGGCTTCATGTGCTCTGAGCTACCACATAAAGGAAAAAGAATCAATAAAGGGCTGCCTGCTCCTTGCCAGGGTTCTTTACACTGTTTCAGAGTCCTTTCTTCCTTGGTCACCAGGGTCAATGAGGCACATGGACATCTGTCATTCTCACCATTCATTATCAAATCACAGTCACTTCTAAGCTTAATTAAAAAAAAAATATATTCAATTTCTACTTTAAAATTTTTGAGTGAAAAGTTTTAAAATATAAACTTGTATATTGTCCGTAATCTATAAACATTACATTTTAAAAAAGCAAGTTTGATTTTGTATATTACAGGAAAATGTTATGTTAAACAATTGATTTAGACATTTGCAAATTTTAGTGCTTAAATTAAATTTATGATATATTTCATCCTCAACATTCTAAAGTAAGAATTCATCTTTTCATTTCCTTTGTCATATTTTGGAAAAATATTGTTATGTATTTTCTAATTTTCTAAAGACTAAATGAAAGATCTTCTCTCCCATATATATATATATATATATATATATATATATATATATAGAGAGAGAGAGAGAGAGAGAGAGAGAGAGATATTAAAATTAAATCAAAGTCACTAGCATAAGATGCTAGATTGTATAAAATTTCTACATAGTCCAGTTCTCTGTGTGGCTTTTGTTCTCCATTAAAAACTCCACCCATGGCCTGGGAAGATGCCTCAGTGGCTAAAGAACTTGCCATGTGAGGACCTGAGTTTGAATTCCCAGAATGCATATAAAGTAGACTCTATAGCATGTACTTGTAATTTCAGTCCTCCTTGAGCAAGATGGGAGGTAGAGACTGGCACAGGCCTCCTATCTTGGTGTATTCATAATTGAACACTAAGACACCCTACTTCATACAAGGTGGAAGGTGAGGCCCATCACCTCTCATATCCATGCATGTATACTGGGATTCACATATGCAAATATGTATACACACATACAAACACAAATATTTTAATTAAAAATAAATTTTTTGAGGTAGAGTTTTACTGTAGCCCAGGCTGACCTGGAACACGCTCTGTAGTTGCAGGCTGGCCTTGAATTCACAGCAATCATCCTACCTCTGTCTCTTGGAGTGCTGGGATTAAAGGCATGTGCACCATATTTTTAAATATTGTCGTAATTACCTCCCATCTACCTTCTCATTCCATCCTCATTTGCTATTGATCTTTTGTTTATGTGGTCTTTTCCTAAATTTCCATTTTTTTTTTTTTTTTGCTTTTGAGTTTTGTTTGCTTTGATTCTACCAATGGCCTGAAGTCTCTTTTATTGAAGAATCAAAAACTGATATTGATCTTGTCCCATCTTTCTATAAAAATATACACTAGGTAAACTACCTGACAGATAAAATTCTTAAATTTTGCTCTCTGAAGTTGCAAGATTTTCCACGATTTTAAGTCAATCCACTTTTCTTTTCCCTAGCTGCTCTATAAAATGACTGGTGGAATCCAAATGCACCAAGGGGTTCAGTGATACTAAGATGCAATTTTTCATTTACTCATTTGCATGTCTTCAGTATTTCTTCTCCTTAGCTATGCCATTCTATACTGTGTATGCACCCCTGTATCAAATGTTGACTATTTTTAGAAATTCTATCTTCCTACATCATTCTGATGTTGGTTATATCTCTTTCAATTTTCCCCATGTATGTTATGTGCTCTTCAACTGATTTTCAAAACATTTGATTCTAGTTTTATCACACTGATAGAGTGTCTATTACTAGATTGGAAAAAGGTAATAATAATAAGGAGGGATTTCAAGTCCATAGTTATACTCCCTCTGTATGTTCAGATTCTTCTTGAATTGATCCACATAACTACATGGTATGATCAGTTCTTTGAGGGAGTTTATGAGAAGATTCTCCTTAGGAGTGATGGCACACCCTGAATTTTAGTTGCACCCTGCCATTTTCTGGTGCCACAGACTGAATAAGAAAAGAAAGATAAAGCAGCTGAGCATCGGCATTCTTCTTTCTCTACTTTTTGGCTACGGATGCCTTGTGACCAGCTCTTCATGTTCTGCCACTGTGCTCCCACTGCCGTGAAGACCGTGTCATGGTAATCGATGCTAAAAAGTAATCTCTTCCTCATGGCAAAGGGCAAGTACAGCTCTTAGTTACAATGATCTTGTTACATACAAAATTTTCATAATAATATCTATTCCATGTCTCAGAATTGTGTTTAGATGAAATAAAATTATCATGGAAAATTATCCTCAATTTGCAAAATAAGATGAAATACAGGTAAATTCAATTTCCTCTAATCAATTTTCATTAATAAGTAGAATGTAAATTCTTCAAATGATGAAAAACCACAGGGGTAAAATAGTATGGTTGTTGTCAACACAAATAAATCACAGAAGCATGCCTATTTATAAATATGGAAGAATCTTCATTTGTTTCCTGTTTATTAGTAAAGTGTCAATGTTAGAAAATTTTACTTTGAAGATATAGTCATATTTATTCATCAATTTATTCATGAATTCTTGAAAAATGGAAACTTGTTATTTAGGGACTATTGTATATTTAGAAACATTCTATTTGATGGGCATTACAACACACACAGCCACTAAGATTATCAATCCTGTGATCCACTAGCAAAATTGACTTCCTGTCTTAACACTGTTTATCATGCCAAGATGACTTATATTCAAATGAGAGAACGGTTCCACCAGAACATAAAATTGACCTCACAAAACCAGAAGGAAAGGTTCCTGGAGGGTTCCTTATACTTCTGCCATTGCTGTTTTTGGATTTCTCTTCCCAGGTGTGAATGTTAAAGAACATCAGTCTGGTCATGAGAGACACTTCCAAACATGAACTAGTCTAGTTCGTCAGCATTTAAGCACACACAATATATATATATATATAATTAATAATTATATATATATTATTAATAATTATATATACATATATATGTTGGTAAGTTAATGAAATAAATACACTTTTATATCTAAGGTCAGTTATTTAACTATAAGGTAAAACATTTAACTTCATATGATTTTCAACAAATAGTTCTAATATATTTCAATGTAAGTGTGTAACAATGAAAAATTTTGTTTTGAAGCCTTTGACCTATAATTCTATATTTTCTTCAAGTGCAGAATAGTATATCAGAGTAATTAATGATAATTAACAAAGTTTAAAAATTAATACTTAATGAAATTAAGTATCTTGCGATTTAGGATAAATCAACAGTTATTGGTACAAATGTGCAATGAAATGTACTGAAAATGTGTTCAAATTGATATCTGAAAATACATATAACATGTTCAAAATTTTCCGTCATTGTTTTCCTTTGTATGGATGAATATTTAAATAAATTATTATAAGTGAAAACAATCAATTAATAAATATTTAGATAATGCTCAAAAACTAAAGATGGTGTAAATCTCCCTTCATTTGGTTAGGCTAATCAATGGCTGATAAGCGCACCTGTGTGGTTAGGAGCACTGGGCTCACATATATTTTCTGTGAAGAGCTGGCCATCAAATGGCTTAATTTTGGTCACAATAGTTTAATATATAACATTTGGTGTCATATATTTCATATATATATATATATATATATATGTATATATATATATGCATATATATATATATATTTCCTCTTTAGCATTCTGTAAATTGTGAAGATTAGCTAAAGGGTATCACATGTCCACTAATGATGAATACATGTTACATCCATGCATGGGATGAATATGACAAGACACCTCAATATTGATTAATACCTTTGAAAACTACTCATATTTCTGAAGTACATTAATAGCTAAACATACATGGTGTATTTTTTTTTCTTCAGTTCTACTAAATTGATGGTTCTCTGTTTAGAGGCTAACTGAAGGCTTTGGTGAAATTTTTTGTAGCATAAATATGTTTTACTTAATGGTTGATAAATGTTTTCCTATTACTTGATATATTACATTATTTTATTTTTTATTGTGTTTTGGGTTTATCTATTGTTTCTTTAATCATTTTTAATATATTCATATGTCTGTTTTTATATTCAATATTTAAAATAATGGTTTAACATTCAATATAAACAACCTCAAGACAAGTCATTACCTTAGGAAAAAAATCACTTTTCCATTGTATGTACATTAAATCTAAATATTATTTAAAATGTGCACTGTTACACTTAAGTCATTATGAATTATTTATGAGTGTGATATCTGATGAGTAAAAGTTTTAGTTGTCTTTTTGATATTTATATCTAAAAATTCCCTAGATATTAAATAAAATTCTTTGTTTGATACTGGTCTGTGATTCTACATTATCGTCATTATATGTATTTCTTCAAAATGTAATAAAGTTTTATTTGCTATTAGTTATTTATACACAATGGTTGCATTGGGTGGATAATGAAATGAATTTATTTCTGTCATGTTGAATATTTATGTATCCTTATTTCTCCTTTTTCTTTCTTTCTTTTTTTTTATTTATTTGAGAGATAGAGACAGGCAGGTAGAGAGAGATAATGGGCACACTGGAGCCTGCAGTCTCTGCAAACAAACTCCAGATGCTTGTGCCACCCTGTGCATGTGGCTTATGTGGGTCCTGGGGAATCAAAGCTGAATGCTTTGGCTTTGCAGGGAAATGCCTTAACTGCTAAGCCATTTCTTCAGTCCTTTTTCTCCTTTTTAAAATTAAACTTTTGTTCTTTGATACATTAAAATATGAAATATAAATGAAATATTATAAAATATATTATATTGTAGAAAATATATACTCATGTATCATAGTTATTATAAATACACATGTCATATAATATGTATTATTTTAAATTGCTACTTGTAATAGTTTATATACATAGATATTAATTAATTAATTAATTATTTTTTTGAGAGAGACAAAAAGGGAGAGAGAGAGAATGGACATGCCAGTGATTTAGTTGTTGTGAATGAACTTCACACATATGTGCCCCCTTGTGTTCATGTGTGACATTGTGCACTTGCATCATTGTGCATCTGGTTTACATGGGACCTGGATATTCAAAGTTGAGTTCTTAGACTTTGCAGGCAAGTGCCTTAACTGATAAGCCATCTCTCCAGCCCTATATACATATATACCATTGTTCATGTATTAATATGTGTAGCATACAGCTTTAGGTTTGCTGAGATGAACTTCCAGACCAGGCACAGTTATGGAGAAAGGGATGTCTATTGAAGCTTATAGACCTAGGGAAAGTTCCATAATGGCAGAAGAAGCTGCCTTGAGAGAAAAAAAAAACACAAGCCAAGCCAAAAGCCACACAGCACATTTCAGGATTTCTAGGTAGAACTAGGCAATTTGCATATCTTTAGGATGGAATTTCAAACCCACTACCATACCTTAAGATCCTGCCCAGTGACACCTCCAGCCAGGTGGCTGCAGATACAACTACAAACTAATAAAACACTGAATATATTGGGGGCTATCTACTCAAACTACCACAATATGCTAGGGTTTACAAGAGGAACCCCCATAGACTGCATGAGTTGAATGACAGATAATTAATTTATCATAATACAGGAGCCTAGAAATCCACTCCCAGGTACTGATTGGGTTGATCCTCCTGAGTGTTGTTTCCTGACTCACAGATATTTCTTTCTTTTATCTTCCTTCCTTCCTTACTTCCTCCTCCATTCCTCATTCTCTGTTTCTGTCTTTCTTTCTTCTTTTCTTTCTCTGTATCTATTTCTTCTTTTATTTCTCCTTCCTCCCCTCTCTCCCTTATTTTCCTTTTAATTCGATGCTAGAGATTAAACCCATGGACTCACCAATGACTGGAATATATTCTAACACTGAGCTATATCCATCCTTCAGCTACTTGCCTTGCTACTGGGTCCTCACATGGGATACTCTTCCTTCCCATCCTTGCCTTCCTATAAGCCCAGAAGCTAATAAAGGTAAATTTAGCATAAAAAATAGAATTTAGAATTTATAATATGTTAAAGATTTGGTTCTCAACTTGATGGAAGGTAGTAGAATGTTTAAGAAATGAGTCCTTAGCCGGGCGTGATTATGCATGCCTTTAATCCCAGCACTCCGGAGGCAGAGGTAGGAGGATCACTGTGAGTTGAAGCGACCCTGAGACTACATAGTGAGTACCAGGTCAGTCCGGGCTAGAGTGAGATGAGATACATAGACAAAAAGAGAGAGAGAGAGAATGAGATCCAAATGCCATGAGTAAAACTCAGTTTCAAGAACTCCTTTCCATTTACCACTGTAGGACTGGAGATGAAAAATGTGACCTGCTCTTCCCTAGAAATGACAGTCCCTATGTTAAGATATAGAATTTAAACAACCTTCCTTTTAGAGATTGTGACAGGTTTTTTTTTTTCCTTTATTAGTTAGTTTTGTATTCAGCAAATACAGTCAGTTTGGTACCATTCTTAGGCTCATCTGTGACCTACCCTCTCCCCTTGGCCCCTCCTTGTTGAGGTATACAGGTAATGCATTGTGGAGTTAGCCCACAGTTATGGGTAAGATAAATGTCTCTGCATATCATGACCCAACATGTGGCTCTGACATTCTTTCTGCCCCCTCTTCCACAAAATTTCGGTGAGCCATGTTGGCTCTGCTTCAGTGATGAGGTGTTGGGGGCCTCTGATGCTCTGGCTCTCTGATTTGGTAGGAGCTGATTTTTCTCTGTGCTGATCTCCTTCCCCCTTGTGCTGGTATCCAGTTCATCAGGAAAACAGCCCCCTTGCTTGTTTCTCCAATTTTTCTTAGTTTCAGCTGGGGCCCTTTTGAGGTATGATGGGGTGGCTCTCTTCTTAGGATCTACATCTATCTGAAAAAGAGAAGCAGATTTTCCAATGGAGAGTAAGTTAGCACCAGGACAAATGAGATAACCCTTACTTTTTTATAGAGAATTTAATAGGTGTAGGCCCTATTGTAGCCCACAATTGATGGTAGCTTGATATTGGAGAGTGGGGTTATGTTTGGATATAGTTCTGACTTGTTTCCCAGCTCCAGCTATGGGTCCCGTACCACTGAGGAGATCAGTTACCCAAATTAAGAGCAGTTGGTTCCCCACCATGGCTGTGTGCCACTATTGCACTTGTGTGGGCGGAGATTGTGACAGTTTTTAAAGTCACTTGTATTTATAGTTTCATTTGAAATTTGAGTACTATATGAATATGGACAATGAACTCCTCAAACATATATTTTAGATTTACCACTATATGGGGCAAACAATACCATAAGAACAACAAAAACAATAATACTAATACTACTACTACTGCTACTAATATTAATAATAATGATGTTATACATAATATTTCAACTTTACATGAGAATGTTTTAGGTAATGCTTTTAAAAATAGTTTGTAACTCACTTTTAAAAATATTGTTTGTTTGTGTGTGTGTGTGTAAAGTGGGGAGCATGGACAGATTTTGAAAATATCCAAGGTATGATTAACAGTAACTGATCAAATAAAAATATGTACAAGTGAAGTAAGATGGGATATAGGTCAAATAATATCTTAAAAAGCTTCATATCTAAATATGATAATTTAAACCCTTTATTACACTTTTGCAAAAATAATCTTTGCATTGTTTAAAGAACTCAGAATCTCAGGACTTTTAAATTTCATTTTACCTGTGAATCATTTTCCACTGTAAATAAGTTCTCCTTCATTCAAGTTAAAATATACTCATTTTCTAGAGTTAGAGGATTTATAGTCATGAAAAGCTTTCATTCAGAAAACTTTCATTCTCTGCTTGAGATCTGCTTTGCCTTTAGAAAGTTGTTCTTAACCCATTGAATTTTTAAAATTTATTTCTTTGGGAGAAAGAGAGAGAGAGAGTGAGAAAGACAAAGAGAGAGAGAGAGAGAGAGAGAGAGAGAGAGAGAGAGGGAGAGGGAGAGGGAGAGGGAGAGGGAGAGGGAGGGAATGGGCATGGCATGCTTGGTCCTCCAGCCAGTGAAAATGAACTTCAGACCTTGTGTATCAGGCTTACATGGGTCCTGGGGAATTGACCCTGGTTACTTTGGCTTTGCAGGCAAGCATCTTAAATGCTAAGCCATCTCTTCAGCTCAGATTTTTTTTTTTTTTAGTGCAGCTTGTTTCAAAGTTTACCTTGTATGGACACTCATTAAGAAAATATTTTAAGACAGATACTCTAGAAAATCGTTTCCTTTTTTATATTTTATTAATTTATTTCTGAGGAGAGAGAGCGAGAGAGCAAAGAGTGGGCACCCCAGGGCCTCTTGCTTCTACAAACAGGTCCTTGATGTTTGCACCACTTTGTTCATCTATCTTTATGTAAAACTCAAAGGACTTAGGGTGATGCTAGCTTCATGAAAGGAGTGGGTAGACAAGAAACCCAAATACTACTGGAAGAAAATTTAGGAAGTACTTTCCATGACATAGGAATGGAAAAAGACTTAATGAACAAAACCCCAGTAGCTCATGAACTTAAATCATCACTCAACCAATGGGATCACATGAAGCTGAAGAGTTTCTTTACAGACAAGCATACAATAAGCAAAGCCAATAGATTACCCACAGAATGGGAGAAAATATTTGTGGGTTATCCAACTGATAGAGGCCTAATCTCTAGAATCTACAAAGAACTCAAAAATCTAAACAGTAAGAAGTCAAACACCCCACTCAGAAAATGTGGCAAAAAGCTCAACAGGCAGTTCACAGAGGAAGAAATAGAAATGGCAAACATACACTTAAGAAAATGTTCATCATCCCTAATCATCAGAGAAATGCAAATTAAAACAACTCTGAGATTCCACCTTACCCCAATAAGGATAGCAAACATCAAAAAATCAAATAAAAATAAATGCTGGCGAGGATGTGGAGAAGTAGGAACACTCATCCACTGTTGGTGGGAATGTAGGATGGTACAACCACTTTGAAAAGCAATATGGAGACTTCTGAAAAAGCTGAGTATAGAGATACCAACAGACCCAGTTATTCCCTTACTGGGCATCTACCCTAAAACCTTCAAACCACAGACTAGAGAGTTTTGCTCAACCATGTTTATAGCGGCTCAATTTGTAATAGCTAAGGGCTAGAATCAACCCAGATGTCCATCACTAGAAGAATGGATAACTAAGATGTGGTATATCTACACAATGGAATTCTATACAGCAGTAAGAAAAAATGACACAATGAAATTTGAGGAAAAATGGTTGAACCTGGAACAGATCATTCTCAGTGAACTTACCCAATCACAGAATAAAAAAAGAATCGCCACATAGTCTCACTCATCTACAGCACCTAACCTGAATCTACCCATGATACCTTGCATACCCAGCAAGCATCACCTAAACTAGACACTAGGATGGAAGGGGAAGGAGGGGAGGGCATCAAAGGGGTGGAAACACAAATCTAGACACAAATGGCAATGGTACCATAAAATTCTACTTACTAAAAGACAGACCAAATGGCTGATCCTTCACCAGGCCCTTACAGGGAACACCTGAACCACAAGATACTGCAGAGGGTAAGATTACGATGAACCTTAATCTTCTACATCTTC
Organism: Dipus sagitta; assembly: GCA_036346955.1. Lineage (NCBI taxonomy): Eukaryota > Metazoa > Chordata > Mammalia > Rodentia > Dipodidae > Dipus > Dipus sagitta. The sequence goes on along the minus strand of CM070783.1, from coordinate 79,741,535 downwards.
CCTCCCTCTCTCTCTCTTATACCTAATTCTTGTATATTTGTTAACTTTTTCCTCATTTTCTTAGTGGGCACTGACCTGTAACTCCCAGAACCAGCATGGGACTATCATCCCCAATGAGCTTTTGATCAGAGAGACCTACAAGGTTTCCTAAAAGACAGACAGATTTCTGTCAGAGTACTTGATGACCCACCAAAGGCTAGTGGTAAGACCCTACTGCTGAAGACACCTTATGTGATTGACATGCAAATTAGAATGGCATGGCTGGAAGTTGGAAGAGAGTCAGTCCCCAGACAGTCAGCGCGTCTAGTGCCAGAAGGTGCTACATGGGTGACTGGGGGAAAATGATCAATATCTGTTTCAAAGTGAAGCAACGCATGGTCTAACCTACTTAGCAGCAAATAACTTGTTGTGATGCCCACACAAGTGCAGTGGTGGCACACAGCCATAGTGCAGATCCACCTGCTCTCAATTTGGCTAACTGATCCCCTCACTGGTATGGGACCCATAGCTGGAGCTGGGAAACAAGTCAGAACCATATCCAAACATAAGCCCACTCTCCAATATCAAGCTACCATCAATTGTGGGCTACAAGAGGGCCTACACCTATTAAATTCTCTAAAAAAAAAAAAAAAGTAAATGTTATCTCCTTTGTCCTGGTGCTAACTTACTCTCCGTTGGAGAATCTGCTTCTCTTTTCAGATAGATGTAGATCCTAAGGAGAGAGCCACCCCATCATACCTCAAAAGGGCCCCAGCTGAAACTAAGAAAAATTGGAGAAACAAGCAAGGGGGCTGTTTTCCTGATGAACTGGATACCAGCACAAGGGGGAAGGAGATCAACACAGAGAAAAATCAGCTCCTACCAAATCAGAGAGCCAGAGCCTCAGAGGCCCCCAACTCCTCATCACTGAAGCAGACCAAAATGAACCCAACATGGCTCAGGGAAATTTTGTGGAAGAGGGGGCAGAAAGAATGTCAGAGCCACATGTTGGGTCATGATATGCAGAGACATTTATCTTACCCATAACTGTGGGCTAACTCCACAATGCATTACCTGTATACCTCAACAAGGAGGGGCCAAGGGGAGAGGGTAGGTCACAGATGAGCCTAAGAATGGTACCAAACTGACTGTATTTGCTGAATACAAAACTATCTAATAAAGAGAAAACAAACAAACAAACAAACTCAAAGGACTCAAACCCATCACCGAGCTCTATAAGCAAGTGCCTTTAACTGCTTAGCCATGTCCCAAGCCCTCTAGTTCCCAGTCAACCACAATTAATGCCATCGCCATTCCCTCTTCATCTCTGGCTTAACCCTTCATCTTCCCCCACCTCATATGGATAGAACCATAGAGCTGTCTCTGCTGATCCTTCTCTGGCAAACACCACACAGACAAGCTCAACATAATTTATTCCTGAAGGACTTGCCTTGAAATTTTCTATAGTTGAGCTTGTCTGAGAGACCAGCATGTGTAATTAAACCAAAAGTCACTATTGTATGAAAGTTATGGAGAGGGTTGTATTCAATGAGTCTTCATTCTTTTCCTGACCTTTGTTCTGGCAGTCTGACATGCTAGTCAGATATACTTCTGCACTTTGGCTATTTGTCCAAAATGTTTTCAATATTACCAAACATTATGTTTCTTAGCCCATTTCTCATTTCCCTAAATGTCATTTTCTATGTTACTGCAACAGTAAATTAATTAATAATAAACACCAAATTAATTATAGTGTCCCAATGTTCTTTGCTAAGGTAAAATTGGCAATGCTGTTAGAAGCAGTTTGGCATCTAATGGTCAGAAGAGGGAGATGAGGGCAGACATCTGGATGGATGCTTTGATTATACCTCTTAAGGTTTTATTGATGATGTTTCTAGAATTTTGAGTATGAAAACAAACAGCTTTTTCCTTTTTTGAGTCATTGAGTTCTCATTAGAATTTTTCAGTGTCACTTTATATTGTATGTCATTTTTTAAATTATTTTAGAGGGAGGGAGGGTGGGAGAGAGAGAGAGAGAGAGAGAGAATTGGTGGGCCAGGGCCTCAGTCACTAAAATCTAACTCCAGGCTCTTGCGCCACCTAGTGGGCATGTGCAACCTTGTCCTTGCCTCACCTTTGTGTGTCTGGCTAATGTGGGATCTGGAAAGTTAGACATGGGTCCTTAGGCTTTGTAGGCAAGTGCCTTAACCTCTAAGCAATTTCTCCAGCCCTTGTTTTAAACAATGCGAAATATAATGCAAGACAAATTTTGCAGTTGAAAAAGTGACATATATTTCAATGTATATAAATATAAATTGTATCAGAATTGCTTAGCCTGGGTGTTCAACAATTTATATTTTATTAGTTGTAACACAATGAGTTAAAAATTAGTCAGGCAGACATGTTCATATGAAATACAGGCAATGAAGGTATTAGAAATACTTTTTTCATTTTATCAAATTCTTATTGATTTTATTTTTTTATTTTTTTATTTTTTTTTTAATTTTTTTATTTTTATTTATTTACTTGAGAGCGACAGACAGAGAAAGAGGCAGATAGAGAGAAAGAGAATGGGCACGCCACGGCCTCCAGCCACTGCAAAAGAACTCCAGATGCGTATGCCCCCTTGTGCATCTGGCTAGTGGGTCCTGGGGAATTGAGCCTCGAACCAGGGTCCTTAGGCTTCACAGGCAAGCGCTTAACCGCTAAGCCATCTCTCCAGCCCTCTTTATCGATTTTAGAAAGTTAACCTATTTACTTATTTTTAAGCAATATGAGTCTTGTGATTCTAGAATTTGGGTACTTACTTCAATAAAATGTTGGTTAAGCCTGTTTGATTATATCTTCTTAAAGTATCATAGGTTGGCTTTAAAATTATTGAATCTTAAAAGAGCAATTTATAATAACTAACCTGATGGGCAGTAGAGGCGTTTTTTGATATATGATTATTTTTGGACATTTTATTATTACTTTGTATTAGTTATGGACATATTTAGTATGTAAACAGCATATGTTGGTACTATTCTTTCCCCCATTCTTGCCCATTTTCCAAAGGGACCCTCTTTATCATATCTACATATCACACATAAAATTTTAACATTTCACATTATAAAGTAATATAACATTATAGATTAATTATAGCATAATTAAATGGATAATCATGCATAGTTCATTATAATATTACATATTATATTTTACTATTACCACTGAAATGTAGATATGCTCTCCAATACTCTGTACATAATAATCTACCATAATCTATCATGGAAACTATTATCAGTGCTTAAATGTGCTGTTGCAACATCTGGCAACCTGGGTTCAGTTCCCCAGTAACCACTTAAAGACAGGTGCAGAAAGTGGCACATGCATCTGGAGTTCATTTGCAGTGGGCAGAGGTCCTGGTGGGCTCATTTTCTATCTCTCTCTTTCTCTCTCCGTGCTTGAAAAAAAAAATAATGTTAGTCACATAGTTGAAGTGCTTTTAGTCCATACAGAAATGTGAATTGGATTAAATGGTATACTAATATTTTGCTATCAACAGATGGGTTACATTTTTTACCTAATAATATCCTTATTCATATATCTAAAAATTAGTATTATATATTTTTAAACCTAGAGTTTCAATTTGTTATCATTTTAGTCAAAAGTGCTAATTATTTTCTCAGAAGGGTAGCTACTTGTGAGATAATCTTGTATTTTTAAAGCCATCCAATAATTTTGAGTGTATCTTCATAAAATACTATTTCTAAAAGATATTCTAGCACTTCATTGTGAATATGAGTGTAGACATTTTGTGAAATTCCACAAAAATGCATGTATCTAAAAGTTTTACAAAAAAGTTAGAATTCTCCAAATTTATTTTGCAAGTTTCTCACAACTTTTTCATTTAATCACATAGTACTATATGCACATAAATATACAACGACAGGAAAATAAATGCACTGAATATGAATATACACATTAATAATCTGATCATTGAAATCAGAAGTCAACGTCTCAGCAGAAATGAACTATTGTCTAAAAGTGCCTATAACTTGGGATTCTTCATGTGTAGCACACAAGTGTCACGATGTAGGAATGTTCTGATGGTGGCCAAAATGTATGTTCGCACCACACTTTTATTAAGGAATAATATGTACTAGGGAAGTTCATGGAATGGAATGGAACTCTTGTATGCCTGTTTCCTGGCCGCTCCTTTCCAATTTTTTCTCAGTGCTAAACTGAGCAGTTTTAGAATACAGAGAATCATTCACAAATCGTGGCAGGTATTCAACCTGCAAACTTCAGAGCTGTCAAGGTTGAGTGTTTCAATCATTTTTGACGTCTCCTGGCATTTCCTTTCATACTCTATCTTCTATAAATAATATTCTTTTTTAGATGCAATTTCAGGCTCACAGGCTTGTTTCTCCTCCTCACATGAAGAAAAGGTCTATTTTATCTTTTAGCATGTCTTTTCTACCTTCAGTCTGATAAAAATGTGAATCTGAAATATGGTATTGAAAGAAAATGTTTTTGTAGACACCTTAATAACAGCATAGTATTTAAACCTTGTACAAATTTCCTTATGAAAAATTTAGAATGTTTTAAGAACTTTATAGTAAAATCTATACTAAAATAGGATGCATATTATTTGAAAGAATGTTTTCTAAAAAGTACCTATAATATTTACATTTATATGAATATAAGGTAAATGAAGTAAGTATATTGTTATTATGTTTTAAACAAATATCTATTTTATTCAAAGTAGTTCCATCTGAGGTCTAACAGCGGATGGAGTTAATTTTGATGATGTAAGAAGAGATGTTATGAAATATTTTCACTTCAAATGTGTCACATAGTATTTTTCCAGTTCATTGATTTTATACACCACTTTGACTTGTCATATTGTTGTACGTTGAAGATAAATGGATAGCTTAGATATAATGCCATGCAAAGGATGATATGGGAGGCTTTGGGAACACTTTGGTGAAAATCCTTAAACTAAAATATTGATCTGGAAATGTTATTTTTTTTTTCTCTAATCATCCCAGAAAGACTTACTGGCAGAACCAGAAAATGACCACAGACACTCAGAGTGCAGTACATCTTCTGAATGGTTTATTTTTATGCCAGGAGCTCAAAGATTCAAGTGGCACTTACAGGGCTCATATCTTTCATGGCCGGGGAAAGAACTGAGGAATGTCACTGCTGTGCTACTACAATTTTTATTATGTAGTAGCGATAGTTTTAGGTTACTATGCCCTCTTCTCTCAATGACTTGTTACACTAAGGTTTTCTTTTCTTTTCATTTTCATATCTTTTCTTACTTTTAGCATAGAGGTTATGAATTATTCAATCCACCATATATTTAGAAAAAAATATTACTCTCCTCATATATTAATTTAACATGTGTGACTCTGGAATGGATATTGCTAGTAGCTTTCACTTCTTCCTTGGTTTGTAGGCACTGGGTTACCAAAACTTGCTAATGGTCTTGTAATCATGAGTCTGTTTCTTTAGGGACAGGGCAATAAAAGGTAGTGAGTCTCTGCATTTCATTTTTCTCCCGTCAAATATTGCAACCCAGTTTTAGGAACGATGAGACTACATGACAGATACCAAATGTCTTACTGAATTATTTGGAAGATTTATAAGGTTCAGGACACATTTTTTTATTAGTTATGTATATAGTGTGTATACAGCCATGATGGAACCATCGTTAGCCTTCTCCCTGTCATCCCCTCATGAGGGTTGTGGTTGTTGCATTATGGGAGTGGCCATCAGTTATGGTGGACAGGCAATGTCTTTGTGCATAGACACCCAACTTATGGCTTTAAATATCTTTCTACCCCTCTTCCACGAATTTCCCTGAGCCTTGTTGGGTTCATTTTAGGTCTATTTCAGTGATAGGAGGTCTTGGGAGTCTCTGTATCTCTGGATATCTGAGTTGGTAGGAGTTGCGTGCTCTCTGTGTCTGTCTCCTTCACCTTTGTGCTGGTACCAGGTTCACTGAGAAAGCATCTCTTGCTCATTTCCCCACTAACTCTGTGGCTTCAGCTAGTGCCCCAGTGGGACGCAATGGGCTGATTCTCTCCATAAGTTCTGTGTCCATCTGAAAAAGAGATGCAAATTATCCCACTGAGAGTGAGGTCAGTGCAAGGTGCATGGATACCCATTATTATTTTAGAAAGAATTTAATAGGTGTAGACCCTCTTGTAGCCCACTATTGGTGGGAGCTTGATATTGCAGAGTGGGCTCATTTTTGGATATGGTTCTGAGGTGTTTCCCCATTCTAGGTATGGGTTCCATTCCACTGAACAGATCTGTTAGCCAAATAAAGAGCAGTTGGTAACTCACCATGGCTGTGTGCCACTATTGCACTTGTGTGAGCATCACATCAGGTTGATTGCTGTTGAGTAGCTTAGACCATGAGTTGCTTAGACAGATATTGGTCATTTTCCCTCAGTCACTCATGTAACACCTTCTGGCACTTGACAAGATAACTGTTTGGGGATTGACTGTCTTCCAGTTTCCAGCAAGCTTGCTCCATGTTCCATCAGGACACATTTTTATTGAGCGCAAAGGAAAATTAACAGTGTTAAATTTGTCCATATAATCTACTAACGCTTGATTAACATATTTATTACAGAAATATATTTTGTTCATATCCATGACTTCTCTTCTTTCCATGCAACTACAGATATTTAAATTCTTAAAATATAAGCCATGATCATTGATTTAAATGCCCATCTTCAGTGCACTTATTTTCACCATGCCTCTCTTCCTCCCTTCACTTTCTTTCTCTCCCCTTTAATTCCACTATTTTCTTTCTTTAGAAAAAAAAATAAACAGTGAAAACAAAATAAAAAATAAACAATGAAAAATGAGGTTTAAGCTGCATATAAAAGCTTATTTCCCATTTCAATTTATATTTACCAAATGATTAATTATTTTGGCATATAAAAATATTTCTTAGTGTTGAGGTTAATAGTAATTTAAAACTTTGGTTAGGGAAACCGTTTTATTAAAAACACATATGCAAGTGTGCATACTATGTTTCCCCCTTTTAAACTTGTAGATAAAAAGGTTATATTCTATAACAACTTCCTTTCTCTCCTGCTTGTTTATTTTTGCATATGCAATAAAATTTCGCTAATTTCATATAGCATAGCTATTTCTACATCTCCTTCTTTTTTCCTATTATGCTGTAAACTTCACTTATTTACAAAGAACTGTATAATATATACAAAAATATTTCCTTGATTTGATGAGTATCTGTTCTGATCATTTATTGTCCATGAATGCATACTAATACTTGAGTTACATGCCATGCTAAACTTGAAAGTTTTAAAGAAATTGGAATATTTTGTACTTAATACTTAATATTGGACTTGTAATTAAAATATCAAAATTTCCACTGGGAGACAATAATAATTCATATTAGGTAATGTTTTCATGAAAATTAAGATTTTTTTTTTGTTTTTTTTAGGTAGGGTCTCACTCTAACTCAGGCTGACCTGGAATTCACTATGTAGTCTCAGGTTGGCATCAAACTTATGGCAATTCTCCTACCTCTGCCTCCTGAGAGCTGGGATTAAAGGCATGTGCCACCATACCTAGCTAAATTTAAGATTTAATATTGCTGGATATTTATGAGGTTATTGCTTAGATTTCCTTCTCTGTCTCTCTGTAACCTCTGTCTCTCTTACTCTTTCCCTCTTCCTGGAAGAGAAACAAGAAAAAATTAAAAATAAAAAAGTGAGGGAATTAAAATCTATTTTTATTTCTGGTGATTATATTTAATAATTCACATATTCATGTTGTTGTGAATTAATCTGGTAATCTAACTAATGGTGCTAAATGAGATTTTAGTTTGTGGCCAAAAATCAAAGTGACCCAAATGGGCCTAAAAGCTAACATAAATCAAGTCTGACAACAAATTGGCCTTTATGTCCTATGAAAGAAATGTTTGTATGGTCATTCAAAAAAAGACCTTATAGTAGCTTACAACCAAGAAGGCTTAATGAGATTCACAATACTTGGATACAAACCAGTTGGTGAACTGGAAATTTTAAATATATTTTATGTCTTGTTACAGATTTAGGAAAGAACTTATTTTTATGAACGTGGAAAATGTGCTGTCTGACCTCCTTACATGTCTGGAGAATTATATGCTGAATATATATAAGTAATCTTGAGGAAAATAATATTGACAGTTTTAACGCTGACAATAGGCTACAGTTGTCCATTGACCATTGGTGACAATCTAAATGATCATGGGTACAGGTCCTAACAGTGAAGAAGATGAGGTAAACACTATAGGAAAAATCAGCTACACATGACATGGAGAAAATGTGTGAAGGGGGTGTTGAAGGGCAAGAGGAGACATTTGTAACAGAATGATGATGTACTTTAGCTTATAAAATTATAGGCTTCTAAGACATAACTCACTGCTAACAGTGTAGGTTACTCTGGAGCTAAAAGCTCTATATAACCATCCAGAATAATGTGCTCTAATCCTTGCAGGACCCATCTCCTGGTCCTCTAACTGCTTGGAAGGTGTCTATACACACACACAAACACACACACACACACACACACACACATTCATCAAATCATAGCATGTTAAGTGAACACTTAAAGCTTGCTATCATTTATTGGTGGTGTTGCACTGAGGTGTATAGGTCTTTATGGACATAATGCTAAGGTGGTACAGGAGGCCCATGTAATATCATGCTTTGGTTTCAGTCTTTTTGTAAGCTTTGCACTGTGAACTTCACAATTCATAATTCTCTGTGAGTTCTCATCCCTTATGTAGTGAAATTGCAAGCAGGTTCTGTCATTATTTCCTTCGGTTACCAGTACTGAGTAGGGCTGTACTTAAGCCTCAGTAGTTTCTCTGACAAGACAATTGCTCTTGAGGTAGGATATAAATTTGGAGTGTTTACACTGTAGACCAGACACCAAGAGCTAGCCCATGTCATGTAGTTTTCTCCCAGTGGTGTGGAACATTTGAAAATTATTACTTTTTCCCAATTATAAATGTGACCTCCCCCCACTCCTACCTGGAAGGAAAAATGTGTGTGAAGAATTTTAGAGAGTATCATGAACATACATTCTACTTGGAGATTTTCCTCTCAAATCTGTCTACAGTGAGTCCTGTTAAATCAGTAATTAAAATTCCAATTTCCTCTCCTATTACAAGTTTTAGAAAGAATTGGGCTTCTACCAACTAATGTTGAATCTCATCTCTCTATTATTGCTTTGCTTTATTTTCTTTGTTACATTTTTTCTTTATTTTTTTGACAAGGATTCAAGTAGATCAGGCTTGTCTCAAGCTCCATATCTCAGGAACAGTGACCTTAAATTCCTTATCCTCCTGCCCAGAAGTGCATCACCACACCCATCAGTTCCCCCCATGTGAATGCCTTAATCTCACTTCTCTGCGGTACTTAGCATTTTTCTCCTTGGGATGAAGCAAAGTTAAAGCTCTCTGTACCAGAAACCAGAAATTCTTGTCATGCAGTCTTCTCCAAAACACATGTAATCCCTACTTGTCACCTGTCAAAGTGCTTATTCTTCCCCTGAAGTCAGCAGGATTTTCCACTCTCCCCTGTTTTAACATGCACTACCCCACTCCACCTTCTCTTTGCCTACTTCAAAGCACCATTTCACTCTTACAGACTTAGTACTTATTCCCAGCACTAATGAAGTTTCCAAACGTCCTTTTGAATGAGGCTCTTTTACCACCACCATTTACTCTTTTTTTTTTCTTTATTAGTTAGTTTTGTATTCAGCAAATACACTCAGTTTGGTACCATTATTAGGCTCATCCGTGACCTACCCTCTCCCCTTGGCCCCTCCTTGTTGAGGTATGTGGGTCATGCATTTTGGAGTTAGCCCACAGTTATGGGTAAGCTAAATGTCTCTGCATATCATGACCCAACATGTGGCTCTGACATTCTTTCCGCCCCCTCTTCCGCAAAATTTCCCTGAGCCATGTTGGGTTCATTTTTGGTCTGCTTCAGTGATGAGAAAAATCAACTCCTACCAAATCAGAGAGCCAGAGCCTCAGAGGCCCCCAACACCTCACCATTTACTCTTTCAAGTTAATATAATCAATTATCTTGATTTTATTTAGTAGGTTACATAAAAGTATTCATTTGAATGATATTTCAGTGTATTTCTGGTTCTTGCTTAATGTTTGCCTTCTAAACAAAACTATTATTTTTCTCAGTACTTAGTAAATGTAATAAATTAATTCTGCTGGAATCTAGAATATAGGAAAAAAATGTTACTTAAAGTGTTCTTTTTTTCCCATCCAAGGGATTGAGGAGAAGAAATCAAACATGATCTATCATCATTAGTAGTTTTCTAAAAGAGTGTGCATTTTAGCTATGCCTTTTTGAAGACAGACAAAAAAATATAGAGTGAGACCCTACCTTGAAAAACCAAAAAAAAAAAAGAAATTAAAAATAAATTAAAAAAAAAACTTTAATATTTTTGAGTGTGACAATTTGATAAAATAACCTTAACCTTAAATTTTGTGTATGCCAGGGTGCAATTTATTGAGTTTTTATATAAAACATTTTTAATTTTATGTACTTTATAATTTAGAAAAGAAGAAAGGGTAGCTATGAAAGCTTATTGGGAATATTAGCTGAATATAAACTGATTAAGGTAACAAGTGCTTAAAAAGCATGCTCATTTCTAAAAGATTTTTAAAGTATTAATGATATTCAAAATTATTTGCAAAGTTTATTATTGTGTATTTGGCTCCTTTTGTCCCTTTTATTTGTCTTTTAATCACTCATGTTTTGATTTGATATTTTTCTCATACTAATGTTTCTTTTTGTCTTCCTTGTGTCTGTTCTAGTAAGATTTATTTATCTATTTATCTTTTTATATTTATATTTATTTATATTTATATTTATATTTATCTAAATATATTTTAAATTTATATTTTAATTATGATGATTAACATCACTTTTTCTCCTATTCTAGTATTCCCTTTAGTTCCTATAGCATTAGATTGATGGCAATGAAATCCTTCAGTTTCCACTTTCTAATTATTTGGGAAGGATCCCATATTTCCTTAATTTTTGCTGGGTAATAAATGTGAACATGCTGTTCTTTGTTTTAACTTTTATTCTGTTTTGTTGTGGTCCTTTTGCTTTCTTTCACTACATAAAGTGCACACTATCACTGTCTTCTAGCCTGTAAAATTTCAGTGGAAAAATCTATTATAATTTGAATGAGCATTTGCTTACACATTAAAACATTTTCTCTCACTGATTCCAGGACTTTCTCTTGTCAAAGTTTTGACATTCTGCCCATAGTAGACAAGGTCTATTTTGGATGAATAGGGTTTGGTTATATTCTTTGGGGTTTTTGTATATGGGTTTCCAGATCTGTTCTCAATGCTTCTGTATTTTCATTCAACTTCTAAAATTTCCATAATGTGAACATTTACTTACTTTAAACCTATCTCATTATTATGTTTGATTTTCTTATTTATTTTTAAACTTTTTTGTGTGTTCAGTTTTGTTTGACAAGATAAATCCAAAATATTTATCCTCATGCCAGAAAATTTCTGTACTTATTTTAGTCTGCAGTGGAAGCCTTATTTATGTTTTGAAATTTGACCTAAGTTTTAGTTTCAATATTAATGCTTGGTCAATATTATCTTGAACCTTGTATCTATTTGGTGAATTTCTCATTCATATCATAAACGCTGCTTATTTCTTTACATCAGTTTAGATATTATCTTGCATTTCACTGAGATTCTATAGTAGCTTCATGTCCAATTGTTTTCCAAGTGATCCATGCTTTCCTGTAAATTGAGATCCCTTTTTAGATTACAATGGCTCTTCTCTGGAGTTTTCTTCTTTTCTTTCATCATGTTTTTGGCATCCTGTATTAAGATCTATGCATCTACGGGAGTATTTGTCCTTAAACTATGAAGATTTTCCAAATTCCTTTCACTTAGATGAATTTTTTGTTGTTAGTAAGTAGGAGTTTTGAATTTAGTTAGGCTTAATTTTGTTGAACAATTTTAATGAAAGGATGTAGAATTTAACTGCAATGCAATTACTATATTGTTTCTGTCCTTCTTGCTCCTAATGTCACAGATTATATTTGTTGATATATATTTACTAAGTCATTCCTCCATGTATAAGTAATGAAATAACTAAATTGTCAATGTCCTTCTTGCTACTAATGTCACATGTTATGTTTGTTGATAGGATATATGTTTACTATGCCATCACTCCATGTATAAGGTGAATTTCACTTTGCCGTGATTTATAAACTTTGAAATGTGTTGAGGTTTTTTTTTTTAATATTTGGTTCAGAAAATTTGCATCTATAGGATACTGAAATACTGATCTACCCATGACATTTGTTGTGATATTCCTGATATCAAGGTAATATAATGAGTTTAAAAATATTTCTTTCTTACCAAATTTGAGAAGAGCAGAATAAAGATGACAATTATTCTTCTTTATTTGTTTGGTATTATTCACAGTATAGCCATCAACTAATAGACATTAGGAAGCATTTTATTTTTTTGATTTTTCGAGGTAGGGTCTCACTCTAGCCCAGGCTGACCTGGAATTCACTATGAAGTCTCAGGGTGGCCTCAAACTCATGCCAATCCTCCTACCTCTGCCTCCCGAGTGCTGGGATTAAAGGTGTGCACCACCACACCCAGCTAGGAAACATTTTTATTTGTGATTGAAGCTTCTTTCTCATTACTGAACTGACTTGTTATCTTCATAATTCAATCTTGGTAATTGTGTTCAGAAATTTACCCATTTTACATATATTCTTCATAAAAGTCATCATGACTCATTCATTTCTATAGAATCAGTTGTAATATCTCCTTTTCATTACTGAAATTGAATTTTTTATTTTGTAAGATAGACTTTTTAATTTGATACAGGATACATGAAAAATTAAGTAATATGTATTATCCCCTAAATCTGAGACATTTAGATATAGTAAATGTGATGGTTTATATGGTCAATTTAACAGGACCTAGACTCTTCTATTAGGGATTGATTATATCAGTTTAACTGATGGGCAAGCATGCGCTAGATTACTTTTTTAAAAAATATATTTACTTGAGAGAGAAAAAGAGACAGGTATATAGAGAGAGTGAATGGATGTGGAAGGACCTCCAGCCACTGCAAATGAACTCCAGATTCATGCACCACTGGGACTGTCCAACCTGGGTCCTTAGGCTTTGCAGGTGAGTGCTGTAAGTGCTAAGCCATCTTTTCAGCCCTGAATTATCTTGATTAGGTTAACTGAAGGAAGACCCATCTTAACTGTGGGTAGAGCCATTATATGGGTTGATGTTCTGGATTATATTAAATGGGGAGAGCTGGCTGAGCACCAGCATTCTCCACTTCCTGCTTCCTCACTGTGACTGAATTGAAGGAGGTTGCTTCAAGCTCCTGCCACCATGCATTCCCCACATGATGAATTATTGCCTGAAGCTGTAAAACTGAAGTAAGCCCTTCTTCCCTTAACCTGATATTGTCCAGTATTTTGTCCTAGTAATGAGTAGGTAATTAATATAGCAAGGGAGAAAAGGTTTAAGAATAACAAATCAATAATTAGCTCTTCATAATCTTATGCAAAAGATTGACTTAATTCTGATAAAATAGATAACACCAGTCAGCAAGTCAGCTTGCTTGACATCAGAAAATCACGTGACCATCATTAACTCATTAATGTCCATAAATCATTTCTTACCGAGGGCTTTGTGCAGGCCAGGCGGGTGCTCTACCACTGAGCTATCGCCCCAGCCTGGCTTTCTTATAATTTAGAAAGGCTCCAGAAAATCACTTTCTGGACTACCAGTAAGACCTCCAGAAAGAGGTGGTATCTATGTGACTCTAGAGATATATTGACAAATGCAGTCACAAAACAACAAGCTAGGTTTTTTAAATTAAATTTATTTGTGATAGGTTCTCGTGTATACCAGGACAGTCTCAAATTTTCTATGTCCTAGAGGATGGCCTTAAACTTCTGATCCTCCTGCTTTCATCTTAGGAGTGAATGGGACATGAAGTAATCAAAGCATGTGACAGAAATATTTCCTGGGCCACCATGCTTTCAATGTGGCACTCTGCTTACTAGGGAGGTATTTAGGTAAAGCTTCTCAGATATAGTTTACTATCTCCCCAACCCAGACCACACCTACAAGACTCTTCCAGTAAGCAACATTGACTAGGGTCTGCCACTCCCTCAGCTTAACTCACATATCCATTCTGAAAATTTGTGTAAATTTTCTAGCATAGCTAAACCATAAATAACTATGGAATGAGATGAGAAGATGCCATTAAAATTTTGTTTATTGTGGACAGTCAGCTATTGATTCCAGAAACTGTTCAAGAACAAGATGTTTCTCTTTCTAAAACTCTGAAAGTGGTCAGAAGGGTGTTCCTTTGTGTGAAATTCATGACTTAGATGTCAGACATAGGCAGGGCCCTGGGTTAAAGTAAACCTAAGTTGTCTGACATGAAGGCACCAGGCTATGAAGGGGTTGCAGCAGCATGAACCATTGGTCATATCTCAGGGACTGGACCAACAGGGAGCTCTTCCCCCATTCTTGGGAGTCGCAGTGATCCTGGACCCCCAGACAAAATCTCGGTTCCCGAGATCAGCAGGAAGTAAAGACGTTTCCTCTTCAAGCGCAGGATACCTGGACATTCACATAAGACTTAGGCTTTGCCCATAACCCTGTGGCCTTTGGCCAGTTGCCTAAGAAACTCCTTTTATGGTATCAGCCAGCACCTTTGCATACCTTCCCTTTGCCATTGCCTAGTGCTGGAAGGAATGTCCCATATTAGGCATAGGCTAGCAACCTTTATACCCGCCATCCCCCTTAGGGTCCTCTTCACACCTTCGACTGTTTATAAATCTATTTCCCTGACAATAAATCAAGATCTGTTCACCCAAACTGACTCCCAGGAGTGATTCTTTCTCTTGTCATGGGTGCACTACCTTGATCTCCATTGTTGCCTGGTATCCCTTCCGGGAACCACAGCCACAGCCCAGAGAACACAGCAACACACAGTTGGAGCCTGAACAGGGACCCTCTGAGATGTGCTAAGGTAAGTGTGCACTCTCCCAGACAGACAATTGTTGTTTGGGGAACATCAGGCCTTTGCCTCCACGTTTTTGAGGCTGGCAGGTTTCTCTTTTTCCTCTTTGTATTTTCAGTTCATGCCACCACAAGGGACCAGGCATGATGAACTGGCAACTGTCATCTCTTTGGTATTGACTGAAGGCCAACTGTCCTCTGTCTGTACCCTGACAGCCCATTAGGTGTTGGCAAAAAACCTCTATCTATTTCTCTTCAACACAAAAAAACCAGTAACACATAGACCTCTTAAAAGCCTGTAGGGCAGGTCACCGGTCTTTTAAACTTGTGGACAGGTTCATGCCCAGATTTTTGGGGAATCCCTCACATGCTAGTCAGCCCTCAGAAATGTTGCCGTCTGATATTGGCATTTCCACTCTTTCTCTATCATGGGTAATATTGCCTCCCACTAAAAGAAATCACAAATCACAGATTCATGGACTAAAAGCTCTCCTGAAAGTTAGGGGAATTAAGCTCTCCCAGAGAGAGGCTACCTCCTTTTCGAAAGAAGTCCTCCAGGTCACCACCTGGATGATTTTTGGGGATATATGTGGCCCAGACACATGGACCTGCACAGCCCAGAGATGGGAGGTTCAGGAAGGAAACCCCCTATTTCACTCTCTTTTATGCCAGTCATAGCAGCTGGTAGGCAATGCATTAGCCCCCCTAAAGCCACTTCCACTCAAAAAACCAATGATGACTCCAATGATAGGAGTTCTGAGGACTGGCCAGTAATAGACCTCAGTTCCCTTGAAAAACCAATAGAAGAAATTAGAGAAAAACAACTCCAAATTCCCCTACACCCACTACGCTTTATCTGTCCTTGCCACCATACCCGCCTCCCAATCCAGGCTGCATCACTCTGGGCTGCCCCCCTCCAGACTTATGTAACAGAGGCCAAAAGAATCCTAGCATGATAAATTCCCCTGGCCAAGAACTCCTCCATACACTCCCCCACTTACAATCACACAACAACTATGTGAGGCCCAAAATAATAACAAAAAGATATTCAAGCAGGAAGTAGTAGCCTCTCCTATTAATGTCCAGCCAACTTGGTCTCAGTTCCTAGATTGGTATCCTTATCAAGCTGGTGATCTTAAAGAACTCAGACAAGTCATTAGAGAGGATGGGATCCACGTGCCATGGACTAAGTCCCTCTTCCTGAGTCTACAGGGATCCATTAATACCCTCCGCCAGACTGGCATGGTAGCTGGCTAGTCCCCTGTTCCTTCAATGGGAAGCCCTCTATAGAGACAAATGACTCCAACAAACAAAATGAAACCAAAATCAAGAGAACATAACCTGGGGATGTGATGAATTATTCAGACAGAGCGATTTCTCCTTCAACAGACCAAACAGCCCCCAGGGTTGTAGGACCAAGTTTGCCTCTGTGCCCTCCAGGCATAGGATAGAATACCCCCAACCCCAGTACCCAGGATAATACCTCTTCCTTACTGTCTCTTCATCAAAAGCTGGAGGAGACCCTCCCTGATTTTATATTAAGGGCAAGGACAAATTTAGAAAGAAAAATCCTCGAACTAATGGCCAGCGACCTCCTTCTCAAAGCATTATTTGGGAAGGTATGACTTAGGAATGTAGAATAATTTACCAAAGTCTCAAGTATGAGCATTATGATAAATGGATAGTCACCACTCAGGATATTGGGACTGCCTCATATAAGGCTGCCTCTCTGGCACAGGCCTTCACAGTGGCCTTAAAACCCAAAGACAAATGCTTCAGTTGTGGAGAAGAAGGATGCAGGAGAGGGGAATGACCTGAATATCAGGCTGCTAAAGGTGCCTCCCCTCCAAAAACAATTTGCCCTAGAGGTCGCAGGGGGTATCTTTGAGAAAAAGACTGCCACTCTATTTATGACAAAGATGGCAAACCCCTAGAGCCTTTAAACTCCAAAAGGGGCAACCATCAGCCCCACCAATAAGAGGGAAAACCCATAATATACAATGGGTAACAAGCATCCTAGAGGGGTCCACCCTAGGCTGGCCTTAGTGGTTGGAGGAAAAACATTCAAATGTCTAATTGATACTGGGGCAAATAAAACAATCCTAAAGCCATCTGAAGTTTAATTCCCAATTCTGGAAATTAATTCCCAGGCTCCAATTAAGGGGGGTAAGTGCTCCTTCACAAGCATATGTTACCAAATAAGCCTTTAAGTGGAAGGACCCAGATGGAACTACAGGTCTCATCTAACTGCTAGTAGCAGATGTAATAACTAACTTGCTAAGGAGAGACATCCTTGAGGCCCTAGATGTACTTATTGCCAGTAATATAGAAGTAGACTGCCTTGAGACAGAAGACTATGAGAGATACATTTGCCGATGTCACCCCAATCCTGAAGGCCACTGTTAAGTATGAAACTCCCTGCATAGAATGGCTCTCTGATGAGCCAACCTGGGTTGAATAGTGGCCTCTGCCAAGGGAGAAACTTGAAATCCAAAATCAGTTAGTAATAGAAAAACTCCAACTTAATCACATCCTCCCGTCACGGAGCCCACGGAACCCTCCTGTGTTTGTAATCCAAAAGGGCTCAGGAGGATGGAGGTTAAAAGACCTTAGGGCCATCAATAAAGCCATGCTCATTTGGGGAGCCCCTCAGAGGGGACTGCCCCTTGTGACAGCCATTCCAGCCAACACCTCCTTCCTTGCTATTGATATTAAGGTTTGTTTCTTTTCTACCCCCCTGCACCCCTGAGCCAGACAACACTTTGCATTCTTGGTACCAGTACCCTCTATCAATATTGCAGGACCTGCCAAACACTTTGAGTGGATAATCTTGCCCCAAGGTATGGCTAATAGTTCTACTAGATTCCAAGAAGTAGTTGCTATGGCATTAAGGCCACACTTAGATCAAAGCCTTAATATCTATCATTATATGGATGACATCCTAGTATGGAAAGACTCCTCCATCTCACCAGCCAAGCTAAGGGATCAATTAATACCTTCCCTCACTGAGGTAGGCTTGAAAATTGCCCCAAATAGAGTCCAGCGTATCCCACCCATAGCTTTCCTGGGGACAGAACTCTCCCTCACCTCTGCCTGGCCTCTGTTCCCCAATTCCATTGTCAGAAATATGTCTTTGTGACAGTGGATACTTACTCCCATTATATATGGGCCACAGCGCAAACAGGAGAAAACTCAAGAAAACTTATACATCATATGTTATCTACCTTTGCCATCATGGGTGACCCCCATCAAATAAAAACTGATAAGGGCCCAGCTTTTGTCAGTTCTTCATTCAAAACATTTGCATGCAATGGAAGATTACCCATCATACAGGAATCCCAAATCACCCACAAGGCCAAGGTGTAGTAGAAAGAACACACTAAACCTTACAAGCCCAATTTAAGAAACAACAGCCCTATACCTACTCACCCAAACTTCAGTAAGCCATGGCTCTGACTACTTTAAACATTTTCAATATATACAAAAATTCCCAATACCCTCACATCATCCTCCACTGGCATACGACAGAGACTGCCCCTCCCATTCTGGTGCAATGGTGTGATACCTTAGATGGAATATGGAAGGGACCAGACTCCCTCCTCATCACAGGAAGGGGATATGCTTGTGTCTTCCCACAGAACCACCCCAGACCCATTTGGGTAATGGCTTGAAAAGTTCAATTCCACCCCACCCACCAAAGAGATGGCTCACCTGACATTGACAAATAAGAGGCAGAAGAAACGAAGGTAGCACCGCCCCTGCTGGTTGAAAAAGGGAGCCCCTGGGGGGATGTCCATGACATTGTGGACACAACCAAAGCCATATGCCCATCACAGACCTCCTCATCCATTTTGCTGGTGGCTTTAACAATCTTACATTCCAATTCAAATGTCTCTTGCTCTGCCCCTCTCATCGACGCCCCATCTGTGAACGATGGTGCTTTGAAGCCCAAAAGACTTATCAAGGGGTCCATAAAGTCATTGGCACAGGATATTGCCCTACTAAGGGCTGCCAAGAAACTGTCACCTTCTGTATCTATCCTAAGTATAACTGCTTCTTTGTGCATCTCCTATCCATCCTCTGCTAACTGCAGTTCCTATTAATGCCACCCTAGAATTCCCTACATCTATAACAAGCTATTCCCAATCCCACCTTACTGATATTCCCCGTTTTGGTTCCAGTCAAGGTGTGCCTCTCTGCCTGTCCAGCGCTAAGCCAACCAGAGCTGAATACCTCCTCAATATTTCCATAACCAGGACCACTTGTGTCAAGACACCCACTCTCCTATGGTGTGAAGGGCTAACCATTCCATTCATAAATATTTCCTCTCCCACTTATTGTTACCCATTCTTGATTGTTCCACAGGTGTATCTCTATGAGGAAGAGGAAGCCACCTATCAGCTCCATCTGCTCCAACTGAGAGATTTTCCTCCCTCTGCTGGTGGGCCTCAGACTGACACTGTCCCTTGGTGCCTCTAGTGCTGCAGGAGTCACTCTTGCCCAGACCAACCACCTCATTGGAGACTTCCGAGACAAGCTTGACCAGGCCATGTTATCCACCACTGACAGCCTCAAATCTCTCCAAACACAACTGAACTCACTTGGTGTGGTACTTCAAAACCTTAGAGCCTTAGATCTCATTACTGTTGAATATGGGGGGAACATGTGTGGTCTTGGGAGAATAATGTTGTTTTTTTGTTAATGAGTCAAATATTGAACAAGATATTGGAACTCTCAAAAAACTCCACAAGGAGCTGCTTGACCTCTACAAGCCTGAGGACCCCATCCCCAGGTTTTCTAACCCTTTAGTCACTTGGATTCTCCCCCTCCTTAGGCCCCTCCTTGCCATAGGAATCCTACTATTTGTAGACCCCTGCCTCATCAAATTTTTCAGAAAAGAAATAACTAGTGTTGCTAAGGTTGCTACTAATAAGGTTCTCATGCACCATCTAGCCCTATCTGAGCCTATGATACACTATAAGGATTTCACACAATATTATGACACCTCCCCATTATAAAAATAAAGGGGGGGGGCTGTCAGATATAGGCAGGGCCCTGGGTTAAAGCAAACCTAAGCTGTCTGACACGAAGGCCCCAGGCTATGGGGGGGGGGGTTGCAGCAGCCTGAACCATTGGTCATATCTCAGGGACCAGACTGGCAGGGGAGCTCCTCCCCCCATTCTCAGGAGTTGCAGTGAGTCAGGATCCTCACCCCACTCTTGGGGGTTGCAGTGATCCTGGACCCCCGGACAAAATCTCAGACCCCACGATCGGCAGGAAGTAAGGCCATTCCCTCTCCAAGCACAGGGTACCTGGACATTCAGATAAGACTTAGGCTTTGCCATTAACTCTGTGGCCTTTGGCCAGTTGCCTAGGAAACTCCTTATATGGTATCAGCCAGCACCTTTGCATACCTTCCCTTTGCCACTGCCTATGTGCTGGAATGAATGTCCCTATATTAGGCATAGGCTAGCAACCTTTAAACCCGCCATTCCCCTTAGGGTCCTCTTCACACCTTCAACTGCTTATAAATCCATTTCCCTGACAATAAATCAAGATCTGTTCACCCAAACTGACTCCCATGAATGATTCTTTCTCTCATCACGTGTGTACAACCTTGGTCTCCACGGTTGCCTGGGATCCCTTCAGGGGAACCACAGCCAGGCCCCGGAGGACACAGGAACCTACACCTAGATATATTTTCATCATAAAAAATGAACTTTTTTTCAATGTAAATGAGTTCATTGATATTACTTGAATCTTCCTCATAGAACTCGTGATCTCTGAACATTAGGTCTTGTGTCCAGAGATACTGACAAACCTCACAAACAAAATTGTTACTCATATTTGACCCATTTCTTAACTATCTCTCATACTTTGGAAATGTTAAAGTATTATTATTATACAGATTTTAAATTTAAGTCTGCAACCTAATTTTGTCATGGAGGAACTCTAAAGTAAAGTTATACTGCACAGCTTACAGATTCATTGTCTGAACACCCATCCCTCTTCAACCATGCTGTTCATTGATCTTCTAAAGCTAACTTTAGCATATCTATAAGTACATACGTGCCTTTGTAGCAGTTCTCCATTATTTCTCAGAGTCAACATGACTATATATTACTCATTTCTGCTTCCCAAGCCTCAGATCTGTGGATCTAGTAACAATGCTATCCTCCCAGAAAAACCAGCTCTCCTGCTTGCATCTGCTGGTATAACCACTTGAGATCTACTAGCACTTCTCCTTCCACCACTAGAGGGAAACTTGTCCTCCAATGTCTAAGGTTCTTTTCATGTCTCCATTTCTACCTTTAGGAAAATAAAATGGAAATTCAAAGCCAGAGCTATATCCAGAGAGACACAGGGTCAGGAACTTCTGAGTTGAGGGTAGAAGTAGCCTAGTTGTAAGCACACACTGAATCTGGAAGGGGACTGTTCAAGGCCTGGTGTTGGTGATATCACTTGTGGAGAAGACCCATCCCCACGTTCCCCATGGGCTTCCATTAGGATGCTATAGGAAGAAAGATATCACCTCAAAACTCTGAATAAGCTGATATATAAGAAAATGTGGAGGAATTTAATCCAAAGTTTGATAATTTGTGTGTGTGTGTGTGTGTGTGTGTGTGTGTGTGTGTGTGTGCGGTGACTGCATGTTTGTGCAGATACACATGTCCTATGTGCAAGCATGAGGAGGCTAGAGAACACCGCCAAGTATTCTCTACTCTTGTTTTGCCATTTTTTTCCCTGAGACAAGGTAGCTCACTGAACCTAGAGCACCTCTTGTTTCAGTTAGACAGGCTGACAAGGGAATCACAGGGATCCTGATCCTCAAGTTTCCATCCCCCTCAGCCTGGGGTCACAGGCATGCATAGACAAACTTTATGTTTTTGTGATGCAGAGCTTCAAACTCAGCTCATCAAGTTTGTGCAGCAAGGGCCTTTTCCTGCTCAGTCATCCCTCCAGCCTCCAAAATGTTTTATTTAATTTTTGTATTAAGTAGAAACTTTGTATGAACACACATATGTTGGACCATTACTCCCCTCCTTCCTGCCCCCATTCCACTAAGGGGCCCCCTTAGTGGGATTGTTAGTATTTCCCATGGGGCTGTGGGTTATGAGTTGTGAGAGCAGCATTGTGGGGAGGGGGCGGGGTTGCCTCTGGATATTCCCTCTCAACCTGTAGCTGTTACATTCTTTCTGTCCCCCTCTTCCATAAACTTCCCTGAGCCTTAGTGGGTGTGCTTGACTTAGACTTTAGTGTTGAGCTTTCCACAGTTTCTGGATTTCTGCTTTGGCATATTTTGAGTATCTTCAGTGTCTACCTCCATCACTGAGGCCCAGGTTGTCAAGCTTGCTGTGGAAGCAGCAAATATGCTCATCCTTCAGTTCTTCTGTGGCTTCCCCTGGATACTCCATAGATTCTATTTTACCTCATTTTCACTTTTACACATGCCAATGCTATGACCACTTCCCCTAAATTTAGCTCCTATTAGTTTTTTTAGGAAATAGTAAACATCTAGTAAAAGTTTTCAGACACTAATGGAACAGCCTAAAATATTTTAACCAGATGCCATTTTCACTCAAGGTAATTGCTGGTTGTGGTAAATATAATGATCTCACCCAAGATGGCTACCTTAGGCTATTCAGGCAGCCACAATAAAATACCATAAACAGAATGTCTTTTCAACATCAAAACTTTATTTCCTATAGCTCTTAGGGCTACCATGTCCCAGACCATGGTCACAGTGGATTCTGTCTGTCTTTTCACTATAACCTCAAGTGGTCAAGGCAAAAGGGCTTTTGTCTCTGAACTGCTTTTAAGGCCTTACATAATTCTGGATATTTGGTCTTGATTTCCACTTCATTGTCTAACTGTTCTCTTTCTTTTAGTGGATAGTATCTGTCTATCAGTAAGAAAGTTGACTCACACTAATCTCTTTATGCAATGTCAGCGTAGCCACATTTGTTCTTCCCAAATATGTTGTCACATGTTTTTCCTAGTATGGGTAATCTGACATATTTTTCAAATTTTTGGCTCTGCTTCCAATTTGATTAAGAATTTTATCTTTATTTTTCTTGTATTTTATTAAAAAGCAATTCAGAAGAACCAGACCTTTTCCTCAATATTTTGATTATAAATTTCCTCAGCTAAACATCAAATTTCTTAGCTCATAGTTTCTACAACCCATACAACAGTAATACACCAGCAAAATTCTGTAAAGGCTTATGCTCCTTTAAGGATATGCTTTCTTCACTGCCCACTAGCATATTCCATATTTCCTTGCAAGACTATCTCACAGTGGCTTTTATTGTCCCAATATTTATCTCCACATGTACACTAAGGTGTTCTTTGTGAAGACTTAGGATTTTTCCCAAGGTTTCTCCTTCTTTTGCAGCTCTTCCCTTCTAATGAGGACAATATAGGACTTTCCTAGAGTGCAAGTCAAAGATTTTAAAGCCTTGATTATAATAGTTTCTGTGATTTTGATATGTATTACACTAAGACCCCCACCTTTTGGTACCTATTTTCTTTTTTAATTAATTTATTTTTTATTAATTAGTTTTGTACTCAGTGAATACAGTCAAGTTGGTTCTGTCTTACTACTCTCTGCTATATTGCTGGGTCACCTTTAATCGAAGCACTCAGTCAGGAGGTAGAGGTAGACTGATCACAGTGAGTCTGAGGCCACCCTGAGACTACAGAGTGAATTCCAGGTCAGTCTGGGCTAGAGTGAGGCCCTACCTTGAGAAACAAAACAAAACAAAAGCATTCAAGTTAAAATACTCTGCTATGTGAAAATTTTGCAACAAAATTGATTTTTAAACATTTAAAAAAATTTTATTTTATTTCTTTGAGAGAGAGAAAAAAGGGCAAAGAGAGAGAGAGAGAGAGACAGTTAACCCAGGCCTTCAGCCACTGTCAATGACCTCCAGACACATGCACAACCTTATGCTTCTGGCTTACATGGGTCCTAAGGAACTGAATCTGGGTCCTTTGGCTTTGCAGGCAAATGACCTAACTAATAAGCCATCTCTCCAGCCCCCAAATTGATTTTTTACAGTTCCCAACTCAGCCAAGCTTGCTTGAAGGGAGGTACTGGCAAACCCCATGTCTGGTGAAAGTCATTTCTCATAAATGACTGCCTCCATGCCATAACCTTGTTACGGTAGAGGTGGGGAGATCTCTGGGGTCTGTTTCCTAAGGGCCCTAAGCTCATTCATCAGGGCCCCGTAATCCATGTCCTCATCACTTCTCAAATGCCTCATGTCCTGACAGTGGGTGTCCAGCATAGGTCAGTAGGATGTGCCCTTGTACAGGGCAATACTGATATTGATTCATTCTTCCACTGGTGATAAAAAAGGAAGGGAACTATGCCCAATTCTGTGAACATATATCTATTTGATAAAATTTTCAAAAGCTGTGATTGAAAATATACAAATCAAAAGAATCAATATTTTGTATTTATTCTTTGATAGTCCTTCCACATACGAGTATATAGTTTTTAAAGATGGGCAACTTAAAAATTAATTTATAGTTTACTTAATTTAGATGAAATACTGCCACACATTCAAGAAACCCATTGTACTATATGGAGGACCTATATTTCTAATCATATTCATTTAAAGGAAGAGGGTAAAATATTATTATTTACCTCCTGATTTGAGTAGATACTGGGTACTTATATGTCATTAAATACAATATTTATCAGAATTAGTTGTGAAGGTAATTTAATATCTTGGTGTATTTTCTATAGTCATTATATAGTCCTTATAATATAGTCACAATATATTCATTATATAGTCCTTAAATAAAGAACTTTTCCACTGTTATTTTAGAATTATGCTAAGCCTTAAATAATGAATATTACTAGAATATTAGCCACTTTGATATATATTTCCCTGTACTTCTCTGTCTCTCCAATACATTTCTTTCATATTTACTCACTGCTATTTATTTTCATTATTCACGTTGTGCAAGGACATATTTATTTTATGAATTAAACTTATTTCCATGAAAAGAAACCTTGCCCTAATTTGCAAATTTCAGTCAATTAATGAACAATGCTTTATTAAGTAATTCTAGGACAAAATTTACACAAACACATACACGATCAAGGTTTCTGCTGTACATGCACAAATGTAACCCTTCTCCACTGGAAATCTGCCAGCATGCCACATTCTTTATACACTACAGGTGTGAGGGTGCATAAACCACATCAAAGGCCAAGCCTAACCTGACCCTAGGGAACAAGTAAATCAATTGGCTTCTTTTTCTGCTGTTTTGCCACTGATTTAACCTTGTTCTCTGATTCCCATAAAATAAGATATATATTTGTTCTTGTAAACAACCCTCTGGATTACACCTGTGTTTTAATAACCTGTTATTGATTTTCTCCTAAATTTTCGTTAGCCCATCTGTCCCCTTGTCACTCTTGGTTTATTTGGGACAAATTTCTTCCCTTTTAAAACATTGCTCTTCTACCTAATCAATCCCTGTCCTGTTAGATTCACTCACGCTTACAAGCTGCGTAACACATCACAGCTACATAATATCTTCTCTATTTCCCACCATAGCATAAATTCCTAGCATACTGAAGAATTTCATGTTACTTCATACAACTCTTATTTGTAATTTTTGCTGCTGAAATTTTCCATGTTAAACAGAGCAAACCTATTGTTTGAATAGGTCTACCCAAACTTTGGAGTAGTGTCTCTTTTAAGTGAATTCCAAATTTGTCCACTGAAGCTCTCCAATTCTTGGTTGGGTTTATATTCTATAAACAAATGTATGCATACTGATATCATCTGTAGCCACTGAAAATGGATTATGTGGATGCTAAGTAAATCTGGGATATTTTGTAGCTATTTGCAGAGATGTGTATCAACTCCTTCAAGATCCTCAGGTCATTGGTTAATATGTAGATAAGCAGAAAATAAATGGACACTCAATTAAATGCAAGTTTGTTATACAACAGGAATTGGGCATCTTTTTAATGAGTGGATAAATTCTTAGACTGTCTCCCACATTCATACTAATTGGCCACATTTTTTCATTAGTTCAGCATATCAGAAGTGTGGCTGACTTCACAGTTGCTTCAATGATGGAATCCTTTCCGAGTGTTCTGACCTTTTAGTCAATTTAGAATGCTTTTTGCTGCTTTGCCACAGTCAGAAGGGATTGATCAGTTACTGTGCACAGTGCCTCACTAGAAGACTGCTTTCTATGTCTGGATCAAGACAGTTCATAAACAGCAGAACCCATATTTTATTGCTTTAATATTGCAGGTGGTTATATCTTGTTCCTAAAAGAGCTCTTACTGTCTATAATTTCAATGTAGAATCTGGCAAGTGATAATCAATCACATTTGTTCTGCTGCTTTTTATAAGCCTAAGTTGTACACTCTGAAAAGTTGCTACTGAGTAGATACAGTGGGATTTCCTAAGGGTTTTTATTAGTCAGACCCTATGTGAGCTTAAAAAATGATTTAATTTTCAATGTGCGCACAGCACCGATATTACCATTGCAGAAGAAACTATGGGATATGAAATATCAATTTACTTACTTTTAAGATCCAATCTTTTTAAATAGGTGTTGTGTCTGTGGGCCAATTCACAAGACAGATAGAAAATGGAATGATAAAACAACAAGCAGGTGCAGCGAGTAAATTCATCATTTCTAGATATTTGGAATCATGAAATTCAAGTTGCATTTACTGTTCCCTTTTATTCCTACAGCTTTAAGTTGTAATGGAAAGTGGACTTTCAGGGACCCAGTAGTCTTGGGTTCCACACATGCTCTGATGTCTGAACATTGCTACTTAGATGAAATAACCCAGTAACATGACCCTGCTAGACAAATGCTATTTAGCAAAAATTGTGACACCCTTAAAATGTCCAGAATCCATCCTAATACTGTCTTCAACTGATAAAGATCTATCTCTTGTATGTGGTCTTTGCATTTTGGTTAATTCTTACCAAAATGTACAACAAACAACATACATTCAATATATGTGAATTGTGGTGTGTGTATGTGTTTTCATTGGCCCATGGGTGCCATGGTTTGCATGTGGAGCCAGAGGATAACCTTGGGGTTTTGATTTTGCATTTCGATCTTATTTGAGAAAAGCCCTATGTGATGCTTTGAGTCAGGTACCTCCCATAAACACACATATTCTGAATGCTTCGACTCAGCTGAGGTATTTTGGGAGGTGGAGGAGGAAGTTTGTTGTTGGGGGTAGGCTTAGTGTTAGGGCCAGCTCCCCTTTGTCAGAGTCCGGCCCACTCTCCTGCTTCTATTTCCCATCTGTTGTGGTTGAGGTGATGTTCAGACTCTCTGATCATGTAATGCTTTTCCTTCCATCATGAAGCCTCCCCTGGAGACTGTACATAATATTTTTTTTTTCTCTCCTCAGCCTATTTGATCAGGTCATTTATACTGGCAACAAGACTCTCTCTCTCTCTCTCTCTCTCTTCCTCTCTTTGAGGGGAAGACCAGTCTTGCTGGCTCTTAAAATTTAGGGTTGTCCTGACTGTGTCCTTCATTGCTGTAGACATATTGGAATTAAAGACGCATTTCCCACTCTGCATCCAGCTTCACATAGGTTCCAGTTCTGGGGACTGAGCTTCAGCAGGCTTGCAGGACAGGTGTACTGAGCCACTTACCTAACTCCTCATTCACTTTTTGAATTTTTACAAATTCTGTTGTTTAAGTGATAGATAACTAATCTATATTGCTATCCAATAGTTTCTTTTCATATATATCCTGGCCCTTTCAGCTCTTTGCAGAGTGGAGGACAGACAAGAGGAGACTTCTATGTAGGAGACTGCATTTTAGAAAGCTTGCTACAATGATACTGAAGTGTAAAATTGATAATATTCACTTAGTGCCTGTTTTCTCTTAAAATTATAATGGAAATATTGACTTATTTTAAGCCTCAAAATAATTCTGAAATATCAACCACTTATATTCATGTAAATGAAGATTTGAGCTTAATGGGACTAAGTGATTTCATCAAGTCCATGAAGGTGGCCACTTCTGGAACCTGAATTCATGTGAATCTCTGTCCATTGAGAAACTTTTGAAGTGTCAGCTCTTCAGTAACTTCTACCATTTGGATAGGGTAAGACCCTCATTGTTTGCATATTGACAGTTTTGCAACCAATGTAAAAATATTAAAAGGTGATAACATCTTTGATTGTTGATGTCTCCTGGAAGGTAGCTAGAATGGGACTTCTCACAAGAGGGGGTAATGCTGGTCTTTAATAGGCACATAGGTCTCTCAGAAATGAATTAGTCTGCCAAAACATTTGTTTATATAAAAGAGTGAGACTCAGCCCTCCCTGATCTCTTGCTTGCGCACTTGCCATGTGAAATCTGTTGCCCAAGCTCCCGTCATGTTCTAGCATATCTGATGTCATCTGTCATGTAATGCTATGGATGGGAGATGCAATCTGTCAGAACTGTGCATTTTAAAAATTATCTAGCTTATTATGAGTTTGACCTAAAAGACCTCCAAAACTCTTTTATTTTTACATTACAAAATGTCAAGTGTTTTTCTTGTATGAAATTCACTAAAAATTCAGTAATCAATCCAAAATTAGACAGGCAACATTCACTTTTATTGTCAATATTTTTAGGAACATGAGAGAATTAATTCTGAATAAAAATATGTTAATGATTGTGTGATCTATTTTGATTAAAATGTTGAAATAACATTGAGTTACATTTGTAATAAAATAATATAGATCTATAGAATATTCACCAATTTTATGCACCTGCTAATTGAAACTAAGTTCATATTTATACTTAAAATCTAGAAATGTACATACTTCTCAGACATGAGAAGAGATTGGGAATGTTGAAACTAGCTGTTCAGCATTTAATTATCTTCTGAGGATGCCCTATTAGCAACATAAGATCTTCAACTGCCTGTTGAAGATTTGAAAGAAGACATTGGGATCCAGGCATTGCGGCACATGCCTTTAATCCCAGCACTTGGGAGGCAGAAGTAGGATCGCCATGAGGCCACCCTAAGATTACAAAGTGAAGTCCATATCAGTCTGAGCTAGAGTGAAACTAAGTCAGGGGAAGAGATTGTTTAAAAGAAGGGTTGGGGGATGATCCATCAAAATTCAAGATATTCTGAATAAGACATATGAAAATCTACTTTCTTGAATACAGGCACATCCAGAAGCCATAGATTGTTACTAGAAAATTTTCAGTGCCAGGAATGGGATACCTTCCAGTGAGTTGTTGGCCAAAGAAGTCCCTGTTGCCTCCAAAACATTATAGACTATTGCCAAGGCCCTTGGTTTCCCGTGAGAAAGAGATGGTAAGACCCTATTTCTGAAGACTTCACATGCCTGAGCAGCAAAGTCACTGAAAAATCAAGCTGGTGATGAGCAAAAAAATCTCCTCCCTGTAGCCCAACCAGCTGAAAGCTGGAAAAAGCTACACTGTATTCAGCCTTATAGGAGACAGAAGTCATCACCAAAAAAAAAAAAAAAAAAAAAAAAAACAGTGGGGGACACTGGAAACCTCAATTTGGCCAGACAGGTGAAATGACTGAATGAGTGCAATAGTGGCATCTCTGCTCTGGGGGAAACCAACTGCTCTCTAATTGGACTGAAGGACCACTCTATGGGAGGGAATACTTGCCTGGTACTGAAAACCTAATCAAAAGCCTATGGCAGGGGAGGTCATGAGCCTAAGGGGTATAAAGCCTGCTCTTATCTAGATAAATGCATATATTACTCTCACCAAATTGCCCTGAAAGCACTACACTTAATATTCATATTCATATATAACTGCTACTCTCAATTCTGTTTAGAGAAGCTTCTCTTTTCAGATGGTTATGACCACTGGGATGACCCAAAATGCAATATAGTGCTAGGAAGAAAGAATGGAGGAGTGAGTGTCTAGCACT
This sequence comes from Dipus sagitta, assembly GCA_036346955.1. NCBI lineage: Eukaryota > Metazoa > Chordata > Mammalia > Rodentia > Dipodidae > Dipus > Dipus sagitta. The sequence continues at coordinate 79,711,536 of CM070783.1, read as the reverse complement.
GAAACATCTCATACCCTCCAAAGCTCAGGGTCCACTGTGGAAGAGGTGGTGGAAAGAATGTGAGAGCTAAGGGAAGGGTACCACTCCTTACATACAACTGATCGGAAAAAAATTGGCCTCAATATCCAAGACCTCACAGTGCCTAACAATATCTACACAAGAACCTCATAATGGGAGAAAAAGATGATGACATCCAATTAAAAGAGACTAATGGAGAGAGGGAGGGGATATGACAAAGAGCAGAGTTATGAAGGGAAAATGGGGGGAGGGAAATACCATGGTTTGTTGTCTGTAAATATAGAAGTTGTCCACCATATATATATATATATATATATATATATATATATATATATATATATATATATTTAAAAAAAGAAAGAAGAGGAAGATATCTGAATATAAATGCCTGGACACTGAGTTCCACGTTCACTTTTTGAGGCTCTTTCCATTGAGATTTATCCAAACATATAATTTTTTTTAAAAAATTAAAACCATGGAAACAAACAAAAACTCACATCCAGTAAGCAATGGTGCATTCATTTCTCTTTACATAAATTAGAAATATAATTTTCAGAGTGCTTGCAGCATTATATTCCCAAAGATGTTTAGACTACAGAATAACACTAAAGCTGAAATGGCTTAAAGGTAATGTATACTTTAAACCCAAATAGAGTTTCCATATGGCATTTATAAGTTTTTGTATCTTCTTTGTTGAAATAACTCTTGAGATCTTTTACCTATTTCTGATTGAGTCATTCATCATCATTTTTGTTGAGTTTGAAAGGTAATTTATTACATAGTCCTCTATCAGCTATCCTTTTTCAAGTATTTTCTCCCAGTCTGCTTCTTTCTTTATTGTGTCTTTGCAGCGCAAATGATTTTTAAGTTATAATGAAGGGCAACTTATTTATTTCCATGGACAGAGCACATTTGATATTAGATCAAAAAAGGTTTTTGTTTCTCTTTTCCCCCATACCTCTGGTCATCTATGCTTTCTACTAGGCTGTCTTCTACTTGACCCTAAACATTTATGTGCTCTTCAGTGGCCTGATGCTGTTCTTACTATAATGAAAGAATATTATGTGAGGTAATGGTTAGTAAATTCCAGAATATGTTTAAGCCATTCAATAGTCAGCTGCTTCATTGTCATGAAATAACTGTTAAATGAAGAATATTCCTCCTCCCGGAGTAATAATCAACTCAATTTACTTCAGTTTCCATAAAGATCAAAAGAGAATCCTGAATGATAAGACAACAAAAGAGATTAAAATAAAACTCAAAGCTGTTCCTGGTATCGTGTGTGTGTGTGTGTGTGTGTGTGTGTGTGTGTGTGTGTGTGTGTGTGAAAGTGTGTGCATGATAAAAATGACGGAGAAGTAGAATCTTTTTTTTTTTAATTTCTTCCATTAGATACTTGAGAGAGACTGTCATTCTTTTTCCTCCTGGAAAGTGTCTATTGCCTGTTTCCTTTCTCTTTCCTGCTTGCATGATAATTTATGACTGATGCCCACCCGTGGGAAACAGAATTTGATCAGAGAACAGGCTGCATTGCCTCCTAGAGAAATCACTCCTCAGTGACTGCTAATGTTGGCTGTGCCATAATAGAAATCTATAATTAATGCCTTTGCTTCACCAGTTTTGGAAATGGAAGCAGCTAAAATGGATACAAAGGGAAGTATTTAATATTGAACCCTCCTCTATCTAACCATTAATGCAATGGATCTTAGGAACCAAAACCAGTAAAATAGAAAGATTGGATTTTTGATACCTGCATTTGTGATGCCAGCTGGAGCTCAATACTAAATGCTGGAAATCTGCCTTGCAAAAGCCAAGAGAATAAAATCCTAATTCCATACAGGTGAGATCCTCATGGAGTTGAGAAAATCAAGCAATATAACTTGGTTTCTTTCTCTGTGCTTTACTCAGGTTAACACATTGTTAATTTCACACTTGTATTTGTTTACTTGAAAAGTACTCTAAATTGTACTTTAAAATGTATCATGAACTGAAATGTTTCCAATTAACAATTTCCTCCTTTTTTAATTCACAGTAGAGACTGAACATCTGGTAATATGGTTCAAATGTTCTCCATCTTTTCACTCCTGAGATTTGGTAAGACTATATTCTATGTATATTTTGATTCAAATTTTCATGCATTGCAATATGGTCTAAGAGATTTGAAATGCATGAATCAAATACATTCTTCAAGGTAGATAGCTCTTCCAAGCCTCAAAGTATGTGTGTTCAATTAAGCAATGATTTTCTAGGGGAAATAAATTGTGTGTATTGAAATAGTTCCTTTGCTAATCAAACACGACTATAAGTTTTAGACAAATGCAGTTCAATAAAAAGGTATGGTTAAACAAAGAAATGTAATTTAGTGAACATAGTAAAATGTAGTAACAGGAATATGCATTTTGGAAGAAACACCCATAGATACGTTTATATACATATATATAAATATATATAACTATAATCACTCAAAAATACTGCTCAGAGCATTCATAAGTCTCAGGATGCAGCACAATGGGGCAATTAGTGTAGCCAGCATCACATTCCCGATACAGCACATGTAACTAAGCTGTCCGAGATGGCTTACTTGGAGATTTTGCAATAGAGTGAATAGAGTGTTTACACAGCATGGTACTGGTATGTGATGGATGTGTAAATGTTTTGAAATCTTATAAGACAGTTGAGAACAGAATTGGAGTATCAAATTAATCATGGTTGACTAGAAGAGTTTTCAATGTAGAAATTCATGATAACTGTAAATCATGGACTTTTTGCATATTCAACAATGTACTTCTGAACTTTTCAAATGTAGGTATAACTATACGCACTTCACACAGTATTTGTAAACACCAAATAAAGTCTATTATCTAGAGAAAGTAAAACACTGGATCAAAAAAACTGATTACATCAAATTCATCGAATTGGCAATATTCTGGGTACTATCTTAGGCCATTGGCTTAAGTCAGTGAACAAATCAAAGAGCCACTCTTGCCCTCTAACAAGGAGCTTGTATGCAAACACAGAAAGACAGACCTAAAGCAATAAATACAAGTGGTTATTACACAAGCAAGAATAGTAGCTGTTATTAGCTATCTTTAAAAACATTAAAGGACAAGGTAAAGAGCTGTTACAGAGAATTTGAAGAATGTCATCAGAAATACATCTCATGTGAGGACTACCCACATTAGTTCTCAAAAAGGTAGAAATATTGTCCCAGCTCCCAAACTAGAACGTTCTAAAATTATAAAAAAAAATTATTTACTATACTTTTTCTGATTCTATAATAAGTGCCTCAAAGTAACTCCATTTCTGCTTGTGTTGTTCTCTCTGTGGCCATGGGAAAGAATCAGATAGTCTTATAAATGTGAGCACCTAAGTTATATTATACAGTTCTGATGCATTTTGAGTTTGAATTTAAAATAAAGTAATCTGAATATTAGAAAAAAAATGATTTGCTGGGTTGGAAATATGGCTCAGATGTTAAGGTGCTTTTCTGCAAAGCCTAACAACCCCAGTTCAATTCCCCAGTACCCAAATAAGGCCAGATATGGAAAGTGGCTCATGCATCTGGAGATTGTTTGTGGTGGCTGAAGACTCTCACCTACCCATTAATTCGCTCTCTCTCTTTCTCTCTGCTTGAAAATAAATAAATAAAACTGAAAAAAAAAATAAAAATGATTATCAGTGAAGAATACAACTACCATTCAACTACCATACTACTACCATAATCTTTGGGTTTTACCAGTAGGAGTCACTCAATGACCATGGAATTATTCATGGTAGTTAAATTAAAGGCCCAAGGAGTTGACAAGAAGACCCAGTGGGATTAGTCCTATCTCCCTTCTCATTAACTATTCCCACTTCACTGCCAGCTGCTATGCAACCAACTACATTTATAGTACTAGAAACTCTTATGTTACTTCCAAATGCTAGAAGATGCACACCCTTCCTTTTCTTCTAAGTCAAAAGATGTCACTTCTCAGGGTTCTTGCACGTGCTATTTTCATGTTTACTCCAGTGCAGAAGTTGGGGTGCACAAAAATGGCAATGTTGTACACAACTTGGGAATGGAGGGAAATTTTGAGTAAAAACATAGAAGACTGAAGAGAATATTTATCCACAAAATGAGTTCAGGATTGGTTTCATTTCCATATTAAAGTAATGGTTACATGTTTTATAATGGGTTCCTGTGTCACATAGAGGGCAGTAACACTTCTCAAATCATACAGTAACCAGTAATCATATATTTATTTTTAAAAATCTATCATGTTTCTTTCTGATTATGGATATGGACATTTTCTACTCTTTCTATATATTAAAATAATAGAAAATTAAAAAAAATGAGCCAACAAACTTAGCTACGTAACTGCTACTAAAAAAACTTTTAGCATTAATACCCTCCTTCTCTCCTTCTCTCCCTCCTGGCCTTTCCTTTCTTTTTCCTTCCTTCTTTCCTCATTCCCTCCTGTTATCTTCCTCCCTTCTTCTCTCTCTTCCTTTTTTCTCCCTCTCTTCTTCTTGGTGATGTTTGCTTTGTTTTGCTTATTAGTTTTGGATGTTTCTTCTTGATATACAGTCTCACTCTGTAGCCCAGGCTGGCCTGGATTTCACTGAGAAACTCAGGGCTAACCTCAAACTCACAATAAGATTAGAGTACAACATGTACACGGCATGTGTACAAGCAAATACTGCCAGAGAAAATGAAGCTGCAAGGCCTATAGAAGTTGAAACATTTTTGTGTAATATGAGAAATAGAAATGGTTTGATATATCATATGATTTGGAACATTAGAGGAAAGAGACAGATTTATTAATAATGCACTTTATATGTTACTGAGAAAATATTGCTTTCAAGTATTTGACTTCTTATAAGACAACATTCTATCTTAAGTAAATTTGATATAATTATATTAAAATGTTTTTATTAATACATACATTTAACTAATGACAGTAAACACAAATAGAAAAATGGCTTGAAAATGAAAGAATATAGGAACTTTTCTCCAACTTTTGGAATAGCATAAAAAGCTGAGCAGCATGAACAAAAATGAAAAATTGTCCTGAAGTTTTAGAACATAGATCTGAGGAAAGTTGTTTGTTCATTTATTTATTTCAGCTTATATCCTCAAGGGGAAGCTTCATGATGGCAGGGGAAAGCATGGCATAAGCAGAAGCTGGACATCACCTCTTCATAGCATGTGGAAGACAGCAGCAGGACAGTGAGCCAAGCTCTAACAAAGGATAGCTGGCTATAACACCTCAAAGCCAAACACCCACAACACACATCTTCCAACAAGGCTCTACCTCCCAAGTTGCCACAAACTGAGGACCAAGTACACAAAATGCATGAGTTTATGGTAGAAATATAATACAAACCACCAAATGTGGTTTAATTATTTTTTAAATTTTATTCACTTGTGAAAATATTAATGCTAACTACAGATAAACACAATGAAGATAATCAGGTTTGGAAACTTTTTTTGCAAATATGGAAGATATACAAATATACTTAGGATAAGTTTAATCATTAATTAAAACAGATATAATTCCACATTTCAAACAATAATATATGTAGATGTTTTGCTTGAGTTCTTGTCAAATATGATTCATTGATTATCATTTCTACTTCCAAATAAAAATAATTGATAAGTTTTTATCAGGATATTAGGAATGAAAGTATATTCCATTGTGATATTTTTGCATGATATACCTGTTTGTATTTCAAACAGATGTAACTCCACATTTCAAATAATAATATTTGTACATGTTTTGCCTGAGTTCTTGTCAAATATGATTACAAGATTAACATTTCTACTTAGTATATAGATTAAGTCTATATTAGGATATTGAAAATAGAGACTATTTGTGATGATTTCTTATTTATGTATAAGAAATATTTTGACACATTGGCTGTGCATTTACTTTCTTGTATCTTATTCAGACCTTTCCACATGTAATGGATAATTTAGTAGGAAAGAGAGAATATAATTTCAATTACATACTCAGTGTGTATGTTTCCTACAGTAAACCTGTACACATTCCAGATGAAAGGTAAGTCATATTAGAATTTCCAATATTTTCTATACAATTAATGGTATTTCTGAGGTAATAGATACCCGAGATCAAAGCTCCAGGTAAATTGTATAACTTACATTCTTACACATGAATTTCTACACATGTATAAATCAGCTGATTGAATTAATGCAGGATTTTTGAGCAGCCCATCAGCATTCACACTGTTGGCATTGAGTAAACTCAAGTAAACTACAAAATATTTAGGATGAGTGTAAAAAGCAAGCTTGTGTTTTGGACTCTGTAATAAACCTAAATACACCTGGGTGCTTTTATTTTTTCACTCTTTTTTTTTTTTCAGAGTTTTTGTCTGCTAATCTAAACCAGAGTGGAAAATCTATCCCTTGAATGTATCTCTTCAGGCACACAGTGTGCTGGCATTCCTTTGAGGGTTTCACAGAGCTGTAAACAGATTTCCCCATATCTACTTGCCTCACAAACAGTTATTTTTAATCATTGGAATCATCTTAAGGCACTTGGGGAGTGATTTAATTCTAATTGTTTTGTTTTCAAGTTTGATGGGTGTAGATTTAAAGCCAGAAGAATTTTCATGCTGCTGTACATGACTCTCTTCTGAAAGGATCCCCCAGTTCAGTGAAATGTGACACAAACATAATTCTGTCCTTTTCACATGTTGATAGCTTAGTAAATTTAAAATCATAGCAATATTAGTCATAAACTATGAAATTATAACACCAGACCTATTTGTAGAAATCTTGAGATGCGGGTCCAATAATCCAATATATAAGAGAAAACCCTAGCACATTGAAAAAATGAGAAGGAAGCCTTATGGAGCATTCATCATTCATACCGCATGCAAGGTTAGGACCCCAGACTTCTGATGATGGTTCTACTTGAGTGGTGCAGGAATAAATGTATCTCCTTGCTCCTTCAGCTTCACTGTTATACATTATAACATGACAGATTTTCTTGCAAAAGACACTTTTCAAAGAGACAGAGATGACATATAGTGGATATAACAACATTGCATCCTCCATGGTAGGTTTCCTTAATCTATGCACAGTGTCTAGGTGATATTTTATATAATGTATAAGCAATAATTCCCTATGTTTTCACGGGCCGCTCTGGTCACATTAATATCTGTAGAAACACTTGAGCTGACTTGAGCTAGTGCATCAACCTAAAGCCTGGGAGCACTGAGTGTGATTGCTGGACTTGGGGATTCTTGTGTACTATTAGCTGTGATTCAAGGCCATTAAATGTGCCCAGAAAAAAAAAGTGTAGGGAACAAGAAATCATTTTTTTCCATGATAACTACTGCTGGAAAAAGAGGGTCAACTGTTTTCATCTCTGTAAGGCTGATTGCTCTTTCTGGTCTTCCCCTGTGAGCAGGGTTTTCCGCACAACCCAAAGAAGTCATGGGGAATCCTTATGTAGCAACCTTACGTCAGGTTGCTAAGGGAACTTTCTACCTTGCTATTCCCCTAAGAAGGGAATCCTGACAATGAGGTTTGTTATGGAGACTCTACACTTGCCTGTGTGTTATTTAATACACACTCTGTTGATGCACGTTAATAGTCCCCATTTGATATATGGGGTTTTATAAGTACATATGCCAGGTGTATTGTTATCTTAGGACTTACAGGGCAAATTCTTTTGAAATTATTTGAAACATTTGGCTTATGCAAAGGCATTAATAAGATGAGAGACAAGATATTAGTTGGAAAAGTGATCTTTCAACAGTGTGCTCCTCTAATGATTACCAAAGAGATGTTATTCACTTTTTGAAGGGAGAAGATAAAGGGACTATTAGGGTTATGAAGATACTATGAATGTGTTGTTACGATAAAGCTAAGGAAAATGTACATAGACAAACCCAGTCAAATGTATAATGTACATGACACTACTGCAGCACAAAAACTAGCTTCATTTAAGAAGGTCAGTTACCTATTTTTCTGGTTAGACTTGTAAATATATGCCTACATTGTAAGGACTATGAGCGATGTCTTTGATATCTTAGAGATATACTATGTTTATGAGTTCCAGAGAAGATATTTTAATGGAAGTTGATTCTAGCAATTCTAAAGATATTGAACACATTATAACTTTGTATAATAATGACACTAATATGGATTAGGACATGGAATATAATTTGGGCACAATATGTACTTCATACAAGTATACTCAGGATAAACTATTCTTCTCAAATTTAAATTTCTTGTTCATTATGTAATATACTTTTCCTGAACTATTCACCAGTAGGAGTTTCTAATAAGTCTACATTTGTAGTCATCTGAAATATTTGTGTATGTGATGTGCTGAAATGCATTGCACAAAAACTATTAATTTTTAGCAAAAAGGCTAACTGACAAAGTTCATTCCCTGAAAAGATCAATTTCAGTCATTTCAATGAAAAATATGTGAGATTAATTAACACAAATGTATTCATTTAACTGACTTTGATTTTTTATGTCCATCCATTAATAAATTTTATACTTTGATTCAGGATGAAAGTACCATTTTGTATATACCCACACTTTTAAAAAGAACTTAAGAATCACCCATGTTATTGGACAACTTTGAAAATATATGTAAGCATACCTCAGTGGTGTACAGGTTAGTTTTTCATATATAATCAGTCATTGAACTGTGAAGTCATGGTTTGTACACTCTTGGACATGTGTATTTTGTTCCACTATAACTACTTTAAAATCTGAAATGAAGGTTTTATGGTAATATTTTCTTTTCAAATTTTTCCAGATCATTATTTAAATAGATTCTAATATAGTGCAGGCTAGCCTTAAACATGAGATGGAGCTCTAAGTGACCTTGCATTCCTGGTCATTGTGCATTTACCTTTCAAGGGAAGAAAATAAATATATGGCCAGCAACATCTGGTTTATGCAGGGCTGGGGATTAAACACAGGTCTTTGAGCATGTGAAACAAACATTACAATGGCTGACCTACATTGTCAGCCCCATGTCCATGTCATTTTCATGTTTACCTGCTCTGTGTTTCTGCTTAATGCCTTGTCTAGCCACACTCCCCCCTCACCTACTTCATTTGAAAAATAAGCTTCATCATTTCATTTCAGTTATTGTTTATGACCAATATGCACTGTAGGGTGACACACAGCATTATGAAATATATTCTGAACATGTTTTGTGTAGAAAGAACATGCTTAGTAGAAGGCTATCGAAATTGGATGCATATAATAAAAATTCAACTTCTATTCCAAAGGTATTAAGAGCAGTTTTCACCCATATATATATATATATATATATATATATATATATATATATATATATAAAACCAAGAGTTAGGCTACTGTGGACGGGACATATCAACTGTAGGAGTTACTAAACAGTGTAACAAAGCATGCCAAAAATGTAAGTTACAGTAAGGAAAATATGTACATTTTTACATAACAGTGCATTTTTTTCAGGGAACTGCATTTGGAAAGGGAGAAATGATTACCAGTGTTGAAGGGGATGATTCCCTTCATATTCCACAGGAGCTGGACAAGTGCTGAATAAGTAACACAGAGATGACATCGATTGGTTTTTGCTCCCATTGGAAAAACACAAGGGTAAATGAAGTGATGAAAATAACAGTAAATAGTAGGAATTTAGAAAAAAAGATGAGTTCCTGTTGATAGAATATAACTACAATAGGAAGTAAATGTTGTAAATGAAAAGAAACTTAATGTTGCTCATCTGCTTATATTGGCATATATACATATACACATACATGTATGTATACATAAATTATTTATAAAACAGATGAGCAACATAATGATATACATATATGTATATATGAACATATGTATACCATAAGTATATATATATATATATATATATATATACACACATATCATACGTACAGTATATGTATAATGCATATATATTATATATTATGTGTTATACATTATATATTTACTACATGTTTAATGATAACATTATAGGGTCATGAAAAATATAATTCTTAATGTTCTTTCATTTGTAATTATATATATAATATTATATTTACATGTTATATATACATTATAACATATTGTCATATTATAGGGTCAAGAGAAATATAATCCTTCCTATGATTTTGGTATTCTGTCAAATAGAGAATTCTTTGAATCTTACACAAAATGTTATATACAAATAAAAGAGGAGACAGCTGAGGAAGAGAAAACTTAAATACCAGTACTCACAGTGCAAGCACATATGGATAAGTTATTATCAGTTTTGTCATAAAACTGAACTAGGACACCAAATGCATTGCTTCATTTTGGGAACGTAATTATACGAACATTTGGCAAATTGGTCAAATTCCCATTATGTTTCCTATCCTCAGCCCCTATTCTATTGAGAGCTCTTTTCAGTGGGGTGTTAGGAATGCACCAGTCTGTGTATACCTGTGTGTGTGTGTGTGTGTGTGTGTGTGTAGGGGGGAATGCATTATGCTTTGAGTTCATACATATAGAGAATTTTCTTTGTGGGCAAAAGTAAACCGGACTAGTATTATGAGGAGCTAGAGGCCTCTATGTCCATATTCTATAAATACCTCATGAGGCAGTGCTCTGTACTCTGTCCTTCAAACATATTCTGACACCCCACTACCGGGCATGACTCAGCTACTATCTCATACAGATCTACCATCACTTCTAGACTCACTTAGATGTCTGGTGAATTCCTTTGCCCACTGGAACAGCTTCATCACATCTGGGAGAAAAAAGGGGAGCTGAAATCTCTTGCTGAACCAGCTTTCCAGTCAACCTGCCAGTTCACCTAGCACATCTAAGTTCAGGCCTGACAAGCAGTATGACTTTTCAGTTCAAGAATTCTGTAGGAAAAATGTAATTGCTTTGGTTTCATCTGGTACATTTTAAGTGCAATTTTTTTCTAGAAATACTTTTTAAACTTTTAAAATACATATATTATTTTTTTATTTATTTGAGAGAGAAAGAGGCCAGTAGAAAAAAGAGAGAATGGGCACAGCTGGGCCTCCAGCCACTGCAAAAAACTCCAGATATATGCACCACCTTGTGCATATGGCTTAAATGTGTCCTGGGAATTGAACCTTGTTCCTTTGGCTTTGCAGGCAAGTGTCTTAACTGCTAAGCCATCTCTCCAGCCCTGAAATATTTTAATACCTATTTTTATCAGCAATCTTCTTATATATTTTCATATTGTGTGTATCCGTGCCTTGTACTTTCCTAACAAATAGTGATCATGAAACAAATAGTGGAAGGGAATCCTGAATAACTCATATGTGAAAACCCATGTTTCTTGTTTTGTTCCTTGTTTGTTCTCCCTGTCAGGAAAAAGTTTCCCAGCAGTTCAGCAACTTTACCCACCTTCTCTTCTTCCTTTTGATCTCCCATAACTGGTTCTTTTGAGAAGTTTAGTTGGGGTTTAATTACTGCATAATCAATGAAATTTAGTCAGTTTCTGAAGAACCTGCTCAAGAAACAAAATTCAAAGACTACTTAAGTCATTTCTCAAAGGACCTGCCTTGCTTCTCAAGCAAACAATTTGATCAGCATGTGAAACCAAAATTTAAGTTTTATAAACACAGTCAGAATTATTTTACGGTGAGCTGTTTTTCGAAGGGAGCCAACTGGCTACTGTTAAGACTGGTCCTAGTCAGTCCTCCACTCTCACAATTAGTTTGCATTTGTGTTGACAGCTACAGTAGGAACTGGAATTAGTCATCATTAAGAGTAGTATTTCAAATGCTTAGCGGTAGATTTTTGGAACCTATTGTGACAATTTTGCTAAATGAACTTAGGATAGTCAGTTAGCTTTTCTGGAAGGATTTAATATTACTTATTTTAATTTAAACAATCAACATACATTGTCTAATGCATTACAATTGTATCATATGCTTATTCTAATGGTGATGTTTCAGTTACATAGAGTATTCTCTGCATCTTATAATACTCTATATTGTTGTTTATTTTGTCAGGTCTGGGAATCAAAACTGGGCTACATGCTTGTTTAGCAAACATACCATCATGGAGTTCCACTCCAGCACTGACTGCAAGAATTAAAATTTACAGTTGACAAAAGAATGAGCAATACATTTGTGTAATGGATATGCTATGTAAGTATTTTCAGGACTGGAATAATATCTCTGCAGTTAAAGGCATTTGATTGCAAAGCCTGCCAGCGAGTTTTGATTTCAAAGCCAGATGTACAAAGTGGCATATATGTCTACAGTTCATTTTCAGTGGAAAGACCCTGCTGTGCCCATTCTTTTACTCTCTCTCTCTCTCTCTCACACACACACACATTCAAATAAATGAATAAGCTATAAAACATATTTTAGGCAAGATGTGCATTCTTTACTTTAAAATCAGTTACATGAAAATATGTGTGTGTGTGTGTGTGTGTGTGTGTGTGTGTGTGTGTGGTGTTTCAAGATAATTTCCAGGAATGAAACAAACATTCACTTATTTCTAAGATCTAAGTTGGCCTGAAGGAGATCAGAGCCAGTGTCAGCTGCCTTGATTACCAACATCGTGCATAACACTAACAATATCACTTTCTATCTGTGTAACAGTTTCCTAATCTTGTAATGAGTAATCAGAGTGTCTTAATGATCAGAGTAACTGAATGCTTGTTAAAATGGTTACAAGAATCAGTTATGGTCACAAAAATTTTCTTCAAAAACATGTCTAAACAGAGAATTAATATAACATTTTCTTCACTGTAGTACAGCACAGGTGTCCTGAGCTAAGGCTGCAGATGACTTAGTAGGGGACTATGACTTCCATATTAAAAGAGCAGGAGAGGTGCACATTATTATGCCAGAGGCAGCAAGCGATCTCTGAAAGAGTTCACAGTCTGCAGATGTAAGCAGAACAAGGATAATTGCAATGACAGCTCAAGCTTCTTTGTGGCTGTCTTCTCCTGTTCATGCTGGACAGAGTAACAAGAGAGAGAAAACGGTCACATCGTTAACTTGCAGTTGGTATGTCAGGACTCTCTCTGTGACTATTTCATTCTAAGATGTTTCTTATGTACAGGAGAGAACACATTGTGCACAATTTGAAGCCTGGGAGATTCTGGAGAAAGTCAATGGTATTATCTGGTTTTCCTTGTCTTACATTTCTTACACTACTTAATTCTGCACAACAGATTATATTGAATTTTGTGTAGTTGAGTTAAATCTACAATACCTATGACATTGTAGGGACTGTCTACTTAAGCAAAAAGCTGAAGGCAGGGACAATTTCCAGTGTGCAGCATGGCACCGGGTCAAGTTTCTGTAATTGGAGAGGTAAGCATCATTGTTTTGAGGGAACAGATGCAGGTGCTCACATTATCAATAGGACTTTTGTAGTGTTGGCAGACATCATTCCTGGCTAGTAATACATTGGCACCTTCACAGTAACCCTAGGCAGTAGGATATGTCATCATGTGTTTCCTAATTTCACACAGACTGAGGATTTTACACTTGGGTTACACAACCACCTGAGTGTGGGCACCTGCCAGCATTATGAACTCCAAAACAAGTGGTGGAAAGCTATGATCTGCATTGAAATAATTGAGATATATTATGTACGAGAAATTTCCTTAAGACTAAAAAAAATACTGTAAACTCTGATATCATTTACTTGTTAAAGGTAGCTTAAAGTAGATGTTTTAATGCCCAACTTATATTATAATAAGGTCTTACAGAAAACTAAAGCAGTGAATTTTATGTGAATACAGAAAGCCATGAAGCATACACCACTTAAGTTATATCATTAGATAATATGTTACATGCTAACATATTAGTACATTTCTAGTATTCACTTGTGTTAAAATTATCTTATGCTACACTTATGGAAATTAGTCATGAAAGTTTACAGTAGCTTCGTCAAAATTCTATCCAGTACTCTTGTACGGACTTCTACTGGGATTCACGTTCTGATATCCACTGGGGATTTTTCTTTCTTATTTCTTCTCCTCTCCTCTTCTCTCCTTTCCTCCTTTCCTATCCCTTCTCTTCACTGTCTTCCTCTCTGCTCTTCTTCTGCCCCCTCCCCTCCCCTCTCTTCTGATCTCCTCTCCTCTCCTTCTCGCCTCTTCTCTCTTTGATTTTTATTTCCAAGCAGGTGTCTTTAACAGGTGGGGTATCTCTCCAGCTCTTTTGTTTCTTTTTCAGTGTTGAGGTTCAAACTCAGGGACTTACTTGCACATGTGCAGCCGGATTTTGATAACAAAGTTTTATCTCCAATCTGAGAGAGAGTTTTGATTTAGAAAGGTATTTGATTATCATATTTTAGTAGTTACTTATTAAAGTGTGGGATCCTAACAGCTAATGTTATTGAAAAAAATATTGTAAGATGTCCAATTATGTAGTCTATGCCATACATTAATTTATATGCTTGAAGAATTGATAACTTAAATCTGAATCTATAGGAAAAACAGAGGTTATGACACAGAAAAAAGTGGATTTCAAACAGTTCAACATTTCATTAATTCTGGATTATGTAACAAAATTATAATCTGTACATATGTATGCATATAACATTCTATCTTTTATATAAAACCAATTGTATATGTGATAAATATTTGTACATGGCTAAAGAGTATAGAAGGTTATGACAATATAAATCAATTTGGTAGTCCAATTATTACTATTTAGTGCAATATGAAATATTTAACATAACTAATTATACTTAAAACACTAAAGATAGAACAGAATAATATCCAACCAAATTTAAAATATACTTAAGGGTAATAATAAATCCAATTAACATGATTTAAAAAAATGTGTGTGCAACCTTGTGTATGGTATGTGCATGTTCAAGCATGATAGTGAAGGTGGGTGTGTGCCAGTGTGAATGTGTGTTGGTTTGAGGATCATTTCAGGTCAGTCCTCCTCTTGCACTTCATTTGAGGTAGAGTTTCTGTCTCTAGATGTTGCTCAGCTATTCTTTAGTGTGTTTTTTTTTTTTTTTTTGTCTATGAGCTTTCTCGGCAATTCTCGTGTCTATGCCTCCCATATTGCTGTCACCCTCCGCTCACTGAGAAGTCCGTCATGCTTTTTTTTCCTAATGTTTTATTACAACTTCTATATATATAGATAATATACCATGATGATAATCCCATACCTCCACTCCCATGCCCCCATTTTTAAAATACCTTTATTATTTATTTACAGAGAGAGAGAGAATGGGTACATAAGAGCCTCCTGCAACTATATGCAAACTCCAGAAGTGATGTGAGCTTGTTTATCTGTTTTTCATATGAGCACTGGGAAATCAAACCTGGGCTATCAGGCTTTGCTAGTAAGTGCCTTTAACCACCCAGCCATCTCCCCAGCACCTGCCAAGGCTTTTATGTGTGGTCTGGGGGTTAAACTCAGCTACTCAGGCTTGAGCAGTGAGTACTTTGTCCTTTGAGCCATCTCTTCAGACCAAGCATAGTTTTTGAAATGACAGTACAATGGGAGAAATACACAAAGCTGTGTCAAAAGCAGAGTTTTCTTAGGGACAATAAACAACAACAACAAGAAAAAAACAAACAAACAAAAAAAAAAGACTGCACTCTTCTCTCAGAAACTGAGTAGCAAATTTTAGTAATAGTATTTCACCATACTGTTTATTTAGCTTGTCTGCATTATTTAGTCTACTATACTTTTTTTCTTTCAAAAAAGGTTTCTAGAGTATTATACCTCTTGACTCAACAATATTGTCAAAAGTCTTGGACAGGACAGTCTCAGTCAGGTGAGGGCAGCAAAGAGCAGAGAAAAGAACATGTGCAGTTCTCTGTCCCTTAGGTGCAATGGCTGAGAACTGAGGCGGACCTGCTATGGAAGAATAGCTGAGAAGAGCATGCATGCAGCCATGACCAGGAAAGGACTTTAATCTCATGAGGGTTTTCACCTGGAAATGAAGCTCTGGGCAGAATACCATGAATAGCAACAAGCAGATAAAGACATGCATAGATACAGAGATTCCAAGCATCGGGAATCAAAGCCAGATATGCAAGAAAATTGTAACAAACGTGAAGACACTGGGGATACCCACACATACTAACTTATTTTATCAGTGGTACTTCATAGCCAATCACTATGAGTAGATAGCTTTGTTCAGTCATAGCAATGCTCCAGGCCACCAAAGGAAAGGGAAACAAGGATCGAATGTGCCCTGCCATTCTCACTATGCAGCCCCACAAGTTGCTTTGCAGAGTTTTGCATGGGTAATTCAGGTGTTGATGGAAAAGAAAGGAAAAGTGAATGGCTGTGAACAAATTATATATATAATTTCTTTTCACTGTCCTGGGGGAAAAAGGCAAAACTCAAAACTAGAATCTTGTGTGGCAATAGTTATTTTTATGATAACCTAGCATATGTTATGTTCATAAAGAAAAGAAAGAGGCAGGCTGGAGAGATGGCTTAGCAGTTAAGCATTTGCCTGTGAAGCCTAATGACCCTGGTTCAAGGCTCAATTCCCCAGGACCTATGTAACCCAGATGTACAAGAGGGCACATGCATCTGGAGTTTGTTTGCAGTGGCTGGAGACTCTGGCATGCCCATTCTCTGTCTCTCTCTCTCTGCCTCTTTCTCTCTCTGTCTGCCTGTTGCCCTCAAATAAATAAGATAAATATAAACAAAAAATTTTTTAAAGAAAGAAAAGAAAGATATTGCTGAAGATCTGATAGTGATAGTAAGTGAACAAACTTAGGCTGTTGATCAGTGAATACGTTTGTATTCCTACATACTAATAATGCTCAAATGCTAAGGGATAAAGAAAAGATAGTATTCCACTAAGTGAAACAATACAGTACCACCAAAAGACTTTGCTATTATTTTACTATTGTTGCCTGATTTTCTACTTGGATATTTCAAACAGAACAGAATAAATTATAATTAGGATGGAAGTTGATTTTACTACCAAGATAAAGGAGATGAAATGTGTTAAAGTCAGAAACATCCCTAATTTTTTAGTGTTCCAAAAATTCCATATTTAAGGGCTGGGGAGATGGCTTAGTGGTTAAAGTATTTGCCTGCAAAGCCTAAGGACCCCTGTTTGACTCTCCAGATCTCATGTAAGCCAGATACACAAGATGACACAAGTACCCAAGGTCACACATGTCACAAGGTGGCACACATGTCTGCAGTTAGCTTACAGTGGCTGGAGGCCCTGGCATGCCGATTCTCTCTCTCCCTCTCTCTCTCTCTCTCTCTCACACACACACATGAATAAATAAATAAATAAATAAATAAATAAAAATTAAATCAGGCCAGTCTGTTGGGCTTGCCTAAGAATAATTTCATATTTAAGAAACAATATAGCATGAATTTATATCTAAAATATTTGCTGAACTGTTTAAACATACTTTTGTGTAGTCCGTGTTGACACACTGATATGTTACACAGAATTGGGCTTCATTTTTATCTGTGAACTTTTTGCCTGGTGACCACTGACAGCTTTCAAGCCCCTTTCCTTTTTGTTTTCTTCATGCTCCATTCCAGTGTGAGTCTATACGGAAGTCCAGGTACTGACTCAGGTGACGAAGGTGCAAGTACAAAGCAGGCAAGCCTTGACCGCACTGCAGGCCGCGAGGAAGCATTTTATCAGCTGCTTGCTTTTGCTCTCTTTAGGAGAACTTGGGCGCTTCTTCAGCTTTTCTCAGAAAGTACCATTACTTAAATCATAACATTTTTAAAGATTTTATTTTTATTTTTATTTATTTGAGAGAGAGAGAGAGAGAATTTGGGCAGGCCAGGTCCTATGACAATGCAAAGGAACCCCAGGTGCATGCACCACTTTGTGCATTTGGCTTTATGTGGTACTGGGTATTGAGCCTGTGCTGTCAGGCTTTGTAAGCAAGCGCCTTTAGCCATTGAGCAAACTCTCAAGCCCCCAAATCATAATATTTTTGTATCCTCTTGGTGGAGTTTCAAATGTTTGGACATGCAGTGCAAATGCAGGTGAGGGCTCACTGGACCTCTGGAGTGCAGTTACTGATTTTTCAGTTAGCATGGCCTGTTGAGCTAGCAGGTAAAATATTTTGAGGTATTTCTGTGACCATGTTTGTGTCAACAGGTGGAGAAAGGAAAATCACCCTGAATGGTGAGGGCCCAAGTAGAAAGCACAGGTGGAGGCAAGGAAATTCAGTCTCTCTTCAATCATGGTATCCCTGCTCTGCCCTAGAACTGTTGCTTTGTGTACTTGATGTTCCTGAGGCAGAGAAAGATTGACAATGACGTGAATTAGGGGCAAATTAATTTCCTTTCGCAAGAAGTCAGCTAGGGACAGAGGCTCCAAAGAACATGGATGGATCTATGTTCTGGTGAAACTACAGCTCCAGTCTGATGCAGTCTAATCCAAGGTGGGACTATGCAGCAGATTCCAGAAGTTTCCATTTTCCCAGGGGGTATGAGGGAGCTCATTTCTGACACTGCAATCCTCCTGGGCTCACTTATCAATAAAGATTCTTTTTAAATATATATATATATATATATGTATATATATATATATATATACATATATATATGTATTTAATTAATTAATTAATTTATTTATTTGAGAGAGAGAGAGAGAGAGAGAGAGAGAGAGACGGGGGCCGGAATGGTCGGCCTCTGGCCACTGCAAACGGAATCTAGAAACATACGCCACCTTGTGCATATGGCTCTACCTGGGTACTGAGAAATAGAACTGGGGTCCTTAAGCTATGTGGGTAATCACCTTAACTGCTGAACCATCTCGGCAATAAGGCTCATGTTAATAGGTTGCATGATTTTAAAATGCACCGCTTCTAAGTTGCAAAGTGTGTGTAGGTCCATTTGGCTTGGAATGTTAAACTTTTCTCTTATTTATCAGTCTTAAAAATAAATCTTTCATAAATTATTGTTCATGTCTGTGAATTCCATTTTTTTTTTTTTTGTTAATCATAGGCAAAAACATGAGCAGCACTGGTTTAGAGAGTTCTAAGATTTTCTGAAGCTCTCTGGCAGCGATATCATAGGCCCCGTGTTCTTGTTGTTTGTATTTACAACTGCCTCATGTCATGGGGTTCCTTCTTCTGGCCACAGGCTGCAATTGCAAGGGACTTCCTGGCATCTAGGCCCTTGTGAGTCAATACTCATAACAAATGTCCTTTAATTTATTTAAAATATCTATTTATCTATCTGTTTTTGTGCCAGTATATCATCTATTTTTTTAACCCTCTATCTATCTGTTTATTATATGTGTTCTCTTTCTCTGGAAAAACCTAATACACATGATGAGAATACAATTAAGTTCTCCTTGCTGACAAATTTTATTTGGAACTCTTTGTATAACTAGAAGGAATTTAAATAATACCTTCCATGCATTATTACTTCTTAAATAATGACTTATGATGCAAAATTCAAATTATTGGTTCATTTTAAAGATTAGTATATATTATATGCTGTTTGTAAATAGGATGCATAATTTGATATAATTTCAGAGCCAACTGAAATCATCTGTGAAATTTGCCTTTACCTCTAATACACATAACAATTCTTGAAGTTGTACTGCTTTGCCATTATTTATATAATTGCCCTTGTCCTTAGATGTTTTGTTTGTGTTATTAAAGCTGTATCTATCTTTCCTTTCTTGAACCCATAACCCATTTTTATCTCCTATCCTATTTGGTTCATTGTCATTTTAAAACAATATTTTTATTTATTTATTTGCAATCACAGACAAAGGTAAAGACTGGATGTGCCAGGGCCTCTTGCTGCTACAAACAAACTCCAGATACATGTAACCCTTTTGTGCATATGGCTTTACATGGGTACTGGGGAATTGCATCTGGGCCTTCCGGCTTTAAATGCCTTTAAACTATTGAGCCATCTCCCCAATCCTGTTTATTGATTTATAGTCCACCAAGTCTTGTAATTTTAAGACACAAATATTGTATTAGCCTACATTAGAAAGTTGCTTCACTAACCTTTGCAACAGAGGAAATGAAACACTGGAAAGAAAAGAACATGACCATTTTACTTTCTCCTTCTTTGGATACAAATAATGAATTATCATGAATATCTTCTCTTAATTTATATTTTTTCATAAAATAATTGAAAATAAAATATATTAACAGTAATTTTTACATATAGTGAATCATGTATCTCAAAGAAAATTATCATTGAATCCTACATATATATGCCAGCATATAAAGTATTTATGTCAATTTCATTCCAATTCTATTATGTAAATTTCATCATTGTGGAAATGCATCTTGTGCACCTATATAAACTTCTTCAATCATTTTATGAAAGTCTTTCTTTTATCCAGACCTGGTGGAATAGAACTGTATGCTCAGCTATTTACTGTGCTGAGGCAGGTGGATCACAGGTTTAAAAACAATCTGGACTAAAGAGTGTGTAACCTGGACAATTTTATTGAGACCCTGTCTGAAAACTAAAAGTTGAAAGTGCACTGAGCAATTAGCACAGCTTTAACATACTTGCCTAGCATGAACCAGGCCCTGGGTTCCCTCCCCATTATTGTAAAATAATAATAATGGTTATAATAACAATATTAATTTATTTAACCATATAAAATGATTATTTTCTGGAAATGAAGAAACTAGGAAAATAACTCATAAAGATCTATAACAACATATACAGAATTCAGAAAATCAGTTTATTTATAAGGAATAGGAAATATATATACATATATATACATGTATACATATATATATATGTGTGTGTGTGTGTGTGTGTGTGTGTGTGTGTGTGTACTGAGGCTAATTCCTAACAAAAGAGTATAATTTGATAAAATCTTATATGAGAAAATAATGAATTAGAATATTTCCATGTTTTCCCTCATAACAGAAAATGAATTTATAGTATATCTTCAGAAACATATTGAACTATTTCTAAAATGCAAATATATCGGTTAATAAACCCAGTGCAACATAAGCTCTTTACTGCTAGGAGACTACCAGTAGGCATTGATGTCTTCAATCTAGCCACCAGAAATTCCATTTATATCTAATAACTCCTACTGAAACAGAATAAATTGCATATCCAACTGTGAGTGACATACATATCCTTTTGACATGTCTGAATCTTGAGTTTCAGATTTTATTGCTACTTCATATTTGGTTTGCCATTTGGTTTGCCATTAAACTGGAACAGATCATTCTCAGTAAACTTAAACTCTCATTCTTTCTAAGTGATTTACACATTATGTTATACATATGAATGCACTCATATTTGCACAGAAGAATTAATAGTTACTGTCTGTTGACTCTTTCAGGGTACATTGCATGTGTGTTGAAGCTTCTCAGCATCTTTTGGAGTTCTATAATTCATACAATGAACTCTAATTAATAAGAGTAAGGTACTTGGTCTTAGTTGTGCAGGAGTGAGAAAAGCAACCAGATTTAAATTCAAAATATCTGATAACAATATCCATGTATAATATATAAAACATGCTACATTTTTATTACTATATTTCCTTCATGAGTTATTCATATGGTTTATACATCAGAGTATGCAATGCCTTGTTATTAATACAATTAGCATTTTCCACAAATTTCCCTTGATTTTAAACATATATTTGGTATTTTAGTTATGACTTAATAATGAAAAGTTTATTAAAGACATAAGATATAAGGATATATTGGCTTAAAATGATACATGATCTATTAGTCTATTTGTATTTCATTTTGATATTTTGACTGGATGACCTATTGTTTGATGAGTTACTAAAATCATCCTCAGTTTTTGTGCTGAGGTCAGTCTATGACTTCACAGAGGCTGTAAAGCTTTTCTGAATTTAGGTATGCTGGCATTCACTAGATATTTGTTCAGAGAGTTGTAATGTATTTTTTATTGATTATTCTCTAAATTAACATGAAGTGACCATTATGTATTGACTAAATTTAGTTCCAAGTCTAATTTGTCAGATGTTATTATAGGTATAGCTGCTCTTATTCCTTTTTACAGAGTCTGCTTTTAATCACTCTTTCACCAAGAGATTATGTTTGTATTTGCTAGTGAGTTGTGTTTCTTGATGGTCACAAAAGATGTGTCCTATTTTTTAGTCTAACATACTATTATTTGTTCTTCAATTGGTGGATTATAGTAAAAACATTCAGCATTATTATTAGACTGAATATATTGATTCCTGTTCATTTTATCATTTTGTACTGCTTGATATTTTCCTAATCCTCATCTTCTCAGTAGAGTTTACCATATTCTGTGTCATCATAGATGTAGCTATGTTTCTTCTGTGAATTGCCTATTTTTTTTTTTCCAGAAGGATCCTATATAATGCTGGCTTATTGCTCTTAAACCTTTGTAGTTTTGCATAACATTGACAGTTATTTTTCCCCTTCAATTATGAAGGACAATTTTGCTCAATGTAGTTCCAGAGGTTGGCAGTTATTGTCTCACAGAGGATCAAATATACATCCCTTTTCCCCCAGCTTTTATACCTTCTATTGTGGTATTGAGAAATCTGTCATCATTATGATGGGTTTTCCTGAGTATGTGACTTAGTATTATCTCTTGTAGCTTTCATTATTCCTTTTTTGTTCTGCATTTTTAGTGTTTGAATTATAACTATTATCATCATAATTATTTGCAATTTGTGTGGTTGCAATTTGTATGGTCTTATCTCTTTAGTGTTCTGAATGTCTTCTGGACTATGATGGCTCTTTCCCTAAATGTTAGAAATTTTCTTACATGATTTGAGTTTTATATTGAGAACTTTATTATATGCACATATTGAAAACAGGTCATTTTTGCATAGTATCATGCCCTATGTTCATTCTTCCCTAAACCCATTCCACTTAGGGCTTTACTCAGTGTGATTTCAGAATTACTCTGGAGTCATGAATGCCAGTCTCTATGAATATATAATGACTCCTACTACACAGTCTCACCTTTTAACTTTTGCATTCTTTCTATACCCTCTTCCACAATGTTCCCTGAGCCTTTGAGAGCATGTTATAAGTCTTTAAGTGTTAAGTTCTAGGCAGCCTCATATTTTCTTTGATGAGTTTTCCATCTCCTTAGTGTCTACTTCCATCTCCCTGGAGGAGTTTCTTAGGCTAGCAGTGAAAACAGTACTCATATTTAATCTGCCATTTCTGTTGCCATATTTCCTTGGCCTTGGGAAATGTGATAGAAATGAGCCCTCATATGATATGTAGTCAGCTTCCTTTACTTGTTATATGGATGTTACTTGGGTCACCCAGTATTTGCTGCCATCTGTAACAGACAAATTTTCTAAGCAAGAGTGAGAACAGCAGGGATCAAAGTGCATAAACAAGCAGATGTAAAGAAATCCTACCCTAAACGATAGGCTTTTACTGGTTACCACCCTCCACAGTGAGTTGATTTCAAGAATGTCCATAAGTCCACAAAATAATACAGGGCAATGCTAAAACACTTAGTTTCCTACCAGAACCAAATGGTAAGACAATATCGCTGAAGGCACCACAGACTGCGATAGCAAGACACCGAAAAATCATGCTGGAGCTGAGATATGAGGCAGCTCCCTGTGGAGGGAGCTAAGCAGGGGAAGTGTGATGCAAGCTGCTGGTTGATAAAGGGCAACAAATAGGTAAACAAGTCAGGGATCCTATAAGCTACAAAATCAAGCAGCCTGGCAAAATGTACACACTGGTGTAATAGTGGCACAGTATCATTGTCTGCTATACAAAAGTAGAGTTTGAGTTTTCTGAGGCTCTGTTTGTCCTAAGCCTTGGATGTGAACTCCTGTCATGGCTCTGTCTTTCCTGGGTGCTGGGTATTCCCATGTTGGGCCAGAGTCCTACAGACTAGACTCGACTTTCTTCCTGTTCACAAAGTTGTTCTTAACTACTGAAGCTAGCATTTATTTGTTTTATTTTGTTTGTTGGCTTGCTAATTTTATTTATTTAGGTTTTGTCATCACTCCCTTCATACGACAGCTCCCTTCAGCTTTCTTCCCTGGGGATTACAGGAATGAAAGGATAAGATGAGTAGATATCTTCTGCTATCTACCAGATCCAGAACTTTTCTTGATGAAATAATTCTACTTTGGAACCTGGAGAGATGACATAGTGCTTAAGACACTTGCCTGCAAAGCCTAAAAACCAGGGTTTGATTCGCCCATACCCACATAGAGCCAGATGAAAAAAAAAAATCTCTCTCTTCTCTCTTCTTAGAAATAAATAAAACTATATATATATATATATATATATATATATATATATATATATATATATAAACTACTCTGGGGTCTGGAGATTTCTTAGTGGTTAGAGACACTTGCTTCCATACCTGAAGGCCTGGGTTTGATTACTCAGTATCCATGTAAAGACTGATGCACCAAGTGGTACATGCTTCAGGAGTTTATTTTAGTGATAGGAGACCCTGCTATCCTCATACCCAATCCTCCTATGCTACTATGTCTTAAATAAATTAATTAGTTAATATTTTAATTATACTTTGGAAATATATATATATATATATATATAATTTTATTTTCTCTTTTAAAAATTTTTTAGTTTGGTATCCTATTGGAATGAATTTATGAAACCTTGGGAATAGTTTTTTGTTTTTTTTGCTTTTTGTTTTTCCTGAATATAACTAAATGATCTGTCTTCACAATGTCACCTCAGTGGGTAGTGAATCTTGATTTGATAATTAACAGGCTTGGACATCAATTGAAAACTACATTGACAATATTTAACCATAATCAATGAACTTTGAACTCTTGCAATATGCTGGACTCTGGAAGTACAAAGAGCATGGAGCCTGTTATCACTGTCCTTTAGGTCCCATTAATGTCCCAGAGGAATAAAGATGAGTATTACACGCAAGGGACACAGTTATCCTAGGGTGTGCTTTGAAACTAACAGCCATATTTCAAGTTCTAGTAATAAACTTTGGTTGCCCTGAAGTTTACCTCTTTAGAGCACTGTAGATAGCCTCTCTTAGGTATATTAGTTACCTTTCTCCCGCTTCAACAAAATATTTACAAAACCATCATAATAAAGAAGAATTTTATTGTTTGTATTTTTAAACTTTAATTTAATTTAATTTATTTTGAGGGTAAAAGAGAGAGAGGCAGATAGAGAGAGAATGGGTATACCAGGGCCACTGCAAATGAACTCCAGATGCATGTGCTATCTTGTGCATCTGGCCTATGTGGTTACTGGGGAAGAAGACCTTGGTCCTTGGGCTTCACAGGCATACACCTTAATGTGGAGTCATCTCTCCAGCTCTGTGTATATGTTTTACATGTGAGGTTTATTCCATCATGGCAGAGGAGACAGGACCATGAGGCACTGGTCCCAGTGAGGAAGCAGAGAGAGATTGCTGGTGATCAGTCAGCTTTCTCATTTTTATGCCTAAAAACCCCAGCCCATGGAATGGTACCACTCCCAGTTAGAATTGGAGGGTTTTTCCACCTTAAATAATCTAATCTAGATATTTGCTCTCGGACATACCCAGAGATTTGATACCATGGTGATATTAAATCCCATCAAATTGACAATAAAGATTAGCTATCACACAAAAATTTCAAAGCACTAATAAAATCCATGTGACAGTGGTATAATTTATTAATCAACAGAAAACATATCAACATTAAATGAAGTGTAACATATAACTTACTCATCTGTTTTTTTTTTTCAATATTGGGAAATTTACATGGGAAATGAAATTATAATAAAGAACTGCTTTCTCAGCAAGGAAACACAGGACCAAAATAAGAAATATATATGTATATATATATATATATATATATATATATATATATGGAATAAAATAACATGAGTGCTGCATTTGAGTGTGAAATGTTCCCCATAGACTCAATTGTTTTGACTTCCCAGTCCCCAGCTGGTGGCACTGTTCAGGAAAGTTGTGGAACTTTAAGGAAGTGTTGCCTTGATGAAGAAAATGGTTCCCTAGGGTTGGAATTTAAGGTTTTATAGCCCAGCTCTAGTTCCGATTCCTTTTCTCTTTCCTGCATGCTGACATGACAACTGGCTCCCAGACTATGTCAGCATGCCTTCCCTGCCATGCAACTTCCTTTCTAAACTGTGTGTTGAATTAAATCCTTTTCTTCCTTACATTATGCCTGGTCCGTTATTTTGTATTAGGAATCAGAAAGTAACTAATACAACTGGGAACCAAAACAATTTCACAAGTTTATGTTTTTCAAATAGCTGCTCCTCAAATGATTTGTTCTTGGTTCAGCAAGATAAGAAACCTGTGGCAGAATATAAATTGGAATCATAGCTGATCTGAGTAATGACCTATTGCTCTGACACATTTAAGTTATAATGCCAGCACTTTTTTATTATGGTGACCCAATAATACATTATAGACTCTAATTAATATAGCACTAAAAGAGAGGGTCATTATATATAAAGTGATCAAAACCAAGTGATCATAATTTCCTATTTTTATATATGCTTTTCTCACCGACTTAAAATCAGTTTTTGATTTATTTACTTACTTATGAGAGAGAATTGGCATGTCAGGGCATCCAGACACTGAAATTGAACTCCAGATGTATGTTCCATCTTGCGCACATGTACAACCTTGTGTGCATGTGTTACCTTATGTGTCTCGCTTACATGGGATCTGAGGAGATGATATTGTGTACTTAGGTTTTACAAGCAAGTACCTTAACAGCTAAGCCATCACTTCAGCCCTTTATTTTGTTGTTTTGGCTTGTGTGTGTGGTAGATGCACGTCTATATGTGTATGTGCGGAGTATGCATGTCCACACATGCGTACGCTAGAGGAAAGCATCCTAAAACATATCCTTAGGAGATCATCCTAAAGAACTCCATCTATTTCCCTTGAAATGGGATCTGTTAATTTTCCTGGAACTCACCAATTATGCTAGGCTTATTGAACAACAAAAACAATGGATCCACTTGTCTGCTTCCCCAGCACTGGAATTACAAACTCATGCCACCATGCCCAGCATTCTAAGAAGGTACCAGCTACCAGATTGTCCTCAGATCCTCGTGTCTGCATGGTGAGCATCTTACTGTTAGAAATGAATCTAGGGTACTATAATTATAAAGCAATCTGAGTTATATTGGCAAGGCAATGTTTACTTCTGCAAAATGGTGAGCAGCCAGAAAAAAAAAGTTCAGGTATGTAAATACAACACCAGGAAGTCTGCTGACAGTCTTATTCCCTAATACTAAGTAAGGGCACAGCAGTGCCTTAGTTTGATTGGTCAGACTTCAGTCTCACATTCTTACATGATTAGCTAAGACATGAAAGGTGTGTGGTTAGCACAGAACAAACTTAATCATTTCTTGCCAGGTGTACAAAAAGGCTTTGCTTTTAAATTTTGGTCTCAAGGACAACTAACTATTTTGGTCTTAAGATTTGTTTTTCCTTTTACATTTCAAGCACTGTTAATTCAGTGGAGACCACAAAACATGATCTCTACTTAAAGCCAAGTTTATTCTTTTCTTAGAAATAGCAGACAATATGACTAATTTTCATATTTCTCACATTACCAACTGAGCTATATCCCCCATCCCTGAAACCTTTTTCTTTGTAACAGTATCACAAAGGAGAACAAGGCATCTTGACACTGACTTCCACAGAAAGAAGTCAGGGCATTATGAAGAACTTTAAAACCAAGTTCAGAGTAGAGATCAGGGATGAAAATTTAACTATTTTTTATAAAAATAGTTTACAATAAAATATATGCATGTGTAGTTAATTTCAAAATTCTATTCATAGAAAAAACTTTTAAAAGTCTATCATTAGCATTTAATATGTGAGAAATATAAAAGTATGTCATTACAACATTATGGAAGCTTGTAGAACAAAGCCAGAAGAGTGATGTCATGTGCTGAGTTATTTAAAGCCCATAAAAGAGACAGAATGTCTGGGTTTAAGCCTTAGCTCTCCCCTAGGGAAAGTGACTGAACTTCACTAAGCTTCATATACTTATTGGGGGGATTTAAGTAAAATAGTACAAGCATATTTCTCATTCAAAGGCTCATATCTATACACACCATGGAGAGTCCATAATTAACCACTACTCAGATGAAAATAAGGAAAAAGTTATAATAGGGGTGCCATGGGATATGTCATTAAGGGTATTCGAAGTGGACTCACTACAGAATTTTGCTTTAGAGTCTCTAGAAGCAAGAATTTATTTTAAATTTTATGCTCCACATGATTGGTTCAATTTCATGATGAGGCTATAACTTGTGTACAAAAGACAAAGTACCTAAGGAATTTTCATATGTAAAGTATAGCAGTGACACATCTTAGTGGAAGGGAAGCCTGTTTCGTATTGTTTCTTAAATATCCTATCATTCTCTTAGTCTTCTTTCTGGATGCACCATGGCACAGAGAGGACCTGACATGTATTTCTTTTGAACATCTCATAAACAATATTTATATCAGTCAGTATGATAATCAAGCAATGGGCAGATGGCTCCCTGGGAAAGCTTGCCAGGGAAGCATGAAGGTGTGAATTTGATCCCCATTACCCAACCAAAAATGTGGCAGCATTGGGAAGGCAAAGACAGGTGTATCTACTTTTGGCACACCCCAACCTGGACAGACCCCTATACCAAACAAAGGAGACAGCACAGGAGAAATGACACCTGATGTTGTACTCTGGCCTACACACACATGTGTACACACATCTATTCTTACATACACAGATAGACAGATAATAGCAAATAATAACATGGTGAGTTTGTATAACACAGTAGTATGCTAACTCAGTAACAATGATATCATCCAATGCATGATTTACAAATAAAATTTCAAAAGGGGATATACACACATACATTCTACATATGTTCCTATAAGGATGCATAAACATACACAATAAATATGGATGCAAAGAAGCATTATATATGATTAAAAATACATGAAAAGAAATGTGAAAAACCATTAGATACTATGAGGATCTTGAGATCATACAACAGATTTTTTTCTTAACAGCTTTGCCCCAAACTTCTGAGATTTCTCAATAGAATCCAATTCTAAGAATAAAGAAAATTATTTCCTTTCCATTTTGCTCATCTAGTGGTCCAATTGATGCTTCCTTCTTCTGATACTGCAGTTTATTTTACCAATTCCATAAACATAATTATGCACTTGCCAAAACCAGATTAGCCAGAAAATACATGACAGCAATATTCACTTTCACATGGATTATTTATGAACCTTGTTTGAAATTAGATGGCCATGGATAGAAACATGTATTGTTGTAAAAGTGTAATTACCATAGTGACTAAGAGGCTCACCTGTGGGCTATAACATATGAAAAACGTAGGGAACTTATTTGAAATAAAATTTTTATATGTATTATATAATGATACTTTTGGTCTGTCTTGGTTACTCTGTCTGTCTGTCTATCTATCTATCTATCTATCTATCTATCTATCTATCTATCATCTATCTATCTATCATCTATATATTATCTATATTATGACAGACCTGTGATTGGGGTTAAGCACAAATATAATGACCTTTCAAAATATAAGTATGCAATTTATTTAGTAATAAGCTACATGAATTACATGCATGAAAATGAACTTTCTGATCTCTGAGACATATGCATTCTAAGATATTTGAGAAGAAGTTAAATATCAAGTTATTTCATTACATATTTAGTTTTAAGCTGTCATAGAAACCATGTCCATTTTCTAAATGAACCATATATCATCTAGGCTGTTCATTTATTCTCCTGCACACTGCTATCTGACATTGATACCATTAATAAAACAAATTTCCACTAGGAAATGAGTTGTCACCAAAATTTTTGTAAAAGAATAATCCAAACAAGTTTCTATACATTATATCTTTTTCTGACAATTTTTATCAAGAGGTAAATGATTTAGTAGAAAAGTCAATGTTCCCAACCCAATGACCCCTGGGTGTGTTATTTGATGAAAATATCATTTATCAGAAATTCAAAGATTAAGCCTTGATGTATAGGAGGTAGGGTGAGAGAGAGAGGTGTCATGTTTGAAAACTTTTCTCTAACTATGTTTGTCATGGGCTTATGTGTAAATATATTTAGGGACTTATTTCCTTCCTGATGAAAATTCGATTTGTTATTTACATACACAAGTAACGATTTTAAAACAAGTGTGATTTGTCTTCTTGAACTTATTTGTTTATTTATATTTGATAACTCAAAATTTAATAAGAATTTAGGAATGTGTTATTTGTTTTGAATATATTCCCCAATTATGTATTTTTATGTGTGGAGAATATATCTATCTATCTATCTATCTATCTATCTATCTATCTATCTATCTATCTATATATATAGAGAGAGAGAGCGAGTCCTGAAAACAAAATATCAAAACAGTGAAGGCTAGTTGCCAAGTGATTGAAAATAAATGTTTGGGGCTGGAGAGATGGCTTAGCGGTTAAGCGCTTGCCTGTGAAGCCTAAGGACTCCCGTTGGAGGCTAGATTCCCCAGGACCCACGTTAGCCAGATGCACAAGGGGGCGCACGCATCTGGAGTTCGTTTACAGAGGCTGGAAGCTCTGACACGCCTGTTCTCTCTCTCTCTCTGCCTCCTTCTCTCTGTCGCTCTCAAATAAATAAATAAACAAAAAAAAATTAAAAAAAAGAAAATAAATGTTTGGAGATTGCATAAGGAATGTAACGTTTGTTGAACCTTTTCCAAAGGAAAACTAACAGGTAAGCTAAGTTTGTTAGCAAGGCTCGATGTCCAGTGGGATGTAAACTAATTAGAAAGAACCCATGGGCTGCTCTTTAGTAGGTCCTGTTGTGGCCAGGTTGAGCAAGAACTTTCTTTCCTCCATGGTATGCCTGGGCCACAAACAGTTAACCACATGCATAGGGCTTTAAAAAGGTAAGACTTCACATAAGTGGTGACAACATTGACTTAACTTGCTTTATTCTTGAATGACCAATAATCCAAACAGCAGCTAAGGTAGTGGACATGCATAAGGTAGATTATTATTTCTGAATATTTTTTCATGCAGTACTCTATTTTAATCACATGAGTGCACTCTGATACATAAAACAACTAAGCAAAATCCACTAATATTGTCTATTATCTTTGGATATTGGATATCCAGAACAACCTGAATTATATGTGACACTATATTCAGGGAGTCAATAAGCAATACCTGCAACCTCACTGAGGAGCATCCCCAGTGAAATGGGGGCAGGGAAAAATGGTACCAACACATGATGTATCTACACAAAACATCTTGTTAATAATAATAATAAATAAACATTTTAAAAAGAAAATAGAGCTACCAACTGACCCAGATATTCCTCTATTCTTGTCTTTTTACATTGTACTCCAATGAATTATTTTCATATGAGTTACTAATTTGAATTTTTTTCACTTTTGAACTCTTCTTCAATCAGTTTTTATATAAATAGTATAGAAATATTTTAAATATAAATAATGTAAATACTTATTTTCAAATATCATTTGCAATAATTTAAGAGCACAGGTAGAATATTGGATGTATAATATTTGTCAGATTCCTTTCTGAGTGAGAGAAATTTTGTTGGTGACAATTATTAAAGACATTAATGTCCTACTCTTAGGCTTAACTTAGACTTAGGACTTTTTAAAAAAATTGGTTTATTTTTTTATTTGAGAGTGACAGACAGAGACAGAAAGACAGAGAGAGAGAGAGAGAGAGAGAGAGAATGGGTGTGCCAGGGCATCCAGCCACTGCAAACAAACTCCAGAAGCACGCACAACCTTGTGTATCTGGCTTACGTGGGTACTGGGGAATTGAAGTTTGAACCAGGGTCCTTAGGCTTCACAGGCAAGCACTAAGCCATCTCTCCAGCCCCGATTTAAGATTTTAAACATAGTGGTTGTTATGATAATAGCAGCTGAATGACTTCAAAATGACTTATTTAATAATAAATATTTGTTTAGTTAACCAATCATTTATTTGATGAAATATTTTTTGCAATATTTCTAATAATAAACATCCATCCTGCAAAGAAATTTTGTACTGAAATGTGTGTGTGTGTGTGTGTGTGTGTGTGTGTGTGTGTGTGTGTGTATAGATATACATATATATAGTTTTTCAAGGCAGGGTTTCAATCTAGCCTGAGCTGATCTGGAATTAGATTTGAGGTAATCTTGAACTCATGGTAATCCTCCTACCTTTGTCTCCCAAGTGCTGGAGTTAAACGCTTTCATTATCATGCCTAGCTATGATATATATTTTTGATCTTATAGAATCAAATTTGTTTTCATGGTTCCTGACATGAAATAACATTTCTGAGGTATTTTTTAGCTAAATTCAATGTATATTTTTAAATTCCATTTGATAAAACTATTTAATAATAGAAAAGAGAAAAGTTGAAGGAAATATTACTATTGAAAAATATTAGGCCATGTGGCATAGCAGGGGACAAAAGTGCATCCTCCTTGGATTCAAATGCAATCCATAATTTTTCAAGATAATTATTTTTTGGAATTCTATTTTAATAGCAGAGTCTATTTATTAGTTATCTTTTTTTTTGTTCTACCAGTTGAGGGAGGTTCATACAACATTTTAACTCATGTAGATAGAGCTTATGACATCTAACATTGCAGTACAGTCACCTGACCTGTTCTGTTTCTTGGACACGCAATGGGTCATCTACTATCACCAATACTGCTCTGCAAGGATTTCCATAGTGTGCAGTTCAGATGTAAGGAAGCAAAGGATTGAAGACCATTTGCATTTTCTTATACCTTAACGGGAGATATTTTTTTCTGAGTCACCATTGGGAATAGTTGAAGCTAACTACACAGCAATATCAGTTCAACTGAGTGTCTTATATTTTATATTGTTTGAGACATAATCATTATGAGGTGATTTCTCATAACTGATGACTGGATTAAAGAATATGTAATGGCATTTCTGCATGTTTATCAGAATAATAGAGATACATTTTTTATATATTATAGTACACTTGTACATATCATGGAATGTATATATATATATATATATATATATATATATGTATATATATACACATATATATACATACATATATAGATTTAAAACTCTCAAGAAATATGTATATATACATATATATTTGCATAAATATATGAATGTGTAAATTGATGCATTTTCTTTTATGACAGGCTGCTATACTTTGAATCAAACTTGTCTAGATTGTATTTTATTTGTGAATATTTGAATTGCTCAATTTGTGAATAGAAATTGCAAATATTGAATTTAATGGAATTCATTAACATAGGCTGAAAAGGTTTTCATGTTATATATTTTATTATTTTTTGTTTGTTTATGTATTTGAGAATGACAGACAGACAGAGAGGGAAAGAGGCAGATATATATAGAGAGAATGGGCACACCAGGGCCTTGAGCCACTGCAAACAAACTCCAGACCCATGTGCTACCTTGTGCTTCTGGCTCACCTGGATCCTGGAGAATCGAACCTTGAACCGGGGTCCTTAAGCTTAGGCTTCACAGACAAGTGCTTAACCACTAAGCCATCTCTCCAGCCCCATCATGTTATAAATTTTAACTTTTATAGAGAAAGAATAGTTCTGTAAATTTCTGTTACAGCATCTATCATTGACTTACATTTTCAAAAGTGCATATATTGATGTTGCATTCTTGTTCAAAGTTTAATTTCAATCTTT
The DNA here is from genome assembly GCA_036346955.1 of Dipus sagitta. Taxonomy (NCBI): domain Eukaryota; kingdom Metazoa; phylum Chordata; class Mammalia; order Rodentia; family Dipodidae; genus Dipus; species Dipus sagitta. Next base: position 79,677,907 of record CM070783.1, on the reverse strand, counting down.
CATTCCCTTATTCATTCCTTCAAAGCATTTGACAATGTACGGAAACACAGGGAATGAAGAAAATACACCATTAAAAGTGATTAGTTAAGCCAAGTGCACACCTTTAATCCCAGCACTCAGGAGGTTGAGGTAGGAGGATTACTGTGTATTTGAGGTCACCATGTGGATACATAGTGAATTCCAGGTCAGCCTAGGCTAGAGTGAGACCCTACGTTTAAAAAACAGAAAATAAATAAATACAAAGAAAAAAATTGTTTCTTTTCCTCCTTTGAAAGTTTGAGTGACCAGAAAACTCACACATTGCCTCAAGTATGTGACCTTAAAAAGCAGACAAAAGGGACTATGATGCATAAAGGCCTCAGTTGAACATGGAAACTTCAACACAAGTTCAAGCACATCATTAAGTTCTTTAAATAACTCAGTTGTAACTGTGACATTAATAAAACGTAGCAGGTAAAATCTGAAAACTCTCCTAATTAAACTTTGTGGAAAACATTCTATAAAATCTAACCGTCAGCTAGGAATTTAGTATCTGTTTATGGGCTCTTTCTATTTCCAGTTAGTTTAAATGATTCTGACATAAAATGTGGAACCTAGTTTTTCAAGATGAATGGCCTTAGATGTTATGTAATGTATTTAGCCTTTAGCATAAGATATACACCTAGTGTGTCAGCAGGAGCAAATACTTGGTTTGTGTGGACCATTCTGTTTCTTAAACATTGCTAGTGATTCCTGTTTTAGTAAATGTTGTGCTGTGAACTATTTTACTTTACACATGTGCTGTGTAACCATTAGATTGGTGTATCATACATCTTCTAAAGAGACCTTATGCTGTATGAAAGTAAGTCTTTGTTTCTCAAATGACAGAATCAAGAGGAAGTTCGAGGTTCACAAAAGACTGGCATGCCACGATCTCGACCCTCCTGGCTTCCAGGATTTGTTCTTTTGTCCTCCTGTGGTCTAACTTGGTAAGTCACAGCACCGTGATTTTTATGATAATGAATTCACTACATAGGGACGTTTCTCAGATTGTGTATCTACACTACTCTATCATATATATATATATATATAGAATGTTGCTTAGATTAGCCAAACAAATCCATACTATAGGGTTACATATTTTCTGGATACCTATAGGAAAGATAAAGTCATTGTAAATCTGTTGTACTTGTCCAATCTGTTCACTAGGTTAATAGAAATACAGCAAACCCAATGTTTCTATTCTAGCCATAAATAAAAATAATGATGATGAAAACAATATTCTACTTTCAATTTCCCTGTATGAGTCTATTTTTTTCTAGATTCCGTCTTCATTTTTAATGTCCTAATATTTTACTTTCTCATTCTTATTTTTGTTAAAATATAATACAAGCTGATATTATGCCTGTGGATTTATGGTGATTCAAAATGAGCTGCCATTGCAGGCACAAAGCAGATATCTCTCCTCTCACTGGAGTATACTTTGGCATGTATTAAATTTATTATAAAGTTTTCAAATCATTTCCCCTGCATATAATAAATTTTAAAAGCAATTTAGAAATTACTCATAGAAAAAATGAATTGCCTAGCAATCCCATGAGTTAAAATTATGTCCTTGAGAAATCATTTAAAATAAAACAGACTTCATTAAGTGAACAAAATAAATCCCTCTATTAAAATGGCACCCAAATTCTAACAATGTTAGAAACAAATCTCTTGAGGCCTCAAATGATGGGATTATAACCAAGGTTAATTTTTTTAATATTTTCAACACTATGAAATTGTAGTCTAGAGAAAAGAATACATTAAGTCACTAAGTTAGCAAAATTGCATGGGAAAATAGTAGATTTAAGTTTTTACTATTCCTCTGACAAATTATCCTTGAGTTGGCAATAAATGATGGAGTTGAAGAATACATCTTAGATAACTCTGAAAATCATTTGGAGTATATAGATTCACCCAGCTAACTACTTGTCAAATACGGAGTCCAGACAGTCAATCAACATTATTAGGGAAAGAAACACATCTCACAACAGTTTTACATACAGAAAATAATGCTTGTTATTTCTTTGTCAGTGTATTTTGGGTGCTCAATAAGTTATTGACAATAAGAAATGAACTTTTAGACTAATTTAGATTATTCTCATTTTACTTTATTTTTGGAAAATGAGTATTTATGGAACAACTATAATGTGAAAAGCTCTTTGCTATGGAATCTGTAAGAGGTAGATAAAGACAAAGTAGACATTCCTGATATTGGGACGGACTAGCATGTAAATAATAAGGCCTTAAAGTGTGGCAAAAGTGTATCCATAGCAAAGTAGGTAACAGATATTTTAGTGGAACAGACAGGGAAGGAAGGTGAATATGTGAACATGTTTGAATGAGTAAGAAAATAAATCATGGGGCTGGAGAGATGGCTCAGAAGTTAAGGCACTTGCCTTCAAAGATTAGCCACCCAGGTTCGATTCCCCAGTACCTCTATAAAACCAGATGCACAAAGTAGCACATTCATCTGGAGTTCACTTGTAGTGATTACAGGATTTGCCACACCCATTCATTCTCATTCTCTTTCTCACTCTCCCTCTCTCTCTATCTCTCTCTCCTCTCTTACTGATTGAAAATAAATGAATAAAAAAATACATTTTTTTTCTTTTTTTCTTTATTAGTTAGTTTTGTATTCAGCAAATACAGTCAGTTTGGTACCATTATTAGGCTCATCCGTGACCTACCCCCTCCCCTTGGCCCCTCCTTGTTGAGGTATGTGGGTCATGCATTGTGGAGTTAGCCCACAGTTATGGGTAAGATAAATGTCTCTGCATATCATGACCCAACATGTGGCTCTGATATTCTTTCTGCCCCCTCTTCTGCAAAATTTCCCTAAGCCATGTTGGGTTCATTTTTGGTCTGCTCAGTGATGAGGTGTTGGGGACCTCTGAGGTTCTGGCTCTATGATTCGGTAGGAGTTGATTTTTCTCTGTGTTGATCTCCTTCCCCCTTCTGCCAGTATCTGGTTCATCAGGAAAACAGCACCCTTGCTTGTTTCGCCTATTTTCCTTAGTTTCAGCTGGGGCCCTTTTGAGGTATGATGGGGTGGCTCTCTCCTTAGGATCTACATCGATCTGAAAAAGACAAGCAGATTCTCCAACAGAGAGTAAGATAGCACCAGGATAAAAGAGATAACCCTTACTTTTTTTATAGAGAATTTAATAGGTATAGGCCCTCTTATAGCCCATGATTGACGGTAGTTTGATATTGGCGAATGGGCTTATGTTTGGATATGGTTCTGATTTGTTTCCCAGCTCCAGCTATTGGTCCTGTACCACTGAGGAGATCAGTTAGGCAAATTAAGAGCACTTGGTCTCCCACCATGGCTCTGTGCCACTATTGCACTTGTGTGGGCATCACAACAAGTTATTTGCTGCTAAGTAGGATAGACCATGAGTTGCTTGGACAGATATTGGTCATTTTCCCCCAGTCGCCCATGTAGCACCATCTGGCACTAGATGCACTGACTGTCTGGGGACTGACTCTCTTCTAACTTCCAGCCATGCCATTCTATTTTGCATGTCAATCACATAAGGTGTCTTCAGCAGTAGGGTCTTACCACTAACCTTTGGTGGGTCATCAAGTATTCTGACACAAATCTGTCTATCTTTTAGGAAACTGTGTAGGTCTCTCTGATCAAAAGCTCATTGTGGATGATAGCCCCATGCTGGTACTGAGAGTTACAGGTCAGTGCCCACTAAGAAAATGAGGAAAAGCATAACTAATATACAAGAGTTAGACAGAAGAGAGAGAGAGAGAGGGAGAGGAAGAGGGAGGGAGGGTAGATGTAAAAGATTAAGGTTAGTCTTGATCCTACCCTCTCCAGTGTCTTGTGGTTCAGGTGTTCCCTGTAAGGGCCTGGTGAAGGATCAGCCATTTGGTCTGTCTTTTAGTAAGTAGAATTTTATGCTACCATTGCCATTTGTGTCTAGATTTGTGTACTACTGGAAGAAAATTTAGGAAGTATTTTCCATGATATAGGAATGGAAAAGGACTTCCTGAACAAAACCCCAGTAACTCACAATCTTAAACCATCACTCAACTAATGGGATCACATGAAGCTGAAGAGTTTCTTTACTGACAAGCATACAATAAGCAAAGGCAACAGATTACCCACAGAATGGGAGAAAATATTTGCGGGTTATGCAACTGATAGAGGCCTAATCTCTAGAATCTACAAAGAACTCAAAAATCTAAACAGTAAAAAGTCAAACACCCCTCTCACAAAATGGGGCAAAGAGCTCACAGTTCACAGTTCACAGAGGAAGAAACACAAATGGTTAACATACACTTAAGAAAATTTTCATCATCCCTAATCATCAGAGAAATGCAAATTAAAACAACTAGGAGATTCCACCTCACCCCAATAAGGATAGCAAACATCAAAAAATCAAATAAAAATAAATGCTGGTGAGGATGTGGAGAAGTAGGAACACTCATCCACTGTTGGTGGGAATGTAGGATGGTACAACCATTTTGGAAAGCAATATGGAGACTTCTGAAAAAGCTGAGTGTAGAGATGCCAAGAGTCCCAGTTATTCCCTTACTGGGCATCTACCCTAAAACCTTCAAACCACAGGCTAGAGAGATTTGCTCAACCATGTTTTTAGCAGCTCAATTTATAATAGCTAAGTACTGGAATCAACCCAGATGTCCATTACTAGAAGAATGGATAACTAAGATGTGGTATATCTACACAATGGAATTCTATACAGCAGTAAGAAAAAATGACACAATGAAATTTGAGGAAAAATGGTTGAACCTGGAACAGATCATTCTCAGTGAACTTACCCAATCACAGAAAAAAAATCGCCACAGAGTCTCACTCATCTACAGCACCTAAACTGAATCTACCCAAGATACCTTACATATCCTGCAAAAAAACGTATTTTTAAAAAAGGTAAAACCTAATTTCCTTTTCGAAGAAGAAGGTAAGAACTTAAACATTGTAGGGCTCATAGAAGCAACAGGCTGATAGTTTCCATGAAGATAATTCTACAATCAGAACTAGTTAGAAGATAGCTCTTGTATTTCAGCTATGTGCACAGATTCAATACTATATTTCAGTCAAAAAGAAGGAACAGAGAAAAACAACTATAAAGTCTCTGTGAGAAATCCTTCAACACTGGTCGGGGAAGATGTGTAACAGGATTAACATATGCCCACAGACCTCATTGAGGAATAAGAACTATGATGAGGGTTAACATTAAAATTAGTTTAAACAGTTTTATATGCCATAATGTGGAAGATTTCAAAAAAAGAAATTAAAAGAAGTTGAAAAAAAGATCACATAAAGTATCAATTAAAAGTCTTTTGTACATGGCCATAGGAATGATTTAATGAAGTAAATGCCTTCACTCAAGAGTATGTAGTAATGGGCTGGAGAGATGGCTTAGCTGTTAAGCGCTTGCCTGTGAAGCCTAAGGACCCCGGTTCGAGGCTCAATTCCCCAGGACCCACGTTAGCCAGATGCACAAGGGGGTGCACGCATCTGGAGTTCGTTTACAGAGGCTGGAAGCTCTGGTGCGCCCATTCTCTCTCTCTCTCTCTCTCTCTCTCTCTCTCTCTCTCTCTGCCTCCCTCTCTCTGTCACTCTCAAATAAATAAATAAACAAAAAAATAAAAAAAAGAGTATGTAGTAATGTTACTCAGGAAACTACAAAAATAAGAACCTGTTCTACTATATTTTATGATTTGCCCTGCCATTTTATGCATATTCTGAAAACACTCACTATGAAATAACTTTTTAAACCCTTCCTTTTCTTAAAACATATGTAAATTTCAACATCATTTTAAAATTTCTATTAATATAAACATTCATCAAATTATAAAATTCTGGTCCCTTTTTGGCATTAACTGAGGGATTAGGTTCAATGAAGAGAATCAGCATTTGGGATGGCTAATAATTATGATTAATGTAATTTCACTATCAGAATGAAACTAGTCTTTTTAGCTATCCTTTTCTGCTCACTTGCTGGAAGTACTCACTGAACTCAAAAAGGCCATGCTGCCATGACTGTGGCTAGTTGCAGAGACAGAATCAGTAGCAAACACCCACCAGCCCAGGAGAGAGCTCCAGTGAGCTCTCTGCTTACCTCTTCCTGATACTTGTGTTGACAGCACTTCTTTCTCAAAACCACAATATTGACAAGCATAGAAATCAGCTGGCCCTGATGTCTAGGGCTGTTGGCTCAGTGACATACATAGGGCTCATGGAAATCTTTCTTCTCTTGTCCCTGAAGACATCAAGTTTGTTTGCATTTGGCACTCAAGTATATCACAAATATCATTTTTTTTTTCAAGAATAGACTATCTAATGTGGCTCAAATGAATTTTTATTAGGGTATTCCAAATGCTTAGAAGTTATCTAGTAGTAATTAAGAATTATAGGGTGTACAAATCTAAGACCTGCTAATTCAGTCATTTCCTGCATCACAAGATTAGCTTTTTATTAAAACACAAAGATATTTCTCCTTTATGGGTTGAATAGAATAAAGCCCTGAGGGATATTTTAATCACCTGAGCATTTCATATGAAAGTGAAAGCTATACCTCATTTTATTTAATTTCTTTGTGTAGACTGACCATATTTTGTTTTTTTGTAGATAATTGATCATGAGTTTAAATCCTTCAACATGGTTTCTTTGGAAAGTCTGTGATAAATTTATTGGGCATTTTCTTTAAGTTAATTTTTCTTTTTGCTCAAATGCATTCTATTTATTAAGATGTTTTCTTAGTATTTCTGGCATTGTGGGACCATATTTTTTATTTTAACTTAATTAAATTTATATATTAAAGAGGGAGAGAGAGAAGCAGAGGAGGTAAAGAAGGAAGGGAGGGAGAGAATGGGAGCACCAGTGCTTCTAGCTACTGCAAATGAACTCCAACACATGTGCCACTTTGTGCATCTGTCTTACCTAGGTGCTAGGGAATTCAACCTGTGTCCTTAGGCTTCACAGGCAAGTGCTTGAACTGCTAAGCCATCTCTCTAGCCCCAGTGTTTTATATTTTTATTAAAAAGTTTATACATGAACATAGAGTAGTTTGATCATGTTCCTATCACTTTGACTTTTTTATTTTGCCACCAACCCCAACCCCATGAGGAGCCTCCTCTTTCAAGTTAATCCATTCTCTGTTTTATTGTCTTATTCCCTCTCTTAAAACTTGTATTTTTATTTATTCTTTTATTGGAGACAGAGAGAGAGGCAGAGGGAGAGAGAGAGAATGGACACACCAGGGCCTCTAGCCACTGCAAACCAACTCCAGGTGCATGTGCCACCTTATGCATCAGGCTTACATGGGACCTGGAGAATTGAACCTGGGTCTTTAGACTTTGCAGGCATGTACCTTAACTGCTTGGCCATCTCTCCAGCCCTCTTATTCCTTCTTTAAAATTATTTTATTACACATGGGCATACTTAGTAGGTAAACAACACATGCTGGTACCATTCTTTCCCTTATCCTTGCCCCTATTCCAAAGAGGCCCACCTGGTTGGAGATGCAGGTCAACCCGTGGGGATTATGGGTTTTGCATTGTGGGGGTAGCAGTCAATTATGGGGGAGAGGCAATGACTCTGTGCATAATGTCCCAACTTGTGGCTCTAACAATCTCTCCACCCCACTTCTGAAAAATTCCCTGAGACATGTTGGTTGCATCTTAAGTATACATGAGTGATGCACTCTTAGGAGCCTCTGGATCTCTGGTTTGGTAGGGGGTGAATGTCCTCAGTGTCTATCTCCTTCACTCTTGTGCTGATATAATTTTCACCAAGAAAGCAGCACTCTTGCTCATTTTCCCAGTTCCCCTGTGGATTTAGCTAGGGCCAGGTTGAAGTGTGCTGAGTCATATATCTCATCAGGTCCCACTCCCATCTAAAAAACAGAAGCAGATTCTCCATTGGACAGTGAAGTCAGCACTGGTTAGATGGGCTAACCATTATTAACTTAGAGAGAATATAAAGGATGTAGACCTTTCTATAGCCCAAGATTAGTGGGAGCTTGACATTGGGAAAAAAAATCGATATCTGGATCTGAGTCTGACTTACTTCCTAGTTCCAGATAGAGTTTCATTTCCACTGAGCATATCTGTTAGCCAATCCAAAAGCAGTTGGTTACCCACCATGGCTTTGTGCCACTATCGCCCATGTGTGAGCATCACATCAGGTTGTTTGTTTCTGAGTAGCTTAGACTCTGAGTTGCTCAGACAGATGTTGGCCACTTTCTCCCAGTAGCTCATGTAACACTTTCCAGCAGTTGATGGGCTCTCTGTGGATTTGCTATCTTCTAGATTCCAACCAGATCTCTCCATGTTCCACACTAACAGCTTATAGGGTCTTCAACAGTAGGGTCTTACTATTAACTTCTGGTGTGTAGTCAAGTGCTCTGTCAGACTTCTGTCTTATTTGTTTTGAGAGACCTGGTAGGTCTCGCTCATCAACAGCTTGTTGAAGATGATAACTGCATCCTGGTCCAGAAAATTACAGACCAGCACAAAGTGGGGAAAAAAAAAAAGACAGAAGAGGGCTGGAGAGATGGCTTAGCGGTTAAGCACTTGCCTGTGAAGCCTAAGGACCCCGGTTCGAGGCTCAATTCCCCAGGACCCACGTTAGCCAGATGCACAAGGGGGCGCATGCATCTGGAGTTCGTTTACAGAGGCTGGAAGCTCTGGCGCGCCCATTCTCTCTCTCTCTCTCTCTCTCTCTCTCCCTGCCTTCTTCTCTCTGTCGCTGTCAAATAAACAAACAAACAAAAAATTAAAAAAAAAGACAGAAGAAAAAGAGAGGGAGAGAAACAGAAAATATTTAAAGTTAGGGTTCACTTCACCCTCTCCAGGGCCCTTCTATTCAGATACTTCCCCTGAGGTCCTAATGAGGGTTCAACCTTTGTGTTTAACTTCCAGGATATAGGTTTCTATGACACCAGTTAAATTTGGGTCCAGTTGTGTCCCCCCCCCCCACCACACTTCCCCTTCACCCAAGCCCTACCCTCCCTATTGTCCAAGTTTGAGATGCCATTCAGGTATGTGAGCAACTTGGACTAATCCAGGTTAGCCACCACAGGTGAGTGAGACCATATGATGATTGTCTTTCTGTGACTGTGTCAGTTCACTTAGTATGATCTGTTTCAAGTTCAACCATTTTTCTACAAATTTCAATGTGTCATTTTTTTTTTCTTACTGCTGAGTAGAATTCCATCAGGTAGATATACCACATCTTGGTTATCCATTCATCCAATGATGGGCATCTTGGTTGATTCCAGTTCTTAGCTATTACTAATTGAGCAAAAATAACCATCATTGAGCAAATATCTTTCATCTGAGATGTGGAGCTTATAGGCTAAATACCCAATAAGTGAATAACAGGGTCTACTGGAAACTCTATATTTATCCTTTTCAGGAGTCTTCATATTAATTCCCATAGTGGTTGTACCAGTTTACATTCCCCCCACAGTGAATGAATGTTCCTATTTCTTCACATCCTCGTCAACATTTGTTTTCATTTGATTTTTTTTAATGTTTCCTATCTTTTCCAGGGTGTGGTGGAATATCAAGATTGTTTTAATTTGCATTTCCCTAATGGTTATGGATGTTAAACATTTTCTTAAGTGTGTGTTAGCCATTTGTATTTCTTCCTCTGAAAACTCACTATTGAGTTCTCTGCTGCACATTTCAGTGGGTTGTTTGATTTTTTATTGTTTAATTTTTTGAGTTCTTTGTAGATTCTAGTTATTAGGTAGTGGTATAGCTGGCAAAGATTTTCTCCCATTCAGTGGCCCTGTGTATGGTATATATGTCTCTGCAAAAGCTTTTTAGCATGATGAGGTCCCATTGGTTGAGTGGTTGTTTAATTTCCTGGGCTACTGGGTTTTGTTCTGGAAGTCTTTTCCCAGTCTTATAGCATGGAGAATGCTTCATATTTTTTCTTCGAGTAGTTGAATATATTCAAATCTTATATTGAAGTTTTAATCCATTTGGACTTGATTTTTGTTTATGAAGAAATTATTGGGTCTAATTTCATTTTTCTACATATGGTCATCCAATTTGTCCATCATCATTTGTTGAAGATGCTGTCTTTTCTCTAGTATACATTATTGGCACCTTTGTCAAAGACCAAGTGGTTGTAGTTACTTGACCTAAGGTCTGAGTCTTCAATTCTGTTCCATTGGTCTATATTTCTGTTTTTATTCCATTACCATGTATTTTTGTTACTATGGCTTTGTAATATAGCTGTAGATCAGGTATGGTGATAACTCAAGATATATATATATATATAAAATTTTGAGATCATTTTTTCAATCCCTGTGAAGAATGATTCTGGTATTTTTATTGGTATTATGTTAAATCTGTATATTGCTTTTGGTAGAACTCACATTCTCACAGTATTAACTCTTCCAATAGAGGAGCATGGGAGATCTTTCCATCTTCTTAAGTCCTCCTCAACTTCTTTCTTGAGTTTTCTTTGTTTTCATTATATATGTCTTTCACATCCATTTTAGTGTTATTCCAATGTATTTTTTGTTTTTATTGAAAATGGGGAAGCCTCACTAATTTGTCTGTATATTTTTCCTTTTCATTTAGAAAACCCCCTGATTTTTGTGCACTGATTTTGTATCCTGCCACTTTACTGAAGGAATTAATCACCTTTAGAAATTTTGATATGGAGGCTTTTGGTTCACTTATGCACAGGATCATGTTATCTGTAAATAAGGCTACCTTGCCTCTTTCCTTTCCTATTTGAACCCTTTTTATTTCTTTCTCCTATCTTATTGCTTGGGCTAGTCCTATATTGAAGAGCAGTGGTGAGAGTGGGAACCCCTGTCTTGTTCCTGATCTTGGTGGGTACTCCTTCAGTCTTTACCCATTAAGTATTATTTGGGCTTTAAGTGCTTTATATATAGACTTTATTGTATTGAGATGTAAACACTCCATGCCTATTCTTTCCAACGTTTTGATCATGAAGTGGTGTGGTATTGTATCAAAGGCCTTCTCTGTATCAATTTAGATGATCATGTGGTTTTTACCGTTAAGTTTATTTATGTGGTGTATTTTGTTGAGCAATTTCCATATGTTGAACCATCACTGCACCCTGGTATGAAGCCTACGATGTCAACATGGATAATACTTTTGATGTGTTGGTGAATAATGATTACAAGGATTTTGTTCAAGTTCATCAGGGATATAGGCCTAGAGTTTTCCTTTCTTGTTGCGGCTCTGTCTGGTTTTGGTATTAGGGTGATGCTAGCTTCATAAAAGGAGCTGGGAAAGATTCCCTGCTCTACAATTATGCAGAACAGTTTGAGAAAAATTGGTTTCAGTTCTTCAATGAATGATAGAATTTAGATGCCATCCAGTCCTGGACTTTTCTTTTCTGGGAGGTTTTTTGATTACCTTTTCAGTCTCCATTGATGTGATAAGTTTCTTTGGGAGATTAACCTGCTCTGAGTTTACTTTTGGTAGTAGTTTGTATGTATCTAGGAATTCATCCATTTTTTCCATATTATTGAATTTCGTGGAGTAGAGGATTTGAAAGTATGCCCTGGTTATTCTAATTTTGTTAATGTCTATTGTTATCTCTCCTTTTTCATTTCTGATTTTGTTAAATTGAGACCTCTATCTCTCTCTCTGTCTCTCTCTCTCTCTCCTTGATCAGATTGGCCAGGGGTTCATCAATTTTGTTTATTTTTTCAAGGAACCATCTCTTTGTTTCATTGACTTTGAAAAATTGTTTTCTTAGTTTCCAGTTCATTAATTTCTGCTCTAATCTTGACTATTTCTTTCCAGCTGGAGCACTGGAGCACTTCAGGTTGGATTCTTCTTGTTTTTCCAGTTCCTTTAGGTGGGCAGTTAGGTTATTAATTTGGGATCTCTGTGTTTTTGTAATTAAGGAATTTAGTGCTATTAGTATTCTCCTTAGGAATGCCTTCATTGTGTTATAAGTTTTAGTAGGTTGTGTTTTCATTATCATTCAATTCTATGACTTTTACAATTTCTTTTTTTTTTTTTTTTTGACTTCTTCCATGACCCATTCATTGTTTAAAAGTGTGTTGCTAAGTCTGCAGGAGCAGGTGGAGTTCTTGATGTGTCACTTGTTAAACATCTAGCTGTAAAGCATTGTGGTCTGACATGATTTAGGAAGTTACTTCAGTTTTCCAGATTTTATGAAGGCACACTTTATGACCTAATGTATGGTCAGTTTTTGAGAAGGTTCTGTGGGCTGCTGAGAATATGTATTCTGTAGTGTTGGGATGAAAAATTCTGTAGATATATGTTAGGTATAGTTGATCTATGATGTTCTCGAGCTCTATTATTTCCTTGTTGATTTTCTGTTTGGATGATCTGGCTATTGATGATTACGAAATATGGAAGTCTCTGACTATGATGGTGTTGGTGTTTATATCTATTTTGTTGCTCAGTAGATGTTGCTTTATAAATTATAGTGCACCTGTGTTTGGTGCATATATATTTATGATTGTGATGTGCTCATGTTAGATCATTCCCTTCATGAGTAAGAAGTGGCCTTCTTTGTCCTTTTTGATTACTTTTGGTTAGAAGTCTATTTTATCAGCTATACACATAACAACAGCCACTTATTTTTTCTTTATTTCTATTTTCTGGGAATATCATTTTCCATCCTTTCACCCTGAGGAGGTGTCTATCTTTAGTGGTGATATGGGACTCTTGAAGATAGTAGATAGAGAGATCCATTTTCTTGATCCACTTTGACAACCTGTGTCTTTTGATGGGTGAGTTAGGATTGTGAATATTTAAGGTTATTACTTTGAAGTTTGAATTAATCCCTGACATGATGAGGTGTTTTTTGGGGTTTGGTGCTTTCTTGTGTTTTGTACTATGTTGTGCCTGGTCTATTTTTGGTTATTATGACCTTCTTCTTGTTGGCTCTTGAGATTGGTTGTTTGACTGTTCTGTGTGGAATATTCCCTCAAGTATTCTCTGTAGTTTTGTGTTTGTGTACATATTATCACAGAGTTTAATTTTTTTCATGGAATGTTTTGTATTCACCACATATTGTGAGGGACACTTTTGTTGGGTAGAGAAGCTCAGGTTGGAATCTATAGTTTTTTAGACTTTGAAATGTTCCATTCCAGGTCTATTTTGCTTTCAGTGTTCCCATTGAGAAATCTGTCATAATTCTGATGGGTTTGCCTCTGTATGTTGTGAGTTGTTTCTCTTTTTGGTGGTTTTAACACTCTCTATTTGTTTTCATTGTTAAGAGTTTTAAGTATGATATGCCTTGGAGAGTTTCTTCTTTGGTCCTGTCTGTTTGGTGATCTGTGGGCTTCTTTTGCCTGGATGGGACTCTGTTTTGAGAGATTTGGAAGTTTTTCCTCAATAATTTTGTTGAATATGTTCTCTATGCCACTGGCCTGGATTTCTTCTTCTTCTGGTATACCCATGATCTAAATGTTTGGTCATCTTAGGTATGCCACAGTTCCCTCATATTCTATTCACCTTATTTTTTCTAATTTTGCAAGTTTTTGGTCTCCTAATCAATTTCTTATGTCTGGTCTTCCAGGTCAGAGGTTCTGTCTTCCACATGAGTAACTCTGTTAGTGAGGAGTTCAAGAGAGTTTTTCATAGGTTCTATTTTATTTGTGTTTTCTGTTGTGTTATTTTTCATTGTGACCATCTCATTTTTGAAGTATGGTTGCAGTTTGAGCTCTGATTTTCTTGATGCTTCCTGGCGTTCATTCTTTCATTTGATCAAATCTTCATTAAGCTTAATCAAACAGTTGCTGGGATCTTCCATTACTTCACTCACCTTCAATTCATTCATATCTCTTTTGAGGGTTCTAAAATTTTCTTCAATCAAGTTAAGCCTATTGTCAAAAAGTGAATGCTCTAAGAGACAATACTCTTCAATTTTATTGATATGATTGTTTTTTTTTTTTTTTTTTTTTTGATGATTTGCTTCCAGTTCAGTGATTCTTTTCATTTGAGTCTCATTGCTTGTTGTGTTTCCATTTTGGGATTGAATCTCTGTTGATTTCTCTATGATTTCATTGGAGGATTCCATTGTAGGGCTAGGCATCCTTGGTGGAGATCTCTCAATCTTCTGACCTTTGTTGGCTATTTTGCATTGTGGTCTACCCATTTTAGGAAGACTATTGTAATGAGGAGGAAGCAAGTTTTTGTCCTTGGGCCTGTGCACCCTCTGATTCAGGTGAAAAAGAATGTTGGTAACAAGTGGCAACTCAGGATACCAGAGCAAAAGGCCTGAGTCTACAGCCCACACAGGGACTAGACCTCCCCTTCAAGGTGCAATGGGACCTACTGGGATCACGGAACTGGGAGGAGTCAGGAAACAGGGATCTGGCCTGCTCACTCCACACCACACTGTAGTAAACACCATCCAACCCAGGGTGTCATGACCAGGGAACTGGGAGGAACTGAGAAACAGGGATCTGGCCTACTTATTCTGCATTGCACCCACCTGCACACCCTCTGGTGCAGGAACTAGGAGGAGCCAGGAAACAGCTGTCTTATTCCTCTTGTCCCCCTCTGCCCTTGCTAGTTTTCTGGGGTATTGTTAATATCCTGTGTGTTCTTGATTGTATATGTTAGCTCATGTCTCAAGGCAAGTACCCTGTAGCACACCTAGGAACCCTGTGGCTATTATATTATTCCACCATCTCTTCCAAAATGTTTCCTGAGACTTGGAGTGAGTGGTAGAAATCTCCATTAGTGATGTGCTCTCAACTGCCACTTATGGTCTAATCCCATGAGTTTTGAATCTCTTCATTGTCTACTACCATATTTGTAGAGAGTGTTCCCTGTAGAGCAGTGAGAGCATTACCAATCTTCTTTCCAGTATTACCTCTGCAATGCTTCCTGAGCCCTAGCACATGTGATAGAGATCTAGTGCTATGCCCTGATTTTTCTCTTTCTGTCATTTTGATGAGTCTCCCAGGTAGATCCTGACATCTGTAGAAATAAGATTCTCTAACACAAAGTGAGAACAACATTAGTCCAAACCTTAAATAGACACAATTAGAAAGCTTTATGATGGATATAACAACTCTATTTATCCAAAGAACAGTGAACAGTAGAAGCATCTCTCTAGGGTCCATGAATTCCCAAACCATAGACTTTTGACTCAGTTCTCAGTACCAGGCATGCATTTTCTCCCACTGAGTTCATCTCATATCCAACCAGAGAATAGATTATACACATAACTTCTGTGACACTATAGCAAGCAACAGAACATCTTGCCTTGCTGGTTGATTTTGGGTCGTTCAGGATCCACTGCTTATTCAAGTCACAGATGGCATCTCCCCCCAGCAGCTCACAGCACCTTACATTAGCTACATGGCCGAGTTGACTTCTATCTCAATTCCAGTGTCCTGTTACAGCAGTCTATGCTATCTTCAGCAACAGGGTTTTTCCATCTCATTTGGTGGATAACCACACACTTTGGTAACAGTCTGCATTATTTTGGGGGCCTCACTGACTAAGAGCTCATTATGGGGATATAGATCCATCTGTAATTATAGCCCACTGTCAGTCTTGTATCCCCTTGTTTGCATACATACAAACTTATTAAGCTACATTTCTCATATGGGTGTCCTTGGGTTACCTCACTTAGTAATTCTACTGATTTCTATTTTGTATTTTAGTGCTCCTCATTTACAGTGTCACAGTTACTGCTATGTTATCCAGTCTGAATTTCTTCACATTTGATATGCTGATGTAGTCTATTGAATAGCTGGTTATTTATTTATTAACATATAGCATTTTCTCTTCTGCTGCTTCTTTTATGAATTCAACATGTTCTCCATATTCTTTAAGAATTTTTACAATTACTTTTTGTGACATTCTTTCCCTATAATCAGCCACCCTTTTTTTTTCATTTTTATTTTTTATTTTATTTTATTTTATTTTTACAGTCAGTTTGGTACCATTATTAGGCTCATCCATGACCTACCCCCTCCCCTTGGCCCCTCCTTGTTGAGGTATACGGGTCATGCATTGTGGAGTTAGCCCACAGTTATGGGATTCTTTGTTTACCTCTACTTAATTTCTTTGAATTTATTTTAGAAAAAAATTATTATTTTGTCCTTTTCCTGTTGTATATTTTTTACATTAGTCCACTTTTTATTGTTTACTTTTTGTCTCTCTACTTCAATATATTTTTAATAGGCCCATGCTGATTCTTTTGTAGATTTTTTTTCTAGGCTTCTACAAAGGAATTTTACTCTTGAGGGACGGTTTGGAAATGAGGTTAGTTAAAGGATTCAGTCTACTGGCCATACAGACTTCTAAGCTTTCTTTCTGAACCTTTCGAATAAATATTCCCCCAGAGGACAGTTTTGTGTTCTCATATAGAAAGAAATATGTATAGTGAACATAAAGTTACCATGTCTGAGTCACTGATAGGCAGTTAATATTTGTATCAATGGAAATAACCAAGTTTGAATCCAGTCTTAATTTCTACACATTTGATATACTGATGTAGTCTATTGAAGAGCTGGTTATTTATTTATTAACATATTTGTGAATCTAATTGATGTGTGGTGGGTTCTGACATGCTTGTGTGTTCATCTTTGTGGATGCCAGAGGACACCTTCAGGTGTTTCATCAGTAATGCCATCAATCTTTTTGAAACAGAATTACTCATTGGACTAGAACTCACCAAATTGTCTAGACTGACTGGTGAGAGACACAGGACTGGTCTGCTTCTGCCTACGCAATTCTTGTATTACAAGCACACAACACCATTCCTGCTTTTTTAAAATGTAAATTCTATGGTTGTAATTCAGGTCTTATACTTGTGAGACTGTCTGCAATGGTATCTTTCAATACTGAGCTATTGTGTAAAAGCTCCTGGTTATTTCTTACAAAGAACATCTGTGATTTCTTTTCCCATCTTATTTCTCCTGGTAGTACATTTCAATTTTCCTAAACTAATTACATAAATCAACTGATACTTAAAAATGGACTTTAGGGACTGTCCTTTTTTTTTAACTCATTTGATTACATTCCTTTTTGCCTATTCTGCCATTCTATAGATTCAAACATAATTTTTGATGTGCTTAACATATTTTATGTGCTCAGAAACAAAGAATACATTTTTCCTTCAATAATTTTGTTTCAGAGTGAAGCTCATTTAGTGTTGTCATCTCGTAGGTTATTTATTTGATGTTTTCAAAAAATGCCCAATTTTAATGAAACTGAACTATTCCTTCAGAAACTAACAAACAAAGCCTATAACAAATTGTGCCCAAGTACATCACATTAATTTATATTTACTTTTTTTAGTTAATACATATATCATTACATAAAATCTGTTGTGGGAGATTGATAAAACGTACTTTTCTTCCCTTTAACATTCTTGGATCACAAGCTCACACAGGAAGTGACTGGTATGAGTGTGGTGATACCCACACTCATTAAGAAGCTCAGTGAAATGGGAATAGAGAAGGGGGAAAATAGGTTAACCTAGTGATAATATGACCAGTTAACAATACACTCATGTATTCAAATTATGATAAATAACACTGCGATTACCACTTCACCCCCCCCAAAAAAAAGAGGAAAGGCGTAGAAAGCAGAGAATCACTCAACCATCGAAGTACTTGCTTGAACAACTGCTGTTACAAGTTTGATTTCTCAGTATCAACAACAAGGGATATGATGTCTTAAGCAAGGTGGAAGTGGAGGATACACAATCAAAGGTTGTTCTCAGACCTCCTCAATATATCATGGCATATACACATACATATGCATGTATCATAAAATTCCACACACATATACAGAGATAGATAGATAGATAGATAGATCGATCAATCGATAGATAGATAGATAGATAGATAGATAGATAGATAGATAGATAGATAGATAGATGATTGATAGAGATAGATGAGAATGATAGGCACAATTTAGTTACTCATGGTTATTATGAAAACAAAAATCTTCAAAACCAGTTTTTGGATATAATTTCTTTAAAAGACCATGAAAAATATCAAGAGTTTGAATTGCTTAAAGACTTAAATAAATCATGAATATAATTTATGAATATAAATAATGAAAATATGCTATTCCCTTCCTACTTAAATCTTATAACTTAAAATTGAGAATCACTTGTAATGTTTATTTTCTTCAAAATTTTTCTTTCTGGGCTGGAGAGATGGCTTAGTGGTTAAGCACTTGCCTGTGAAGCCTAAGGACCCCGGTTCGAGGCTCGATTCCCCAGGACCCACGTTAGCCAGATGCACAAGGGGGCGCACGCATCTGGAGTTCGTTTGCAGTGGCTGGAAGCCCTGGCGTGCCCATTCCCTCTCTCTCTCTCTATCTGCCTCTTTCTCTGCGTCTGTCACTCTTAAATAAATGAATAAAAAATGAAGAAAAAAATTTTAAAAAAATTTTCTTTCAAAAAAACACTTTTTTTTTAATTTAGGTGTTAAAATGAACAACTCAAGTGTGGATTAGTTATTAAAACATTAATTATTTACAATTTTGGGTTATGTCATGTCTGAAATCAAAGCCTCTAGGCAACTAACTGTGCAGAGTTTTTCTTTTTCTAATAAGATCATCTGTTTGTCCATAGAATAGAATCTGTGACTAGTGCACACTTATTAACACAGTGTCACTATCAATGTCATATGCAGAACCTTGGAATATTTTCAAATACATTAGAAGAAAACACACGCAATGTACTTTGGAGATAATGGCTAGTTCCTAAGATGGATTTCCCAGCACGCGGAGTACCATGTGTCATTGCTCTTTGTGACATTTTCCATTTTTCATTTATTATGCATTTAAATTATCATTAATTGAATCAAGAGAAAAAGTTCAAGCTAAAAGTTTTAATTTTGGCACAGTCCAAGATTGAGAATTTAGGACATTTTTCTTTGTTTATGTATAAAACTTTCCTTTGTTCTTTTCCAAGCAAATATTTTTCTCTGTATTGTGTGTTTGTTTTCCTTCTGTTGATCAACTGTTTGTCTTAATTATCTTTTCATTTTAAGATAAAATCTGAGTTGGAGAGAATAAGGATTCTTGTTTACTTTTAATCTCTTAGAAATTATAGCCAATTGTGCTTTGTCTTCCGCAGATTTTCAGTTTTCATCATTAAGATACTGTCAAAGTTATATATATATATATATATATGTATATATATATATATATATATATATATATATACATTATTTAATATGAAATCTCTCAATTTCGGTTTAATTATTAGCATACATAAAGACATGCTCTTTGGTTTTATTGTCTATAAACATAAGCTCTAAGACAACCAAATAATCAGTAATTCAAATAATTAATGGTTTCCATTTTTTATTATATGCAACTATATTTCCTCGCATATCTTTAGATTTTTTAAGTCAAAGCCTTCATAAGCTATTAAATATTAAGTCAATGACTTTCTAGCTCATCACAGTATCTCCAGTCTGGCTGTTGTCTACTATAGTGAACATACAACCTGCAGGGTCAGTATTGTATAGTATAAAAAGCGTTGGAGGAGAGGATTTTGTCTTATTTGAATACTTCCACTTTTGAACAGAATTTTGACCATAATATTTGCTTAATAAATATAAGAATAAAATCAAATTTCAAAATGTATCCTCTAAACATAAAATTCTATAGTGCCCATAAATGTGAGTGTATGCCTCAAAAGTTTCCATCTACTAAACAGAAGCCATCATTTGTCACTCAGCTTCCTTTGATATGCTCTTGTATTTATGATATTTGAAATAGCAAATTTTTACTTAACCCATAAATATATTCCAGAACACATTTTATATATACTATTGCCTTAGTTTAGGTTTTTTATTTATTCTATTATATATGTATATACATACATATATATATATATATATATATATATATATATATATACATAATAACAAGTTATACTGTTATACTGTTTAATACCCCTGTCCCATATACCATTTCCCAGGAGCCCTCCTGAATGGGGTTGTGGTGTTCACTATGGGGTCATGAAGGCCACACTCAGTCCCTGTGGGGATAGCAGGGGCACTATGTCTCAGGGTACTCCTATCCATTCTGTGGCTCTTACAATCTTTGAACTAGCCATAAAGCCATTTATGTTGTTTTTTATAATATAGCCTGATTTCTGCTGGATTAACTTGGATTCCATCTTTTAGTGTATTTTTCTGTTCTCCAGAAATATACTTCCATCTGAGCACTTAGTTCACTGAACTGTAATTGCTGTTCTTTTTCTGTCTTCTTTTGAGTGAGAATAATTTATTATTTATCTTGGTATTTCCAGTCCATAAATAAGTACATGCGATGCATAGAAAATCAATGTCTATTTGTTGCAGGTGAACACTGAGCCCAATACCAAATAACTATTCTTTCCTTACACACTTCTTTTCTATTGCTGTTCTACCTGCCATCTAAATTCAGCTCACTCCTCCTCCAAAATAAAACGTCTGTTTTCCTACAGGTAAATGAGTAGTTTCTGTTTACTCATCTTTTGTAGTTTTTACTATTATAAATTATTAAAATCATTTTGATTTGTAGCAAAGATATTCTTTTTTGTTATCTCCCAAAGTGAGTGTATACTTGATGAATTCTTGTGTCAGTTCCCATTACATTTTGTACCATAATTTTGTAAACAATAATTTACTCAGCAAAATCTAAGAAAATATGTTCAGCACTTAGTGGAGGTTTATGAAGAAATAAACCATTGAAAGACTTATTTTAGAATGAAAATAATGACATTCTGTAAAAAGGCATAGAATTCGTTAATTGGTCTCTCAGTTCTTGATTTCATCTCTATCCAGTGGTTGTTCCAGTGTAACTTGCTATATTTCAATGTATTTTTACAATTTCCAGTTTTTCTTCTTATTCATTTCTGCATATATCATATTGTTGTAAGAAAAGTTAATATGTTGTCATTTCATGGTTTTCGCTTGTTTGCTTTCTTTTTATTTTCTTCATTGAGCCTTACTTTGTGGCCTTTCCTATGACTTTGCCTGAAGTGTGTTCCAGGTGTATTCTTAGGTCACTGGATGAAATAGTTTGTGGATACCTGTTTGCTCCACTTTATCCAGCTAATATAAAACCTCACTTCTGTTTGCTTAATTAAAAAATATATATTTCTTCTTATTTATTTATTTATTTCATTTATTTCAGAGACTGTGAGAGAGAAAAATAGAGAGAGAAGGGGCACACAAGGGCCTCTAGATACTACAAATGTACTTGATACCTTGTGCATCTGGGCTTCTCGTGGGTACTAGGGAATTGAACTCTGGTCCTTAGGCTTTACAGGCAAGTGCCTTAACTGCTGAGCCATATTTGTAGCCCAGTTTGCTGATATTTACCTGGATGATGTGTGAAAGTGAAGATGTTAAAATGCCAAAATGTTTTGCCAGCCAATGTCTCTCACTTCAGTTGTATCAGTATTTCCTGTGCATAACTGGGTATTCTGATATTCAGTGAATATAAGCAAAAATATTATTTTTCAACTATTACTGTTTCATTTTACTTATTTTATACTAATTTTTTTTCTATGAGATCTGTTCTTTCATTTGATTCTGTTTCCAGGGATATGTTGTATTATTACTCTCATTTTGTGTGCTCTTAGAAGTCAAAGATGTTTCCTATAAGCAGCATGGAGATGTGTCTAGTTTATATATTTCTTGGTCATCTCATGCTGTATTTGAAGGGGGAGATGACAAATAGTAGGTACGATAGCAGGTTCCCTGTCCCATACCCAAATTAGAACATGGTCATATGTTTTATATCTATGGTCTTGTACCAAGATTATGAACTGCAGTTTAGATGGCAATGTTAATTGATTGTGTCATGTGGCTGTAATGATTACTGCTAGCAAAGCCAGGACTCAAGGCATAAGGGACTAATTAGTGAGGCTGCAACTTCAGTCTCTTATAATTGCAGGGCCACGTTGATTTCACTTGATCTAGAGATTGGGGATATTTAAAGACATTTAATAGATACTAATTATTGAATGAATTATACCCCACTACATTAACATGCTCTTTTCCCTATAGTTTTATAATATAACAATTTTCATAGTCTGTGAATTTTTGAAATGCATTTTTATATAAAATAAATTATTGTTCATTTTAGGTCACCTCCTATAACATGGTTTGACCTATTCACCTCTCTTCTTGAATTATCTATTCAATGATATGTAAAGAATTATCTAGGGGCTTGAGTGATTGCATAGCTGTGAAGGCACTTGCCTGCAAAGCCAAAGGACCCAAGGTTCAATTCGCCAGTACCCACATAAAGCCAGATGCCATTGCTTGCAGTGGCTGGTGGCCCTGGTATGCCCATTCTGTCTCTATTTGTGTTTATCTGCCTCTTTCTCACTTTCTCTCTATCAAATAAATAAGTTAAAAAGAATTATGTAAAATTTCTCACATTATCAGAAGTATAATTCAGTCCAGTACAATTGTTTCTCAGATTACAAATATTCAGTTTAAGCAATCTTTATTTCTAAACTTATGTATACCCTAGATATTCTGTTTGATTATGGTTTTTATAGTACTGTACAATCAAGTGTTCTGTTAGGACACTAATAATCTCTCTCTTTCTGTGTGTGTATGTGTGTGTGGGGGGGTGTGTTTAGTACTACAAGCAATTTATGATGCTGTCATTTTATTACAACTCTTCTTTGACTAAGATAATAATATTGAGAATTTGTATTGGCATAAATGTTAGCTAGATTAGAATTTCATAATGGAGAATTAACTACAAAAAGAGAATAAAATATGATGGAGACAATTTGACAACTTTTCCTTTGCATATTATTTTATCATTAGTTTTTCAGGTTCTCTATCTCAAATATTTTGAAATACAAACATTGTGTCATAACGGAATATTTGGGCTGGAGAGTTGACTCAGTGGTTATGGCACTTGTCTGCAAAGCCTGATGACCTAGGTTTCATTTGCCAGTATCCCCATAAAGTCAGATCACAAAGTGGTGCATGAATCTAGAGATTGTTTACAGGCTAGAGATCATGCAGGGTGCGTCCATCTTCTCTCTCTCTCTCCTTGCAAATAAATAAATAAATTTTAATAAAATAATATTTTTGATGTGTGCATGTGTAGTTTTGTACACATGGTGTGTGTGGGTGTATGGACAATGTGTATAGATTCAAGAACCCTGTATGGAAACATGTGGAGGCTAGAGGAAAACACTGAGTGTCCTCCAAATTTTTGCTGCCTTATGTCTGTGCTCCTAGTCCCTTTTAGAACCTGGAGTTCCATGTGTTTAACTCAAATTGGTTCACCAGGGAGCCTAAACGATACCACTATCTCTGTCATTCTTGACATTGGTTATATACAAGTGCAGCCAAGTCCAGCATCTTTCATTAGTGTTGAGATCGAACATATTTTCTCACGTTTGCATGGCAACTGCTCATACCCTTTTCTTCATATCATCAGGCAGAGAATAAATGTTATCACCCTTCATTGCATCTACACCACAAATCCATGTTGTGTAAACAACATATTTAAATCGTTCAGGCTGGCCTATAATACATACTATTTTCTAGTACTTCAGGACAGAACATATTTAATAAGAAAAATATTGATTAATTTTTATAATTATGAAATAATTTTGTGAATAGGCACATTGAAGACTCTGATTAGTCCAACATGGAAGCTATTAAAATGATGACTTTATATGCTCAAACATATACTTTTACATAATGCTGCAAAGTTTAGCAATATTCATATTGTTATCATAATTGATAATTTGGTTGAATTGGTACAAGGACAAACTACCGTTAGCAGAATCCCAAAATCACTACATATATTATGTTTTCAGAAACTGCATAATGACTTTGTATAATTGCTTTAGGAGGAATAAACATTGGATTTGGGATGCCAGCATCCTAAACTTTAGTCACATCAACCATTTTTTCCCTAATTTGTCAATTTTAAGTTCAAAGGATTAGACATGATTCACTTCCTGAAATCTGTAATGTTGTCATTTTCTTCCAGTAACTGAAGTAAGTCTGGACTATTTGGATAATTTAGAATTTAATGAAACAGCAATCTAATGACCAGAAAAAATTCACTAAATGTCTTGGTGCATCTCTTTTCTACCAGGAAATAATAAATAGTATGCTAATTTTTGTTTCAGTTTAAGTATTAATAAAATATTAATATAATAATGCACTGTAATGTAATAATACATGAAAGGGAAATATAACTGATTTTCTTATTCCTTCTGTATAAGAAACATTTCTCAGTTGGCACAAAGCATAAATTTGTTTTGATTATACATATGGTAAAACATGATATAAATAGTTTCAAGTAAAACTGTTCAACATATTTAATTTCTTTATTTTAATTTTATTTGCTTAAGAGAGAGAAGAAGAAGAGAGAGAGAGAGACAGACAGACAGAGAGAGAGAGAGAGAATGGGTGCACCAGGGCCTTTAGCTGCTACAATTTCCAGAAACACATGCCACCTTGTGCATCAGACTTATGTGTGTCCTGGGGAATCGAACATGGGTCCTTTGGCGTTTCAACATATTTACATGTCAGAGAAATGCACCTAAATGCTTCACTGATATCTTAGAGTGACTAACATCAAGAAAACAATAACAAATGCCAGTAAGGGTGTGGGAAAAAAAGATACCCCTTAATTCACTGCTGGTAGAAATATAAATTAGTACAGCACTATGGAAGTCAGTATGGAAATTCTGGGAAAAACTAGAAAAAAGAGCTCATGATATAGCCATGTGATTTCTGGGAATATAAACAAAAAATAAAATCCAATTCATCTTATTATAGAGATATATATGGAGACCTTGTTTATTAAGCACTATTCACTAGTCATGTTATAAAATTAGCCTAATTAAATTATAAAATTAGCTATAAATTTAGTACATCAATGGTGATTGGATAAAGAGAACATGGAATATATTAAATTTTTAAAATTCAATTATAAATAACAGAAACTTGTCATTTGTAGGAAAATGGATGGACCTGGAGACCATCATATTAAGCAAAGTAAGCTAATCTCATAAATATAAATATCATATGTCTTATCTCATATAGAGTACCTAGAACATTGAAATACATGGTATTAGAAATACAGAAGAGAACAGGGGATGGGATGGCCATGAAAAGAAGAGGAAATAAAGGAGGAAATGAGTATGATTAAATTATAATCTATAGATATATACACATATCAGACTAAAACTCATATTTTTTAAAAATAATTAAGGTAGGGTTCCCCTCTAGCTCAGGCTGACCTGGAATTTACTACATCCGTCTCAGGCTGGCCTTAAGCACATAGAGATCCTCTTACCTCTGGCTCCCGAGTACTCTGATTAAAAGTGTGTGCCACCATGCCCAACATAAAAATATGAAAATCAAAGGTTGAAGGGAAAGAGAGATTAAAGGAAAGAAGCAAAGAAGGAAAGCCCAAATTTAAAAGTGAAATTCATGAGACAAGATCATAAGAAGCTTAAGGAAAGCAGGAATAATTATTCTTCACAATATGTATTAACCAACATTATAGTTGTTGACTCTGTTTGCAAGAGTGAACATATAAAATAATGACAAATCCAGTGGACCTTGGGAAAGGTTGTGGTGAGTATGCTAACTGCCCAATTTCATGTTTTAAATTTATTACTTTATTTTTAAGTCAAATAAGAGAAACCATGTTCCTTCTTTTGCTTACTTCTCCTGACAAAAAATACATTTGTGGTGATTTGCTACCCAGGATTGTCTCAGTTTCTTGGAAATTTTGAGGAAACTTCTAACAAGGGAGTTTCTATTTTAAATATTTATTTATTTATTTGACAGAGGGTGGAAGTGATGGATAGAGAGAGAGATTGGCTCACCAGGGCCTCCAGTCACTGCAAATAAACTTCAGACACAGGCACCACTTTGTGCATCTTGCTCACATGAGTATGGGGGAATCAAAGCCGGGTCCTTAGGCTTCCCAGGCAAGCACCTTAACTGCTAAAACCATCTCTCCAGCACGTAAGTTTCTTTTTTAATATTGTTGTAGGATTTTCCCAGGTTTGGTGGCATTGATATTGGCTTTTGAAATTATAACCCAGAAGAAAGTTTAAGTGTGGCTAAGTAGTTAAATTCTACTTTCCTTCTCAAAATATTACTGCCAGTTGCTAACTGAAAGCAAAGCTAATTTACACATCTGAAATTTTTAAATTTCCAAGAAGTCCTCTTTTCAAACAACTGCTGGGATCCTGTCTGAATTATGGACACATCAATGAAAAGATGATCAGAACAATTTCAGTTACTTTAGTTTCTGTAGAAATGAGAGCGAATGGGATGAGAAGCATTTGGTGAAAATAAAATGTTATGACATATTATGCTTTTTGTATATGTTTAGTTGTAAACATGATTTAGTTAATCCAATGTGTTTTTACTTCAATGTAACCAGGTATAAAAATAAATTATTAGTTATATTTGAAATCTATAAGAGTTATCTAAAGCAAAATTAAGAAAACATTACTACATTATTTTATTAGAGAAAGAAGATCAAGGATATGTTCGCAAGATTTTTGTGTGTATATAATAATTTGTCTTTTTAAAAATATATGGAAAAACTTTAATTAAAAAAATTGGTCACTGGGCTCAATATTTCTATAGCAAGATGGTAGGTGGAGACAGGTTGATCACCGTAAACTTGCAGGACAGCTATCCTGCCATATGCAGTGGGAAACATAAAACCCTGCCTCAAACACAGTGGATAAAGACTAAGAACTGTGGTTCTCCTCTAATCTCTGCTTAAGCATTATGGCATGTGTGGGGTCTCATCACACACAGGAACATGTACAAACACACCAAGATTTATGAAGGAGCAGAAATAAAATAATCTAAGGATAGGAGTATGGGGACAAGCATTGTGAAATGTCTTATGATTATCACATGGCCTATTATAGCAACTATGGTTTCTAGCACAAGACTGTTCTTGTCAAAACATTACCATTGACGGAAAGGGTATGTGAAACTCTAGACCTCCCAGGGTAGCAATGGCAGCTCATGACTGCTGGGAGACATGGAGTCAGATTCAAAAATGATGTAGCCACAGGCAAATTGGTCATTCCATAGTAAATAACCTTCCACCATGGTCACAGAAGAACACTAATTTAACTCAATTGATTACCAAAACAAAATTATGAAGGTAAGGTGAGTTTTAATTAGGAAGAAGAAGGGTTTAATGGGAAGAGAGGGGGATAAAAATGTTGGCAAGAAATAGAACAAAATACTTTAGATACATGCATAAAGTGTCAAATAGAAAAATACAGTAAAAATTTTAAATGTGGTTACTTATATGAACATCATTTTAAATAAGCTCAATCTCCTTCCCTCAGTTCTTTCCCCTCCATATATGGAAAGTAATTTTACTTAATTATATAATAGAATCTTCAAACATAAGAAAATGACCATCTTATGACAAAAATAATTATAGTTAAAAACATGTTACAATTTAATAAACAAATATGTTTGCCAATAAAGGCTGATAAAATTAGATAAGATAAAAAATAAGAAAATATATTGTTAATTCATTTATTTTATTTATTTGAGAAGTAGGAAAAGAAAGAGGGAGATAAAAGACAGACAGAGAGTAAAAGACAGACAGAGAGAGTGGGAGAGAGGGAGAGAGAGAGGAGAGAGAGAGAGAATGGGCATGCCGGGGCCTTCAGCCATTGTAAATGAACTCCAGATGTATGCACCACTTTGTGTATCTGGCTTATATGTGTACTGGGGCATCCAACCTAGGTCCTTTGGCTTTATAGGCAAAAACATTTTAACTGCTCAGCCATCTCTTCAGCCCCAAACAATATTTTAATGAACTTTTTCAAACTTCTGTTATTAATGAAATACATCTTAAAAGAAAGTAGCCAAGGGCTGGAGAGATGGCTTAGTGGTTAAGCGCTTGCCTGTGAAGCCTTAGGACCCCGGTTCGAGGCTTGACTCCCCAGGACCCATGTTAGCCAGATGCACAAGGGGGCGCACGTGTCTGGAGTTTGTTTGCAGTGGCTGGAGGCCCTGGTATGCCCATTCTCTCTCCTTCTCTCTATCTGCCTCTTTCTCTCTCTGTCTGTTGCTTTCAAATAAATAAATAAAAATAACAAAAAAAAAGTTTATAAAAGAAAGTAGCCAAACTTAAAAGGCTTATAATTTCTTCATGTGACCCTGAAGTAGTCTATGTGACTTATACCCATTATGACTAATTACAATGCTGACAGTGGACTCAGTGTAAACCTCCTACTCTGAGACTTAACTCAATTTTGTCCCTATCCTCCAAGTTGTTGACTAGCATATATACTTAT
This sequence comes from Dipus sagitta, assembly GCA_036346955.1. NCBI lineage: Eukaryota > Metazoa > Chordata > Mammalia > Rodentia > Dipodidae > Dipus > Dipus sagitta. Next base: position 79,649,598 of record CM070783.1, on the reverse strand, counting down.
TCTTCTTGCATGCTGCTAGTCTGTCACTGACATAGCTAACACATTTTACCATATGCTAGTAGTGAAATATTTCACAAAATTAGTGGAAAATTCAATAGAGGAATTGGGAAGTCCATTACCAATAGCTGCATAAATGGATTGCCATTAATGATTATTCTCATTAATATTAAGGAAAATTATTCCTTTTAAAATACTTAAATCTGGGCTGGAGTGATGGGTTAGTGGTTAAGAGTGGTTAAGGCACTTAGAACCATTTTTGATTTCCCAGAACCCATGTAACCTAGATGCACAATGTGACATATGAGTCTGGAGTACATTTGTAGGTGTTAGAGGCCCTGATGTCCCCATTTTCATTCATTCTTTCTTTCCCTCTCACATAAATAAATAAAAAAAAATACTTAAGTTTGTTCAATTACCAAAGTGACAACTCCCTTCTCATGCTCTGAGCTATAAATTATGTTAATTTATGTTAATATCAATTAAACTATAACATTGCATATGCATCAATAAGGAAAGCTACATGAAATGTTAATGCTTAGTCATAGACAAGAGGACTCATGCCATAGGATTATACAATATGGTGTTGATAAAACATAAACACAGGAATTTGGTCAGGCTGCAGACACCCTGCTTTCTCCAAACTGATGAGAAGAAAAACAAAGTTGGTCATACAGATGTGATAAAACCAACTAGAATCTTCATAAATTTGTTCTTTCTATGAGTACAGCTTCAAACCAAAGAGAGAAAATGACCAGTGGAAACATTCTGCTTCCAGTCGGTGAATATCACAATCACTTCTTTTTATGAAGGACTCCCTTCTCATGAATTCTAAATTTACTCTTCTTTTACATTTCCCTTGTCCCAATTTTATCCCTGAGATAAGCCATAGTTTTCATACTGTGCCTTTGTGATCATCTAAAAGTCTTTGTGGGAGCCCCAAAATAGAACAAATTCAACTCTATTTAATTCCTAAGAGTAATTTATGTTTAATTCTTTCCAACTTTTGCTGCCATTATATATCAGAGTGTGGCAAGGATACTTTATTTTATATTAATGCAAAATCTTATTCATTATGGAAGATGGCATTTTATTGAGTTGAAGAACTGAAAAAATTCCTAACTATTAACAAATAACATAAAGTAAAGGAAATACTTCTTTCTCCATACATCATTTCACCATGCATTCAATTAACTAGATTTTCTCCCTTTTGCTATAATAAACATTTTTTGGTAAAACTGATTTTCATTTTGGTTATAATTTCATCAGTGGAGTTAAGATTTAATATATGATCATAAAGGCATTTGATATTCTCTTCGGGAAATTCATCCTGCTGTTGCACTATTCCATTTTTATGATCAGGCTTTTATAAAGTACTTAATAAATTTAGGGTGTTCACTGTTTCTTTTTTATGCATTTAAAGATTTTGCAGTTTTCCGGTTACCTGTAAATTTTAGGTGCATTATTTTAAATTATTCTTTTAGTCAATTCTGTAACATCTTACAGAAGTTATTTAAAATGCTTTCTCATACCAACATGATTCAATAATCTATCCTTACATTTTAAGATTAAACTTTTTATCTTGAACTTTTTAGGTGTTCTTGAATTGACTTTACTTTTGAAATAGTGTCTCGTAAGTTTTTCTACTAGCTATGGTCCCTAGATTAGTAACAACCAACTTGGTTGATCTATTAAACAGTCATGAGAATGTGATTTGTTCAATAGAAATCACGTGAAGAATTTCTTGTGTGAGTGTATATGTTGTGTCTATTTGTCTGCTTGTATGTATATGGGGGGTGAAAGTGGGTGCATGTGGCCATGCATGTACAGGCCCCAGTGAATGTTGAGGTCACTGCCCAAGCTCTGGTGTCAGTCCTTGACTTCTACCTTTTTAGAGACAATGTATCCTGTGTTTGCTGCTCTCTGTTTGCAAGGTTAGCTAGCTCAAGCTTCTGAAATATCGTTCTGTTTCGTTATACCTTCTTGTTGTAGGCATGTTGAAATTACAGACCCTTGCCAGAGCCACAAGCTTTTATGTAAATTTTGAGACTGTTTGGGAAAGTACTTTATCTACTGAGCAATCTTCCTAGCCTCATACTTGGAATTTTAAATTTAGATTTTTTTCTCAGGTTGGCTTTATTATATACATACATATACATATATATATGTAGATATACACATATATATATTATATAATATATATATACACATATATATATGTAGATATACACATATATATATTATATTATATATATATATATTATATATAATATATGTACATATTCTCAATATATGCACACCTAAATTATCTTTATTCTCTTTAAAGTTGAGCTTTAATCGTCTTGATACATATTTGTGTATTTGTCCCTGAACAGTTTTTATAAAACTGATGATTGAACTTTACATTTAGCTGTTGTAAAAGAAGCTTTGGTAAATGAAGCAAGATATGTAAGGCAATTGAGAAATTTATTTTGGTTAGTGTTTCTGAATTTTGCAATTTCCTTCTTGAGGCAACATCTTACTATATAAAGATGACAGAAACCCTCCTGTCTCAGCCTCTAAAGTGGGATTGTGTACAAAAATTATAATAACAACTGTTTCTGACATGGAATATAGCTTATATTGCATTTTTTCCCTTTAAATATTTCTGACTCTCATTGTTTTACTGAAAAACATCCATACATGATCATAATCCTCTCCAGTTACATTCCTTTGCCTCCCTCCCCTGCCAAATCCCACTGAATCCCTTCTATTTTCCAACTAGTCCCTCTTCTCCTCTTATGTTGGGCATTCTTCACCCTCCTTTTCCACCATCTATGATGGAATTTTAATGGGGCCAGTATTGTGCAGGTCTTACCCAGGCAATAGTAATCACTATAAGGTCATGAGTGCCATGGCCTTGTCATACCAGTAGAATTTCTCTACCCCAGTCCTCTGACTCTTGCTTTCTTCCATCCTCTTTCCTGCCATATTCTCTGGGCTGAGAGCTCAGCAGTCACACTTCCTCAACACTTTGAGGAACCTAGACTTAACCCACTAGTCACTGACAACTGCAAAAATAAGCTCTTCTGACCAATACTGATGCCAGTGATGCAGAATTTTGGGGTTCAGGAGGGGTCCCTCAGATTTTATGAAACTCAAATTTGGGTTCTATCCTGGCTTTAATAAAAAAATAATAAATCCAGATACAAAATGGACAAATTGTGAGTTATTAAATTTATTTAGGGGGGGGGGAATTACAAATTATGCAGTTTTTTTAGGAAGATTGTGGTTGTATGTAGAGGGGAGTTTGTAAAGCTCATTTAAGATAAATGGAGTCCCTTAAGGAGAGATTAGGGCAAAGCTGCTGGCACATGGATAGTAGAAACCAGGAGCTTGTGTAGGGAGTCTTAGAAGGAACCTGCATGGCATCTGCCATGTATTTTTCTGCATGGCATCTGCCATTTATTTTTCTGCATAGCCAAGTTAAGACGGCAAATGATGAGGTTTAAGGAAAAATGAGAAGGCAGATGTCAAAGCAGAGACCAAGAGATTCAAAGAAGAGATGAGTAATGAAGAGGGTTACACTCATAGTTACCCCAAGTTTAAAGAAATTACTCAGACAGCAAGCCTAGACTTGGTGAGAGTACCTACTTGGTAGATCCAGTGTGTAAGAGAAGTATGCACACAGTAGATTCAGAGACCAGAGGAAAATCATACAATTATTCAATGTGAGAAATTACTCCAAATTATAAAGCAGAAGCAAGCGGAGAAGTTCAGGTCAAAAACTCTTGCTATGCTCTGCCACTCCCTCCCAGCCAAGCTGGGTAGATGCCAGACTTGCCTGTGTCCAAGCCGAGATGAAAGGGAATCCAGACAGAATCACAGAGGGGGAGGGAGGAGGCCAAACACAGCCTTTATAACCTCAGGTTCACGTATGGAAGGGAAGAACTGATTAGTTTGTAGTTTTGGAGGGTGAACCCCAGGGCCATCCCACCTGAGCCAGTCTACCTGGACCAGCCCATCCAGGTAGTGCATTAGACTGTGGGCAGGAGGAGGCACTGTAGATCAGTCTCAATCAGACTTGAGTTCCATTTCTTCCAGATTTTTTTTTTTTTTTTGTGCCAGGTTGAGATGCCATTTGGGATGGCATCTCTTGGTTCTCTCTGGGCTTCAATCTCAAACTGAAACTGCAGAAAAGGAGGTATCTTTCTCAACAGCACTAATTATACATAAACATAAATATTTAGAGGGTAATTTTATGGGTACGGCATATCTATTTAGACAAATAACAGTAATAGATTTCCTCTTATGGCCTATGATTATCCAACACGTAGGGTTGTCACTAGGTTTCCAATTCCAGTCATAAATTTCCTTCAGTGGAACAGGCCTCAAACAAAACAAGAGTGCAGTTGAATAGTTTTGATTATTTGATTAGTTTTTGGCCTCTCAATATAGTCATTTGTAAAATATATTTACAATACCAATTTTATGTATGTACATGTATGTGCAGCTGCATATGTTTTTAAAGTAAACAGGAAACAACAAATCTTTAATTAAATATACTTCACAAGGTTTCACATGCCCTCTAATCCCAGCACTTGGGAGGCAGAGGCCAGAGAAACACTGCAAGTTTGATGCTATCCTGACAACATGTAGAAATACAGACTGAAAGAAAAATATATTTAAGATTCTAAAATAACAATAATATAACATCTTTTTTCTTAGCTTTTGCTTTAAAATTGAAGCAACCCTTTCCTTCATGGTCAGATAAAAAGGTCAAACAATCATGACAAATGAACTGAACATCACATGATCACATGCAATTTAAAAGAACAAAGATAGTACCAAATATTGGTATAAATTTTCCTTATACAAACCCACACATATCTCTTCTTTTATATTTCAACTTTATGAAATACTTAACTCAATATATATAATGCACTGTGCATTGTTGACAGTTAAATATAAGCCTTAATGAAAACTTTCCATTAATTATGTAGGTGATTCTGGATACAGAAGTATTTGTTTTTGCATTTATAGTTGAAATCAATCAATATGCAATGTTGGTATTATATTTAACTTTACTAAAAGGACATAGAGAGTAGCCATTAGATTCAGTGATTCTGCCGTTATTCAAACTGCTTTCCCACAATTACAGAGTATTATTACTAACATTCTATTAGAAAATTACCTGACACTTGCTATTGTTCTTATGACACTAGAGAGTACTCACTCATACAAAGGTTACTAAAGGGCTGTATGAAGGCTCATGAAGACTGCAGAACACAAATTCGACAAACTCAAGCAATTTTATACAATTGGTCAAGTACATGCCAAGCACAGGATGGAGAGATGGCTTAGCAGTTAAGGTGCTTGCCTACAAAGGCAAAGGACCTAGGTTCGATTCCCCAGGATCCACATGAGCCAGATGCATAGGGTAGCTTATTTGTTGAGTTCATTTGCAGAGGCTGGAGGCCCTGACATGCCCATCCTCTATCTATCTGCCTCTCTCTCTCTCTCTCTCTCTCTCTCTCTCTCTCTCAAATAAACAAATAAAAATAAAACATTTTCAAAGCAAGGAAAACTGGATTGCTTATAATAGGCATAAGTCTTGTCTCTGAAATCTTATGCATTCTGATAGCAAAGTATCTGAGTGCATTTTCTTGCAATCACTAAAGCTGTCCTTTTTCTCTTCATAAACTTCATACTCTCTACAAGATAAAATAAAAGTATCAATGTATGTTTCTTCAGATTCTCTTTTTCCCCATTTAGTTTCCTTTCCACTACTTAGTTAACCTAATTTGTGAAAACTAAGAATATTTAAAAACATAGATCTGTAATAAAATGAAGTTTAATTTTTAAATAAAATTAAAAAGTTAGCCTGGTGCTACCCACCTATAATCTCAGCACTTGGAAGACTAAGACAGGAGGAATGAGGATTCAAGTGTAGCTGGGAATGTAACCAACTTGTCTGAATAAAACATAAAAATACCTACAAATAATAAAAATGTATACAATGTATATTCTGAGAAAACATCTGACTAAATGACAAAGGATAAAGGTCAGAGTTTTGGCTAAATCATATAGAGCTTGCCTAGAAAGTGCAAGGCCCTCAGTTCAATATCCAGCACCAAATTAAAATAAAAAGGTCAAAGAACCAGGAGTGGTGGTGCATGCCTTTAATCTCAGCACTAGGGAAGCAGATGCAGGAGAATCACTAAGAGTTCAAGTCCAGCCTAAACCTGAGACTACGTAGTGAATCCCAGGTCAATCTAGACTACAGCACGACCCTACCTCAAAAAAAAAAAAAAAAAAAAAAAAAAAGAGTGAAGACTAGAAGCCACAAGCAGCCAAAGAACAAGGAAAAAGAAGTATGCAGGTAAAATAAGTTGTAGTTGCTTTCCTTAACTTTTTAGGTATATATCTTTGAGGAGTCATCACCTATTTTAATGTTTTTGAAACCTGCTTTTATTGATGACTAGGCAAAGAACGTATCAATAAGCAAATAAAGAAAAGCAGCCAGTTTCCATGGGGATGCCCCATTCATGAGACAATTGCTCTGATCATCTGCCAACATTGCTAGGAAGTGGAGAAGCTGCTCTGTCTTGGCTCCGCCCTCCCTGCACTCTCACCTAGAAGTCTGTACCCACCTGTGCTTAACTCACTGCTACATTGTTCAAAATGGGCAAATTATATTTCTTTATTTTCCTTAGAAGTTTTTGGAGAGTGTCTTCTCTACAGAGGGTATAAATAGCTCCTGTTATTGAAACTTCCTTTCTTCTAAAACTCATACCTTATCTTGACAAACAAGTGATTTTATCAGCTTTCATGTGAAGTCCCATTGCTGATGGGATTATGCATGTCTGCACTTGGCAATGAATATTCATTATGGAGGTACTTAAAACATGCAACTAAATTTTTTCCCAGATCATTACTTAGGATAGCTTGTCCTTGAACTTTCAGAGATTCGATATATGTTCATACAGTATTTTCTATTTTCAAATATACTTTATATCAACATTTATTTGTAGAATTTATATTTTCTGAGGCCAGGCGTGGTGGCTCACTCCTTTAATCTCAGCACTTGGGAGTCAGAAGTAGAAGGATCACCATGAGTTCCAGGCCACCCTGAGATTACAAAATGAATTCCAGGTCAGCCTAGGCTGGAGTGAGACCAAAATAAATAAATAAAAAAAAAAAAAAAAAAAAAAAAAACAAGTAATTTATTTATTGATCCAATAGAACCTAAAGTCTATTTTTACAATCTGTTTTACATTAATTACTTAACTGAATGGTACAAAACACCCTGTAAAGACACTTTTGTTCTAGTTTATGGTTTATGGAATTTATTATGCTGGAGTAGTCAGACTAAATATTGCTTTGAATCAATAAAACAGATAGTTTATCTTATTTTCCTATCCTAAATATGAATCAGCAAAATTTTATTAGGCCCAATTGCATACTAGAATCTCTCCTTTTGAAACAAAAACAAACAAACAAAAAAGATAATTTCCTTCCGAAAAAAATGCCTGCTTGGTTAAATTTTAAAGCAACACATTTTCATATTTTTATAAGAAAAGGAAAAACACCTAATTTAAATACTTGAGGAGCACAAAGGATTTTATGATCAAGCACTGTATTTTTCTGTGAGAAAGATGAAGAAACATAAAATGAAATTGAAATAAATAAAAGTAAATAAAAAAGTTAATTTCAATGATTGTGACTACCCTCAGTGTGACAGTGACATCTGAGTATGAAATGACTGTATTGAAATAGTCATATCCATGTGATACATGGACATTTGGGTCTCCCCATTGATGGGTTGTGTTTCTGAGAATTCACCTGATAGCAGATAATAAAATGCATTCATCCCTATCAGTTTGATTCTGTATTAAGCATGTTCAGAATTTCTTTTTTCTTATCATTATTCCCTAACTGATGCTGCACAACAACCATGAACACATTGTTTGCATTTGATCAGTTGTGATTAGTTATCAAGAGACAATTTAAATTATGCCTGAGGTTGTTCATTGATTATATGCAAATTCTATATTCTTATATATAAAGATTTCGACTGTCTGTGTTTCTGGAACCAATTCATAGTAAATACCAGAAGACAAAATTTTAAATCACAATAAAAAAAATGATGTTAAGCTAAACAAAACAAGAAGGAAGTTTTGCTAATGGGAACGTTCTTGATTGATTACAATGTGTAATTCCACATATCACATATTTCTATGCAATCTAGCTATTTACTCAAATCTTTCACTGAATTATACATATCTTATTTTTAATATTTATCATTTATGTGTAATACATAAAATATTTATGTATTTTTATGAGCTGTAACAATTTTTATATTTTGATATGTAGCTCTATTCAAGTTCTGTTCAGTAATTTCCCACCAGAAATAATTGTAACTACAATAGTAAATGAAGGAAACTTTATTCATATATATATGAAAGAACATTATGAAAAATTAAGGTAGTGATTGGGTATACAGTAACAGTCATTTTATTTTTACTTTATTGTAAATATCATCTACACATAGAATATTAAGTAATTCATACTTTTATGTTTCTGTTGATATCACACATTTGGAACATATTTCAGAGTATCCAAGTAACCACAGAGCCCCCAAATAATCTAATTTTCTGAGTTTGAAAACAGAGTATTATTTGATTATTTGAATACAACTAATGTGAAATTATGGTGTTTCATAATTTGTGGCACAGAATTACATAGGTTCTTATTTTCTTCTCATTGATTTTTCTAATTTTTCCAGGACTATACCAAGTAAGAGTACAGAAAGCAGAACCTCTTATTACTGATTTCAGTGAATATGGTTTTTTTTTTTTTGGAGTCATTCTTCATTTAGGTTAATATTGGCTATATGTTTATCATATTTTATTTATATTTCATTGTTCTTATTTATTATTCATTTAGTCTTTTACATTTCTTTTCAGTGTGATTTTGACATAGGCTTGTTTATTTTTGTCTAAGATGATATTAAGTTCTGATTATTTTTCATTGTTTGGGTGGAACATTCTGTAGATGTATGATAACTGTATCTTTTATCTATTACATTTCACTGTAATGTGACTTTGTAGATTGTTGACAATCGTGTATTAAACTCACCTGTGACTTCAGGCCAAGATGGCGACCACCTAGCTGTGCTGAAAATCCCTGGGAAAGAAAGGCAAGACATTAAGGGATCACTGGGTATTTTAGGGGAGAGAAATCTCCAATAGATTGCAAGGGGGAGGGCATAGAGGCAGGAAAAACAGGGAATCTTTGATCCCCTCGTGGGCGGGGAGCCCACCCCTCCACCCAATAGCTGCTGTACCCATGGTGCCCACTCGCCAATCGATCACTGCATGCGAAAGCTTAGACTGCTCCAACCACTTGCCCACTTACTGCTCTGGCCACCGCACGTCCAGTGAGTCCTGGCAATAACAGGGAATCACTGACTCCCTCGTGGGCAGGTAGCCCACCCCTCCCCACAAGTAGCCACTGTACACCCGAAGCGTGCCCCAATCAATCCCTGTGTGTAGAAGCTTAGACTTCTCTGCCCACTCGTTCATTCACTTACTGCTCCTGACACCATATGTTCAGTGCGTCCAGGCCCACAGCAACTGCCAAACAAGCTCAGACTGTGTCTGTCGCTTGTGCCAGCTGAGGTGCCATCCCCTACCTGTCTGACATGCCAGCCTTCAGCCATTGTCATGTGGTGGTGGAGCACAGACTGCTTATGGCTCCCAGTGTTCCCAGCCAGAGTTTGGACTGCTTCAGGGCTTGGTACCTCGGTGTCCCTCCTAGCTCGAACATAGGCAGCTTTGGTGCATTACAGCTTGAGAGATCCGGTACCTTTGGCTCCCCAGCCAGGCAGTAGATCAGGAGGCTTTGGCAAGTGAGAACCAAAGCCCAGGCTGCTTGGCAATTGCCCCAGTCTGCTCAGATTCCCACTGTGCTTGAGCCCAGGCTGATCCACCCACCTACGTGCCCATACACTGTCATGGACAGACCACAGCGCAAAAGAAATAACATGAAAAATCAAATGCAAGAAAATCCAGTTAGATCACCAAGTCCTACAACGAACATATCTAATGAAAACACAGAAGAGTCACTAGGATCAGAACACCAAAATGAAGCTAGGAGCAATGCAGCCCTGACCAAGCTACTGGTAGAACTTGCAGAAAAGCAACAAAGGACCGATAATCATATGGATGCTGCCATCACTAAACTAGAACTAATAGATAAGAAATTGGAAGGAGTTCAAAGAGAGTTAAGAGATTTGAGGGAGAGTGAAAAAAAAGACGATCTCAAAAATCAGCTGGCCATACTAAATGAAGACATAAAGAAACGCAAGGATGAATTCCAAGAAGCATCAAGAAAATCAGAAAATGATGTGAAAAGGGAGCTTGACAGAGGGATGGAAATTATACACAGAAAAGTAGTAGAAAATGCAAACTTAATTGAACAAGTCCAAAACTCTAGAAGCTCTCAAGACTAGAGTTAGCCATGTGGAGGATAGAAACTCTGATCTGGAAGACAAGATGGAAGAAACAGTTCAAGAGTTCAAAAATCTCAGTAAGTTCAAAAGTTCCTGTGAACAGAACATAAAGGAATTGTGGGATACACTTAAACTTCCAAATATCAGGATCACTGGAATACGAGAAGGGGAAGAAATTCAGACCAAAGGCATGGAGAAGTTATTTAAGACAATAATTAAAGAAAACTTCCCAGTCTCTTAAAAGAAAGGCCCATCAAGATACAAGAAACCAACAGAACTCCAAACAGACTTGACCAAAGGAGAAACTCACCGAGACATATTGTCATTAAGACTCTAAACATTGACAACAAAGAGAAAATCCTAAAAGCAGCTAGGGAAAAACAGCACACCACTTTCAAAGGTAACTACTTCAGAGTTACTTCACACTTTTCAATGGAAACCCTGAAAGCTAGAAGGGTCTGGAATAAAACACTGCAAAGTCTAAGAACCTATGGCTTCCAACTCAAACTACTCTACCCAGCAAAACTATCCCTCATAATAGATGGCGAAAGAAAAATATTTCCATGACAAAACTCAGCTTACAATTATATGAACACAAAACCAAACCTACTGAGAAGATTTCAGGAAATTCTCCACAGAGAAGAAACAAATAATCAAACTCAAATGCCTACAAGAAGCAGATCACTACAACCAAACTCAGAGTAGGCACAAAAAACTTCAAAGTCCATGAAAACACCAACCCACATATACTATCACAATATGGCAGGGATCAAATCAAATCTCACAGTCATTACCCTAAATAATAATGGCCTTAATTCACCCATCAAGAGTCACAAGCTAACAGGATGGATCAAAAAATTGGACCCCTCAATCTGTTGCCTTCAAGGAACCCACCTTACCACTAAAGACAGACACCTCCTCAGGGTGAAGTGATAGAAAAAAATATTCCAAGCAAATGGGAATAAGAAATAAGCAGACATAGCTATATTATTACTGGATAAAATAAACTTCAAACCAAAATAAATCAAAAAAGATAAAGAAGGTCACTTCCTACTTATCAAGGGAACGATCCATCAAGAGGATATTACAATCATAAATCTGTATGCACCATACATATGGGCACTGCAGTTCATAAAACAAAACCTACTTGACAATAAAACATAAATAACCAACAACACCATCATAGCTGGGGACTTCAATATACCATTTTCAGTAATAGATAGATCATCCAAACAGTAACTCAACAGGGAAGTAAGAGAGCACAAGAAAACCATAGATCAGTTAGACCTAACGGACATCTACAGAACTTTCCACCACAAATCCACAGACTACACATTCTTCTCAACAGCCCATGGAACATACTCTAAAATAGACCATATACTGAGTCACAAAGACTGCCTCCACATATTTAGGAAGACTGCCATAATTCCCTGCATGATATCAGATTACAATGCTATATTGCTAGAAATCAACAACGAAAGACACACCAAGAATCCCAATGGCACCTGGAAACTGAACAGCACACTTTTAAGCAACAAATGGATAGTGGATGAAATAAAAAATGAAATTGCAAAATTTCTAGAATTGAGTGACAATGAGAACACATCGTACCAAAACTTATGGGACACAATGAAGGAAGTCCTCAGGGGAAAATTCATAGCACTCAATGCCTTCATAAAAAAGACAGAGAGATCCCAAATCAATAACCTAACCGTCCACCTCAAGGCACTGGAAAGCAAGAAAAATCCAACCCAAAGAGCTCCAGAAGGAAAGAAATAATTAAAATCAGAGCAGAAATTAATGAATTGGAAACTAAGAAAACAATTAAGAGAATTGACAAAACAAAGCACTGGTTCTGATTTGAAATAATAAACAAGACTGAAAAAACCCGTGGCCAATTTGATCAAGCAAAAATAAAGAGATGCTTTCACTTAACAAAATTCAAAGTGAAAAAGGAGTGATCACAACAGACATAAGTGAAATTGGGAGACTCATCAGGACTTATTTCAAAAACCTCTGTTCCACAAAGCTGGATAATGTGGAGGAGATGGATAAATTACTGGATGGATACCATCTATCAAAGCTAAACTCAGAGCAGATTAATCACCTCAATGAATCCATCACATTCATGAAGATTGAAAAAGTAATAAAAAAACCTCCCCAAAAAGAAGAGTCCAGGACCATGTGGCTTCTCAGCTGAATTCTATCAAACCCTCATGGAAGAACTCAAACCAATCTTCCTCAAACTGTGCCACACAATTGAGAACAGGGAAAGCTACTCAACTACTTTTATGAAGCTAGTATCACCTTAATTCCAAATCAGGCACAGATACTGCAAGAAAAGAAAACTACCGGCCTATTTCCATGATGAATTTAGATGCAAAGATCCTGAGCAAAATCCTCACACACCGAATCCAACAACACATCAAAAGCACTATCCACCTTGCCCAAGTGGGTTCATCCCAGAAACACAGGGGTGATTGAACATACGGAAAACTGTCTTTGTAATACCCCACATAAACAAGGTTAAACATAAAAACCACATGATCATTTCAATAGATGCAGAGAAGGCCTTTGACAAGATACAACATCACTTCATGATCGAAACATTGGAGAGAATAGGCATGGTTGGTTTATATCTTAACCTAATAAAGCAATATACAAAGCTCCAAAGGCCCAAATAACACTTAATGGAGAGAGACTGGAGGAATTCCCATTAAGATCAGGAAGAAGACAGGGTTATGCACTCTCACCTATGCTTTTTAATATAGTACTGGATGCCCTAGCTCAAGCAATAAGACAGGAGAAGGAAATAAAAGGGATACAATTTGGAAAGGAAGAAGTTAAGTTAGCTCTATTCGCTGATGACATGACTGTATATGTAAGAGACCCGAGAGACTCCATCCCAAAACTCTTGAAGGTGGTTAACTCCTATAGCAAAGTAGCAGGATACAAAACCAATGCACAAAAATCAGTAGCCTTTCTATATGCAAATGACAAAGATACAGAGAAAGAAATAAGGGACATAGTCCCATTTTCAATAGCAACAACAACAACAACAACAACAAAAACACCTTGGAATAATGTTAACCAAGGGAGTGAAAGGTCTATACAATGAAAACATAAAAACACTCAAAAAAGAAAATGAGGAGGACTTCAGAAAATGGAAAGAACTCCCATGCTCCTAGATAGGCAGAATTAACATTGTGAAGATGGCAATCATACCAAAGGCAATATACAGATTTAATGCAATTCCAATTAAAATCCCTAGAGTGTTCTTCACAGAGATAGAAAAAATGATCTCAAATTACATATGGAAAGGCAGAAGGCCTCACATATCCAAACATATCCTCAGCAAAAGAAATGCCTCTGAAGTCATCACCATACCTGATTTAATGCTATATTACAAAGCCATAGTAATACAAACACCATGGTACTGGCATAAAAACAGGAGTATAGACCAATGGCAATAGACTTGATGACCCGGACTTTGGGTCAAGCAACTATAGCTACTTGATATTCGATAACGGCCCTAATAATATAGGCTAGAAAGAAGACAGCATCTTTAACAAATGTCACTCGACAAAGTGGATAACTATCTGCAGGAAAACTGAAACTTGATCCACACATTTTGCCATGCACTATACTCAACTCCAAATGGATCAAAGACCTCAATATAAGACCAGAAACTCGAATACTACTGGAAGAAAATTTAGGAAGTACTTTCCCTGATATAGGAATGGAAAAAGACTTCCTGAACAAAACCCCAGTAGCTTATGATCTTAAACAGTCACTCAACGAATGGCATCACATGAAGCTTAAGAGTTTCTTTAGAGACAAGCATACAACAAGCAAAGCCAATAGATTACCCATAGAATGGGAGAAAGTATTTGCTGGTTATCCAACTGATAGAGGCCTAATCTCTAGAATCTACAAAGAATTCAAAATTCTAAACAGTAGAAAGTCAAATACCCCTCTCACAAAATGGGGCAAAGAGCTGAACAGGCAGTTCACAGAGGAAGAAATACAAATGGCAAATACACACTTAAGAAAATATTCATCAGCCTGGAAGGTGGAAGAGAGTCAGTACCGAGACAGTCAGCGCGTATAGTGCCAGAAGCTGCTACATGGGCAACTGGGAGAAAATGACCAATCTCTGTCCAAGCAACTCATGGTCTAACCTACTTAGCAGCAAATAACCTATTGTGATGGCCACACAAGTGCAATAGTGGCACACAGCCATGCTGGAAACCAATTGCTCTTGATTTGGCTAACTGATCCCTCAGTGGTATGGGATCCATAGCTGGAGCTGGTATACAAGTCAGAACCATATCCAAACATAAGCCCACTCTACATTACCAAGCTACTATTAATCATGGGCTACAAGAGGGCCTACACTTATTAAATTCTCTATGAAAACTAATGGTTATATCATTTGTCCTGGTGCTAACTTACTCTCCTTTGGAGAATCTGCTTATGTGGCAGTTGCTGTGGGACTGGACTCACTCAGTAATAGACTGGTGTAGATACCAAGGAGAGAGCCACCCCATCATATCTCAAAAGGGCCCCTGGCTGAAACTAAGGCAAATTGGCAAAACAGGCAAGGGTGCTGTTTTCCTGGTGAACCGGGTACCAGTACAAGGGTGAAGGAGATCAACACAGAGAAAAATCAACTCCTACCAAATCAGAGATTGAGAGACCCAGAGGCCCCCAACACCTCATCAGTGAAGCAGACCAAAAATGAACCCAACATGGCTCAGGGATATTTGCGGAAGAGAGGGCAGAAAGAATGTCAGAGCCACATGTTGGGTCATGATATGGAGGGACATTTATCTTACCCATAACTGTGGGCTAACTCTACAATGCATGACCCATATGCCTCAACAAGGGGGCAAGTGGAGGGGTTAGGTCATGGATGAGCCTAATAATGGTACCAAACTGAGTATATTTGCTGAATACAAAACTAATTAAAAAAAATTTAAGAAGTCACCTACTCTCAATGTTCTGAAATCAATCTGTGAATTCATATACAGTAGTGTTTCTTCTATGAACTTACATGTGCTGTCATTTGGTAGTTGTATGCTTAGAATTATTTAAAAAATTATCAGTTATTTATTTAATCAATATAATCTGACCTGATTTGTCTTCTCTAAATAAATTTCAAGTACATTTTGTCAAGTTCAGATTAAGTTCACCTTATTACCTTCTAGTTCTATTTGCTTAGAATGCTTTTTCATCTCATCACCCAAAAACTGTATTTTTCATTACAAGTTAAATCATGTGTTTCTTTGCAGTAACAAATAAGTTTCTCCTTTTTTTTGTGTGTGTGTTTTTTGTTTTTTTGAGTTAGCATTTCACTCTAGACCAGGCTGAGTTTGGCCTTGAACTCATGGCAGTCTTCCTACCTCTGCCTCCCAAGTGCTGGTATTAAAGGTGTGCACCACCAGACCTGGCAAGTTCTTCCTATTTTTTATTGATGAGGCAAATGGGAAAGGAAAGAGTAAAATTACTCCTATTAGCAGATTATATGATGCTGGGTAACAAGGAACTTTAATGACACCAAAGGAAAACACTTAGAATGTATGAAATTTTCCGTAACAAAGTAAGATGTAAAGTAAACATAAAAACTCAGTAGTTTTCTTGTATGTTGAGTTTAAAATATGTTTAGGAAGAAAGAAATATTCACAGTAGTTTTTAAAAGCAAGTTGTTTTCTGCAAACACACACTTAAGTAAATGTTCATCACTCCTAATCATCAGGGGAACTGCAAATTAAAACAAAATATTAAGGAATAAAGCTAATAAAGTAATTTAAATATACTTACAACCTTAAAAAGTTAAAACTGAAGTTAGAAATTTAGAAGACCTTAGGAGACAGAAAGACTTCATGCTCATCAACTGCCAGAATCAATATCATGAAATTACTAGAGATTCATTACAATCAACATCAATATTCCAAATTTTATTCTTCACAGAAATAGGAAAAATACCCGGAAACTCATATGTAAGCATAAAATACCACAGATAACAAAATCTTTATAGGGCAAAAAAATTAATAATAATAATAATAATAATAATAATAATGCTGGAGATATCCAAGTAACTGAGTTCAAAGCAAACAAATGAAAAGTGCATGGAATTGGTATAAAAACATGCATTAATGGGGTACAGTGGGTAGTCCACAAACACTCTCAGCCCCAGTTATCTTTCTTTTGGCACAGATGTCAAAAGAATGCATTAGAGAAAAGATGACCTCTTCCACAAATAATACTGGAGGAAATGGATATCCTCACATAGAAAAATGTTACTGCATCTCTCTGTACACCCAGTACAAAAGGCAAGTATAATTGAATCAAATAGTTTAATGTAAGTCTGAAAACTGAAAATGTTAGAGGAAAGCTTAGGAAAAATAGTCCAGGATATGGACATAATCAAGTTTTTTTTTTCTTTTTCTTTGCATAGTCCTCAGGAAATAGTTCCAAGTATTGACATATGAGACCCCACAAAATTAAGTAAATGTTGCTCAATAAGAAAAATAATACACTGAAGATCACCTACAGAACATGGGAGAAACTACTTGATGGCTGTATATAAGAAAGATGATTGATATAAAGACTATATAAGTGGCTAACTACTTAAATATCAAAAATATCAACAGCTAACAACTTAAATATCTATAACCTAAGCAACTCAATGACTAAGTAGGCTAACGAAGTGCACAGTTTCTAAATACAAAGTGAAAAAAGCTAATAAAAGTATGAAAAAGACTTAACATCCTTAGGCATTAGGAAAATGCAAATTAAATCTGCATTGTGACACAATGTTACCACAGCAATCATGAAAAAAGCAGAAGAAATGCTGACAGAAGGCACAGCAGAAGAGATCCTTATGCACAGCTTGTGGCAAATAGAGCCACAAAGAAGCAAGAACATGTAAGCAGTAATTCAGTGCATGATATAAACAGATGAATTACTAATTTCTAAAAGAAAAAGTAATAAAACTGGGGAAGTACCTCAAAAACATAAGGTTTGGCTACTATGTGTATAGTCTGAAATACAATACTCAGCTCCTTAAATTTATGGTAATGATAAAATATTATGAAAAGGATGTACGAATATATGCACCTATACTGACAACATAAAAATCAACTGAGGCAATATTTTTTTTTGTCCTTAAAGGACATTTTGACATATGAATTTAGTTTAAAATATTACACTCATCAAATTTGGATAATGAAATGCATCGATCTTCAGCTTGTTTGCAGGGGCTAGAGTACCTGACACACCCATTCTTTCTCTAACTGCTCCCCTCGCTCAAATAAATAAATAAACATAATAAAAATATTTTAAAATGTCAATGCGTCTTCAGAGCTAGAGTGATATCAAGTAGGGGGACTAGGAAATTGTTTTTAAAAAGAGCAAATTTGAGTCCTCCAAAAGCTTTCCCAATATGCTTTAATATTGTACTTTTGATAAAAATGGTTGTCCACATATGATATATAAGAGATTTACTAACCTTATAAAACATTGCCCCTGTAAAAATTATTTCATACTTCTATGTTTTATGAGAATTATAATTATCATAATTTTGGTTTGGGTTTTTTTATACTTCTGGGAATTGAGACTGGGGCCTTTTACATGTAATATAAGTGCTGAGCCTAACTGAGCTATATCTCCAGGTTAGGAAACAAAAATAAACAGATGATTACTTTCAAATGTAGGATGAAAGAATTCATAGCATAATAAATCTAATAGTTTCCAAATATGGCAATTGGGAACTATCTATTCCTCAACATAATACTGATAAAAGAGAATGACACATAACATGCAGTGACTGGAAGCTGGAAGAGAGTCAGTCCCCAGACAGTCAGCACATCTAGTGCCAGAAGGTTCTACATGGGCGACTGGGGAAAATGACCAATTTCTGTCCAAGCAACTCATGGTCTAATGTACTTAGCAGCAAATAGCCTGTCATGATGCTCACACAAGTGCAATAGTGGTGCACAGCCATGGTGGGGAACCAACTGCTCTTGATTTGGCTAACTGACCCATTCATTGGAAAGGAGTCAATAGCTAGAGCTGGGAAACAAGTCAGAACCATATCCAAACATGAGCCCACTCTCCATTATCAAGCTGCCACCAATAGTAGGCTACAAGAGGGCCTGCACCTATTAAATTCTCTATAAAAACAAGTAAGCCTTATCTCTTTTGTCCTGGTGATAACTTACTCTCCATTGGAGAATCTGCTTCTCTTTTTCAGATAGATGTAGATTCTAAGGAGAGAGCCACCCCATCATACCTCCAAAGGGCCCCGGCTGAAACTAAGAAAAATTGATGAAACAAGCAAAGGTGCTGTTTTCCTGGTGAACCGGATACAAGCACAAGGGGGAAGGAGATCAACACAGAGAAAAATCAACTCCTACCAAATCAGAGAGCCAGAGCCTCAGAGGTCCCCAACACTCATCACTGAAGCAGACCAAAAATGAACCCAACGTGGCTCAGGGAAATTTTGTGGAAGAGGGGGCAGGAAAGAATGTCAGAGCCACATGTTGGGTCATGATATGCAGAGACATTCATCTTACACATAACTGTGGACTAACTCCACAATTCATGACCCATATACCTCAACAAGGAGGGGCCAAGGGGAGGGGGTAGGCCATGGATGAGCCTAATAATGGTACCAAAGTGACTCTATTTGCTGAATACAAAACTAACGAATAAAGAAGAAAAAAAAATGCCAGGAGTTTCTCACTTTTTGGTCCATGGATGATTGGAAATCCTGGGAGCCTCCCACATATTGTTCTACCAGACACCCCAAGCATTATGAGGGTGGGAACATTCCTTCATAATCCTTGGTTGCCATTTGCCCTCTGTAAGCCTGGGAGACATCCCTGGTGGTGGGACTGTCCACTCTAGTCCTTGTCCTCCAAAATGGGTTCTAAATTATCTGTTCCAAAAGACAATCCATTGACATGTCTCAAGGCTAATTTAAAGGAATTCAAACTTCTTGGACTCCTGCCAGCCAAATTACTAGAGCTATCTGTTCAAATTTGGTCACAATATTCCTTAGATAATGGCCACCACTGGCCTGAATTATGTACTTTTGAATTTAATATTCTTATTGATCTTGATAACTTTCTTAGAAGACATGGCAAGTGGTCCAAGGTTCCCTATCTTCAGGGTTTCTTTGGCCTCCATTCCTGCCCTTTCCTTTGTACTTCTTGTTCTACCTACCAAATTCTCCTCTGTCACCAGAAACCCTCAAAGATCTTGCCCTTTCTAAAACTGTCTCTCTCACACAGTTTGACCATCTGGCTAAGACTTGCCAGGGTCTTTCTCTCTCACTCCAAATTCAAGCCATCTCACTAAATCAAAACTCTGTCCTCTTAAAGAAACTCCTGTCTTTCCTGAGACTCTTAAACCTCTTCTACATATGGATATTTAATTTTTCTCTCCTTGCTAAAAGTTAAAATCACTACACAGCTTATAAGGTTTTTCCTTTCTTTTCCCTTTCCCCCCTCTTTTCATTACAAGCTCCCAAAGAAAAAAAAAAATTTCGACTTAAAATTCAAACCACTGGCTGTTGCCCTGTTAAGATCAAATCTTTATCAATTTAAAACATAACTAACATCTTGAAAGGATGTGCCTTCATGGGTCATGATGTCATGTCTAATGTTGGCCAACCATGTCATGTCATGTGTTCTATGTTCATGTATTCTGTTTTTATGTATGACTAAGTCCATGGTTATTAATTGTGCCAATGCTTATGGTCAGTAAATGTGCTGATACTCATATTTTAAGATGATGTTAAAATTTTAAAACCAGATTTACAATATATTTAAAATAATTAACCTATATGTCTTTGGCAACATGCTTGTTCATACTTACTACAATAATAGATGTATTTGTATACAAAATTGTAATCTTCCTTCTACAGAAAGAGACGTGTTTATGGATCAGAAAAGAAGTTATAAGGTAAAATATTGCTGTAAGGTATGTTATTAAAAGGATATCAAAATTATATGGAAAGGTTATGGGACTTAAACTGAAGAAGGTTTTGGTTACCTTTGGTAAAATGGGTTAACTTAAAAGTTTCATTCTTCATATTATTTCTCATGTTAATTGTTCATTTAGTTCAGACTTACTCTGTAATAAGTTGATAAGTATATTTATATTGTCATGTTTTAAATCAACGTTAAATTGAGCTATGCCTATATTTCCTACTGTTGAACTCTGACTACTGAAAAAAACACTTAATTTTTAACAAAATCAAGATTTGTTTTTGTTTACTTAAACCTTATCTAAATGTAACATAAAATCAAAAATATGAACTATAACTAACCTTCTAAATATTAAAAAATATTGGGGAGTCTAGAGGGACTGCTGACTCAGAGAAATGGGAAGACAGACAATCAGAATCCAGAAAGTCTATTTATAATTAACTGTAGGGTCAAAAAGCCCCACAAAAAAAGAAGTTAAAAAAAAAATAAATGTTCATTTTAATAGTCTTATGGTGGGGCTGGAGAGATGGCTTAGCGGTTAAGCGCTTGCCTGTGAAGCCTAAGGACCCCGGTTCGAGGCTCAATTCCCCAGGACCCACGTTAGCCAGATGCACAAGGGGGCGCACACATCTGGAGTTCGTTTACAGAGGCTGGAACCTCTGGCGCACCCATTCTCTCTCTCTCTCTCTCTCTGCCTCCTTCTCTCTGTTGCTCTCAAATAAATAAACAAAAAAAATTAAAAAAAAGTCTTATGGTAAGAAAGGTTTTGTTGGTAGTTATGAGATGAACTGATTAAGGAAGGTAAACAGGAGAGGAAACTTCAAATGTTGGTAAATATTTCATGAAGATTGTTACAGAGTAGTTATATATATATATATATATACATAAAGTGAAAGTATGAGTAAATAATGTAGATGAAGGTATGAATAAGCTTAAACAGCTTTAAGACAAATTTGATTAAGTATTAAAGTACTTGATCAGATTACAGACTCCTTGGGATATATAAGATGAATATTAGCCTAGGGCTTATATCAAACTAACAAAGGATGGTCCTTGCTGGTAACAGGACATTATGGTATTCAGGTGGTAAACTTAAAAACTTTAACTCATTGATATTAATCTGGTCATGATAATGATTGTAAAAGGCTGACTTTAAAATTCTCAACCAAGTTTGCTATACTTCTCTATTTGTCAAACTTTTACTATTTAATAAATTATTATATCTTAAAAACCTTTAATGTTAAGATGGCTTCTGTCTTGTTCATGGTGTTTTACTAGGTGATTATCACTGAGATTATTGTCTAAGGCTTATAAAAGGTGATTTAGCCATTGTAACTTTGTTCTTAGGGAAACTGAGGAAACTCCTCCTGTCCTAGGAAAGTCAGCAACACAGACAATTCTAAAATAGTCTATGTAGCCTTCATATATTCTTCCATTCATAAATATTGCCTTAGGTTAAACTTAAAAAATCGTTCAATGATTACAGGTAGTTGATAAAGAAATCTCTTTATGTCTATTATAATGTCTCCAATGTATGTTAAAATCAGACTAATTTAGCTCAACAATGACCAGGTTTGGCTTTATTCTTAAGCTATGTATACTCAGTCTCAGTCAAGGTTGTACTTAAGTAATTGTCTCCTTTTTTGTATCTTAAGTTCATTGCCTATAGATATATTGATATTTAAGACATGTTCCCTGCTCTAGAAAAATGATCTTAAACATTGCTGTTCTACATCCAGTTTGTAGTGTAATTGGTACCCTCACAGTTATCTGAACTAATCAAAGATGCTACCAAATACAAATGCCAAAATGCTATGCTGTCTTACTTGACATGTTCTGCCTGTACTTATAACTATTGCATACTTAAAGAATAAGATGTGCCTACCTTCTAAAAAGCTGTTTCTCTATATTTCTTTTGCCTTAATTGTTTACATAGTTCAAACAATTCTCTATAAAATTAAAAAAATATATTATAATGTCATGCCTCATATTACAATAAAAGAAAAGTTAAAGGCCTCTGGCTCAAAGTTATGTCTTGTATTGTAATAAACTTTTATGCTAATTATGTCCCATACTACATAGTCTTGTAATGATAATGTACTTTTAGTACTGTTTCAAAGCCATAGTTTGTATTACAGCTTCTGGTCAGTACTAAAGTTATCTTGTGTTTCTTCCTAACTCTGCAGCACAGCTACAGATATCTCTCTACTAATTAACCATTTTTTCAGGCTTTGGAAGAGCTTTCCCTGGACGCATGCTGATCTAAAGTAGACTTATTCTCCACACCATTTCTGGTGCTGGTTCTACAAGACTTAGTTTCCTATATCAAGATCAAGGATAACAAGAACAAGATATTTTAACCAGTTTTTTGATTTATTTTAATTATATCTAAATGTGATATAAAAGTAAAAACTAAGCCTTTATTTTGTTGCATACAACACCTGTTTGCAATGATATGTTTCTTTTTTTTTAAATTTTGTTTGTTTTTATTTATTTATTTGAGAGCAACAGACAGAGAGAGGAAGAGGCAGATAAATAGAGACAGAATGAGCATGCCAGGGCCTCCAGGCACTGCAAACAAACTCCAGACTCATGCTCCTCCTGTGCATCTAGGCATCTGTGAATCTGGGTCCTGGGGAACTGAGCCTTGAACCAGGGTCCTTAGGCTTTACATTCACTTAACCACTAAGCCATTTTTCCAGCCCAACAATAGGTTTATTAAGTGTTCTACTCTTATATGGTTTCCTATTGGGTAGGACTTTTATTTATTTGCTGTTAACTTATTCTAATAAATAAAACTGGGCCTAATTATATAAAATGTATTTCATTATATTATATAATGAACATAATTAGATGAAACATAATTTCATTAGTTTATAAAATAAACAACTGATAATAACAAATTATCAAGACTAATCAAACTTTTAGCCTTTTAGCCTAACATAACAATCTCTTATATTTCCCACCTGACCTAAACCAAACCTTTATGTTGGGTCAGGACAAAATGGAGTTACAGCAGGAGGGTGAAGTGAATCATCCACATTCCTCAAGAAATTGTCCACCCATTATCCCTCCCCTGCCTAATAAGACTCCAAGTCTAGATTTATGGTCCCACTATCTCTCACTGTCACTTCTGGTCTCACCCTATGGCTAATGTAAAGAACAGAGATTTACTGCCCCAACAAAGATTCCTTCCCTTCTTCACTTTCCCTCAACTGAAGAACCTATAAAGCCCACTATCTGTAAGCCCACACTGATTGCTCTACTCTTGAGAGTCAGTTCTGGCAGCTCATGTTTTTCCCTGAAGAAAAAACTTCCATCTTTGCCTCAGAGTGGTCTCTGTGGTCCTTGGTCACTCCTGTACTTTACATTTTATATTTTTACAAATTCCAATTAACTTCCTGTCCAAGTTAACAATTCCTTCTTCCATACCTATTTCCTATATTATTATTTTTCTACCTTAAAAATCATCTTCTTATCACCTGTAAATGTCATATCACATGCAAGAAAACTCATACGTAGATAATTACCGATCATAATGGCTAAGAGTTTTGACATGACCTAGGTGTTTCTTTCCTAATAGCTCTGATAACTATCAATCTCCTGAAGAGCTACCTCCTTGCCTGCTTTTAAGATCAATGTGGGATAATAGCCTACTATGTACACAAATTATAAAATGAAGTTTGGCAAATGGAAAATTAAATGCTGAAACTCCCAAAAGCCACATCTGTGTGACTAAGGCTCTAAAGATGGACAATGACTGTGGACAGGTAAACGTTACCAGTCCAGAGCCAATAATATTTTGGGCTGTATTAGACTTTTTAACAGCTGATAATATTTCTCAACATGTGACCTGACATCTCTTTGTGATCAACTAAGATATCTATTACTATAAATTTGAAAATCATACAGCTCTACTTCTTTCAAGTTAAACCTATCCTGTCTCTAACATGTACTTTATTCCTCTGATTATGGTAATGTTCACCCTCTCTTTTGGTCCTTGCATATTCAGATAGATGCCTCACTGAATTCCACAACAAGAAATAATAATAAATAAACAAAAAAGTTAAAACAAACAAACAAACAAAAAAGAAAAAGGGCTGGAGAGATGGTTTAGTGGTTAAGTGCTTGCCTGTGAAGCCTAAGGACCCCGGTTCGAGGCTCGATTCCCCAGGACCCACGTTAGCCAGATTCACAAGGGGGCGCATGCATCTGGAGTTTGTTTGCAGTGGCTGGAGGCCCTGGCCAGCCCATTCTCTCTCTCTCTCTCCCTCTTCCTCTCTCTGTCTGACACTCTCAAATAAATAATAACAAATAAACAAAAAATTAAAACAAACAAACAAACAAAAAAAAAAACAATTCACAACAAGACACTGAATTCTTCATGGCCATTGAATATCAGCCCATGAGCATCCAACCTCCACAGGGTGGTGGGGGACATCCCAAGTGATCTACTGACCCTTTAGCTTAAAGTAGTTGGAGATGTGTCATCACCCCGCCCCCTTTTCCAGCCTAACCAGTCCTCCCCTAGATCCCCCACACCTCTCCAATACTTCCCAATCTTTTTTATCCTTCCAGAGTTTAGACTGAAGGGTTTAACATACTTCCCTGAAAACTAGAGGGAACTGAAGAGTTAATAACTCTCCCTAAAACTAGCAGGCAATAAAGAAGGCAGAGAGACATGCAGCCTTGGAAGGCTACTCATTAATAAACCTTCCCTTGATTCATAAAACCTTGAGGGTACAGAGACCATTTGGTGAGATATCCTCCCTAGACAATTTGGCTAAAGATGCTTATTACAAGCAAGAACACAAATAAGTACAGTTCCTGATCTACTTCCCTTGGACCTACAACTGGTACAGTTTGTTTTTCTTAGGATCCTCCTTTTAAGTTTGAACCACAGCCTGGCTCAGTGCTTCAGCTTTCATCCTGTGGGAATGCTGCTGCCCCCTCACTGTTTCTGGATTTTTTTTTTTTTTTTTTTGTATGTGTGTGTGTGTGTGTGTGTGTGTGTGTGTGTGTGTGTGTTGAGGTAGAGTCTCAGTGGAGCTCAGGCTGACCTGGAATTCACTACGTAGTCTCAGTATGGCCTCGAACTCACTATGATCCTCCTACCTCTGCCTCTCAGAGTTCTAGCATTAAAGGCGTGTGCCACCATGCCTGACTCTCACAGTTTCTTTTAATAAACAGTAAGTCTGTAGAGAACAAGCTGGGTGCTCTCTTTTGCTTTTCTCTTACATTTTCCTTACAGTATTCACATAGAATTTATATACAAAACATCCTAAAATTATGAATGATTACTTTCAAATCAAGTATTTTCTACATTAATATGTTTTTACATAGAAGCAATAAACTTATAATATGCTTAAATGGTTACCCTGCAGTATATAAATATATTATGCAATTCCAGAGCTTAAAATTTTCAAGTAAAACTTACAGAATGCTTATTCACTAATGTTTTCAAACCAATAAGCAAACAGTATTGTAATTTGCATAACAATTAATGTGGGGTCTGACAGCCTGCAATGAAAAAGGCTTTTCCAAAACAGAATCCTCTCCATTACAACAGAGATGGTGGCCAAGTTTCCATGTGTCAAAAACGAGTATCACATTGCATATTTGTTCTAATACATTCACCAAGTCTCTTCCAAAAGTATGCTAATTACTGCATTTTGTTCTTTATCCCTGCTTTCTGCATATAAACTCAGAAGTCCCTGATCCTAAGTCATCTTGCTGATAATTTTCATTGGGTTCTACACATTGTCCATTGCAACCATAGTCAAATGTTTCTTCAACTTCTCTAACCCTTCTATCACTAAGTTCCTCTTGGTCTGTTATGTTTTTTTTCTTTTTTTGAAATTTTTTTTGTTTATTTTTATTTATTTATTTGAAAGTGACAGAGAGAGAAAGAGGCAGATAGAGAGAGATAGACAGAGAGACTGGGCACGCCAGAGCCTCCAGCCACTGCAAACGAACTCCAGATGCATGTGCCTCCTTAAGCATCTGGCTAACGTGGGTCCTGGGGAATCAAGCCTCAAACTGGGGTCCTTAGGCTTCACAGGCAAGTGCTTAACCACTAAGCCATCTCTCCAGCCCATGGTCTGTTATTTTTTATTTCATCCTCTTACATGTTGAAGGCCAGTATTTATCAAGAGGACAGGACTTTTTCAGCTTTCTGGATTGATAATAGTATTTCCTGCAACAGGATCCTCTCTGTTAATTCCAGAACTGTCATTGTTCATCATCCCTTATAACTCTCCCCTTACTATCTTCTGATATTATCTTATATGTCCACAGCCGCTAGTTCTCAAAATCATATGATCCTTGTATCAATGATAATTATTTCAACTTTAGCTGCATTTTTTATTAATTTTCCTAAAACCTCTTACCTCTAGTTGATTCTTGAAGATGTCCAACTAACAGATCCTTTATTCTCACTTCCAGTGGATTAATTTACATCTTGCTTGGCTGTAAGAATGATCCAAGAATTCTCAGTTTCCCCTCATTACAACATGTAGTTGTTCTGCAATGCACATACTTATGTTTTTGTGATGGGTATTAAAATAGTGGTATATTCCTGTAATTGTAGATTCAAGGGTGACACTGTTGTAGAAATTCTCTGGAAAGATCACTCCAATACCAGAATGAGAGAAAGTAGAGGAGTTTATTACCCAGGGGCCAAGAAGGTTGAGGTAGCTCTCAAAAGAAGCTTTGGCCCTGAGCTAAGGTTTTATTTCCATTTTATAGTTTCCATAGCCAAGGGTAAATAAACAATCAAGATGTGTCAATTTGCATATCAATCATTTCTTCAGTCAGGCCACCTTAACAATGAACTCCATTATACTTTGTTTTAGCCTCAATTGTCTCCTTCTTATCATCCCTTTGGGCCCTTTCTGGACAGTTCCTTCTTTGGGATTTTTTTCATCTGATAAAGAAGATAATTTTTAGCTCCTCAGCAATTAACACTTTAAAAAATTTTTTTGTTCATATTTTATTTATTTATTTGAGGGTGACAGAGAAAGAGCCAGACTGAGAGAGAGAGAGAATGGGCGCACCAGGGCCTCCAGCCACTGCAAATGAACTCGAGACGGGTGTGCCCCCTTGGGCATCTGGCTAACATGGGTCCTAGAGAATTGAGCTTCG
Organism: Dipus sagitta; assembly: GCA_036346955.1. Classification (NCBI taxonomy): domain Eukaryota; kingdom Metazoa; phylum Chordata; class Mammalia; order Rodentia; family Dipodidae; genus Dipus; species Dipus sagitta. Next base: position 79,621,965 of record CM070783.1, on the reverse strand, counting down.
AACCGGGGTCCTTCGGCTTCACAGGCAAACGCTTAACTGCTAAGCCATCTCTCCAGCCCAGCAATTAACACAGTAACTTAGTGAATCACTTCAACTTTTAGCTTCTTTTCTACCACATACCTTGCCTGATAGTTTCTCTGTAGATACATTCTAATTATTCCCTGTGATAAAACAGTCTCATTCTTCCACCATTGCTTACTTACTTACAAAAAAAAAAAAAAAAAACCTGATTCAATTCTTCCTATTGTGGCTTATATCACTCTACTTTCTATCAGCACATAGACAGGAATTCTTTTTTTTTTTTTTTTCTTTTTTTAAGAAAGGAAAAGGAGAGTTGGAGAAATGGTTCAGCAGTTAAAGGCACTTGCTTGCAATGCCTGATGACCTGGGTTTGATTCTCCAGTCCCCATGTAAAGCCAGATGCACAAAGTGGAATAAGCATCTGGAGTTGATTTGCTGCAGCCAGAGGCCCTGGTGTGCCCATACTTTCACACAGTTTCTCCCTCCCTCTTTCTCTCTTTCCCCTCTCTGCTTGCAAATAAATATTTTTAAAAATAATTTATGTGAGAGAGATATAAAGAGGGAAAGATAGAAAGAGAGAACTGGCATGTCAGGGTCTTCACTCAGTGTAAACAAACTCCAGATGCATGCGCTACTTTGTGCATTTGGCTTATGTGGGTCCTAGGGAATTGAACCTGTGCATTTTGGCTTGCAGGAAAACACATTAACCATGAAACCATGTCTCCATCTTGCAAACAAATAAATATTTTTTAAAGGACGGAAAAAAAAACCACTTTTGTGATTATCTTGCTCTCCTATAATCCACAGTTTTTATAAGAAAATTTTCACAAAAAACTTGACAGTATTTTTTTTTTTTTTTTTTTTGGTAATAGATAGTTTTAAGTACTTTTGCTTCTTTATACTCTGTTTTCTACTTTAAATGATGAGTATGAGTCCCCCTGTTCTGGGAAATTTTTCACTGGGGCCACATGAATGTGCATCTTCATCCCAGATAGGGCACCAACAAAAGACTAAAGGACACACCAAAATCACTTTTGGTGAACAATTGAATTTATTAGGGGTACTTACAGATTATGGTGAGGGGTTGCTTATATGAGCAATGGAGACTCCACTACAGGTACACAATTTTGAAGTCTAGTCTCATCCTGGAAGACAAACAACCCATATCTACTTTGAGTAAAAGGCAGTTGAATGACCAGAAAGGTCACTCCAGCATGGGTAACAACTCACCAAAGCTACATCTCTGGAGTTTACTGCACATAAATAAATAATTTTTAAAATGTAGAAATAAAACTATAGGTTCAGAAATAATGTGTAAGATGATATCATAACACCTTATTAAGAACCTGTTACAGACATTTACAATGAAAAGTAACATGCATTAGTTATTATTTTGTTTCTGTTGTATGTGTGTATATGCATGCATGTGTGGTGTGTGTGTGTGTGTGTGTGTGTGTGTGTGTGTGTATGTTTGTGTAGATGCCAAGGTGTCTTGCAGCTGTAAACAAGCACCAGATGTTGGCAGAACTTTTTGAATCTATATTTTCTTGATTGGCTAGGAAATTGAACCCAACCATTCAGATTTTGAAATCAAGAATCTGATCCATGGAGCCATTTTCCCAGCCCCTGGTATCCATTTTTGGTAGTAACACTTAAAAAAATTTTATTGACAATTGTCATAATAAACATAATGTATTTTGAGTATAATATGATTACTTTCTTTTGTCCCCACCCCCCATGTACTTTGCACTAAATCTTTCTCTTTTTTTTCCTTTTTTAAAATTACAATATAGAGACATACTTTGTATGCAAACATCACATGTTGGTACTGTCCTTTGACTCCTCCCTGCCCCATTTCTGAAGAGGCCTTCCTCATTGGGGATGAAAGTCAACTCCATGGGGATTGTGGTTCATGCATCATGGGGGCAGCAGTCAGTTATTGGGGAGAGACAGTGTCTCTATGCAGAATATCCCAACTTGTGGGGATAACAATCTTTCCACCCCCTCTTCTGCAAAATTCTCTGAGCCATGCTGGGAGCATCTTAAGTCTACTTCAGTGATGGACACTTAGGAGGAACTGGATCTCTGGTTTGGTAGGTGTTGTGTGTCCTCAGTATCTTTATCCATCACCCTTATGCTGAAATAAGATTTACTAAGAGAGCAGCATTCTCATTCATTTCCCCAATTCCTCTGTGGTTTTAGCTGGGGCTAGGGTGGAGTGCGCTGGGTCATTTATCTCCTGAAACCCAGTTCCCATATGAAAATAGAGAAGCAATTTCTCCAACGGAGAGTGAAGTCAGCCCAGTTAAATGGGATAACCATTATTTATTTAGAGAGAATTGAAAGGGTTTACACACTTTTATAGTCTAAGGTTAGTGGGAGCTTGACAATGTAAAGCAGAATCATTATCTGAATATGATTATCACTTGTTTCCAAATTCCAAATATGATTTCCTTTCCAATAAGCCGATCTGTTAGCCAATCCAAGAGTAGTTGGTTACCCACAATGGCTATCTACCACTATTGCACTTGTTTGAGAATCACATCAAATTGTTTGCTTCTGAGATTCTGAGACTTTGAGTTGCTTGGATACATGTTGTCCACTTTCCTCTGGTAGCTCATATAGTGCCTTATAGCACTAGATGGGCCAATTATCTGGGGACTGGCTCTCCTCTGGATTCCAACCAGGTCTCGCCATGGTCCATGCTGACAGCTTTTGGTGTCTTCAACAGTAGGGTCTTACCATTAACCTCAGGTGGGTAATCATGTTCTCTGAAAGAAGTCTGTCTTGTTTGTTTTGGGAGATCTAGTATGTCTGTTTGATCAAAAGCACATTGTGGCTATAGACCACATCCTGGTACAGGGAATTACAGGCCAGTGCCAAAGGAAAAGAGAAAAGGAAAAGCCAGAGAAGAAAGAGAAATAGGAGAAATTTGAGGTTAGGTTGTATCTCACTCTCTCCAGGGCCCTTCAACTCAGTTGCTCCCTCTAAGGTCTGCTTGAGGGTTCCACCTTTTAGTCTGATTTCCACCATATAGGATTCTGTGGTACCAGTTCAATTTGGGTTCAGATTTTGTGTCCCCCATCCCCACCCTTTCCATTCCCCCAAGCCCTGCCTTCCCTATTGTCCAAGCCTCAAGGTGCTATTCAGTTATGTCAGCAACTTGGGCTGATCCAGGTTAGGAACTGCAGATGAGTGAGGTCATGTGATGGTTATCTTTCTGTGATTGTGTGAGTTCACTTAGAATGATCTGTTCCAAGGTCAACCATTTTTCTACAAATTCAATGTGCCATTTTAAATTTCTGCTGAATAGAATTCGTTCTGGTAGATATACCACATCTTGGTTATCCATTTATCGAATGATATGTACCTGTGTTGATTCCAGTTTTCAGCTATTATGAATTGAGCAGCTATACACTTGTTGAACAAATGTTTCTGAACCAAGATGTGGAGCTTTTAGAGGAAATGCCCAGTAAGGGAATGACAGGGTGTGCTGGTAACTCTATATTCATAATTTTTAGGAGTTTCCAAATTGATTTCCACAGTGGTTGTACATTCCCACCAACAGTGAATGAGAGTTCCTGTTTCTACACAGCCTCACCAATATTTGTTTTCATTTGATTTTTCAGTGTTTGCTATTCTTATTGGGGTAAGGTGGAATCTCATAGATGTTTTAATTTGCATTTCCCTAAGGGTTAGAGATTTTGAACAATTTGTTAAGTGAGTGTTAGTCACTTGTAATTCTTCCTCTGAGAACTCCCTATTTAGTTGTCTGCCCCATTTTTGTACTGGGTTGTTTGATTTTTTATAGTTTAGTTTTTTGAGTTCTTTGTAGAATCTAGATATTAAGCTTCTCTCAGTGGTATAGCTGGCAAAGATTTTCTCCCATTCAGTGGGTAATCTATTGGTTCTGCTTATGGCATGTTTATCTGTGCAAAATCTTTTTAGCTTCTTGAGATCCCATTGGTTGAGTGCTTATTTAATTTCCTGGTCTACTGGGGCTTTGTTCAGGAAGTCTTTTCCTAGTGCTATATTGTGGACAGTGCTTCCTATTTTTTTTTTTTTTTTAGTTTTTTTAATTTATTTATTTATCTGAGAGCGACAGAGAGAAGGAGGCAGAGAGAGAGAGAGAGAATGGGTGCGCCAGAGCTTCTAGCCTCTGTAAACGAACTCCAGATGTGTGTGCCCCCTTGTGCATCAGGCTAACGTGGGTCCTGGGGAATTGAGCCTTGAACCGGGGTCCTTAGGCTTCACAGGCAAGTGCTTAACCACTAAGCCATCTCTCCAGCCCTAGTGCTTTCTATTTTTAATTCCAGTAGTTGAACAGTTTCAGGTCTTATATTGAAGTCTCTAATCCCTTTGGACTTAATTTTTTGTGTATGGCAAAATGAGTGGGTCTAGTTTGATTTTTGTACATATGGTCATCCATTCTGTCCAATAGCATTTGGTGAAGAGGGTGTCTTTTCTCCTGGCTACATTATTGGCACCTCTCTCAAAGATCAGGAAGCTGTAGTTGCTTGCTGTTAAGTCTGGGTCTTCAATTCTGTTCCATTGGTCTGTGTTTCTTTTTTTAACCCAGTACCATGCTCTTTTGTCCCTCACTTTGTAATATACCTTTAGATCAGGCATGGTGATACCACCAGAGGTGTTTCCTTTGTTGTGCATATATTTGGATATCCAAGGCTTTCTGCCATTCCATATGAATTTTGAGATCATTTTTTCAGCCTCTGTGAAGAATGATTCTGATATTTTTATTGGCATTACGTTATATCTATATATTGCTTTTGCTAGAATTGCCATTTTCACAATATTAACTCTACATATCCATGAACATGGGTGGTCCTTCCATTTTCTCATGTCCTCCTCTCTTTCTTTCCTGAGTGTTTTTATGTTTTCATTATGTAGTTCTTTCACATCCTTTGTTAGTGATATCCCAAGGTATTATTTTGTTGTTGTTGTTGTTGCTATTTAAAATGGATACCCTCATTGATTTGTTTCTCTGTGTATTCATCCTTTGTGTATAGAAAAGATACTGATTTTGTGCATTGATTTTGTATCCTGCCACTTTGCTGAAGGAGTTTTTCACCTTTAAAAGTTTTGCGATGGAGACTTTTGGGTCACTTATATATAGGATACTGTCATCTGCAAATAGGGCTAACTTGACTTCTTCCTTTCCAGTTTGAATCCCTTTTGTTTCTTTCTCCTGACCTATTGCTCAGGCTAGTACTTCTAGTAATATGTTGAGGAGCAGTGGTAAGGGTAGGTATCCCTGTCTTGTTCCAAATTTCAGTCGGGACTCCTTGAGTTTTTCCCCATTAAGAATTATTTGGGCATTAGGAGCTTCATATATAGCCTTTATTCTGTTTAATATAAAACCTCCATGTCTATTCTTTCAGTGTTTTGATCATGAAGTGGTGTTGTATGTGGTCAAAGGCCTTCTCTGTATCACTTGAGATGATCATGAGGTTCTTATGGTTCAGTTTATCTATGTGGTGCATTAAATTGGCCAATTTCCATATGTTAAACCATCCATGCATCCCTGGAATGAAGCCTACTTGATCAAGGTGGATAATGCTTTTGATGTGTTGTTAAATTCGGTTTGGAAAGATTTTTTATCCAGGATCTTACTCCTAATTCATTAGGGATATAGGCCTATAATTCTCTTTCCTTTTTGCATCTCTGTCTGGTTTTGGTATTAGGGTGATGCTAGCTTAATAAAAGCAGTCAGAAGGATTTCCTGGTCTCCAATTATGCAGAATAGTTTAAGAAAAATTGGTTTCTGTTCTTCTATGAAGGTTTAATACAATTCAGCTGAGAAGCCATCCAGGGATGGCTTTTTAGACTACCTTTTCCATCTCCATAGATGTGATAAATTTGTTAAGGAGATTAGTCTTCTCTGAGCTTAGTTTTGGTAGGTTGTATGTAACTAGAAACACCTCCATTACTTCCAGATTATTTAATTTTGTGGAATAGAAGTTTTTGAAGTATGCCCTGATTACTCTTCCAATTTAATTGATGTTTGTAGTGATCTCTCCTTTTTCATTTCTGATTTTGTTAATTTGAGGCCTCTTTTTTTGCTTGATCACTTTGGCCAGGGTTTTGTCAGTCTTGTTTATTTTTTCAATGAACCAACTCTCTGTTTCATTGATTTATAAAATTGTTTTCTTCATTTCCAACTCATTAATTTCTCCTCTAATCTTGTTTATTTCTTTCTGTTTGCAGTACTTTGGGTTGTGTACCTTTTAAAAATTTATTTGAGAGAGAGAGAGAATGGGCACACCAGGGCCTCTAGCGTCTGCAAAATAACTCCAGACTCATGTGCCACCTTGCACATCTGGCTTATGTGGGTCCTGGGAAATGGAACCTGGGCCCTTTTGCTTAGCAAGCAAATGCATTAACTACTAGGCCATCCCTCCAGCCTTGGGTTGGATACTTCTTTGTTTTTTCCAGTGCCTTTAGATGGAGAGTCAGGTAATTGATTTGTGATCTCTTTGTCTTTGTAATGAAGACTATTAATTTTTCCCATATGACTGCCTTCATTCACTGAGTCCCATAAATTTTGATAGGTTATGTTTTCACTATCATTCAAATCTAGGAATTTTACAATTTCTTTTTTGATTTCTTCCATGACCTATTCATTGTTTCAATGTGTGTGGCTTAGTCTCCAGGAGTTGGTGAAAATCTTGATTGTTTCAATGTGTGTGGCTTAGTCTCCAGGAGTTGGTGAAAATCTTGATGTGCGTGTTGTTAATTTCTAGCTTTAAATTATTGTGACCTGATATAATGAAGGAAGTTACTTCAATTTTCCTGACTTTGTGAAACCATGCTTTATGTCATATTATATGGTCAATTTTGGAGAACTTCCTGTGGGCTACTGAGGAGAATGTGTAATCTGTAGAGCTGGGATGGAAAGTTTTGTAGATATCCATTATGTCTAGTTGATCGATCATGTTCTTGATCTCTATTATTTCCCTATTGATTTTCTTCCTAGATGATCTGTCTATTGATGATAGTGAAGTATTGAAGTTTCCATTTGTGATGGTGTTGGTGTTTATTTCTGTTTTATTGTACAGGACATTTTTAAAAATAAACTATGGTGCCCCTGGTTTTGGTGCATATAGATTCATGATTGTGATGTGTTCATGTTGGATCATTCCCTTTATGAGTAAGATGTGGCCTTCTTTTTCCTTTTGGATTACTTTTGGTTTAAAATCTATTTTTTCAGATATTAATATAGCAAAACCACTTTTTTATTTCCATTTGCTTGGAATACCATTTTGCAACCTTTCACCCTGAGGAGGTATCTATCTTTAGTGGTGAGGTGGGTTTCTTGAGGACAGCAGATAGAAGGATCTAGTTTTTTGACCTATCCTGATAGCCTGTGTCTTTTGATGGGGGAATTAAGATGATTAATATTTATGGTTATTACTGTGATGTTTGAATTAATCTTTGCCATGATGCATTATTTTATGGGGTTGAAAGCTTACTTATGTTATGTACTATTTTGAGCCTTCTCTATTTTGGTTATTGTGATCTTCTTCTTGGCTTTTGAGATTGGTTGGTTGTCTGTATTGTGTGGAGTATTCCCTCAAGTATTTTCTGTAGGTTTGGCATTGTGTTCATATAACCATAAAGTTGACTTTTTTCATGGGAAGTTTTTCTTTCACAATCTATTATGGGGGTAACTTTTGCTGGGTAAAGTAGCTTGGGTTGGAATCAAAAGGTTGGGTTAGAATCAGACTTCGAGGTGTTCTTTCCAGGCCCTTCTGGCTTTCAGTGTTTCCCTTGAGAAATCTGGTGTTACTCTAATGGGATTGCCTTAGTATGTTCTGAATTGCTCCTCTCTTGCTGCTTTTTAAAAAATTTATTTATTTTAAATATTTTATTTATTTATTTTTGTGAGAGAGAAAGAGACAGATAGAGAGAAAGAGAAAATGGGCAGGCCAGGGCCTCCAGCCACTGCAAACGAACTCCAGATACATGTGCTCCTTGTGCATCTGGCTTACGTGGGTCCTGTGGAATCAAACCTAGGTCTTTATGCTTTGCAGGCAAGGGCCTTAACCTCTAAACCATTTCTCTAGTCTCCTCTCTTGCTGCTTTTAACACTCTCTTTTTGTTTTCATTGTTAAGAGTTTGACCATGATATGTCTTGGAGAATTTCTTCTTTGGTTGTGCCTGTTTGGTGTTATGTGGGCTTATTGTATCTGGATGGGCCTCACTTTTTCAAGATTCACAAAATTTTCTTTAATAATTTTGTTACATATGTTTTCCGTGCCTCTGGTCTGGATTTCTTCTCCTTCTGGTATTACCCATGGCCTGTATGTTTGGTCATTTTATAGTGTCCCACAGTTCCCTCACATTCATTTTACTTGATTTTTTTTGAACTTAGCAAAGTTTTTGGCCTCCTGATCAATTTCTTTTGCCTTATCTTCCTGGTCAGAGGATCTGTCTTCCACATGAGTAACTCTGTTGGTGAGTGATTCTAGAGAGGTTTCTATAAATTGTATTTGATTTTTTTTGTTTCTATAAATTGTATTTGATTTTTTGTTTGTCCATCCCTTTTTTGAGGTGTAATTTTAATTCAAATTCTGATTTTCTTGATGCTTCCTATAGTTCATTCTTGCATTTGATCAACTCTTCTTTAAGCATAATCAACAGGTTGTTGAGATCTTCCATTTCTTGACTTACCTTCAATTTATTCATAGCTCTTTGGAGGGTTCTAAGATATTCTACAAACAAGTTAAGCCTACTGTCAGAGGTTGAGTGCTCTAGGAGATGATTCTGTTCAATTTCAATGACATGATTGTCAGTTCTTTGATAGTTTGCTTCAAGTTCAGCATTTTTTTTTTTTTAATCAGGGTCTTATTGGTTGTTGTGTTTTTATTTTGGGAATGAATTTCTGTTGATTTCTCTATGATTTCATTGGAGGCTTCCATAGAAGGACTAGACATCCTTAGTGGAAATCTCTCAGTTTTCTGACTTTCTTTGGACTTTTTATATTGTTGTCCACCCATTTTAGGAAGACTGTTTATTTCATTGAAGAGAAAGCAAGTTTGTATCCTTTGGCCCATTCACCCTCTGACTCAGGTGAACAGGGATGTCTGTACTTAGTGGCCAGTCTAGATACCAGAGCAAAAGGCTTGATTCCAAAGCTCACACAGGGGCTAGGCTTCCCTGAGCAAGGCACAGTAGGACTTACCAGAACCATGGAACTAGGAGGAGTAAGGGAACAGGGACCTGGCCAACTTCATGGTGTGCCCTCCAGGACATAGACCAGTGCAGGCAACCTAGCCTGAGGAGGTGAGAGGAGCCCAGATATATAGGTCTGGCCTACTCATTGGAGAGGACCAAGCTGACCCACACAAGGACAGAGCAAGGAACTCAGACCTTGGCTGTGGGAGGAGCCCAGAAATGGTTCTGGTCTGCTCATTCCAGACTGCCTTACCAGCCCATGCAGTGACCATGCAAGGAACTTTTCCCCTTTTCTGCAGACATTCATTTCCACAAGTAACAATTGGAAAACATGAGTGTGTATTCTTTTTTAAATATTTTATTTATTTGAGAGATAAAGATGGAAAGAAAAAGGCAGAGAAAGTACAAAAAAGAGTGAGAATGGGCATTCTAGGGCCTTCTTCCAGTTCAAACTCCAAAAGCATGTGCCACTTTGTGCATCTGGCTTTAAGTGTGTATTGGGGAATTGAACTCGCGCCATCAGACTTTGCAAATGAGTGCCTTTAACCACTGAGCCTTCTCTCCAGGCTCCCTTTTAAAGAATATTTAACATATGTGAGAAATAAACAAACAGAGAGACTAACACAGAGAGAGTGAGAGAATGCATATCCTTTACTGGTATGATGTGGTATTCATCACGAATAAATTGTTAATATAATCTATGCCACTGTGCTTAGAACAAATCAATCATTTTAAGGTGATTAGAACAGAACTTTGTAAATGATTATGGCTCCACTTCATTATGGAGCAATATCATTACCACTCTTTGCTAAATATGAATCTATACAGCTTGATTTGTTACCAACAAAAATTCAATGTTGCAAATGAAAAGTCACTAATACAATGATCATTATTTGAAATAAAGTTCAAATATTGTCATCCTATTCACAGGTTTAGGAGACTTATATAATCAAGTTTGATTAATTTATTGCTATTATTTCTTTATAAGTAATTATTATCAACACAAAAGAAAACATACTAATGTTACATGATCCTGTTTTACACTAGTATAACTTTATGTCTGATTAGGAAAAATTAAAGGGATAAAAACATAGTAGACATAATTATGATGAAATAATTTGACAAAATAGGCAAGGAACATGAAATTTAATAGCAAAGGCTAAGACAAAACATTAAACAACTGTCCATAGGGTTTAAATTGTAGAAAGAGTAATGTCAGACTGTATTATGAGCTTCCATACATCTATGTCATATGGATTGGTGACTTTCTACCTACTTGTTGTGCTTCTTTTGATTATCATGGCTCTGACAGAGATTTTAAAACAGTTATTGAAAAATCAATTTTAAGATCAATGTGTATTTCTTTCTTTTTTTAAATCTGTTTTTCAAAGTATGATCTCTAGTCACAGATAACCTGGAATATATTGTGTAGTCTCAGGCTGGCATCAAACTCACAGTGATCCTTCTACCTCTGCCTATGAGTGCATGGCAGAGAAACACAGAGAATGAGTGTACCAGGGCCTCCAGCTGCTTCAAATGAACTCCAGATGCATGCAGAACACCACCTTGTGGATACTGGGAAATTAAACTCAAGTCCTTATGCTTTGTAGGCAAGTACCTTAACTGCTGAGCCATCTCTCAAGTCCTCAATGTGTATTTCTTTTTTTTTTTAATTTTTTTTGTTCATTATTTATTTATTTATTTGAGAGTGACAGACACAGAGAGAAAGGGAGAGAGAGAGAGAGAGAGAATGGGCACACCAGGGCCTCCAGCCACTGCAAAAAAACTCCAGAGGCGTGTGCCCCCTTGTGCATCTGGCTAACGTGGGTCCTGGGGAATCGAGCCTCGAACCAGGGTCCTTAGGCTTCACAGGCAAGCGCTCAACCACTAAGCCATATCTCCAGTCCCTCAATGTGTATTTCTTAATTCCTATTCTCAGTCTTCATAACTCAGAAGCAAATTAGTTTCTATTTTTTTTTCCTCCCAAAGTGATAACCACTTGGGAGGTTGTGGGAACATTGGGAAATGGAACCTTGCTGAAGGTGCATGTTGGGTCAGGTTTGGGTTATTACACAACAGCTCCAAGCTCAGTACTCAGATTGTTCCCTTCTTACTGCTCTGATGATGTGATGCTTGGCTCTTTATCTGCTCTTGTCATGCTGTCTCTACCATTAAGAAACTTCTCCCGGAAAATTTATCTGAAATAACCCTTGTTCTTCCATTAGCTGCTTCTGTTTGGGTGTTTTGACACAGTGAAACAGTGTCCAAGAAATTGTATAAGGTGATTTGAAGTAATGTCTCTTGTAGTAAGGTGGACCTGGCTTATAAATACACCTAACTATATAGCATTAATTAATTAACTATAACTTAAGTACAATCAACCCAAATGTTTTATTTAATTAATATACCATATACTGAAGGTAGAACATGTTATTTTAAGATATATTATTCATGTCTTGCCAATAAATCACATGCAACTTTGTTTCATATCACAAGTATTATGAATCACAAGAATTATATGAAAATTCACAGCATCAAAATCAGCCATAGCAACTTGGAATAATTTTTAAGTTTTAGTTTTTATATGAAATTGATGGTTGTTATTAGTAGAATTTTACAGCTAATATAAAATTAATTTTAATTTATTGATTAAGAATATTACATTTCCCAAGCAATTGTAATGTGATCAAGGAAAATAAGAATGTACAAGTAAAGTTTATTACAATATAATTTCAAATTTACTAAATCATTACATATATATGTGGTCTAATAATGTTTTTTTCATTAATGTCATATGTTATTTATAATGTGTTTTCACCAACTCTTCTAATTATCTAATCATCTCTACCTTATTATTCCTCTTCCTATTCTTGCTCCTCCTCCCAGTTCTTTTCTTATCCTACTCATCTGCTCACTCCAACTGTCTATCTTGTCACTCTGACCATGTAACTCTGGCTAGCTTCAAACTTGCAATCATGATTCAGCTTCTGTTGCAGACTGGTATGCATTGCTGGCAGAAATGACCCAACCAAGAGCAGCTAAGTAATAAAAAGATTTACTTTGGCTTACAGACTTGAAAGGAAGCTCCACAATGATAGGAAAAACAATGGCATGAGCAGAGGGTGGACATCACCCCCTGGCCAACATAAGGTGGACAACAGGAACAGGAGAGTGTGTCAAACACTGGCAAGGGGACACTGACTATAATACATAGCTTACATAGCCCGTCCCCAACAATACACTGGCTCCAGGATGCATTAATTCCCAAATCTCCATAAGCTAGGAACCTAACATTCAGAAAACCTAAGTTTATGTGGGAAACCTGAATCAAACCACCACATTCCATCCCTGGACCCCATAAGCTGATATTCATACATGATATAAAATACAATGCATTCAGTCCAACTTTAAAAGTCCCCATAATTGACTACCTGTTAAGATGGTGTCCACCCAACCATGCTGCACCTCCCAGGGAAGGAAAGGCAAGACATTAAAGGTTCATTGGGTCTTCTAGGGTGAGTAGTCTCTAATAGACCTCCAGTGGGAGGGCACAGAGGGGCAAAAAGGGAATCAAATGGTTCCCACACTCTTGGGTAGCCCATCAGTCCTCATAGCCTCAAGCAGCCATCATAGCCATAGTCCCAGCTGCAGGTTCCTCCTGTACTAACGGCAGGCCAGGGGATCCAGGTGAGCATAGCTCCATCTGTGCCATAACCCAGCAGAGGCACAAAACACTACAAAGTCCAAGAAAACACCAAACCACACAAACCAACATGATATTGCAGGGATCAAATCAAACCTCACCGTCATTACCCAAAATATTAACAGCCTCAATTCACCAATCATGAGACATAAGCTAACAGGGTGGATCAGGAAATTAGACCCCTCAATCTGTTGTCTTCAAGAAACCCACCTCACCATTAATGAGAGACATCTCCTAAGAGTGAAAGGGTGGAAAATGGTCTTCCAAGAAAATGGGAATAAGAAACAAGAAGGCACAGCTATACTAGCATCAAATAAAATAGACTTCAAATAAAAAGTAATCAAAAAAGATAAAGAAGGTGACTTTCTAATTATCAAGGGAATAATCCAAGAAGAGGGTATCAAAATCATAAATACCTATGCACCAAATGCAGGGGCACCACAATTCATAAAATATAGCCTACTTGACAATAAAACAGAAATAACCACCAACACCATCATAGTCAGAGACTTCAACACTCCATTATCAGCAATAGATAGACCATCCAAGCAGAAAATCAACAGGGAAGTGAGAGAGCTCAAAAAAAAAAAAAAAAAAAAAAAAACCATAGAACAATTAGACCTAATGGACATCCACAGCACATTCTACCCCAAATCCACAGATTCAAAATTCTTCTCAGCAGGCCATGGAACCTTCTCTAAAATAGATCATATGCTGCGTCACAAAGCCTGCCTCCATATATTTAGGAAGATTGAAACAATTTCCTGCATGAAATCATATCACAATGCTATATTGATAGAAATTAACAAGAAAAGAAGCACCAGGAATACCATCAGCTCCTGGAAACTTAACAACATATTTTTAAACAATAAATGGATAGTGGACAAAAAAATGAATTTATGAAATTTCCATAAATGAATGACAATGAGAACACATCATACCAAAACATATGGGACACAATGAAGGCGATCCTCAGGGGGAAATTCATAGCAGTAAATGCCTCCAAAACAAAGACAGAGAGATACCAAATCAATAACCTAACCATCCACTTAAAGGCACTGGAAAAGCAGGAAGAATCCAACACAAAATCTTCAGATGGAAAGAAATAATTAAGATTAGAGCAGAAATTAATGAATTTGAAACTAAGAAAACCAAAAAAAAAAAAAAAAAAGATGAAACAAAGAGCTGGTTCTTTGAAAAAATAAGTAAGATTGACAAACTCCTGACCAATTTGATAAAGAAAAAAAAAAAGAGACACTTCAAATTAACAAAACTAGAAATGAAAAAGGAGAGATCACAACAGACATAAGTGAAATTTGGAGAATTTTCAGGACTTGTTTCAAAACACTCTACTCCACAAAAGAGGTTAATACGGAGAAAATAGATGGATTCCTGGACATATACTACCTACCAAAGCTAAGCTCAGAGCCAATTAATCTCCTAAACAAACGTATCACACCCATTGAGATTGAAAAACATCCCCCAAATAAGAGTCCAGGACCAGATGGCTTCTCAGCTGAATTCTTTCAAACCTTCATGGAAGAACAGAAACTAATCTTTCTCAAACTGTACCACATAATCGGAGAGCAAGTAAATTTCCCCAACTCCTTCTATGAAGCTAGTATCACCCTAATACCAAAACCAGGAAGAGATGCCACAAAAAAAGAAAACTATAGTCCAAAATCCCTGATGAACTTAGATGCAAAAATACTGAACAAAATCCTCACAAACCAAATCCAAGAACACATCAAAAGCATTATCCACCTTGATCAAGTAAACTTCATCCCAGGAACACAGGGGTGGTTCAACATACGGAAATCTGTCAATGTAATACACCACATAAATAAGCTTAGACAGAAAAACCACATGATCATTTTGATGGATGCAGAAAAGGATTTTGACAAAATACAACATTACTTCATGATCAAAATATTGGAGAGTATTGGCATGGTCAGTTTATATCTCCACATAGTAAAGGCTATATATATAAAGCTCCTAAAACCCAAATAATACTTAAAGGACAGAGTCTGAAGCAATTCCCATTGAGATCAGGAACAAGACATGGGAGTCCAATCTCACCTCTGTGTTTCAATATAGTACTGGAAGTCTTAGCTCAAGCAATAATATACGAGAAAGAAATAAAAGGGATACAAATTGGAAAGGAAGAAATTAAGTTAGCTCTATTCACTGATGACATGATTCTGTACATAAGAGACCTGAGAGCCTGCATCTCAAAACTCCTACAAGTCATTAACTCCTTCAGCAAAGTAGCAGGTTATAAAATCAATGCAAAAAAATCATTAGACTTACTATATGCAAAAGACAAAGATACAGAAAAAAAGTAAGTGACATTGTTCCTTTTTTGTGTTTTTTTGTTTTTGTTTGTTTTTGTTTTTGTTTTTGTTTTTGTTTTTTTGTTTCTCAAGGTAGGGCTTCACTCTAGGTCAGGCTGGCCTGGAATTCACTATGTAGTCTCAGGGTTGCCTTGAACTCAGGCCAATCCTATTACCTCTGCCTGCCAAGTGCTGTGATTAAAGTCATGCACCACCAGGCCAGCTCCCATTTTCAATAAAACAAAAGAAATTAAAAAAAAAATACTTGGAATAACATTAACCAAGGATCTAAAAGTCCTATACAATGAAAACATAGAAACACTCAAAAAAGAAATTGAGGAGGACTTCAGAAAATGGAAAGACTGTTCATGCTCCTGGATAGGCAGAATTAACATTGTGAAGATGGCAATCCTACCAAAGGCAATATACAGACTTAATGCAATTCCAATTAAAATCCCAACATTGTCCTTCACAGAGATAGAAAAAATGATCTCAAATTTCATATGGAAAGGCAGAAGGCCTCACATATCCAAGCATATCCTCAGCAAAAGAAATACCTCTGGAGGCATCACCATACCTTATCTAAAGTTATTACAAAGCCATAGTAATAAAAGCAGCATGGTACTGGCATAAAACAGGAGTATAGACCAATGGAATAGAATTGAGGAGCTGGACTTTGGGTCAAGCAACTACAGCTACTTGATATTTGACAAAGGCCCTAACAATACAGGCTGGAAAAAAGACAGCATCTTCAACAAATGGTGCTGGACAAACTGGATAACCATATGCAGGAAATTGAAACTTGATCCACACATCTCACCAGCACTGCACTCAAGTCCAAATGGATCAAAGACCTCAATATAAGACCAGAATCTCAGCTACTAATGGAGAAAAATATAGGAAGAACTTTTCATGAGATAGGGATGGAAAAAGACTTCCTGAACAAAACCCCAGTAGCTCACTCAACCAATGGGATCACATGAAGCTGAAGAGTTTCTTTACAGACAAGCATACAATAAGAAAGGACAATGGATTACCCACAGAATGGGAGAAAATATTTGCTGATTATCGAACTGACAGAGGCCTAATCTCTAGAATCTACAAAGAACTCAAAAACCAAAACAATAAAAAATCAAACAACCCACTCACAAAATGGGGCAAAGAGCTGGACAGGCAGCTCACAGAGGAAGAAATACAAAAGGCAAACACACACTTAAGAAAATATTCATCATCCCTAATCATCAGGGAAGTGCAAATTAAAACAACTATGAGATTCCACCTTACCCCAGTGAGGATAACAAACATTGAAAATTCAAATGAAAATAAATGCTGGCAAGGACATGGAGTAAGAGGAACCCTCCTCCACTGTTGGTGGGAATGTAAGATTGCACAACCACTTTGGAAAGCAATATGGAGACTCCTAAAAAGTTGACTATAGAGTTGCCAACAGACCAAGTTATTTTCTTACTGGGCATTTATCCTAAAAGCTCCATGCCTCAGTTGATAGAGATTTGCTCAACCATGTCTATAGCTGCTCAGTTCATAATTGCTAAGAGCTGGAATCAACCCAGATGTCCATCATTGGATGAATGGATAACCAAGATGTGGTATATCTACATGATGATATTCTACACAGCAGTAAGCAAAAAAATGACACAAAGAAAGTTGAAGAAAAATGGTCAAATCTCGGAACAGATAATTCTCATTGAACTCATCCAATCACAGAAAGATAATCATCATATAGTCCAACTCATCTATGGCTCCTAACCTGAATTTACCAGAGATGCTGACATACCTAATAAGCATCTCGAAGACTAGACAATAGGGTGGGTGGGGAAGGAGGGGAGGGTAAGGGTGGGGATGGGGGATACAAAATTGGACCCAAATGGCAATGGTACCATAAAATTCTACATCCTAAAAGACAGACTAAATGGTTGAACCTTCATCAGGCCCTTACAGGGAATATAAGAATCACAAGGCCCTGGATAGAGTATGATAAAGATTGACCTTAATCTTCTCTTCTTTCTCTTATCTCTCTCTCTCCCTCTTATCTCTCTTCTCTCTATCTCTTTATATTACTTATCTTTTTCTTCCTTCTCTTCTTGGACTCTGACCTCTAACTCCCAGGACCAGCATGTGGCTAACATCCACAATAAGCTGTTGATCAGAGAGACCTACAAGGTTTCCCAAAAGAAGAAGTCAGAGTACTTGATGACCCACTAAAGTTTAGTGGTAAGACCCTACTGCCGAAGACACCTTATGTGGTTGACATGCAAAATAGAATGGCATGGCTGGAATCTCGAAGACAGTCAATCCCCAGACAGTTAAATTGTCTAGTGGCAGAAGGTATAACATGAGCAACTGGGGGAAAATGACCAACATCTATCTAAACAACTCTTGGACTAAGCTACTCAGAAGCAATCAACCTGATGTGATGCTCACACAAGTGCAATAGTGGCACACAGCCATGGTGCTAAACCAACTGCTCTTTATTTGGCTAACTGATCTGATCAGTGGAATGGAATCCATACTTGAAGCTGGGAATCAAGTCAGAACCATATCCAAAAATTAGCCTGCTCTCCATTATCAAGCACCCACCAATCATGGGCTAAAAGAAGGCCTACACCTGTTCAATTCTCTCTAAAAAAAAAAAAAAAAAAAAAAAAAAAAAAAAAAAAAAAAAAAAAAAAAAGGTCATCCCATTGATTTGGCGCTAAGTTCACTCTCCATTGGAGAATTTGATTCTCTTTTTCAGATGGACACAAATTCTCAGGAGAGACCCAGCTGAAACAGACTATTTGGGGAAATGAGTAAGAGTGCTGCTTCCTTGGTGAACCATGTACCAGCACAGAGGTGAAGGAGATAGACACAGAGAACACTCAACTCCTACCAAACCAGATATTCAGAGACACAGAGGCTCCCAAGACCCCATAACTGAAGCAGACCTAAAATGAACCCAATGTGGCTCAGAGAAATTGGTGGAAGAGGGGGCAGGAAGGACGGTGCAGTCACACATTGGGTCATTATGCACAGAGACATTGCCTCTTCCCCATAACTGACGGCTATCCCCACAGTGCATGGCCCATATTCCCCATCAAGGAGGTTCCCTGCAGAGGGGTAGGACAAGGAGGAGGCAAACAATGGTACCAACATGACTGTGTACATTATGTACATGACTAATAAAAAATGACATAAAAGTCCCCATAGTTTTTATCAATTCCAATTATGTTCAATCATCCCCATAATCCAAGGTTTTATAATTGTGCCATAATACCAAAAAATACCCTCAAAAACCCATAGTGACACAGAGTAAACATTCACTCTGCAAAAGATGGCATTGGGAATAGCAAAGAAACATTCAGCCAATAGATGATTTAAAGCAACCAGGACAAACATCAAACTCTTTATTTCCCAGTCCAACAGCTCTAGTCAATGACAAATCTCCAAATCTGATAATTCTAACCAGCAACAAGTCTCTGGTATGCCAATTCCTCCCCTCTAGCTGGGCTACTCCAGTCCTGGAAAACTTCATCTGGGGCTGTTAAACCATTGTTGCTATCACTCTTATGACAGACAGGATTAAATATATTGACTCTTAGTATTGCATATTTTAAAATAAATCATTTGTAAACATGCACAATTGGATTTGACTCAATTAATAAACATGAAGTAATTTAAAAGTTCATTTCATCAAGAGCAATTTAAAAATAAACTGTACAATTTGACTCCATTATTTTAACAGGCTACATAAACCTGACTTGTTAAAGAAGCAGCTTAGGGGAGGAAAGGGTTCATTTCCGGCTTACATATTCCAGAGGAAGTTCCATCATTACAGAAGAAGCTGGCTCACTCAAGCAGGCACAGCACAGAGATTAAAAACTGACACCAGCAAGCATGAACAGCCAGAGATCAAAACTGGCTCCTTCCTCACCTCTATGACTGGACGACAAATCTACCCCCAGTGGCAACTCCTCCAGTGTGCTACTAGAGATCTAAGTTGAAAGCTTAATCAAAAATACCTCAGGCTATGTGGAACATCCATTCACATTCAAACTGCCACATGTTCTGTGTATTTTATAGCAACAGATCAGTCACCTTTTCATTAAAAGCCAATGTTCCAATGTTTTTAATTTTTGAACACTTCAGTACTGAGTTAAATTTGGTCCTCCTCACCATGAGAGCACGCTCCATGACTGGTAGCAGAACCAAAATATTGTATTACTTAGCCATACTGAAAAAATGAAATTTCACAGAAATATGTCTCTCTTGCATTTCATTTCCTACTTAGTAAAATAAATTCAAATTGTGTCAATCACACAATGATTTAATCAGGCTAGTTTGTTAAAGTAGAAATTTCATTCTATAAAATAACTTCGTAAGTATTAGTAAATGTACCGATAAGATAATCCTGATTCTCTCTAAAATGTGTTTTTCTTGTCTACTTAGGTGACAATATTGAACTTTTAACATACACTGGAATATTATTAATGATGTAAGAATTGTTATTACCTTCTAAAATTAGTTAATATAGACATTACTGCATATATAGCCATAAATTGCAAATATAGCTATAAATGATACAATGGCATAAATTATATGTATGCATATACAAATCTACAATTAAATATGATTGTCTTTGAATGAATTTGTGGATATCACTGGTTTGCTTGCATATTTACATTTTACTGTCTACTATATTTGAAAAATCCAGTTTTCTGTGCAATATTCAGTAGTATATAGAAAATGCAGAGCACAAAGAGCCTAGAGAAGCACAGGTATTGAGTACCAGTTACATAATTGACCCATCTTCCACTTTCCTCTGCTATTTCAGGCACACTGCGGGCTGCACGATCCACTGATGTTTCCTGTAATTCCACTGGTTTGAGTCATGCCATCACTGCCTTACAATGTTTACAGGAGACCTTATCTCTTATTTAAATCTTCCTTCTACTGAATAGGAAATGCCAAATGTCACTGTTCACAAGGAGTTCCTTTATAAAAGTCATTTTCTAGCATTTTCAGTGTGTCCTGCATATTTCCTCACTCACTATCATGTGGTTATTTTCAGTGGTTCAGCTCTCCTGTATGTCAGGCTGCATCAGCCACCAATGCCAAGAAAATTCTGGACTAGCTATTAATGCTTCAGAATTTGGCCCGTCTGCTTAGTCACCTTCCTCCTTATGTCGTTTCCTAGAAACAAAACTGAAGAAACATTTAAATGACACTGTACAGATAAACAAAGTCACCTGTTTGCCCACACATTTTCTCTCCAGTTTCCTTTATATGGATGCTATGTCTTTGCCCTTTAAAAGTTTTCAGTCACCTTTCCAGGTGTGGTGGCACACGCCTTTAATCCCAGCACTTAGGAGTCAGAGGTAGGAGGATTGCCATGAGTTCGAGGCCACCCTGAGACTACATAGTGAATTCCAGGTCAGCCTGGGCTAGAGTGAGACTCTACCTTGAAAAACCAAAATAAGAAAAAAAAAAGTTTCAGTCACCTTTATAAATATTTCAGTTTTCTTCTTTGTATTTCCCTATACTCTGTACTATTTTTCTTTTAAATAATATCAGAACTTTTAAGTTTCAGGAACCAAATTATTTATGATTCAAATACCACTAATGCAAATAAAGTAAACGATAATATATCAATTACAAACATTTGAGGTACTTTATTTACAGTCCATTTCCTACAGAGACAGGCATGTTTCATTGAACTTAGGCATCCAAGTTTTCAAAGAACATATTGTAGTTCATCTGTCTTTACCATCTAGAACTACCTAACCTAATTTTTACAATCTTATTTTCTTGTTTTTAAAGTGTAATTTTTATTTCTTTTCTTGGGAACTGTAATATATGGTCATACTGTAATTTGGTCATATTCCCATCAGGTTAATCATCTTTTGTCCCCTCCCCTTCAACCAATCCAATTTCCTGAAGACCAACTTCTTTCAAGGTAGTCCTCCCTTGATTTGATTGTAGTATTTGCTTTGCCTTCTCCATCCTCTAGGCCAAAATGTTTATAGGTTCAGAACAGTGTTGGAATTGCGGGGGTATCAGCAATCAACTGGAGTCAGTAAGGCACCATGGGGTCATGTCCACAGGACAGCTTCTCACAGCCTTTGCACCCAGCAGCTCTTAGATCTCTTTCTGTCCCTCTTTTCCACAGTGATCCTTGATCTTTGGAGAGAGTGTTAGAAATGTTCTTCACCGTCCACCTCTGAACAGTCTCTTGTTTTCTGATTAGTGCCTATCAGTATCTCCATACAAAAGGTTATCTGGCTCACAATGAGAACATCACTCATAATTAAGCTGCCACTTCCTCTGAAATGTGTCCTGGTCCCTAGAGCATGTGAGAGAGATGACTTATAGTGGTAGTAGCTCACAGTTCTCTTCTTATCGTTTTGATAAGTCTTGAGTCTCCTAGTTATTAGCTGCCATCTGGAGAAATCAAGTCCTATAACCATGAGTGAGAGCAGCGCAGACCAAGGGGATAAAATATTCATTTAGAAGGCTTTTTTGATAGCATAACATCTGCATTTAACAAAAGAACAGTTGACACTTCCCTCTAGGGTCTAGGACCTTCCAAGCCATTGGATTGTGACTTGGTTCTCAGTATCTTGGATGAGTTCCCACCCACTGAGGGGACCTCAGAGAATAGCTGATTATCATCATAGCTGATGTACCACTATTGCACCCATGGGTACATCTTACCTGATGGGTTGATTTTATAGCTTACAGGATCCACTGTTGATCCAGACTATTGAATTGTATCCCCAGTGAGTCACGTAGCAATTTTCCACACAATGAGAGCTTTCCAGAAGAAGGATGGCTTCTATCTCATTTCTAGCTTGATTTCTCAATGTTCTAAGACAGCAACCTATGATGTCTTCAGCAAATGGGTCTTACCACCTAGATATGGTGGATAACTATGGTGCACTTGGCAATGGCTTGCATTGTTTTGGAGGGTATCATGGGACCTTCCTGACCAACAATTCAGTATGTTGGAAGGTGACCCATCTCTGACACAGAGATTCATCTGCAATAACATACATTTTTGATTAAAGCATTCTCCATGCCAGAAGGATATTTACAACCAAACTATCTCTCTTTCAGAAAGTTATGTCCTTTAATTAGCTAATGAAGAAATATATTTCTATAGTACTTATTTAGCCTTTAGTTGTGTGTCCCTCCTCGTCCCCTTCTCCTTACTCGTCTTAGTCCCCTATCCCCTTTGTGTTTTGTCCTTAACTTACCTGTCTACTATCCCCTAACTCCTTCTGCTTCATCTCTCTCTGTCTCATGAAAACACCAAGACCTTATTAGAATATTTTAAGGCTATTACATATGTTGGGGTCATGATCTGTTACAATACTGGTTTTGTTTTATCATTTCTCCAAACCACATAATCTCCTTAACTTGATTTTTTGCTTACAATTTTGCCCTTCTTGTCAGTAAACATATTTAATGGCTTGATTTCACTTATACATATGTTGTTAATTACTTTGTAGGTTTAAATAGTTTCAGTTGGTCTGTAGAGATTAAGTGGTTAAGACACTTGCCTGCAAAGCCCCAAGTTTGATTCCCCAGGATCCACATAAGCCAGATGACCAAGGTGGCACATATGTCTGGAGTTCATTGGCAGTGGCTGGAGGCCCTGGTGCACCAATTATCTCTCTCTCTTTCTGCCTCTTTCTCTTTCAAGTGAACAAATAAAAGTAAAATAGAAAAACCATTTAAAAAGTTACTTTCAATTGTTCACATTTTAGTGAAAGTGCTCTTTTAAATATCATCAAAGGCCTTTATATTTGAATTATATTTGATTTTTTTTTTTTTTTTTTTCGAGGTAGGGTTTCACTCTGGTCCAGGCTGACCTGGAATTAACTCTGTCATCTCAGGGTGGCCTTGAACTCATGGCGATCCTCCTACCTCTGCCTCCCGAGTGCTGGGATTAAAGGCGTGCGCCACCACGCCCGGCTTTATATTTGATTTTTAAAATGTATTTCCAGACTCTTTGATCGTCTACAGCAGTCTGCGTGGAAGATAATTTTGTCATAGATACAATGCCTTAGTCCCTGCTTTAGTCCAAGTAAGCAAGGAGAGCATATATATGGTTGGCGGTCAGGTCCTCAAATGACGCTGTTTATCCCATTCTCTCACATTTCCACTTAAAGTTCAAAGATAAGGAGAGTGGACTGAAAATATAATGCTGAGACATAGAGAAACTGATATATGACATATTATCCTTCCCCACCCAAATAGAATGTTCTGCAAAATTTTAGTTATGTGTTCAGTGTTATGCACAGGGTATGACAATTTAGAGCTGTGAATTCCTGACCTGTAACACAATTTTTGGTGTGATAGAGAGGTACTCTATCTAGAGCCTTGATGAACATATTGGTCCTGCATTTCTGCTTATTATAATCTAAGAAGAAAAGACCACTTTGTTCTATCCCTCATGTGAGTGTTCTTTTTCATAGGATCCATGTGTGTGGTAGGATTTATATATGTAGTAGAAATACCAAGGCTCAGTTTTCTTTCAACATTTCTTATATGGTGTATGGATTTATATACTGTGATACTCTTTTCCTAAAGAGATGCTAACATGTATTTGCTCACCCTAGACAGCAGGCCAAAGCAAAATTGCACCATAACTACTTTTGGTGAACTGATGAATTGTTGGGATTACTTTCAGAGCAAGGTGAGGGGTTTTCTAATGAGAACATCAGAGACTCAAAGGCAGCTGCATCATTAAAACACCAACACCAGTGTAGGGGACAACTCATGAAGCTAATCTTTAGAGCTCCATGCTGAACGGTGGGCAGCTCACCTGGCGAAAGAATCTCCCCTCAAGTAGCTCATTACCCTTTATATACTCTTAGGGAGGTGTCTTGTTGCCTCGGCCCGTGGGGCTTCAATGGGAGCATGGACCCCAGAGAACCTGAAATGAAAGGGACAAGAGACACAAGGAACCGACAGCAAGACAGGAGTCTGATCAAGCTGCAATTTTTATTTTTCTCAGAGTGCCCTTTATACAGCAGTACAGGGAAGTTTGTCAGCAGTTTAGGTATTGCTACAGTTCTGTTTCAATAAGATAAGGTCCCGGGCCCAAGGCCACAAGATGTTCCACAGGCACAGGATAAGGCCCCAGCCCCAAAGCCACAAGATAACGACTCCCTCATACTTTATGGGTTACATTGTTCTTTCTCCATGCATGGGTTAACAAACAACTGCAGACCTTGAGACTTTCCAGAACAGACAACTTATCACAAAATGGAGTCATTATTAAGTATGGAGGCACTTTTGGTTTCCTAGTGCCCTATGGTTCCCCACATCTTGTAATCTTTTACTCAGACTTGTTCACCTCCTCAGCCTTCTAAGTTTCTCTCCTCCTCAGAGAAGACAATGATTCAATCAAAGAAAAATGTCATGCAACGTTGGGCAGAGTCTGCCATTCACTAGCTGTTTAGTGCTCCTATAACCTTGGGCAGTGATTTTATGACCTTTGAAGTTTATTTTATCCCAGACTTGACCTTCTGATTCTCCTGAGTCTCTCTCTTCCTTCAGGGGGAAGATTTCAATCTGGAGGAATTTGCTACACAGCAGGATTATTATAACTACAGGGACTCCTCAAAGGCAAGGCCCTACCTAGCAGGCTTTACGAATATTCTAGTTATCTGCCTATCTATCTACTTATATACCTACCCATTAGTCTACAATCTGTGCTTCTATCTAACATCAATCTTTCTTTTTGACGATCTGCCTATCAATCTTCTCTATCAATCAGACCAATAAACTGTGGTGAATACAACTAGAGACAGCCACACAAACTCAGATATGCACATATTTCACACAGTCATGCATCATGTAATGATAGGTTCAAGCTCTGGACCATCATTGGGTGACTTTTCAAGAACCACAGAGTGTACCTATGTAATTCTAGGTAGAATGAATCAATTGTTCATTGTGGCCTTTTGAGACAATCTAGATCTGTGGTAAACAGACATATGATTTGCCTGTCAGTATAATATAACTTAAATCTACTAGTTATAGATGTCATACATAATTAAATTCACTGTCACAGTAACTTAGAATGCGGTGTTATATTAAAGATCTGGGAATGTAGCCTAACCAAATACATATACATAATTAAAGCTAATATTATTTCCCAACCATTATAAATGTGAACTTGGGTATCCTATAGACCTTAAGAATAAAAACATTTTTAAATCATGTAAAATTCTACTATTATTAATAGTAGTCCACTGATTTTCCTAGTTTTGTTCATTCTAGTGATACATCTGAAAATGCTATTTCATGTAAAACCTTGCATATTTTCTAGACTCTCTTCCCTACATTAATTTCTATAATAGCGATAATAGTGAGGCTAGATTCTCATCTATATTTGTCAAAATACATTCAGTTACACCAACTATTCTTATAAAACATTTGATTACCAGAGCTGAGTGTGAAAAACTAAATAGAAACTTCAACCAATAATGTAATTGTCATCAATTTTAATATTTTTCCATGACTTGTTCTATTCAAATCCATCTAATTGATATTGAAGTGTTAGTTACTGGATTTTGAGTTTTATATTTTATTAATGTATAGTCATTGTACAAAGCGGTGGCTCCCAAAAGACACTATTGACCAAATACATCACAGATTTCGACAATTTTCATTCACCATTCCTCTCTCCTGTACCTAATGCCCTTCTGTTAGTTCCCCCCTCTTCCAAATAACCTTCTTTCTATCTTCAAGTCAAATAAATATATATGACATATAATGTGATATTATATATTTAATTCCACTTCCTTATTAAAAATTCTTGTAATTTATTATAATTTCCTTAAATTAGAATTCATGTATTACTAGATGATATCTTATTTAATTATCCATTTTCACATTTTGATTTTTTAAAAAATATTCAAATACTTACTAAAATAATATCTAGGAATTACTGATTTAAGTTTGCTGTTTGTTAAAACACTCTCTTTATTTATTCATTTGGGAGAGAAACAGAGAGAAAAAGGCAGAGTGAGTATGGACCTAACAGGCCCTTCTGCCACTGTAAATAAACTCCATATGCATGCACCACCATGCATCTGGCCTTACGTGGATACTGGGGAATCTAAAGCCAAGTTCTTAGGCTTTGTAAGCAAGTGCCTTTAACCTCTGTGATCATCTTTCCAGACCCTAGATTTAAATTTTTATGTTTAGTTACTATAATGTGTACCTCAGTTTTAAATATTTGGTTGTAAGTTATTTCTAGAACTTTCACCAATATCTTTGTAATGAGAGCTTCAAATAAGCAAAATATAAAGGCTTATAAAATCCATTTTCTAGTAAAACAAATAGGATTTTTGATTCAAATTTATTTTACTTTTTTACTTATTAGAGATAGAGAGAGAGAGAGAGAGAAAATGAGCACACCAGAGCCTGTAGTCACTATAAACAAATCCCAGAGGCATGTGATACCTTGTGCATGGCTTATGCAGGTTCTGACAAATTGAACCTGGGTCCTTAGACCTTAAGGGCAAGGACTGTCATTGCTAAGCCATTTCTTTAACCCTTGATTCACATTTATAAGGGGCTATACTGGGCTGTGGCAATGGCTTAGTGGTTAAAGTGTTTGCCTGCAAAGCCCAAGTACCCCAGTTGTATTCCCTAGGACACACATAAACCAGAAGCACAAGGGGAAGTATGTGTCTGGAGTTTGCTTGCAGTGACTAGAGGTCCTGGTGCACCCATTCTCTCTGTCTCTCTGCCTCTCTATCTCTTAAATAAATAAATAAATAAGAAATGACTATCCCATTGGAAGCATATCTCAATGATCACCACAAAGCAATATCATAAATGGATGGGAGAGGAGCTTATTTTCTCCTGGGTGAAGGAGAACACTGACTGCCAAGACATATGGTCCATTGCATCATGTATATAATTGCTGTGTGCTAAGCCTTTATTTTCACAAGAAAGTGAAAGAGAACCAGGGGCATTTAGAAAAGTGATGGCTCTATCACTTTGCGATGAATAGAAGTGCTCAAACAGGCTCCCTGTAATAAGGACGTGTTATAGACACAGAAGCTATAATATTGACTGTCCAGCCACCCAATGTTGTTATGCAGCAGTCTGCATAAGAATCATTACAATATTTGTTTCTTACTCATTGTGATGGTTGCCAAGAGGAATCAAATTAACAAGAAACCTGCAGCCCTGAAGCACTAGTATGTATGGATAAAACTCTGAGTCACTTGTATATGTACACAAAGATATGTTATCTTTCTAGAGGATAAAATAGAAAAGACATCGTGAACATTTTTATGCAAATGCATGAAATTTCAATCAATAATTCAACATACAAAAACAAAAAGGAGCACTTGCCTGGCCTGAAGAGCAAAACTTCACTGTGGAAGTAGCTGATAGTCATGCAGATAAGCAATTAAAATTAAAAATTTCTTGTTTATTAAAGAAGATGGACAAAGTTATAATGAGAGGTAAAATATCAATTAGATTTTTTTTTTTTGAGGTAGGGTCTTACTGTAACCCTGGCTGACCTGGAACTCTGTTGTTCCAGAGGGGACTCAACCACACAGCTATACTCCTATCCGTGCCTCCCAAGTAGTAGGATTAAAGGTGTGTTCCCCCATGCCTGGCTCAATTAATTTTTTAAAAATTGTACTCATTGTAAAATCAAATATCACTGAGGCAATATGCCTTCAAACTTTTCTGAATTTCATGGCAGGCATAGTGGCGCACACCTTTAATCCCAGCACTGGTGAGGCAGAGGTAGGAGGATTGCCATGAGTTCAAGGCCACCCTGAGACTACATAGTGAATTCCAGGTCAGCCTGGGCTAGAGTGAAACCCTACCTGAGGAAAAAAAAATGTTTTTGAATTTCATAGTAAATGAAGTGATGACAGCATAGACAGCTCCTCTGTTGCTCCTTCCATCCAATGACTATGTTGTGGAGAGTCCAGACACCAGGTAGTATAAGGCATAACTGAATTGGAGAAATATAGCTGTCCATGTTAATCTACTAAAAGTGAAGTAGACTCAAATAAGAGTTTAAATCATGTAGTGGATATAGTAAATGGAAGACATTTTAAAACAGAAAATCTAAAACATTGTCACTAGAAATAATAATAAAATTTCAAAAAAGTACAGTGACTTGATTGACTATAATTGTAGCTTCCTTAAAGCTACTCAGTTAAGGAACTAGTCAAGAAACAATAATAATTCAATGTTTGAATTACTCAATTCCCCCAAAAGCATTACTACAATATATAGAAAATATGTGTATATAACAGACACATGTGTATAGATATATGTTAAATGAAAAGCAAATAAAACATAAAATAAAATGTGGTGTCTACAATGGAGAAAAGCGGAGGAGGAAAATGATGGTACAAACACATGGTGTGTCCATACACTGTTTCTACTCAATAAAAAAAGAATAATATAAGCAAGAAGTATCTCAAAACAGACACAAAAGCCAGTAATAATATGAATTACATTCATATGGTAAAGATAGAATAAATGTCATTTGTTCATTTAAAATACTTCACCAATACTAAACAAAACTTAGTGTCAAGCCAGGTGTGGTGGCTCATGCTTTTATTCCCAGTACTCTGAAGGCTGAGTGAGAGTATGACCTTGAGTGTAAGACTGGCCTGGACTAGAGCGTGAGTGCCAGGTCAGCTTGGACTAGAAAAACCTGCCTTAAAAACAAGTTTAAACTGAGTGAAATATTGAAAATGACTGTATTATATGTATATGTAATCAATGTGTTCTTATATTAAGGAAATAATTATGTAAGAATACATATAAGAACCTTATTTGTCAAACTTGAATTTTGGTCACCCTTCTTAAATGAAATTTAAAATATGTCTGAGTGTTATAAAATATAGTAATAAAGTTTAGCTATTTTTACTGCTCTTGTTACATGCCAGAAAAGGCATTTTATTTGGTTTTGCGTATTTCCTCTTCTGTTTGATATAGTATACATAGAGTTATGAAAATAAAGAAAATGAATACTATTTCTATAGAGGTAAAGATTCCTATTTGTTCTAATGTATGTGGACACTTTAGTAACAGTAATTTGTATGTCCCATATCAAATATGAACCATGATTTATACATTATAATTCAAAAAAAGATTACATGTAAATAAAACTTACAACCCTGATATGAACCTGATTTAAACCCCAATACACGTTGAAACCTACATTTACACCATAGAGAGCTATGTGGGGGTTGTATTGGAAATTTTTGCAGGTAAGGATTGGCTAGAGTTAGTTGGCCACTGAGGTTATGTATTTGGGGACTTTATCTGGTCTTGAACCCTTCTGTGTTTCTCTGTTTCCTGGCTCCCACGAGATGAATAGCTTTGGTTGACCACATCTTGCTGCATGCTCTACTGTGTCACCATGGACTCACAAATATGGACACCAGCCTACCATGGACTGATGACATCTATGACACCAGAAGTTAAAATAATTTTGTCTCCCTTTATATTATTTTTCTTCAGATATCTTGGCTCAGTGATGAGAAACTTATAACCTAAATAAAAATAGAGTTTTTCTAAGTTGACTGCACTTATGCTAGTACCTATGTATGATAGTATTTTTGTTTAATAAGAAATAATAGCATAATCTGCTGCTTTCCATATTAAAAGGTTTTCTATTGTTTTCTCCAAGAGTATTATTCAATTATTTTGCAATTACAGCTGTACACCATATAAATATTTCAATCTCCCCTGCCATTAATATTCTATATATGCCAAATGTTGTACATACCCATTAGTGGTATGAATCAAGACAGCTTAGCATTATTTTACTCAACTTCAGAATTTGTTTCTTTTAGTCAAAAATATGCCAGCCACTGATTAACATCCTTGTAGTCACCTGTGGTTTGTCGGGTAAACATTATTAACTAAAGCACATTTCCACAGGGAACCAACAGACAGGGAGAGTCCTTGACCTATTAACTAGAGCTATGGGATTCCTCAGATAATGTATTCCATGAGTAGCAGCTCCAGGTAAATTCAGGAGACTAATTTGGTTCCTCTTCAAATTGCATTCAATCAATGACTCAGTCCATTTGGAAAAAATCAATATCCACAACTATCATCTTTGAAGAACCACATTATTCAGCAAAACCTAATTATCATAAATACTTGTTCTGTTATAGCAGTTCTCCATTATTGTGTTAAAAATATGAAATAAGATTGTCCTGACATTTTTAGTGAGTGAATCTGTCACAGCAACAGGAAATTAGCTTTCTGTGCTACAATTTGCCATTATATTGCTGTATTGTGATTCTTTCTCTAGTTTGGAGATTTGACTGTTTAAAGTGAATCTGGAGCCGTGGCACTCATCACCTCTTTCACCTTTGTGAATTCACTAAAAACTATGTAAACAAAGTCTGAAAAGCTCCCAAGTACTCTCAAATCCTACTGAACAAGGCTACTACTAATTAAACACTGATTTAAGGGCTGGAGAGATTGCTTAGTGGTTAAGGTGCTTGCCTGTAATGCCAAAGGACCCAGGTTTGATTCCCCAGTATCCACATAAGCCGGTTAAACAAGGTTGCACATGCGTCTAGAGTTTATTTGCAGCAACTGGAGGCTCTGGAGTGCCCATTCTCTCTATGTATATATCTCTCTCCCTGCCTCTTTCTCTGTCTCAAATGAATAAAAATAACAACATATATAAAATCTAATTTAAAGCAAAAGTACATATATACTATCTATAAGATAAATACACCTTAAAGTAGAATCAATCTGTATCAAAATCAAATTTATTAGTAAACAGAATTTGTATGAAATAAAAACAATCTATTATACTTATTATAAACATCCTCCAAATGTATTTTCCAGCTGTGAACTCTTCTATAGACCCCATTAGCTATGATATTGCTGACTCCATTAACCATGGTGGATCTAAGAAGCTCTGGGGTTTGTGAAGCACACAGGAGTTATTTTATACTATAACTTGGCATCACAATACTTTGTGTCATATAGAAACTGATTCTGAATTTTAGAAATTTTCTATCATAACTACAAGATTGTTAGTGATTTGGCACTCCCTGGACACTTAAAGAGGATCCTGCTTGACTGAAGGTAAGATACATGTAGATGTTGAGTTGCAAGCATGTTTAATTGCTTAATTAATTAATTCTTAGGAACAAATAAATTCATGGCAAAAGCAAATCTAAAGGTATTATGTCATTTACCAATAAGTTGACTTAGAATAAGGATAAAAAATTAAAAAAAAAACAGGGACCTTGCTACATATTTAATCTCAAGTCAATCATTTTCAACTATCTTTTGAGATGTGGTCTATGCAGGTGAGCTGGACTCAAATCCATTATCCTTCTACCTCACACATCCTGAATCCTGAAATTAAAGATATGTTTTACCATTCCCAACTACCTTTTACTTTAACATAATTTCTCATTTTTAATGCACCACTTCTAGGAATTATCTGTTAAACATTAATATACAGAGTTATCCATGGGGTAGGAGTTTTGCTGGGATGGGAGTGATACAGAATTCACACAACATATTAAGCCAATACTATTTGATAACAGGTTATTATGCATATATTTTTACCAAGAACGAAAGGTGTGGTATGTGTGTGTGTGTGTGTGTGTGTGTGAATCCTCTGAAAAAAAACTACTAAAGACATTTTACTAAGATAAGAGGAAATGGATTTGCCGGAAGAGTTTGGGTTCTATGGATTCTGTAATTGGATCTCTATTCTCATAAGATTTAAAGACATTAATGATTGATTTTTCAGCAATAAAGAATACACTGAGAGTGCTTGGGAGGATGTAACAACAGAAATTTGACAAATATCTCCAATCGATATTCACAGTGAACCCATAATAAGAAGGAAGGATCTGGGTAAATAAGTATATGATATTTTCTTTTTTTCCAAAAATTAAGGGACATAGTGAATTTATATAGTTCTGTCACTGCCCAAAGTATTGAAAAATGTGATTAGCACAATATTTAAATTCCCTTTGTGGCTGGCTGGTTAAGGTGCTCGCCTTCAAAGCCAAAAATCTAGGCTTCATTCCTCAGGATCCAGGTAAGCCAGCATGCATCTGGAGTTCAATTACAGTGGCTGGAGACCCTGACACATCCATTCTCACTTTATTTGTCTCTGTCTGTAAAATAAATAAATAAAATATCAAATTCTCAGTGCAAGTGTCCCATAAATGACTCTAAACAACAATGCATACCTTAAGAGAGATGCTCACTTCCTAAGCCACAGGCTAAGTAGAAAGCAATTGAAAAATCTCCTATGAATACTGGATGAAATACATCTGAAATTGAACTTCAAGCGTTAGAAGAACTCTAGTGTTAAAGCAAAAGGATTGATGAGGGAGAGCAGAGTTGTGTAATTTGGCATAGGACAAACTACTGATACTGAGCCCCTGAATTCTGATGAGTAATGTTTGCCAGTTGAAGCAGTCCCCCACTGCAGTAGCAGAGTCCTGCATCTCTCATCATAATCGTGGCTGCTGCTCCAACTCTCTTTTCCTTTGAACACTGCAAAGTGACTTCCTCTTAGGAACTGCTGCATAAAGCAATGCTGAGTCCCCTTAGAACATTCTTGACCATCATCATCCAGCTCCTCTTGAAAAAAGAGACAAACATTCAAGTTTTTGTATTCTACTGGTAGGTTCGCAACTTATTTTATTTGAGAAAGAGGGAGGGAGACACACACACACACACACACACACACACACAGAGAGAGAGAGAGAGAGAGAGAGAGAGACAGAGACAGAGACAGAGACAGAGACAGAGACAGAGAGGAGAGAATGGGTGCAGCAGGGCCTTCAACCACTGCAAAAGAACTCCAGAGGAATGTGCCACGGTGTGCATCTGACTTATGTGGGTCCTGGGGAATCAACCTTGCGTCCTTTGGCTTTGCGGGCAAGTGCCTTAACCACTAACTACATCATCTCACCAGCCCAGATTCCATAACTTAAATGGAGAAAATATAACTCAGAGGAAATGTGTCCTGACTAGCAAAGATGGCTATCCAGAGAACAAATATGGAAGCAGAAATTAATTTTTGAGATAGTGGTGGAAGATGATTGAGACTACCAAAGTTAAACTGGATTTCTACTTTTTAGTGATACATGAGATACATATGTATGAAATACAAAGAGGGTTGAGGATTATTTGTCATGCCATGCTTTCAGTGTTTATTTATATATTTATTTACTGTCTGTGCCATGTGTCTGTGTGTATGTGTAATGGCATGCGCTTGCCATACGGTATTGGTTGTCATCTTCTGCTTTGTTTCAAACAAGGGCTCTCTTCTTATTTGTTTCTGGGAACATTTGAGTAATTGGCTCAACAGCTTCCAGATTCTCTTGACTCTGATTCCTGGTGACACTGGCACATTTGGATTACAGACTCTTGCAGTGTCTGCTTTTATTGGTTTCTGGGAATTTGAATTCTGCTCATTAAGCTTACTAAGTAAACACTTCTAACTACTGAGCCAATTCTCCTGCCTGCTATACTTTGTAAATGCTAACTTTCCAACTGATATGTGTTTTCACAAATTTAAGTGTGTGTATATATACACATGTGTATTGTTTCTGGGTTCTCTCTTATTTTTATCAATCCATTTCCAATTACTCAATACTGTTCAACATATTTTCATTTTATCATGCTCATAATTTATGTTGTACCAATTCATATCAACTATGGACCATGATTTTCTCAACTGAAAATAAATTGTCTACTAGCGACCTTGAAATTCAATGAAGAGTTAAAAATGGAGTGAAATATACAAATATCTGTATTTAATGATTTACATATTATTTTTGGAGATACATTAAAATAATTCTAAGTAGGGGATAAGTGAAGGACTTTTAATACTTATGAAAATGTTTGTATGGCATGTATACTTAGAGAGAAATTGTTGCAAAAGTAATATTACAGTTGAGTTCTAAATAATTCCAAGACTCTATCTATGAAAACATGAGCAACACTTTCCAAAAACTCATCAATGTAAAAAAAAAAAATGTGATTTGAGATTAACTTACTGGGTGCAAATATACTGTCAGGGTAACTATAAAATATCAAAAAATGAATGCATTGTGAGAAATTCAATCAGAATGTTACAACAGCACACAGGTCTTACAAGCTTTGGACAGAAATGAGGACAGGCTTTTGACTGACAAGGGAAGCCAAAGCTGGAGAATGTATAATAAAATGCCTTGATGTTTTTGAGCCTATAGGAAAACCATTCACACTTAACAGGAATGGATTCTAAGGGGCTAGGTAGAGACATGAGACCGAAAAACAGTCAAATTTCAGGTGCAATTTTTCATGGAAGTGTAGATGGTACCATCTGCAGCAGACAAGGTTCAGACATTGTAAGTACTGGTACATAATTTGGAAATATAGCCAATGGGGAATAGTGATTAATTAAAAATGGAAAATTCAAAGGTTTAAAATAAATAAACAAACAACTCAAGATAGTCACTAATTCAAAATACATCAAGCATCTACTATGTATTTTTTCTAATCCAGGCATTGTGAAGAATGCATACTTCACAGAAAATCTCATTATTCTGATAGGATTTATATCCTTCTCAAGAAATATAAAAAAAAGAAATAAGCAACTATATAATCTGCAAAGTAATGTGATACGGAGAGAAAATTTACTACAAACTATCTAGAGAAGGTTGCTTCACATAGCTGGTGACAGATTTCGCAGACACATACAAAAAGAGCACTTGAGCAGAGAAGTGGGGATAATCAACACGTAAAAGAGCCCAATGTTTCACACAATGAAAACAATTAGGGCAAATCCCACCATGGCATCAAGAGGAGAAAGGAAGCCATCTAGCATACAATGTGTGATATATGCAAGAAATAGAATGCCAGGTAAAATGAAAGAGTAATATCTTTGTCAAGGCTAGCTACATATATATTTGTTCAAGTAAGATGGAAGCTTATTAGAAGTTTATTGGAAGATAGATTTGAAACACTAAAGAAATGTTATCTTCCTTCTAATGAACTAAAACAACTGTCTATGTAATAAGAATGTCCTCAGTAGACAAATGATTGAAGAAGACAACTTGAAATGAAATTACTATCACATAGATGATAGGAGAGGACTTGTGGAATGGAGCCTAAGAAAGAGGCTTCCTATGAAATACTTCAATTTTCAATACAGACCAAATCATTTTATATTTCCACGTAGATTGAATGTGAGATTTAAATGAAAGGAAAAGTTAAAAAATTAAAATATGGGCTGGACAGATGGCTTAGTGGTTAAGAAACTTTTGATGGCTAAGGAATTAGGTTCACTTCCCCAGTGCTCATATAAGCCAAATGTACAAGGTGGTGCATGTGTCTGGAGTTCATTTGCAGTGGATAGAGACCCTGGCATGCCTACTCTCTCTCTATCTGCCCCTTTCTCTTCTCTCAAAATAACATAAATGAATGAACTTAAAAAATAAAATTTGGGTCTAGACCAATGGATATTGGAATTACAGAAATGTGAAAAGTGGAAAATATTAGATAAATCATTGTCAAATGTTTGTGTGAATCAATATGAAATGTGAGATCAATGGCCAAGCAAAAAATCTAAAGTGTAATGTGATCAGGATATGATTGATATTGAAATCCAAGGGCATTGATGTGCTCATATGTTATTGACAATAGATATTGTCAAACTTGATTGTAGGGTATTGCCCTATTTTCTAACTTTAAAAGATAAAGATGTAAGTTATTGATTATCGTAATGTGTAAACACTAATGCAAAAATGCGTCTGAGAAAGAACTGCATTAGAGAAGTCATAAAATTTTTCAAACATAGACTGAATAATTATGCAAATGATGTGGGGAAAATAAATTATGCACTTAGAATTGGCTACTTACTTATTAATGGGGCAGTCATTAGTATCTTTATCAAAATAAAAAATATTGCAAGAGTAAGAGGTGTAAATAATAATGAAATGTATTCAGGGGAGAATAAAAAAGATTAAGGGGAGGCAAAAGAAAACTAAACTAATTATAATGTTTACTGTAAACAGAAGTAGAAAAATGATTAGCAGAAACAGAGATATTTAATGCGACTAGATTTTGTTTTGTTTTAAAAATGGGGTTTAGTCAGATATGTTTGTATGTTGACAGGAATGATCCAATAGATGGCATGAATGATGCATGTACTAATGAGAAAAATTATGAAAAGATGCTCTTGATAGTTAGTAATAATTTGAATATTATCTTAAATATCTGACTGAAATTCAGAAGGTATGTGGAAATAGAAATGCAATTATGAGGACTTCTGGCACATCCTCACTGGGAGATGACCATGAGCAGGGAGTTTGTAGGCGTTCTGGTATGGGTACTTTTATTTCCTCAATGAAAAAGGACATGTATATATGCACTTGGATTGATAGAGATGAAGCGTTCTCTGAGGCTAAATAAAATAGTTAAATGTACAAATAATCTTTCAAATTATATGTTTATAAATCTCTAAAGAATATGATTATCTACTACCATAAGGAATGTTTCATTTAATTTTTATTTATTATTTGCAGTACCTTGGTGTTGAACCTATGGCATTGGGCATGCTGTGCAAATGTTGTAAGCAAAATCCTCATCTTATTAAATACCATTTAAACTTAGTTAAATGAATACCCATATATTTAAAGCAATTTTTATGAAACTAGTAATATTTTATTTTGTTTAGTAGTCACATGAAATAACACAGGTATGGTCACAAGAAGAAAAATAATGGATTAAATTATGTTTTTGTGAATTTTGTAATTAAATTATATTCAGAAGTTTTGTCAATAAATATGGTTATAATTATACATATAACTACTATTAGATACCAAGTATAGAGTCAAGAGGATTGAGTGATATACTGAAATGTGATTGTAGCAGACAGCTTCAGGTTCACTGAGATGAACTTCTAGACCTAGGCACAGCTTTGGAGGAAGGGATTTATTGAAGCTTATAGATCCAGGGGAAGTTCCATAAATGGTAGAAGTAGCTGGCCTGCCTTCACAGGTCCAAGCAGAGAGAGAGAAGCACAAGCCAAAAAGCCAAAAGCCACACAGCACACTTCAGGAACTCCAGCTAGGCACACTTTGCATATCTTTAGATTGTAGTCTGAAACCCACCACCACACCTAAAGATCCAACTAGTGATATTGCCTCTAGCCAGGTGGCCGCAGAATGCAAACTACAAATAAAAAAACTGAATATATTGGGGGCCATCTATTCAAACTACCACATTCTGACCCTGGCCCCCAATACATTTATAACCATTACACACTGTAAATTGTACTCAGTTCAATTTCAAAGGTCCCCACTGTCTTGACCAATTTAAGATATTAAGAGCTGTAAAATCAAACAAGTTAAACATTTCTAACATATAAAGGCACAGAGTAAACAATTTCAACTGGTATAAGGCATAGCAAGGAGAGACTAAAACAATGCCAACTCAACTACCATCAAACTTCTGCAGTTCAAGTCCAATACAACCAAAGACTGACAGTCTTCAGATTTTCCAATTCTGCCCCTCCATCTGGGCAGAGTAGCCAGGGAACACTTCCTTCTCAAGCCAACAGTGCACTCTATGGTAGCACTTGCATAGTCCTGGTATATCCAAAACATGTTGAGGTCTTCATGCAAACCACAGTCCATCTTCCAAAGGCTCTTTCAGCCTATCAGAGCATCATGTCCTGCCTCATGCCACATCTCAGCAACAGCTCCTGGAACAATATGCAATTCATGACCACTCCTCACATTTTTCATGCTTCTGAAACCAATACCAGGTGTGTAGGACACAGCCATATTCTTAATTCACAGACAAAATAAATCATAACCTTGAAAAGCAGGTTCCGTCTCCAGTCAACTCTTTCCAAAAGTGTTTGCATTTCTATGATAGTCTTTCCCCAGGCATCCTTTCCACGGTAAAGCAATTGGACCATCTTTCATAAGATTGCTAATGTGTTTGACAATAGCAGATTCAGTAACCTAAAACCAGTCTCAGTGCCTGTAATTTTAACTTGCTTGAGGTCTTCCAGCTTAAAATCTTAAACCTCTCAGTCCAATATCTCTAGCCAAGCACATCAGTCCATTACAAATTTAACCTTGATCAAACTCTCTGGGCCTGGGCAGCAGGATGCAGCCAGCCCTTGTGCCAGTAGCCCAGTTCCAACAAAGTCCTCTGCAGTCTTTCCTTCCTCTTAGGAAGCTCATAAGCCAAGCCTCGAAGTTCAATGCTGTCCGCACTTAGCATTCTCAGACTCTCATCAGAATAGTCCTTAAAACTTGGCTTAACACTCCAGAAGACATCTTCAGTTGCAAGCGCCAAGTCCATGCCTATTCCTCCAAAACAAAGGTTCCACAAGATCAACATCCACATGGTCTGGTTCATCTCAGTCCACTCCTCGGTACCAAGTTCTGTAGCAGACAGCTTCAGGTTCGCTGAGATGTACTTCCAGACCAGGCACAGCTTTGGAGGAAGGGATTTGTTGAAGCTTACAGATCCAGGGGAAGTTCCATAAGTGGCAGAAGTAGCTGGCCTGCCTTCACAGGTCCAAGCAGAGAGAGAGAAGCACAAGCCAAAAAGCCAAAAGCCACATAGCACACTCCAGCTAGGCACTTCAGGAACTCCAGCTAGGCACACTTTGCATAGCTTTAGCTTGTAATCTGAAACCCGCCACCACACCTAAAGATCCACCCAGTAACAGTGCCTCCAGCTAGGTGGCTGCAGAATGCAAACTAAAATAAAAAAAATAAATAAACTGAATATATTGGGGGCCATCTATTCAAACTACCACAGTGATATATAATGATTTGTACTTCATAGTATAAATTTTGAAATACATATTTTGTAATAATGAAACTAGTCATGCTTATGGGTGTAAGTGGCTGAAAATATATAACATCAGGATGATAAAATAAGGCATAGTAAGTGATGCTGTAAACTGCAAAGCCTGCAAACCACTGGTTATAGAGACACAAATACTATTAAACTATGGGACAAGATTCATCTTATAAATCTCTAAGTGATTACAGGGTATTGCAACTGCTGGTATAGATTGATAGCACAAGAGTTAATGATGGGGTCCTAGAGAATGATAAGTGAGATATAACAGGGTGGGTATAATAAATTACAGAAATGAAAACACATTAAGAACCTGAAAAGCACTAGCACCTTCAAGGGATGTGTTGCATATATAACTGAGCTCATTGGCACTTTTTAAATAATTAATTATAATTAATGAAACAATGCATACCCAGTCCACTAATAACAGTATGAGAAATAACTCTTAACATACTAGATAGTGGCTACATCATTTTATTTCAGTTTGTTTTAAATGTATTACAATTTATGCAAAGAAGAATTCAGTTTTAATGAGGCATATATACTTTAAAAGTACTCTAAAGATTCTATTAGAAAATGTAAAGATTAGCTATATAGTCAAAGTATATAAGAATATAATAACATTTTTAGGGGTAATCCTCTTCACTTAAAATAAATTTGTCATAGATATTAACCATATCTATAAATTAACATCACAGTAAGAATTAGACTAATTTTGTATTAAATAACTAGATACTATAAACTAGCCTGTTTGATTTGGAAAAATAACCATCAAAATTTCCTAGTCAGATAAGATGAAAATATTGGCAAAATTATTTTGATGAAATGGAAAATAGTCATATTAAAATATGATAGTTACCATCCCATTGGCCATTGGACTTATGAATTTTTGGTCAATGATATTTTATGTACCAACTTGACTGGGTTAAGGAATAATCAGATCCCTGATAAAATATTATGTTTGTATATGTCTATATAAAGACACTAAGTCTGAACAGAATCTGTTTTCATTTATTGCTTTTTAGTTTGTTACTTACATACCTCACTTGACATATTTATATGTGATGGGAAAGACCTCAAATCATATGGGATATACCAAGGTGTCACTACACTTCCCGTCCAGCGGAATAAGGCAATGGCAATCGGAACTCTTCTCGAAGCAGTTTATTCGGGAACCATTTACATCAGGAAGCAGAGGCCCCGATACCAAACCCTCCGCCCTATATATAGCCAGCCTGACCCAATCAGCAGCTGCCACATGGGCGTGGACAACAGGGCGCAGCCAACCACCTGATGGTGGTCTGATCTTGCGTGGCGCTGTACATGCGCACTTTGCAGTGTGTACGTGTGTAAACAGAAGGGGAAGCAGGAAATGGTGCTTAGTCATGAGACTTGGCAGCCAGCCCGGGCGCCATCTTGGAATGGCCGCCACACCCGCTCTCCACACCAAGGTCCTTGGTTCCCAGGTTTAGGAAGGTAACTTCTCAGCCTTTGGCACATCTTGCCCAACATTAGTGTCTTTGCATACAGGAGGACCACAGACTATGCCAAGGAATCTTGGCCAGCAGTATGACTTATGGTGGGATCTTAGGTCACATAATATTTGCATTTCCTCTCAAGTGATAGTGAAATAAGTTCAGTCACATGTGTGACTGACCAAGTGTCTTGGCAAAATCTCTCAAAAGCTATTGATACCAGACTGCCATGCAATTCCTGAAAAAAAATTGTGGAAATGTATTTCCATGCAATTGTCAAAGATTATTGCTTATATAAATAGGCACTCTCCATATCCATGGGACACAAATGAAAGTGTTATAACTGACCTCCCCACCTTCTGAATGTGCAAATATCCATCTCCTTCATGTGCTAAGTTTCATCTATATCCTGCCACTGTTATGCACCACACAATAGAGAAATTAGATTTTCCCATTTCAGTACACTCCTCCCAAATCTGTGAGACTAAGAATAATCATGTGGAACAAGACCCATGCAGATTGTAGATTTCCGGGTTAAAGGGTTCTGTATGACATTGCAGACCCTATCTGAGGCCATTGCAAAGACAACATCCATTGATCATGAACAGGAATTGTCCTACCACATGAGATTCTGCATCAAGTCAACCTATAGAACTATTTCAACTCTTTGAGGAGCATTTCTGTCAAGTACTTGTGGACCTCTGACAATCCATACTGAAATAAATAACTGTTTTTAAACTACATGCCTCATGGTAGTTGTCTCTTTATTAATAAGTTTTGAAGATGCTTTTGTGCACCACAGTACTCAGTCTCTTTATTTTCTGGTTCTCTCCTTTTCCCTTCCAACTGTCAGGTCAATTTAACTACAAATAGACATTTTTAGAGTTTCCTGAAATTGGGATGGCCTTCACAACTGTGATTAAAATATTGACTGGAATGCTATTTTATGGGGGAATGTTGAACAGAGGGTATAAATTCTTTGCTTCAATTTCAGAGATTGCATAAAAAGTTATTAAATTCTTAATTGCAACTTCTAGCATTAGTTATACCCTAACACATGGTGGTTCAGTTCTCTCCACCTAAATTCAGTTTGAGAACATTGAGTTCTGAGCAGTTTACATGCAGGATGGAGTATGTGGACCAGCTGAACTTAATCCAGCGTTAAGTATTGTGGCAGCTCACTGAATAGATGCTTTTAGATCAAGTCCTTTAAAAAAACAAGTGTTTATTGTTTATTTTTAAAATTTCATAATGCTTCTTTAATTTCTGTTATTTGTCTATCATTTATAACACTATCTTTAAATGAAATATATGTTATGTGTGTAAATCTTTTCTTTGCAGGTTGAATATTACCAAAATTTTATCATTAAGTATTAAGTCTATTACAGGTTTTTGGTAGACTCTTAACATTAGGTTAGACTGTTTCTTTTTATGTTCTCAAAACCATTTTAAAGGATGTTTGTAGGAAATTATGTTTATTTTTCTTCTAAGACCTTTTTTCTTTATTTTTTAATTAGTTGTGTACACAGTGTATATACAACCATATTGGTACCATTTTTAGACTCCTCCCTATCCTCCCCCTCCTCAGGGACCCTCTTCGTTGGGGAATATGGGTCATGCATTTTGGGGTTAGAGATAAGTTATGGGTAAGAGGCAATGTCTCTGTGTATAATGTCCTAACATGTGGCTCTAACAATCTCCTCCACCCACCCCCGGGTACAAATTTCCCTGAGCCATGTTGGGTTCATTTTAGGTCCACTTCAGTGATGAGGTCTTGGGAGCCTCTGTGTCTCTGGATATCTGGTTTGGTAGGAGTTGAATTTCTCTGTGTCTCTCTCCTTTACCCTTGTGCTGGTACCAGGTTCACCAAGGAAGCAGCACTCTTGCTCATTTCCCTAATTACTCTATGGTTCAGCTGGGGCCCTGCTCATGTGAAATGAGCTGATTATTTACTGAGGATCTGTGTCCCTCTGAAAAAGAGAAGTAAATTATCCAATGGACAATAAAGTTACCACCAGATAAATGGGATAATTATTATTATTTTAGAGAGAATTTAATAGGTATAGGCCATCTTGTAGCCCATGATTGGTGGGAGCTTGATAATGGAGAGCAGGCTCATTTTTGGATATGGTTCTGACTTGTTTCCCTGCTACAGCTATGGGTTCCATTCCACTGAGCAAATCAGTTAGCCAAATCAAGAGCAGTTGGTTACCCACCATGGCTTTGTGTCACTATTGCACTCATGTGACCATCATGTCAGGTTATTTTCTGCTGAGTAGCTTAGACCATGGGTTGGTTGGACAGATGTTGTTCATTTTCCTTCGGTCACTCATTCAGCATCTTTTGGCACTAGATGATCTAAATGTCCAGGGACTGACAGTCTTCCAGATTACAGCCAGGTCACTCCATGTTCCCTGTCAAGAGCATATGGTGTCTTCATCAGTAGGGTCTTACCACTAACTTTGGTGGTTAATCAATTACTCTGACAGAAATCTGTCTTCTTTTGTGAAATGTTGTAGGTCTCTGATCAACAGCTCATTTTGGATGTTACCCACATGCTGGTGCAGGGAGTTACAGGCCAATGCCAAAGAAAAGAAGTAAGAAAAAGATAGGTGATATAAAAGAAATAGAGAGAAGGGGGGGGGGAGATACAGGAGAAGACTAAGGTTAGTCTTTATCATAACTTCTCCAGGGCCCTGTGATTCAGATGTTCCCTCTAAGGATCTGATGAAGGTGCAACCATTTATTCTGCCTTTTAGGATGTAGAATTTTATGATACCATTGTCATTTGGGTCTAGTTTTGTGTCCCTCACCCCCACCCTCACCCTCCCTATTTGCTGGTCCTTGAGATGTTTGTTAAGTATGTCAGCATCTCAGGCAGATTCAGGTTAGGAGCCACAGATGAGTGAGAGTTCACTGAGAATGATCTCTTCCATGTTTGACCATTTTTCATCAAATTTCATTGTGTCATTTTTTTTTCCTTACTGCTGTGTAGAATTCCATCATGTAGATATACCACATCTTGGTTATCCATTTGTATAATGATGGACATTTGGGTTGACTCCAGCTGTTATCTATTATGAATTGAGGGGCTATAATGGCTTTTGTACTATAATTAACATTATCCTGACATGGATATTTTTGTTTTTATAATAAGTAACATTCTTGATTTTTTACTTTTTTCATTTCAAAGTACTGAAACACCTTTTCATTGATTTTCTTTACTAATAATTTAAGATTTCCTAAAATCAGGAATTTATATAGGTTAATTTGTCTATATATTTGCTATAACATGCCAGATGTTGACTGCTTGCCTAAAGTTGACTAGAAAGCTTACTATTTTTTCTTTATCTTTAAGCATAGTTTATATAATAATGAGCATAACTGTTATACTTTGGTGAAAGTCACC
The DNA here is from genome assembly GCA_036346955.1 of Dipus sagitta. NCBI lineage: Eukaryota > Metazoa > Chordata > Mammalia > Rodentia > Dipodidae > Dipus > Dipus sagitta. Next base: position 79,577,952 of record CM070783.1, on the reverse strand, counting down.
TAGAAACACATCAAATTCTAATGACTATTTTTGAGTAGAAATTTCAATGTCCATTTTGGTTTTATTTTTAATACCATTTTATATGATATTGTTTCCTATCTATTTGAGGCATGATTATTTTATAATTTATTTTATTTGCATATTTAGTTTTTGAAAGTTTCATGTAACCTACCATTTTTCATATTTCAGACTTCCTTATTTACAATTATTTTCTTTCATTTTTAATAATGTTACCTATTACCTTAAATTGCCAATGTTATTATTATTTTTGCAGGGGTATTTCTAGGTAGGACTTCACTCTAGCTCATGTTGACCTGGAATTCCCTATATCCTCAGGTTGGCCTCAAGTACAACAATCCTCCTACCACTGCCTCCCAAGTGCTGGGGTTTTAAAAAATCATATTTTTATTTATTTATTGGCAACAGAAACAGAGAGGAGACAAATAAAGAGAGAGAGAATGGATGCACCAGGGCTTGTAGCCACTGCAAATGAACTCCCCATCTATGTACCACATTGTGCATCTGGCTTTACAGGGGTAGTGGGGAATCAAACCCTGGTCATTAGGCTTTGCATGCAAGTTCCTTAACCACCGTGCCATCTCTTCAGCTCATATTTTTCTTCCTTTTATTAGGACTTAAGACAGCTAGGAAGAGAGAAAGGCACAGATAGAGAGAGAGTACATCAGGTCTTCCTGCCACTGCAAACCCACTCCATAAACCTGTGCAAATTTGTGCATCTGGCTTTATGTGGGTACTAAGGAACTGAACCCTGGCCAAGAGGCTTTACAAGGAATTGCCTTTAAGTACCGTGCCATCTATCCAGACTTAACAGTCATATACTTAGATCCATGATAAATTTGTTATAACAAAGTATTAAATCAAATTCTTAGTTTACATATATTTGTTCAGGCAGATAGGAGGGCAGAAACATCATGCTATTCTGAAGTTGCTAGGAGAGCTCAATGAAACATAATTTACAAAGGATGTCACTCCAGTAGACACAATTAATACATCATTTTAATGCCCACAAAGAATGCCCAGATCACAAACATGCTCTCACAACATAATTAAATAGCTTTTACAAGATAGATGGATGCTTTTGGGGAAAGTGTACTATTATTAAATATAATAAAACAGAAAACCCACAGAAGGTATGCTAATATCAGTGATATTTTAAAATTTATTACTAGTTTCAAAATAATTATGGAAAACATTAATAAGAAAATTTATATACTGCAGTATCAGGAAAAAAGCATCATTTAATTTTAAAAGTAGTTAAAAGCTGTAAAAAACATTTCTTTTTAGGAAAAAGAGAAGAGTAAACTTATCAATGATTCTTAAGTTCTTGCCAACAAAATGCTCAGAAAATTTATGAACTATGCTCAACAGATGCATTATTACACATTCTACATGGAATTATATATATTATATCATATATTATATATATATATGTATATATATATGTATATATATATATAAGATTTACCTTGAATTTGTCATTTGCACATTACTTTATCATAAAAGTATCATTTATAGCTTTTTTATTACACCTATATTCAACGTTATTTTTTGATTAGCCCTCCCTCTGCCTTTCCTTTGCTCAGTCTCTTCCCCTGACCTCACTTGGGCCTTTTTACCCCCATCAGTCTATTCTTCTACTGACATATACAATAACATCCTATTAAGTACCCCCCCCTTCCTTTCTCTTCACTTTATATCTCCTTTCTAGCTGACTGGCCTTTGCTACTGAGTTTTCTTCCTACTCACATAGAAGTCCATTCATCTGTAACTAGGATCCACATATGAGAGAGAACATGCAACGCTTAGCTTTTTGGATTATTAATCCAATATTAGAGCATTTATAAATTAAGACATTAAATAACCTTGTAATTACTTTTCCAATATGTCCTAGAAAATGGTAAATACTCTTGATCCAAAAGAAGTCTTTATCATATAATCCATACAAAGGCATAATATAGATTCTCATTTAATATAGGTTTCTTATTTCCCTCACAGTACTATCTCATTTTACTGAGAAAAAAAAAAATATATATATATATATTTGCCCCATTGGGCATATGGCTTTATCTGGGTACTGCTGAATCAAATCTTTAGCATGCTTTGAAAGCAATTGCTTTTAACCACTGGGTAATCAAATCAGCCTACCAAAATTTTAGTTACAGTGAGATAATTTCCATGTAATAGATACCATGTTGTTATGTAATGTCAAATGGTTAATTTTTTTCTGAGTTGCCATCCACAGTCAATGTAGCAAATATTTCCAAATTTTATACTAGATTGAACACCCCTATAAGTCACAATGCATATTCAAGCAACATTGCTCTTTTGTTGTTGGTGATGTGTATATTTATTTTAATTCTTTTGTATTAGAGAGCAAACCCAGAGAATCGCCCATACTAGGTAATGACTCTCCCATTGAGCTATATTCTCAGAATAGTGCTATGGTCTTCTAATAAATATTTATTTGAAGAAAATATGCAATTTGTTTCCCCCTCTTTGTATAATATGTATTTGAACATAAAATGAAAAAATATGTTCAAATATCAGGGACAGGCTCATGCAGTATGTCAGTAGGCAATGTACTTGGCTGGTCAGCATGAGGACTTGAGTTCAATACTCATTGCGCACCTAGAAATGCCAGAAGTGTTGGTGCACAACTCTATCCTAGCACTGGGGAGATGGACACATGATCCCTTGAGCTCAGTGTTCCACAAGTCTAGCCTAATTGTTGAACTCCAGGCCAACAAATGACACTGTCTAAAAAAATATATATGCTCATCATTCATGAAGATTATACCCAAATTTGTCCTTTGGTTTCCACACACGTGCACATACACGTATACGGGCAAATGCACGGGTGCACACACTCACACACACAATTCATATAAATGCATACGCCATTATTTCTGTTGCTTTTTGAACTGCTTATGATTTTTTTGTGTTCCCTTTGCATGACATGTTTATATCTTATGTACCAATTGGGCTTGGTCTACTAGTATTCATATTCTTACCTTTTAATAAATGTTACGGAATGTATGCTAGTTAAATATTGTAACCAGATAAGTGAAAACCCATTTTGGTCTATATTTGTATGTATATCTGTATTAGGGAATCTATATTGGTATCGGTACATGGAATACAAAATTTCCGAACTCGTTACATGCATGGTTAATAGAGAAATGTTCATTTTGTTGCAGTCAAATCACATCATGTCTAGGGCCTTCTGTAAAAAAAAAAAAAAAAAAAAAAAAATGTTTGTTGACAGAGATTCAAATGAAGGAAATAGAAATAAGCAAGCATAATATGACTACATGCCATAATGCAGATTGTTCCAGAGCACATAATAATGCTTTATTTGTACCTTGGTGTAATTGGCACTTATGCATTCCTTTCTCTGAAAGCCTATTAGAAATGCAATTATGCCCAAACATGATGATATATTTCAGCATCATGGAATTGAACCTTTGCCTTTGGCAGAAGTCCCATGAGGTAAACACAAGCTCTGTGAGCAAAATATTTAACAGAAAAATAAAGTAAAAGCTCATTTTACTACTGTGGGGCAATGCATTTGCTGCTCACCTTAGCATCAGTTTTTAAAATAACAATGCACAAGTGTTGATACTTCCCTGCAGAAAGTGATCAGTCAGCTACGGATAAGATCATATTAGCAGCTAGGGCAGGCTTCTGGTATTAACCAGCTTGTGATCGTATCTGCTTCAGATAATTATTTTGCAATGGAAAGTAAGCAGTAAGCAATAACATCAGCTACTGCTCATGCAAGGAGGAGGTTATACTTTGTACACTCATTACATTGAGCCATTTCTCTCTCTCTCTCTCTCTCTCTCTCTCTCTCTTGTGTGTGTGTGTGTGTGTGTGTGTGTGTGTCTGTCTGTCTGTCTGTCTGTCTGTCTGTCTGTCTCTCTTTCTCTCTCTCTGCGTGTGTGTGCGTGTTTCATATCAGAGATGATTCAGGTTTCATGCATTTTGGACAATTACTAGCTGATTTGTTTATCTAGTAAGCTCCTTCAGACATAAGCAACATAATTACAAATAAGAAAAATGGGTATTTGAAGAAAGATTTGGTGGTGTTACTTTCTATAAATATATGATTGTAAAAGTCAACCATGCTTCTGAGTATAGTCTAGATTTTTTTTTTTCCTATCTGACAGGACCATAATTTCAAAAACTTAATACTTGCTGATGTATCTAAAAATGGCATACTTTACACATTTTTAAGAAAAATAAATTACTATATTCCTTAACCATCAGAACATTCTTAGGTATGACAGAAAAGATGATTTAGCATATTTTACATTAAATAAGTGTAGCAGACAGCTTCAGGTTCCCTGAGATAAACTTCCAGACCAGGCACAGTTATGGAGGAAGGGATATTTATTGACGCTTGAAGATTCAGGGGAAGTTCCATAATGGCAGAAGAAGCTGGCCTGCCTTCATAGGCCCAAGCAGAGAGAGAGAGAAGCACAAGCCTAAAGCCAAAAGCCACAGCACACTTCAGGAACTCCTGCTAGGCACATTTTGCATATCTTTAGATTGAAATCTGAAACCCACCACCACACCTTGAGATCCACCCAGTGACATTGCCTCCAGCCAGGTGTCTGCAGATGCAAACAACAAACAAATAAACAACTGAAATATATTGGGGGCTATCTATTCAAACCACCACAATAAGCATACAGAATATTTTCATCCTCTGGCCTTATTGGAAAGGAAGCCTGAAGGTATGGCAATGCAGACTGAGGTTAGATGAGCAGACCATTCAGATGATGGATTTAATCTCACTGGAGAAGTTTACCAGAGATAGTACAGAAGGTTTCAGGGAATCTAAAGATTCCTCTGTGTCTAGAGTGGCTATTTAAAGCATTAATTCACAGGTGTAAACATTTTTTTTTTAATTTTTGCATTCTGGATAAGTTTTAAAACAAATCTTTTCAAGATAGAACAATGTTAATGTTGAATTAAAAATTTATAGAGGCATCTTAATTATTAAAAATTAGATAATATATGTGAAAATTAATGTTGAAAAATTATGTAATTATTATTGATTAAAATAATACATTATTTTAAGAATATTTCACAGAGAACTCCATTACACTTTGTGTATTTCTTCCTCAAGAGTACCCTTCTATTTGTTTTTAAATAGAATCTGAAATTTGCATTAATATTAATGGGATCAATGCTTGATTTCTCCTTGCATGAAATTGCATGCTTCAATACTTCATACCTGCTGATATAATAATTTACATAATCTCAAAAGATGTCAAGAAGACACACACACACACACACACACACACACACACACACACGTATATAAAGCAATGCTACATTCTTCATACTTCCTGGACAAGAACAAGGTCACCCACTACAAGGCAAAGGCTCTGTTCCCCTCAAGGGCCCAGCTGGCCCTGGCTTTGTTGGTGTTACATAACATACTTCATCACTGCTCTCTGCACAAGTGCTAAGAACAATACTGAGACTATCTATTAAAACACACAATAAAGCCTTCTATAGAATTCTTTTTTTTTTTTTTGGTTTTTTGAGGTAGGGTCTCACTCTGGTCCAGGCTGACCTGGAATTCACTATGTAGTCTCAGAGTGGCCTTGAACTCATGGCAATCCTCCTACCTCTGCCTCCCTAGTGCTGGGATTAAAGGCGTGTGCCACCACGCCCGGCCCATTCATAATTTTTTATAGTAAAAATAAAATACTACAATCATGTTGAAGTATGAAATTGACTCTTCATTGAAAAAGATGTTCTGGTTCAAGCCTTTTAGGAAAAGTATCATAAAGCATATAAGTCATAACCACTCATGGAGAAATTATATTTTAGTTTTCTTTGAAATACTCAGATATATAATAAAGTTTCTATTGTTTTGATTTCATTGTTTTAGATATGCTTTCTCACCAAAATTATCTACCTCTCCATGTACACTGATGTCTGGAGTGACATTTTTTTTAATGATCTCAAGTAATCAGTTCCTGAGAAGATCACAGAAGTAGTTGTGTCTACATGTTTCAATTATGTATGTGGAAATTTCAAAGGTTACAAAGTAACATCTGATTCAGATGTTCTCTTGCATCTACTGAAGAGAGGGTGCCTAGAAGCAGGATCCACTATCATAGTGGGATTAATTCACCTTTTTGGGATAATCAGAGGAAAATGAGACTGTACAGTACTTCTTTGAGGCTTGTAGATAAGAAGCATATCTTATTGGATACAAGGATTCTGGTATATATTTTTATAGTATCTAAATTTTGAATCAACTTTATATCAAAATAACTATACAATTTTAAACAAATCCTATCACAATGATGCATATTTGTAATCCTAGCAATTTGGAAGTAGGGACAAAAGTATCAGGTGTTCAAAGATATACTTGGCTACATGGAGTGATTTGAAGCCATCCTGGGCTACATGGGACATGTCTCAATAATATAGCATAATAAATAGTAAATAAGCAAATTGGTATTACTTAAGCCTCTGTGGAAAACGTTTAATTAAAGATAGGACTCTTAGAGTGGACAATTGCTATAAGAGATGGTAAGAATGACAGCTGTCTAGCACAATGATGCTGTC